>OY759231.1:22847556-25247556 GCA_963662185.1 Eilema griseolum
TTTTGCACGAACACAGATAATTTGATATTTATATATTTTTTTATATTGGGATACGGCGAGTCTATTCACTTTTAAATTTTCGCGAAACGGCACTGGGGAATTCTGTATCCCACCGCTGCCACCAAATGTTATGGGGTCCCTTTCAATTGTCGTTTTAAAAAGAGAAAGTTAAGTTTAAAACCTATTTATTTAACTTCAAAAATACAGACAGACGTGGAAACCGAATCGTGTCAGAGTTCAGAATAGACTGAGTGCCACTGCACTGGCCCTGCAAAGTGCTGACCAGTAGTTTTACATGACATGGCGGAGGGCATGTCATGTCAACAGTTTCACATGCAGTACAATATCATAACAGCAAGCCTCGTTGCAAAATAACGCGAATTTGCTACTGGACTGACTCATTCATCGTGTTAGCGTGGTTACGAACTAGTCATAACAAATTTAAACATTTTGTTTCGAACAAAGTGACTACTATTTTAGAGCTAACTGAAGGTTCTGTTTGGCGTCATGTGCCCACTGCATTCAACCCTGCTGATTATGCCTCGCGCGGTGTTGATGCACATCAACTAAATCAGCTAGATATGTGGTGGAACGGATCCCCTTTTCTGTATGAACCCGAATGCAATTGGCCACAGTTAGCCTGACTGATAAGCTTATCGATAGCGATTTACCCGAATTAAAGGTTAACGTAACATTAACGAGTCAGTATCAGATGAATGAATCATTAATTAACTTCTATAAATATTCTAAACTAAAAACCATTCAACGTTCTTTTGCATATTTACTTAGATTTTTGCATAACTGTCGCCATAGTGACAGTAAACTCACCGGAGTTTTGCAGCCTGAGGAACTCGAATCTTCATTTAAACAATTAGTGAAAATGTCGCAGTTTGATATTTTCCCTTTGGAATTAAATATTCTTCAAAATAAACAAACTCTTCGAAAATTTCTCTAGTATCTGAATCCTTTCTGAGATAGTGAACACATTTTACGTGTAGGTGGACGCTTGAATTCACCCTTCTATCCTTATGAGAAGCGCCACCCCATGCTTTTACACGCTAAACATAGGCTTACTAGACTACTTTTTCAGCAGGAGCATCTGCGCCTTCTTCACGCTGGACCGCAGCTTCTTCTTGGCTCCATAAGGCAGTACGTCTGGGGGATTGGCGGCCGCGATCTAGCTCGCAATGTCGCACGGCGGTGTGTCACGTGTCGGCGCTTCGCTGCCGCATACCTCCTGATTTCCCATTTATTAGTGTTGGTGTTGACTTCGCTAGACCGTTTTTGATCACTGATAGGAAGGGAAGAGGTTGCAAAATAACCAAATGTTATTTAGCCATCTTTGTTTGTACTAGGTTTAAGTGTGTTCATTTAGAGGCCGTGAGTCAAATAAGGAAAGAATCATTTATTTTATCACTACGCAGTTTTATCTCGAGACGCGGGAAGCCACGAGAAGTTTTCTGCGGTAACGGTAGAAATTTTGTCGCTGCCGCTAAAAAATTGGTGATTTTTTAAAATCCAATGCCTCTTTTACGCGTCAGATGAAGGAATAAAATTTAATTTTCAGCCGGCTTATGCACCACATTTTGGTGGTTTGTTTGAGTTGGGCGTTAAGTCAGCGAAACACCATCTTAAAAGAATTCTAGGCAACTGTCACCTAACTTACGAAGAGTTGGCAACATTGTTTAATCAAGTAGAAGCCATCCTCAACAGTCGTCCTTTATGTCCTATCTCTTCGTCCCCTAACGATTTCCAACCTTTAACTCCAGGTCACTTCATCATCGGCCGCGCCTTAACGTCTCTGCCATCGCCCATTTTGGATGGTATCAACCAATCCCGCTTAGACCGCTTTCAGAGACTCGAGGCATTGAGGCAGCACTTCTGGAAGCGTTGGCAGTTGGAACACGTCACTGAGCTTCAGCAGAGAACCAAGTGGCGTGTTCCTGACCGTCCCATTCAGCTGGGCGACTTGGTGATCGTCAAGGAAGAGAACGCGCCTCCTCTACACTGGCGTCTAGGACGCATCTCTAAGCTGTTTCCCGGGTCAGACGGGATCTCACGAGTAGCTGATGTTGCCACAATTGCTAGTACCGATAGACGAGGGGTGAAATATTTATGCCCTTTGTTTGATCCAACAGAAGCATTTAAGACGAAGGTCTTCAAAGGCCCCCAGGATGCTCGCGCCGTGTCTATGACATAGGGGCACTTTAGCAAAACCGGTTCCCCGAGCGAGCTCCGTCCGCGCACCACATTTGCCGGACCGCCGCTCCATCGTCAAATCCACCGATTCAACTTGTGTTCGCACCACGTACTATACATACACTATATTTGTAATAATTTAAAATACAATATAAATTCATTTAGAATATTGGACGTGTCTCCCATTTTTTTATTTCTATAATCAAGACCCCAATATTCAACAACAGTCTTTTTGGCGCCTAGCTCTCGGTTGGACATCAGCATCTCACCCTTTCTCATCTCTATGTGTCCAGAACTATCTTGTTTTGTATGTAGCAGACCTCTACTTACTATCTAAAAACATTTTGGAGTACAGAACTCTTAGAAATGTATCAGCATCTCACCTTGTTTAACCCTATTGCTCAATTCTTATTTTTTGACGTATGACCCTCGGTTGGACCTCAGCATCTCACTCTTTTTCAACTCTACATGGCCTGAACTCTTTCGTTTTATGTGTCCCAGACCTCTATCTAATAATTGAAAGCTTTTTCAAGTACAGAACTCTTAGTAATGTATCAGCATCTCACCCTTGTTTAAGCGTATTGGACAAAATAAGGGTATTGGACAAAACAATCTTTTTGGTACCTAGCTCTCGGTTGGACCTCAGCATCTCACCCTTTGTCATGGTTATATGTCCAGAACTCTCTTTCTTTATGTGAAACAGACTTCTATCTATTGCGTGACAGTAGTTTGGTGTACAGAACTCTTGGTAATGTATCAGCATCTAAGCCTTCTCTAAGCCTATTGCTCAACACACATTTTTTTTGACTCGTGGCAGACCTCTACCTACTACCTGAAAACATTTTGGTTTACAGAACTCTTAGAAATGTACCAGCATCTCACCTTTGTTTAACCCTATTGCTGAATTTTTATTTTTTGACATATGACTCGGTTGGACCTCAGCATCTCACCCTTTGTCATGGTTATATGTCCATAACTCTCTTTCTTTATGTGAAACAGACTTCTATCTATTACGTGACAGTAGTTTGGAGTACAGAACTCTTAGTAATGTATCAGCATCTCACAGTGTGACAGAGCTTTATCTATTACGTGACAGCTTTTTGGAGTACAGAACTCTCAGTATGTATTAGCATCTCATCCTTGTTTAAGTTTATTGCACAAAACACTTATTTTTTCACATAACTCTCGGTTAGACTTCAGTATCTCACCCTTTCTCACCTCTGTGTGTCCAGAACTCTCTCTTTTTATGTGAACTAGACCCTAACTTATAACTTGAAAGCTTCATGGAGTACAGAATTCTTAGCTATGTATCAGCATCTCACCTTTGTTTAAGGCAATGACTAAAAGCACTTTTTGTAGCACATAACTCTCAGTTAAACCACAACATCTTACCTTATTTAGAATAAGAATAATTTATTTGCCTTTAAACTTGGTAACATGGATCTTACAATATTATGTTAATGCACAGCATGCTTAGCTGCAATTTGCAGCATGCAAATTTTATTAGTTATCAATATTACGAGAAGTGTTATCAGCTCTTACAGTCATCAATATATGGAATTTGGTAAACAATATTACAATATTTCGAATGTCAATAATATTATTACAGCTTGTCTCAATAAGTAATTAGTTTCAGTAGTCACATCTTATTCTAATTACTTTCATTAAATTTTTATTAAGTCTACTTACATTATTTACTCCTAGTTATTTTTATGTGTTATAAATTCTTTCACTGTGTAAAAACATCTATCCGTGAGCCACTTCTTTAAAGAATGAGAAAATCGTGTTTGAGGTAGCTCTCTTAATTCTTTTGGTATCTTATTAAAAATCTGAATACACATACAAAAGCTATTATTTTTATACAAGCTTGTCGTCATCATGGGTAATAAAAGTTTACTCGGGTCTCTAGATATATATTTTTTATTAACACATACTTTTTCGAATAGATACGAGTGGTTTTTTACGAATATACCAACCTCGTAAATGTATATGGACGTCAGGGTCAATAATTTCAGTTTTTTTAATTGGCCTACATGATTCTAGTGGGGCTGCATCACAAATCGCCCTAACACATCTTTTCCGCGACCGTCGTTTCAACTCAATATGTCCAGAACTCTGTTATTTCTTATGTAACAGACTCTATCTATGATGCAAAAGTATAACATTGCACAGAACTCTAAGTTAGGTGACGGCATATCACATTTTTTTAAGTGTTTCTTGCAAATAGTAGCTATTCTTATTAAAGTCAAGCGGTAGAGCAATCAACAGAATAAGTTTATAATGCAAAACTTCTTTGCAATCCACGTCTGCATGATCAATGAAGTGAAATTCGATGAAATGCCGTAAAATATTTTTAAGTTGAAATCTCAATTTCTAAAAATGCGATATTGATACGAAAATCAATAGAACTATTGTTGAAACTTAACTAGAACTGTGTAACTATGTTGATTACCACTATTTTTGAGGATTTTTGATGAGATGCTGGAATTTTTTAGTGAAGTTTGCATCTAATTTTTTTAAAGTTCGATTTTAGTACTTAAATCAATGGAGAATAAGTACCAAAATCGAACTTTAAAAAACTTTACTACCTTTAAAACTTATTGAGAACTATACAACTATGTGGGATGCCAATAGAACTGTCATTTTTTGTGAGATGCCAGCAAATGAGATGCTAAGTTCACATACGTACGGCCTACCAGATGGGAAGTTGTCACCGTGGCCTATGGACGCGCGCAAAACCAAGAGAATCACACTCGCGCTGCCAACCCTGCAAGCATTGAGTTTCTGTGACGTCAGTGTAAAAGACAAAGCAAGACAAGCATTTGGTCTTTCCACTGACAGCACAAAACTCTACAGTGAACTCTGGCTACCCTACTCACCGCCGGGAACACAACACGAGTGTAGGTAATAGGTGTTCGTTGATAGTGAAAATGAAAAACTAACTTTCGGTAGGTAAACCATCAGAACGGGGCGCGAGAGGCATTACGCGCGTGGCATGTTTGGCAGTTCGTACACACTACTTTTTTTGTTTTGCAATAAAAAATGGCGGACGCAGTGGTTAGCGGGGTGAAGGCATCACGCGTTGGGCCAATCAGAGCGCTATTTCTTGGTCTGTTCGTGGCAGTCGTTATTTATAAATTTTAAAAAAGCAAAACATAGGTAAGTATATTATTATTAAATAAACATTAAAAAATTGGGATTGTAGTTAGACGGGCAGACCATGACACCGGTCGTTAACATCCTGCATTTGGTTTTTAATATCTACGGTTCTTACTCGTCCCGGTTACACCTGGTTGATGAGAGAGAGAATCGGGATCTGCTATAATTACTAAGTCACCTACATTTAATTGTGCGCCCTCGCGGTCCCATTTCTTGCTGGACGCTAGTGTAGGCAATACTTCTCTAAGCCATCTGGGCCAAAACAAATCAGCTAGGCGTTGTGCAATACGCCACTGCTTTCTGAGACATAGGTCGCCGTCGTCAAGGATACCTATTTGTGGATGATTAGATGAGGAACCCAGTAAAAAGTGATTAGGTGTTGATATCTCTGGGTCGCGCGAGTCGACGAAGACATGAGTCAAGGGACGGCCATTTATCATATTCTTGACTTCACATAAGACGGTAAGCAAGGTCTCCTCCCTCGGCGCTTTCCTTTAAAACTACTTTTAAAGCCGTTTTAACGCTCCTAACAAGGCGCTCCCATGCGCCACCCATATGTGAACCGGCGGGGGGGATAAATTTCCACTCGACACTTGTTTAGAGCTTCAGTTATTAATATTCGTTGATTGTAAAATAGTTCTTTATAATTCCTTTTCAATTCAGTGTCAACACCTCTTAAATTAGTACCATTATCCGAAGAACGTGATGTGTGGCCAACCCCTACGAGCAGCCATTCGACGAAGTGACATTATCCGTTGTAAGAGTGGGAACTACTTCAATATGGATCGCACACTCCGTGAGACAAGTAAATAGTACGCCTTACCTGCGCGCCCTCTGCCAATCCACCGTAATTTCCATAGGTCCGAACAAGTCCACTCCTCACATGGTGAATGGTCTGTGGTGATGTGTAAGACGACATTCGGGTAGGTCACCGAGGCGCGGCGGTGAAGACAAGACTCTTATAAAACGGCAAACTACACATTGTTTAGATATAGTACGAACTGTAGGTCTTAGTCGAATGAGCCAATATTTTTGACGCAACTCGTTAACGACCATCTCGTTACTTGAGTGCGCGGCGTTTATATGGTATTGAGTAACGATTAGGCGCGCGATATGGTCACTGCCGTCTAAAATGATTGGGTATTTGGTGAGCTGACCTAGACACCCTTTTCGTTACCGATACGACTGTCCATACGTTACTAATTATTTGTATCCAACATCGGGGTGAGTGATCACGAAAAGGAATAGGCTATTTGACTATTTCTTAAAGTGACCACTCTATTCTGGACAATTATCAGTTCCTTAGACTGCTGCTTCCTTATCTTTGAAATTTTTTGCCAAAACTTTTTGAGGACTACTTACACACTGAACCGCTAGACAACCGAATTGCGAATGCCTTGTCTCAAACATAGCGTAGGTACACTTGCACTTAGCACTATACACTCCACATCGCAATGCGCCGTGCTTGCAGTCCTGCAGGTAGCCGAATGCAGGTGCGCTAGGTGTTGTATGGCAGGGTCGCCATATGAAGGTTCGGTAAATGATAATAATAACATGATTTACATTACATGTGATGTGGCTCAGCATATTCTGCCATTTGTGGCGTACAAATTTTATGGTTATAGTTAAAATTATAGTTATATATTAGATTAGATTTATTAATTTCATGCCTGTTATTAACAATTCAAATTATATTAATACAGATTACCATGTCAAAAATTACCATGTACTTTTATTGTCAAATGATACACGACTGCTCTAGGTAAAGAGTGATTTATTACTCGTTTTACAATAGGTTTGTTAGACAATATATATAGGGTCTACATACCTACTTATACACTAAAGAACATACACCATACTACTAATCTTTTATAAGGCGCTTTCGAATTGGAAATCAGTTGGATTATTGTTGAAACCACCCTTTTTTTTTTTTTTTTACGTGCGCAAAATCCCCACGGATACCTCCCCACCGGAGCCGGTGGAGGAGGCTATGTCGGACTCGAACCGACTAAAACGCACGCCGCCTGTGGGTCGTTTTGGTTGATTGAAACCACCCTTAAACCTAATGGAACTGAAAAAGCACTCTAAATGGTCTTGACTCAATTTATCAAAACTCCTCCCAAGACTGTGAGGACCAAAATAAAGTAACGAGGCAGCTGGCCCCATTACTGTCCATAATGTCACCACTCCAGGTCGACCCCAGGGAACAAAGTTAAAAAACAAAATCGTTGAAGCTCAACAAGACTTAGCAGAATTACAATCATCGCCAGAAGCCCAATACGATTTTAGTTCCAACACAAAAGATATAGAGTCTAAAGTTGCTAGTACTGACACACTGCTAGTTGAACAGGGTATTAGATGTCAATGCCTCGGTCAGCCAGGTTGGCGAAACGAATTACAATCATCGCCAGAAGCCCAATACGATTTTAGTTCCAACACAAAAGATATAGAGTCTAAAGTTGCTAGTTCTGACCCACTGCTAGTTGAACAGGGTATTAGATGTCAACGCCTCGGTCAACCAGGTTGGCGAAACGTTAGATACGGGGAGACTCAAAAGCAATTCAAAGCGACCCCTACGTTCTGTGCGCTGAAAGTGAATAGCCTCCTGGCAAACGTGACACCAACCTGGAAGAACACGGAACTTCTAGATAAGATGGATCTAACGCTAGAAGCCATTACCAACGGCCTTATTTTTACATTATTTGAACAACTGCCCCAAAATTTCAAGGACGAAGTGGTAAATACTTTTTGGAAAACAGACTCAACATACCGGAAGAATTACGAAGATCTCCTGCGTTTGTGGAAGTCGAACTGAAATAATTGAAGCAAGGAGAAATTTATACAAGTTAAAAACAAACCATTGAACGATATATGCATACCCTCAGAGATTTATTCTCAGAAACTGCCCTAAACCAAGCAATAAAAGATTGCAGCAACACAGATGTAACAATGCTTTTTCGTGTCTCGAACCAAGAGAAAATAGAGGTAGAGGCAGCGGCACACGAGGAAATTCAAGATCTAATTTCCCCAACGAAAATGGTGGAAGTGGCCCACGAACGAAGTGCCCAGAACTTCCACATCTACCAAACACTAGCAACGCTTCAAACCTGAGCAGAAATGACTTCACTTCAACATGTTTGAAATCATTTGCTCAAATGAGAAACAGCTCCCAAACTAATTCAAAACTTTATAAACAATTACAAAATTCACTTCAATCACATACCGCCGAACAACACTACATAATTCGCAACACGAACAACTCCAAAGATGTCCAAGCAAATAAAGTCGCTTTTAGCCTCTCAAGCAATCGAAGAAAGCCAATACTAGAGTTTCAGAAATGTTCGTAATGAAAAAAACCAGATGGGACGCTCAGGCCAATCTTCAACCTGAAAGAATTAAACCGTTATGTTCTAACACCAAAATTTAGTTTGGTGAATAATCTGAAAATTCCACATCTGCTAAACAAAAACGACTACACGATAAAAGTGGACATATCCCAAGCCTATTTCCACATACCGATAGCACAGAGCCATCGGCGATTTCTATCTCTAAGTTACAAGGGTAAAATATACCACATGACTTGCTTACCCTTCGGGTTGGCCAGTGCATAAAACATTTTATACACAGATTTTTGCGAATGCAGCGGGTCATTCGCAAAAATCTGTGTATAAAATGTTTTATTCATACACAAATGGCCCTAGCACTTCAAGCATCACATATGTCGGAAAGTATCTGCGTCGGATGCAGAAAGAGCCAACGTCCGAGTGCCATCACTGCGACGCGAGCGAGGACTCAGGTCCGCACACGCTCACCGAGTGTCCGGCGTGGGAGACGCCGAGGCGGGAGCTTGTGGCGGCCCTGGGAGTGAGGGTTCTCACGCTCCCCACCTTGCTCGCGGCGATGGTTTGCTGCGCGGATGCGTGGGCGGCCGGCGCCTCCTTCTGCGAGCAAGTAATGCTCGTGAAGGAGGAGGCGGGGCGGGAGCGGCAGCGGGAGGTTCGCAAGACAACCTGCCCGCGTACGAAGGCAACTCGAGCGTCGGAGGTCGGTGAACGACCTCCGCCCCCCATGCGCGCCGGCCTGGGGGTAACAGGTGGAGCCGCCGGTCACCCTGGCAGAAGCAGGCCGCGGCGGTGGCGCGCGTGGCTCTGTAGTCCCCACACCCGAGAAGAGGGCCAGATCGTGAGAGATGGCCCTGAGTCGGCCGGGGTGCGAGGGATATGCCTGTCAACCTCACCTTCGGCACAAAGCGACCCACAGGCGGCGTGCGTTTTAGTCGGTTCGAGTCCGACATAACCTCCTCCACCGATTCCGGTGGGGAGGTATCCGTGGGGATTTTGCGCACGTAAAAAAAAAGCATCTCATATACGATTTTCCTTTATATCCAGGGTTTTTGCAAACTTGTCGCTCATCTGTCCATTCTGGGAAGTGATGCATGCCATCTTCTGTTACTTCTCGTGGTGGCAATTCTAAACGTTTTCTACTTTTTTTGTAATGGTTCATCAACAGAGAGAGATGGTCTGCGTGGTGCGTCTAGTGGTTGGTGTGTAAACACGAGATCCTTTCATGATTAGCACTTCTGTTACTAATAATTTAAAATCTAAAAGCGGTATATAGGTGTATTGGTTCAAACGTTTCCAAATGAACTAAGAATTTACTGATATGACATCAATCATGTGGAAAAAAACTCGCAAATACCACTTTTTAGATCTTATTCTGATCCTGCAGTAGCCTAACATAGAGTCAAGCGTATCAACGGCACCCATATATGACGATTGTACAATAAAATTGCTCTTGGACAAGCCTTTTGACGGTATTGGAGGGATTAATGCCAACATAAGTGGAGCAATATCTTAACAACCTTGTTATCGAGCCAATTTACTACAGTGACTGTTCTGTCATCAACATACGTTTCAACTTCGACGGCAGCTTCTCTACCCTTCTTAAAAGATCTGATGTAGTAGGCAATTTGGCTCTCTGTAATCTATTGCCTCGAACTGTTCGCAAAGTCCCAAAGAAGTTTGATTTGATTTGATTTGAAAAAAAAGGCAAGATACCTTTTTTATCCATTTCTATCTTCAATTCTAAACATGTAAACCAGTTGTCAAAATATACTCTGTAGTTGAGATTTTCTGGAACTGTTTGAGTAAGTCTGAAGGCAACATTGCTACTAGTTCCAATATTGCATGACACATGCATGCACCAACTGGGATGACATCGGGTTGTTTCCCTGCATACAGATCAAAATCCTAAGATAACCCTGAAACGCCGCACAGTGTTGCGGACTCATATAGTAAGGCGCGGACAATATTATTTATGAAGTAATTTTACTATTTGTCATCAATATTGTATAAGAAAGGCATGTCTTTAATAGAATAACTATAACTTACTAAGCAATAGCTGTGTCCCGCGACTTCACTCACGTTAAACTTAATAAAAAATGAATATTAGATTTTAGGCTGGTTTATAATATATATTATAGATATATATAAAAAAATGTATATTTCAGACGAGTAATAATTCATTGAAATGATTAGGGCTAGCTGTGTCCCGGATTAATCAATCTGATTCATCATAACTAGGTAAGCTGATATCGTCCAACTTCTTCTGATGACGGACTTTTCTAATAAGATTAAGTATATTAACATATGTAACTGACCGCTTGTCTGTGGGAATACGTTTAGTAGGCAACAAGTTTAGCGAATTCTTTATTTCGTGTGTCACTAGTTTCACCTTGATCAAAATTGACGTCTTTCAAATTAGACGGATTACACAGCAACTGGTCTTTGTCCCAATAACTTCGTTTGTATAAATTTGCCTCCAACAAATCTTCTGAAGAGACTTGAGTTTCCTTGGTACTGTATGATTTTTTGGATAGGCAGTCATCATGTTCAGATGGTGTTGATAACTTTCTTTTCTTTTCATGGATAGCTTAAAAAGCTTGGTGAAGAAGAACCATCCATATTTTAATACAGAAACCAACAAAATACACTAATTTAAAATAATGCAAAATTTGAGATAAATTATTAGGATAACTAATATATGAATGTTCACTCTCAAAACTCAAAATAACTTTTTAAAAATAACACCTAACTGGCGTCATAATTAATATTATAAAAATAAAACATTGCCAGACATGAATATTTGCAAAATCATTCCTAAAATAAAATAAAAAATATTCCGATTATAAAACAATTGATAAGAATGATACCTTAAAACTTGACTAACTAATATATCTAATAACTCAAGGAATAGTAATCAATTAATCACTAAATTCATTTTTGCTGCTATCTCCTTCTGTAATCTACCGAGTTTCTTATATGAGTGTAGGGTAAAAGCATCTCTGTTACATCACTAGGTGTCTAAGTATGTTGTTTTAATATTATATTTGTAACTTTAGTTCCTCAAGTTGTCAATAGATGACTGAATGTCTGTCTGAATCGCGCTATTAAGATTTTCAAACATGTGTTTAAATAGTCAGAGGTTAAATAAATTAGGTGATTCCATTCTGAGTGTGGTGTTTCATTTCGGGATACTTTTTGTGATGTGTACATTTGGTCCTTCTTGAGCCGATAAAGGATTGGAGTGCACTGTCCGCCGTGGAGCTATATTGCAGCGGCACAGTAGGGGTGAAGAGTTGAGCAGTGCAAGTGTCCGCACGTGTACAATTGGGCTGTACTGTGCTGTGCATCAGTGGCGCCGCAGTGAAGTTGCAGTAAGCAGTATCCGCAGTGTGAGGGGACAGTTGACCTCCTCCTAGGTACATCTTAGGCGAGCTACGTATCACGTGAGTGGACAGTGTTTGAAATTATTGAAGATAAACTGTGAGTACTTTTAATTATTATTATGACAGTGGATTACTAGCGTGATTAACAATTAAATTAAAGAAGCGCAAAGTGTTAGTTTGGACTTAGAAAATTTCGTGTTAGTTTGGACTTAGTAAAATTTGAAGTTTAGTGCATGGACTTAGAAATAATTTCTTAAAAAGTGAAGAAACGGGGAACCTATGCCCGATTTTGGTTGGAATTGCACTTGGTAAAAAAGACTTGTAAAATTTTCGAATAGTGATATCTGCTTCAGTGACTTAGTGCAATACAAACTTGTGATTTGAAGTACAACTATTTGTTTGCACAACATGGAAGCGTTCGACAAAGTTCAATTGAACACAAGTACGGCTATTACCCGAGCACGTTCTAACTTCAAAAAATCTCCAAAGGAGAGAATTACACAAAGTTACATTGAAGTAAGATTGGAGAATTTGGAAAAGCAGTGGGCATTGTTTAATGACACACATTATAAGATCCTGCAAGAGGTTGAGGAAACCGCATATGTCGCATCTAAGTATTATTCTACTAACCTATATCAGTCTACAGAAGAAATATATTTCGATTACAAAATAGAACTTAAGGAAATTTTTACTAAACTAAAACCACTAAAATCAACATTGCAGAATTCTACTACTAATGCTTCAGATAAGTCATATGATATTAAATTACCAAAAATTTCTTTACCAATGTTCTCTGGAAATTATTCAGAATGGATAAGTTTTCGAGATTTGTTTGTATCCTTAATACATGGTAACAGTAAATTGGATGATGTACAAAAACTTCATTATTTAAAAACTCATTTGTCTGGGGAAGCGGAAAGTCTTTTACGTCACATTCCTATTACTAGTAATAATTACTTAACTTGCTGGGCACAGTTAGAAGACAGATATAATAACACAAAATATTTGGCAAATTGTATATTGAAGCGGTTTATGACCCAAAAAAATATTGTAACAGAATCTGCCCACGCATTAAAGGAATTGTTGGATACATCTAATGAATGTTTGTATGCATTAACTAATTTAGGGATTAGTGTTGTTAATTGGGACATAATGCTAATATATATTTTAAGTTTAAGGTTAGACAATGAGTCACGCAAACAATGGGAATTGAAAATTAGTGATACATCCAATCAGTTACCTACATTTAAGCAATTTCAAAGTTTTCTTGAACAAAGATTTAGAGCTCTCGAATTCTTAGATACTGGTAAGGTTCAACGTAATGTAACATCGCAGCGTAATGTATCTTCTGTAAAAGCACACTCGGTGTCTACAGCATTGTCTTGTTTGTATTGTCAGGATGATCATAAAATAGCAAACTGTAAGAAGTTTTGTCAAGAAGACGTTGATACACGACGTAAGTTTGTCCAAACGAATGGCTTGTGCTTTAATTGTTTAGGAGTTAGTCACTCAGTATATTCATGTCGCCAGTCTACAAGGTGTCGTTTATGTAAGCGTAAGCATCATACTTTGCTACATTCTAAAACCATCTCGAATTCAGTTATTGAAAAGAATACGGCTGTTCAGGCTTTGGAGAAAGATGTTACTACAGCCCTATTAATCAACCCACCTCAGAGCGAGTCCACAGATATTGTTAGTTGTTTCTCAAATAGTCAAGGTCAAGTACTATTAGCCACTGCCTTGGTAAAGGCACAGTCGCGTAACGGGACCGTTTTTGTATTAAGATCTTTGTTAGATCAGGGATCTCAGGCTTCGTTTGTGACGGAGTCCATGGTCCAGCTATTAGGTCTTGAAAGAATACCTACTAGAGGTAAAATTACAGGCATTGGTGGTGATCAATGTCAATCCTTAACTTCTAATTCAATGGTTGTTATTCAGGTTCAGTCACGTGTTGACCCCAGCTTTATCGTTACAGTCAAGGCTTATGTTTTGAAAAGATTAACAACTCTTTTACCACAGGAGAAGGTAAGGACTCAAGTTTTAACTACAATCTCGTCTATGGAACTAGCGGATCCGTCTTTTGCTACCCCAAATAAGATAGATCTTCTTTTAGGTGCCGAAGTTTATGGTCAGATAATATTGGAAGGATTAGTCAAAGGTCCGCCAGGTTACGCAGTTGCGCAAAATACCAAACTTGGTTGGATCCTTTCTGGCCATATCGGTAAATTCAACCATAATGAGACAAGTCATAATTGTATTAGCCTGCATTCTAAGCAACAGGAGGAAATTGAACTCTTAAAGAAGTTTTGGGAACTAGAGTCAGAACCTACTTGCGACTTAGGAAACACGCTATTAACTCCAGAGGAAACGCAATGTGAAACCCTTTTTTTTTTTTTTTTTTTTCTTAATTGAGTAAATAATGTCATGACATTGGAGATAGAAGATAGGATGTCCAGACGTATGGATCATATATCAGCCCAGCTGGTGGATGGTGTCGGTTCTGCGGATCGATTCAGTGTTGCTATAGCAGTCTCCAAAGCAGGACCGAAGGATAAGCCGTTTTTCATAAGACTACGAAACTCACGACAAAGCCTATAAGGATCAAGTTCCACAAGCGACTGAGCATTAGATGTGTTGTGCAGAAAGACCTCTAACTGCTGTACTATTTTCAAACATTTTCCTGGGGCAGTCTTGTCTAACTCTATCTCAAACTTCTTATTGTCATGAGATATATACTTGATGTATCCATGGTTGATGATACGGACTGGTATTGGTCTATGTGATACAGGAGATGGGGAACGTTCTCTGGTGACTCTTGGTGTCTCAATACTGACTTGGATGTCCTTCAGTCTAGTCTCAATCTTAGTTAAATAGTCAGAATTGAGGGTTGATTGAGCTTTCCAAAGCTTCTCAGCTTTAGAAATGGACTTTACAAACGTCTCTACAGATTGATTGGCCAGCTGAAGGTCACTACTAACCATAGCCACTTTTTCGGTCATCTCCATCAATGATGATGATTGGCTATGTCTCAATGAATCTATCATGCCATGGACATAGGCTTCTGGTCCTGATCCGTACACTATTGAATTTTGAAGGTTCTTGGCCAAAAAGTAAGAGAAGAAAGTAGAAAGACGACCGACTCCTAAAGACTCCCAATGATCATCTAAGAGATCCACGACTGTTTGAGATATTATTCCAGAACCATGAGCTGCTGACAATGCATCCGCTCTCATATGACTTATAATCTGTGCGGTTGATCTTGGCTCTGGACATCTCAGTCTGAGTTCTCCCCATCTCTGTTTAAAGAGATTTACGTTTTCAAGGCTGGGATTGGAATTTTTAAAATTGTAGCTGTTCCTTGAAGTAGTTTAGCCAGCAAAACTCCTCCACAAAGCTCCAAACGGGGTATCGACACTTGTTTTATAGGCGCAATTTTTGTCTTCGACGTTACTAAGTTTACATATATTTTTCCATCTGGAGCTATTACACGGGAATATACTACAGCGGAATATGCCACCTTAGAGGCATCTGAAAAACCGTGCAGTTCTAAACGATGACTATTGCTACATAAATGTATCCAACGAGGTAGTCGAAACTTGGTGAGCTTACATAGATCACTTCTGTATTCAATCCAGTCTTTGAGTAAGCTGGAAGGCAGTTCTTCATCCCATTCAATTCCAGCCAACCACAGCCTTTGGATAAAAACTTTAGCAGTAGTAATAGCGGGAGCGATCCATCCCAGAGGGTCAAACAGACGTGCTATGTCCGATATGACCTTACGTTTGGTTATAGGTGGTTCCAACTCCGGAAGATGAACAGAATATTCAAACTCATCAGTTTTCTTGTTCCACATTAGACCTAAAATTTTTGAAACTGTATCTGTTTTTATTTCAAAACTACCTTCTGATTCTAATTTTGCATCCTTAATAGATTCTAATAATTGTTCACTACTACTAGACCACTTTTGAAGTTGGAATCCACCACGGTTTAGCATCTCGGTTAGCTGTCTATATATTTCTAACCCTTCTGCCACTGATTCACACCCCGACATGAGATCGTCCATGTAGAAATCACTTAGTACTTTATCTCTAACTAATGGAAATTCTGTTCCCTCATCTCTAGCTAACTGCTGTAGTGATCGAACTGCTAAATATGGGGCTGAAGATGTGCCAAATGTAACCCGTAAATGTCGTAGGTGTTGAATTGGCAAGTCTTGACTTTCTCGCCATAGTATTCGGAGATAGTCCACATCGTCTTTGGATACCTTGACTTGCCGGTACATTTTAATGATGTCTGCCACTAGACAGATGGGGTGGCAACGCCAACGCATAATGATGTGACGCATGTCAGGTTGCAATGGCGGTCCTACCATTAAGTCACTGTTTAAGGACTTGCCGTTTGTATCAACACAGGAAGCGTCAAATACGATACGCAATTTAGTAGTACTTTTATCATTACGTACAACAGCGTGATGAGGTAAATATACTGCGTCCTCCTTGTCGATATCCTGCACTACCTCCATGTGATTAAGTGACAAATATTCATTTATCACAGCTGAATACTGCTTCTTTAAATCGGGATTTTTCAATAGACGTCTTTCAAGCATAAAAAATCGTTTCAAGGCTATATCCCGTGAACCGCCATATTTACAACTAGGATCGGATGACCTAAATGGTAATTTTACCACATACCGACCAGACTCATCTCGTTTAGTTGTAGCTGAAAAAAGGGTTTCACATTGCGTTTCCTCTGGAGTTAATAGCGTGTTTCCTAAGTCGCAAGTAGGTTCTGACTCTAGTTCCCAAAACTTCTTTAAGAGTTCAATTTCCTCCTGTTGCTTAGAATGCAGGCTAATACAATTATGACTTGTCTCATTATGGTTGAATTTACCGATATGGCCAGAAAGGATCCAACCAAGTTTGGTATTTTGCGCAACTGCGTAACCTGGCGGACCTTTGACTAATCCTTCCAATATTATCTGACCATAAACTTCGGTACCTAAAAGAAGATCTATCTTATTTGGGGTAGCAAAAGACGGATCCGCTAGTTCCATAGACGAGATTGTAGTTAAAACTTGAGTCCTTACCTTGAATATTCTGTTCATCTTCCGGAGTTGGAACCACCTATAACCAAACGTAAGGTCATATCGGACATAGCACGTCTGTTTGACCCTCTGGGATGGATCGCTCCCGCTATTACTACTGCTAAAGTTTTTATCCAAAGACTGTGGTTGGCTGGAATTGAATGGGATGAAGAACTGCCTTCCAGCTTACTCAAAGACTGGATTGAATACAGAAGTGATCTATGTAAGCTCACCAAGTTTCGACTACCTCGTTGGATACATTTATGTAGCAATAGTCATCGTTTAGAACTGCACGGTTTTTCAGATGCCTCTAAGGTGGCATATTCCGCTGTAGTATATTCCCGTGTAATAGCTCCAGATGGAAAAATATATGTAAACTTAGTAACGTCGAAGACAAAAATTGCGCCTATAAAACAAGTGTCGATACCCCGTTTGGAGCTTTGTGGAGGAGTTTTGCTGGCTAAACTACTTCAAGAAACAGCTACAATTTTAAAGGTTCCAAAGCAGCATTTACATGCCTGGACAGATTCCGAAATTGTATTAGCTTGGCTAGCAAGTAACCCCAGTCGTTGGAAGGTATTTGTTGCAAACCGGGTATCCGAAATAATTAATATTGTAGATCGAAGTCAATGGGCATACGTGTCGTCGAAGGAGAACCCGGCAGATTGCGCTTCACGAGGAACAAAACCTTCGGACTGTGATAGCTTACAGCTTTGGAAGAACGGCCCTGAGTGGCTACAAAATGAAAGGATAAATTATATAAAGGGAAAGATGGAGGAGACTAGTTTAGAAGAAAGGAAAATTAAGATAAATTGTCACGCAACTAAAACTGATGAAATGGATGACAGTATATTCACAAAATTTTCGAAATTTAACAGATTGGTGAGAGTAATAGCATACTGTAGAAGAGTCATAAAGAGAAGCAAATCAGAAGATGAAGAACACAAAACTACTTGGCTAACTACTAGAGAACTAAATGAATCTATACTTACCTGCGTGAAACTCTGCCAGTATCAGTGCTTTAGTGAAGATATGAATTTACTAAAATCTAAAGGAAATATAAGCAAAGCAAGCAAACTTACCTCATTGAGTCCCTTTCTTGACGAACAAGGTATTTTGAGAGTAGGTGGGCGCTTACAACAGGCTCCTGTTAATGATGACATGAAGCATCCTATTCTTATTCCTTACAAATCTCACTTCACAAATCTGTTAATTGGAGAAGCGCACGACAGAACCTTACATGGGGGGCCTCAATTGATGCTTAATTATTTGCGGTCCAAATATTGGGTTATAAATGCAAAGACGCTCGTGAGGCAATATGTTCATAAGTGTGTAACTTGTATTCGGCATTCAGCGAAACCAAATCAGCAACTGATGGGACAACTACCTAAATCCAGAGTTACAGCTGGAAGACCTTTCCAGAGTAGTGGTGTTGACTATGCCGGTCCAATAAATATCCGAGCTACCAAAGGTCGTGGTCATCATTCCACAAAGGGGTATATCTGTCTGTTTATTTGCATGGCCACTCGGGCTATCCATCTTGAGGTAGTTAATGACATGACCGCTCAAAGTTTTTTAGCTGTGTTCAAACGATTTGTCGCTAGACGCGGTAGAGTGCTAGATTTGTGGAGTGACAACGGTACTACATTTGTTGGCAGTGCTAAAGAGTTAAAAATCTTATTTGATGCTGAAAAATCGAGTATTGCTCCAGATATAGCGGACTTTTTTGGTACCAATGGAACTAATTGGCATTTCATACCCCCCCACGCTCCAAACTTTGGAGGGTTATGGGAGGCAGGTATTAAATCCACCAAACACCACTTAAAGAGAGTGATAGGCAACAGTACGTTAACCTTTGAAGAAATGATAACTGTGCTGAGTCAAATTGAGGCATGCCTAAACTCTAGGCCCATATCACAATTGCCTAACAATCCGGAGGAAGGGTGTCCATTGACACCAGGCCATTTTTTGGTAGGTGAACCGTTGGTGACTGTACCTGATTTCAACTACGAAAACACAACTATAAGTAGTCTTAAAAGGTGGCATCTCACTCAGACGATGGTACAAGATTTTTGGCGTAGATGGTCTTTGGAATATCTTACTCAATTGCAACATAGGTATAAATGGACTGACCGTACTCCTGAACCTAATGTCGGGGACGTAGTTCTAGTTAAGGAGGATGGTCTTCCACCTGCTAGATGGCTATATGGATTAGTTGTTAAAAAGCACCCAGGTTTGGACAAGGTTACACGTGTGGTTTCAATTAAATGCAATAATAATGAAATCAAGAGACCTGTGTCTAAATTGATTCTTTTGCCTGTAACGACATGATAAGTAGTTTTGTTTAATATTTACAACCAGTATTGATTCATGACTTTTATTGAGTTACTGCAACTGTGTTTTCGTTTCTTGTTTATACGTTATATTTTGTTGCTTACTAGCCTGTATGTTTATTTTAAGTAACAATTGCTTACACATGTGATTTTTATTTATGCGCTTTGCGAATGTGTTCATTGATGCTTGTATGTTTGTAGTTGATGGACATTACTGTCCATGGTGGGCAGGATGTCTAAGTATGTTGTTTTAATATTATATTTGTAACTTTAGTTCCTCAAGTTGTCAATAGATGACTGAATGTCTGTCTGAATCGCGCTATTAAGATTTTCAAACATGTGTTTAAATAGTCAGAGGTTAAATAAATTAAGTGATTCCATTCTGAGTGTGGTGTTTCATTTCGGGATACTTTTTGTGACGTGTACACTAGGTAAAGCCTTACTCTTTTTTTAGGAAGTTTTCGAAGACTTGATATTAATGGATCAGACGTAACTAATAACCTGTAAAAGACTTCTGAGAATGTAGTTTTATTTTTTTAATCTTATTTATTTTAGAAGCCTAGTACATCAAATGATTAAGTCGGCTTAAAATTAGTAACATTGGGGTTAGTATCAATGGACTTAATAATAATGTAAGTAAGTCATAAAATCGGTCATACAGGATATAATAATAAAGCGTAAGTATAAATGCCTCAGGGAAATTAAACTATAGATTTATAATATTCTAGTCTTAAAGTTAAGGACTGTTCAATGAAACTTATGATTTTGTTGCTGTGCTCAATATTAAAATTAGAACTTAAAATATTATGAATGACAGAAAGAACTCTCCGATGGAGCACTGAGTGTCTTTTAAAAGATCCGATCGCAACTGTTCGTTGATTTTGCACTCGAGAACTAAGTGGAGGAGGTCTTCTTTCTTTTGGCATAGAGAGCAGTTTGGATCTTCTCTTTTTCGCATAGTGAAGCTAAATTTGTTGAGCGGGATATGGTAAGTTCGGATTCTAAAACATACTACTAAATCTCTTCTGTTAAGACCTAGTGATGAGAACCAGGTCACTCGTGGTGGTTCAGTTACAATTGTTCTGTACCATATGCCCTTGGTTTGAGAGCGTTCATCGAAATGAGACTTTAGTTTTAAATAATTATCTCTTTTAACTTTGGGGATATGGTCTGCATAATGACCAAACAACGCGTACTGAGATTGTAGTTTCTCGAGAACATTTTCTTGAATACTGTTCACGGTAACGTTTTATATCTTTGTTCCTAGCCTCTTGGGCTTCCTCTGATAAAAGGTCAATTGGTAACAGTGCATGTAATATAACAATTGATGAATGTATTAAAATCTTATGCACAATGGTCGGCATGTAATACCACGGATATAATTTGACGAAAAGTACTGCTGGTTTCAAGCAGTAAATGTCAAATTTATTTATTTAGGTCTACCAACAATTGCTAACATAACAACTTACACCAAATACATTAAAAAATACTAAACATAATGTTACTTATAGGTAAACAAAAATATTATATAATCTATAAACAGTAAGTTCAACAATTCATTCAAAATCGGGTAAGCCCAAGAGGATAGATTTAACCTTTGCCACAGAGTCAAAGTGAAGATCAATTCGATCACTATTGTTAAAAACCTTACACATTCTCGAACATGGGAAATTGGCACCTAGAACAGTCGGAAGCCTGGCCGCAACACGCAGCTTGATAAAACTAAGAAGCTGGGGACAATCTATTTTTGCATGCAAACAGTCCATCGTTTAAAAGACTTGCCAGGGAATTCATGTGAAAGTACTTAAGACGACCTTTGTATGAACGTATCTTCTTAGCCTTGAGAATGCAAGATGCCAAACAAACCGTTTCTGTATGCGTTCTATGCGCAACGTGTGTGTAGCATAGTGTGGGCGCCAGACAGTACTACAGTGTTCCAATATACTTCTAACAAGGCTGTTGAAAAGTAGTGTTTTGGTTTTATTATTTCGAAAAGCTTTGCAATTTCTTAATACGAAGCCCAACATTCTCGCAGACTTTTTTCTTCATTGCGATTTTTTTGTACGAATTGAATCCACAATTCCCTTTTTGAATCACTAGGTCGAGGAAACCTACAATCATAAAAAACAATTAAGACGAGGTTTCAACGCACGAGTTGTGCTCGGTTTCTATATTCGACGAAGTTTATAATGTTTTGCTAGTAATTATCTACCATCTGTCAATAATTATCTGCCATAGCAGTATCATGGTGTACATCCATTACAGTTATTCTTTGCAGTAGCAACAAAATTTACAAGCAATGTAATAAAAATTTACAATCTCTAGCGCTCAACTAACAGTCAACAAAGAAAGGCACATTGAAATAATGCGTCGAAACTGCGTCTTGTTCAATCTACTTTTGTTAGATTTATAATAATTAACTTTAAAATTAACCATAATTCGTACAGTATCTATGGTTTGGTTTACTCTGATAGCTCACTAACCATCAAAAAATATCAGTAAGGGCATTAAAAAATAATATGAAAACAGGCATTATAAATACACATTTCAATCTTTAACATAAAAATAATCAGAAAGCAGTACAAAAACATTGATGCAACGTCGTTAGTCTATGAAGTTCTTGGAAACACAGGTATAAAAAATGGCGGTTCTTAAAAATACAAATTACATAAATCATGTGTTATATCGAAGAGGTGAACTACTTACGAGTGAAAAGTAATTTCATGACATTTATTTACTTTACTGAATTGTTTTTTACAGTGTTTGCCTACACACGAAGGCATTTTACGCCAATCTTTTCACCGATGAAGGCGTCACGTTGTGTCGGGTGCTCACAATATTGCCAAGAGTTATGGCCTACTGGCCTACTGGCCCTAACTCTTGGTGCAAAATTTTACTTCGGGGCGCCTTCTTTATACGTAGTAATATTATCTCAATGATTTCAAGTCGAAAAATTTGTGCACATTCGAAGCAGGTTTAGACTTTTTGGCATTCTTTATTAATAAGGCGTGTATATTGGATCTGACTTTAGGTTTCTTTTTACTTCTTTCTCGATCAGGCTGTGAACACTGTCTGCTTCGTTTTGGGCATGACCCCTGATTAAAAATTTATGCGTACTCGTAATATTTACATTTTGGACGGCAAACAAATATAAGCAAGCTACATATTTATTCTTATTCTGACTGGTACAGTTGTCCGAGTAGAAAATAATATCTTTTTCATCATCGTCCTGTTCGCTTAGAGCTTTCAAGTACTCATATATACAGGAGCCTATTTCATTTGCACCGCGTTTTGCGTCACATTCAGATCCTGCCTCGGATGAGTTCATCCTTTATTCGTAAAATTTTTCCTCGGAGAAAAAAACTGTCAAAGTTACTTAATAATTGTTCGTATGTAAATCCTTTATCAAATTGAATGATAATGTCTTCTGCCTTGTCCCCATACAATTTATTTTTTGTTCATCGGTCTTCTGATCCGCATGAACTAATTTCATGTATAGGCCAATCCTCAGGCACGAAGCTGAACTGGCTGGGATTTTCTACTTTCATACTTTTAGTGGATAGACTCACCTTGTCCTCTCTACGTATTTGTTCAATTCCTTTCAGTTAATTTTCTTCTTATTCTCGCCGTCCGCCATTGCCACGCTATGCTACCTTGTACTCTAGACTAGCTAGTAAATACTTCTCAAATTTACTACTTATTTCTTTATTTGTTTATTTCATTTACCGCTGTAAGAATGATTTAAGAAGGACAGGAACATGGCTAAATATATAAATAATTGCCAAACTATTTTTAAGCAGTTATCTTTATTCGGCTAACTTGCCAAGAGGACCATAGCACCGTTAGTGTTGCCAAACCCATAACACTTTGCCTTCAGCTCACTATCAGGCAAGGCGAAGAATCTAATTGCGAGTCGGTATTAACCACATATCCTCAAGATGAATAAATGTGATAAGTGTAATAAAAATATCACGGCCAAAAGGCCTGGACTAGAATGTACTGGATGTGAGAAGATTGTTCATAGCACCAAGCTCTGCTCCGGTCTCTCGAAAAAGCAGATAAGTGCACTTCGTGCTGCAGAGACTCTAGAATGGACGTATCAGGAATGTCTAGAGCTCTCAGGCAGAAGGTCATCATTTATAATCCCGAATGAAGACGAAGAAGAGAATGAAGAACTGTTTACAGAACCTAGTACATTAGTTAATATTGATGCAAATAAACTCCTAAAAAATATAACCTCAGAAGTACAAAAGGCTTTAACAAGGAGATAAAAGATCTGAGACAGTCCATGCAATTCCATAGTGACAAGATGAATGAAGTGCTTGAAAGCGTTCACGCACTTAAGCAAACAATTATTGACGTAAAACGGAAACTTGTGGAAGTCACTAACAAAAATAGTAATTTAGAAATTCGTATAGGCGCTCTCGAACAACATATCCAACAGATGGAACAAAAACAACTGTCTAATCACATCGATATGGGGTTCTTCAAGAGGGGCATCAGAAGGTTTCTTCATGGTCGGCAGCACGAGTGTGACACCCCTGGTGTTGCATACGTCCATAGGCCACGGTAACCGCTTCCCATCAGGTGGGCCGTGTGCTTGTCTGCCAACTTAGTGGTATAAAAAAAAAAAAATATATATAAATAACTTGCCACAACAAGACCAAGAAAATGTAACGAATATAGCGGAAATACTGGCCAAAAAAATATCGATGCCTAAAGCAGACATCATAAGTGTGAAACGAATGAGTGGTAGAAAAGACCATCCTGGCCCCGTTCGAGTCATAGTGAAGGACGACAGAACGCAGGAGAAATGGATAGTGGCAGCTAAAAGCATCCCATTTCATGCAAAGGATTTCATCACTAATGTAGCAAATGGGGCCGGTTGGCAAAAAATATATGTTAACGAAGTTCTCACACTACATAACAAGAAACTACTATGGAACGCGAAGCAAGAATTAAAGAATACCTACAAGTTCATCTGGTGTAAAAAAGGAACAATATTAGCTCGTAAATCTGAAAATGAGAAGCCAATATAATATAAATCTTTGAGAGCAACTAGTGAAAAATAGGTATCTGGCATTTTTTTAAATGTTTTTTGTTTCTTTTAATTTAGATATATGTGTATATTATCATTATCTAACTTTTCAACACTCAAAATGACTTCTTTCCAAGAAGATAATGTGTTTGAATTAAAAAACTGCTCAAATATTCAAAATTACTTAAAATCTATACCAAAGGCAATAATGAAGTTACTGTCTTCATATAAATATTCGGTCAATAATTACAAATTTCTCAACATTAGAAGAATGCATTAGCTCATGCCCACAAAAAATTGATGTTGTCATATTACCTGAGGCTAATATTTCAGAAAATCTTAGTTGTGAGAATGCTCGAAAGTGTGGGGGTATAATAGTATACATAACACGCATGAAATATCAAAACTTAAAATTAAAACAGAACACTTTGAATGCCTCACTTTTCCGCTTCACTATTCCGCGACTCTGTGTGCAGTGTATCGGCCACCGAAATTGATAAACACTTGTTTATAAATGAATTGCAGCATAATCGGTCTAGTCTTGATACGAATTGTGATCTATACTTGCTGGGAGATATTAACATTGACCTAAAGGTTGACTGTGCTGTGAAACATAAATACAAAACTTCTTTGTATGGCTGTGGTTTTGTGAGTGGGATATCCGATTACACACGAATTGAAACAAAGGACGGTAAGATAAGCAAAACATGTATCTATCATATTTTGGAACTGTACTGGCCGATCACCGGGCGATAGCGGTAGCTTGCATTGCACCAATGATACAGGATGTTTAAAGTACTTCTTTTAAAACAATAACCAATTTTAAAAAATTAACAAAACTATTACATCACGTTGACTGGTAATCAACTAATAATATGTCGTGTCTTCACACATATACTCATTTATAAATGATGGTATAAAAAAAAGCTATAGTCAAGCAGAAATCAATATTAAATGTAATACCAGGTAGTCTCGGCAAAACAATAAGTGGGTTAGTAAAAAAAAAAATAAAGCATGTGAATATAAGGACAAATTATTTATTGAGTGGAAAAATGATTCAAATATTAACATATTGCGTTTGAAATATAATAAGGCTAGAAACTTTGCTAATAATTTAATAAAGAAAACAAAAAATAGACACATAAAACAAGAAATATATGAAAGCAAAAATAATATAAGACGACTCTGGCAATTACTGAATAGATAAACCGGCAAAATTAAAACATCCCTTGACAAGTCTATCGTTGCAGCATTTGAAAAAAGCACAAATGGGCCAAGTGATATAGCGAACACTTCTCTCAAAAATGTCTGTGCAAATTTGCACAGACATTTGAGAGAAGTGTTAAGTCCATCTCACCAAATTGTGATACCCCATTGCTAGATAAATCAACAAACAGTATGCCTAAAAATGTTACAATGTACTTCACTGAAGCCCGATCAGACCTAGTGCAACCCCTTATAAAAAATCTGAACAATCAGAAAGCACCAGGATCAGATGGCATACGGGCAAGTGATATAAAACGCATAATTGACAAAATAACAGCAACTATTGTCAATCTAATTAATACGAGCATAGTCACCGGTAGATATCCTGACCAGCTGAAAACCGGAATAGTTAGGCCAATATACAAAAAAGGCAGTCATACAGATTATGAAAAATATAGACCTATCACTATTCTCCCCACAATTGATAAAGTTGTCGAAAAATGTATAGGAAATCAGATGTATTCATACTATAAAAAGAATGATATCATTTCATCAAAATAGTATGGCTTTCAACCAGGTAGGAACACTACACAGTTACTTTCGGATTTTACGGATTCTGTCAATAAACATTTAGATGGCAAACAACATGTAATTATAGCACTCATTGATTATAGTAAAGCGTTTGATACACTCCGCCATTGTAAAATAATAGATAGTCTGGAAGAAAGTGAGATTCGTGGTCCGTTATTGGAATGGTGTAAAAATTATTTACAGGACCGCACTTACCAGGTGAAAGTAGATAGTCCTTTCAGTGATAAGGTTAACATTAGTGAAGGGACAGCACAAGGCTCAGTACTCGGACCTTTACACTACATAACTTATGTTAATAGTTTAGTAAACATCATAAAAAACTGCGAAGTCTATCAATTTGCTGACGATACTTGTTTACTCTCGGCCGACTCGGATATTGACATGGCTATTGGTAAATACAAATCACTATTCCTAGATAGCACGTTTCGCCGAAAACTTTGTTGATAGAAAACATTGTCTGTAGATATCTCGGTACTTAGAAAGCACTGTACACAGAGATCTCTCTTCGTAGATAGCACTTCTCGCCGTAAACTTTTTTCATAGAAACCACTGTTTCCAGATACCTTGGTTTACAGAAAGCGGATCTGGAGATGGATGGATTCATATTTATGATATTACTAAACATCACTTTTTTGACAGTCGCTTCACGGAAAATATATATATATAATAGTTTAGCCGCATCCAGACTGGAAAGCCGACCCGAACTGAGTTGGGGAAAGGTTCAGAGAATGATTATGATGACTAAATATCACTTTTTTGACTCTGACAGATGATAACCATAGTAAAAACACGTTTATTTCATATAAAAATGCCATTTTAATCAAAAATGAAGAAAACGAAAGCAATAGATGAAGTACAAAAACAAAACAAACTCTGTAGCTTAATAATATTTGTGTAGATGAGATATTAAACAAAAACTTAAAACAATATTTAATAAACAAAAAAGTAGGTACTCGATATAATTGAAAAAATATTGTTTAACAAAATTTCATTGTTAGTTATTTTTTAAGTGCAAAATTTGAGCTAATCCGCCTAGAAAGGCTAATAAGTCCATTTCACTACTTTGAGATAAGTGCTTTTGCATTCTGTTTTCATAATCAATTTGTAGAGATCGACGACGCTTTGGCATGGGCTCTGACGCATTAATGCGCTCAATTTCACAGTGTATTATACCTCTTTAGCGAATTCTTTGATAGTTTTAAACACATTCCATGTCTTACGGTTAAGAAGTGTAGTCCAGCGTTCATGCCAAGATTCCAAGACATTTTGCGTCTTGGGATTATCATATGTGCGACTAAACAGTGATCACATAGCAGGTGGGAATAGCGGCTTTCTATTTATTGTAATTTTTGTACTATTGATATTGTTTCTTATATCCGTCCCAGTGACATAATATTTATCAAACCAGTTCGCTAGTCCTGCAGCTTCTTCTGGTGATACTTTATCTTTAACAAGTTGAAAAGCTTTAGGTATCTCGTTGGGATCTAGGAATGCCATAACAAATAAATGCCTAATTTTATGCGCAAATAAAAAATCATTTCCATACTTTTTAGCTAAACCCTCGACCTGTACATGCCGCCAAATGCTCTGCGTAAGATGGAATAAACATAGTCTTTGTATACATTCTGGAAATTGCTGTTTAACGGTATTGATAGCTGCTATTTCAAAATCAGTTAAAATGTTCTGAGGACACAAATTAGTCTGAAATGTATTAGAAGCATATCTTTTTAATAACTCTAATAAAATTGTATAACATGTTTCTGTCTTATGTGATAATAATGCAAACACTAAAGGTAGAAATTTATTTGTGCCACTTTCTGTTCCTATTAACGCATGTATTGTATATATTTGACAGAAAGGCTCTGGACATGTAGAAAAAGTGCCATCCATTACCCAACATTTTGCATTAATAAGTCGTTTGAAATTACTTTTTGTGTAAAATACGACTACACTTTCATTTTGGGTATAATATATTGGCCAATTAAAAATTGCTCTTCTCCAATTTTTGAAAGATAGTCCGGTATGTCGAAATTAAATGAATTAGGGATTTTCGGTTGTCCTTTATTCCTAATGCGGTGTACAATCATTCGTGCTGCTGCTTTGTTAGGCAAATGGGCAGCACTCGTACTTGAAACATCCTGGAGGCAGCGGTTTACAATTTGTGACGGAGAATCCATGGATTTTTTGCTATATTCCTTATTTTTGATTTATATTCCATTTTTATTCGCTTTTCTGGCTCTGGCAAATGTCCATGTGCGTTGTTTTGATTGATGATCGAATGTTCATTACCGATAATTGAAGTTTTTACAGTAGCACTACACCCTTTAGCACTACTACGTGTACATCTCCAGTAAAATGTATCATTCACTTTTTTATTTACGTGATATGAATAACCAGCCACTATAAGTACACTTGCTCCACGTTTTGATTCTACTAACTTGCAGGCACTCATTTAAAAAAAAATATTTTTGATTAGCGTCGCGACAACAATAACAAAAGCAAAACTGAACTCGTAGGAAACGTTTGTTACTTTGTAATGTGCAATAGTTTAGATTTACCCTACATACCCTAGAACCTTTACAGCTGCGTAGAGATGTAGCGTCCATGGCTGTATTTTACCGTTTGTACCATGGGGAGTGTTCTGATGAGCTCTTCCAATTAGTTCCACCCTCCCCTTTCCTACACAGGACAACGCGTGCAGGTCTTAGATATCATCCGCACACGGTGCAAAACATCCGATCAAGAACCAAGCGGTTCGGAGACTCTTTCCTCTGTCGCACCATTAGGGCCTGGAATTCATTACCAGCTCACGTGTTTCCTTCTTCCTACAGTCCCGGGTCCTTTAAGCGGGGCGTGAAAAAGCATATGATGAGGCCGTCAAGCTGAGTGTCACCATTGTCACACGGTATGTGTAAGTAATGGTGACCCTCTTTTCTGGGACTTTGCCTTCAGCTTACCATCAGGCAAGGCGAAGTCCAATTGACGTGTCCTATATAAAAAAAAAAAAAAAACATTTTTTCTCATTTCTGCATCCATATTGTTATTGTTAAACTTCTACAATACGATGCGACGCAAAGTGCATAATCACACAAACACATTATAAAAATAATTATCTAATTGGTTTCCGCAAATAATAGATACTAATTTATTGACATGGTTATAATTACATGAATTAATGAAAAATGAAAAATGAAAAATGAAAAATGAAAAATGAAAAATGAAAAATGAAAAATGAAAAATGAAAAATGAAAATTTATTTATTACTGCAGCAATACACAATGAAATACAAAAATGCTCACACTTATTAACTAGAAGACATACAAGGTATAATAGGTATAACATTAGTTTATGTAAGACATTATGCATAAATGTTGCAGACTAGATTTGGTAAGGTTTAACTATCTGATGGTTTCGTCACTAGGCAAAGCCTGTATCGAGGAAGCCTGTATTCAGTTTAGATTATACAAAAAGATCCCCAGTAGACAGAAAAAGTTACCATAAACAATATATACATGTTCATACACACACACACACGCACACACACACATATCCACATACATATACATACACATACAAACATACACATACATACATATACACTAACATACAATATATTAATTTGGTATACATGACAATATTAAGAATACATAAGGCAAATCAAGTATACTTATAAGCTATTATATAAATATTATTATTGTAATGTAAATTATAAATATTAACATGCAATGTGTAACTTGTCTTCCGTGTCATGGTATGTCAGTGAAGCCAGCCATTTATATACCATTTTTTTCAGTTCTATTGTTGATTTACCTTTGATATTGCAGCACTTAGCAACTATGTTGTAGACGTGTGACCTAATGAAATTGTCAAATTTTTGAGCAAAACTTGTGCTAACGAGGGGAGTGGTTAGTCGTATACTCTGCGATTACCAAGCAACTCATACTCGCTTGAAGGTAAAATTGCTTTATGTACTGAAATCGTCGTTTTAAGAATAAATAGTTTACATACGCTTAGCAATCCAGCTTCTTTATATAGGGTTGTAGTAGGGAATCTATAAGGCCTGCACAGCATAACCTTTAGAACTGAACGTTGAGCTCTTTCTAGCTGGAGCATAAATGTTTTTGCAGCACTGCCCCAACATGTGATGCAGTAGACTATGAGAGATTGACACAAGGCGTAGTATACGAATGTCAGGGTGTCAATCGTCGCTACATGCCTAAGATTTCGCATGACACTAACAACCTTTCATATGCGTGCCGAAAGGGATTCAATATGAACAATCGTCAATGTGAACTCCAAGGTATTATACAACCTTAGTACGAGTTATCGATTCACAGGAACAGAACCGGTTACTAAAATCACTGCAGATTTGATCATGAATTTTAATGTCTGTTACTGTGCAAGGGGCCGAGGCAGTAGTCACATGAAAACATAAGTACATCGTCTTCTTTGTGTTTAGGGTTAAAAGGTTATGCTGTAGCCATCCACCAATTAAAGCCATGCCTTGCTCAGCCGAAGAAAGTACCATAGGCCAAGTAGACCCATGAAAAATTAACGCAGTGTCATCTGCATAACATAGGACATCAACATTTTTAATTGGGACGTTGTGTATATCATTTATGTAAAGAAGAAAAAGCGTGGGCCCCAGGATGCTACCCTGTGGTACTCCAAATTTAATAGATTGTAAGTTACTAATTGTCTGATCTATTTTAACACACTGCCTCCGGTCTGATAAGTAGCTTTTAAACCAGTCTAGGGCAATCCCGCGTATTCCCAAGCCCTCTAGTTTTCTCAAAAGTATACAAACGGAGACAGTATCAAAGGCCTTTGCCAGATCTAAAAATATTCCAACACAACGTTGCTTACTATCCAAGTATGATGAAACTGTGGTTGTTAACAACGAAACCCAAATTGCTTTGCAGAAATCAGATTATGAGATTCTAAGAAGCTAACGAGGCGTTTATCAACAATTGGTGGCACAATTCTCGCCACGTGAGCTAGTGGACTGTATTTTGCGGGGGATGAAGCTAAATATTTCATATGACACTTTACACAACAAACAAGATAGGTGATCGGGTTGCCGCGGAGGTGGTTTAGGCAGTGAATGCAACCCAAGAAATTAGGAGAGGATGCACTAACCTTTATGACGCCACGTGCTGTCGGAGCCGGTGCACATGTCTTCTCTTCCTGGCTCAGGAGCTGCTGCCCACATCACTAAATCACTTGAGGGACACGAGAGGCACAATCCGATCAGTAAAGGTCTATGAAAGCGGTTAAAATCCAACAAATATTATTAATTTCTGAGAGTCGCGCGCGCCGCCGCCATTGATTGCTAGTTCAATGCGGAAGTCAAGATGCGGCCATTTCAACCATTGGTCGGGGCGAAAACTATTGCTATCTCACTTTAAAGGTAGTGCGGGAGGGAGATGGGTATAGGGAGCGTGTGTTCAGTGTCAATCAATTGAGAGACGATTTGAATTTACTACTATTGAGCGGAAAAATACAAATTTTACTATCGGCGCAACCAACAATCTTTTCAAGCACTTTAGAAAAAGTGTTCAACAGAGAGATTGGCCTATAATTATCCACAGAAGCTTTTGATCCATTTTTATGAATTGGGGAAACCGAAGAAATTTTCCAATCTTGAGGTAATATTCCATTTGAGATACTCAGATTCAAAATATATGTCAGTGGTGTAACTATTTCGTTCTTAATATGTTTTATAAGTTTGTTACTTAATCCGTCAACCCCTGGAGCTTTGTCATTTTGTAAACCTAATATTATTTTTTCAATTTCTTCACAATCTGTGGGAAACATAAAAAAAGAATTTGCTGGAGTATTGCTTATTCTAATATTTTTCGCTAGATCAATTTCACTTTTGTTAATTTTGGATAGTATTTGATCCGCTAACTTTTGACCAACTGAAGAGAAGTGACTATTAGTTGTTTCAATTGATTGTTGCTTGTTTTGACAGCCTGGTAACGTAAGTAATTCAAAGGGAGGTTTATTATGATTAGTTAGAGCGCAAAAGTTCGCCACAGCTTTCTTGGATTTTTCTTGTTGGCATTGAGTACATTCTCTTCATAGTTTGTTTTTAACTTTCGCAATAAACCTATGAAAAAGTTATGATATCGAGTTTAGGTTAATTTTAGCACCCTATTATGTGGATGCGAGCGTTTGTATGTAGGCGATTACGTTGTCGCATACATCGCATTAGACCAGGAGTTATCCAAGGTTTCAAATTATATTTGCTTCTACCTAGTTTGATTTCTTTAGAATGCTTCCTAACAATATTCGATAAGATCCTGGTGAAAGCCTCATTTGCTTTGTTTACGTCTATAACACTGTAAACCGTAGACCAGTCGACCAAAGTAAGTTCTTTTTTAATAGCGTCAAAATCTCGTTTTATTTTAAAGCGATTCGGGCGAACAGGTTTAGGCTTAGAAAGACTCAAGCCTGCCATAATTAGACAATGATCAGTTATGTTAATCTGGCAAACAATCCCGACTACTGACCGATAGCTACCCATATTTTTGATGAAAATGTGATCAAGGCATGATGATTTCCAAGTTGGTTGTGTAATAGCTGGCAAAAACCGTGCTCAGCCATGAAACATTGATATTCTATGCTTTGCGAACTTCCTAGGTTATCTAATATGTTCAAATTTATATCACCGGCAATCACAAAGGGAAGAACACTAGCATTAGTAATGTACGCTTCTAAAGAAGAGAGGAAGTTATCCAAGTGCTTAAATGATGGCGAACGATATATGCCCAGAATATGTACACAGTTCGGAATACAGATTGAAAGACAATCAGCTTCATTTATGAGAGGTTCAGAGACCGTAGGACTCCAGATATCTTTAATATAAACGACAACTCCGCTGTTTTGATTGAAATGCTTGTTTGTTTGGTAAGAGTTATATCCAGGTAATTGAGGAATTATTAACGATTCATATAACCAGCACTCCGTTAAGATAATGATATCGATTGACACATCCAAACGAGCAAGTGCTACCTCTAGACTATTAAAGTTTTTTTGGATACTCGTAATATTCATTGAAAAAACTCTAAAATTATGTTCTGGTGTGAATATTACTTTACACTTTTCCAAATCACAAATTAATTCACAGTTAATTTTAATGGAGTCTAATCAGAACTAAAATCGTCGGTAAACATCGTTTTAAAATTAAAATTATTTTGTCCAGAAACTAGGTAGATCGCTCTGATTTGGTATAAGGTGCATAAATTTTGCCCCGTCTCAATATAAGATGCACAAACAGAAATAGATGGACTGTAAATTCTGACTCTGAATAAATAAATCTAGCGAACATACATACACAGTATATACAGATAACACGTTTCAGCAAAGTTATGTGATATTGGCAGTAGGTCAAACTTCCACAATTAAACAAGTGTAATGTAATATAATGCAACATCTTAAACCAAATATCGACGCTTAGTGTCGACTCCAAAGAGATAAGCTCCACTGGTAAGAAAAAAGTAATCATGAAGAAACAGCGCAAGGTAGATAAATTTGTAGTACTAATAACACTTGTGTACAACTGATAGATTACAATTACGAGGCAGTAGATACAAACATAAGTTAAATGCATAACAAGCAAGAGACCGTCAGATGGTGTATCACAGTTCACAGGTGGAAACCTATGTACTATGAGTTGCCGAAGAAGATGGAAACAGATAGTCCAGGTCTTTTTGTGATGGTATTGGCACGGCTCCCCTTCCCTCTCGCTGTCTGACGTAAATAGCGCCATTGGTGCACCAGCAGAAAGCGTATCTATGCTGCGTCGCGCGGGATCTGGTGTCACGAAATAAGACTCTGTTATCTTTCGTTAACCTCTCGTTGAAATATACCTTTCTAGGAACGCCGGCCATCGGCACTATTTATGTTTTTCCGTGACTTTGCAGCTTTAAGAAACAGATCACGCTTGGAACATCTGAGAAGTCGAACAACCACTGGGCGGGGCATTCTAGCTCCATCTTCAGGCAGTCCTGTAGTCACAGGCGGTCCACGAGGACCTACACGAGACACCCAATCCAAGTCTCCATCCTCCAAGTCCACTCCCACCTTCCTAGCTGCCACGAGTACAGTGTGGTAGAGATTTTCAGAAGTACTTTCTGGGATCCCAACTATTTCTATTTCGTTTCTCAAATTGAATTGAGCTTGAACTTTTAATTCGTTTTGGAGCTGAGATACGGTAGCCTGCAGGACTACAACCTCACTATCTCTTTTTTCCAGATATTTGGATTAGGAGCTACCTTTTCTGCTTGTATGTACACAGCAAAAAATTTCAGCTCTGTAAATAAATAACATTTAAAAATATTTTTAATTAATTTTCAATGCTAAATAGTGGCTAAAAGTACTCAATATCCTTTAGTGCACTGAACAACTTACTGTGTCTCCTATAAAGTCTACTGTCGCACAGATAACACAGTAACACAATGGATCTTTACACCAGACTGTCAAATAGTATGGAGGAGCTGTCTTCAATGTTTACCTCACGCATGTTTCAATATGATGAAGACCTAAGGAGTGCAGCGGCTACCGATACAGCCCATAAAACGATTGCTGGCCTCTCACGGGACTTCACAGACTTCAAGGCTCTCATATGGAAAACCATGGGTATGTTGAGGACACAAATGGAGCTGCTATTATCTGGACTTGACCGGCATGAGATGGCTTCCCGAAGGAAGGTATTGTTGCTTCATGGGTTGGCTGAATCGTCGGGGGCCACTGGCGTGAATCAGGTTATTGCTACCATAAAAGAAAAATTGCGGTTGCCTGACATCACAGCCGGAGATCTTGAGAACTGTCATCGCCTGGGTAACAATGTTTCGAAGCCCCGTCCCCTTCTCATCAGGTTCCAGACATATTTGCTGCGCAGTGAGGTTTGGAATTCTAAGACTAGACTTAAGGGTACAGGATTGACACTGTCTGAATTCCTAACCAAACCCCGCCACGACGTCTTCATGGATGCCCGCAAGCACTTTGGGGTAAGGCAGTGTTGGACTTCTGACGGGAAAATAGTGGTACAACTTCCTAACAATGTACGGCGTAGAATTGAGTCATCCTCGGAACTGCGCAAACTATGTATGGAATTCCCGTCCCCCCAGTTGCCGCCGACCGAAACATCTAAGACTTCGCAGCCTGTCGTCCATACAGCATCTGGTGGAGCCGCCGTCAGTGACAGAAGACCCCGAAAACATATCAAGTAGCTATAATATCTATCCTATCTTGACTTTTATTCCACCGGATAATGTATATTTCACTTTTTTTTTTTTTTTTACGTGCGCAAAATCCCCATGGATACCTCCCCACCGGAGCCGGTGGAGGAGGTTATGTCGGACTCGAACCGACTAAAACGCACGCCGCCTGTGGGTCGTTTTGGTTGCCGAAGGTGAGGTTGACAGGCATATCCCTCGCACCCCGGCCGACCCAGGGCCATCTCTCACGATATGGCCCTCTTCTCGGGTGTGGGGACTACAGAGTCCCCAACTCGTCCCCGGAAACGGGGAGGCGCGCCACGCGCGCCACCGCCGCGGCCTGCTTCTGCCAGGGTGACAGGCGGCTTCACCTGTCACCCCCAGGCCGGCGCTCATGGGGGGCGGAGGTCGTTCATCGACCTCCGACGCCCGAGTTGCCTTCGTGCGCGGGCAGCTTGTCTAGCGATCCTTCGTCGCTCCCGCTGCCGCTCCCGCCCCGCCTCCTCCTTCACGAGCATTACTTGCTCGCAGAAGGAGGCGCCGGCCGCCCACGCATCCGCGCAGCGAACCATCGCCGCGAGCAAGGTGGAGAGCGTGAGAACCCTCACTCCCAGGGCCGCCACAAGCTCCCGCCTCGGCGTCTCCCACGCCGGACACTCGGTGAGCGTGTGCGGACCTGAGTCCTCGCTCGCGTCGCAGTGATGGCACTCGGACGTTGGCTCTTTCTGCATCCGACGCAGATACTTTCCGAAGCATCCGTGCTCGGTGATCATCTGCGTCAGACGGTACGAGAGGCTGCCGTGTGGCCTCTCTAGCCACTCCCCCATGATGGGTCTTACCGCCGTTACTACGGCGTGCCCTGCGCTTGGTTGCCCAAGTCGTCTCTCCCATTCTGCCACCATTTCCCTGTGGAGCCGGGATCTCACGGCCCGAATTTCTTCGGGCTCGGGATCGTGACCCCGCTCCCGCGCCGCCCTTCGGAACCTGTATAGCGCCGAAAGGCATCTCGCTTCCAGGATCCATGGTGGCGATCCGGCGAGGAGACTCGCCGCGTTGAATGATATCGTGCGGTACCCCCTTATGATGCGGCACGCCAACTTCCGCTGCGGACGCTGCAGCAGAAGCATGTGCCGATCACTCAGGGTGTCCGCCCACACGGGACACCCGTACAGGGCCATGGACCGCACGACACCCGCGTAGAGTCTCCTGCAGGAGTCATCCGGGCCCCTCAGGTTGGGCAGTAGCCGCGCCAGAGCGTTGGCTGTGCCCGCCAATTTGGGGCCCAGACTTCGGAAGTGCTTCCCGAAGTCCCACCGGCCGTCGAGCACGAGCCCCAGATATTTCATCTGGGGCTTGATGCCGATGAGAGTGCCTCCCACTGTGAGACTGGAACCAGGTGGTGGCGTGCGCCGAGGTCCATGAAAGAACATGGCCTCGGATTTATGCAAAGCCACCTCAAGGCCCAGCCGCCGGATCCGTTCCACGACTTGAGCAACCGCGGTCGTGGCCCTCAGGATCGCTTCGCGGTGTGTAGCTCCGCTCGCCGTCACTAGCGTGTCGTCCGCATAGCACGTGACGGCGGCGCCGTCCGCAAGCTCACCGCGAAGCACCCAGTCGTATCCAATGTTCCACAGTAGCGGCCCGAGAACCGATCCCTGTGGAACACCGCACGACATCTCACGCCGACCGACGCCGGTCGCACTTGGGTAGATGACGGCTCTCTCCGTCAGATGTATATTTCACTTTATAACCTCTTTTTATTTTATTTTAGAAACTGCAATTTGAGGTCAGTTGTAATTTTGTTATGTTGTCTCTCTCTAACTTCGTAATTTAACATCTTCCAAATTTTATGCAGTTGGTGTCGGTTGGTTGTATACTTATTTTGTTTTATTTTCTTACAACCTTTCTTTCACAATTTCACAATAAATACATTCCAAGTAAATTCCTTAGGTCCTTATGACGTTAGTGACGGATTGGTGTCAGGTTGTATTGTGTCGTTTTATGATCCGTTTAGAAACAATTTCAGTTGTCAGTGCGTTTAGTTGTTACTTACAATATAATTCAAATGTATCTGCTTGACTCGTTAGTGCACTGAGGATAACAAAATGAGAATTTATATTTTAGTATTTTTATATATATATACATATTTTTATTTTTTTATTATTTAAATATAGTATTATAATATTTATGTCTGTTTATGACGATAGTTACATTTCTTGCTCTTCATCTGAAGTGTCAGACGAGGACTACGCCAGTGCATGTAGCGATAATGAAAAGGACGCAGTTCGCCTACGCAAGGACTTGTTAACTATTTATAGTTCTTTAGACAAGTTCTTGAATGTAGTGCATATTAATGCTCAAAGCGTTCACGCTCACTACCCGGATCTACTTTTGGCTTTCGACTCCAACATCATACATGCTGTACTCATATCGGAAACCTTTCTTAAACCTACACTTCCTTCCACACAGTATACATTGCCAGGGTATACGTTAATCCGAAATGATAGGGTGGGCAGGGGGTACGGCGGTGTGGGGATCTACCTGCGCAGGGATATTTCGTTCAAAGTGATAGATCAGTCACCTAATGTCTACTCTGGTTTTACTGAACATGTTTTTATCGAAGTTGACTTTTATCACGTTAAATGTCTTCTGGGGGTTTATTACAGTCCTTCCCTGAAAATTGACTATTTCTCTTCTTTCGAGTCTAAGTTAGAAAACCTATCCGCTTTATACCAGCACTCGATTATCTTAGGTGACTTCAACACATGTCTACTAAAGGATGATGCACGCAGTCGGAGACTCCAGTCTCTGGTTTCTTCGGTAAACATGCACATTCTTCCATTAAATGCGACACATCGCACCCCCCACTGTACTCCTTCTCTTTTAGACCTCATTATTGTTTCGGACCGTGACAAAGTTGTTACTCATGGTCAACTTCCTGCTCCTTTCTCTTATCATGATCTCATTTATCTCTCCTATAAAATTCGCACGCCTAAACCTAAACCTAAATTCTTCCTTCTTCGAAGTTTCAAAAATATCGACCTGGACATTTTGAGGGCCGATGTAAGAGGAGCTGACTTTTCTCTTTTATACAATTCTGGGGATATTGACACTAAAGTAGACAGCCTTAACAATATTCTTATGTGTCTTTATAATAAACATGCCCCACTGAAAAAGATTAGGGTGAAGCATTTACCCGCCCCTTGGCTCTCAGACGATATTAAGCGTGTTATGTCTCAACGGGACAAAGCCAAAAGACGTTACAATCGAAATCCATCTGATGATAATTGGTCTTCTTATAAAATTATTCGGAATCGCTGCGGTCGTCTGTGTAGAGATGCGAAAAAGCGCCACATCCACGACTCCATTAATAATTCTAACACATCTCAGGTATGGCAATTTCTAAGGTCTCTTGGTATCGGTAAGACTACCAGGGACAACACGCTGAATTGCGACCTCAATACGTTAAATATACATTTCTCCACGCCACCAACTGTGATAGATGATGTGGATAAAGTATCTACTCTAAGTTATCTCTCCAGTCTTCCCCTGCCTGAATGTGCCTCTTTTATATTCAACCCGGTTACGGAGAGCGATGTACGGAAGCAAATTGTAGGAATATCGACCAAAGCAATGGGTAATGATGGTATTCAGCTGCAAATGTTACTGCCTATTCTAAATGAACTCCTTCCAGCCATTACCCACATAGTAAATTTTTTGCTTGAGCATAGCTCTTTTCCTTTGGCCTGGAAGAAAGCACTAGTCATTCCTTTGCCCAAAACCTCTAATCCATCCTTATTATCCCAGTTTAGGCCTATTTCAATCCTTCCGATTCTTTCCAAAGTGCTTGAGAACACGGTGCGTATTCAATTATCTTGTTACCTTTCCTCTAATGGTCTACTGAGTCCATTACAATCTGGTTTTCTTTCTGACCATAGTACAGTCACGGCACTAGTTAAAATATCCGATGATATAAGACTGGCCATGGAGAATAAACTCCTGACGGTATTGGTTCTACTGGACTTCAGTAGTGCCTTCAATTCTGTTGACTTCGACATTCTCTTGGGCATCCTTTCTTCATTAAATATATCGCCCTCCGTAATCGCTTGGTTTAACTCTTATCTTCGGGGTCGCTCGCAGCGGGTTCGCTCTGATGAGGCATCCTCTGACTGGCGTAACCTTACTGCGGGTGTACCGCAAGGTGCTGTCCTCTCTCCTCTACTTTTCTCAATTTTTATTAATGCTATCACCAAAGTTATTTCTTCCAGTTATCATCTCTACGCAGACGATTTGCAGTTGTATCGTCATTTTAGGTCTGATGATGTGGGTGGGGCCATTACTGCCATCAATAATGACCTTAAAAACATTAGTGCTTGGGCAAAATCTTTCGGACTGCTTGTCAATCCTGCTAAATCTCAGGCAGTCATTATAGGTGGTAGACACATTTACAGTAATCTTGACCATGCCTCTCTAACTCCTATTTTTTACAGCAATGCTCTGATACCATTTTCCACCGTCGCCAAAAACCTGGGGGTTCTCTTCGATTGCAATTTGTCATGGACCAGTCATATCAACGAGGTAAGCCGGAGAGTTTTTGGTACTTTCCACTCCCTTAGGCGTCTTCAGAATTTCCTTCCTTTTAAAACCAGAGTCTGTCTCGCTCAATCTCTTCTCCTTCCTCTCCTAGACTATGCTGATGTCACCTTTCTGGATGCAACTGAAGAACTCTGGAACAAGATGGAGCGACTGCAAAATTTATGTATTCGTTTTATTTTCGGCCTACGTAAGTACGACCACGTTTCGGAGTTCAGAAGGCAACTGAAATGGTTACCAATTCGGCGGCGTCGAGATGTTCACATTCTTTCCCTTCTCTTTTCTATTCTTCACAACCCTCATTCTCCTTCATATCTTCGTGAGCGTTTTGAGTTCCTTGTACCCAGGGGTAAGCCCTGTCGCACTTCGTCTTCTCTTTTACTTCGAACTCCCTCGCATAGTTCGACTTGCTACGACAATTCCTTCACAGTTTCTGCAGTACGACTGTGGAATTCTCTTCCTCACTCCATACGCGATAGTCCTTCTCTGAATATTTTTAAAAGACGTATAAGAGATTACTTTCTCTCTCAACAATAGCAGACATACATGATATGTATTTGTATGTATGTATGTATGTATGTTTATTTATGTATTTATGTATGTATGTAGGTATGTATGTATGTATGTATGTATGTATGTATGTATGTATGTATGTGCGTGAGTATGTGTATGTGTGTATATGTGTATGTGTATATTTGTGCCTATTGTCGGGGGTATACACATTTTATACCTTCTTATATTAATTTTACACCTGTGCACTAGACTTAGCCTCTCGTATTGCAATTCCTCTGTACACTCCCGGGTTTGCTGGAAGAGAACTCAACCTTGAGTTAAGCTCGCCTTTGTACATTACATCTCATCTTGTTATATTAATGTAATATGTGTGTACAATAAAGTATAAAATAATAATAAAAATAAATAATAATAAATTTCAGCTGCTCATCTGTGGCGGCCAACCCAGCCATCATTTCTAGCATTTTCTCATTTTGGAAGGATAATGACTGAGTCAGGTCATCTAGTTTCGTCTTAACAGAGGAGAACTCAATAGTGAGCAAGCGCAATTGTTCGGTGAGCAGGTTCATCTCAGACCCCGTGGCGTCCGTTTTCTTACGGGTAGTGACATTGTCACAGCCAGCCCGAACTGGTGTGAGGCTATTGTCACCTCCCTTTTTTTGTAATGCGCAGCAATCAGGGCATCCGGCAGACGTACATTTAACGGCAATCAGGTCTTTGATCGACTTCACGCAACCAGCACACTTCATGTTGATAAGTGAAATCCAACTCGTACCTCTCGACACTAGTGGTTTATCTGCAACGCAGATACTCTTTGATAAAGATAACGCAGTTGACGAGGCGAAGACGACCCGCTCTCGGTGCACGCGACTTTCACGGTTAAGTTCAGTGCGTAACCGCAAGAATGCTCCGCGCGGTAACCGTTACACTATACCCTCACACGTATTTTAATTGGATTACTGACGTTTGGCAAAAAACGTTTCCCAAAGTGACACTTGCCAAACTATGTTTCCCAAATTTTCATTTGGCAAAAAAACATTTGGCAAAACCATCTTTTCGCAATTTTGCAGTTAGCATAACTACTTTTAGCAATTTATTGTTTAGCAAATAATTACATGGCAATGTTTCATTTTACCAAATATTATGTAGTCAAATATGGTTTGGCAAATATACTAACTATAATATATTATATATCATAAGATTTACTGTCTGTCCCGATCTATGAAAATAAGAAATTGGTGGGTAATTATATTATTTAATTTAGTGGGTAGGTATAACTTCCTTGCGGTGTATTTGTGACAAGGATATTCATTGTTCATTCGCTTGATGTGTCATACCCTTTACGCATTGATTAGTTTATAGCATACGAGTTTACATTTATTATATAACTTAATTACGGTGCTTGTTGTACTAACAATGAACGAATCTAATGACGAGTGTGTAAGTGTTGCTTCTACCAAAGGACGTTTGAAATTGTACAAGAATGGTTTTACTTATGAAAAAAGTGCAATTAATAAAGACACATATTACTGGTACTGTGAATTACGACGTAATAAAGTGAATCGTTGCACTGCATCTATGACTACTACGTTAAAAGATGGGTAAACATATTGTGCAAAAAAGTAATGACAATCACAATCACGGTCCAGATCCTAACACGAAACCTGTAAGGGAGTTTATCCAAAACATAAAACATCTAGCTGAGTCCGAAATAAAGGTTTGTAATATAATACAAACTAGTAAAGCAAATGTTCCTACGGCCGTAATAGAAGGTTTACCGTCGACTTCTGCTTTAAAGCAAACCATTTACCGCTACAGAAAGAAGAAAGAAGAAGTAAAAGAACCCAATGATATATATTTTCAGATAAATGAGTCAGTAACAGCAATCAACGGCAAAAATTTCGTGTTAAAAGATCGCATTTTTGAAGAAAAAAAACGAATCATACTAATGTCTACTTTAAATTTGATAACTATCTTAAGCAAATTGACTTGACAGATGGTACGTTTAAAGTAGCACCGACATTATTTACGCAACTATACACCATACACGGCATCACTTTGAGTGATAATACAAAGACTTTTCCATTATGTTTTTTTAAGCACAAATAAAGATAAACGTACTTATGATGTCATGTTTGAGTTATTACTAGAATACGGACAGGAGCACAACATAAACATAACACCAAAATGCTGCATTTTGGATTTCGAAAAAGCTAGTATTTCAAGCTTAAGATCCAATTTTGAAAACACACTGCTGCATGGATGTTTGTTTCACCTTGGACAAATAATTTACAGGTAAGAACTTCTATAATAATTATATTGTTTAAGATATACAATTCAATTCTGGCGCTTCGCCGGCCGCTGCCGCGGCACGCTCGCTACGCTCGCTCGGCTCGCGCTCTGTTGGGATCACAGTTCTAACCTAACCTAACCAACTTTTCTAGCAGTTCAAATCTAACCTACGTAACTTATATGAAATTAATGTATATATATTTTATATAATTAATGATTAATGAGAGATGCTTTTTTATTTCAGGCAAGTTCAAGCTCAGGGTTATGCAAAAAAGTACGCAGCCGATCCGATTTTCAATAAGCAAGTGAAATGTTTGTTAGCACTCAGTTGTTTACCTGAAGAAGAAATCCCTGAATATTTTCATGAGCTCTTAAATTATATAGAAGATCCGGATTGGCAAGGTTTGGCTTTGTAGTTTGATAAAAACTATATCAACGGCACTTGTAGCACGCAACCAAACTTTGCACCAAACTATTGGAGTTGCTATAAGGTGAACCAAATGAACATACCCAGAACTTCAAATTCAGCCGAAGCTTGGCACCACAAAATAAATGTCATAATTGATAAGTACCATCCGGGTGTGTATAGCTTAATCAACACATTGATCAAAGAGACTATAGCAAATACGGGTGATATAGAAGCAATATTATTAGGCGCACCACCAAAAACAAAAAAAAAAAGTATTTAGATAAAGACGAAAGAATAAACACGATTTTGCGACACAAAGCTGAATATTCCGAGGTTAAATTACTGATGTGTATTGCAAGTAATTTAAAAATTTAAGATTACAATTTAATTATTGTACTTACTGACTTCTTTTTTTTATTGTGTGGTGTTACAATTTAATAGATAATAATTATAATAATAATGATGATTTACATCAGACTTTAATTTACAATTTTTCACCCATATTAAAATTTGAACGAACTTCCTTTGGAATATATTTTTTTACAAAATAAAGCATTTGCTTAATGCATTTTTGACTAAATGAAATTTGAGCAAGTAAAAATTTGCCAAATGAATATTTGACCAAGTGAATAAAATGCGAAATGTAAATTTGCTAAGCATTCTTTTGGAAAATGAAACTTTGCGATAAGTTTTTTGGGAAGTGAAATTTGACGAAACATATTTTGCCAAACGGCAGGACCCCATTTTAATTATTTCAACGATGATTATTGATATTTATTTTCGAGTTTCTGCGTCTATTTCGGCACTTAAAACACAACACATATATTTAATTTAGAGCCTGTAATGACTAGATTCAGTTTATAAAATATTTTGGCAAAATGTACACTATTTGACTGCGAATTTTAAATCGAAACACAGAGCTTATTAACACAGAGTTGGCTATCTGACCGAGGCCGGATGAATATTATGTAACGTAGCGGCACTAACGGCTAACATAACGTGTGTCTGAATCTAAGCCAGAAAATCAAAATTTATTAATTTAATAAATATGGCTTGCCTCATTGTTGAGGTCCTGTGTTCGATTCCCAGGTCGAGCAAAGTGTTATTGGATTTTTCCAACAGGTATTTGTCAGTAACAGCCAGTTCATCATTAATCTAGACTCCGTGTCTGGATTTGTGCCCGGTTGATGGCAATAGGCTTACCTCCTATTATATAGGACTTAAACAAAACCGGCGAAATGGGGGTGTATTATTAGGTTTCCTTCTACCTAACCCTTCGGAGATTACAGGCAGTGATGTTATATTATGTTGTAAATATGAAGAGTTTGCTTTCTGTGAACCAAGGTATCTGGAAACAGTGGTTTCTATGAAAAAAGTTTACGGCGAGAAGTGCTATCTATGAAGAGAGATCTCTGTGTACAGTGCTTTCTATGTACAGAGATGTCTACAGACAATGTTTTCTATCAACAAAGTTTTCGGCGAAACGTGCTATCTAGGAATAGTGATTTCTATTAGCTGTGCTTTCTGTATGTAGTCATATTGTACAAGCGTATTTCTATCTTAGGTTCCACACTCGAATATAACAATAATCATCACGAACTGTTCTCATACTGCTCTTTGATGCCGGTTCAGGATAAAATAAAATATAATATCATAACGGAACAATACTTTAACTAGGACCTACAAATAGTTAATTCTCACAAAAAATTAACCAGAAGCGTGACCAATAAAAAGTTGATAATACCAAGATTCAATAACCTACATGTAAAAAGAACATTGAACTAAATAGTCCCCAACTTATTAAACAAATTACCTAAACATTTAAAAAGTAAAATAAATTGTAAAAACCTAGAAGCTACATTAAAAACCTACCTTATTAATATACTGAAAATAATTAAATAGCTAGAAAAAAAAACTAAAAATAAAAAAAAAAACCGAAAAGTAATGAATCATCCTGTAAGCAGCTCGATAAGTCTCAGCGGCAAAATTATTCATACAATATTGAGAGCCATTGTGGGCATCGCGCCGCTGTAAATTAACACATTATATGTACCCACAATGTAACATATTTTTGTTCTGCAGATTTAATTTTGATATTGTTATACCTAGATTAAGTACTTGCCTACCTGATGTATAGAATTAGTATTATATAGACTCGACGACGAACGTAGTGTACGGACAAACCTTTCTGGTTTTTGTTGCTCTACTAAGCCATTAGACCCAATGTATATTTTTCTGGCTAAATAAATAAATAAAAAACTGGTTATACCAAATTTCCAATGGATTTTCATTGAGTCTTCCTACTGGACTACGTAAATATATTGACAGTTCGTCAGAAATAGAGTCGTCGGTCTTCGACGTTTTCCAGTTCTTGCGGACTAATTTGTGGCGACCTTCCCACAAAGAAAAGTTATCTTCAGGTTTCTCAGAATGATCAGAAGAATCAGATTCTATCTCATTTTGTTCTGTAGTTTTCATTAAGTCCTTGACTTTTGCCACAGCCGAAGAGCAAGCAAGAGGATTCGTTAAATGCATTTTCTTGAACCTTGGATCTAATAGGGAGGGGAGTCACATTCTCTATGACAGCCATTCTTTTGGCAATCTCTTTTAAGACTAGCGATTGCAAATCTTTTCCAAGAGAATCCTCGAGCTGAAGAGATTCTACTTTCGAAATAAGGCAATGGATAAGTGGAATTACCTTGCTGCTAGTACAGTATTCATCACCTGTTACTTCCTTGGTTGCTGCTTCTATTGGTCGCAGAACTTGTAAAACTGAAGTAAGAATTGATAGTTCAGACGCAGTAAGCATCGGTGATGCATTTCTATAACTAAATATAATGTTATTAATGACAGAGCGGAGCTCTAAAAATCTTTCAATCATGTAAAACGTGCTGTTCCACCTGGTCGGAACTTCTTGAATTAATTTAGTCTCTTTGTCGGTTGCTTTAAGCAATTCGTTACTAGCGATATTGCTTTGTTTGAACCAAGTAACGATATTCTTGACTTTAGTAATTAAGTTTGGTAGCTCTGTACACTGCTGAATGGAATTCTGCGCCAAATTCACCACCACCAAATTCAATACGTGCGCAAAACATGGTATGTGTTTTTTTCCAAAGACTAGATCTATGGCTTTTACCATGTTGGCTGCGTTGTCTGTGACCACAGCCGAAACTTTATTTTTTTCGATGCCCCATTCACTGCAAGTGTTGAGCAGCATTTCTGCTATGTGTTCAGAAGTATGACGTTCATTTGACTGGTACACTCCAATAGTAATTGAATTTAATTCAATACCGACGCCGACGTCTTCTTTTATAAAATTGTGACGCACGTCTATGTGTTTGGATCTTTTGTATGACTGATGACTATTGGCAAGTTTTAAAGCACTTTGACTATCATTAAATATCACTACTTTATTACAAAATCCAACTATTTCTATTTCTAGTCTACGCAAATGTATGGCCTCTCGACACGCTTCTGATAAGGCCATGTATTCTGCTTCACAGCTACTCAACGTCACTGTGCGTTGTTTTCTACTCTCCCAGGAAATGGCAGACCCACTTCTCAAAAAACAAAAACCAGTATATGACCGTCTGTCTGATATGTCATTTGCCCAATCGGCGTCTACATAACCGACCAAATCTGCTGTTCCCTGGGAGAACTTCAAACAATAATGTTTAGTTTTATATAGGTACCTTAGCACTCTTTTAGCATAAGAAAAATGAACATCAGAATAATAGTTATTGAATTGAGATAAATAACTAACTGAGTATGCTATGTCTGGCCTAGTCAACACTGCAAGATACATTAAACACCCTATTAACCGTTGATATGGAATGTTATCTTTATCATTTAGTTTTTATTTTATCATACACTAGATTTTTCAATATTTAATTTACATTCAATAGGTGTTTCTGATGTGTGACAGTCAGACATGTTAAACTTGTGCATCAACTGCTCTATATACTGCTCCTGATCAAGGGTAACGACACAGTTTTTTCTATCAACATTCACCCTCATACCTAAGTACCTTTTGACACAACCAAGATTTTTGATTTTAAATTTAGCACTTAAATCTTCAATTAAATCACCAGTTTCAGACTTCACATTTTAAAAAACAAGGAAGTCGTCGACATATAGACCAACTATTGTCTTTTCATTATTTTGACCATTCTTTAAAAATACACAAGGCTCAATTTTACTCTTGACATAACCTAAATTACATAAAGTTTCATTTACTCTATCATACCAGGCAAGAGAAGCCTGTTTTAGACCATAAATAGCCTTCTTTAATCTAAGAACCTTATTACAATCTACATTAGGGAAACATTCAGGTAACTGCATAAAAATAGTTTCTTTTAAGTTGCCATTGAGGAATGCCGTAGTGACATCCAGGTGAGTAATGTCCATATTTAACTGTACACTCAGCGCAAATAGATAACGCAAAGTTGAATGTCTTATAACAGGAGAGAATGTCTCACAATAGTCCACACCAAGTCGTTGTGTAAATCCCTTCGCAACTAATCGTGCACGATATCTCACTTGTTTGTCACAGTATTTCTTTTTAAGTACCCACTTGCACTTCACTACCGTACCTGCACTTGGAGCATCTACCAACTCCCATGCGTGATTTTCATTAAAACACTTTAGTTCTTCCCTAATTGCACTTAACCACAGCTCCTTCTCCGACCCTGCCAATGCTTCCTGTACCGTCAGATCGTTAGCATCATCCCATGCCTCCATGTTAGAATCAGCACACATTTTTGAATATCCATATCGCTCTGGTTTCTTCCGCAACCTGGCAGGTTTTTCATCATGCTCCAATTCTCCTGATTCAGATGATGAAGCACTCTCATACTCACTGGGTATATATGTCACATCAGACTTGTCAATGTAGGTTTCATTTACACTATCTTCCAAGTCTCCCGAAGATACATCCCCCACTGAACCAAGGCTCTCTTCATTGCATTCTTTGTTTTCTGTCACAGGTATAGATACTTCTTCCATTATAATAACATCTCTACTGTTACTGACCCTTTTAGTGATGGGACAATAAACTCTGTACCCTTTTATGTCTTCTGGGTAGCCCACGAGTATCTTTTTCTCTGACTTTTTATCCCATTTTAGACGCTTTTCCTTCGCCACATGTACCATTACATGGCTGCCAAACATTCTTAAATGACCTATGTCTGGCTTACGTCCTGACCAAATTTCAAAAGGAGTTTTATCATTTAGCACAGGGAGAACAGTACGATTATGCAGGTAGACAGCTGTATTTGATGCTTCAGCCCAAAATTCTTTGCCTAGCTTGGCATCAAATAATATACACTTTGCCTTCTCGACAATTGTACGATTAAAACGTTCCGCCAATCCATTTTGTTCCGGTGTGTAAGGATTTGACTTCTGGTGTAAAATGCCATTTTTCTTCAGATAATCATCAAAACTTCTGTTACAAAATTCCTTCCCATTGTCACTGCGAAATGTTTTAATTTTTCTGTTCAACTGGTTCTCTACTTTGGCCTTATAATCCTGGAAATGTTGAAATGCTTCACTTTTCTGTTTCATGAAATATATGCATCAGGCATCTTATTTAGGTACACAAGACAAAAAAGATAGCCTATCTATCTAATAAAATGTATTTATGATCTGGGTCAAGTGGAAGCACCCGTATGTTTTACATATACCTATGTGTGTTCACACAACAATAACTCATTGCTTTGAAGTCACATGTGTGCGTCATCGTTAAAGGCGTATTAGTGTAATACGTTTATGTGTGCCAGTGCGCATGATCGTGAATATTCGTGAATCGTGAACGTTTGAATATGTGTGACTGATTTGCCTGCCATCGAATCAGAAAGTAAATTTCACCATTTTAGCACAGGCTCACGTAGTTGAGTGGTATTACAGGCGTAAAGACATTTCGAAGGTAGCGAGTTCGAACCGCTACTATATTGATGTAGTCGTTTTACGTTAATAAATAGTTTTGTTTTTGTTCTTTATTTTGTTTGTGATATTAAAGAACGTTTAAGTTGTTAATTAACCGTGTGGAAAGCACAATGCATCCAATTGTTGACAGTTAAAAATAAAATTATCATGTTATTTATATATGAGAATGAGGGTAGCATAAATTCCAATACGAGAAACATTAATGCAATGTGTGTGCAACAATACTCGCTCAGTAATAATAAAAATAGTACTGATTTAAGTTGCTATAAATAAATAACTAAAATATCAAGATACTTTTGTGATGTTACCTCAACATTCCCTTAATAGGTAAGTAATTAACATGAAGATATACAAATATTTAAAAGTTCAAAAAGTAAAATTTGACTGGGATTCGAACTCAAAACTTTGCACGATTTTAACACTTAAAAAGCGAAGCTGTAAACCCTGGGGTCACGGAGACTTACAACAATTAAACAAAAACTACGTTCATATACCAGTAATAAGAATTTTATGAGTTATTGTTATTACTAAAGAAAGTGTAACTGATGATAAATAAATACGAATGGTTTTGAATCAATTGTAATTTGCGAGTGTATATGTGTGTGTGAGTGAGGAAACGAGTTTTGTTACACACACATTTATGTAGAACATAGTGGTGACTTTTTCTGCTTGCCAAAATCAATATAACGATCTGTATAATACTTATATCACTAGACAGGCTATCGTTTTTGTCTTGTGTACATGCTGTTTATATATGGCATTGCAGATTAGGCCATATGGCCTAATCTGCGATGCCATGTATCCACAGACACAAACATTGTAGCCAGTATACTTTCACAAGTTTTCAATTTGTAAACGCCATTTGTCAATGACGCCACGGCAACCAACTGCTCATTTCTCTTGTAAATGTTACATCCACTGGTAGTAAACACAACTCGGTTACCATTTTTAACCAATTGACTGACGGATAATAAGTTTGTGGTTAACTTTGGCACACACAACACTCCTTTGACAATCACGTCATATTCACTGTCGTCAGTAACCGTAGCGATTTGTACATCACCAGAACATTTCACACTGAGCTTTTCTTCGTTAGCAACAACAATTTCTTCAATAGAATATTCGGTCGAGACATTTTTAATCCAATTTTCATTTGAGGTTAAGTGGGCGCTCGCTCCTGAGTCAACATACCAATCGTTTCTCGAAAAACTGCCATTCAAGAAAACTGCATTGAATGCGTTTGTCTGTTTGCGTTCACTCGATTTAGTATTTGAAGAATCTTTGTCAACAGTACATTGATTCCGATAGTGACCGATTTGTTTACATCTGTAACACCGCGGTACTTTCTTTGACTTTGACATTGAATTTGACGTTTGCGAATGTCCGCCATGGCCACTGCTGCCAACTGTCGTTTGCAAATGTCCGTTGTTCTTGTTTCCGCCGTATCCAGTGCTGCCAACCTTGTTTTTTCTAAAACTTGCAAATGCCCCGTTAGCGTCGCCGCCATTGTTTTCATCTAGATCCATCAACTTAGATTTAATGGCGTCGGTGGTTATGGCGATCCCAGAATGTTCAATCGCCATTATCATCGGTGCATATTTTTCGGTTAAACCAGCCAGCAAGAGACAGCCGATCCACTCATCACTAATTTGAAATCCCGTTCCACTTAGCTTCTGTCCAGTTTCCACTAGCTGTGTCACATAACTGGTCATAGAATTGCAATTTTCGAGGCGAATCGAAATAAGATTTCTCAATAAACTGATGCGTCTAGTGAAACCAGAATCGTCGAATAAAGCCTTGAGCTTTTTCCACAGCTCCAAAGACGTTTTTACCTCCTTTATGTGCACGTACAGGCTCGAGTCGATAGTGAGAATCAATTTAGCCTTAGTCCTCGCATCGTCAGCGACTTCTGTGATCTTCCCGGCAACAGGTTTTATACAATGTTCCATGTTTTCCAAGATCAGAAAATTCTCCGCGGCGAAGCACCACTCCGTGTAATTTTCTCGCCCTTTCAGCTTCGGTACATTCACCAGATAGTTCGTCGACATGATGTCTATTTGGTTATTACTCGCGACCTACGCTAAAAAACTGAGCGACACAACTGAAAATTACGACTATCCTAAGTTACTAGCAAAAAAATATTGCCACGCTGGGCTGGGCCCATAACCTCTAATTAAAAAAGAACGTACGTGCTAATCGACATGACTTTATTCGTAAGGAAAGAAAAAAGGAATGGTTACAGACAGGAAGTACATCATAGACTATATGAGTGAACATAAATTATATCATAGACCAAGTAGATCGATGTGTTTACAATAAAATAAGGATTTCGATATAAATAATTACATTCCTAAAAAGCTCCTCATGGTCATTGTTTCATTCCACATGTCAGTAGTAAGAGTAATATTTTCAATATTTGACAACTTTTCTTTAAATACTATCGATAATGCTGCGTATTTGTCATCAACCTATCGAGTTAATGTCGTTTTATTGGGAAGTTTATAATGAGGTACAATAACTTTAATCAAATTGCAAAAGCCTTCATTTTCTACAATTGTAAATGGCTGATTGTCTTTACATATCATATAAATTAAGGCATTATTTATTTTTAGAGTTCTATCACCACTTACCGAGTGAGAGTAAATTTCTTCAAACTTGATGTAATAGACTTTTGACGTTTTAGAGCTGGAAGATCAACGGCAATTTCAACATCTTTATAATATCGGCAGAGCAGTTCTTCGAACACTTAAAGGAGTTACTTAAGCTTTCGATTATAAAAGTAAACTCAATAGCTATAATTTTACTGTTGCCTCTTTAAACAAAAAGTTGAAGGCAAAATTCAAGATTCATACAACAATCTACATTGTTATTTTTCGACCGAAACGGACGCCACAAGAGGTGCCAATAAAATTATTTCATTATTTTGAAAACCTTTGTAGTGAGTCCAGAGCTACTAATGACGAAGGCCTCGATCTAATACTGTATTCGGATAATTGTGAAGGGCAAAACAAGAACAAGTTCATCGTTATGATGTTTTTTTACGCATTGGCTCATTTGAATATAAAGTCTATTACACATAAATACCTAATGAAAGGTCATACACAGAACGAAGCTGTCAATGTACACAGCCTAATAGAAAAGGATTTCAAAAAGAATTTGAAATCAGAAACAATATATTTTCCACATCGATACAAATTGATAATTAATATTTCACGAAAAAATGGTTGCGGATTTATAGTTTGAGTGTACTGTTAATAGCTTTTGTTATTTTAAAAAGTTACAAGAAAATTGGGGTTATAATTTCACTAAAACCAAAGGAGTCTGAAACGTATCTCCGACAGTCAATTCGCCGTTTGACACTTCGTCGACAGAACTTTTCATCCTCGGGCAGTTCTCCGACAGAACGTTTCGCCGACAGAACGTTTCACCCTCGGCCAATTCGTCGACAGAATCTTTCACCTACTATACTATACTATATTAAATACACCGAAATAACTTTGTCTTTTTTATTTACTAATTTCAAAAATCACAATAAGTAAGTACATAACATAACATAATTTTAAAGTACCTACATACGTATCAAAAATTAAAAAATCAAAAATTAAATTTATATTCTAGCAATGTTGCAAATAGTTGCAACATTGCTTCTATTAATAGTATATTGCGGAAATATGGGTAGTTATCAGTTGTCAAAGTGCGTCTGCGTTACATCTTTGTTTAAAATTATTAAAATTTATTCAAATAAATCTTGAAATGAGTGAATGTGAATTGCTGAAGTCGAAACGTGGTAAAGATTTATTATCACATAATGGATATTTTTATCATTTGAATCGAAGGCGAGATACAAAGTATTATTGGCGCTGTAGTGAAAAAGATACAAGTCGGTGCAGTGTTTTTATTACTACGATTCTTACAAATGGCACACACAGTATTGTATCCCAAAAGCATGAACATGCATATTTACCGGACCCCGAGAAACAAGTGCACTTAAAATTAAGAGCTACTATATTACAAAAAGCCAACCATTCGATGAATACACCTTCACAGATCGTACAGAGATGCATCCAGGAAATTCCAAGTACTTGCGCACCTCACATACCTAATAAAGATATGGCATCTTTATTAGGTATGTGAGGTGCGCAAGTACTTGGAATTTCCTGGATGATGGTTCATCGGACTAGGAACAAAAACTTACCAAGTATTCCTAAAAATATAAAAGATGTTGTGATACCAAATGAATTTACTAAAATTAATTCTGAAGAATTTTTATTGGGCCATTTTACTCACGGTGATGAGTGCGTAATCTCATTTGCAACCAATGAAAATATTCGACTATAGAGTACAGCGGATTACTGGCTAATGGATGGTACTTTTAGCAGTTGTCCCCGACCTTTTTGTCAAATATACTCAATCCATGCTATGGTCGGAACACTGGAGGGCACACATAAAATTGTCCCGTTAGTTTATGGTTTGCTGTCTAATAAAACAGTGAAATGCTACACAACATTTCTAGAAATTTTGAAAAGTCAAGCTAGAAATAGATTGAATATACGTTTAAGTCCACGAATCATTTTGACTGACTTTGAATACGCAGCCATGCAAGCTATTAAAAATGTATTCCCAACATCTCTAAACAAACTGTTTTTTCCATCTAAATCAGAGTATATGGCGCCATATACAATCAGCTGGTTTAGTAACCCGCTACAATAAAGACCCGTCATTTGCGCATAACATGAGACACATAGGGGCGCTGGCATTTTTGAAGCCAACAGAAATCGTCGATGCATTTGACATAATAAAAAACGAAGTCATTCCCGAAGAAGCGAAATCAGTGACACAATGGTTTGGACAATATTATGTCAATGGATCGACAACAATCTCTAAATGTGTTAGATCGAAAATGACACTGAAACAGCGTGAGCCTATGTTTCCCCCTCGTATGTGGTCTGTCTGTAAATGACAGTCAGATGTCACATGTGCCATTAACGCAAAATGCTTTAGAATCATGGCATAACAGGTATGTTACCTATTATACATTGTTCTTAGTGAATGACTGATTTTTAAAATGGTTGTGGAATATGTACTAATTGTATTTTTCTTATCTTACCAGGTGGAACATCTTACTAGGCCGAAACAAGTGGAACATATTCACAACAATAACAGAATTTAAGAGAGAACAGAAGAACACAGATTGCATAATTGAATGCGTAAATTCCTCACAGCCAATGCCTAAGCGGAAGCGGTTACATACAGCTTACAAGGACAGGATTAATAAACACCTGTCCCAAAAGAATGAAATGGACATATTAAAATATTTAAGTGGCTGAGCACACATTTGCCATTTAATTAAATAGTTAGTGATTGGCAAGTATTATGTAATACAAGTTAGTGTGTAAATGTAAATTTATTACAACGAATTATTTTTAAATTGTTAAAATGTTTATTAATAGGTTCATTTAGGTAGAATGTGTCCCTACTTAAAGTTATTATGTAATACAAAGTACAAATATCATTATTCTAGAACGTTAATCATGTAAAATAGGCATAGGTGGAAACTGGACCATAATATTCTCGACCATAGGTCGAGTTGCCCATTCTTCAAAAATGGTAGTGGTCAGGTCGGCCACTCGACGATGCGATTCGGGTTAGGTGGAAACTGGACCATAATATTCACGACCATTGGTCGAGTTGCCCATTCTTCTAAAATGGTAGTGGTCAGGTCGGCCACTCGACCATGCGATTCTCGGCTCATGGTCGAGTGTTCACCTTTTTAAAACAGTTAGTGGTCGACTCGATCAAACGTCTCATTTGAAAATGTTCTGAATACACAAAATATTTGGTAGTTTACGTATGAAATTGTTTATTTATTGTATTATAAATTACATTATACATATTACTAAATCAATACTTAATCAATTAATATTCAAAAAACCAATGTACACAATGCATACAAGATTGCATTTTAACTTTAAAGTCTGTTATCTGACACGATTATAAACGTTTGTATTTTATTTTACAGTGCAACAAGGCTGTTTTGACTACATATTTTAAACTAGATGGCGTTGTATATGTTACACAATATTATGTTATTATAATAAAAATAATATATATTTCTTGTCAATAATGTCTACTAGCTTCTATAAATTAATAAATATACTAATAAATTGAATGCTGTTTTATAAACAAATGTTAACTAAACTACTTATCATAAAGATGTAGGTATTTTCATAAAAATCTTTTTCTACCACCCACATAAATAAGTGTTTAAGTAATTGTAGTAGTTTGTCGGCTAAATAAATCGTGTTTATTGTGAACAGGAAAAATAATAAAATCAGGAATTAGTTACTATTATAGTTATTACCTAGTTACAAGAAGGTAAGAATAACCAATTTGTTTGAAACTTTACAAGCTAATATTTCCTTTAAGAACATTACTTATTGCAGTCTTGACAGTATGCGTTATTTTTTGGAATTTATTTTTATAGATATAGGTAGTATAGTACTAGTCCTAGCACCAGTACCGGTCGAAGTAGACCTCTCACGATTATTACATCACAAAGAAATGGTGAAATTCTCCTTAAAGAAGGGTACCGTTATAAGAAAAAAAAATATTTTAAGTCAATGCTTAAAAATCAATGATTAAATTGCGGAGTTTAATATTTATTTTGAAAAGACTTAGCTACAATCTTTCTTCAGTGATAAATGGTGTTTTGATGGTGTCCGGCACAAAACCAATAATGCTGGAATGCCAGATTAAATAAAAAAATAAATATCAAACCTAATTTAGCTTTCCTACTCAAGACATTATTGAAAGATGCCACATATTATTATTCTTTTTGGGCTAATAATGGTTATATTTCCAAGAGGTGTGAAGAAACCATATTGAGAGAGAAAAGAATCAATGATAGCACAAAGTAATTAGTTGACCAAGAAATAAGTATTGGCCATTTCATCGAAAGACTATCGTATTAATATACAAACGTTTATAATCGTGTCATATAACAGACTTTAAAGTTATAATGAAATCTTCTTTCTTTGAAGTAGGTTAACTATAAATAATTGTTATATCATATTTGATTATAAAAAAATGATCAATTAGTCAATCAGATCAATTAGTAATAATGTATATTGTAATTTATTTGTTTATTTATTTATTTTATTTGTTTTTTGAATATTATTTGATTAAGTATTGATTTAGTAATATGTATAATGTAATTTATTATACAATAAATAAACAATTTCATACGTAACCTACCAAATATTTTGTGTATTCAGAACATTTTCAAATGAGACGTTTGATCGAGTCGACCACTAACTGTTTTAAAAAGGTGAACACTCGACCATGAGCCGAGAATCGCATCGTCGAGTGGCCGACCTGACCACTACCATTTTTGAAGAATGGGCAACTCGACCTATGGTCGAGAATATTATGGTCCAGTTTCCACCTATGCCGAAGTAACTAGCTACAAATCTGCAATGTCTATATGGAACAAACTACACACAATAAACGGACAAAGAAGAGAGCTTTCTGTCCATATTTTGCAACAAATGTTCTTTGCTATGAAGTTGTAGGAAGTATTTGGCATAATTTGAAGATATTTGCTAAATGATTATTACTAAAATTACCTCCTCACTTCCAGGGTTCCACTTCCTTACTCCATGAATTCCCCCCGCGCCCTCACAGCGGGTTAGACGTACACACTCTGCCGTCCTATCACTATAATGCCGTTAACCGACATTTGGTCAATTTTCACTTTTTGACACCATGTTAATCAGTAAAGAATTCTCTATCGATCTGTTTATTCAATATCTTAAATTAAAAATATGTTAAAATGCCGTTATGGGATTAATTTTACTATGTTTACAATGCTTAAACGCAGTTAAGTGTAATTACTAATCTATGAAGCCGCTAAGGGATTATAATCTATTCATGACTTTTTTAAATCATTTTTTTTCTTTAGCTACTAACTAAATTGCCGTTAACATAGTATAGTTTTATTTTATAACGCTTTATAGACATCCTATTCTATAAAGCCGTTAAATAAAAAATTCTATACAAAAATGTCGTTAATGAACACTTAGCTGCATTATAGCGTTGGATTTTATATTTCTTATATAGAATTTACAAAGGGAATACATCAGCAATTGCATTTTACGTAATCCTTTCGCGGTAGTAAGGTAAGGGGGGTAAGCGGGGACAGGGTAGCAGCCCATCGCCCGTAGAGCGGCGCAGTATTTCACAGGAGACGGACGAGACGAATGGTCATTCGCGCGTAATAATCCCGCGATTTTTTACGATGTCCAACAATAATTTACTCTTTAGGTAAGTGCTTACAATATTTATTTAAACAATGCACCAGAGTATGTACTCCTAACATTATTTTAGATAAATGGGTTTTGGTGTGCACTTTTTTACACAATAACTGCCGCTATTATTAATAACTGAATACCTAATGCCTTTGTAGGTAATAGAAATTGTTGCTACTTAGAATTTTTAATTATTATTATGTTTTGTTTTATTTAATTATTGATATTTAATTAAATTATCTGGTAAGTTAAAACAACAGCCTCGATAGTGCCGCGGTAGAACAACCGACTGCCGTGCAAGAGGATCTGAGTTCGATTCCCACCCAGGAATTTTATTTGTGACTCATAAATGATTGTTCTGTGTCTGGGTGTAGTTTGTCTTCGTTATTTGATATGTTTGTAAAATTTCAAGTTCCCGCAACGGTAGATTTAAACTTAGTGCGCAATTGTGCTTTTCCGTTGACGTCTTCACATCTGAAGTAATGATGAAGATGATGAATTTAATTTATATGAGTTTTTATTTAAGTTAATTTTTTCCTTGTTATAGACGGACCTACTATTAATAGTAGAAGTATCAACATCTTAAATATGGTTCAGTCTACAAATACTGAACAGATAAAACATATGGAGATCGTTTCTAAAGAAATAGTGCCAGAATGCCATCAGAAACCCTAAAATAAATTTCAATTCAATGATTATATTAAAAGTTTGGATAATAGACCATATTCTATGACTACTCCTATATTTGAAACATTTTGTGAGACACAAATAACGTACAATTCACACCATTCATTTAATATGAGTGATTATACGAAGATTTTAAATGAAGCTTTTCCTGTGGAATATACTAAAATTCAGTCTGCAACGGAGGAATTTCAATCATGATTTTTACAAAGCTCGCATAACTCTCAAGCAAATGATAAATACATTTCTAGATTTAACTTGCAACGAACAGATGCTGTCAGAAGAAGTCTTGAATCTTAATGATGATTGCGTATTTCCACCAAATAATATTAATGAATATCCACCAAATTATTTGACACCGCCACCCGTGTTCTGTAATTTTGATTCCGACGACTCCGTGCGAGATAAAGATTACTGCCCTAATTCATTTGACAACTCTTCTAGTGATTCATTTTAAAGCATTAATGGTAGTTTGAAACACCAAAAGTCTCTAGTGTCGCGATATAAGAAATGTACTGACAACAACTTAGAAACAGTTCAACTAGCAACGATCTCAAGAAATCCAACGCTTCCAAAAGTACTTCGCACTAATAATAAAACTAAAAATACGCTGCCCGAGCGAAGAATTTCATTTGACTTTATTCCAGTAAAGCAATTAAAAGAGGCGCCACAACCTCCTCGAAAACGTAGAAATACAATTGATGCAGTTGTTGTTCATCAAATATTGCCTAAAGATTTTGAATCTGAATCCAGTCTGTTGTGTAAAACGTTACAGCCGCCACAAAAACTTAAAAGACGCAGAATTTCTTTAATGGAGCGTAAAATAGAGTCAAAAAATAAGAGAAAGGAAGAACATAAGGTGAAGACTGGATGCAATACAAATTGTTTAAAAAAGTGTACACTTCATTTCAATCAAGAAGATAGAGAGACAATAAATAACAAATATTGGAATATGTCGTGGCAAGAACAGCATACGTTTGTAGAATTACATACCTCTGTTGCAGTTCCAAAACGAAGAAGTTCCACTGAGCCAAAGCGAAATCCAAAAAGAACATTTACATTTAAAAAAATATATGGTAGCAAAATAGACGTGTGTAAAACATTTTTTCTCACTACTTTAGGCTATTTAAAAAACAATGACAGAATACTCCACCCTGAACTGATCGATCCTAGAATAGATAAAAGAGGCAAACACCAGAAAACACCTGCTTTCGACCGTGAATTATTAAAACAGCACGTTGAATCTTTTGGTCCAACAGAACCCCACTACAGACGTGAACACGCTCCTTTGCGAAGATATTTACCCAGTGAATTTAATGTGGTTCATATGCATAGACACTTCTGTGACAAATACCCTGAAAACAAAGTGTCATACGAATTATATAGGCAACATATAAAAAAAATGAATATATCTTTTACGCGATTGGGTAACGAAGAATGCGAGATTTGTGAGACGTATGATTTACATAAGAAGGCTACGTCGCATGATGCTAATATTCAACTTGTAGCAGACTGTCGCAGCTGCACCGAATGGACTGAGCATCATAAAAGGTATAAAAAGGCTAGAGAGCTAACTTATTCAACAGGATAACTCAAATATATACTTTAGTGGGGAACCTAGAAAAAGTTATAATGTTGCCTCGATTAGATTCCTTTAAAGCTGCAATTTTCTGTTAACGGCTAGCAGCATTCAATCAAACCTTCGCACCGCTAGGCAAAATAACTTCGGATTGCAAGTCACTCACAGTTATTTGGCATGATGGTATTGCAGGCAGAAAATAAGAAGATATTATGAGCGCCTTCTATCATTTTTTTCTACGTAACAGAGATGTTGAAAATATTAACTTATGGCTCGACAATTGCAGTGCCCAGAATAAAAATTGGCTCCTGTACTCATTGATTATTCATTTAATTAACAGCGAAATCATATCTACAGAGAAAATTAATCTATATTATTTTGAACCGGGACACACATTCATGAGTGCCGATCAAGTACATCACCAAGTAGAGCTAGCCATGAAGAAAAAAGGCAAACTATATGACTTTGGCGATTTTGAAGAAACCGTAGCATCAATCAATAACTCAAAAGTAACAGTTAAATCTATGACTGCTGAAAACTTCTTTAATGTCCCACGTTACATTTCTGAAAGACGAATCCAAAACTCCAACCCTAGAGCGTACTTAAAGAACATGGTTCAGGTACGTTTTAATAGAAATGATTATGACATAATGTATAAAAACGATTTAGATGATAAATTTACAAAATTAGGTTTTTTAAATGATAAATATTTAAAACATCCATCAATTATGTCACTTCAGTTTCGTACTGAACCAAAAGGTATTGAAGATGAAAGAAAAATAAATATTATTGAAAAATTATCTTGCATTATCACAAACAATTTTTTTGGAAAAATTTACCCTCAAAGTCTGATAAGAATGCCAGTACCAACGGAGTTACAATTAGGAATAAGAAATAAGAATAAGAAAGGTTTTGGTTTACGTTAGGAAGAGTATTATTAGGTAGGGCTTGAGACTGTAATAAACTTAGAGACTGATTAATTAAGAATAATTTACTATTATTAGAGTTAATATTTAATTTGTTAGAAGGTTTTTCTATACGTTAACTAAAAACATTGCTGATTTTGATACTGATTTACATGTTTCATTAACTAAGTCTAGCTTTTTTATTTTCCCTTTACTAAATAAGAAATTGAAATCCTCCCTATTGGGTGAGGCCTATGTCCAGCAGTGGACTGCGGTGGGCTTATTGATTGATTGAATAAGAAATAAGATAAACAGCGTTTAAGTAATACTTTTTGTTCGTAATTGGTTGATTGTAGTATGGCAACCAATAATCCATTTGCCGCGTTTAATGCAGTAATTTGTGTTGTTTTACACACCGTAATGCTAAGCTATAATGCTGTTAAATAACCTTAACGGCATTGTAGTTTAGCATATTGATAACATTTTTTAAGTCTCGTGATAGCCAACAACGCTATTTGAAACCAAACACTAAAATGCCGTTAAGGTATACTTAACGGCATTTTAGTGTTGATTTTACACGGAAATTATAGGAACAATGAAAAGTAGAAAAAGAAAAAGTTGTATTATTTTGATCATAACGATGCCTCAGAAATAAAAGCTGTTTATTTAGAAAGAGCTCATCTAGCTAATTTCATAATGTCTGCCTTATGATTATTAGTTTTAAAGTAGCATCAATTTTTTTATAGCCCGCTCTTTTTCATGCATAACTCAAAATATGGTTTTTTTTTATACCACTTAGTTGGCAGACAAGCACACGGCCTACCTAATGGAAAGTAGTTACCGTGGCCTATGGACGTCTGTAACACCAGAGGAGTCACAGTCGCGCTGCCAACCCTGTAAGTACAGAGTTTCTGTGCCGTCAGTAGAAGACAAATCAGGACAAGCCTTTAGTCTTCCCACTGACGGCACAAATTCTCCAGTGAGCTCTGGTTACCCTACTCACCGCTGGGAACACAACACGAAGTTATTATAACCGCGGTATTCTGTAGGGCGGAGGTACTTCCCCAGTCGGACTGCTCAATCGGGCGGATATACCGCTGTGTCCTACCTACCTCCTGGTTTTGGTAGTTAACGGCATTATACTGATAGGACGGCAGCACTGTGCTCGTTACTTTTACTAATCATAAAGTCGGTGATTCCTAAGTTATAGATAAGTCCTTCACACCGCTAGAATTGTGAAACTAATACCAATAGACTGTGAAATAGTCAACTATTTCACAGTCTATTGGTATTTTATTGCTTCAAAGCAGTGCGGTGATAATATTTAGTGGTGTAACATACAAAATCATTTTCGAAACATTCCAAATACTGTAGACCAAAATGATTATTCATCGTGTCAGTGACTCATCTTTCGGTGCATCAAGACACAAATTACCTAATATGGTCATAGATCACCCATTGACTCGAGATAGTTTAATCCAACGTAGCAACTGATCTGCAAGTTAGAGCATTATCAAGTCTGCTTTGAAAGTGTGCTTGTGCGACTGGCGATCACCAAGGCCTCAGTTCGAACCCAACCTCTTTATTTTTTTATTTATATAATACGTAACTTATACTAGCGTGAATTTATGCGAGTCATAGAAGCAAATAACAATATGTTAGACATTGTTGCACGATCACCGCCCTCAAATAGCAGACAAGATGAAAATCTTCAATTAAAAACACCTAATACAGACCAATTTTGTCGGATACGGATATTAGCATAAGGGATGATTTATATTAGACCGGTCCGTGTCCGGGCCGGGCCGGAACCGGGGCGGGGCCGGAGCGGAGCCCGTCCGTGCGGCATGATTATACTACACCGAGTATTAAACGGGTTATGAGCCGCCACGGTTGCTTCAATATAAAGTAGTGATGTGAATAATTCTCAATTACTGCAATTAAATAATAATGGAGTTTTCTTTACTGGAGATGGCTGCTATTGCCATAGCTATTGATGAAGAGGAAGCAGAAGCAAGGACTAATGAGAATCAGGTTCAGCGGAAATGGAGTGTGCATCCTCTTTGGAGAAGGCGTCAATTTGACGGAGAATTTTATACTCTATGTAAATACTTACCGGACGATGAAGATAAATTCTTTGGATATTTTAGAATGTCCAAGAAAAACTTTGACATTTTACTAAATGAGCTAAAGCCCGCTCTTACAAGACAACAGACGAGATTCAAGACACCGATAGAACCTAAACAACGATTAGCAGAATGTCTCAGGTAATTACTACTAAATAAAATGATTCGCAATTATGTTTTGTTTCGCAAATCTTGTTTGCAATTTATGTGGTTACTTACATTTTAGCCAATACTCAATCAATTAATATAATAATGTAATTTCGTTGTCTGACTCGGATGAGACAACAAAATTAAATTACTTATGGACGGGAGAGTGTAAACAAAAGGTATAGTTTATTACACCTGGTGGCGCGTGGCCACGTGCGGTAGTGGACTGTATTGCGGGGATGTAGCTAACTGTTCCATTGACGCTTTACACACAAAAGACAGGTGATCGGGTTGCCGCGGGCGTGATCCAAGCAATGAATGCAACCCGAGAAATTAGGAGAGGATGCACTAACCTTCACGACACACGTGTTTTCATCGCAGCCGGTACACGGATCTTCTCTTCCTTGCTCAGGAGTTGCCGCCCACATCACTAAATCACTTGAGGGACACACGAGAGGCACAATCCGATCGGTATAAGTCTATGAAGCGGTAAAAATGTAACAAATATTAATCATTTTGAGAGACGCGAGCGCGGTCCGCCTTTACGCTGGCTAGTTCAAAGCGGGAGTGAGTGTCTATATATCACAAATGGCGGACGGAAGCTATATCTAGTACTATTCTATGGTTAGTGCGGGAGGGGAGACGGGTATAGAAAGAGTGTGTTTCCGCGTCAAGAAATACAGCTTCTACATCGGCGCAACCAACACCGTAAAACGGGTTGAATAGAAATCAATGCGTGAATAGAAATAATATGGTCGTTAGATATTTTTTAATAATTTATTTTACACATTTTTAAGTATCTAACCAGATAACCTCCTACAGTCCCGGGTTATTTAAGCGGGTGTGAAAAAGCATCTGATGAGGCCGTCAAACTCACGGTCACCTTTGTAATATTGTCGATGTTTGTACTGGTGATCCTTTTTCCTGGAACATTGCCTGTAGCTTATCATCAGGCGATGTGAAGTCATATTGACGAGTCCTATATAAAAAAAGACATTGGACATTCATCTATTGATTTCCATTCACTCGACTTTACTAATACATAAAACAGACATACACATATAACACACATAACTTCCTTCTACAGATCACTGTTTTACCGACCGATGGTCAGTCCTCAACTGATGTCCACTGCTGAATTGAGAGGGTCTCATACATTAAATACTTGGGGATAACTCTGGATCAAAACTTAACCTTTAAACCCCAGGTTGACAGCTTGGCGGGTCGCGTCCGCAAACTCATTTACGTTTTTCGGCAACTACGCTACTCAGCTGACTCCAATGTGATGAAGTTGGTCTATATTGCGATTTGCCAATCTATCCTAAGTTACTGCATTACGACGTGGGGTAGCGCTGATGCAACCCATCTTATTACCCTGGAGCGAGCTCAGAGGGCGGTGTTAAAGGTCAGCTGCTTTAAGCCTCGTCGTTTTCCTACAACTGAGCTTTATGATTACTGTCAGGTTTTGACCGTCAGACAGCTCTTTGTGCTGGCTACTGCTATGAAGCAGCACTCTTTGACAAAGTTTATTCCCAATTCTACTCGCCGTAATCATCTTGTGGCGGTATCCACGAGGGTCAGGACATCTTTTAGCCAAAGATTTTTCAATTTCCTGGGACCCTACCTTTACAATAAGCTCCACAAGCAGTTGTGTCTCTATGCTCAAAATGGGTATAAGTGCAAAGCCGTTCTCCTTGAATGGCTTCTCTGTCAAACATATTCTGATACAGAAAATCTACTGAAAGTCTTAAAATGACCCTCGACTATTCTCACACACACACACACACACACACACACACACACACACACACACACACACACACACACACACACACACACACACAAACACACACACACACACACACACACACACACACACACACACATACATACACGCGCACACACACACACACACACCCATGCTAGTTATAATAATTAATGAATGAAATCTTAAATAATGATTGAAATGTTAATTAATGAATATGGTTTATAGTATTCCTGTATTTGGATTTTTGCACTTGGTTTGTATAGTTAGTACCTATAGTATAGTCATTGTTGCTATCGTGGAATCCTGGTGACCAGTAATACAGGTAATCAATTACCTACGACAGGCACCAGCGATCCACAACCGAATTCTGTGTACCCTAAACTGTGAATGTCTAAATATTGTAATTTCTTGGTTGTTGGTGAGAAATAAATCATTATTATTATTATTATTATTATAAGTACGTACAGATTATTATTATTTATTACTAGCGGTCGCCCGCGACTTCGTCCACGTGGTAATTTGGCTTTTAAAATTTTAAACACCTTGAAGAAAGTTAAACATGTTATAGTGGCTTATCTTTTAGAGACTATGATTTGTGTACATACTTTTCGTGTATAATTAATCAATATTTACGAAGATAGGAGCTCGAAAGGGTATTTTCATCCGACTTCCTCCGCTTCAAAATCGTCACTGCTCGGCTCCTATGTGTCTTAGCGTTATGTTATATAGTCTATAAGTTGCTCAGGTATATGGACTACAATCGTACCAAGTTTGGTTAAAATCTGTTCAGTAGTTTTTAACCCATGCGTGCACATACAGACAGACAGACAGACAAAAAATTTACTGATTGCATTTTTGGCATCAATATCGTTCACCAATCATCCTCCAATATTAATTTTGAATATATTATATTCAATGTACAGAATTGACCTCTCTACAGTTTTATTATAAGTATAGATATAGATAGATAGATTTCTGTCTGAATACGCCTTAGAAGTTGAAGAGGCTGGATAAATAATTACTAGGTATGTTACAAATCAATAAAATGTTTATTAAACTTTTTCATGAAGGTAATTAATTATAACAAAATTTTCTGTATAGAGCTATTTATTTTATGATTCTTCAACCCATTAAGTCGGATTTTGGGGAGTGCTATTGGAGGGGTTATATTCCGTAAAGAATGTTGATAGATCTGTATCTGATCAAGAATTATCTTCTTGTTGTGTCACCGGTGTTAACGGCGGCGGAGGTGTTGGAGTAGACGTTGATGGTGATGCTGTAGGCGATGGTAATATATATGTGTGAGGATCAGAGCTTAACCGTTCCCATTCTAAATCCTGAACAACTTGGAATATTCTTCCTTTAGCTAAATGTTGATGATAAGGTGAATTTTTTTTTATCGTCGGTATCAAGCCCTTTAAAAAAGCCTCGATATGATCAGTTTCCTCCGTATTTTTTTATTTGCAATAATATATTTCATGAGACTAGCTGCAGCCGATGGTTGTGACGAAGTTTGCTTTTGCGGACGAGTTTTTTTGTTGTAGTTGCATTTTGGGATGAATAATGTGAAGGTGTAGGTGCAGTTGTATTTTGAATCGAATTTTGAGAAGTTGTAGATGTACTGTGGCATTGGGGCAAAAACACAGGTGTTGAAGTGTCAGGTAGTACAGTTGACGGAGTATTAGTTAGTACAGTTGTTGAAGTATCAGTATAATTTTAAAGCGTCTCTTCAGATTCATTGTCGTTTGAAATATTTTCGATCACTTCTCTGTCCTCTATATTGACGACCAAAAGTTGGAGCAAATCCTCGTATTTATATTTTTTTTATTTTGGCGGCTGCTTGACCACTTTTTAGTTGTCTTTTGTTCAAGTTTTTTTTAAATTGGTCTCTAATGTTTGTCCATCTTGATTTACAAGCGTTAGCTGAAACAAACATAGGTGCATATAAAATGTGTATTATAATACGAGTATTAGTAATGGAACCCTTCCTTTAATAGTATATGAAGGGCTGGCAACTAAAACACATAAGTCAAAAAGTCAAACATAATTCTCGTTTGGGGGTCTCAATTTCTCTTTCAGATTTTTTATTATTTAGACAAAATTCCAACAAGGAATTTAACACCCGACTAGTAACCCACAAACAAAAAATACAACATTTTGATACTAGGGTTACGTTAGAAGATGTACTAGATATTAATATGTGAATCTTTTTTTTTCAGATACTTGGCAACAGGAGATTCCTACTTGACCATTTCATTCAGATTTCGGTTGGGTCATTCGACAGTTCATCAAATTGTAAACAGCACATGTCGTGCTATTGTTAACATACTTATGAAAAAAGTAATGCCACAACCGTCGGAGGATGAATGGAAATTAATAGCGCATGACTTCGAAACTATGTGGAAATTTCCAAACTGTATTGGTGCATTGGATGGAAAGCATTTTGTTATTGAGGCACCACCTAATAGCGGATCTATCTTTTATAACTATAAGGACACTTTTTCAATCATACTTTTAGCACTTTTTGACGCCCGTTATAAATTTATTACAGTAAACGTTGGATCATATGGAAGAAATAGTGATGGTGGTATTTTTGCAAAGTCTTCTTTAGGACAACGACTAGAAAATGGAACTCTGAGTCTACCTGCACCAAGACAATTACCTAACTCGGATATAATTGTACTATTTGTTATAGTAGCCGCTGAAGCGTTTCCTTTGAAAACTAATGTAATGCGACCTTACCCAGGTAGCCAATCAATAGGAAATGCTGCTAAAACATATTATAATTATAGATTAACGTTGGCACGACGTCTAGTTGAATGTGCTTTTGGTATTTTAGCCCAAAGATTTAGATTATTTTTTAGAAGAATCAAAGTGGCCCCAAAAAATGTTGATAATGTTATATTAGCTGCTTGCACACTTCATAACTATATACGCAACCAAAATGACATGGCTTTTACACCACGCGATTCAGAACAATCTACAGCAGAATCAATCCCTCAGCATCCTCTCTACAGCAGAATTACCCCGGCCGAAGACCCGAGACGGCGAGCGGTTTTAGTCGGTGCGAGTCCGACATAACCAACCTCGATGGCCGGCCGCGGTAGTATCCGCGAGAAATGAAAAGTTGGAATGGAATCAGAATTAAACAGCTTAATTAAACATTTTGTACAAATAACTGTAGATAATAAAACAAAAAAGTGGAAAAAAATCAAAACTAAACGTTTTTAATGGTCTTGATTCATCTGAATTTTGAAGATTAAGTTTCCCAATGCGGCCCTGCAATTTTACGTACGTTTCAATACGTACGTAAACTCATGGTAAAGCTACTGAAATCCGTCCCACACGGCGCCGCCCGCTCTCTAATAATACTGTACAGTAATATAGTAGTAGAACAATAATATAGTACAGTATAGTATACAGATTTTTAGCTATGGACACCACATTAACATGCAGGAACCCTAAAAAATTAATTACATAATAATTATAATTGAAATAAATTGATTATAATTATGTAGGTACTCATCTGTTTCATTTAATTCATTTCCAATTAAAGTCCATATGGAAGTTTTGAACTTAGTATCCAAATATTTTAGATGCGTCATGTCATAAAGTTCAGGGTACTTTCGGACATGTTCGATTAATTTTTCGTCGTCCATGATGCGCAAATTCATGCAACAATGAATCTTTTGTTTCTGTATCACAATGAAACTGAGCTTCGGTGAAACAAATGAAAGTGCGTATTCCCTCACTAAATATGCGCCGCTCACTGCCCGTGCGCAGCACGGCAGAGTGTTCGTATTACGACGGGACGTGGAGGGGGCGGGGCGGGACCGTGTAACAACCGCGGTGTAGACGAGAGTCGTCCGAGCCCGGACGGGACACGGATTATGCACTGTGTAATGTAAACTAGTTCATATAAAATGTATGTAACGTTTTAAATCCGTAGCCCGTTCGGGCTACGTACGTGTGACGCCCCGGGCACGGCGCGGTCTAACATAAATCATCCCTAATGGGGGAAATGTAGCAAGACCAACAGGACGCCTCTCAATTATATACTGACGCGTAAGAGAACTTGGGTTGATAGAAATGACTCAATTTGTTTAAGCGAGAAATGCTGAATATCTTCACGGAACAACACGGAAGTCAGGTACAACAAATTAACATTACCATAAAAGAAATTCAATAGTCCAACGTCAGCATTGAAAACTCTATTGCGTTCTTAGCTGAGCAGAATGAGGAGCACCATAAAAAAAAAAAATGTTAGAGAGGCAAGCCAAGGAAGACAAATTGTGTATTGCTACGCTTGAGACTAGAATCGAGGATTTACAGATAAGTAACCGTAAATCCAACTTCGTCTTGAAAAATGTGCCCAGGCGAAGCAATGAAGTTAAGGAAGATCTCATTGATATGGTCATGTGTCTCACCCGTAATATGGACTGCAGTGTCAATAAGTCGGATATAAAAGATATATACAGATCTCATAGCAAGGACAACGAACAACGTAGTGCACCGATAGTGGTGGGAACTGGTTCAGCTCTTTTAAAGGCACAAGTTTTGAAAATGAGCAAGGCTTACAACATAAAGCACAGGTCAAGACTTTCCTGTAAACACCTATGTAGGTCTAACAACAAATGAGAATACTCTTATCTTCCTCTCAGAACATCTGACCCCAAGGGGGTCCCGACTGTACTTCCTCCCTCGTGACTTAACCCGATCTGGTCTATACAAATACTGCTGGACAGCTTATGGGAAGGTGTATGTTAGAAAGGATGACCAATCACCATTTATTACCATAAGAAGTGAAGATCAGATTCATCAATTGTAACTACAAAAATGACTGGAATCCGCAAGTGTCATTGAAAACTTACGATTTTACTGTTTAGTAGGTTTAGAGCCTTTGTTGTTATGTTGCATGTTAATGTTATTAATATCCAGGATATCATTTATTATGGTGATTATTGTGTGACGTCATCGTAGAATCTTTGTCAATATCTTTCTCACAAACCCTAATAATAATGTAAACAAATATTACACCTACGCACGCGTTTCTAATGTTTCCATCTGTAACTCAATCAACTTTCATTACACTCAAAGACAGGATTACATTTCACACAAATATCAAATGCGAAACAGTTTTAAAACACTGGATACTTGTGACGTTAAAATATTCAATCTCATAATGTTATTTTCTCAATGGGTTAATAATATAACCTTTAACAACCTATGTTTACGTATACCTACTTTCTTGATTCGCAAATATGTTTCTACTCTAATTAACACGAGTTTTACAAGCACTATATTTGCACAATATCCACACCGTACTCGCTACACTCAATCACATAATATACTTTTATCTACATTTAAACTACTTACAACCTATTACCGTTACAATGATTCAACGTTTATAGTCATGATATTTTTTTTTTAAATTTAATTATCATATATTTGCTCTGCAAATTTAAATTAATTTGCAGAGCAAATATATGTATGTCATGCTCTGGGGCAGGCCAGTTGATGATTTTTGGATTTTGTCTCGGTGAAAACAATTGTGCATAATATGTGCATAATTAGTACTACCTTACAATAAATAGTACTACTGTAATTTATGAGCACAAAAGCTTTAAATTGGTACTGCTGCGGAACATCCTCTCCAGCAAACCATAATGCAAATTAGCGCTTCTGTGAATGATTTTAGCACGAAAGTAGTATCAAAAACTGTACAGGAGATATGTAATCAAACAAAGTATTTGAATTGATTGCAGGCGCCGAATAACAAGATTTTTATATTTCAATTTATAATATGAAACTGCGCCTGATCCAAATATTATGGCACAGTTTCATTTAGCTAAATTGAATATTAATGTAGGAGCTTATCCTTAATTCCATTTTCCTCGAGTACAAAATTAAATAGTTTTATAATAACTAATAAACAACTTTCCGTTTACAATTGCAAGAACAAATGAATATAGTTTTGTTGTTTATATACTTAGATTTTGAGTTCAAAAATATTTTAAACTACCTTCATATTTTCGTAAGGTATTTCAATATTGAAACTAGTTACTTAGAGATTAGTTTATTAAAAATGAAGCGCGGAAAAAGACTTACTATGTGTTTAGAAGAACAAAAAAAGAGTGTATTTCTGGATTACGTGAAAAATATTGACGACATTAATAGTTTACCACCTTCAAAAAAATGTAAAAAACTGTGTGCTCGAATGTCTGCGAAGGTATTGTATATATCTGCGAAAAGAAATTTTGAGTTACTCTTTCGTGCAACTGACTGTGAAAAATGTAACATTTCAAAAGAATTATTAAATGAGACAAATTATATTATGCCGTACAAAAGTACGGATTTGAGCAGTCATTATACTTCTACTCAGAGTGGTGGAGAAGAGAAAACGGATAGTGAGAAATCTTTTACTGATGATAATTATGATAATACGAAGTCGGCTTTTTTTAAAAATTAGTTTAGAAGCGTGGGAAAAAAATAAACCTAGTTATTATGAACCTACAAATAATAAACGTACATCTGCAGGAAAAAGTCGTATTAGGATGAGACTCACGCCTGAAAAGTGGACAGATCATATAAGGAAACATATTTGGATCAATACACAGATCCGATGCAATTGGATTTTCAAGAACAACTACGCAACCAATGACCATCGTGTGAAAATTAATGGAAGATCTAATTGAGATGAAAAAAAAATCATATAAATACAGAAAAACAAGACTCTTAAGTATCTGTCAATTGTTTTTTTTTTCAAGATGTAGATTTGCAATTGATACACGAATCCCTTAAAGTCAGAATAACGAAGTTCACCAAGAAAAAGTTCGCGTCTAAATTGCAAAACGAGTATCCAGTGATTGTTAGAAACAAATCAATTAATTCTGCTGACTGACGACGACACCGTCGAACCATCTTATGTCCCTAGTCCTAAAACCCTTCAAAACATAAAGAGTCGAACTAACACTTCAAAATGTTTTCATAAAATAGTGGTGCTCTCCTTATGGATTATGTCTTTTACGCCACCATTCAATGATGTTGTTCGAAATGTTTCCATTCAACCATTCTTCATGTACTATTGGACAAATTTGCAATGTAAATTCTACGAACATTTTTCAAAAAACCATTATACTGCCATAAGCCTTGATGCTACGGGATCTTTCTTTAAGAATATACAGCCACCTGTCGATCCTTATCATAATTATCAGTCGAAGCATTTGTTTTGCATACGTTGTAATTCTTATAATAAAAAATACATCTATTCCTCTCGCTCAGATGATATCGGTAACTCAAACGTTATTTATCATATTTGTTTGGTTAATGTGGATTGGTAGTATGGTAAAGCCTAGAGAAATAATAACTGATGATTCAAGCGCCCTCATTGGGGTCTGTGTTAAGGCTTTCACTTCGTTTAATACATTTAAGGAATATATAGGTAGTTGTTTCGCAGTTTTAGAGATAAAATAATAATAATATAATACCTAGTTGTTTCATGCAACTTGATTCATCGCATCTTATAAAATCTTTATACACACTAAAGTATTTTAAGAATGTTGATTTACGAGTAAAAAAGTTTTATATCGAATTTTTATTATAGTTAAATTCTTGCACATGTTATATAGAAGCCAAAGAAATTTTCAGAAATCTAGTGATAGTTGCTCTAAACAGATACGATAGGAAAACTCTAGATGGCGAAAAGACAAAATGTGAAATAGCAAAGGAAAAGTTAATTAGTTTATCATCATCATCAAAAGAAGAAGACCTTATTGAAACTGAGTTAGCAGAAATTTTAAAACTGCTAAATTTCATTTTGGAATTAGACAACGATGATGTAGTACTACACCAGAGAACATTTATGGCCGAGTTTGAACGACTGATAGACATCGAAAAGATCTGTGCTGAACTTAGTGACGAAACTATTCATGAGAACACGTATTATTTGCCTTTATTTATTGATAGCTTTAAAAGGCTTTTGTGTCGATTGCCGCTGTGGACAAATTTGATGTTGCCATTCTACAAAGAAATAAATGATGCAGCTAGCAGCTCTGATATTGAAAGCTATTTCAAAACTATTAAACAGCTGCTATTGAATTCACGAAGTGGCCTTATGCGTGTCGATGATTTTGTTATGAGGCACACAGAATATTTATCAGGAGAATTGAAATCAGCTCAATGCCTGTACTCAAGCAGCGATAACACAAATACTAGTAATGAAACGCTGGCATATATAAAAAAATCTACAAAAAGTAGTGAAAATTTCAGAGAAAATTCTATATTTATGACAGCACCGAAACAAGAAGAAAACTGGCGTAACAAAAACGAGAAAAATGAACAAATACCTTTAGTGGAAAAAATTAAACCTAAATGTAACAAAGAAAATGTATAATTGATTCCCAATGGAAATATTTCACGATCAGGTATGAAAGACGTAATTTTACAGAATACGTGTGCGTTTGATGCAGTTCTGCAAGGATTTGCTGTTGTTTATACTGATAACAGAGGAATAGGTGAACATATAGATGACAAGAAATCGAATTTCCAGAATTAGTCAGGGCGGTTTCACAAAATGATTTTTCACTAGATGTTTTAAGATTGAGAGCTGAAATATTACTTAATTTCTTTGAAGTTGAAGAAAGAAAGGTTCCATACAGATAGTCGATTGTCAATGTAATGTGACAAAAATGTTTGAAAGTCTATTACTAAATGAATTCTACAGTGCAATCGTATCTAATAAGTGTTCCGATTGTAATATAAAATGCGAAAGGCGTCTACCAATACTGCCACTAAACATTCTTCTTTAAGCAGATAACGGTGTTGGTTATTTAGAGGCATCAGCGAATTCAATGATTCAAGATGTTCTAAAACCGTGCAAAACAAATCAGTGTACTGGCACGGTATAGTCTTATTGAGTATTTAGAATCGCGTAACCTTCTATCTGTAAACCAGTATGGATTTGGGAGGAGTTACTCCGCCGCCGATGCTGTGCACAACTCAGTGGGTCACATAGTTAAGAAACTAGACAATGATGCTAATTCTGTTGTTGCCATCTCTAAACTTAAATTTCTCTATAATTTTCTTATTTTAGCTAAGCGATTGACATAATGGTATTCTGTTGTTAAGTCCAACTAAATTTAGTGATCACGAAGACAGCACTAAATTTGAATATGACATCGCTAAAAGTTGAATATGAAAGTGTTACCGTTATTAAAAAAAAAATAGAATGAATGATAAAGGGTTTTTTCACAAAATCTTTAATAAACATATTTATAGATCTTAAAAAAAAAAATGAAAAAAAATAATTAAAAATTCTTTATTTATAAAATCCTAGTTTATACATTGTTGGGGCTTCCCAGTAAGTAGTCATGGACACTTGTGTTGGGAATGCCTCGCTCTTCCTGCGTAACATATTCTTGGATTTATTAAAAGTGATAGCTTAATCTAGACAGATGTGGAGTTAGTATGTGAATACTACTTTATATGTGTATTTACTTATCTATTGTTATTGATATTTATATATGTATATATGCTTATTATGTATATTTTGAGAGGAAAGGAATGAAAGTGAATGTTAGTAAGACAAAAGTTATGGTTTTTGAAAGAGATGAATGCGTGACAGAGTGTAGGATTTGTATAGATGGAGAAGAAGTGGAACAAGTGAATGAGTTCATATATTTGGGAACATTGTTTACGAGAGATGGAAAGCATGAAGAAGATGTTGAAAGGAGAGTGATGGCTGGAAATAGAGTGAATGGGGCACTACACAACTTTATGAGCAGCCGGAAAGTGTCCGAAAAGGCACGACTGGCTGTACATGGAGGAGTATTGGTGCCGACTCTTATGTATGGTAGTGAAAGTTGGGTGTGGCAGAAAAAGCATCAGAGTAGAGTGAATGCAGTAGAAATGCGTGCGTTGCGAAGTATGTGTGGCTTGACCTTGAAAGATAGAGTGAGAAATAGCGTGATAAGAGAACGATGTGGAGTGATAGAAGATGTAGTGATGAGAATTGAGAGAGGAATGTTGAGATGGTTTGGTCATGTTGAGAGAATGAATGAAAGAAGACTAACGAAACAGGTGTATGAGGCGAGTGTGGATGGTACCGTCGGAAGGGGAAGACCTAGGCGCACATACCTGGACCAAATCGGGGAAGTTTTAGAAAAGGGGCAGGTCAGGAGTACTCTAAACCGACGAGCATGCATGAAGAATGTAATGAGAGTGAATGAAGCGAGAGTAATATGTCAGGATCGTAGCAAATGGAGATCCGTGATCTCTGCCTACCCCTATGGGAGACAGGCGTGATTTTATGTATGTATGTATGTATATGCTTATTATATGTATGTATGTGTAGGTGGGTGTGTGTGTGCGTATGCGTATGCATATGCGTGAGTGTGTGAGTAAGTGTTAGTGTGTATGTGTGTGTGTGTGTGTGTGTGTGTGTGTGTGTGTGTATGTGTGTGTGTGTGTGTGTGTGTGTGTGTGTGTGTGTGTGTGTGTGTGTGTGTATGTGTGTATACGTGCAAATGAAATCTTAGAATGCCGACAAATGATAACTAATGCATATTATTGATCAAATAGTAAACAAACTGTGTTTTTACTTATTTATTTCTAAGTAAATACCGTTTTACTTGGTGTATGTACCTGGAAACCCGTTATTGTTATCTATGTAACTAAACTACTATCTCTGAATCTGAGCAAGTCACTTTGACATCAGTTGACAAAAAAATCGGAAAGTTGAATTCAAATTTTGTGAACTCTGGTTGGATTGATTAGCATTGTAATAATGGAAGAACGAAAAAAGAGGGCCAACAAAAGGCAGCAGGAGTTGCTAGTTGAGCGTCTTTATGCAAATATGGAAATGGCGAGGGGTAAGAATTTTTCAGTATTATTTTTTTAACTTCAATTGGTTTTTATCGTCTCAATTATATTTCCTTAGGCAATCTCGCTGATACAAGCATAAAGGAAGAATGGACAAGCCTGACAAACGAGCTCAACACGTTAGGCTGCAACAGGACAGTGCAGCAGTGCCAATATATAAGTTCAAAAAAAATCAATGTAAAAAAAAGTTGTGATTTATTTTTACGTATCGGAACATAATTTTTGTATTATACTTTCTTGTAACATTAAATCCATGAAGAGCGTCAAACATTCCATATCTTGACATCCAGACAGGCTCCTCTATTTCTTAGGGTAGCAAAAACTGATATATGCCGCAACTAGGAAGTAGGACACGGCGGTATTACCGCCCAATTGAGCAGTCCGACTGGGGAAGTACCTCCGCCCTACAGAATACCGCGGCTATAATAACTTCGTGTTGTGTTCCCAGCGGTGAGTAGGGTAGCCAGAGTTCACTGGAGAATCTGTGCTGTCAGTGGGAAGACTAAAGGCTTGTCCTGCTTTGTCTTCTAATCTGACGGCACAGAGACTCTACTTACAGGGTTGGCAGCGCGACTGTGACTCCTCTGGTGTTACAAACGTCCATAGGCCACGGTAACCACTTTCCATCAGGTGGGTCGTGTGCTTGTCTACCAACTAAGTGGTATAAAAAAAATTGTTATTGCGGTAGTAATTGACTAAAACCGAATTTCGCGCCCCCTGGAAAATTGTATTGTCGTATATTTAAGTACATAATTTTTCTTTTCACTAGATTTGGCATTCATGAGTGGCGAAGGTCAAGACAAAGGCCAAAAAAATTCGCGACTCCATAAGGGCAACAGGAGGTGGACCAGCTGTAGGACATGACCTCACTGACGTGGAAAGCAAAATTTTAAATATAGTTGGGACTGCCTCCATTCACGGTTTTGCCAACCTTGAAGCGGTAAAGTATTCATCATCATCACTTATTTATTATTTAACTAACTAGTGCCCACAGCTTCGCCTTCGCATAGGATTCTGATCCCATTCCCGGAACTCACAGGCACCTTTTCAGCTATATGGTGGCTCAGTGGTCAGAGCATTCCCCCTGAGGATTTTCTGTCTTAATCAATTATTAGTATGATATATAATGGTTATTTTTATTTTAGGGAGTACCACCTTTGCCGAACACCTCGCCACCTGCTTCGATAATGCTGCCACTTGATGCATCTCCTCAGCTGGAGGTTCAGCAGCCACAAGTGCCACAACCAGCAACGCCGGTTCGTCGACGGGTTGTGCCCAGACGCCGATTGCCCCGACCATATCGCCATGATAATTTAGTTCAAGTGCTATAAGAAGGTAATAGGAGCTTGCAGGAAGCTATTCTACATAGTGCTGAGTTGATTGCTGCTGCTTTAAGAGACAGCAGAGCAACCATAGCAGCAGCATTAACCTCAGCACATAACTGCAGTCACAACATGAACCAATAAAATAATGTTGGACAACTATGTTATTGGTTCATATTATGTGGTCTTGTTTCTTGTAAGTCTTATTACTTTCTTGCAGACCAAACTTTGTAAATAAGTCATTTTATATTTCAATTGTGTGTGATTATTTTTATATAAAAAGTTACTAAATTTAAAAAAAATTAGCAGTAAAATTAATATATAATTATAACAAGTCTTTTTATTTCAATTACTATTATAGTTTTTGTGTCAGCACAACAGCCACCGACTCCTTTGGTACAAAGATACCATTATCTAAAAGTATCTTCGTATCAATTCTGCCCGAATAGCTCTAGCCTCCGTCAAAAAATCTTGGTTATCGTCTTCATCAATCACATTAACATCTTGACCATGTTCTTCAATTTCTGCATCATAATCATTATCATCTGAGAATGGAGAGAAACATAAGATATAAAACATATAGTTTGGTAGTACAAAGAATAGTGATGGTTACCATTCATTGGAATTTGGTTCAAACTATCTATGGCAACTGAGGGAGTTTTAATAAAAAATCAAGTGAAATATCTATCTTTTGTTGTACCACATTACAAGCAAATAAAATTATGAATTGTAAAAAAAAAATTGCGGTTTTTACCAATCAAATCATCTGAAAACATGTTGTATAGAATGCAACATGCTACAATAAGTTTTGCAGCTCACTCGGGCTGGTGGCGATGTAAACATCTAAATTTGTTTTTGAGCCGCCCATTACACAATTCCCTTTATTCCATCTAGTCCTACCAGTAGTTCGAGAGTCGAACTGTTTGGATGTTTTTATTCCAAATTGTTATACTGACGGATCGAACTATTTGGAAATGCAAATTTTATTCCAAATAGAACTATTGTGAATATAATTGTACAGTCATCTTGAAATGTATTCGTGTCTGGAGAGGAAATTGTCTATTTTATTATTTCTTATCAATCCTCTGTGAAGGATCACTGTAAACCAACATAAACAAATTATGAAGTAGGTATACGTCACTCATTTTATTTGCCATGTAATTTAATAAATAAAATAATACGTGTGTGGCTGTGGAGCAAAGATGGAAGTAAACGAAGAAGAATCGAGTCTTGTGTTTTTAAAGAGAGGAAGGGGTACGGTGCTGCTTTATGCAGGACACCAATATTACAAAAACAAAACTTATGCAAATGGTCAGCAAATTTGGAAATGTGCTTCAAGCAAAAGTAATAAATGCGTTGGTTCAGTTACATTGCAGGTAAAAGCTTGCTAATATTTATAGACGGGGAAGGTTTGCAGATGATGTTTGAATTCTTTGAAGCACGGATGGAATTTCGTACGTAGATAGATATGGGCTTCTTTTCTGACCGGCTTAAAAAAGGAGGTTCTCTGTTTTACCCGTCTGTCTGTATATTTTTGTTTGGCTGAACCGATTTTGATGCAGTTTTCAGAAAAGTATTTGTTACATTTAGGAGAAAGTTTAGATACTTAGTTCTAGCTCAAAATTCTATTTTGTTCGAAACTAAAAAGAATCAAATAAGAACGTTTTGAAAAATACTGTATTATTTCGTATTGCTGTATTTCTGACGCTAAAATAATTTTGTGAAAATGATTATAAATGTCAATTATGTTTTTGTTGGTTTTCAGGAAAACAATATACGGAAGTCGAAAATGCATAGTAATAACTGTAGTCCAAATTTTGCCAAAAATGACATAGATTTAAAAATACATCAATGTAAAGAAAAGGTTGCTAAACAACCTGAGGAATCAATACCAACTATTTACAAACAAACTTTAGTAGATATCAAAGACTCGGGAGTTGATTTAATATGTGAAATTCCATCTTTTACTTCCGTCAAAAGCACCTTAAACAACAAAAGGAACAATGCTGTTGGTATGCAAAGAACATGTTTCAAAAATGTTGGGGATGTCATTGTTCCTCCTCGGGATCAGTCATTTCTACTGGGAGATTACTGCTGCGATAATGTCCGTATTATTTTGTACAGATGAAACCAGACAACTCTTGAAAAATGTAAAACATGTTCTTGGCGATGGAACGTTTCGAGCGTGTCCTGAACCTTTTAAGCAAATTTACACTTTGCATGGTGATATCGGTAGTTCATCGACAAATACAAATATAATTCCCATGATCTACGCTCTGATGTCGGAAAGAACACAAAAAGCATATGTGGCGTTGTTTGAAATGATTAAATCTCAAATTCCGGATTGGTCACCTACAAAATTCACCAGCGATTTTGAGCAACCGTCGTCCAATGCTATGTTAGCAGTATTTCCGGAAATCACAACTAAAGGCTGTTATTATCATTTTAGAAATAGTATTTGGAGAAAGTGTAAAAGTCTGCAGCTTGTAAAGAATAAAAGAACTCGACGGATTGTTGCATTGTGTGCAGTTTTACCCTTACTTCCAAGGGATAAAATAGATTCGGGATGGAGTTACATTCAAGAATTTATTGACGTAAATGACAAAAAAATGTGTTTACTGGTATCATACATGAATAAGTTTTGGATGAAAGATAGTAATTTTATCGATACCTGGTGTGTTTTTGGTGAAACTCACCGCACAAACAACTTTATAGAAGGTTGGCATGTAAAAATTAACAATGAATGTAGACGGAAGAAGGCCACTTTATTAAAAATATTAAAAGTTTTTAAAGATGATGCCGCTTTGTACAGTGTTTTGAGAAAACAAGTTGAAAATTGCGTGGCCCCATTTAAAAACAGAACAGGAGAGAGCATACTGAGGGATCAACATATTCAAAACACCCAAATGATGCTTATAAATGGTGACATATCTGTAGGACATTGTTTAGAAATTTTCAGGTAAAATTTCAAATACCACCTCTTTCGCCTTAGATTCATCTATGTCCTACAGTTATCACCATTTATAAGCATCATTTGGGTGTTATATGCTTTTTTGTGTTCACTTGTAAAATTTTCATTTTGTATTTTATTAAAAAAAATATTTTTTTTTTTGTTTCACTGTACATCAGAGTCAGTAGTTCTATTGGGAATAAAATTCGCGTTTCCAAATAGTTTGATCCGTCAGTATAACAATTTGGATTAAAAAAATCCAAACAGTTCGCCTCTCGAACTACTGGTAGGACTAGATGGAATAAAGGCACAACTCCACTACATTTCGGGCTCTTGCATGACAGGCGTTGTACGCCCGTTCTGCCTCAGCTGTTGGCTCCAAGAAGGGTGTCATAACCCATGGTTGTAAAGGGTATCCTTTGTCGCCTGTAGGAAGAAAACGTTTTATACTGTCAATATTTAAATTTAATTGTACCTGTAAAATAATGAAAATATCCGAATATATTCACCCAGAAGCCATTGGTTTCTTTCTCCGAACAAAAAAATATTTTTTAGTAGATGATTAACATTTGATGCCTTCTAAATTGCTGCATCATGTGTTGAGCCAGGAAAATTAGGATTGAGCCCAATTATTTTACCTTTTGCACTACATATCTAAAAATTAATTAGTATTTAAAATATGTACGAAGGTTTAAAAAAATTATTTCAAATAACAAAAAAAATTGGTATCTAATATGGTAAGATTACTAGAAGCAGTCAGGCTCGTCTGCAAGATCAAATTCTGGGTATGAAAAACCACTGCTGCAATTCGAAAACACCAGTGAAAGTTTTTTTTAAAGGTCACATCAATAAGACTTCACCTTGACGGATGGTAAGCTGAAGGCAAAGTCTTGTACAAAATGCAGCACATGCAACAAAACCCCGCTTTCCGATTCCCCTTTAACCATGTATGGAAATCTATCAGAATAGTTGACATTTATGAATAATTTTCATTCCAAGTACAGAGATAGTAGTGTGATGTTATATGTATAAGCTATAAGTCTTCCTCAATAACAGACTATTCAGCATATTCAACCAAACAAACTTTACAGCTTCATAATTTTAAGTATAGATTAAAATTGGGTACGGATTATACTCACAATCTGACAATTGATACTATAAAAACCTTTTCTATTATAAAAAAGATTTGCAGGTGCAGTAGGGTGCAGAATTCTTGGTTTTGCTATGGCAATGTGTGTCCCATCTACTGCACCTAGGGTATTAGGCATATTGAACATTTCTTGAAAACTGAAATCAAAGTATTTCAGAACTTATAAAATTAACTATGGCTATTTAAAGTGATGATTATATCCAAATGCAAACTTACTCTGACATTACAGCCAGCTTTTGTCCTTCACTGGTTGGGAACTTTATAGCATTTTGCACCAGTGTCTCCACTATGACATCAGAAGTCAATTTTATACATCTACTTACTGATGACTGGATCAATGAAATAAAATTATCTTGACCTACAGCAGCTTGGTAGCTGCCTTGGGCAAAAAAAATCTGAAAAATAGGGTCATGTAATAAGTAGGTAGGAGCAGTGTGTTTATGTTGTGGTGATTGTGTACCATTACTGCATCCAAATCAATACAATTCAAGTTAACCTTTATATGTTTTGGTATGGTGCCTTCATGTAAGCGATGTACATTTAGATCTTCGATTAGCTGATAAGCTCTAGATCTCGGAAGCCTAAGAAGCTTTTGAAATTTATCTTCTGACATTTGGAATGGATTGGAATTGATGCCAATGCTGTTGTGACATAACTAAAGTAAAATACGCTAAAAATCTCTAAAATTTAGTTTGTCCTGTCAACTGTCGTTTCGTATTCTGAGAACACACGACTAACCTAAAATTAGTTTGACACGATCAAAATTAGCTAAGTTACTTAACTTAGTCACTTTTTAGTCAAACGGTATTCTGTTGTATGTTTTAATTGTCAAAGATGCACTAAAATAAGAAATGTCACACTAAAATTAGACGCCTTCTAAATAGTGGCGACTAAGTTAGTGATAGGTGTAGTTCTGTGTAGTACTCGATCCAGAACCACCACGCGGTGCACCTTGGGCAACGGAGACTGCAGCGTCTCACTCCCGCAGGACAAACGCTGTCGCCTACGTTATAATTTTTGTGGAGAAAGAGCGGCTCTATAGAGGGTTGCTCGGAGGCTTTCCATGTGTTCGTCAGACTTCCAGAGGGCACAGTGGATAGTAGGCACGTGCTGGACTGGTTCTCCGAGAGTGGGCTGGGGTTACAGCTGCGACTACCTGGCATCCTCGCCAGTGAGGTGGCACGGCGCACGTCTCCTAATTATCCCCTAGCCAGGAGGGAAAACTGTGCTTCCCACAACTGAAAGGGCCTAATTAAATACGTGCATAGTCCAAAAATTTGCCCTTTTTTATACCATTTGGGTGGCAGGCAAGCACATGGCCCACCTGATGAAAAGTGGTAACCGTGACCTATGGACGTACAACACCACGAGAGTCACACTCGCGCTGCCAACCCTGTAAGCACAGTGAGTTTCTGTGCCCTCTATGCGGAAGACAAAGCAGGACAAGCCTTTGGTCTTCCCACTGGCAGCACAAAAACTCTCCAGTAAGCTCTGGCTACCCTACTCACTGCCGGGAACAGGGATATTATGGCCACGATATTCTATAGGGCAGAGGTACTCAGGTAGGTGTCCTGGCCTCGTCGTGTCGTAGCCTGAGTGCAAGAGAAACTTCCTTTTTTTGCGCACGGATACCTCCTCGGGCTTTACCTTATCGGAGTTAATGAGGAAGTGGTAACCTGTGGAGGAACGAGGTGTGATGTTCCTCCAACACAAAGGGAGGATCCTCCGACCAGGCAAGGTGATCACGCCTGGCGGGCCGCGGCCCAACGATTGTCGTTGGGACGATGTACATATGTTCTCCCAGCGCGAGAACTTTACATGCGCGATGTAGGATTCGTAGTTACGTACGTACGCGGCGCTGGGTACATGTGGCATCGCCACATCACTCCCCTCCAGACCGGAGGTTGATTCGCGATGAGTCGGCTGTCTAAGCTCTCTTGATGAGCATGCCATTTCCAGTCTTGGGTAGTTCCGTTTCGTCAGAACTGGACGCCGCTTATTCCGTTAGTGGAACAGTCTTCCTCGCTAGTCCCAGTGAGTCGGGACTACCGCTGGTCCCGAAGACGCGGGACAAGTGCGGTGATGCGGTGCTGCGGTCCTGCTGTGAAACGCCTTGAGTTGGGGCTCGATGCGTCGAGATGAATTCTCGGCGAGCCGCCAGTGGGGCGAGGTGAGTCCTCGGCAGTGACGGGGCGAATCCTCGATGAAGCGAGGTAAGTCCCCCGTGTATTGGGGCGAATGCTGCGTAATGGCTGAGTGCCACGTAGACGGGAGAGATGACCTCTTCTTACGTGGACCGTATGTACGTGCACTATATGCCTTAGATGCAGGTGAGGCCGAAGGGTAACCAGGCTGCAGCGGTCGCTGCATGCTGTGGTATCCTTGTAAGGGCCGAAAGTGCTGGATGGCGAAGACTTGATTACCGCTCATGCGGGAGAAGTGAATGTGATGTGACGATGAGAATGCTGATGATATGTTCAGCGAAGGTTACGTGATCAGATCACGTCGGGGTCACCACTGTGGAGGAACGAGGTGATATGTTCCTCCAACACAAAGGGAGGATCCTCCGACCAGGCAAGGTGATCACGCCTGGCGGGCCGCGGCCCAACGATTGTCGTTGGGACGATGTACATATGTTCTCCCAGCGCGAGAACTTTACATGCGCGATGTAGGATTCGTAGTTACGTACGTACGCGGCGCTGGGTACATGTGGCATCGCCACAAACCAAAACCGTAGTATTTCGTTACATTAGCCAGTGCGGCTAGATAGGATAACCCAAAGATCCCGACCAGCCTTGGTCATCAACATTGGCGACCCCAGCATGTTGTTGGGGATAAAAATCTCCCCTTTCCCTAGAGAAAGAGGCGCGCGCGGAAACACGACACGCCGCCACCCTTCTTCTGCTTCTGCTGAGCCAATGACTAACCCCGTTACTTCTACGCACCTGGCACTCACACTCCCGCGTGGCCACTTGTGGGTAAGAGATGAAAGTCATTCAATATGACTCGCTTGTCATCTTTATCTTCTAAACGTTGTACATCCTTTACAATATGTAACTGGGGTGGTCCGAACCACGTATTATTTTTATTTATTTCATTTAATAACTTCTCTATGAAGATATTATTATTACTTTTAATTAAATACATATCAGTAATATCTAAGTTTTTACAAAATTCATATAACTCTTTCACAAATTCGTCTCGTGATAAAGAAGATACATATTTAATATAGATAGTTTTCTCACTAGGAATGTATATAAATGTTTTACTCTCTTTCCGTATAACTCCGCCTTTTCTAAATGTCTCTAATTTTCCTGTATCAATAAAACGTAATTCTACAGATTTATTTAAATTATTACGAGTGTTCAACGCGTTTGATTGAGCAGGCCGAACCCCTGGCATACTACTCGTATTTTCCGCCGAAGTGTTATCAGTTAACTTTATTTTCTGAGCTCTAGTCATAACCGAAACGCATAATTCATGCATGCTTTTTAAATCACTACTTGTTATGGGAATTCGAGATAGTGCGTCCGCAGCTGAATTTTCCGAACCTTTAACATGTTCTATTGTAAAATCATATTCTTCTAGTAATAACCTAAATTTAAATAGTCTACTTGATGGGTCTTTCATATTAAAAAGTGAAATTAGTGGTCTATGGTCTGTTAGATTTTTTAAATGTTTTCCATACAAATATGGACGAAAATGTTTGACTGCCCATACTATTGCTAGCAATTCTTTGTCAATTGTTGGATAGTTTATTTCTGATTTATTTAGTGTCCTACTAGCAAAAGATACTGGTCTGCCATATTTATTCGATAAAATTGCACCAACAGCATAATTAGAAGCATCTGTCTGAATAATAAACTCATTTTTATCCGAAAAATCGGGATATTGCAAAACAGGTGGAGACACAATTCTTTCTCTTAATTTTTCAAAGGCTTCCTGGCATTTATTATCCCATATAAAGGAAGCATTTTTACGACACAACTTATTAAGTGGGTAAGCTAGCTCCGCAAAGTTTGGAATAAATTTTCTGTAAAAATTCATAAATGCTACAAACCTTCTCGTTTCATCCACATTTGTTGGACACGGATAATTTTGTACGGTTTTTATTTTATCCGGGTCAGGTAATACCCCACTACCTGATACTACATGGCCTAAATAAAGCAATTCTTTCTTCAAAAATTTACACTTCTTTGGGTTAAGTTTTAAATTAACTTTACGTAAACGCTCAAGTACATCTTGTAGATTTTTATTATGAGTACTTAAATTTCTTCCAAAAACGATTAAATCATCTAAATAAACTAGACATTTTTCAGATGTTAAACCAGACATAGCCAGAGTCATCATCCTTGAAAAGGATCCTGGGCTTGTCTTTAATCCCATGGGCATACGAGTCATACAATATTGTCCTGAACAGAATGCAGTGTATTTTCTGCTATTCTGTTCAAGTTCAACATTGTAATAACCTTGATACATATCCAAATGTGAAAAATAAATAGCACCAGATAGAGAATCAAGTACCTCAGTAATATTTGGGAGCGGAAACTTATCGTCTTCCACACAATTATTTAGTTTACGGTAATCAATTACAAGTCGCCACTGTTTCCGACACGTATCATCACTCTTTTTAGGAACGAGTAACACAGGGCTAGACCATTCACTACGACAAGGTTCCATGATACCTTCACTCAACATTTTACCTATTTGTTGCTTAATTTCTCCCTTCTGTGCATGTGGCAACCGATATGGCTTAGTAAAAACAGAACTGACGTTTGGTTTTAAACTAATTGAATGTTTGTAAACACTAGTCGTAGATAACTTGTCTCCTGGTAAATAAAAAATGTCCGAAAACTTTGCACATAAATTTTCAATAGATATTTGTTCTTCCTTATTGAGGTAGTTGAGATTCAAAATCGTAAATAACTGTTTAACTCGATTTGCATCACTCATAGATTTATCAAAATTACAAATATTGTAGTGACATAGGTTTTATTTATTTATTTATTTATTTATACTTTATGCACGATGTACATTGGCGGACTTAATGCCATAGGCATTCTCTGCCAGTCTACCATAGGGTGGTGCAGAGCTAGTACGAGGTAGGCGCATATTAACAAGAGATGCGTTTGGTTCTATAAGGACTATAGATTAATTATATATAGCTTCTAAACATAAACAGTACTTATACCTTCTTATCATATTTAAAATAAATCAGAATAGTTATACATATACATAAAATATATACACTTATATAACATAAATATAATACATAAATATAGATACCCATATCAATATGAGTACAAAATATCATTATCGTTGAGACGATGATTCTGCCAATTCTGTGGTGATCAATTGTCGTACCCTAGACTTAAACACATTGAGGCTTGTGCTCTTCCTGATCTCTAGAGGAAGTGCGTTCCATAGGCGAACAGTCTCAACAAAGAAAGAGGAGCCTAAAAAGTTAGTTCTATGAGAAGGAAATGCGAGGATCCGGTTGTCAGTAGAACGAAGGTTTCTATCATTGTTGGAACATAATAGTTGAAAGTATGAAGTATGAAGTAAGTGGGGATAGTGGGAGAGTTGAGGATATTGTAAAGAGTAGTAAGGTTTTCTATACAAGGATTAATATCAGACAATGTACATGACTTGTCAGTTGTATTTAATATCTTAATCGGTATTAATCCATTTACTGGCTTTGCTATGCAACTAGCCAAAAATATTCCGTCAGCAATTACCTTAGAATGAACGATCCACTCTTCAGTAAAATCTGTCTGAAGATAATGCATAGATTCACATCTGGGAGATATTTCTATTGAGTTATTATATCTTAGTAAGGGTAAAACTAACTTAAAATTTCTTTGAGTCAACAATGTAAGAGTATCATTGCTAAAATCTAATATGGACTTATGTTTATTAATAAAATCTTGCCCGATGATTCCATTCGCTCTACATGGCAGAGTATCGAAAACATAAAACTTATTACAAATAAGGTGATGATCACCCGAACGCAGAGTTAAGTAAACATATCCTATTGCATGGACTTTACCCCCAATTCCATTAATCACAATGTCTTCCTTTTGGACTGGAATATTTTGTTCTAGAACATATTTATATTTCAAAGCCGAAATCGTAGCTCCGGTGTCAATTAACCATGAGTACGTAAATTGATGAGAAGATAAATTAATATAATAATTAGCATCTGTTGCTAAAATAATTTTATTATTCACGAAAAAACTGATTATTAGGACTCTGATTCTCCTGTTCTGATACAACATTAACGGCGTGATTATTATCTGAGGTGTCGCTTATCCCTTGACTGTCGCTTATCCCTTGATTATCATGATTATTGTTATCTTGCAAATAGTATTTCTTTGATTACCACGATTATTATTGTACCTACCTCTACTACGCCATGGTGTACCTCGGCCTCGCTGGGGCGCACGGCTCTGCTGATACGCTTGTGGATGTTGTGGGGCCCCACGTGGATTGTGGTAGCCACGATGAGCACTGGAATCATTGTTATGACCTCTATTATAATATGTTATTAGAATAATTATTTTGATAACCTGCACCATAATTCTTTCTTCCCCTAGATGGATACATACCTAGAATCTCACTGGAACCCGATGGTGAGCCAGCTATGGACACTTCCTCATCCTTCGCACCTTGTACCGCGTCCTTCATTGATTCGTAGTTCCTGGCTGCAATAATAGTTGAAAGACGCCGGTTTCGCAAGCCATCGGCAAATCTTTTAATTACTAATTTTTCATTCAACGGTTTGATAACTTTATATATTTCTGAATTTCCTTTGGCTTGTGCTACCGTAAGATCCACAAAAAGTTCTGCAAGTTGGTTACCATAATCCTGAATAGACAATTCATTTTGTTTTAATTGTTGAATTTTATTTTGAATGCCAATAGGTGACTTTTGGGGTAATAAGACTCTACGCATATCATTTATCAAATCGTCAACATTGGCGTAATCTGGCTGTAATTGTAATTTGGCATGCTGAGACAACCTACTCTTTAGAACAAATTGACCCAATTTCTTTTTGCATTGAACATTACCCAATAATTCGTTATAATATTCTACATTGTCAATTAATTGTTTATAGGAACATTCATTATCCGACGTTATCATAGGTAATAAACTTAGAGCTATTTTCAAATCAAAGGATTCCATTTTTATATCCTCACTACTATTAGCCTTACTACTTGACATTGAACATAAATCAACAATTTGATTATATAACGACTCAAAATCGATACAAAATTTATCAATTAATATATTTTCGTCCTGACCTACTTTACCATTCTTTATATCGTCTGATATTATCTTTAATACATCGGTATATTTATCCAAAATTACCTTTGATCCACTTAACTTGGTCTGTAATATATTTCCTTTTCTACGGTAAGGTCCTATCTTAATTAAATATGTTCTGATACATTTCAGCTCATTAAATAAAAGTTCTAAGCTATTTGCCATAACTTACCATACTTCATTATGTCGTTTAAGCACTTTAATAAACTATTATGAATATAACGTAAAATAGGTATTAGATATCACTTCTTAACAAAATGTTAAAGTTCAGAGTCCATTTCACGACGTATTATTATTATAATTATATTACTTATGCCGTAACGATCACTGATAATTGATATAACTGCAAGCCGCTATCTTTGTTTTCATACGACATCGTCGTTAGGCCGTTCTTTCCCTGGAAACGGCTCAAGTCGTCTTGCACCGGACCTTCTAAATATTACACCTCTGTAGATCTCTTGGTTTATCCAGCGTACATGACAACGCCGATACATACGCAGCAGAAATTAGAGCACCCCAAGTCCAATGATTAGCAGCACAATAGAGATCAGTATGGATATAGTCGAAACATGAAATTTTACCTCCTCCAGTTGTGTATTGTTACTTCCTCCCGCTGCGTTTTGTATCAACAAGGTCTCTTCTTTAGTTTGCGAACCTCCCATTTTTACACTTATAAAACACCTGACTTTCAGACAGAACGCGAACAGGTGCAATACGGCACGTTATAATCGATTGCAAATAAGTATTATAATGCATCTTGAATCTTGTTCACTGAGTCTAATTGTTTAAGTATCACAACCCTTATATGGCTTGGTATATCGAAACGCGAGCGCGCGGCAACGCCCGGAGGCAGGGTCGCCATGTAAGGTTGAAGGTATTTAGAGTGAAATGATAGTCACGACTGCTCGAATAATAATGTCTTTATTTTAGGATACACATTGATTATATAGGAATGATTATTATACACATAGGTACTATGGAACTAGAATACAATGACATCACATCTATACACTACAATCCTGCTCGATCTCGCGTTCCATCATAATTTTCTAATCATGATCAAACTTAAAGCCTGCTATATAAAATCCGCTCAGTAGTATTTGCGTACATCGCAAATTAACAGACATAAGACTAAAAATCATGGGTTTAGAATAGTTTAATTAAAAGAACATTTAAAAAAACATGGGTTCTGTATAGTTTAATTAATATAATTATTTTTCATTATGAATCTACTTGGATTATCTTCAACACTGTAGTCCCTCAGAGCAGCAGTAATCACTTCAGCGCTATGTCGAATACTTTCTTTTAAACTTGTATTGCTTTCTTGTAGAGCTTGTAATAATAATTTGTCTTAGATAGGAAGATGTAAGGGCCTAGAGCCTAGCAAGACGCGGCGCCATTGACACAACCCGATGATACGTCGCGCTAGCTTCTTACCAGGTGTTATTGTTCCTATAACGAAAATAATTATTATGTTGGGTTGTAGGGCGTTAAGTCAAGGTACAGTTTAAATTATTGAAACCATATTTTATAATTTCAAGTCCCGTATAATCCGTCCTGAATAACAAAAACTACATCGAAAGTATCATCAAAACAGCCTCACGAAAACTCGGAGTCCTGAACAGAGTGAGACGATTTTTCACGCCGGAGCAGCGGTGTCTTATATACAAGACACAAATTCGCTCCTGTGTGGAGTACTGCTCGCATCTCTGGGATGGTTCAGCAAAGTACTTACTAGATGCTCTCGACAGGTTGCAGCGACGTGCGGTCCGCATCATTGGGAATCCCGAGATCACGAACACCCTAGAACCTTTACAGCTGCGTAGAGATGTTCCATCCATGGCTGTATTTTACCGTTTGTACCATGGGGAGTGTTCTGATGAGCTCTTCCAATTGGTCCCACCCTCCCCTTTCCTACACAGGACAACGCGTGCAGGTCTTAGATGTCATCCGCACCCGGTGCAAAACATCCGATCAAGAACCAAGCGGTTCGGGAGACTCTTTCTTCTGTCGCACCATTAAGGCCTGGAATTCATTACCAGCTCACGTGTTTCCTTCTTCCTACAGTCCCGGGTCCTTTAAGCGGGGCGTGAAAAAGCATATGATGAGGCCGTCAAGCTGAGTGTCATCATTGTCACACGGTATGTGTAAATAATGGTGACCCTCTTTTCTGGGACTTCGCCTTCAGCTTACCATCAGGCAAGGCGAAGTACAATTGACGTGTCCTATATAAAAAAAAAAATCCGTAAATTGGTGGTCCCGACTATATCTAAAATCTTCTACTCGATACCAAGGAAATCTGATATAGCTGGTTCTCTTTCCGTTACGCTCATTGAATTATGAATGTTTTGTGCCTTTATTTTCACCGTATAAAGGTATTAAGCAAATATATAACAACAATTATGGTATAGGTTGCTATGCTTTACATTTTCCAGCACAAAATTTGTAAGGCTCTCGTTCAAAGATCAAAAAGTACTTACATGCTGACTGCTATATATTGCAGGCTAAGTTGTTCAAGTCCTGCCTACTCCTTAAAACTTGACTTAGCAACTATTGTTGCCTCTTGCGGGCCCTTTTGTATCTCGTTCATTTATATTTTACTATATTGTGAATTTTGGACATTACAACAAAATCGTATACTGAGATTAGGGTTGTGCTCCGGTACCAAAAAAACTGGAGAAACACCGGAGATAATAGATTTTATGCATAACCTTTTTTTTATTCTAAAACTCCGGTGTTTTAATTAAAATTTCAAATGAAATTAAATAATTGGCTTTTGAAGTTGTCGACATTGTGGTATGTGGAATATGTGGATTCAGCAATTATTGTTCCAATACAACAATTGACACGTTGTGATTGCACAAAATCCCGCATTAATCTGAAGAACGTTCCTTGATACGTGTGAAGATTCATCTCCTGAACTATCAGTAATCTGGTCTCTGTACCCAAGAGTAGGTACTATCTTTAAGTATATTTTTGATTTTAAATAAGCTATTTATTACGCCATATTTTATTGCGGAATATGAGCATATAATACCGAACCTCATAACAAAAAAAGTAATGAGTTTAAAATGTATTTGGGTCACTGGGTCACCGGGGACTCGAAAGATGACTGTGACATTGATAGGGAACGGAGGTCGTTGGCTGCCCGTGCTAACATGCTCGCCCGCAGGTTCGCACGCTGCTCGCAGCCAGTTAAGATCACGCTGTATAAGGCATATTGCCAATCTTTCTACAGTTGCGGCTTGTGGGTGAACTTTAAGCAGCGGGCATATAGCGACCTCCGCGTCCAATACAATAATGGTTTCAGGGCAGTGATGGGGCTGCCGTGGAGGTGTAGCGCGTCGGGCATGTTCGCAAGCCACAACGTTGACAGCTTCGCGTGTATTATGCGCAAGCGCTGCACGTCAGCTCTCGAGCACCTGCGCGGCTGCCCTAACGCTCTCCTGAAAGTGTTTGCGACGAGATGGGACTCGCCTCTGCTCGGGAGGTGGATACGGATTCACGCCATAAAGGTGTGAATCTGTCTCCTCCTTCCGCGTATTTGTATTTTTATTTTTGTTTCTATTTTTGTTTTTCATTTTAATTCATGTCTTACTAACATTAGATCGTAAGGAAATTGTTACTAACACCTTTATGGACCCCGAAGTCCGAAATAAAAATATTTATTATTATTATTATTATTAAAATGGTTCATTGGAATGTTCCGGACATTAAGGAAAACCGGAGAAAAATCTCCGGGAGCTAAAATTAGCTCTAGGGCACATCCCTATTGAGAATGTGATGTCCAATTGTAATGTCAAACTGATTTACACAGATTCAATACAGTTAGTTTATTTACATAGATAATTAAGAGATGTACCGCGGGTACCAGGTACGGGAACCGAGTAAAACTGGGTTTATTTAGGTATGAGTGAGAAGAAACACAGTTTGTTTACTATTTGATCAATAATATGCATTAATTATCATTTACCGGCATTCTAAAGACCTATAAATAAAGTGTTTAAAGATTTTATGAAAAGACCATTTATCATTCGTTCCTAATTTTTAATAGCGGGTAACACTTTCATATTGAGCGTTTAGCGATGTCATATTCAAATTTAGTGCTGTCTTCGTGATCACCAAATTTTGTTGGCCTTAACAACAGAATACCATTATGTCAATCGCCTAGCTAAAATAAGAAAATTTTAGAGAAATTTAAGTTTAGAGATGGCAACAACAGAATTAACATTTATTTATTTATTCTTATAATTGCATATACAGGTATATGGGTTGTTATGTTCGTACAATTAAGTAACACTATATTTAGCCTTGCGGCGTGCAATATTTTGTCAATAAAAAAAGAAGTTAAAGAATACAAAATTAATACATGTCAATATGGGAGTCAATAATAGGTATGTAGCACATGTCAAAAAAAAATTTATCATAAATAACTTAAAATGTCAATAGGTATACTTGTCTATAACAGTTCATCACATAAATATTCCTTTACAGAATAATAGCACTTCTGCAACAATATTTTCTTAAGTGTATATTAAAAAAAATTATAATTAGCTTCCTCTAGAATTGACTTGGGTAAGTGGTTATATATTCTGGGAGCCATGCAGAAGATACTCTTGTTTAAATAAGCTGTGGAGTTGGAAGGAATACAGATTTTTCTATCAATCAATCAATCAATCAAACATCAATCTTAAATTGTTCAACCGTATTCTTTCTTGATAGTTTCTAAAAATAATAAACATATACGTATAAATAAGGTTTCAACGTAGATGAGGCGACATGATAGGTATACATCGATTTCTTTTAAATAATATTTATACACATACCTGTCCGATGAACTAACCAAAGCCAAAATCACATAATTAGCCATATCCACAAATAAATATTTGTAAAACCCTAAGAAATAGAAAGGTTTAGAGAACTTTAAACATTTATAGAACCTTTGTTTAAACTTAGTGGGCAGTATTTTAGATGACGTCTAATTTTAGTGTGACATTTCTTATTTTAGTGCATCTTCGATACAACAGAATACCGTTTGACTAAAAAAGCACTAAGTTAAGTAACTAAGCTAATTTTGGTCATGTCAAATTAATTTTAGGTTAGTCGTGTGTTCTCAGAATACGAAACGACAGTTGACAGGACTAAACTAAATTTTAGAGATTTTTAGCGTATTTTAGTTTAGTTATGTCACAACAGAATTGGCATCAATAACCAGAAATGTGTCGCATTCTTCCTGGATCTTGCGAAAGCATTCGATACGGTTTCGATTCCCATCTTGCTGTCTAAGCTTGAATCATTGGGTGTGAGAGGAAATCAATTATCTTTGTTCCAGAGTCATCTTACTGGTAGATCCCAGTATGTCAAGATTGCTCTTTATGCAAGTTCTGAAACTTCCATTGGGTATGGCGTTCCTCAGTCCCAGTGTTCTAGGCCCAAGCCTGTTTTCAATTTACGTAAACGACCTATGTCATCTTGTACTTGCCAATGGACAAATATTTTCTTATGCTGATGACACAGCACTGATGTTTTCTTCCGATACCATGACTGGGACGTACGATTTGGCTCAAAACGGATTTAATATCGTTACCCAATGGCTTAGGGAAAACCTACTAACTTTAAACGTGACTAAAACTAAGGTTATTCATTTTATAATTCGTAACTTTGACGTGCTCCCAGATAACTCGTTACAAATCATTGCTTTACGTTATTTTGTATTGCTTTACGAGTTTCATCCATTAAATATTTGGGAATTGTACTTGACCAAAACTTAACCTTCAAACCAGGGTGCCCTATTTGATTTCGAAAGTTGATGATTCGATTTTTATTATATCGAACACGCTGTCGCGATAATTCAGTTGTACGATGTTTTATTCCATCGATGCTTTATTGGTGCGATGTAACATTTGTGCAAAAAATCCTGCTGCGAAAAATCTTATAGCGATTGCTCGTTAGTTCGGTAATTTATTAGTTCGATAGTATATGGGTTCGAATGCCTATAATGTTCTGTGACATATAATTTTTAACTTTATTATGCATTATGAACGTGGAAATATATTATCTTAATTTAAAAAAAAATTACAAATCGATTCAAGATACATTATGAATTATATTTACTGTATATATGACCTCTACTTATTAAAAAAATTATTGGGTACTTCGTGGTTATATTTTGAGAGTTACTAAAATAGTTTTTTTGATAAGTGGGTAGGAGTATCTAAACCTGTCATATTTAGATACTCCTCCTACCCACATATCAATAAAAATGTGTATCTAAACGTGTCATATTTTGCTGTAGTCAGTCATTATTTTGTGATTACTTGTTATGTGCAGCTCTTATTGCAACTATGGTTGATAGTGTAATCAAAACGGAAAAATCTAAATGCGGAAACAATATTAATTTTATAAAAATAAATATTAGGAGGTAGGACACGGCGGTATTCCCGCCCGATTGAGCAGTCCGACTGGGGAAGTACCTCCGCCCTATAGAATACCGCGGTTATATTAACTTCGTGTTGGGTTCCCAGCGGTGAGTAGGGTAGCCAGAGCTCACTGGAGAATTTGTGCTGTCAGTGGGAAGACTAAAGGCTTGTCCTGATTTGTCTTCTACTGACGGCACAGAAACTCTGTACTTACAGGGTTGGCAGCGCGACTGTGACTCCTCTGGTGTTACAGACGTCCATAGGCCACGGTAACTACTTTCCATCAGGTGGGCCGTGTGCTTGTCTGCCAACTGAGTGGTATAAAAAAAAAAAAAAAAAAAATATTAATGAGGGTAGTTTTAGTTTTCAGTACCTCGAGCTGTCAGGTTATAAAACAATGTTAGGCTATTGATTTATAACTACCTTAAACTACCTTATACCTACTACCTATCCAAATACAGAGTGTAGGTTTAGTAAATAAATTAAATTAATTAAAATATTTATCATCACCACCCTAAAAGAACCAACTTTCTATGGGTGCTACATAGAAATTGCAAAAAATAAAACTCATCACTGAGGTCGTCAATCCGATGCTTATAGCAATTGATCGTTAGAGCACATGACTTTTAGGGATTTTGATGCATCGACGTGGCAAGCTATAGAGCTCATGATTCATAGGTCTCATGAATAATCGAGTACACGTTTTCGAGCAATTCATATTTTAGCAAACCTCTTTATATCTCAAGTAGGGAGCCCTATAATACTTATTGATGGATTTGAATTTATGTTAAATAAACATGTGAATAAAAAGCATTATTGGTGTTGTGTGTTCAAAAACAAAAAACAGTGCAAAAGCCGTATGATAACGGAACTTGAAGAAAATAATGAACACACCCTAATCAAAGCTATGAGTGAACATTCACACGCCCCAAATGCCGGCATGCAGGATTCAATCATTTTTAAAAATTAATTGAAGAGGGATGCCACTACTAGCAATGATGGACCTTCAGTGATCATCCGAAATAATTTGGAAGCTGTACCAAGCACAAGTGCGTGTTGTCTTTCCAATAAAAATGCTTCACGCCAAATTGTCTACAGAGCGAGTAAAAATACATTTCCGAAAGAACCTTCTACTTTGGAGGAAATTGATATACCTGTAGAATATATGGTTGAAGGAGAATCGTTTTTAGCACGACAAACAAAATACAGTGATAATAAATGCTTGCTTATATTTTGTACTCAGCGAAATATCAGACTTTTACGTGATTCTTTTCTATGGATAATGGACGGAACATTCTGTACATGTCCTGGACTTTTTACCCAAATCTATAGTATACACGGGATGGTGGGAAATGATAACGACAACAGAAAAATAGTGCCGTTGGTGTATTGCTTTTTGGGAGATAAGACAGAAGAAACTTATATGATGATGTTCAAAGAACTTTTGGCATATGCTGAAGAATTGCAATGTGAATTGAACCCCCAGCACATAATTACTGACTTTGAAATAGCTGTTATCAATGTCGTCAACATATATTTTCCTGAAGCTACTCATACAGGTTGCCTTTTTCATTTAGCGCAAAATTTGTGGCGGCAAATACAAAAATCAGGTTTAGCTTCAAAGTACGGTAATGATAACAAGTTTTCTCTTGAACTTCGCCACATGATAGCTTTGGCATATCTTACTCCTGAAGAGATACCAGACGCCTTTAAACTTCTAAAAGAAAATGTTTTGCCAGAAGAAGCGGAAACTATCATACATTGGTTTGAGACGTATTACGTGTATGGTAGGAAAATTTCACGAACAAAAGGTACAAAAATAAGTATCTCATTAACCCCTCCATTATTTCCACCACAGTTGTGGCCCGTACATAGAATAAATGAACTCGGCCTGCCGAGAACCCAGAATAATGTGGAGGCTTGGCATAGACGGTGGAACTACTTACAAAACAATAACCGCCGTGGCTTATATGCGACTATACGGAGCCTTGTAAAAGAACAAATAAGCACAAATCACATTGTTGAAAAAGCACAGGCTAGCGTTGATAAGACCCCGCCCAAGAAAAAAAAGAAAAGAGTATCTGATTCTACTGCGAAGATTTGTGCAAACCGTAATAATATGGAACTTCTTCCTTTCTTAAGAGCTATTGCTAAAAAAAAAAAATTACAATTCTATATAATTGTAATTTTTTTTCATTAATATGTTTAAATTTAAGTCATTAAATGTATCTTGAATCGATTTGTACATTTTTTTAAAATTAAGATAATATATTTCCACGTTCATAATGCATAATAAAATTAAAAATTATATGTCACAAAACATTATAGGCATTCGAACCCATATACTATCGAACTAATAAATTACCGAACTAACGAGCAATCGCTATAAGATTTTCCGCAGCAGGATTTTTCGCACTAATGTTACATCGCACCAATAAAGCATCGATGGAATAAAACATCGTACAACTGAATTATCGCGACAGCGTGTTCGATATAATAAAAATCGAATCATCAACTTTCGAAATCAAATAAACCCTTCAAACCACATATTGGTGTGCGTTAGCCCAGCGGAATGTTGTTAAATTTAAAGATTCTAATTATGCAGATATTTAATAAATGACGTCGTGTAATTGTGTATGGTAAAATAAAATTAGTGCATTGTGGAGAAATTTGCCAAAAACTGATTCCGCTGGGCGAACGTTGTCCTGGCGGAACTTTTTTTAATCCAGACGAAAAAAAATGTGTCCACATATCAGTAAATATTTGTGTATGACAGTGTATGTATGAATCAAGTTAATGTAAGCATAAACTTCAGAGAAAATCAAGTTACCGCTGCGCGAACGTTTGGCCATTAGCTGGTTTTCATATAAAGCGCTGTAGATTTTTTTGTTGTTTTTAATTTGTGTATATTGGTTTTAAAAACAGATTTAGAAAAAATCGTAGGATTTAAAAGATAAAAATATAAAAGTAAAATACTCTTATAAGGTCTTACTTCGTGAAGTATGCATTTGGAGGTCCAGATTTTCGCGTTTATACAAACCTTGTAATAATGTGCAACGTGTTGCCAAGTATCAATGATGGTTAGTAATTAAAGAGTTATAGGACAATTTACCATGAATAGATCACTGTTTACAAAGCAGTCAAATATCACGACATTTTAAAGGAATTGCATAGTAAAATATATTCCAATCATCAGTGTATTAATTCAACTACTCACATGCAAAATTTCATCTTATTAAATTCAGTAATTACAGAGAAACTATTAAAATACTGACAAAGGATCGAAAGCCTACATAACCCGACCATGTTCGGATGGGTACAAAAAAGCGGCCGTGTCATATATCTAAGTAACGTTCTTAACCTTGCAGTATGGTATTTATTAATATGGTACAGTTGCATACACAAACGTTAGGACAAAATGAAACAATTGCATTTCTTGAATGAAAAATGTTCTTTTAATAATAACGTCACTATCTATCTACAATAAAAATAAATCCTTGGTTTCTACGCAACAGGTTGCGAGAAATAAATACTAAATTTTAAAACTTCCGTGTACAAAAATATTATAGATTAGGTACATAATAATTATGTATTTATTATTTATTTCTCGCAACCTGTTGCGTAGAAACCAAAAATTGGCGAAATGTGGGTATCACAAAAATGTCACACCTCTGCCTACCCCTTCTGGGAAACCAGCCGTGAGCATATGAATAAATGAATGAATGAAAATATTCTCAAAGTTTCTAACAGTCTTACGGCCTAGTCATGACAACCGGGGCACTCACCACAATAATGACAGAACTTTGCATACAACTCATATGCGTGGTGTTGGAGAAAACTCGAGTCTGGGAGTCGGTTTTTACAGACTCGACTCAATTCCACTGGTTACGTTATGCTCATAACTCGAGAGTCCAGAGTGCAGTCGAGCGTGAAGTCTTAACTTGATCCACGACTCTTAAAAAGAACTCGAGTAACAAATCAAACTCGAGTTATTAACGAAAGTCGAGTTCGAAGACTAACTCGATGTAACTTCGACTCAGAAAAATGTTGAGTAATACGTCATGTAGTTTTTTATTATACTTACATTACACATATTTTTTTCTACATGTTTCATAGACAGAAGAAATATGTTGACAATATTATTAAAAAAAATTATTGTTTATGAGGACACATTTATTTATAAAAAAGTAATACAAATAATGAAAATCAGATATATTTTATTTTTTATACTGCATAAATGTTTTGTACAATGACACAGTAGAATTTACTTGTATCCACAGCCTCTCTGCATACTCATCGTCTAATTCCGACAACATTTGGGCAAATTCCTGTGCCATTTGTTGACGTCGTGTATTGTGTTGATTTTCTACTTGATTTGGTTCTTGAGTTTTAGTACTTACATCATTTGTATCAGTTAAGAGCAATGGCCTTATCGGAGATTTGCTTTTATCATCACTGTATTTATCTCTCTGGACATTTCTTCAACTCGTTCTTCGGAAAAGAAAATTTTAAATAGTGAAAGAAAGTTTGTTTGTCCCTACTTCACGTCAAAAGTCCTGTTTGTATGGGTGGCTTATAGTCCGGGTCAATATTTAGGATACCTTTTACTGCAGGAAAATCTATCATTTTTATTACTAATTGCATAAAGGGCACATTTAGTACAAAACCAGTACCTATAAGCTGGCCTGGCATATTACTAGAAACAAAAGTGCTATGCTAGGCCAGATTAAACTGGTTCTCTTTTTCTCTCTTACTTAAAATGTGCCGCGTGGTTCCCGGCGGAGTAGAATAGGACCACCCCTTCTCATCCTATGTGGTGTCGTACAAGGCGACTAAAGGATAGGGCTATTTAATACCTGACAGACATATACAGCCCAGGCTCAGCTGCAGCGTTGAGGCTCAGAATGTCGACTTCCCAAAATGTCCCCTGGTTCCAAAATGTCAACTTCCCATAATGTCCCTTTTCCCAAAATGTCGCTTTCCCAAAATGACGCTTTCCCAGAATGTCCCCCATTCTTAGGCTTAAACCAACGAAATAAAAAACCAATTTAGAATCATTTTTTTATTTTAACTAGGTACTTAAGTAGTGGGATTTTTAATTAGAAAAGAAATTTGTAATGAAATATAGTCATGTATTGTCAAAATTTAGGCACTTACTTAAATTTACTTAAGTATGTATTCCAAATAAAATCAATATCAATAGGTATCAATATTTTACACACATTCAAAAAGATCAAAAGAATTACTGTTAGTAACATATCCAAAGGTATAATTAAGATAATAGTAGCTATTAGAAAGAAAGAAAGAAAGAAAGAAAAATATTTTATTCAGGCCCCCACACAGCGGGCACCCCACCAAATACAAACAGGTAGGCATTACTACAGTTAACAGGTAGGTACATCAAATCAAAAAAACAAAAATTAAAAAAAATCAAAAAAAACAGTACATTAAAATTAAACTACGGGTGCAACACTATGCGAGCCCAAATAGGGCCCCATCTCAGCATTGAATGCTGCGCACACCCTTCGTTGGGTATGCACAGCGCTGGTTTTCAGATGAGGCCACTAGGCACTGGGAGAAGACGGTCTCGAACCCCGGCTGAGAGGGTTCCTCAGCGCATGCTTGGAGCGGGGCCAGTTTCCGAAGATGTGGAAGACGGGGAAACTGGTCCTCATCCGAAAGGAGGGTCGCCCGGCGGACGAACCGTCCGGCTACCGGCCCATTGTGTTGCTCGACGAGGTGGGCAAGCTCTTTGAAAGAGTTATTGCGAAGCGCCTCGTCGAGCACCTCTCTGGTAGGGGGCCGGACCTGGCGGATGCCCAATATGGCTTCCGCCGGTGGCGGTCCACCGTGGATGCCATCATGCGCGTGAGGACTTTGGCGGAGGAGGCAGTTGCCCAGGGTGAGGTGACGTTGGCGGTGTCCTTGGACATCTCCAACGCGTTCAACACCTTGCCCTGGAGTTGCATCAGGGAGGCACTCGTGTACCACGGTGTGCCTCTCTACCTCCGCCGCATAGTCGGGGCGTACCTGACGGAGAGAGCCGTCATCTACCCAAGTGCGACCGGCGTCGGTCGGCGTGAGATGTCGTGCGGTGTTCCACAGGGATCGGTTCTCGGGCCGCTACTGTGGAACATTGGATACGACTGGGTGCTTCGCGGTGAGCTTGCGGACGGCGCCGCCGTCACGTGCTATGCGGACGACACGCTAGTGACGGCGAGCGGAGCTACACACCGCGAAGCGATCCTGAGGGCCACGACCGCGGTTGCTCAAGTCGTGGAACGGATCCGGCGGCTGGGCCTTGAGGTGGCTTTGCATAAATCCGAGGCCATGTTCTTTCATGGACCTCGGCGCACGCCACCACCTGGTTCCAGTCTCACAGTGGGAGGCACTCTCATCGGCATCAAGCCCCAGATGAAATATCTGGGGCTCGTGCTCGACGGCCGGTGGGACTTCGGGAAGCACTTCCGAAGTCTGGGCCCCAAATTGGCGGGCACAGCCAACGCTCTGGCGCGGCTACTGCCCAACCTGAGGGGCCCGGATGACTCCTGCAGGAGACTCTACGCGGGTGTCGTGCGGTCCATGGCCCTGTACGGGTGTCCCGTGTGGGCGGACACCCTGAGTGATCGGCACATGCTTCTGCTGCAGCGTCCGCAGCGGAAGTTGGCGTGCCGCATCATAAGGGGGTACCGCACGATATCATTCAACGCGGCGAGTCTCCTCGCCGGATCGCCACCATGGATCCTGGAAGCGAGATGCCTTTCGGCGCTATACAGGTTCCGAAGGGCGGCGCGGGAGCGGGGTCACGATCCCGAGCCCGAAGAAATTCGGGCCGTGAGATCCCGGCTCCACAGGGAAATGGTGGCAGAATGGGAGAGACGACTTGGGCAACCAAGCGCAGGGCACGCCGTAGTAACGGCGGTAAGACCCATCATGGGGGAGTGGCTAGAGAGGCCACACGGCAGCCTCTCGTACCGTCTGACGCAGATGATCACCGAGCACGGATGCTTCGGAAAGTATCTGCGTCGGATGCAGAAAGAGCCAACGTCCGAGTGCCATCACTGCGACGCGAGCGAGGACTCAGGTCCGCACACGCTCACCGAGTGTCCGGCGTGGGAGACGCCGAGGCGGGAGCTTGTGGCGGCCCTGGGAGTGAGGGTTCTCACGCTCTCCACCTTGCTCGCGGCGATGGTTCGCTGCGCGGATGCGTGGGCGGCCGGCGCCTCCTTCTGCGAGCAAGTAATGCTCGTGAAGGAGGAGGCGGGGCGGGAGCGGCAGCGAGAGCGACGAAGGATCGCTAGACAAGCTGCCCGCGCACGAAGGCAACTCGGGCGTCGGAGGTCGATGAACGACCTCCGCCCCCCATGAGCGCCGGCCTGGGGGTGACAGGTGAAGCCGCCTGTCACCCTGGCAGAAGCAGGCCGCGGCGGTGGCGCGCGTGGCGCGCCTCCCCTTTCCGGGGACGAGTTGGGGACTCTGTAGTCCCCACACCCGAGAAGAGGGCCATATCGTGAGAGATGGCCCTGGGTCGGCCGGGGTGCGAGGGATATGCCTGTCAACCTCACCTTCGGCAACCGAAACGACCCACAGGCGGCGTGCGTTTTAGTCGGTTCGAGTCCGACATAACCTCCTTCACCGGCTCCGGTGGGGAGGTATCCGTGGGGATTTTGCGCACGTAAAAAAAAAAAAAAAAAAAAAGGCCACTAGGCAGCGCTGACGCCACGCACCATACCATATATACAGTACATTTTACATCCACACAGGTATTATCCCACACTCCCACGAACGTTACGAGCGTAAAGGACTTACTACCCACGTTTTAAGTCGCTTTCGCTGTTGATTTGTACATAGGTGGGTAGGTACATTATATTTACATAGATGTGTTCATCCAAAGTATGTAGTAAAAAAACCCTACAGCATTTCGCACCGTCAGGGCAAAGTGAAATTAAAAGGAACAATTCAGTGGATGCAACATACGATATTACTATAGTAGTAGTGGTAGGTTATACTTTGTTTGTATTAAAAGTTATTCATATCTCCCGCGCAAACATGCTCACTGCCCCGCCGCTGTCACCGCCCGCATATTGCATAACGTACCTAGCCCGCGTCAGACATCTTATTACATTACGAGTTGACAAGAGGATGTAATCTCATGATTGTTACATAATTAAAGAAAATATGATGTTTATTTTCTAAACTAACCACAGTTCGCTTGTGTTAGTGCTACTGCCCCAGGTGATGTCGAGTGAAGTACGAAATACAGTGCGAATATAAGTGTAGCTCGTGTTAAAATATCCATTATATGGGAGTGATTTATATGTGTAGTGTGTGATAGTGATGTGATGTGTAGTGTAGTAACTCAAGTATTACAAATAAAATATGTTTTAATCATTTTCTTAAAAATGATAAACATAACATTGATAAAAAACGATAAAATATGGACAGTGACATATCAAATCAAATGTATTTTAAGTATGGTACTGAAATTTACTTTGGTTAATTAGCATTACGAATAAGTACATTATGGTACAAGTGTGTAAAGTTGGTGATTACCACTGAGGCGACATTGAGTCGGTCTTAAGAGAGCTGAGGACGGTAATCACCATACACACGAGTGGCACACGACTATTTTCAACACACTTGCGAATAACATAATACTAAAACAATAGTAAAATCTACTACTTGTGAATAATAACAATGAAAAGTCAGTTTGATAATAGGTGTCATTACGTGCCTAATTGTGGTGAAATAAAACCCTATTTATAAGCGTGTTGAAAAAATACTTTTATCATTGTCATAAATGATTTAAAAAATATATGTTCACACTAAAATTAACCTGTTAATAATCAAAATTTGCGAAATAAGTCACTTTGGATAATCAAATTAGAAAGAAATTCAATTAAATAAAGCAAGCCTCAAAAATATCAATTTCTTTAAAACATGTTGCATAAACTAAACGAAACTATCAACAAAAATATTTATCCCACAAAAGTGGGTACTTTTGAAAAAATATGTATTTCATTTTATTCTATTCAATAGTCTTGTTTATACTTACGTAAGACAGTTTAATTTTGTTGCTTGTGACGTGTTTTTATTGATAACTTGAAAATGAGTGAGGAGTTAGACTTTATATGTAACCAAAAAGGAAATCAAACACTAATATGGAAGGGATTTCAGTACAACAAAAACAAAACTAACAAAAACATCATCATTGACATTAGATAAAAGCAGGAAAACCGTTTTAAAAGAATCAACTGTTACGCATACTTGTGAACTAAATACTGTTGCCATCAATATTAAAAAAGAAAAAATCAAGTTGAAGAAGGAAGTGTGTGATGATTTAGGGCCGATTCCAAAAATTTGCGAATCTACTTTGGCAGATCTAAGCCATGAGAATCGTGATGATCGAGACTTGATACCAACATTTCGTTCCTTAAAAAGCTCTCTTTACCGAGCGCGAAAAAATATTTGACAACAGACTTGCTAGTACATAATAATACTAAAACAGTTCAAATACCACAAAGTTTGGCAAACAAGTTTTTAGTATGTGAAGATGGCAGTACGGAAAAAATTATGATTTTTGCCAGCACTATCGCTAAAAAAATAATAAAAAGGCCAAGTTCATACTATGCCGATGGGACGTTTAAATCAGCTCCAAAACCTTTCTATCAAATGTTTGTATTGTACATGGATTTGGCATCGGATGAAAATATTACAAACATAGTACCAGTTATATACGCCCTCTTATCTAACAAATCGGAACGAACATATGTGCGCCTATTTAGTCGCATAAAAGAGAATTTACAGATCCAAATAAATACTTTCAAATCGGATTATGAAATTGCCATCATGAACGCAGTTTCGGCTGTTTTTCCGCAGGCTAGAGTGACTGGTTGTTACCATCACTTCAATGAAGCGATTTGGAGATATTCAAAAAGAATGAGTGCCATTCTTCCTTTGGTGCCGGCAAATCATATACCAGGCGCATGGAATTATATTTTGGAAACAGCGCCAAATACATCAGAGATGAGGTGTTTTCGCCGTTATTTCGAGTCTACCTGGTATCCCAGAAAATCACCGTTAATATTAAGCGGCGCTGGCCAACGCCATAGAACCACCAATGCTCTAGAAGGATGGCACCGACGTTTAAATAGCCTTATACCAAAGAATCCAAATTTGTATTATTTTTTATATATGATAAGAAAAGAAAGCAAATACTGGGATGGCCGTATACAGAATTCACTATTTAAGCAGACCAACCGCAGAAGAAGGCTCAGAGATATTGAGTTTGATAGAAAATATACAAGATATTTAAAACAATTACCAGGAAATCATCTCACAATTGGACAATTTTTGAAGAAATTGATATTTTTGAGGCTGGCTTTATTTAATTGAATTTCTTTCTAATTTGATAATCCAAAGTGGCTTATTTCGCAAATTTTGATTATTAACCAAGGTTAATTTTAGTGTGAAGATTATATATTTTTTTAATCATTTATGAAAATGATAAAAGTATTTTTTCAACACGCTTATAAATAGGGTTTTATTTCACCACAATTAGGCACGTAATGACACCTATTATCAAACTGACTTTTCATAGTTATTATTAACAAGTGTGTTGAAAATAGTCGTGTGCCACTCGTGTGTATGGTGATTACCGTCCTCGGCTCTCTTAAGACCGACTCAATGTCGCCTCAGTGGTAATCACCAACTTTACACACTTGTACCATAATGTACTATTATTTGTAATGCTAATTAACCAAAGTAAATTTCAGTACCATACTTAAAATACATTTGATTTGATATGTCACTGTCTATATTTTATCGTTTTTTATCAATGTTAAGAAAATGATGAAAATGTTAAGAAAATATCATTTTTAAGAAAATGATTAAAACATTTTTTATTTGTAATACTTGAGTTACTATTAGTAATAGCTACTATTATCTTAATTATACCTTTGGATGTTACTAACAGTAATTCTTTTGATCTTTTTGAATGTGTGTAAAATATTGATACCTATTGATATTGATTTTATTTGGAATACATACTTAAGTAAATTTAAGTAGGTGCCTAAATTTTGACAATACATGACTATATTTCATTACAAATTTCTTTTCTAATTAAAAATCCCACTACTTAAGTACCTAGTTAAAATAAAAAAATGATTCTAAATTGGTTCTTTATTTCGTTGGTTTAAGCCTAAGAATGGGGGACATTCTGGGAAAGCGACATTTTGGGAAAGCGACATTTTGGGAAAGCGACATTTTGGGAAAGGGACATTATGGGAAGTTGACATTTTGGAACCAGGGGACATTTTGGGAAGTCGACATTCTGAGCCTCAACGAGCTGCAGTTTCATGGCTCGAGTCAAGAATAGTGCCCGGGAAACGGCAGTAGGCTCACCCCCTATTACACGCGACCGAATAAGATTGGTGAAATGTGGGTGTTTGTTCACCTCTGCCTAACCCTTCGGGGATAAAGGCGTGATTATATGTATGTGGTTGCGCCGATGGTAGAATTTGTATTTTTTTTGCTCAATAGTAGTAATTCAAGTCATTGACACTGAAACACACGCTTCCTGTACCCATCTCCCTCCCGCGCTACCTTTTAAAGTGAGATAGCAATAGTTTCCGCACCGCTCAATTGTCAAAATAGACGCATAGTCACTTCACATTTGAACTAGTAAACAATGGCCGGCGGCGCACGCGACTCTTAGAAATTAATAATGTTTGTTGGATTTTAACCGCTTTCATAGACCTTTACCGATCGGATTGTGCCTCTCGTGTGTCCCTCAAGTGATTTAGTGATGTGGGCGGCAACTCCTGAGCCAGGAAGAGAAGATCGGTGCACCGGCTGCGACGGCACGTGGCCCCGTGAAGGTTAGTGCATCCTCTCCTAATTTCTCGGGTTGCATTCAATGCCTAAACCACCTCCGCGGCAACCCGATCACCTATCTTGTTTGTTGTGTAAAGCGTCAATGGAACAGTTAACTTCACCCCCCGCGAAATACAGTCCACTAGCTCAGGTGGCATGAGAACCGCGCCACCAGTATGTATAATCGAGTCCCACGCGTACGAAGTCGCGGGCATATCTACTAGTACATTTATAAATTTTAACTTGGCTGTACAAGTACCCCGTACCCCTTCACCAAAAAAAAACATTTTTTTTGGATAGTTAAATACATACCTACTACAGCTATGAAATTACCTTAATAAACTCACACAACAACTATTTTATAACTTACTGTTTAATTTATTTTCTATTCTTTTCTTCATGTCTCGCATGTATTCACGAAATTTTTCTGATATTTCGCTTTCACTTGATGCTCCTGCCATCGCTCGTTCGTATCTCTCATATGGGTTCATGTCCATTTTAGATTTGTAACAGGTTCCTCACAGTAAAAAATGAACGTAAAATAAGTGTATAAGACAACTAATGTAAGAGAACTAATCGCCATTTGTTTTTATAACTTGTTGGTGTCAAGCGCAATCATACAATTTTCTTGAGATACCCTCAATTATTCATAAAACATTTTTTAAAGTACGTACGGTGGTATAATTCATTGTACATTTTATTTGTTCAAACGATCAGTGCTGCATACACGTATACTTTTCGTTTCAAGCTGTAATTTTCCTAGTTGTGTTAATTAAGTGTTGTTAAGAACGTCAATTTACGTGTTAGCATTATGTCAGACGAAATACCTTGTTCTGTAGTTGCACAATGTTCAAGTGATGCAAATATAAGTTATGTTAATGTTACTACTAAATCAGGACGTCAGACAATAAATAAGCAGAAGTCGTTTAAGGAAATATGTAACAAATATTATAACCAGACCATATCACATCGTGAGTGTAAAATATGTAACAAAAATTTTTCACTTAAAACATCGGGTACAATTTTAAAAAGACATTCTAAAAAACACGATGGTGAACTCGATGCTGGTATTGCCAAAGAACATATAAAAAAGAACACAAAAAGGAACAGCAAGTTCATGCTTTATGATAAACTAATACTCAATGTTGTAATTCATGGAAAACATCCATTTAATATAGTGGAAGAAGAAAATTTCATAAAAATGTTATCGGGATTAAACCCTGATTATCAAGGAATAACTCGTAATAGATTGACCTCAAAAATTGAAAGCCTCTTCAAAGATAACAGAATGAAACTGATAGAACAATTGAAATCCATTGATAAGCTATCACTCACTTTTGATTTTTGGACATCGATTACCAACAAACCGTACATAGTCATTACAGCTCATTTTGTGCAAAAGTTTGATCTCAAGTCGATTATATTAGAATTTTATTTAATTCCATATCCACATACCAGCGCAGAAATTTTAAGTCATGTACTGATTGTGATTGATAGTTATGGGTTACAAAAGAAGATTCTTTCAATGACGACGGATAACGAAGCAACAAATGTCAAGCTTATGCAATTGTTGACATTATTTCATGCGGAATACGAGCAAATAACACACACTAGATGTATAGCACATATATTAAATCTATCGGTTAAGAAAGGACTGCAAGCAAATATTTACTGATATGTGGACACATTTTTTTTCGTCTAAGTCCATGGATTAAAAAAAGTTTCGCCAGGGCAACGTTCGCCCAGCGGAATCAGTTTTTGGCAAATTTCTCCACAATGGCTTCACGGTAGCCTAGTGGTATGGCTAATGGACTGCTGAGACGAGGTCTTGGGTTCGATCCCAGGTTTTATCATGGCACACACCAAAGACTTTTCGATGCTTTTCGAAGTTATGTGTGTATTTATCGCAGGTTTATAAGTGCTCGGTTAATGGCAATAGGCTCGCCACCTATTACATTGGGACCTAAACGTAAACTGGCGAAATGTGGGTGCTAGCACCTTTGCCTACCCTTTCGGGGATATAGGTGTGGGTTTATGTTATGTTATGTAGAATCTTTAAATTTAACAACATTCCGCTGGGCGAACGCATACCACATATTGACTACTTAACGGGTCGGGTGCGCAAACTTATTTGCATCTTTCGGCAATTACGTTACTCAGCTGACCCGAACGTGATGAAGATGGTCTATCTCGCGATATGTCAATCTATTTTAAGTTACTGCATCACAACATGGGATAAGACTCCGTTCCTCGTGTTAGAGCGTGCTCAGAGGGCTGTTTTGAAGGTTTGTTGTTTTAAGCCTCGCCTGTGTCCTACAACTGAGCTTTATGAATACTGCCAAGTACTGACCGTCAGACAGCTCCTTGTTCTGGCTACTGTAATCAAACAGCACTCTTTAACAGAGTTTAGGACAGACACTACTCGCCGCAATCATCTTGTAGCTGTCTCCTCGAGGGTCAGGACATCATTTGGCCAAAAATTCTTTATTTTTCTGGGACCGCACCTTTATAATAAAACTTCATAAAATCTTATGTCTTTATAGTCTCGGAAAGTAGGGGACCCCGAAAGAAAAAAAAAGGACAGTAATTGGAGTGTCTGAAGCCGTGTAACTGGAACGAGGCACAGCGCAAGCCAATCACAACGTCGGAAAACTAACGAGCGTGCAGCCGGAGGCGGGATTCTGCACCAGGTACAACCGCCTTATAGTTACCGACAAGAACTCAGGTATGAGATTTTTAATTGATACAGGAGCCAATGTGTCTGTGATACTTAGTGAAAAATCTCGTACTAGTACATATAACAGTGATAAGTGGAATTTTAACTTGTATGCTGCTAATGGTACCGCTATTGAGACGTTTGATTAAAAACATTAACGTTGAATCTTGGTTTAAGACGCCCGTACACTTGGAATTTCATAGTGGCAAAGGTGCAGCAGCCAATTATAGGTGCTGATTTTCTAACAAAGCATAAATTAATGGTAGACCTTAGTGGACGGCGCCTCTTAGACCAGGAAACCAATTTGTGTACTTTAGGATCTATTGTTAAGTGGGATGGTCCATCGTTAACTACTATAGACTGCAATAGTACTTACGCGGATTTATTGTCACAGTACCCAGGAATAACTAAGCCAGTATCATTCAAGGAAGACCCTCCTATTTCAGTGTTTCATCATATCGAAACCACGGGACCTCCTGTAGTCGCTCGTGCTAGACCCTTAGCACCAGATAGATACAATAAGGTCAAGGAGGAATTTAGGCACATGCAGGAAATAGGTATATGTACCTAGGCCATCGAAAAGTCCGTGGGCAAGTCCACTTCATGTGGTACCAAAAAAGGATGGGCAAATACGTCCTTGCGGGGATTACAGGGCTCTAAATAAGGTAACCATGCCCGATAGATACTCTATACCGCGAATCAACGATTTTACATATATGTTAGGTAACAAAAAAATCTTTTAAGCCTGATTTAAGTCTAAACGTGAAAAGATTTTTTTATATACATATTGATCGCGCCGGAAGTCGTCGAAAAAACGGCGATAATTACCCCTTGGGGTTTGTGGGAATTCCCACGCTTGGGATTTGGGATGCGCAATGTAGCCCAGTCATTTCAAAGGTACATGAATAATGCCGTTTTACAGGGAATAGAAGACGAATTTAAAAACGAAAATTATCCCCAGTTTTATTTTTGCTATACAGATGACATCATTGTGGCCAGCGAATCAGCGGAAAGTCACAAGCGTCAAAATTAATTCGGTATCACTATCAATCTGGCAAAGTGTGCATTCGGGAAAACTAAGTTAATTTTTTTAGGTTACGAGGTCTCGCCAGATGGGATACGGCCGCTAACAGATAAAGTACAAGCAATTATTGATTTCCCTAAGCCCAAAACGGTAGACCAGTTGAGACGTTTTTTGGGAATGATAAATTTTTATAGAGCCAGTTTACCTAAAGCCGCGGAGTACCAAGCCGCGTTAAATAAATACCTACAGGGGGCGAAGACAAAAGATAAGTCGCACATTCAGTGGACTGATGAAGCGGATGCAGCGTTCGCAAAATGTAAGGCCAACTTACAGAACGCTGCTTTGTTATGTTACCCGATCGAGAATGCCGAAATGGCAATTATGACCGACGCGACGCCTCGAATGACTGTGTAGGTGGCGTGGTAATAAAAATTAAGATCGGTACACACTGGAAGCCTTTAGGGTATTCTTCTAAGAAGCTCAGTGAGGTACAATTAAAATATAGTACGTATGACCGAGAGCTTTTAGGCATCTATTTATCTGTACTACATTTTAGATAAATGGTGGAAGGTTGATCGTTCACTATTTATACCGATCATAAACCGCTAATTTACGCATTTTCTAAAAAATCGTGCGAGAAAGAGACACCTAGACGCATTAGGCAGCTCATGTTTATTAGCGAATTTACTACGAACATACAATTACATCAGCGGGAACGACAATCCCGTAGCGGATGCGTTATCGCGTATAGAATCCATTGTTTGCCCCACGACACTTTATTTCGTAGAACTAGCACACTTAGCGAAGTTACGAGCGGAAACGGGCGGGCGACTGCAATATAAGCAAGTATGTGCACCCGATAGTAGGTATGAGGTAACGTGTTAGGTTTCAACGGATGTTATTAGACCAACCTACCTGTAGGTTTTAGGGAGTTAGCATTCCACGCAGTTCACGACATATCTCATCCCGGAATTAGGACAACTAGAAAATTAGTTGCGGCTAAGTATTTCTGGCCTGGGTTGAACACAGACATAAAAAAATGGGCAAAAACGTGTATAGCATGCCAGAAATCTAAGGCATACGTCACACTGTGTCGGAACTGGGAAAATATGAGCCGTGCGGCAGATTCGAACATTTAAACGTCGATCTAATAGGACCGTTAAGTATCTCTGCTGAGGGGTATAGGTATTGCCTTACGATCATAGATAGAACGACAGGTTGGTTCGAAGCATTTCCGTTAAGACACATTGACGCACAAACAGTAGCGAGCAATCTCTATAATGGGTGGATAACACGTTACGGTTGTCCAATCAGGATCAGTACGGACCAGGGCAGACACTTCAAAAGTAGCTTGTTCCAAAAACTAATGAAAATTCTAGGTATTAATAAGTTAAGAACAACAGCCTGGCACCCGCAAGCAAACGGTAAAATAGAACGGATACACCGTGTCTTAAAAGCATCGCTCATGGCACGGAGAGACCAGTGATCTTGGGTAGAGGAGTTACCTACAATCTTATTGGGGTTGCGAACGATATCACGTAGTGACACGGGGGTTAGTGCAGCCGAACTCACCTTTGGCAAGACACTCAGATTACCCGGCGATTTTTACGGCGAGTCTAGCAATGCAATAGGTAACTCACACGATTACGTGCAGCAGGTCAGAGAAAATATTAAGAAACTAATGCCGAGTACAACGCACCAACGGGACGCGCGTAGCATTTTTGTACACGCGGACTTACGTTCTTGCTCACACGTATTTATCAGAACTGACCTGGTGAAGAAGTCCTCACAACCTCCTTACGAGGGACCGTATAAGGTCGTAAACAGAGAGGACAAATATTTTCTGGTACAGTTAAACGAAAGACAGGTTAATGTGTTCATCGACAGACTTAAACCAGCTTACGTAATTAACGATGAAACCAATCCATCTACACCACAGACAAACCCATGTACCGTAACAAGTGACCAAAATGTAAACAACGCAAATAGTAGTGATGTGTGTAACAAGCCTAATATTCGCACTACAAGTAGCGGCAGGGTTACGAAACGCCCAATAAGGTTTTTATGAGTCACGTTATGTTAGTAATTTGCGCTCATGGCTCAGTGTGTTTGATAACGGTAGGGCAGAACTCGGTCGCGAGTTCTCAGTATCATTTTATATACACTCGAGAGCAATGAATCCGGGTCACTTAAAGAATCCTAAAAATCTCGGAAACTAAAAATGCTAGGTTAATGCAATAAATTGTATTTAATAGACAATGTAATACTCCTTAAATGAAGGTATTAAAACTTCTTAGTTATTGTAAAGTTATATCATAAAAAAATCAAATTTGAAAAAGGGCCACTTTCGAAGATGGAACTACGAAATTACAGCATTTGGTGTTGCTTTTGTTTGTAATCTGTCATTTATGTGGGTACATAAACCATGTTGATAGTGCTCTATATTCATTAATCAAGCTGAAATTATGTCGCTTACGCCTGAAGAATGCACCAGAATACTTACAATGCTGGAAACCGGCCGGAGTCAGCGCGATACAGCCAGGACTGTCGGTGTGTCGCTGTCAACAGTACAAAGAGTTCTCCGACGTTACGAAGAAACTGGTTCTAACCTACGCAGACCAGGAACGGGCAGAACCAGGTGTACCACAGCACGAGAAGACCGATACTTGGTGAACACCATGCTTCGAAATCGCTTTCTCACAGGAACTGAACTCACCAATCAGTTTCGACGCCTCGGAGGAAGTCACCCAAGTGCATGGACAGTAAGACGTCGGCTTGCTGAATCTAACTTAAAACCCCTTAGACCTGCAAACGGCCCTAAACTGGAGCGTGGGCATCGTATTTCGAGACTAAGTTATGCCCAGAGCCACGTAAATTGGAGTATTGAAGATTGGTCAAAAGTTATGTTCTCCGACGAATCAAAATTTATGCTCTACAAGCACGATGGAAGACACAGAGTGTATCGAAGACCAGGGGAAAGATTCAAGCAAGCATGCATCGAAGAAAAAGTAGCCTACGGTGGTGGGTCTGTACTTGTGTGGGCCGGAATTTCTTCTGAAAGTCGCACAGAGCTGGTGATCATAGAAAACGGCTCTTTAACTAGCGTAAGATATGTGGAAGAAATCCTCAATGATCACGTTGGTCCATTTATGGTCAATTTAGGTGAGGATGCTATATTTATGCATGACAATGCCAGACCTCATACAGGTAGGATTGTGAATGACTACCTTCAAGAGATGAACATTACTCGTATGGAGTGGCCAGCGCGCAGCCCGGATATCAACCCGATCGAGCATGCTTGGGACGAGCTAGGCAGATGCGTAAAACAACGAAACCCTCCCCCAATCACGCTTCGTGAGCTCAAAATTGCTCTCACAGAGGAATGGGAGAATATTCCCCAAAATCGTATAAGGAACTTGGTGTACAGCATGCCAAACCGCGTAAACGCAGTAATGGAAGCACGAGGAGGCAATACGAAGTATTAAAATTCAAGAAAATCGTAATAAAGTTCAAAAATTTCATGTTTCCTATTTTTGTTTTAAGGAGAGATCAGCAGTTTTTTTCTTTATGTAATTTTGTGTTAATAAAATGTATGGTGACTCATATTTTTTTTACTTTCATTTAAGGAGTATTACATTGTCTATTAAATACAATTTATTGCATTAACCTATCATTTTTAGTTTCCGAGATTTTTAACATTCTTTAAGTGACCCGGATTCATTGCTCTCGAGTGTATATTTTTTTAATTTGGTTCGTGTACTTGTGTTTAAGTACACAACAAAGATTTTAATCTGTATCATTTTACACTTTTATTTTTTTTTGTATTTTGTTTTGTTCGTGTACTTGTGTTTAAGTACACAACAACGATTTTAATGTGTGTCATTTAGTATTCTTGTTTTATTTGTGTTACTTGTATTTAAGTACACAATAATTGTTTAATGTGTAACACACAATTCATGTCTATTTCGGGTTACGCACCCAGAAATCTGTGTAAGGAAGGACTACTTGTTCATATTAGTCGTAGGTACATAACAACTCTTGTGAAATGATTAATTCAGTGCGATAAGGTCGCGTCACATGGCGCATTATTGCTGAATCAGAAAGATATTAGCGTCTTATGTAATCGAACTATGCAAGTTCGGTAAATAACCTCAACATTATCGCTTGCACGCATATATTTTTTTCACAACATAATTTCTAAATGTACATGACTGCATTGTTACACTGTTCGCCAACAAGAACAGATAATTTCTAGTTTTCTTCAATTTGTAATTTATATTTAAATAAGTGTTTTACTATGGGTAGCTCAACGAGTAAGCCACAGCAAAACAATGTAGCGCTGGTGCAAACTGTGTCAACGGAAGTCATTGGCCAGAGAGTTAATTCAGTCGAAATTGCACTAGTAATAGTGGTCGTGCTTTTCGGAATCATGATGATTTGGGCCATAAGAAATCAATGTAAGAAACGAGTGCGGACAGGGTTACGCAAGGAAGTAGCTGTGGTCGGGCTGACATCGCCACCGATGGCCAAAGTACATGCTGTGCAACCAGCAACAACACCAGCACAGACTGCGGCACATGCCGATATATATTGATAGGAACAAGTGTAATGTTAACAAACCATAACAAAGCTAAGTGTACACATTACTTTATTTTATTTCTAAGAATAACATTGTATAATAATTTTTTTTAGTACAGTTGGTTAGAAGTTTACCTGTTATTTTGTGTAATTTCAAAGAATTGTAAACTAAATATTTTTTTTTTTTTTGTAAAAGGGGGGCTACTGTAGGGACACAACATTGTATTTATAATAATCTGCAACGTAGTCAATGAGATACGTGTGTACCTAACGCTAACCGCCGGCTGCACCCGGGCTCCACTCTACTAACCAATCCAGTCGCAATATAACACCAGTACAAGTCAGTCGTTGTATCAATTCCCAAACCCGAAATAGTAACCTTCTATTGCAATATATACTCCAATGTTTAGAGTCACAAAGTTATTAATGTTGCCTACTATATATTAATAAATATTACAAGTATTATAGATAAATAATAATTATGTACTACATTGTTGTCTTGGATACAATCTGTAAAAACAATGTATGGTTATATTATAATAAAAAAATAAAATAAAAAAAAAATATTTTATACTTACCGAATATCAAGTATATAGATATCGCGGTAAATCTATATTCTTACATTGCAATGTGAGCTTACAAAATTCATTGAAGCTTATCCACTTAGAAATAACGAAGGTACTAGTGTAGCTAGAGCTTTAGTTAATTTTATTTTAAGATTTGGAGTACCGAAAACAATTGCTACAGATCGAGGCAGTGAGTTCATAGCAGCCACAATGACAGAGGTTTGTAATATATTAGGTATAGAAAAAATTCATTCCACAGCATATCCATGAGTCTATTGGATCTTTGGAAAATGCACATAAATATTTAGGTTCATTTCTCAGAATTCAATGCGATAAACATTCAGAAAGCCTTTATACTACTAAGACAAAGTATTTAAAAAGCGAAAAATTAACTGTTAATACACTGGATCGCGTACTTGTGCCTGAAGTTTTACGCAAAAACTTCCTTGTTACGGAAGATACCACTGAAAAAATGTTGGTTTTTATGGACAACATTGGCGAAAAAAATGATTCAGAAGGTCCGGCAACATTTCGATGGTGGCACGTTTAAATGCGTTCCACAGCCGTTTTATCAAATATTTAGTATTGACATAGACCTACATTCGGATAGAAATAAAACTAACGTGATTTCAGTTTTACATGCATTACTACCAAATAAGTCGCAATCCACGTATACCACATTGTTCGAAATAATAAAAAGCTGCGGTATCAAATAAAAAAAAAATCAAATGCGACTATGAAGTAGATATAAATGAATGCTGTGAAGGCAGTTTAGCCGTTTACTTTTGCGCTACAAATTGTAGTATGTGACATAATATTTGGTAATTTTCATAATTTTTTATTGAAAACAAAAAATATTTGAAATGTATGATTTACCAATCCTTGCATAGCCTTTTTTTACCATATTCTTATTTTTTATGGTACAAATCAGGAACTATTATTACGTAAACAATCAGTCTTTCTTTGTTTAATTATAATCAGTCAAAACAAAAATATAAAAGTCTTCTCATAGAAATGTCAACTTAAAAAAAATAACAAAATCTCTCCATCTTGCCCCATCTATAGGGCAAGATAGGGTTAGATGGGGTATGACATATTTAATCGTCTTCATCTTCACAAACATTGCAGTTATCTTCCACCCCTGCGCAGCCACAATGCGCCCTGTAGAAGACTGGGCGGTGCTTGTGGGTCTCGGTCGTGGAATAAGGAGTCCGTACTTTGAAAACTTAGGTTTAATTGTAACAATAGTACAATAATGTATTTAACCAGTAACGGACCGCGCGAAGGGCAAGTGAAGTGAGTGGGGCCACGCCGCTCGGCGCGATCTCGCACCCAGCGGCCGGCAGCTATCTCGTCGTATGTGCGTGTGTGCGTCAGTGTAGAATACACATGCAAGGCGTCAACATGTTGCCACCCCAGGAACGAAGTTCTTCTCCATCACTGGCAGCGGACACAGTCGATTGAAAGCTCGTCGTAGAGTGCCCGAAGAAGTCAGCACGCCGGCGACGCGGGTGACACCATCGGAGCCTGAGTGGACGCTTGTCACGTACCCCAATGACCATTGATTTGGAGTCATCCGGTCATCTTTGACCAGTACCATCTCGCCAACCTGAAGTTGTAACATTGAGTAACTTTTTACTCTTCATATAGATTCTGGGAGTTCAAGTGTATATATCTCAATAGTACCAGCAATGTTATTTTTAAACTTTCGCGGTGTGAATTCATAATTATACTAGGTATCGGGACTTCTCGTGAATTATATCTTGGAACTTACTATTTCTGCCGACGTTTCGGATGCGTTGCAGCACCTGTGGTCACGACTTGACTAGTCTTCGAGCGTCGAGATGTATGCGGGGAACATTTTTTGAGCGCCTACCCACCATTACACTTATTATGAACGGTTAGGCTGGCGTCACACCACACTCACTATGTCAGTTTTTAACAGTTTTTTGATTTCAATGGCTTCACGCACAATCCGTGGATAATAGTGGCGATCAGTGGAGAGGACTTTGGGTTGATGAAGCTCAATCCAGTGATTGGTACCCGACTCAAAATGTTCTGCTACTGTCGATTTGTTGAACTGACGGTTTTTCATAGCTGCGATATGTTCTCTGACTCTCTCTGCAATGGTTCGCTTGGTCTGGCCTATGTAGGAACTACCGCAGCTGCTGGTTCAGCCGGTCCCACTTTTGAAGCGGAAGATATGTCTGCGTTCTAAATTTTTCCAAAATTTTGGGACGCAGACATCATCAACTTAATAGTCCGAAGCGACAGAGGACTTAAACAGTTCTCTAGGTTGAAAAAGTGTGTTCCCATAACAGGAGAAGATTTGTGAACCTTTTTTGGAATCATAATGCTGCAGAGTATTATACCGATTCTATGGGAAAACTGGACGCCATTTTTGTCCTACTTGAAAATCGGCAACTTCGCCGACATTATGCCATAATATCGATTCTTATTAATTAAACGTTCTCTACATTTTGTAGACAACGATATCTGTGCCAGGGGTATCCATAATGGAAAACAGGGGTAGCAAAATTGAAATTGTGCAAAAATTGTTTATTTGATCACAATGGCCAGCAGTGCATTTCCGCTAGGCGATGTCGCAAATGCGCAGGAAATCACCACTCCATTTTAAATGACACATGCTCAAAAAATAAGTCGCAATCGAATACTGCAATGGCGACAATAAGCGAATCAAATTTGACAGAGGAAAATGTACCGATAACAACGCATGTCTCACAACACGGTCCTGGTCCCAACGAGATATTGTTAGCCACAGCTCTAGTTAAAGTAGCAGCGGTAGATGGATCTCACAAGTTTCTGTGTTATAAGAGAGTGCAGTAACAAAATTCAACGGGTTAATCGTTGATGTAGGAGAGAACGAAAACAACAGTAATGGTGTGATCACACTGAACTGCTTTTCTACATACAACGAATTTTCGTTTGTTACGGATGTACTCGTTATGCATAACGTACTTAGGAATATTCCACTTAAATCCTTTGATGCGTTGAAGTGGTCATATTTGGGTAATCTGATATTAGCCGATCCATACTTTGACCGTAGCCGCCCAGTGGACGTAGATATTAAGCGCTCAAGTTTCGGGCGTCGGAGGTCGATGAACGACCTCCGCCCCCCATGAGCGCCGGCCTGGGGGTGACAGGTGGAGCCACCTGTCACCCTGGCAGAAGCAGGCCGCGGCAGGAGCGCGTGGCGCGCCTCCCCGTTTCCGGGGACGAGTTGGGGACGTCCCCACACCCGAGAAGAGGGCCAGATCGTGAGAGATGGCCCTGGGTCGGCCGGGGTGCGAGGGATATGCCTGTCAACTTCACCTTCGGCAACCAAAGCAACCCACAGGTGGCGTGCGTTTTAGTCGGTTCGAGTCCGACATAACCTCCTCCACCGGCTCCGGTGGGGAGGTATCCGTGGGGATTTTGCGCACGTAAAAAAAAAAAAGCGCTCAAGTTTATGGTATGATATTGCTGGGAGGACTGATAAAAGGAGAAAGCCTATCACAACCCGTATTACAAGAAACGCAGCATGGTTGGATAATGTACGGCGGCGGTGAAATTCCGTCTTATCAATGCAACGTGGTCGTCAATGATACCCAGGATATACAGCGACACTGGGAGATTGAGTATATTAGCGAGCAATCTAGCTTATCAGCTGAAGATCAGAAGTGTGTTGACTTTTATTCAGCTACAACAAAACTTCAAGAGGACAGGCGATACGAAGTAAGATTGCCATTGAAACCGGAAATAAGTGAAAAATTAGGTTCATCTAAAGAGATGGCAATCGCACAGTTCCAAAATTTGGAACGAAAATTTTATAGCAACCAATTTTAGTGGAGCAATATAAAGCGTTCATCTGTGAGTACATAACCTTAGGACACATGGTGCCGAGTCACAGCAATAATAACAATCGGGTATCATGTTACTTAGAATATATTATTATTATAATAATAATAATAATAATAATAATAATAAAAAAAAAATAATAACTTATTTTCGTTAAAAATAAGTTACAGTTTAAATGTACAGTGATCGAAGTCACCTTTTAAGCAAAATTTGCCTGTGTCAGGTGACATCGCTCTTCCATATCTACTAGTTATTAATTAGAGTTACATGTAGCTGTAAACAAACTATCACAAATAAATGCAAACATGTTCTATCTAGGTATTATGTAGATACAAGTGCTTTACTTTAGAGCTAATTATAACTATAGTGTGTGTGTGTGCGGGGGGGGGGGGGTTTATGTATGTGTGTGTATGTGTCTGTTTATGTGTATGTGTGTTTCAACTATCATGTGATAATAAAGTCTCAGTTTCTTTATAATCAAGTGGTATTTTACGTTTTACGTACTTTGTTACTAAAAATTTGCAATCATGCAATGTTTTGTCATAGATCTGCAGCAGTTTATTAATTTTATTATATAAGAAATTTGAACGACTGATAAATTGTTTGTCAGCAAAGGAGGTTCTAGTTTTGGTAATTGAAATGACATGTTTTCTTCTGGCACGCATTTTATCGGGTTCATAAGGAGTACTTTTATGTTCAAAATTGTGAATAGTATGTACAATTTTCTAACGGATAAGACTTGACTGAGGGCATATAGACTGTTTGTTGGGAATCTCCTACGTTTGAAGTACATGACCTTTAATAGAGCACGTTGAGCGCGTTCAACCTGTATCATTTTCGTTTTATTGGCACCTCCCCACACAGGGATACAGTAAGTTAGAATAGATTGCGCTAATGCCATATAGGTTTCCTTCAATATGTTTCTCGAGGAGTCATGATCAATCTGCTTGCCAGCTGGTAGTACGTGTCTTAGAGTCTTGAATACCCAAATTAATTTTCGAATTCTGGTGGAGATTAATTCAATATGTGAATGCCAGGAAAGCCGCTGATCAATCACGACACCAAGGTATTTTATTTTCTCAATTTAATCTAATGCCGGGCAATCACATTCAACACTCTGTGCAAGAAATTCACAACGGTGAAGTCGGAGTTTGAAATCTTCATTAGGTTGTGTATGATTTTGGATACTGTAGCAAATGTACTTAGTTTTGGAAGTGTTCAGAGTAAGCAAATTATTTTTTAACCAATTCGATATGATGTTTATGCCACGCTCAGCATCCTCCTTCACCGAAGCCCAACTCTTTGCAGTGAAGACGACAGCCGTATCATCCGCATAGGAAAAAATGTGCGCATTGCTAATTTTGAGATTACACAGTTCGTTGATATAAATTAGAAAGAGTGTGGGTCCCAGTACACTTCCTTGTGGCACACCGAATGATACACTGGCGTCCCCACTACAATACTGACCGAGTTTCACCCTTATAAAATTCATAAATGAGCATTTCTCTGTAAAGACAGGCCAAAGAGACATAAAGGAGGTTAAACGAATTGGGAAAAAAGGGAAAAGGCCAAGACCAATAATTATTACTGTTTCTACACTTAGTATAAAAATGGCCATTTTTAAACAGAAGAAAGTACTCGAGGATACCTCCTATTACATAAAAGAAGTAGTACTATCCTGAGTATGTTTTAAATAAAAGGAAGGAGCTCCAAGCGCAAGTGCGAATTGAAAAAGAGAAAGGAAACTCAGTTACAATCAAATATGATAAATTAATAATTATGAATAAGAAATCAAATTATACATCAAGTCATAGTAAAAAAATGCTTTCTAACTCTCCCGAAAGTATTACCACATGCATAAACCCTAGCAATGAACACAAAACACAGGCCCATAAGAAAAATAAAACAGAGACTTCCATACAAAGAACATCCAGTCTATTAGAGGGGCCAATAAAACCGGGCATAATTAATTTCTTCCATAAGCACCCGTCTAACACATCGAAAAATCAGGAAAACAAAACAATTCCCCTCTCACACGCAAAACTACATTAAAAATAGACCAAAAACGAAACATGTTCCAAGCCGGCTGGTCACCGTGGAAGAATATGACCACAACCCTCCAAAGAGATCACAAAATGAACATGAAGGAAAATCAAAAAGAAACAAAGAACTGTACATAGCAACCTATAATGTTTGAACTTGCTGTCACACGAACGAATAATAGAATTTTACTATATAGGTGTTTGAGTATCGTTATGTATTGTTGCTCTACATTTTGAGCTTTTAGCGTGTTCCATATACTTTCGTGAGATTGTGTCAAAGGCTTTCTGGTAATCAATGAATATGATATACAGCGGTCTCTGTTGTTCTTGGTATTTTTCAATTATGTGTATGTGGTCTATAGTGGAAAAATTTCTCCTAAATCCTGCTCGTTCAATAGAGTGATTTTCTTTCAGTGTTTTACTAATTCTTTGATTTATTATTGTAGAGAAAAGTTTATAAATACTAGGTAAAAGACTTATCGGTCGGTAGTTGCTGATGTCTTTTGGGTCTTCTTTCTTGTATAACAAGATAATATTAGATTCAGACCATTGAGACGGTGTGACACCAGTTTCAAAAATCAAATTAAATAATATGGTTAGTGGAGCAGCTAGTATCAAGCAGGCGATTTTTATGGCGTTGTTAGTAATGTTATCCGATCCTGGACTTTTGTCTGGTTTAAGTCTATTTATTGTTTCAATTATTTCTGTACATTCTATTGATTCTATGTGGGATTGTGACTTTTCAGTGTCAATGTGATCATTTTCAGAGTGGTTCGTGTCTCTTGCTATGTCCGGTGTACTATATAGCTTTTCATAAAAAAATGTAGCGATGTTAATTATGTCTTTTCGGTTATAAGCAATGTCTCCCGACTCCTTCAAACAATCAATCCATGTTTTTTTCTGTCCGCAACTCTTTATATCCCTTTCTTAGACTTCCACTGATTTCTAAATGTTTTTGAAGGATATTAATTCTGGAGTTTTATAATCATTTTTTATATATTTGCTTAACAACTTATAAAGTGCTATGAGTTCATTTTTCATTTCTTGCGTTTTATTTTTAGTTCTATGTAAATCATGTCTTCGTTTTAAAAGTCTCCCTGTACTTTCTGTGAGTACACTGCGAACTTTTGTTGTATTTGACGTTCGTGCAACTTGCAAACTGTCTGTTATATTATTTACTATTTTATCGTAGTAGTCCTGTATTTTGTTGTATTTGACGTTCGTGCAACTTGCAAACTGTCTGTTATATTATTTACTATTTTATCGTAGTAGTCCTGTACTGTCATATTGGTTTCGGCGTTGAGTAGCGATATTATTTTAGTTTGCAAGTTTGCCTTATAAATTTTATTTCTTCTTCATTTTTGAGTGTACTGTTATGTCTATTTGCAAACCTGGTTCGTGTTTTCACAGGCTTCGTGAGTGATATTTTGACTCTGAGTGGTCGGTGGTCAGACGTGAAGTTCATACTTAGTGTTTCAATGTTTTGAAATAAGTAAGGACGATTTGACAGTATGAAATCTATTTCATTTTTATGACCTTTCGGAGACTGCCATGTCCATTTTCTTTTATCTTTTTTCTTATAAAAGGTGTTGATGATAGCTAGCTTGTTTTCCATCGCAAACTCTATAAGTTTTTGACCTCGTTCGTTTCTTGTTCCATATCCATACTGTTTCATAACTAAGTATTCAGCCTGTTGTGATTTACGCATCAAAATAAAATCTTCGTATGCTTTATCCATTGCCTCATATATGGTTTCATAGAAAGTATTTACTTGTTCTTCGTCTGCTGCTTCTGTTGGGGCGTATACTTGTATGACGGTGAATTAATTTCCTGATATATTCAGATTTAGCAAGGCTACGCGTTCCGAGACCCCGATGTAACTTTCTACATATTGTTTTAGATATTTTTTTATTATGAAGCCAACTCCATGTTTGCCCTGTGTTTGTCCTGTACTACAGAGAATAAATTCTTTGTATTCCTTTATGTTATTTCCAAGGCGTCTAACTTCTGATATACCTATTTTGTCATATTTTATATGTGCTAATGCTTTTTCTAATAATTGCTCAAGTAGAGTCAAACTGGAAACCATTGGCCCAAAGTTTCCAGTCAAGAGAGGAGTCAGGCAAGGAGATCCCTTATCCCCAAAAATTTTCATTGTGATATTGGAATCTATCATAAGCAAATTAGACTGGGAAAATTATGGTTTACATATCCAAGGCAAATACCTAAACCATTTACGATTTGCGGATAACTTGGTTTTATTATCTGAATCGAGCCTACAGTTACAATATATGATAGATACTCTACATACAGCGAGCTGCAAAGTGGGATTAGAAATGAATATCACAAAGACCAAACTTCAAAAAATTAAAAGTAACTATCGAAAATGTACCATTAGATTATGTGGATCAGTATATATATTTAGGAAAACAAATTGAATTCCACAGAGAAAGCAATGAACTGGAAGTAGAGAGAAGAGTGAAACAAACTTGGAAAAAGTATTGCAGTTATAAGGAAATATTTAAAAGCAAAATGCCTATCAAAATGAAGAAAAACATCATGGACTCGTGTCTCATTCCTTGTCTGACATATATGCATATCAAACATGAACGTATACCAACAAAGTAAAGAATAAAATAAACACATGTTAGCGAGGAATGGAACGCAGTATGTTAAGTATCAAGAAAATACAAAATGTAAACCACAATAAAATACGGTCAAAAACAAAAGCAATAGATGCTCTCAAATACAGCCAAACGTTGAAGCGGAAATGGGCCGGTCATGTAGCTAGCCTTAAAGATAGTAGATGGACCAAAAAAGTTACGTCATGGAAAGGCCCACCGGGCAAACGACGTAGAGGAAGACCGTTCACTAGATGGGACGGCGTTATTAAAAAAATGCTGGCCCAGAATGGCAACAAATAGCCCAAGACAGAGAGAAATGGAAAGTTTTGGAGGATGCCTTTACCTGAGGGGGGTTCCAGTACAGTAAAATGCTACTGCCTATGTACCTACTTATAATATGATTTTTATAAGTGAAATCGATATTAGTTTCTCAATTCTTCAATTCAAATTTTCAATTTTCATTGCGATATTGGAATCTATCATAAGCAAATTAGACTGGAAAAATTATGGTTTACATATCCAAGGTAAATACCTAACCATTTACGATTTGCGGATGACTTGGTTTTATTATCTGAATCGAGCCTACAGTTACAATATATGATAGATACTCTACATACAGCGAGCTGCAAAGTGGGATTAGAAATGAATATCACAAAGACCAAACTTCAAAAAATTAATTAATGAAAGCTTTGGAGCATGCCTTTACCTGAGGGGGTTCCAGTACAGTAAAATGCTACTGCCTATGTACCTACTTATAATATGATTTTTATAAGTGAAATCGATATTAGTCTCTCAATTTTTTATTTCATTTGTTAATTAACTTTAGGTAAGAAACAACATAATTGTAAGTTAATTTGTTAAACTGGAAATATAAGGCTTTTTTATTGTATTTATTTATTTATCATGTTACCTACCGCATCACTCAGTGCTGCGAGCGGAATCTACTACGACAAAGTTACGCGTGGTATTTAATGCGTCAGCAAGGACGTCGAGTGGATATAGCTTGAATGATCTAATGTTTAAAGGACCTAATTTACAGCAGGATTCAGGAATTGGTTCTAAAATGGCGTCAGTACCGGTATGCCTTTACATCTGATATTGAAAAAATGTATAGGCAAATAAAGGTGTGCGAAGACGACCAAAAATATCAGCAAATGATATGGAGAGATAGTCAGGATCAGCAGTTACAGGCATACAAATCAACTACCGTAACGTACGTTACTAAGCCAGGATCCTTTCTTCTAGCTATGATGACTCTCAAGCAACTGGCTTCAGATGAGCGGTTGAACTTCCCTGAGGCTGCCAAGGTCTTAGAAAACTCATGTTACATGGATGACATGCTACACGGGTCCGACACCATCGTAGAAGGACAGCTGCTCATCGAAGATTTGAACAGACTATTACGAACAGGAGGTTTTACTTTGCAAAAGTGGTGTGGTCAAAACCCGAATCTTCTTAGCAATATCAAAAACAAAAACAGCCAAGTCGGAGTTACTTTTGACTTCAAATCCGAAAGCACATCGAAAACATTAGACCTACGTTGGAACTCTAGCAGCGATATCTTCACTTTTATATACAATACAGCTAATCTCAACGTCAAAATTACCAAACGACTACTTTTATCAGAGATAGCACCTTTGCTATCTCTGATAAAAGTAGTCGTTTGGTAATTTTATCAGAGACTACTTTTATCAGAGATAGCAAAGGTATTCGACCCGTTAGGATGGTTGTCACCCTTAACTACAAAATTAAAGCTGATATTTCAGAATCTATGGTTGAACAAGGTGAATTGGGATGAAGAAGTTCCAGAAAGCATAAAAAAGGAATAGGTGACAATCAGTGAAGACATATGCCGCATAATACCGCGCTGGTCAATGCCGCGCAATGTCAACCCAATGAGGTCATTGAACTCCATGGATATTGTAATGCATCCACCAAAGCTTATGTAGCGGTTATTTACGCATTTATTTACGCATGTCAGCGGAAGAAATACGAGCAATCTATGACTCAAGTTGTTGCCAAAGTACGACTAGCACCTATAACTAAAAGCATCTCATTACCGAGATTAGAGTTAAGTGGATCATTATTATTAGCGAAATTAATGACTAAAGTCATTAATAGTTTGAGCGGTCAAAATATAAGCATTTATGGATGGACGGATTCAATGGTGGTCTTGGGATGGCTACAGGGTGACCCAGGCCGCTGGAAAACAAATTCAAATTCAAATATATTTATTGTGAAAATGGGTTACAGTGTGATATTAATAATGGTATAAAGTTTATCCATTCTCCACCTCTAGGCATACAATAGGCAAAATTTTGTGTAATGTACTTAAATAACTAAACAAAATGTCAGAAATAAATTGAACAAATTAAGTACATGTCAACATGAGTGAGCGTCAAAAATGTATGGCCGCTCATAATCTAATATCATTATACAATAGAATCATAATCAACTGAGGTTATTTGTCTTTGTCTTCCAAGAATTCAGTCACGCTATAATAGGTTTTGTCCAACAGAAATAACTTCAGCTCATGTTTAAATTTATCCAAAACTCTTTTATCTAAAATAGTCTTAGGTAGGCCATTGTAAACCCTAGGTGCCATACAGAAAACGCCATGTCCATTAGTGTACTTGTATGTTGATGACAACAAATTTTATGATTGTGGCGCTTACTCGTATAGCGCTCAAATAAATCTAAATTGGTTCTAATAAACACTACTATTTCATAAATATACAAACACGGCATAGTTAAAATGTTCAGAGTTTTAAAGTGAGGCTTACAACTGTCTGTTTGTTGGAGATTGCACATTGCCCTTGTACATCTTTTCTGTGATTTGAACACTTGCTCTTTCTCAGTGCAGTTGAAAAATAAAACTCTATGGTGGCATCGGCCACAGTCATTACACTCTTTTTGTGAAAACGATTCCACGCCCACTGCTTACACCACCGATCAAGAAACAAAAACAAAGTTATTTGCAGGCACAGCAAACTTACCCGAAGCTAGATGTATATATATATAAACACCTCAACAAAGTCTAGGGAACAAGATGACCACAAATTTTTTTTTTCGTGTAAATCTTGTTTTGCAAATAACTGGCAGCAAATAAATAAAAATAGAATAAAGTAGATTACAGAGTTGTTCGAAATTTAAAAATAAATTTAAATAAGTAATGATTTTCGAATATGGAGGGAAACCTTTAAAAAGTGTTTGATTGTGCAGTTTCTCTGAGGCAAAATAAAAATTATTTTCTTTGATTGTAAATAACGTTTATTATCAATAATACTGTTACGACGTTGTTGGAAGTGAAATAAATACCCGTTAACACAATAATACTTTTTACTTTTATTAAACATAAACAGTTGATTTTTCCAATAATAATGCCCCGAGACACCAAATCACACCCCTTTTATAGACTCCACACTACACCTCTTCTCTCCTCGGCTCGCCCCTCCATCGCTCCCACCTCTCCGCACCAACACGTCACCAGTCAATGTTGCCATTTGTTTATTTCCGTTACAGTCGGCCATCCTGGAACAATTGCACCGCAATTGGTGCACACAATATGTTAACTCTCAAGTAAATCAATTAAATCGTCCCTAGTAACTACATCCTCGTCGCTACTACTTTCACTACAATCTGGGCCACTTTTGTATGCACGGAGGGCATCTGCAGCCACTATGCCGGTGAACTTTTTGTAGCCACGCATACCCTCCACACTTCTAATTTCATATCTACCATTATTAAGAACCTGCTGAATGACATAGGGCCCAGAATACAAAACTTGCAGTTTGTTATTTACGTTTTTAACTTCCCCCCCAGAGGGCGCTTGTTTCCATAGAACTAAGTCTCCTTTATTGAAAACTTGTTCGGCCCTATGACGTTTATCATAACTTCGCTTCATCTTTTCTGCTCGCAACTTCAGTCGCTGAGAAGCATTTTTACGCTTTTCACTACTGGTTATATTTTGTTCATTCCCAACAAGGTTTGGCAAAAGTCTACCTCTACAGCTAAACATAATTTCATAGGGATGATAGCCCAAACTTTCATTTATGGTATTATTTATACCCCAAACTACATCCGGTATACATTCAGTCCACATATTCGGATCTATATTACGAGTACGCATAGCATTTAACAACGTTCGGTTATGTCGTTCGACTTGACCGTTAGCACGTGGGCATGCTATGGCATTTAAGGTATGATGAAATTGATATTTTATAGAAAATTCTTTGAAAACTCTACTAGTGAATGCCAAATTCCTATCAGAGATGACTTGTTTAGGAAAACCGAATAAACTAAATACATCTTTGAGTACAGTGACAGTTTCAAAAGAGTTAATAGTTCTAGTTGGTCGAGCTAACACAAACTTTGAGAAGGCGTCGACAATCATTAGTACATATTGATGACCTTTATTAGTCTTACAAAAGGGGCCTAGATGGTCTATGTGTACTACTTCCATAGGGGCTGAAGGCTTAGGGATAGGATGCAACTCACCACTTGGCCTACCATGATTTCCTTTCGCGTATGCGCACTCTAAACAATTAGTAATATATTTTTTTATAAAACGGGTCATCTTAGGAAACCAATAATCAGATTTTATTAATTCTTCACAACGTTTAATACCCACATGCCCTATCTGATCGTGAAACTTTTGCATAAACTTCCATCTAGCGAATTTAGGTACTACTAACCGATCACCATGCAATGTTTTCTTAAATAATCGATTATTCTTAATTTTGTAATTATTTTGAACGTCTGTACAAACATTACCCTCCGATAATTGTAAAATAATATTATGCAATTTGTCGTCTTGTAACTGTATGCTCAAGTACCAATCATCACTCGATATAATATTTAAATGTACAGTGTGAAATTCTAACTCATCATCGCCTACCTGACCTACCTCATTAGTACAATTTACTGGGTTACGACTCAAGGCATCCACATGTTTCATACGATCTCCCGGTCTATATTCAATTTGAATATCATACTCTTGAATCGTAAGCCACCAACGAGCTATACGCGGGACTAAATCTTTTTTTAACAAGGTGTACCTAACCGCTGAGCAATCTGTAACTACTTTGACTCTAGTCCCCAGTACATAAACGCGAAAATGTTTCAAAGAGTCTACGACCGCCAATGTCTCAAGTTCATAACTGTGATACATTGATTCCTCACGCGACGTTACTCGGCTATAGTAAAACACAGGCTTCAACTCACTTTGCTCGTTCGTTTGAAATATGTAGTATACCGGCTATACCCATCTTGCTCGCGTCAGTGTGAATTTCGCAAGGTAACGAAGGGTCATATAAAGCAAGAACAGGGCGAGAACACAAAGTTTGTTTTAACATACAAAAGTAATGGTCATGTACGTCACACCAGAACCAATCGGTAGATTTTTTTGTTAAATCGGTTAACGGTTTCGCCAATAAGGCAAACTGATTAATGTATTTTCTAAAATAACTGCACAAACCTAAAAACTGACGTAACTGATGCAAATTTGTTGGCTTAGGAAAATCAATCACCGCGCTATTTTGTGGTTACCCGGCCTAATCCCTTTAGCGCTGATTTCATGTCCGAGAAATGTCACCTCGGATTTAAGGAATGCACACTTCTTCATATTCAACTTCAAATCAGCATTACGTAACTGAACAAGCACTTTTTCGAGTAAACTAAGACCGTCAGATAAACATTTCATCACTACCCACCAGTTTCACTAATTTTTGGATGACCCGCATAAACACTGATGGAGAATTTGCTAATCCAAAGGGTACCCTCATATCATATACTTGTATAATCCGTCTGAGGTAACGAAGGCAGTATTAGAAATTGAATCATCACTTATTTTAATATGATGGTAGCCAGAAAATAAATCCAAATTGGTGAAATAAGATTTACCCGCTAATTGTGATAACTGATCGTCGATATGAGGCATAGGAAATCGATCTTTAATCGTAATTGCATTCAGATCCCTGTAATCCACACATAATCTATGTATAATCACCGTTTTTCTTACGTACTAATATTATCGGAGATGCATACTGAGAGTTAGATTCCCGAATGATGGGGGTATTTATCAAATCATTAACTAAATTTCTTACGACTTTTCTTTCCGAATGCGCTAATCTATATGGTTTTCGAACAACAGGTTTATTAGTATTAAGCTCAATAGTAATTTCTCCTAAATTTGTGCAACCTATTTCCTTGCTTGTAGTAGCAAAACAGTCACTGTACGTTCTTAAAAGTGTTGTTAAGCTTTTAAAATGTTTCTAACCAATATCACCCACATTGATATTTGCCAACTCACGATTAAAATTCTCACCACACTCATCTCTCCTAATAGTTAGACAATTAGAACTCACCTCACATTTTTCGGCTCTGGCTATAGTCATCCCCTTCTTCCAAATGATGGGGCCGACACCGATGTTGCAAACTCTGACATAGCCACCGCCTCTTCGTAGTACCGCACTGGCGACTGCATACACGACGTTTCCCATAGAGAATCGCCTTGGTTTAGTGCAGTAGTCTCCGGAGTCAGCTCCCTGAACTAACACTCTTACAAGGTTGTCTCCGACAGGTATGGTTGTATCTTCGGTAAGTTGGACTCTGAAACTAGTCGCTACATTAAAAGTGCCAATACTCATCAGGTCATCTGTGGAGTTCAGTATTTTGCATAGGGTGACACCATGCTTCGACACATTAAGCATGACGTCTTCCCTATTAATGACTGTCTGCCCAATGATCAAAACGACGTCACCCAGGTCTACATCAGTCACTACAGCAGTAGTCGTAATGTATACGTTGTCTACTAATAAATTAAATTGTACCCCCCCAGAAGTCGGCACCGAGCAACCATTGAACCCCTTCAAGACAGTATTAGAGGGTTCTTTTTTCAATTTAAAAGCATTAGAAACTTCTTGAGAAATCACGTTGAGCTCACTTCCTGTATCTAAATAAGCCTTCATAAATACATCATTGACCTTAACCTGCTTCTTATACATGTCATTCAATTGCGACAATAACTGGACTTGATGCTAGCCTGACTATCCTCCATCGTGATACATGTACTTGCCACATGGCCCACCTTTCCACATCTAAAACATTTGCGTTTATCTGGCATCTTGCATGTGGTTGCCACATGCCCAACTTCCTTGCATCGGTAGCAAATAGGCGGTTTCCTTCCATCAATACTTCTTTGGGGCTGGCTATTAGATCCTTCGCTATCTTTACGTGTTACGGACGACTTCACGGATGAGTTTTGGATTTTCAACGCATTAGTTTGATAGGAATCAAAAGCGGACAAGAAACCCTCATACAGCTCATCTGGAGTAGAGCATTGAAACGCTAGTGCGTTCGCACGTAATTCGGTCGGCAGTCCCCGAACGATACACGACACAGAAGCTTGATCGCTAAGTTGACATCTATAACACATGGCCAATTTCTCCTGAAAATACTTAGTCATTGTTTCCGTTGAGAGTTTTTTTCGATCAATTAGTTCATCTAATAGGGACGCGTAGTAATTATAGCGCGGAAACGCCCTTATGACCATTGATTTCCATTCTACCCACGAATAATCGTAAGACTCTAATCTATCAAACCATCGTCTAGCTTGACCTTGTAATTTTGATTGTAATATAAATGATTTAGTTTCGTCGTTCCAGTGGTAAATTGAGCCTAACTGCTCAATTTTCTTAATCCAACTTTTTATATTTAAATCACGATTATCCGGATCAAAATCGGGAACTAATTTAGCAGTATTCTGTATTCTGGCCATACGATTATGTAATATATTATCGTCATTATTTAAACATCTTTCTACAGCGGCTTCTACTTTCTTTTTTATTATGTCTTTTGCTGAGCATGAAGGAGAATTATTATTTCCACTTACGTGAGAATTATTACTTCTGCTCCTTTTGCTGTTTTCAGAACAGCTAGACCTGTCCTGGAACCTCTTCATCTTGCGTTGTCTTCTGCCAAGTTCAGTAAATCCCACTTCTGATTGTTACGACGTTGTTGGAAGTGAAATAAATACCCGTTAACACAATAATACTTTTTACTTTTATTAAACATAAACAGTTGATTTTTCCAATAATAATGCCCCGAGACACCAAATCACACCCCTTTTATAGACTCCACACTACACCTCTCCTCTCCTCGGCTCGCCCCTCCATCGCTCCCACCTCTCCGCACCAACACGTCACCAGTCAATGTTGCCATTTGTTTATTTCCGTTACAATACGTCTTTTACGTATGGTTTGTGCATTTTTGTGACTGTAGTCATCATGTCACGTCGTCATTTTAAGTCGCGAAGAGATGTTAAGGGCTGTTGGTATGCTGCAAGCTGGACGAACTCAACGCGATGCTGTCAACACCCAACCAAGCGTAATTTGCAGATTATGAGCACGCTACAGGTCTACAGGGGATATTGCTTAACGTCACAGGAGACGAAATAGGGTTACTACCCCGCGACAAGATCGTTTCTTGCAAAATTCCGCAAGTCGGCAACCCACGATTACTGCTCGTCGGTTAGTCGCAGGCCTCCAGTCTCAGCATCAAGTGGTTATTAGCGATCAAACTGTCAGGAGAAGACTACATGAAGCCAATCTTCACGCTCGCAGACCGCTTAGGGTTCCAGCTCTTCGACGTGGAAATCGAGGTCGTCGCTTATTGTGGGCTAACGCACATTTACAGTGGACCGACCATCAATGGGCACGGGTTCTGTTTTCCGATTAATCTCGCTTCGGTTTTCATCCTGATTCGAGAAAAGTGCGTATATGGCGAGTTGCTGGACGTCGGAGTCGTCTCCAGAATCCACAAGAAGTTCATCCTTATCAAGGTGGAACAATCATGGTATGGGCTGGAATTCGCCTTGGTGAAAGGACCGACCTCGTTTGGATACGGGGCAATTTAAATGCAAACCAATACATTCAGGAGGTTATACATCCCATGGTAATCCCTCATCGACAGCAGTTCGGTCAAGATTTTATGTTCATGCAAGATAATGCACGGTCACACACCGCACGGGTAGTGGTCAATGCGTTAAGCGAGCACAATATTGCGACGTTGGAATGGCCTGCTCAGTCTGCCGACCTCAATCCCATAGAGCATGCCTGGGATTTGCTTGGGAGAAGAGCTTTCAGTGATTCTTTGGAAAATCTGAACACTGAAGAACAACTTTTTTTACACCTTCGCAGTGTATGGAGCCATATTCCACAGACGATGTTTGACAATCTCATACTAAGTATGCCACGCCGTTGTCGAGCTGTTGCTAATGCTTTAGGAGGTCCTACAGATTATTAAAAACGTTTAAAGTACGGTTAATTACTGTGTTTCTTACTACCTCGTTATTTTTGTGCCTAATCATAGAAGGTTGTAATACTCAACATTGGCACTATTCAATTCTTTCTTAAAAAAAAAAAATTTTGATATGAGAATGTTTTTATTAAAATTAAAATTAAAAACGGTATAAAAATACCCTTCTATTGATATAAAACACTCACTATTACAAGAAAGGGTTTTTAAATAAAAACTAGAAATGTCCTTGTTCCCTAGACTTTGTTGATGTGTGTATATATTTATCAATGAAGTTGGTGAATGATGTATGGAAGAGATGGAGAGCGGAATATTTATCAGAACTATCAATAAGAACTAAATGGAGGAAGGTTGAAAGTAGTCTGAATGTAGGAGATTTAGTTATTATCCAGGACGATAATCTGCTACCTGGAAAATGGATGATGGGTAGAATAGTAGAGCAACATTAAGGTGACGACGCATTGGTACTTGTTGTAACCTTAAGAACAAAAGGAGGTCTTATCATGCGGCCAGTAGTCAAACTTTCGAAACTCCCTATACCAGCTTCTTTCAGTAATACGGATGGCAAGCGCAATGATCATCAAGAATATGAGAAGAATGACCAGAAATCACAATCGCAAAAAGCAGCATGTACACAAGGGTCTATATTTGCATACATTGCTTCAATATGATGATGATATATTTATATATGATGTGAGGATCATATGTCAAGATCAAGTTGACTTAAAAATATGACTGGAGTTGGAATCATTGAACTAGAATCTAAGTGCGTCATAAAAGGGAAGGATTTTACCCTGTAGGGGAGACCGGGGCTGGAAGTTCCCCGGGGTAAGTTGTTCCGACAGTTATAACTTTGTAAAGAAAAGAGACAGCAATACACGTGAAATTCGTCGTTAAAGCATCAGGTGATGCGCCGCGTTGGCGGCCAATTTAGTTGCTGCGACGGCGGCGGATGAGTGACTGTGCGTACCGTGCTCGAGATCACCACGTGAGTAAATTTTTTCGTATTTCATCTTTTGGTCTATTTATTTTGATTATTCGCCGATTTACGTGCGTCTTTCCTATTTAAGAGTGATAATACTTAGGTATCTTATTGTTTGAATGTTTTTTCAACCGCTTTCTTTAATTTTCTTGTATGACAGTTTTTATATAAAATTTCAATTTGGGGCTACAAGTTCCCTTCTAAAGGGGCTAGTTGTTCCCCGGAACAACTTACCCCAACAAGCCTTCAAATTTTTATAGGTATTTTTTTCTTTTTTTTTAGGATGGTACGTACTTACAAACGAAAAACTGAGAGAGGGAAAACCTCTGAATCGTTATTACGCCAAGCTGCTAATGCTGTCATACAAGATGGAAGAAAAATAAAAACAGACGCCAGAGAACTGGAAATTTGCCACATGACGTTACATTGATTTGTTAAAAAAAATGAGAACTGGTCAAGATCCCAAAATAGGCTACAAAAGCAGATTAGTGTTCACCACGGAACAGGAAAAAGAGCTAGTGAGTTACATTTTAAAATGTTCATCAATATATATATGCCTGGAGAGGTGCGAAAACTCGCTTATAAATGTGCAATTAAATTTTTTTCTTCGTGGCACAAGAATGGAGAAGCTGGGGAAGATTGGTTCACTGGGTTCATAAAAAGGAACCCAATGTTGTCCATACGAACACCAGAAGGGACCAGTGCAGGACGTGCATATGCATTTAACAAATATAATGAAGACAATTTTTTTACTAAGCTCGGCGATATTCTACTTAAATATAAGTTGCTACCTTCCAGAATATGGAACCTTGACGAAACTGGAGTCACGACTGTGTTAAAGCCAAAGAAGATAGTAGCCCAAAAAGGTATAAAACAGGTCGGTGCTATAGTGTCTGCTGAGCGTGGAACCTTAGTTACTGTGGAGTTAGCAGCAAGTGCGACAGGAAATACTATTCCGCCAATGTTAGTGCTTCCCCGTTTAAAATTTAAAGACTTGTTTGTAAGGGATGGGCCCTACGAGTCTATTGGAGCTGGGAATAAGTCAGGATGGATGACTGCCACTGAATTCCTTACATATATGGACCATTTCATCAAGTTCACCAAACCTACTCCAGAAGAACCAGTTTTATTATTATTAGACAACCACTCGTCACACATTGACATCAATGTAGTAGAGAAAGCTAAATCAAACTCAATAATAATGTTGTCGTTCCCACCTCACTGCACACATAGGCTGCAGCCACTGGATGTGGGCATCAATGGGCCTTTTAAATCGTATTGTGCCAAAGCGCAGGACAACTGGCTACGAAATAACCCGGGAAAAACAATATCGATTTATGAAATTCCCGGAATTGTTAAATCAGCATGATCTTTAGCAGCAACCCCTGTAACTAATATGAATGCTTTTAAAAAGGCTGGAATATGTCCCTATAACCCTGACGTATTCCTGAGATACCACAATGTCCCCTGGCGGACTACTTCGTGGACCGGGTTATCATCTACCCGGCCCAATGCGGGGTGGTCCGCCGAACTATGGCGTGTGGCGTTCCGCAGGGGTCGGTCCTTGGGCCGCTTCTGTGGAGCATCGGGTACGATTGGGTCCTGCGCGGTGCTACTCTTCGGGGGGTCGGCGTACTTTGTTACGCCGATGATACCCTAGTTACCGCGCGGGCCCCAACGTTTAGCGACGCCACCGTTCTCGTCACGGCAGGTGTCACCCATGTTGTGCGCCGTATCAGGGCACTGGGACTGAAGGTAGCCCTCGAAAAGTCCGAGGCCCTTTTCTTCTATGAGCCTCGGCGGCCGCCGCCTCGGAGTCAGGCGATTGTGGTGGGGCACCTCCATCGCTGATTGCGGGCAGTATCCCCTGGGATCTCGAGGCTGGCGTCCTTAAGAGGGTTTACAAGGAGGGCGCCCTGATGCGGCGTGTTGCAGGAGGTCGGCCGCTTCCGGAGGAGATCGATCGCTGGAGACAGGAGGCTCGCAATGTTCTCTTCCGGAAGTGGGCCGATAGGCTAGCTACGACGATGAGTAGCTTGCTGCTTGTGGGGGCCGTTCGGCCCGTCCTGCGTGAGTGGGTAGAAAGGGGTCATGGGGCTCCCACGTTTCACCTCACTCAACTTCTCACGTGTCATGGCTGCTTTGCCAAGTACCTGTGGGAGGTGGTGGGGGTGGAAGCGGAGCCCCGGTGCCCAAACTGCACCAGCGGCGACCCCGACACGGCGCACCACATTTTGGCCGTGTGTGACGTGTGGGGCGGCCAAAGAGCGGCCCTCACAAGCATCATTGGTGTGGACCTCTCGCTGTCGGCCGTAGTTTCAGCTATGGCCGGCAGCGGCCAGTGTTGGGCCGCCGTCGCCTCGTTCGCTAGCGAGGTGATGGCGGCCAAGAGAGAGACACTGCGGGAGCGGGAGCGAGCTGGACTCACTCTTCCGCCCCGCAGGCCCCCGGCCAGGGGACGCCGGCGAATGCAATTCGCCCGCGTCAATGAGAGTGGTCACGGGCAGTGTCCGGGCGTCCGGGCGGCGTCCGGGGGACCCGCTGCCCCTATGCTGATGTAGCGGAATGCGCCCCTGTGTGTTCCTGGGGTGCATTCTTGAGGTGAAAAACCCCCACCATTCCGACCTGATTGCCGGGATGGTGGGGTCTTGAGTAGCGGGCCTACCAAGGGCGCCCCTAGCCGAGTCGCGGTGAGTAGACTATCCCGCGGCTCGGATTAGGCGAAGGAGGAACACCGTGGTGGTTTAGTGGGTAGTCTGGCCTTTGTCCGAGGCCAGGAGTCCCACACGAAGCGAGCCCACTGCCATCGCGGGGGGTGAGCGAAGTGCGTAAATGCATTCCACCACGTAAACAAAAAAAAAACCCTGACGTATTCACAGAGGCAGATTATGCACCATCCTTCGTGACAGATCGGCCAATGTTACAAACAGACACTGTGTCAAATGAGGAATCCCTCCAGCCTTCGAGCAGTTCAGCCGAAATAAATGCTACGGACCCTGAAATACCCCAATCCCTTCTACCAATTTTTCACTCTATACTTGGATATTGGGAGTGATGAAGACCATACCCACATTGCACCGATGGTGCATGGACCATCCAACCTGCTACCTAATAAAAATAAAAATACTTACATCCGGTTGTTCGAGGCTATCAAAACAAAACTATCACTTTGTATAGATTTTTATAAATGCAACTACGAAATAGCTCAGTATAACGCTTTTCAAACAGTTTTTATTCCCTGAAGCGATCTTAACCGGATGCTACTTTCATTTTAATAAAGCTGTATGGAAAAAAGGAAAGGATCTTACTGTTACCAATACACATGAAGTAAGACAAACTGTAAGATTGACTGCAAATTTACCATTGCTTCCTATTACCTACATATCTGAGGCGTGGATAAACATTTCTCAAAGTGCATCTGACACAGAAGATATGCAAAAATTCCATCATTATGTTAATAGATGTAGGAACACATGGAGTCAAGTAACAAAGCGCGCACTCAGCGCTAGGATGTATGACTGAGGTACCAACCAGTCGAATAAAGGCACTTAGATCGGACACACGTCTCTACTTGTTATTATTTATGCACCTCTGCCCTTCTGATTAAGGTTACTCCGAACAGTAGTATAAACCTTACAGTGGTGACCCCGACTGAACAAACTTTTCCCCGGTTACAACAGTGACTTAAGATAGTAATAGCAATAGCAGTGTGCATTTTTTTGGTTAAGTTAGAGTCTGTGTATATCTGTGCGTAATATGGCTCAGCAAAACATCGTCACGGCACCAGCGCCACCACCGGTACCTGGACCGACCCCGACAGCCCGGCCCGTTAAGGTAGAAGGAGAAACAGCGTTGGCCATCATCACGGTTTCGTCGCGCATACCAGAATTTTGGACGGACCAGCCACGGCTCTGGTTGGCGCATGCGCAGCGGATTCGTTGCGGGCGCGCAACGAGATCGCCGCGAGTAACCAGCGTGGCCACCATTTTGTACTGTCTCGTACAACCGCCAGCCTGTCTGCCCCGCCTCACCTCAGTCCGTAACGAGATACGAATGTGAGAGGACGTATGTATCATCATGGCATCATTGGGAGATTCTGATATTGATACAGAGTTATTTATCTGTGAAATCCAAAATCGCTACGTAATATGGAATCAAAAAAGTAGAGAATTTAGTGATCGTAATTTAAAAAAAAAGGCATGGGAAGAGATTTGCAATTTATTTGTTCAAGGCTTTACAGAAAAAACAGTGAAGGAAAAAAATGAAGCAGGTAAAAAAAACACAATAACATTGATTTATATATATATTTATATGGTAACGCCCCTTCATTTGAAACAAAATAGTCGGCAAATTTATCTCTTATCGAATTACCCGAAAGTCTACAAACATTAACGTGTGGGTTGTCATAAAGTCCAAATACTTGTGGTACTTTCTTACGACGTCTTATTACCTTAACTTTAGATCGTACAAAATTATGCAATATACAACAAGTTTTGACTATTTCTTCGCCAAAGTCTATTCCAACATTTAATGGTCGGTGAAAAATACGCCATTTATTAGTCATGATTCCAAAAGTGCACTCTATATATCTTCGTGCTCGGCTTAATCTATAATTATATATTCTTTTTGTAGGCGTTAAATAGTTGCCGGCATATGGTCGTTGCATGTAGTTTGACAATGGAAATGCTTCGTCGCCAATAAATGTAAAAGGCAACGCTATTTCATTGTTCATTATTTGTTTCGGTTGTGGAATATTCAAACGATTTTCTTCTATATCACTTCTTATTTGGCTTCTATCACTTCTATCACTGAACTTTTTCCATAGGAACCAACATCAATAAATATATACTTATTTATTTTATTTATTTTTTAACTTTATGCACAGTTTATTGTACAAAGGCGGACTTAATGCCAAAGGCATTATCTGACAGTCTACCTTAGGGTGATGCAGAGATGCGTTGAGGTAGGTGCAGGCAAAAAAATTAACCATGAACTATCAACGATAAGGAAATACTCAAATTTGTTTACAATAATGATATATACATATAAATATATATACATATACTATACATACACAACCATAATACATTTACACAAACATTTACATAAACCATACACATTTACATAAACTACTTATATACTCATATTATACATGGTATGTACTTACATATAATCAAGCATAGATACACAATCATAAAATATAATAATCCATTTATATCCATTATGACGACTAGGAGCCACTGTAGAGCTGACGTACCTTGTACTTGAACGTAGCACGGTTGGTGGTCATCCTGATTTCGAGAGGAAGCGCATTCCAGAGGAGGACAGCTTGCACGAGGAAAGAAGAATGAACTAGACCAGAACTATGAGTGGGACAGTGCAGAAGAAGGTTGTTAGCTGATCGGAGATTTTTGTTGTGATGAGAGCCAAGTAACTGAACATGAGTTGATAAGTAAGTAGGAATATTAGGGGATCTTAAAATAAATAGTATGGATCATCGTTACCGCCCGCAAGCTGCGGCGCTGACGTATCTGCAACCATCCCAACTCCGAACGATGAGTTGAGATATGATCATATTTCCTAAGGTTGAAGGTGAATCGAATGCAATTGTTGAGAAGGCGGTCAAGTTTATTGAGTAGATCTGCATTCAGGTCCAGGTAGCAAACATCACCATAGTCCATTACTGGAAATATCAGGGTCTGCATAAGCATTGCCTTGGTTTTAGCTGGTAGGAAGTTTTTGAGGCGATAGAGGCTACGCAGCATCCCTGTAACCCTTTGACAGACCTTTGTGACTTGAGTTTACCAGTTCAGGGTGGAGTCAATATTCAATCCCAGGTTTTTAACGTTCAGCGTGACAGGAATCAATCTTCCGTTGAAAGTTAATGATGGCAGAGTTGCATTGTCTACCCTATTCATCATATGGCTACTGCCAATTAAGATACCCTGGCATTTATCAGGGTTGACAGAAAGACCAAACCTGTCACACCAACCGCCTATTGATTGCAAATCAGCGTTAACCCTATCGATAGCCTCCGAAAGATTGTCCGCACGAGCTTGGCTGTACACCTGCAGGTCATCGGCATACAAATGATACGCACACTGAAGTTCAGATGTAATGAGGTTAATAAATATAGAAAATAAAAAAGGAGAAAGAATACCGCCTTGCGGAATGCCAAAACCAAGATTACGCCAACCAGATGAATTCTCGTCTACGCAAACCGACTGCTGACGTCCACGAAGATATGAAGAGAACCACTCCAACTCGTCAGCTGAGATTCCAATATGGGCCAGTATTGCTAGAAGGATGTCATGATTCACACAATTGAATGCATTAGAAAAGTCCACCAATACTAGCACTGAGACACAACCTCTCTCCATTCCGTCTCTGATATCTCCCGTTACTTTAAGGAGTGCGGTTGTGGTACTGTGTCCCGGTCTAAATCCTGATTGCAAAGGACTTAGTATCCCATTGGATTGCACATAGTTAAACAGCTGGCGATGAACACAAGCTTCCAGCACCTTGGACAGGAAAGGGAGGATGGAAATAGGACGAAAGTGATTAGGAAGAGAAGGATTGGAGATCTTAGGAAGAGGGCGTACGCAGGCCTTACGCCACAAGTCAGGAAATTGACCAGAATCAAGCGAAAAGTTGATAATGTGTGTGATAGCAGGAAGGAGTTGGTCTATGACAGTGGTTATCATACGGCGACTGATGTCATCACTGCCAACTGCCTTTGATTTAATTGCAACAATAGTCTTTTTGATCTCCTCTGACGTGACTGGAGTGAATTGAAAAGGTAAGTGATTGGGATTGGGCAGTCCGGCTATATAGTCAACCGTTTGACACTTGGTTGGGCCATCAATTGTGTGCAAGGTAGAGAAATGATGGTTAATGGCATCCAACTCAATTGTCTTGGGTAACTCCAGCTGTCTTGGTTTACCAATGCCCAGTGTCCCCAGAAACCTCCAGACATCAACAGATGTCAAGGAGGATATGTTATCGAGAATATGTCGGCGTTTAGCGTTGTGTATCACCTGATTACACCGATTCCTGGCAGTTTTATAAGATTCCCAGTTAGTATCCAATCGATTCTTTTTAAACCTACGAAAAGCCCGATCTCTCCTTTTCATAGCAGTTCGAACATCACTCGTTATCCAAGGAGCAGGTCTATGTTTCAACTTCACCCTCCTAACGGGTGCATGAATGTTATAGAGGCCAATAACTTTTTCGTTAAATGCACGTACTTTATCGTCAATGGTGCTTGCCTCTGCTAAATGCTCCCAACTGACTTTTGCAGCTTCATTGCACAACTTGTCGACATCCATACGTCCAAAGCAACGTCTGTACAACACCTTAGGTTTGACTTTAGGAGTCTTAATAATGTAGAAGATGTAGATCAGGTCATGATGGGAGAATGCCGGAGCTAAATACTGACCGTGTGTTCGAACAAGGGTGGGCGACGACGTAAGTATTAAATCGAGCCAAGTGTCTTCGATATCTTTGTTGTGGTGTGTGGCCTGAAGCGGTAAAACCTGGAGGCTAGCTGACTCGACTATGTTCAGAAGTTTTCTGGCTCTTGATGACAGACTAGGGAGAAGATTAGTGTTGAAATCACCCATGATGATGTAACGCTCGTAATCAGACCCCAGGGATTCAAAAATCAATTCGATATCGGTGAAGTAGTTGACAGTTGGAGGACAATAGACAACACCTACAAGGACCCTGACACCCCTGACCCAGACCTCGAGAAAAAGGAACTCAGCGGTGGCAGAGTACTCAGAAGGAGATGAAGCGACTATTTTGAAAGGGAAGTCGCTACGTAGGTATATCGTTACTCCTCCGCCTTCTTTACCGATCCTGTCGTTCCTTATCAAGATATATCCGGGCAGTGGGTAGGAGGTAGATGGCAGATGTGGTTTGAGATAGCTCTCAGAAATCAGGATGGCATGAATGTGGGAGTTAGCAAATGTTGCAACCAGTTCACTGTAATGATAGGGCACACTTTGTGCATTTATATGACACACATTGAGTGTTTGCCCCGATTCCTGAAAAGTCTCACGAAGCCTATCGCCGAGTGTGCTATCGGTGGCCGAACAGAAACTGTCTTCCTCAGAAGAAGTGTCTGCCTCATGGATTGAGCGATAAGAGACACTGTCATCGATAGAATAGTTCATAATACGACAGTGACAGTAATTAGACTAATTAGATAAAATGAAATATGAATAGTACCTATAACGTAAGTAATTATATAATAAATAAATAAATTATATAATAAGCGTAGTACCACACTAATATATAGATAAATAATTTAAAAAAAAGAATAAATATTTATAACTAAATTATAAAATAATAAAAGTGATTACTATGTTATATTATAACAACCTCTCTGCACCACCCGCCAGTCAACAATATATTATTTAATATTAAAATACATTTTTTACGTCAACCAAAACACACAAAAAGAAAAAAAAAAGAAAACAGTGAAATCATTATAAGTGTAACGTACATCTAAAATGAATATCAGAATTATGGAACGCAACCTTTATGTCACCTCGACTCTTGACACTTCTTTTGACAGCTGTCAGTCAGTAATACAATAACATCACCAACCTACGACTATTTTAACATTATGTAAAATAAACTAAAAATTAGGGGTAATCAGAATGAGATAAATAGTAACTGGGAGTTAATAATAATTATTACTGTGTGTACCTGCATTCCAAATCCAACGGGTTACATAAAGCATGGGTGACATAAACGCTACTCACTATGCATAATGTTTTTCTTGACTTTGCTGGATAAATGGGCAACTGGGGCCATGGGATGCGCCTCAGTCAGGGACTGTTAATCTTCTGCCGTGGTTATTTTCTGCCTACTGCCGTCAGGAACCTTGACCACGATTACACCGTCTTGCGTCCAACAAGCCCTAGTGCCGAAGTGTAACCTTGCCTTGGTGAATACCGCCTGCCTTACCCTGGTCAGAAACTCTCTGATTGAGACGGGTGAGCCTTTCAAAGCTGTTTTGGCTCTCCATATGGCTGATTTGGCTTCTAGGGTGAAAAAGCGTACTAGTACTGGCCGATGCTTCTCCTTACTGACAGCTTCTAACCTGTGACAGGCGATAATCGAGGCCGATGGGAAGTCCTTCAGAGCAAGATTCTTGTGAAGAATGTCCATGATGACTTTTGTACAATCTTCATCCTTTGCCTCTGCAACTCCCAGGAATAACAGAGTCTTACGCCGGTGTCTGGTCTCAATTGTGTCAATGGTCTTAGAACATTCATTTATTTGTTTACGTAGTAAACCAAGCATACCATACATAAGCTCCCTGAAGGTCCGGAACTCCTCAGCCACTCTCGCAACGGTGTCTTTGGCCGGTCCACCACTTTGAAGCTGTGCCTCCAATTGCTCCATCCTCCTTGCAAAACATTCTTCCAATGTCTTCTGTGCTGACTCAATAGTGCTTAGTTGAGACATGATGTGAAAATATATTGCTGTTGTGCTGGCAGGTGGTGTATTCAAGATTTATATTACATAAACCCTTGCAAACGTTAGTAGTGTTTAGTGAAACTATTTGCCACTAGATTCACCAAAAAATTTATAATTAATTTAAGTTTTTCTAATTAAATCTAAATTTAGATATTTTGAGGTGTATTGACTTTTTGACACCTACCGCCAAAAAACTTGTAGTTGGAGTCACAGACGGCTAGTAAATTCATCGAGAAATACTTTTTGTAGTTAAAATATAGTGAGCCGCTATGGCACGGCTTTATCATCCTAATATGTTTGCCGTCCACTGCACCTATGCAGTTAGGAAAATCTGCATTTTCTAGAAATCCTTTACTAATATTTTCCCAGTCTTCTGTTCGCTTGGGTGGCATACAAATATGTAATAAGTTTTTAATAATAGCTTTACATGTCTCCCGAACAATTTTTTGTATTGTTGAAAATCCTCTTCTAAATGAAAAATGCAGGTCCATTAAAGAGCACCCCGTTGCCAAATACCTGAAATATTACTTTATGTTACAGTTGTTAAGCTACAAAAAAGATGGAAAGGAATCCGCGACACATACGTCAAAGATAGGAATAAAAAAATCAGGAGTGGCTCCGGTGCATCTTGTTCTAAAGAATATTCACCTTTGCTCTCATTTTTGAATACTACTACGCGGACCCGTCCTTCGAAATCCCCGCCACCAGCAACTTCAGATCATGACAATACAATAAATATGAGCGACTATTATACAACAAATGTTACAAAAAGGAAGAAAAAATCTGATGATGCTGAGGATAATATGATTACAAAGTTGATACAAGGAATGGACGAGAGGATAATGAATAAGGAAAGAAAAAGTTATGAAAGTGACCCCGAATACAACTTTGCGTTGTCTCTGGTTGCAGATTTAAAATCAATTCATCCAGACTATAAAATGGATGCCAAAATGGAGATCATAGGAGTTTTGAAAAAATACAAGCATATGTCTAACAGCTATCCTCCAAACTATTCAGGATATTTTACAAGTCCAGAGCCACCGCAAAATAATTCATTGCAACCAATTAATTCGTCACCAAGTGTTTATGACGAGAACAGTAACGCCGAAGATACAATTTATAGTGATTTATTTTCAGAATAGTACTTAATAATTTTCTAAATCCTGATTAGGCAATTATTTTAATTGCGAAATAATTTAATTGCTACCTACTGTAAAATCAATCGATAGGTTGATAATTTGGAGATAATTAATGATTAATAATATTAAAGTAGTTTGATTAGTAATATTAAAGAAGTTTAATTAACATTTTCTGTGTACTTAATTAATGATAAAAACATACCTTAGAGTAATTACGAGCCTTTCTTCAGGTGACACTGATAATCTCAAATGTGTGTCTTCATGTCTTATATCATTTTGTATCAGATGCAACAACTCATTAAATGTAGGTTTTGACATTCGCAGGTAGGAACGAAATTGTTTTGGATTATTTTTTATACGTTTGCAAAACAACACAAAGTAGTCGCTCTCTTCCATTCGGTTAACCGATAATGGATCTTCCCAAATTCGTTGATGTTTTCGTCTCCGGCGTCTTCGAAGTAACAAAGTCAACAGCAGTGTCTCCTCGTCGGAATCCATTTTATTACTGAGTGTACAAAGATGCGACGAAAACGATGCCAATTCGCGGCGCATTCGCGACGTCTTCGATGTGCAGCCGCGGCGTGTTCGCGACGCATTCGCTGCGCGCCCGCTCCGCTCCGCAGCCGTTCACAAACCGCTAGTATGATGAGGCTCTAAAGGTCCCAATTGGCTTTGCTTCTACCACTATAGATTCAAGGACAGAGCCACCAAATGCGTCACGCCATGCCATTGGAAGGGAGAAGCCCCAACGGCGGGAAAAAACTAGCGGAGGCGGAAGTTTGTAGTAGCCTGACAAATAATCACCTATGTATAACAGACAAAAAAAGTGGACTAAAATTTTTAATTGACACAGGAGCGAACGTTTCGTCGATTCCAGCCACGCAGAAGCAGGCGTTGCGTTGCGTCGCGGGCCAGGAGTACAAGCTGTACGCAGCCAACGGAACGGAAATTCGAACATTCGGTACGTGTAACTTAACTCTAGATTTGAAATTGCGTAGAACTTTTAAATGGTCATTTATTATCGCCGCCTGTGAAACAACCTATTTTAACAGTCTGCAATTCAAGCAAATATGGTTGCCGGACGTTAAGAAACATATTTATTGCGAAATATCTATAGATAGAATTAGACCTTATTTAACAAAAGAATTTAGGCATTTAGCTTTTCAATCAGTACATAATCTCAGTCACCCCGGTATCAAAACCAGTAAGCAGCAAAAATTTTTTTGACCTGACATGGACAGAGATATAGCGGGCAAGAGCGTGTTCGCATTGTCAAAAGGTCAAAATTACCAGGCATACCGCTTCCGGTGTAGGAGATTTCGAAAAAGCAGAGCGTTTTCAACATTTACATATCGATATCGTTGGTCCTCTACTATTTCAAACGATGGGCATAGATACTGCGTTACAATGATCGATTGTTGCACAGGTTGGCCTGAGGCTTACCCCGTTCAAGACATCACTGCTGAGACAGTGGCAAGGGTAGTATTTGAAGGTTAGATATCACGTTTTGGCTGTCCTTCTAAGCTCACTAGCGACCAGGGCAGACAATTCGAAAGCGATTTGTTTAGTAAATTGATGAAATATATGGGCATACAGAAATTACGTACGAAGCCTTACCATCCGCAGAGCAATGGAATGATCGAACGTTGGCATAGAGCGTTGAAAGTCGCTTTAATGGCACGTTTGCAATGCAACAATAGTAACTGGGTATACGAATTGCCTACCGTTTTACTAGGGTTGCGTACCGCTACTAGAAGCGACACTGGAGTGAGCGCGGCTGAATTGACATACGGTAAGACAATTCGTTTACCGGGAGACTCCTATGACGATATTAAATAACGGACTCGGATTCGGAATATTTGCAAAAGTTAAGAAGTACTATTAGCAAATATAAACCTAGACCTAAACGTCATAGTAACACGCACTCATTATTTATGCCCAGTAATTTAAATTCATGCAGAAGCGTTTTCGTATGAAATGACGTCACGCGCAGATCCTTGCAACCACCGTACGAAGGTCCATATATCGTAATCGCTCGTAAACCAAAATATTTTACTTTGAAAATAGGGGACAAAGAAACCTCTGTGTCCATCGACCGGTTCAAACCTGCTTAGATACATGATAGACACAGATGAGGCCATGCATAGCGACACTAATCCTAAAACAGATTGCAGTTTAGGGTTAGATGACACTTCTAGTAATGTTCTATGTCCTAAGACATCACGAAGTGGGCGCGTTATCAAGCCGCCCCTTCGTTTTGCCCAGTAACCAAGTAACCGATGTATGTTACGACTGTTTGAGCGCACGACGTAATTGTACCTATGGCTCAACAGTTAAAAGGCTACTATAAAATAAGTGTTGAGTTCGAAGTTTTATTTTTTTTGTATAACTATATTACAGTGTCAGGCGAAGTTATTGGCCAGAGAATGAATACAATGGAAATTGTGTTAGTCGTTATAGTTGTGTTATGCACAATCATGTTAATATGCACTGTTAGAAACAAGTGTAAAAAACCGCTACGTAGTTGGTTACGTAAAGAAGCAGCTGTGGTAGGTTTATCACCACCACCAATGGTCAAAATACATACAGTGCAACCAGCAGCAGCACCCACACAACCTGTACCGCATACCAATGTATATTAAACCAAGTGTAACGAGGTATTAAAGTTTTCTGTAATATAATAAAAAACAGAAATCATTTAGAAATTATAATTAAATGTAATCCGGTATGAAAATGTTGTCGTCACCTGGGATACATAAATGCAAATTAATATATAGGAATGCTAGCGCGAGGTATGCGGAGTAGTGAATGCAAGAGTTGCAGGCGCTGTCGTGATGGGCGCTGAGGGTCGCAAGGGATGTATTTAAATATTGCAGAGCGGGTCATCACGGCAGCTATCCATAATATTAGTACGAATGTGTGTAGATTAAATTATAAGTCTCTGTCGACCCACATTTGTCATAGTTCGTTGCTAACCACTTGTTTGTATAGCGTCACCGGACTCCCGTTGCAACATAGACATTTCGTAATACGATAGACACTTGTAATGCTATTAACACTAGTCAAAGGCAGATAACCTGTAATAGTATTGATTAAGGTTTACAAAATTATATTTTTTTTTTTTTTCAAAACGGAGGGAGTACTACTGTAGGGAGGGACACATGGAGTCAAGTAACAAAGCGCGCACTCAGCGCTAGGATGTATGACTAAGGTATCTAGAGCGGCTGCGCCGCGGTTAAGTAACCAGTCGAATAAAGGCACTTAGATCGGACACACGTCTCTACTTGTTATCTTTTATATCTTTTTGGAGGAAACGTGAAAATTGAAATATCTTTTTCACATACATATTTTTCATATAACGTACATATTTTTATTTACATACATATTTTTATGTCCTCTTGTCTGTCTGTTTTTTTTGTCTGTTCAGTCGGGGTAATATCGGCAACGGCTAAGCCGATTTTTATGCTTTACTGCTGCTTACTTTCAATTGTAAATTGTTGATGTTACGCGGAATATAAGCTACTTTATTTTGTTAAATTTAATTAGGGTTCTGCGTAGACGTAAAAAAAACATGCAAAATTTTAACAATATTTTTTTTGGTCACGGGGCTTTTGCGGGACGATTCTTTGACATTATAAGTAGTAAGTTAGGCAACTTTTATTTTATAGATTGAAAAATGGAGCCCAGTAACTCAGGTGAATTTCAACGCCCAATAATAACGGGTCAGAGGGTGGTCACGACTCCGCGAGGGGGCTTGCACACCTCAGTGAGTGTCCGGCCAGATTCGTGTAAGTATTATACATATATAAATTCTAAATTTAGTTTTTCAACAATTGGATGAGCAGTCTTAACTTATTTGCTACTTTCGTGGTAGAAAATTTTCGTTTTAATCATAGTTACATCTATAGTTTTGTTTGTACAGGCCTGGAATCCGGAGACCCTCGTCGTCGGCGACGATATTGAGATACTGCAGCCTCGTGTAAGACCGCGCGCCCTCTTTCCATCAAATGAAGTATGTATTGAATTTACTTTCACTTGACATTTTTTGGGACTCCGGAAATGGTAATTCTTGGTTTTGGTGTATATTTTTATAGCTCAAGAAATCATTTTCGCTTTGTTTTTTTGTTTAGGTACGATCTTTCCAAATTAGCTAGACATATCTGAGGCTACAATTAATATAATGCAACATATTAACCGAGGATCTGTGGAGCATACTAACTTCTTAATGTTCGATTTGGCGAAGGTTTTGCTTTGGATTGTTTTGCATGAGGTCATAGGTACTATACTTTCTCTGGGCTTCAGTCAGACGTTTGGAGAAAAAACCTAAGGGTTGCCATCTGTTACTTACCCGCTGCTGCAGAACTGCTCCCACGCTGCTGTCTGATGCGTCAGTCATCAAGGCTAACGGGGAGTCTGGTAATGGGTGTGCTAGTAACGTCGCGTTCTGTAGACTTACCTTGCTTTCTTCGAACTCATGTGTTGCTGCGTCTGTCCATTGTATGATTGTCTTGTCCTTACGCTTTGAGTTGTGGAGGTGTTTATTCATTTCGGCCTGCCCTTGAGCTGCTTTTGGGATGTGCGCCCTGTAGAAATTTAGCATGCCTAGATACCTGCGCAGGTCCTCTACTGTTTTAGGCCTTGGGTAGTTTTTTATGGCCTCAACTTTATCATGCAGAGGTTTTATGCCCTCTGCTGATACTTCGTAGCCTAGGAATTTTAGTCTTTGTCGGCCCAGACAACACTTTGATATGTTGATGGTGATGCCGAATTCGTTAAAACGCTTAAAGACTTCCTCTAGGTGATGTTTGTGGGACTCTACGTCGGCACTGGCGACGATTATGTCGTCTGCAAAACAAAACAAAAAATCCAGCCCTTGCAGGACGCTGTGGTCCATGAACCTCTGGAACGTTTGACTGGCTCGTTTCAAGCCGTACGGCATTGCTGGGAACTCGTACAAACCCATTGGCGTGATTACAGCTGTTTTCTCGATGTCGTCCTCGTGTACTGGTATGCAGTTGTAGGCCCTGTTGATGTCCAGGCTCGAAAAAATGTTCTTGTTCGCTAAAAGGTATGTGAAGTCTTGTAGTCGCGGTACCGGGTACCTGTCCGGTTTTGTTATCGAATTTAACTTCCTATAATCCCCGCAGGGCCTAATGTTACCATTCTTTTTGGGTACTACATGTAATGGACTGGCCCACGCACTTTTGCTGTGTCTACATATTCCTAGGTCCATCATAAGTTGAAATTCAGTTTTAACTTTTTTATATCTGTCTGGAGGCAGCGGGCGTGCACGAGCATGCACCGGAGCCCCAGTAGTTTCTATGTGGTGGCGCACGCTATGTTTAGGGATGCCTTTGAAAGAGAACGGTTTCGTTATATCTGGGTATTTTGTTAGAATTTCTATGAAGGGGTGATCGTCGGGTGTGGTTTTTATTGTGGATTGGTCAGAATCGGAGAGTGAACCAATCGCCATTATGCTTGTTTCTGTATCTATTAATTTCCGGCCACTAAGGTCTATTAACAGTTTGTGCTTAGATAAAAAATCTGCGCCTATTATTGGTTGCTTAACATCAGCTATGACAAATATCCACCTATAATTTCGTCTTAATTTAAAGTCTAATTCTTTTGTTATTTGTCCATAGCTCTTAATTTTAGTGCCGTTTGCCGCGAACAAGTTGTATTCATAATTTTCACTATGCTTTGATATGTGCTTATCACTCACAAGATTACGCGGATAGACCGATATGTTTGCGCCACTGTCTATGAGATAAGAGGTACCTGTGTGCTGGTCCATGATGCTGAGACGATGATTTACTTGCGGCCTGCACGACTCGCCCATTTCGTGCACCGCTGTTAGTTTTCCGGCTTCTTCTTATTCCAGTTGCATGGTTCCGCGCATTTGTTCGCCCGATGCCGGAACCGGTAGTGGTACTCGCATAACCAATCACGGTCTGCTGGGGTTCGCCTGCGGGATGGGCTGCGACTCGTTGATCTGGCTCCAAAGCGTCCGAACCTGCCTCTACCTCTGCCGGTGAAACTGGGTCTGGGCTGCCTGCTTTCTAGTCCTCTTATCCTCTCTGTCAAGTTCTTGATTTCTGCTATTAAATTTGTGGCTTCGCTTCCTGAAGCTACATCTATTTTGCTGACTGTCTCTCTATGTGATACGGATTCTATGACCTTGTCCGCTATGTTTCCTAAGGTACTAAGGTCCTTCGTCTCCGTAGCTGCCAAAATCCCTCTTACTGTGCTTGGCAACTGGTTAAGCCACAGTATGAGGAGGGTTTCGTCCTCAATCTTGCCACGTGCAATATCACGCATTTTCCTCAGTAGTTGCGATGGCCTCTGGTCTCCTAATTCCATCTCGTTCATGAGTCTGTGTACCTGTTGCTCCTTGGTCCTCGCATAGATTTCGCACAATCGCTTTTTTAGCGTAGAGTACTTGTCTGTTTGCGGGGGGTCTCTGAGAATGTCCGTGACCTGCGTCAGAACATCTTTGCCTAATTTTGATACGATTATCTGGTACCTTGATTCATCCGACGCCTTTTGCGGGTTCAATACTGCTTCAGCCTGGATAAACCACAGCTCGGGCTCGTCGCACCAGAAGTCTGGAATACGCGTCGTAACCGCGATGCTCGTGATCACCTGCTCTTCGGATTTCACTATAGCCGCACTGCCGTCGTTTGCCATTTCGTTACGCTAATGTTTACACACGAGTGCCTAACATTCAAAAGTTCACAAAAAAAATTTCACGAGGTTATAGGTTATATAACCTACAAACTCCCACGTTCACGTTCGGGGTCACCACTTTGGAGGCTATGCCTATAGGGTCACGTGGGAGCACTTCAATAAAAGGTGGCATACACTTATAACGTTTATTACTGATCACACAGAATGTCTCACAATATGTAGGACTTATAATCGAGTAACTAGAACACTTGATATTAACTTAGAATATTTATAAGTGGAGCGAGTTTATATGTGGCCGACTGTAGCGAGCCTATCGTATGAACTGGCTTCACGGAGCGCGGGGGCTCCGTCGCTGCCGGGCGAGGAATTCGCTGACGTTGCGTCTGCGATGCGACGCCGCTACAGTCCTAATAAAAATAAAAATCTAATAGATATAGTCCACTCACAAATCTCACCATATGGTAATTTAAATAACATAATCCCTAATGGCTAACATAAACAACATTAACCGTGAACTTGATTCGCCAACGGTAGGAAATCTCTTTACTTGTGAACCAGAAGACTGCTTAAAGTTTATAAAACCGCTGGACGGGCACATTATAGTATTTCACATAAATATACGTAGCATAAATAAAAACTTTGATGCACTTCAAATACTGTTACACGAAACAAAACTGAAATACGATATAATAGTATTAACCGAATGCTGAATTAGTAAGGTTATTAACCTACCTATTTTGGATGGATATGTATCGTATCAGACTAGCAAAAATTGTAACCAGAACGATGGTGTAGTTATCTATGCAAGATCAGGACTACAGGTATCGGTTTGGCAACCCAGTTTTCTGGGTGGAAACTGCCTTATATGTACAATCGATAGCAAAAATATGGCCATCATTTCAATATACCGATCTCCATCGTACGACACCAACAACAGCATAGAAATGTTCTTGGATAGTTTGAATAGGACTTATAATAAACTAACCGGCTTCCAGAATATTGTCTTGATCGGTGACTTAAACATTGACATAAAATTAAATAGTGAACATGAGATGAGGGTCGATTACTTATCCACAAACGCTAGCCATGGCCTCCTTCCCACACATCTTCTACCCACAAGAATGGGAAATTGTCTGGATCACCTTCTCATTAAAACCAAATTACCTGCAACAACACTGCTGTTGGAAACACATATTACAGATCACACTCCGCTAGTCTTGACCTTATCCAATACGCAAACTGAACATGAAAAGGGCCGCCTCTCTAAGACAATAAATTTCGAAAACGTAAAGGCTGAACTAGCCACTACGAATTTTTCACATTTATTTGAAATAGATGACAAAATACAATAATGAACTCATTTATAGCGACGATTCAAACAGTACTTTCAAAACACACTACATCGAAAAGAATCACAAAGAGACATAAAATGGGAAAGCCCTGGATGACCCCCGGTCTCCTAAAATGCATAAAGAATCGGGACAAAATGCACGCACAATCTACAAAAGCACCGGAAAACCTCATTTTAAAAATTACTTATAAAAGATACCGAAACTTTTGTAACTCTTTACTACGCAAATTAAAAATTGCATACGAAAGCCAAGAACTTGAAAAATCTAAAAATAGCCCTAAAGCTCTCTGGAAAACAATAAAACAGATAACACATACAAGTAAGATAAAGTCCACCCCCAATGAGTTACTTAAAATACGTGACAGTCCTTCAGCGTCCATAAACGAAGTCTGTAGAATTCTACGTAACGTGGGGAAAAATTTAGCGGCAAGTATTCCATCCCAATACCACTCGACCCCAGGTTCTGCCTCACATAACCCAAAACACCCCCACCTCCCTCCTTGTAATTCTCTTGCACTTCTGGAAGTAGATGAAGCTGAAATCGAGATGCTTATCCTACAACTACGCAACGACTGTGCAGTGGGTTGGGATGAAATATCACCTATAATCCTGAAACAAAACCGGGACATATTGATACCACCATTGACTCACATAATAAATATTTGTCTACAGCAAGGTGTATTCCCTAACGCGCTAAAAAGGGCTATCGTTCACCCAATACATAAGGCAGGGTACAGAAGCTGTGTAAACAATTACAGGCCAATCTCTGTGCTTACAGCGATCTCTAAGATCTTTGAGAGGGTTCTCGCCAGTCGCCTGAGGAATTTCTTGGATAACCACAAAATCATATCCAAGAACCAGTATGGTTTTCGCACTGGTATTTCGACTGAAGATGCAGTCATAAACTTAACGTAGGAGGTTGCTGTGAGCTTGGATAAAAAAATCAAATGCCTAGGTATCTTTTTGGACCTAACTAAAGCCTTCGACACAGTTTCTGTCTCCTCCCTCATCACAAAATTAGAACACGTGGGAGTGAGAGGAATCGCGCTCGATATATTTAAGAGCTACCTTCGAAATCGAACACAACGTGTTAAAATTGGCGAGCACCTAAGCGACGAAGAGTCGGTAACCTATGGCGTCCCTCAGGGAAGCATATTAGGACCAATTTTATTCCAAATATATGTGAACGACCTCTGTAATATGGAAATACCATCTGCTAAACTGTTCACATACGCCGATGACACTGCTATTATAGTTTCTGGCCCCACATGGGATAGTGTAAAAAGGAGGGCAGAAGTGGGATTAGCAAAGGTCATAAAGTGGCTTAACACAAACCTTCTGACCCTTAATCTTCAAAAAACTTCTTATATTCCTTTTTCCATCCGTACAAATACTTCTCCAGATCCAACCTTCTCTCTCACAGCGCATACATGCTCTCAATTAAGGGCTCCATGTCTATGCTCGAACCTCACAAGAAAAGAACACGTGATGTACCTGGGAGTGCAAATTGACTCAGGCCTGCGCTAGGATAAGCACTTGGAAACCCTCACCACCAGAATAATGAGACTTGTCCATGTGTTTAAAACTCTTAGAAGCTCAGCAAACCCAGATACTCTAAAGATGGTCTATACTACATTGTGCCAATCAATAATAACTTACTGTATTTCGGTTTGGGGAGGGACACCAAAAACCTTGTTTCTGGGAGTGGAGAGAGCGCAGAGAGCTATACTGAAAATTATGACCCGGAAACCTTACCGATACCCGACTACTCAATTATACAAGGATTGTAAGGTTCTAACGGTCCGTCAGCTTTATGTACTGCAGACCACTCTCAGAAAACACTCCGATGGCCCCCCCTTCCAACCCCAACAAACGAAAAAATTACCCAAACAGCATAAGACACAGAACCACCTTGGCGGAACAGCAATACTATGTACTGGGTACATACATTTACAAACAAGTCCACAAAAAACTAAATATAATAGACCTAAACAGTTATGACCTAAAATCCATTGTGTCGGAGTGGCTATTGAAACAGGACTACCAACAAATAGAAGTGCTTATCAAAATCATAATTTAATGGAACAAATTTAATTTAATTTAAAAAAAAAATACATATACTTAAAACTTGATCAAAACTAGATCTACTAAAACATAATTTACTTAGTGAGTAATAAAAACACACACACACACACACACAAACACCCACACGTACACCCCCCCACACACACACCCCCACACACACACACACACACACACACAATCATATAAATTACATACCTCATCATCATTCATTTTATCACCATTTTTATCATATATTTACATATACTCGTGTGCACACTCACTTGCGCGCATCCTCTCACTTTTACTTCGCACACACAGGCAACATAAGTACATCCAAGCAACCTTACCAGTAACATAAACGGTCGAGCGACCCAAACATTCACTCACAAAAGATAGTGTTCATAAATAAAATCTCGTGCCGAACACTGTCCCTTATAGTACAGGTTTTATACCTAGTTTAAGGAACAGAGTTACCTATTTCCAATGTTGCAAACAATTAGTCTTATTGTATACCAATAGCTTTAGCTCACCTTTGTCCAGCAACTCTTGTAATGTTATTGTCTGTATTGTGTTTCTTTTGCTCCAATAAAGATTATTATTATTATTATTATTTTTTATTTTTTTCGTGTAAATCTTGTTTTGCAAATAACTGGCAGCAAATAAATAAAAATAGAATTAAGTAGATTACAGAGTTGTTCGAAATTTAAAAATAAATTTAAATAAGTAATGATTTTTGAATATGGAGGGTAAACTTTTAAAGTGTTTGATTGTGCAGTTTCTCTGAGGCAAAATAAAAATTATTTTTTTTGATTGTAAATAACGTTCTAAATCTCTATATCTCTATATTTTCATTTGAAATTTGTCATTGAGAAATCAAATTTCGCCATTATGAACAGTGTTCGCGAAGAAGTTCTTGTTACTCCCAGTATGTAAATATTTATATAAATACGTCCTGAGTGATCAGCACATGCCCCTGCTGCAGCGTCCGCAGCAGAAGTTGGTGTGCCGCATCATAAGGGGGTACCGCACGATATCTTTCAACGCGGCGAGTCTCCTAGCCGGATCGCCACCATGGATCCTGGAAGCGAGATCAATTTCGGCGCTATACCGGTTCCGAAAGCCGCCTGTCACCCTGGCAGAAGCAGGCTGCGGCGGTGGCGCACCTGACGCGCTTCCCCGTTTCCGGGGACGAGCTCCCACACCCGAGAAGAGGGCCAGATCGTGAGAGATGGCCCTGGGTCGGCCGGGGTGCGAGGGATATGCCTGTCAACCTCACCTTCGGCAACCAAAGCGACCCACAGGCGGCGTGCGTTTTAGTCGGTTCGAGTCCGACATAACCTCCTCCACCGGCTCCGGTGGGGAGGTATCCGTGGGGATTTTGCGCACGTAAAAAAAAGTATACTTGCTATAAAAGTGCCTTATTCAAAGTGATAAATAGTGTTCCTAATGAATGTTGATTGTAATAACGTGCCTTACTAAATATCTATTATGCTTATTACTTATTATGACTGGTTCGTTTCATGTATGTAATTTGATTCTGTGATCCACTGTAATTTACTAATTTTTGCAAATCCTAATGTCATTCTAGTTAGTAGTTGCGAAGCTGCCCTGCATACACGCGCTGGACCCAAAAACGCAATAGACCAGTGTTTATGATTTTTAGGATGGGGCGCTTTGTAAGGAAAACTGAAGGTCCTTCATGGGTCAGAGACGCTTTGAAAGAAGCAGTGGAAGCTGTTAAATCAGGTAGGATAGATATGCAGCTACATACCCAGATGGGTATGTAGCTGCAGCAACCGATACCATCCCAAGGAAAACCATTATGGACCGTCACTGGTCGAAGGGGCCAAAAGTCATTAAGTCTAGGCAGACCCTGGTGGTTTTAAATATGAGATAGAACAAAAGATGGCAAAATAATTGCACGTAATGAAAAGAATGGCTTTGGCCTGACTCGTACAGAATTTCTAGAGATTGTTCAGAAATGTGTTAATCAGATTGGTCTGAAACCTCTTTTACTAATGACACTCCTAGCAAATATTGGTTTTCAAGCTTCAAAAAGCGTCATAATCTGTCAATTAAAAAACCGCAGGCTATGGAGGTTGCTCGTAAGAAAGTTTGTGTACTTCATTATATAAAGATTAACTGATTAAATTGAGTTTTATTTATAATAAACGATGATTCTAAAAGTTAAATTGATAATGGTTTTCGTTGAAAAAGTTTTACTAAGTTGTAGAAAAGTGTTGAACTGAGGAATTGCTAGATTAACTGTTCGTATAATAGTTATTCATTCAGAAAAACCGTTCTGCATATATCATTAAATAGTATATATATATTTAATTTGATTTAGTTAAGTGTGCAAGTTAAAGGGTATTTTTCCTTTGTTCCCATCTACCACTCTCGAACTTACCACCCCGGGGTGGTGAATGGCACATAATTAGTTTCATCCACCACCTTCACAGTTATAGTACTGGGGTCTATTCTCATACCGTATTGGACGTTATCAATAGAAATTGGTATTATAAATAGTTGATAATATCATATAATTATATAAATAAACATTGGTTTACAAAATCATAATAAATATTTTTCTCGCTCAACAATGTATGCTCCAGAACGTAAGTACGTACTTGTGTGTGCTTTGCAGTATTTTCGCACACACATAAAACAGAAGCCGACAAGTACAGGAACAATGCATTCCTGGGGCCCTAGACAAAGTTACATTCTATTAGCGATATCGTCAATGGAAAGTTCTAAAATGTATGGAAGTGACATTATATGTGGAAATGTCGCGTGATCCACGGATAACCAACACAAATTTGCTAGACAATGTTAAAATCACTCGATTCCATTAATCCAATAGACATCTTCGAACCACTACTTCTATAGAAATGCGTAGACAAGTTGCATATTTTGACAGGTCTTATCGCTCGTTTTCGAATTTCTTGATGGAAACCGCAGCGAATGCCAAACCCCTATCGCTAACGAATAAAATGTCGATTTGCGTATGCAGAAGTGAGTGATTGTGAGTGCCGAACTGCATTTTTGCATTACCGTTTTGAGTAATTCGCCTTTAATTACTAAAATACATGCGTTGCGCTTACTGTGGGCAGCTCACAATGAATATATTTGGCAGAGACGACAAAGACGCTACATATCCCGGCGAGACTTGGAAAAATCGTTGAGATGCCGGAAAGCTTATTCATTGAGCATAACCGACTTAATAAGTCATAGTTTAAAAATCTTTGCGTGGAATTAAGAGCTTCCACTCCATTGAGAGGGTCTCTAGAGACACCTTTGGAAACAAAGGTAAGATAGTGCGGAATTGAACAATATCACTTGTCAAGTTTTATTGTTATGCTTTGAATTTACCTATTATACTTACTTATTCATCTTATTTCAGGTGATTTGCGCCCTTAGTTTTTTTGCCAATGGCTCGTACCAAAGGTTCGTAGGTGTTAATCAACACCTGACCCATCGAACAATGAAAGCACGTTGGAGATGCCTGTTGAAATACAGGGTAGGTATTGCATTATCATCCCTAACAGGCTAGCAGGATAACGCTTGCATGTGGTGTATTGCACAACATTACTATTAAGGCTGCATTACCAGCCCCAAGCGATATCCAAGCTATGGCTGTGAATTATAATACAACCTGCGCCCACTGAAGGAAGCGAAAATGAGCTAATTCAGGCAAGAGCGATACTATATATTTCATTTGTATTAAACAATTGTCGTGAATGTATGTTGTAATTATGTAAATAAAAGAAATAATGATTAAAAGTGAAATAAACTATTTTTATTTATTTTGAAAATAAAATTCACTAAATAAGATACCTTCGGGGATTTATAGACGTAATAATGTATGTTAGATTAAATCAGTTAATTTTTATAACACTAATTCAGACGTACAGTTTTTACACTAAATCAGACTAGTTTTTAATTTACTAAATTACATTGATATTTTCTATACTCCTCTCAGGTAGGTAGGTAGGTACGATAACTTAGATTCGTTGGTGTTAGGACCACCTCCAGTGCCGCTAGAATGCCGACGTATGATCGATGCTTTTTTCTGTTGATTTCCAGTCAGCCCTCACCCTAAAATTATAAATTACAATATAATTACGACAATTTTATATAACATTGTGATTATTATACATATTAGTCCCCTAAATGATGTTTAGTCTGTTATTCAAGATATTTAATAAATAGGAGAGGATATATTAATACTGGTTTATCCGGTGTCTTATTGCCACCACTGCTAATGGAATTTAGTATACGTTCCAACTCCTACCATAGCTGGTCCGCCCTTATGCGACCTTGAAGTGCTGGCTGTGGTCGGGATAGATCACCGAGGCTGGAATATGATTGATGAAAGAGTTCACTGAATATTTTATTGTATACTACTTACGTCATAGATTCTGTCTTTTTTCAACACATAATATCCGTTTTAATTTAACTAATACCGCTATATTTCACTCATTAAACTACTGCACCTTTCCATATACTCCAAGAGAGTGGAAAATTGCACTGCGCTTGTTCTCGGTCTACAGTTTGAGTCCATTCCTGAAAATGGGAGAAAGACGAATTCTTCATGTAGAATATGTTTATTTAGGTATAATATCTTCACAAACTTTCACGTTTCTAATATTAGTATTTTTTTATAATTATTTATTTAGTTTTGAACCTCCCGCGTTGAAATAATAATTTGACTCTGTTGACAGTGACAATACAAATGGAATTGGTCACATGAAAACGAAAGTTCATAGACAAAAAGTAGAGGGTGTCGACCCAACGAATCGCATATAAGAATACGAAATGTGACTAACTTTGTCTACCAGTCGAAATTCGTGAACGTCAAAGCGATGTCGAATGTCGCCGTAGATTCGCTCCGGAGCGAATTAACATTGTCTAAGGCCCCTGGACGACTCGACGCCTATGTGCGAGCGAGACCCCCTTTGCGCGAGGGAGAACGCAGCATATCTCCTACTTTCCTTGTACGTCATAATTTTATTTGCAATAAGTAAACCGAAACAGTGTGGTGCGCACGCGCAAATTCACCCTTATTTATATGCCAATATGGCGGAACCACAGGCTAGTGGAAGTTCCCAAACATCTAATAGGATTGTTTACGTTAATAAAAATAATGGTAAAGTGCTGTTACGTGCGGGATATCAATATATAAAGAAAAAGCAATACAAATCCAGTGGTCTCGCGGTGTGGGAGTGCTCAGGTCGAAGATATAATAAATGTCGAGGTCTTTTAAGAATTAAAGTAAGTATTTTTTAGTAACTACATATTAATAAGTTTTTTATATTGTCTAATATCAGGGCCGTAGTCAAAGTAACAATGCCAGAACGATAACGAAGTTTTTAAAAGATTATGAGAGGCTGGCGCATTTTAATTTAAGTAATATTTAACTATGAGTATTCTAAAGAAAAATGGGGTTCGTTCTAATTTATAAATTAGTCTCCACATTGTTTGCGAGCTAATTAAAAAAAAACTTCAAATTGCATTTGTGAATAAAATTATTAGTTCTAAGGCAACTGTGTATCGTTGTTATATGGAACACAATAATACATAATAATATGTATTATGTATAATCTACATAATAATAATACACCTACCTAAAGGCTTGACCAGACAACGCACTCAGCTTGCGCCCGCGCGGGGTGGTTGTCAGTTGTTTTGTGTACTAACTTGTAGCGACGTGTTCACACCGCGATCGATAGATGGCGCACCGGTCGGAGGCAACTGATCGCCATCACAGACGCATGCTAAACGCGTTGCGTTTGTCAAGCCTTATTAAATTATGAGTAAAAAGTTAGTTTACGTAGTAAAGAATATTCACTTAACATAATGTTTTTTTTTTATAGGGAGATGATATTGTAGATGAGAAGCATCACGACAACTGTACACCAGATTTCGCTAAAAATGAGGCTACAATATTATTGCAAAAAATAAAGGAGAACATAACAGAACCAAACTTTCCTGCCGTGCCAACCATTTACAACAAGGCAATAGCAACGCTGAATAATTCCGATGTGGGTAATATCGTGAAAGTTCCTCAATTCAATAACATAAAATCATCATTATACAGGCATCGAAATAGGACAGCAGAATTGCCAAAGATAAACTGTTGTGATACTGAAGAGGTTGAAGTTCCAGCTATATACCAAGAATTCTTGATGGCCGACTACAAACATGAAGGTGTACGTATAATTATATTCTGCTCCCAAAAATCTAGAGAGTCAGTTAAAAAGGTCAAGGACTTCTTTAGTGATGGTACTTTTAAAAGTTGCCTATCATGTTTTAAACAATTGTACGTAATTCATGGAGATTTGGGAAGTGATACAGAAGCTACTAACATCGTGCCCTTAATCTAATGTCTCATGAATAAAATGACTTATAAAGCCTACATTACTTTATTTGATTTAATAAAAGATACCTGAGTGAGAACCACTGAACTTCAAAACAGACTTTGAAAATGCTGCGATCAAAGCTATAAAAAATGTTTTCCCAAATACAGCAATTTCCGGCTGTTATTATCATTATAATAAAAGCATCTGGAAAAAAGCAAAAGAGTTTGGACTTACACAACAATGTGAAAAAATAAAGAGCCGAGAAGTAGAACTTTGCGCTGTACTACCTTTATTGCCTCGCACTGAATTATTAAATGGTTGGAAATATATTATAACGCGTCACGATACTGAGGACCCTCAGTTACTGAAATTCAGGTCTTATATGGAAAAACAGTGGATTAAATCTGATTCCTTAGCAATTTTATCAGTGTATGGCCAACGCCACCGAACCAACAATTTTTTGGAAGGTTGGCACAACAAGCTAAACAAAGCTATGGGAAAAAAAATCCAAATATAATGCATTTTTTAAATATAATTAAAGACGACGCTTCGTTAGTCAACGTTAAAGAAATACAAATACAGAACAAAATATTTCAAAAAAGGAATAAAAAATGTATATCCAATGATGAATTCATTCAGGACGCTCAATTATCATTTTTGGATAAACAAATAACAGTAGGCCACTTTTTGGAAATGGTGCGTACTTAATTATAGCTTTTGATTTGTGATTTAAATTATTATTTCTAACTAATAGGTAGATTAATGTGATTAAAACTGATCTTAGTAGATAATTAAAAATCACTTTTTAAACATTTATTAACAATATTAAGTATTCGTTATTATTACGATTACGTACATATTATATTTAAATATGTGTTATGTGTTACTGTGTTATGAAAACCAATAGCTTATATTTTTTATGTATGAAAACTAGTCGATTATTGTAAACTTACAACTGTGATTTAAATCATTTTTTTTTTTAACTAATAACTAGGTAGGTTATAATATTATTCCAATTTTAATTATATTGTGATTAAATCTGTGATCTTATTAGATAATTAAAAATCACTTTTTAAACACTTATTAACAATCAATATTATGTAAGTCTTAGTTAGTGTTAAGCGCAATTCACACAGAGCCCGCCGGGCCCCCGACAAAACCCTTTCTTCTTAAATTCTTTTCATTCAGCCCGCCGAGTCGTGCCGCCGGGCTTTGTCGGCGGCCCGGTGGGGTCTGTGTGTATTGTGCTTTAGGTTTAAAAAATATAACTATTTTTATTTACGTATAAAAACTACGCTGTTGGAGTTACAGTAATATAGCTGCGGTGGTAGATCTCGTAACTCTATACAAAACAATATATTATATATGGAATAAACATCATCAACTTGTGTCATGTGCTTTATCGTAGCAAGTCATGACTGGTACACAGGGGTTCTTATGTTTAAGTCAATGAAATTCATTGAGTAAACTTGGTATCGCAGTTTACTATGCCATTATCGCGTTGCCTGTCATTGCGAAATCAGCTCTAAGTCCGTTATACCCAAGTTAGGTTAGGCCCTGCAGATATTGTGAAATATCTCGGTATGTTAGCAGAAGATACATAGTCTTATAAAAACATTCAATATTTGAACAAAGTTATCAGATGTTATTAGCGATTGACATAAGTGTTGTTAGCTTGTTTATTTTCATTGTATTATAGTTACTTAGCTCCCATTATCATTAAATCAATTAAATTAACCGGAACAGCGAGAGACATTGCCAAAGACAAATTTTAAATGTTTTATTAAAAGTTTCACGCCTTGTCCATGACGTTACTTCAGTTCTTTTGTTCCTTTTGTTTGGAAAGTCGATTAAGTCGATTTTGTAAATGATTATGTGATCATACTAGCTACTGAACACTATTTTTTGTTATTCCAAATTAAGACAATATTTTACGTTCATCATGTACGTTGTTGTAATAAAACAGAATTAATCGAATAAAGAAGAGAAATTTAAAATATTGTTAATATTATTTATCTACCCATGTGGTTCAGTTCACAAAATATACAACCCAGTACACAATAAAGTTGTGTATTGTTGCCGCCTACTACCTATTTGTCAAGGGATACTTTGCCTTCCTCGATGGAGATAAGGTTTATAATTATTTGAAGGTAAAACTGCCGGCCGCTGCCCTTCCGTGTGGATTGAGCCTTAAGGGAAGAACCCGAAAACATATACCTAGCAATAGACACAGGGAGCGAATAAAATTGAAAGAAATAGAGAATTTATAATTAAAGCTCTCCAAAGTTATTGACCATCAAACTTATGTTTTCCAGTGATAGGTTCTATTGATAACGTCCAATACGGTATGAGAATAGACCCCAGTACTATAACTATGAAGGTGGTGGATGAAACTGGAGGATGGCCATTCACCACCCCGGGGTGGTAAACGAAAGTTAGCAGTGCTATGCACTACCCCGGGTGGTAGACGAAACTTATTATTTATGATTTTTTAGGATGGGGCGCTTTGTAAGGAAAACTGAAGGTCCTTCATGGTTCAGAGACGCTTTGAAAGAAGCAGTGGAAGCTGTTAAATCAGGTAGGATATCTGGGTATGTAGCGGCAGGTTGCTGCCGTTTTCCATTATGGACCGTCACTGGTCGAAGGGGCCAAAAGTCATTAAGTCTAGGCAGACCCTGGTGGTTTTAAATATGAGATAGAACAAAAGATGGCAAAATACTTGCACGTAATGAAAAAGAATGGCTTTGGCCTGACTCGTACAGAATTTCTAGAGATTGTTCAGAAAAGTGTTAATCAGATTGGTCTAAAACCTCTTTTACTAATGACACTCCTAGCAAATATTGGTTTTCAAGCTTCAAAAAGCGTCATAATCTGTCAATTAAAAAACCGCAGGCTATGGAGGTTGCTCGTAAGTAAGTTTGTGTACTTCATTATATAAAGATTAACTGTTAAATTGAGTTTAATTTATAATAAACGATGATCCTAAAAGTAAAATAGATAATGGTTTTCGTTGAAAAAGTTTTACTAAGTTGTAGAAAAGTGTTGAACTGAGGAATTGCTAGATTAACTGTTCGTATAATAGTTATTCATTCAGAAAAACCGTTCTGCATATATCATTAAATAGTATTTATATTTAATTTGATTTACTTAGTTAAGTGTGCAAGTTAGTATTTTTGGTGTAACTTTGACATATTTTGTTCATTAAAAGGGTATATACAGACATAGATTTAAATATATGCCATTAAAAATGAAGATAGCGGTTATAGCGGGGATCCCATTTTTTCTCATAATGGTTTTTGTCCTAATTTAAATAGATGCGACAACAAAAGGCCCCCAGTTCCCGGCGGTCTCGCTATTCCCAGCCAAGGTAGCGGTTCGGGAAACGGTGAGGCGGGAGGTGCGAAGAATCTCCGGGCTACGGGAGGCTACCGAAACCGGCGACTACTACTGGCAACGTACAATTGCAGTACACTTCGTCTGGACGGGCACCTCCCCGAACTAAAGGGTTTATTAGGGTTGTCCGAGATCCGAAGACAGGGGGACGACACGACAACCACTGAGTCAGGCGACCTGTTCTACTTCAGAGAAGGTGAACAGCTCTCCCAGGGACGTGTCGGTTTTCTGGTAAAAAAGGACTTCATTAGCAGCGTTGTTGAAATTGGTAGTGTGTCGAACAGGGTAGCGTATCTTATCGTAAAAATCACGAACAGTTGTTCGCTGAAGGTGATACAGGTGTATGCGCCGACCTCGCTTCACCCGACGAAAGTGCCGAGCCGTATATGAAGATATTGCTAAGGCAATGAATCACACCGCCAAGGCCACTTACAGCGTTGTTATGGGGGACTTCAATGCTAAAGTGGGAATACTAGAACGCGGTGAGACGAAAATCGGAATAAATTTGAAAAACATTTATTTATTTATCTAATAGTTCAGTGAAAGATTTATTGAGAAAGCCCCTGATTCCGTTTTTTTGATAACCATGTAGAACTTTATTTAGTCAAATGAACATACTGAATTAAAAAAAATAATTTCAAACTTTTCTTAGTAGTACCAGTATTTTATAATAGTTAGGGTTCCTGCACACGATGCCGTCACCGCGCCGTCGCCGCGCCGACGCCGCACAATTATACTGTAGATACGAGTCGCGCGAAGCCCGCCACCGTGCGCGTTCCCCTCCCTGTCTATTTGATTCATTCCATTACCGGCCGCGTAAGAACGTGCATGTGCGTAACTTTTTAAGAAATTACCATGGAAAGTTTTAATTACGAAACGTTTATAAGTTTAGTGGAGGACAGAGAAGTGTTATGGGACAAAACTTTAGAAATATATAAAGACAAGCGTAAAAGTTTAAAAGCTTGGTTTGCTATATAATGAATGAGAACTTTGCAGAACTGCCTGATACGGAGAGAAATAAATACGGTAAGTATCTTATTACAAAATTTTATTAATTCATGTTAAAGTGTTTTTATCCAGTGGGGCCAATCGAAAAAATATATAAGTAGATGACTTAAAGGAACTTTGGGACAAGACACGATCAGTACTTATGTTTTTTATTTAAATCATAATACAACAGAGGGTACCTCTATATATTATATAGTGTGTGGATAGTATATGTCGTGAGCAATTTCTTGTGGTAGGTACCTACCTACATTAAACAAGCAATCACTTGCTACTGGTAGCTCGTGAGTACTATCAAGTGACAGCTGTCACCGTGTTCAAATCAGCTCCGTAAATAAAAATATTAAAAATATCTAAAATTGACCAAATTTGTCTGTTTATGGTAAATCAGTTAACAACAGTACATAAATATCCTCATCTATTGTTGGTAGCAGCTAATTTCCAGTGTTATACAAGATATTAAGTAAATGAACTAATGAGACAAAGTGCAGTGTAAACAAACTTGAAGCTATAACAAGAGAATAAAAAGTTGTAGACTAGTTATGGTGAGGTGAAATCTACAATAACAATCCATAAAATCAGTGCAAATTGTCTAAAATACTGCAATCATGTGAATTGTTTAAGTTGAAAAACTGTGATACGTTAATTTTATTCAAATGGTGACATACTTGAGCTTACAACCAATCAAATCTCTTATCTTATTTGTTTACTCAAACTTGATGACTTGCAATAGCGACATCTAGTACATTTGATTTGAACTATCTACGCAAGTACCATAGACTCAGTACAAATTATTGGCAGTAAATAAAATTTACTAGTGGTGCCATCTATTATTAGCTAATGAAAACATCTCAACCTCGAAAGCATACCCCGATTTCACTCTCGGGGACGAGTTGGGGACTATGTAGTCCCCACACCCGAGAAGAGGGCCAGATCGTGAGAGATGGCCCTGGGTCGGCCGGGGTGCGAGGGATATGCCTGTCAACCTCACCTTCGGCAACCAAAACGACCCACAGGCGGCGTGCGTTTTAGTCGGTTCGAGTCCGACATAACCTCCTCCACCGGCTCCGGTGGGGAGGTATCCGTGGGGATTTTGCGCACGTAAAAAAAAAAAAAAAAAAAACCCCGATTTCACTTTGCTAGACAAGTACAAAGTTAGCAGTGTGTACAGTCGTCACTAGTGTTGGAGAAAACTCGAGTCCGCGAGTCGACATTTCAGTGCTCAGCTCTTAATCGTAATACTCGACTCACTAAGACACATACTCCTGCTCAATGTGTTGCGAGTTTAGAGAGCATCCCTTTAAACACGAGTTTAGCATTCGTGCTCGAGTTTTCTCGTGAGCTCGAGCTTGCTCACGTAATGAACGAGTCGAACTCGACTCATTTTGAACTGAGCACCCATCACCTAACTAGCTAAATCACTATAATATTATTGTTTATAGTAAAACTGTTTTCCCTGTGTTTTATTTAGGTATAATGGATTTTAATGTAATGTCGCTGGCAATACCAACATATTATTAACCATTATACACCACATTATACTAGCACAATAGTAATAATAGTATTAAAAAAAGGCAGCCAGGATGCAAGTCACATTGTAGCTCGAATATTCTTATTAGAAAGACGATTTCTTTTTTTGGTGATCAAATCTCCAGCTTTTGAAAAAGACTGCTCACTTGGAACGCTTGTTGCCGGAATACTTAAAATGTGAAAAGCCAGTTTCTGGAGCAGAGGTAAACGTTTACTCTGTTGTACCCACCAGGACAGGACATCAGTTGTTTCGGGTTCCAACGGCATTGACATATATATATATATCAAGCTCATCCTTCTCTAGAGCTTTGTTCTTATATATTGAAGAAAATATATTGTTGCTTGATTGACTTGCTACTTCAGCACTTTGGTTTTCTATAGCAAATTTATCTTGATATTCCAATTTAAAAAAAGTTTTTAGTGACTGAAGTGGCTCTTGTTTATCTTGATCAGCAAAGTAACTGTTTTTAAGACGAGGATCTAATATAATTGCATATTTTGCGAAATCTGTACGCAGCAAAGGTGAAAATTCTTTCAATTTAACTGACATGGCTTGTTCACAATCAATCAAGACGTCATTTAATGCAGTTTGAAGTTTGCTGCAATAAAATATCAAGTATGGGGACCACGTATATCAAAATTGAATATTTAGATTTGGAAAGCAGAAGTGTGGCGTCATAAAATGGTTTTAAAAACTCCATTAAAATCTTTACTGCGTCCCAATCATTTTCATTTAACAAATACGTTTGAAATTGATAATTTTGCCTGCATATATAATCTAACACAAATCTCATATTGTAAGCTCGTTCCAACATAAGATATGTTGAGTTCCATCTGATGGGCATTTCTTTCAAGAGAGCTAAATATGGCACCTGTAGTAATTCACAACATTCAACATAGGACTGTTTTTTCTTCGCCGAAAAATTTATTGTATTTACCAATTTTGATATATTGGTCACTACTGGTACGTTTAATGCTTGCAGTCCATTCTTAACCGATAGATTTAATATATATGCTATACATCTAGTGTGTGTTACTTGCTCGTATTCTGCATGAAATAATGTCAACAATTGCATAAGCTTGACATTTGTTGCTTCGTTATCCGTCGTCATTGAAAGAATCTTCTTTTGTAACCCATAACTATCAATCACAATCAGTACATGACTTAAAATTTCTGCGCTGGTATGTGGATATGGAATTAAATCAAATTCTAATATAATCGACTTGAGATCAAAATTTTGCACAAAATGAGCTGTAATGACTATGTACGGTTTGTTGGTAATCGATGTCCAAAAATCAAAAGTGAGTGATAGCTTATCAATGGATTTCAATTATTCTATCAGTTTCATTCTGTTATCTTTGAAGAGGCTTTCAATTTTTGAGGTCAATCTATGACGAGTTATTCCTTGATAATCAGGGTTTAATCCCGATAACATTTTTATGAAATTTTCTTCTTCCACTATATTAAATGGATGTTTTCCATGAATTACAAAATTGAGTATTAGTTTATCATAAAGCATGAACTTGCTGTTCCTTTTTGTGTTCTTTTTTATATGTTCTTTGGCAATACCAGCATCGAGTTCATCATCGGGTTTTTTAGAATGTCTTTTTAAAATTGTACCCGATGTTTTAAGTGAAAAAATTTTGTTACATATTATACACTCACGATGTGATATGGTCTGGTTATAATATTTGTTACATATTTCCTTAAACGACTTCTGCTTATTTATTGTCTGACGTCCTGATTTAGTAGTAACATTAACATAACTTATATTTGCATCACTTGAACATTGTGCAACTACAGAACAAGGTATTTCGTCTGACATAATGCTAACACGTAAATTGACGTACTTAACAACACTTAATTAACACAACCAGGAAAATTACAGCTTATCGCTATAACCTCCCTACTCTCGAAGGTTATGGAGCGTGTCATTAATACACAGCTCCTGAGATACCTTGAAGGAAACGATCTACTGAGCGACCGACAGCACGGCTTTCGCCACCGTCGCTCAACCGGTGACCTTCTTGTGTATCTCACAAACCGTTGGTCGCAAGCCATCGAGAGTCGGGGTGAGGCACTAGCGGTCAGCCTCGATATAGCAAAGGCCTTCGATCGGGTCTGGCACAAAGGTCTTCTTGCGAAGTTGCCGTACTATGGACTCCCCGAGGGACTTTGCGAATGGATCGCCAGCTTTTTGTCCAACAGAAGCATCCAAGCTGTCGTCGACGGCAGCTGCTCGGACCGCATGAACATAAACGCTGGTGTCCCACAAGGCTCCGTGTTCTCTCCGACGCTGTTTCTGCTGCATATCAATGACATGCTGTCTGATGGCTCCATTCATTGTTATGCGGACGACAGTACCGGGGACACGTGTTACACGGGCCGTGCAAATATCCCTCAGTCCGAGGTGGAAAAGAGTCGCGAACAACTTGTGTCTAAAATCGAGACTACTGTCTCTGGAGTATCCGATTGCGGACGACTAAACCTAGACCAATTCAACCCCACTAAGACACAAGTATGTGTATTCACCGCTAAGAAAACCCCATTCATTGTAGCGCCGCAATTCTTGGGCACACCGCTTACCATCTCCTCGAGTATCGGGATCCTTGGTGTCGATATCTCCAGCGACGTCCAATACCGAAGTCATTTGCAGGACAAGGTTAAGTTGGCATCAAGAAAACTCGGAGTGCTCAACAGGGCGAAGCAGTACTTCACTGCGGGGCAGCAACTCCTTCTTTATAAGGCACAGGTCCAGCCTCACATGGAGTACTGCTGTCACCTTTTTGCTGGAGCACCTGCATACCAGCTTGACCCCTTCGACTCGTTGCAAAGGCGGACATTGAGGCTGGTTGACAATCCCATACTCACCGGTAGAGTGGAACCTCTTAGCCTTAGGAGGGATTTTGCCTCACTGTGTGTGTTCTACCGCCTATACAATGGTTTGTGCTCAGATGAATTGTTTGACATGATGCCCGTAGCTACATTCTATCATCGCATCTATATCGCGCTTTATCACACGGTGCTGCGGCGGCAATCACTTCTTTTTTCACGCCTTCTCCCACCCAAACTCATGGCAGCGCAATTTACAGAAAAAGGCAACACAGCGGCTCGTCACACTCCCAAAAGCTTGCTATTTGAGGTGGAGTCCACTAACATCTGTGGGCTCCATGCAAACCTCAACGCCGTCCACCAACACCTAGAGACGGCGAAACCTGCCATGTTTTTTCTAACGGAGACGCAAATACACCGCCCTGACGACACGACCTACTTGCTCTACCCTGGCTATGTTCTTGAGGAAAGTTTTCGTGCAAAAGCCGGGGTGTGCGTGTTTGTTAGGGCGGATGTTTGCTGTCGCCGTTTGCGCTGCCTAGAGGACCCATCCTTCTCCGTCCTTTGGGTACACGTAGACCATGGCCCTACGAGTCAGATCTATGTGTGCCTCTACCGTTCCCATACAGGAGATGCTGAGACAACTCGACTCTTTGAATATCTGAGTCAGGCGGCAGATGATGCGCAGGAGCGATTTCCGAATGCCGAAATGGTATTTTTGGGGGATTTTAACGCCCACCACGAGATCTGGTTGGGCTCCTCCAAAACAGACCATGCGGGAAGAGCCGCCCACGCATTTGCTCTGGCGCACGGCCTGACCCAATTGGTGCACGAGGTCACTAGGATACCAAGAAGGTCGGGCCAAGCACCTTCTCTGCTAGACCTTCTGCTGACGAGTGATCCGGACCGGTACAGTGTATCGGTGCGAGCCGCGTTAGGCAACTCTGACCACTGCCTGGTCTGTTCCGCGGTGCCTATTATAGCGCCCCCACGACCCATGCGGGGGAAGCGGCGTCTCTGGCACTACTCGTCAGCGGACTGGGATGGACTTCGTGACTATTTTGCGTCCATCCCGTGGGTTGAGCGCTGCTTTGAAGGTAAGAACCCATCGGATTGTGCTACTGCTGTCGCCGGTGAGATTGGTCTGGGTATGGAATACTATATCTCATACACCGATGTCACCGGTGACCGCGGGGTGCGCCCTTGGTTCGGGCGCGAGTGCGCGGAAGCTGTTGAACAAAAACAGTCTGCGTACCGCGCTTGGGTAAGGGCGCGCGCCACGCGCCATCCCAATCTGGGCCACTTCAAGGCGGCGTACAACAGAGCCACAAAGGTCTTTAGAAGGGCCTATGTCAGAGCGGATGCCCTGCGCATAGCGCGGCTTGGTCAAGAGCTAGTGATGCATCCTACGGGAAGCCGTGGCTACTGGCGACTGGCTAAAGCCGTGCAAGCCAACTTTTGTCAGCCTTCGCTGCCTCCGCTGCGTAACCCTGATGGATCCCTGGCCCATGAGCCGCAAGAGAAGGCAAATCTGCTGGCTAATCTCTTTGCGGCCAACTCCCGAATCGATGATTGTGGTACGCAGCCACCAACACTACCCGACAGTGACCACGCGATGCCTGATATCCATATCAGGCAACGCGATGTCCGTGCAGTGCTGCAATCACTCGATGTCCGGAAAGCCAGTGGTCCGGATGGTATTCCAGCGGTAGTTTTGAAAAAATGTGCAGCGGAGTTGTCTCCAATGCTTACGCGCCTGTACCGGCTATCCTACAGTTCGGGTACAGTGCCTTTGCCTTGGAAAGGGGCGAATGTTCAGCCGATTCCCAAGAAGGGGGATCGCTCGGAGCCAGCCAACTATCGACCCATAGCCGTCACCTCAGTGCTGTGCAAAGTGTTCGAGCACATAATTAACAAACAGCTCATGCGGCACCTAGAGGATCACTCCTTAATTAATGACCGGCAATATGGCTTCAGACCGAAACGGTCAACGGGTGATCTTCTAGCATACGTTACCCATCTTTGGGGTGAGGCTATGGACAAGCACGGCGAGTCACTGGCAATTAGTCTTGACATCGCCAAAGCTTTCGATAGAGTCTGGCACAAATCGCTTCTTTCTAAGCTACCTGCCTTTGGTCTGCCTTCTAGGCTGTGCAACTGGGTTGCTAGCTTCCTGCAGGGGCGCCGTATTCGCGTCCTTTGTGACGGACGAGCTTCGGAGTTTCTGCAGGTTAATGCTGGCGTGCCCCAGGGGTCCGTCTTATCACCCACTCTCTTTCTTCTGCATATCAACGACATGCTGTCTACCGGCAATGTTCATTGTTATGCAGACGATAGCACTTTACATGGGAGTTATCATGGACATCCAGCGGCCAAGCAGTCAGATATCGCAGAGAAAAGGCAGCTTCTTGTTACGCAGGTAACCCTGATGGATCCCTGGCCCATGAGCCGCAAGAGAAGGCAAATCTGCTGGCTAATCTCTTTGTGGCCAACTCCCGAATCGATGATTGTGGTACGCAGCCACCAACACTACCCGACAGTGACCACGCGATGCCTGATATCCATATCAGGCAACGCGATGTCCGTGCAGTGCTGCAATCACTCGATGTCCGGAAAGCCAGTGGTCCGGATGGTATTCCAGCGGTAGTTTTGAAAAAATGTGCAGCGGAGTTGTCTCCAATGCTTACGCGCCTGTACCGGCTATCCTACAGTTCGGGTACAGTGCCTTTGCCTTGGAAAGGGGCGAATGTTCAGCCGATTCCCAAGAAGGGGGATCGCTCGGAGCCAGCCAACTATCGACCCATAGCCGTCACCTCAGTGCTGTGCAAAGTGTTCGAGCACATAATTAACAAACAGCTCATGCGGCACCTAGAGGATCACTCCTTAATTAATGACCGGCAATATGGCTTCAGACCGAAACGGTCAACGGGTGATCTTCTAGCATACGTTACCCATCTTTGGGGTGAGGCTATGGACAAGCACGGCGAGTCACTGGCAATTAGTCTTGACATCGCCAAAGCTTTCGATAGAGTCTGGCACAAATCGCTTCTTTCTAAGCTACCTGCCTTTGGTCTGCCTTCTAGGCTGTGCAACTGGGTTGCTAGCTTCCTGCAGGGGCGCCGTATTCGCGTCCTTTGTGACGGACGAGCTTCGGAGTTTCTGCAGGTTAATGCTGGCGTGCCCCAGGGGTCCGTCTTATCACCCACTCTCTTTCTTCTGCATATCAACGACATGCTGTCTACCGGCAATGTTCATTGTTATGCAGACGATAGCACTTTACATGGGAGTTATCATGGACATCCAGCGGCCAAGCAGTCAGATATCGCAGAGAAAAGGCAGCTTCTTGTCACTGAGCTTGACGGGGTCCTGAATCACATTTCTCAATGGGGCTCTGAGAACCTGGTTGAGTTCAATGCCAAGAAGACGCAGGCATGTGCGTTTACAGCAAAAGTATCTTCTTTCCTTCCCCTCCCCACTCTTCAGAGCACACCACTGCCGCTGCAGGACAATCTCAATATCCTAGGTATGGATGTTCGCTGCAACCTGAATAACAAAAACTACATCGAAAGTATCATCAAAACAGCCTCACGAAAACTCGGAGTCCTGAACAGAGTGAGACGATTTTTCACGCCGGAGCAGCGGTGTCTTCTATACAAGACACAAATTCGCTCCTGTGTGGAGTACTGCTCGCATCTCTGGGATGGTTCAGCAAAGTACTTACTAGATGCTCTCGACAGGTTGCAGCGACGTGCGGTCCGCATCATTGGGAATCCCGAGATCACGAACACCCTAGAACCTTTACAGCTGCGTAGAGATGTTGCGTCCATGGCTGTATTTTACCGTCTGTACCATGGGGAGTGTTCTGATGAGCTCTTCCAATTAGTCCCACCCTCCCCTTTCCTACACAGGACAACGCGTGCAGGTCTTAGATGTCATCCGCACACGGTGCAAAACATCCGATCAAGAACCAAGCGATTCGGAGACTCTTTCCTCTGTCGCACCATTAAGGCCTGGAATTCATTACCAGCTCACGTGTTTCCTTCTTCCTACAGTCCCGGGTCCTTTAAGCGGGGCGTGAAAAAGCATATGATAAGGCCGTCAAGCTGAGTGTCACCATTGTCACACGGTATGTGTAAGTAATGGTGACCCTCTTTTCTGGGATTTTGCCTTCAGCTTACCATCAGGCAAGGCGAAGTCCAATTACCGTGTCCTATATAAAAAAAAAAAAAAAAAAAAATCGCACCTCTCGCCATAGGCAGGGAATTCATCCCCACACATTGCGACCTGAGACGGTGCGCACTGTGCGGTATGAAAGAAACTTCATCCCACGCACACTCAAGCTATGGAATGACCTCCCTGCTGCGGTTTTCCCAAGCGCCTACAATATGGGGTTCTTCAAGAGGGGCATCAGAAGGTTTCTTCATGGTCGGCAGTGTAGTGTATCAACTACCATGTATCTATTTCTCGAGCGCATACGTCACGCGGGCGAACCGATGACAGGTGTCATTTTATCTGTGGTACGATATATGGCGCCGATCGGGCCGGTGTGTGTGAGAATTGTGTGATGGTGCGTCGGCGAGCCAATTAGAATTAATTAATACTTATTACTTAATCAAGCGTGGACACTACAAATTGGCGACGAGGATAAAAAATAAGAGTAAGTAGATGTATATTTTATAAGCAATTGATGGAAAAATTGTTGGAAGGACGAGCTGCGATGAGATGCATAATATCAGAAAAAAAACGACGCCATAGATGTTCTTTTGTTTAAATAGTTAGATTACATTGTGATTACATCATGACCCTTAAGTTCCAAATCGTACGGGGTAAAAAAGAATTTCACAGTAATTATTATTGGTCTACGATTTAAGTTGAGAACTGAGTAGAATAGTGCATGATACATGATATACTTGCAACTTATGCGTCATTAACAGTAAGATGCAATTTAGACGCACCATCACTCTTCAATGCAATCTTTTTAATGCGATGGAACATAAAAACATCTACAGTAATGGAATGCAATGTATTTTAGGTCTATTGGCATACCTAAGATATGAAATCATGATATTGATGACATTAACCTTCTTGGGGCAAAGTAAGACATGATAGGTAATCATTTACCTATCCTTACGCAGCATTCAGCGAAGGGTAAGCAGAAAGGTTGATACCTACTTACACATAACAAATCTTACTTACTTTTATTTAAAATTCTGGCTGCTTAGAATTTACAACATAATGTTGATAGGTATGGGACGATAATAAATACATCATCCCATTATAATTTTAAGTTATTCCAAGAGAGATACCTACCTTTACATAACAAATCTTTCTTGCTTTTACTTGAATTTAGTCTGACTAAAACTAGAATATTTGTATATTCTAGTAGTACTTATAGATTAGATACCTGGGTATGGGGAAATAGTAAATACATAATCCCATTATAAATTCAACTTATTTCAAGAGATTTGTTATGTGTGTTCCACCAAGTACAAATATAAACAAGCTGGCTATGAAATGCCTGGTCATTAAATTGACATCTCGTGAAAACATTCAGAGGATAACCATATATCCTTGGCGCTGGTCTGGTCATTAAATTGACATTTCAAAGTGTAAACTAAGCAGAAATTTCTGACCATTAAATTGGTATTGTGCTGACCAGATTACATGGTTGTAGGTATCCTGCAATGGCCCAGCTCACGCTCGAGAAATTTGATTGCGAAGGAGACCCATCTTCAGTCGGGGTCAGATGGGAGCGGTGGAAGCGAGCCCTGTACATCTACCTTGAGGCTTCCAACATAGAAAAAAATGAAAAGAAGAGAGCTAGCCTATTACATTTTGGTGGGTTAGAATTGCCAGAAATATATTATAACCTTCCGGATAACAGTCTACCTACAACAGAAGGACATGATGTATTTCAAACTGCACTGGACAAACTAGATGCATACTTTACCCCGAAGCAAAGTAAGGTTTACGAACGACACTTATTCCGGTTAATCAAACAAGAGACTGATGAAAAATTTGAGAAATTTTTAGTTCGCCTAAGACAGCAAGCGGCAAAATGTCAATTTAAAGACAAGGATGACCAAATTATAGATCAAATAACAGAAAAATGTTAAGGAATTAAGAAAGAAGATCTTGCAAACGGGAGACTCGATGACATTAGACAACATTATATTAGAGGCAAATGCCCTGGAAGTAGTTACTCGACAAATGGACAATTTTAGAAATGACACAAGAAAAAGTGAGGATATCAATAAAGTGGAGTTCAAAGTAAAAGAAGGGAGCAGTAACCATGATAAAAGAAAAGATAAACCAAATTGTGGTAGATGTGGGAGTCAAAAACATGGTTCCTTAGATGACAAGTGCCCAGCTAAAGACAAAGAATGTTTAAAATGTGGATTGAAAGGGCATTTTAGACAGTTCTGTAGAACTAGACAGCCTATGAAAAGGAAAAGTGAAAGTAGCAAAGACTATAGAACTGATAAAAGATTTAAGTTACACAAGCAAAAAGAGATTATGTACTTAGGATAGATGAGGATAGTGAGCTAGAATGTGATATTGGAGGTGTAAACGTCAACATGCTAGTTGACTCTGGATGCAAATGTAACGTAATTACCAATAATACATGGCAAAAAATGAAGGAAGATAAAGTAAGGGTGTCTAACCAAATAAAAAATCCTAATAAGACTTTCTATGGTTATGGCAGCAATGAGACTTTGAAAATCATGGGAGCATTTGAGGCTTATGTTTCAATAGGTAACAAATCAGAACCTGCTACCTTTTATATTATAAAGGATGGAACAAGGAATTTACTAGGAAAAGAGACTGCCATGAATATGGGAATCCTTAAGATTGGACTGGATGTAAACCAAATGGAAACAGAAAAACCATTTCCAAAGTTCAAAAATGTTCAGATTGAAATAGCGATTGACAGTCATGTACAACCAGTTTCACAACCACTTCGGAGAATACCCATACCTCTTGAAGAAAAAGTAAACTACAAAATAAAAGACCTGATAGACAGGGACATTATTGAGGAAGTTCGTGGATCTTCAAGATGGGTATCTCCAATAGTGCCGGTCTTAAAAGATAATGGAGAAGTGCGCCTGTGTGTGGACATGAGGCGAGCAAACAAAGCCATAATGCGGGAGAACCATCCACTGCCAACCATGGACAAGCTGTTACCTAAGATAAAAAATGCGAGAATTTTTAGCAAATTGGATACCAAGGATGCATTCCATCAACTGGAATTACACCCAGACTTTCGCTTTATTACCACTTTTATCACAAGTAACGGACTCTATAGATATAAACGTTTAATGTTCGGAATAACATGTGCTCCTGAGATCTTTCAAAAAACCTTACAACGAATCCTTCTGGGGTGCGAGGGGACCATCAATTTTATTGATGATATTCTGGTGTATGGCAAAGATATAGCGGAGCATGACCATAGATTAAAAACAACCATGCAGGCTTTAGAAAATAACAATGTGGTTCTTAGTAAGGACAAATGTTTATTCCGGAAAACGGAAATACAATTCCTTGGGCATGAATTTTCGGACAAAGGAGTCAGACCATTACACAAGTATGTATCAAGCATCCAAGGATTTAGACCACCTATAAGCGTAAGTGAGTTACAAAGTTTCTTGGGTCTATTTAACTATGTCGGGAAATGGATTCCAAATTTAGCAACCAGAACGGAGCCCCTTAAAGAGTTACTTCGGAATAAACAAGGCAAAGGAACAGAAATTAGTACTGCCTGGGGATCAAAACAGGAGAGCTCATTCAAAGATTTAAAATCTGCTCTCTCCACTATTCCTACCTTAGGCTATTATGATGTAAAAGATCGCACATTGGTAATAGCTGATGCTAGCCCTGTAGCACTAGGTGGTGTATTGATACAGATCGATCATAAAGGACCACGAATCATAGCATATGGACATAAAACACTCACGAATTGTGAACGCAGGTACTGCTAGACAGAGAAAGAGGCACTAGCGTTAGTTTGGGCTGTGGAACATTTTCATGTCTTTCTTTATGGTAAGAAATTTGAACTAATAACTGACCACAAGCCACTGGAGGTCATATTTGGACCCAAATCAAAACCATGCGCCAGAATTAAACGATGGATATTACGGCTTCAAGCTTACGAGTACACGGTTGTATATAAACCAGGAAAGGATAATATTGCAGACTCCTTGTCTAGACTATGCAGCTTAGAAAATACTACTATGAATAAAGTGGAGAATTACATTCACCAAATAGTAGAGGAGACAAAGCCAACAGCCGTATCCTGGAGAGATCTCGTAAGGTATTCAAATGAAGATCAAGAAATTCAGAAGGTTAAAGAAGGTATTTACCAAAGCAAATGGGATAGTGATATAAAGAATTACAAGTTATTTGAGAATGAATTATGTTTTTACGAAGGAATTTTACTACGAGGGACTAGGATCGTAATTCCTAGTAAATTAAGACACCAAGTTTTGATGGCAGCTCATGAGGGTCATCCTGGCATAGTCTTGATGAAGGCTAGATTGAGAACTAAGGTATGGTGGCCCAAATATGACAGAGATGCTGAAACTGTAGTAAAATCTTGCAAAGGATGCACTCTTGTTTCAGCACCCAGTCCACCAAACCCTCTTAAGAGACGCGAATTGCCAAGCGAGCCTTGGGTGGATGTGGCTATAGACTTGATGGGACCTATACCGAGTGGAGACTACTTATTTGTAGTGGTGGATTATTTCAGCAGATATAAAGAAGTAAAGATCACACGCAAGATTTCTAGTTGCGATATCATTCAAATATTAAAGGAAATATTTAGCCGGCTAGGTAATCCATCATCAATAACTGCTGATAATGGGAAACAATTCTGCAGTGAAGAATTCAAGAAGTTTTGCATAGACAGGAATATATTTTTATTTAACACAATACCATACTGGCCACAGCAGAACGGGGAAGTGTAACGCCAGAATAGAGACATTCTTAAACGCTTAAAGATCAGCAAAGCGCAGAACGGCGATTGGAAAACTGGTTTGGAAGAATATCTACAAATGTACAATAGCACACCACACACTGTGACGGGAAAAACTCCAGCTGAGCTATTTTTTAAGCGTCAATTTCGTGACAAAATTCCAATGATGACTGATATTAACCGTCAACCAGAATATTCTGTGGTAGGGGATAAAGACAAAGAGAAGAAACAGAGGGGAAAATAATATACAGATGGTAAACGAAAGGCAAAGGAATGTGATCTGGAACCGGGTGATAAGGTCTACTTAAAAAATATCATAAAAAACAACAAACTGAGCTTAAACTATGACCCGTCCCCGCATACAGTAGAAAGAAGTACAGGGGGTGATATAGAAGTTCGTAATGACTCCACAGGACAAGTGTTAAGAAGAAATGTAGTGCATTTGAAGAAAATCGAGGGACAGTGCAAACTTTTAGGTGACAAAATGGGAATGGAGAACAAATTAGAAGATACAGCTACGTCAAGTAATGCTGAAGAAAATTAATGAAGAGGAAGCAGTTAAGTTGTCAACATGTGAAGTAAGTAAGTCAAAATGTGTAATTAAAATAAGGAAGGGATGTAGTGTATCAACTACCATGTATCTATGTCTCGAGCGCATACGTCACGCGGGCGAACCGATGACAGGTGTCATTTTATCTGTGGTACGATATATGGCGCCGATCGGGCCGGTGTGTGTGAGAATTGTGTGATGGTGCGTCGGCGAGCCAATTAGAATTAATTAATACTTATTACTTAATCAAGCGTGGACACTACAGGCAGCACGAGTGTGGCACCCCTGGTGTTGCATACGTCCATAGGCCACGGTAACCGCTTCCCATCAGGTGGGCCGTGTGCTTGTCTGCCAACTTAGTGGTATAAAAAATAAAAAAATAAAAAAGCTTGAAACGAAAAGTATACGTGTATGCAGCACCGAACGTTAGAACAAATAAAATGTACAATGAATTATACCACCGTACGTACTTTAAAAAATGTTTTATGAATAATTGAGGGTATCTCAAGAAAATTGTGTGATTGCGCTTGACACCAACAAGTTATAAAAACAAATGGCGATTAGTTCTCTTACATTAGTTCTCTTATACACTTATTTTACGTTCATTTTTTACTGTGAGGAACCTGTTACAAATCTAAAATGGACATGAACCCATATGAGAGATACGAACGAGCGATGGCAGGAGCATCAAGTGAAAGCGAAATATCAGAAAAAATTCGTGAATACATGCGAGACATGAAGGAAAGAATAGAAAATAAATTAAACAGTAAGTTATAAAATAGTTGTTGTGTGAGTTTATTAAGGTAATTTCATAGCTGTAGTAGGTATGTATTTAACTATCCAAAAAAAATTGTTTTTTTTTTTTTGGTGATGGGGTACGGGGTACTTATACAGCAAAGTTAAAATTTATAAATGTACTAGTAGATATGCCCGCGACTTCGTACGCGTGGGACTCGATTATACATACATATAATCACGCCTTTATCCCCGAAGGGTTAGGCAGAGGTGAACAAACACCCACATTTCACCAATCTTATTCTGTCCCGCGTAATAGGGGGTGAGCCTAATGCCGTTTCCCGGGCACTATTCTTGACTCGAGCCATGAAACTGCAGCTGAGTCTGGGCTGTATATGTCTGTCAGATATTAAACAGCCCTATCCTTTAGTCGCCTTGTACGACACCACATAGGATAAGAAGGGGTGGTCCTATTCTACTCCGCCGGGAACCACGCGGCACATTTTAAGTAAGAGAGAAAAAGAGAAAAAGTTTAATCTGGCCTAGCATAGCACTTTTGTTTCTAGTAATATGCCAGGCCAGCTTATAGGTACTGGGTTTGTACTAAATGTGCCCTTTATGCAATTAGTAATAAAAATGAAAGATTTTCCTGCAGTAAAAGGTATCCTAAATATTAACCCGGACTATTAGCTACAACCCACCCATACAAACAGGACTTTTAACGTGACTACTTCACGGACAAACAAACTTTCTTTCACTATTTAAAATTTTCTTTTGAAATGAAATGAAATGAAAATTTATTCGCAAGAGACACGGTGAAGATAAAGGTGTTAATTTGTCCAGTGTGGATAGTACAGCATATCTCGCCTGCATTAGGCATACGAATTTTTTAGGTACATTGCTGCTATTGTTGTTATATAAATATCATCATTGGTTAGTACACCATAACCCATTATACCTGCACAAATTACACAGTCGACATTCTATTCGAAACAAAAATAAATTATAATAAGTAACTAAGTATACAAAATAAATTCATGAATCAATCAACAGACGCCTTAACAATGCATGCGATAGAACAAACCGCAAAACCTTCATTCCAATTATCATGTCAAATATTTATCATGAATTTGTCAGAAATGTCAGGTTAGATGTTTAAAATAATATTATAATGATTTTAATGTCAATGAGCTTTCTTGTCAATATACCTACTTCAATAAATCGATGTCGCTAAATTACAATGTCAAGTACTACCATTACTAAATTAATATGTCAAATTAAAAGTATATTATATTAAATTGGAAATGTCAAGAATAATAATTTTTTATATATTTAGTCATTTGCAATCAAAAAATTCTTGCAGATCATAAAAACATTTATTTATAAGCCATTGCCTTAGTTTCGACCTAAATTGAGTCCTAGGCAGTTCCCTGATCACCTTTGGAATGTGATTGTAAACCTTAATGGTCATTATAAAGCAGTTTTTTTGGTAAAAAGTAGTTCTGCACATCTCGAACTTTATTTTAGTGGGGTCTCGAGACTCAAATCTGCATGTTGCACTTGCTTTAGCAAACAAGTGACTTTGGTTTATTACGAACATACCTGCCTCCAATATGTAGACAGACACCAAAGTCAGCACCCCCAGCCTCTTAAAGAGTGGTCTACAGGTTTCTAGGGGCCCTACCCCACATACTGCTCTTATGCACTTTTTTTGCTTCAAGAACGCTCTCTCAATAGCAGTTGAATTGCCCCACAATAATATACCATAGCTTAATATCGAAGCAACGTGACCATAGTAGGCTATGAGAGCTGTTTTTCCGCAAGTTGTGCTTCTAAGCTGACGCAGGGCAAATGCAAATCTATTCACTCTTTTGCATACTGCATCTATATGTAGCTTCCAATTACAGTGTTCATCTAATATGAGACCAAGAAAGCGAATGTGACTATCCCTGCCTATTGCAACACCGTTCAACGTTAAATTAAGATTTTGAGGTTTTTGTTTATAGTTCCTGAATTCAATATAATGTGTTTTCGATAAGTTTACTTTAAGGTTATTTAAATCAAGCCAATTCAGTATGTCTCTCATTGTTAGGTGCACAATTTCATCATGATTGTGATTGGGATTGCTAGGTATGACAATTGATACGTCATCAGCAAAGAGAACACATTTTTGGGAAGTGATACTCGGCAAATCATTGATGTACAGAAGGAATAGCAGAGGGCCCAGAATGCTACCTTGTGGGACTCCCAAGTTCTTAATTTGAAATTGAGATCTGTACTGCGTTAGTGTTTGATTCTCGTTTATGCGGGTTATTTCTACACATTGATTTCTATTGTAAAGATAGCTACGGAGCCAGTCCAGAGCTGGCCCTCGAATGCCGTATCGTTCGCACTTATCAAGTAGTCTCTCAAAATCTACCGTATCGAAAGCCTTGCTCATGTCCAAGAACACTACCGTTACTGTATTGCCCTTATCCACGTTTTCTGTTATGGTTTTGACCAAGGAGAAAGCTGCTAAAGTGGTAGATTTTCCCTTTTGGAACCCACTCTGCTCCTCCCTTATTACTTTATGTTTGTTAATGAATTGGGTTAGACGACTGTGCATTATTCTTTCGTAGACCTTTGAAAGTATAGGTATTAGTGCAATCGGTCTATAGTTATCAATGTCTAGTGGACTGCCTTTCTTATAAAGGGGTTTGACGATAGAAATTTTTAACTTAGTGGGAAATACACCATTTGTCAGAGATAAGTTTATAACGTGGCTAAGTACGGGCGATATGTAAGCTGCACAAGACTTCAAGATATAAGTCGAAAGCTCATCATAGCCCACAGATTTTTTATTATTTAGTGATGTTATAGTTCTTAGTACTTCCACGGGTGTACAGGGATATAAGAATATACTGTCCATATTTCTATCTGGTTGTAACATAATGGGGGGTACAGAAATATCCCGCACACTATCATTTCTGGAGCTTATTGAGAACACGTCATTAAATCTGTTTGCAATATCCGTGGGAGTAGTAATTAGCGCTTGATTATATTCTATACACTCAATTTGATGGCAAGTTCGTACTGCATCAGCTTTATTTTTTACAACCTCCCAAGTAGCTCGACTCTTATTTCTAGAGTGTTTAACAAATATATGATTTGTGATTTTTTTAGACCTAATTATACATTTTTTTAGAATTCTAGTGTAATTTATATATTTTTCTTTTATATTATTAATATTATTATTTTGTTTCATATAGCAAAGAGATCTCAGTTTCCTTTTATGTTTGCAACAAATTTTTATACCTTTAGTGATCCATTTAGGGGATGTGTTATTTGCATTCACCTTGATTCTCTTAACTGGAAAGCATAAATTGTGAAATAAGATTAACAAGTCCTGGAAGCTCTCAAAAGCCAAATTAGCGTCAGTTTCATTATAAATGTCAGACCACGATAGACTACATAATGCTTCATTAAATTTTCCGACATTTTCTTCACAATAGTCACGTACACTTATATACCAACACTTTAGAGACGGTTTTGATGCATGTGTTGGAAATGCTAGAACTTGACATGTATTATGGTCAGAAAGAGAAAGCTGATGGGTTCCACCCGTGGAATCCCTCATATTACTAAAGATATGATCTATACATGCACTTTGACGTGTCGGTGTTTTTATATGCTGGCGAAGGCTGTGCCCCGACATGACGTCCGAAAGTCGCTGCGACTCCTTGGTGTTTTTCAATGTATCTATATTCATGTCGCCCGTTACTATAATTCGTTTTTTGTGCTTATGTAAAAGCTTATGTAATAATAACTCTATTCTATCAAGAAACAAGAAAACATCTGAGTCTGGAGTTCTATAAACACAGATCACAATACACTGCAGAATAGGTACCTCCACACCACAACATTCAAATGCTTTTTCTATACATAGTTCATTAGTAAAGTCTAAATTTCTAAAGTCTAACGATTTACGTACTAAAATACAAACTCCTCCTCGCGATTTCGTTTCTCTGCAGAAGGATGAGGCGAGATTGAAATTTTTAAAATTAATATTAGGCTCATCACCAGATATTACAAATGTCTCTGTGAAGCACAAAATCTGCAAATTTAAATTCTCCTTATTTAATTCATTCAAGCTAACCTCTATTTCATCAGTTTTATTTAACAATCCAGCTATATTTTGGTGGAATAATGCTGATACATTTAAAGGCAGGTCGTTATTTAAGAAAAAAATTATTACTTCCACCATTACAATTTATGGTACTGGTGGTTTGACCGCTAGTACACCTACTTATTATTGGAAAATAGTATGGTATAGTACCTTTCTTTGTTGTGTATGACCTTTTGCAATTATTTTGCTTACAAACTTTTGTGACAGGTACTCTTTTTTTACTAGCTAGAATTGAAAGATAGTTATATGCATAATCGTTGGAATCGATAACAAAACAGATTTTTTTAGTCAATACATTCAATTCTACCTTTCTGTGATACTTCAGATAAGGTGAGGAAATGAGTTTACATTGTTTACTTTGGTGATTGCTAATTTGTTGTAAAAGATTATTTAGCTTCCATTCATTCAAAAATTTGTTATGACCTACACTTAAAAGTAACACGTTAATGTTTTTGAAGGTTCTCAGGAATGCTGACAGTTCCATCATCAGGCGAGTAGGATTTGCATCATTTTGTCCTATACCCAGAATTAAATAGTTTTCTTCTGTATCTATCACATTTCCATTTTCGCAGGACTTAAGTATTTCATCCGTTAGTGCAAAAGGTTTTATCATAGCAAATACTTTGTACTCTTCATATTTTGTGTTAGTTCTGAAACGTATAAGTGATTGTGCCAGTCCCTTGCATTCCTGGCCTCCATATATATAAATAAAACGTTCCTTCTTATTTGGAATCCGTTCCGAATTACCATTCGCACCATCTATTGGGTTCAGTTGTAATGTACTTTGCGAGCTAGTTTTTGTGTTACTCAGATCGTTATTTATAACACCACCATCTGTAGAGCATCGGCTGTCAACCTGATTTTCATTAGCATTTGGAAATGATTTCTGTTGCAGTGGAGCCTGCGATGTTATGATACACTTAGGAGTTTTTTTTCGCTTCAGTTTTGGGGTACATTTAGAGGCTATGCTTGGTGACTCTGAGCATACCTTTTTTAATTGGGTAATTACATTTAAATATTCGGTGATCTGGTCCTTGAGCAACTTATTTTCAACCAATAAATTCCCAATTTCATTATGGCAACTCTCCAACTGGCATTTAAGCGTGTCAATTTCGTTGTTAAGGTCCTCAATGTCTTCACGCTGAATAGTCGAGAGGTCCGGCAGACTTCGCCCTAGGTCTGTGGGTGAACATTCTATAGATCGGTAAGATAGGGATTCTCCATAGTCAGTCTTATTTGTTCTATTTCTTCTCAGTGTAATATTATCTAGATCCATGTTATAATCAGTAGAATGTCTGTAGGATTTATATTATAGTCCTTGTTATGTATTTACGTCCAATCACTGATATGGATATTAAATGTTGTCAATTGTTTCTTTGTTCGCCGCTTTTATATTAACAGTCAGCAGACCCGATACGACGCGACACGACACGATTTTCACAGCTGTCAATACAGTCGACTACGGGATTATAAAAGCGGTTAAACAGTGTCGTATTGTCTATGGTCAAAACTATTATCTTTGTTTTGATCTTTTTAGCTATGGTTTGGCCAGTAGAAGTTCAAATTTAGAAAAACAATAGAATTATTTATCAAAATGGTCAAATTCTCTCAAAGTTCGTAGAATTGGTTCATAAATCACTTCAATATCACAAAATGTTCACTTTAGGCATTATAGTGGCGTTCGGCCGAAGAACGAGATGAAGAAATGTCCAGAGATAAATACAGTGATGATAAAAGCAAATCTCCGATAAGGCCATTGCTCTTAACTGATAAAAATGATGTAAGTACTAAAACTCAAGAACCAAATCAAGTAGAAAATCAACACAATACACGACGTCAACAAATGGCACAGGAATTTGCCCAAATGTTGTCGGAATTAGACGATGAGTATGCAGAGAGGCTGTGGATACAAGTAAATTCTACTGTGTCATTGTACAAAACATTTATGCAGTATAAAAAATAAAATATATTTGATTTTCATTATTTGTATTACTTTTTTATAAATAAATGTGTCCTCATAAACAATAATTGTTTTTTTATAATATTGTCAACAAATTTCTTCTGTCTATGAAACATGTAGAAAGAAATATGTGTATATGTATAATAAAAAACTACATGACGTATTACTCAACATTTTTCTGAGTCGAAGTTACATCGAGTTAGTCTTTGAACTCTACTTTCGTTAATAACTCGAGTTTGATTTATTACTCGAGTTCTTTTTAAGAGTCGTGGATCAAGTTAAGACTTCACGCTCGACTGCACTCTGGACTCTCGAGTTATGAGCATAACGTAACCAGTGGAATTATATTTTTTTATATTTCACGACATTCTACACAATTGAGTCGAGTCTGTAAAAACCGACTCCCAGACTCGAGTTTTCTCCAACACTAGTCGTCGCGTCACGATCTGGGCATTGTGAGTTCGCGTCCACTCGATCGAAAACACTTTTTGTGATACTATTAAACATTGTTTACATTACTCAATATGACTGACAACGAAGAAAATAATGTTACGCATCGGAGACAAAAATGTGGATATAGATTAGATTTCAGCGATGACAGCGAGTTTGATATAGATATGTCATACCAAAGTGTACCGAGCATTGGGTGCTCTAATGAGGAACAAAATGCACAATCGGATATCGAATAATAAGTAAATTAACTACAGATCTACAAATAGCAAACAACGAAATAGAAAATCTGAATATTGAGAACGTGAATTTGAAAAAAGAAATAGATAATTATAAAAACAAAATAAAACTGTACAAGTCTGTAGGTGCTACAGGAATATTTACCCCTTTACACCCGACTTTATACAAGCGTGCATTTAACTTTGAAAAAATCCAGCACTTTTATTCTTTTGTTTTTCCAAACGCAACCAGCATTGATCGATCGTGCATGATCCACGCACTAGAAAAACAACTACTTTTACACGTTAGGGCGTGTTAGTGAGCCGCAGTGCGTGGTGAAAGATGGCTGCGTTTTTTGGCGGGAGAGGCGCTTCACGTAAGTATTTTATATACAGAGTATTTACTTCAAAATTACGATTTATGTTATTGAACACACTTTATTGTGAAGTAATAAATGTGTTTTGTGCATTTTGATGTAATTTAATTCGTTAGTTTTTTACTAATTAATCGTTTAATTTGAAGATGCACGTACGTAATTGTTAGGGTTTAACTGTACTTTAATTGTGTAAATATCCTGTTTTTGATATTTAATTATAATGTAATACATTCCTTTTTGTTTTGTTGTTTTTAGATGTTCTTCGCGAAGATGACATTATAAATGCTTTAGGAGAAGGAAATGAGTCAGAAATTGAAGAATTCTTCGACGACTTTGAAGATGAGGACCTGAATTTTTATCAGACTTTCCTTGATGGTTTGGATGAGCACGCAAATATTATAGAAGACTTTCCTGATCCTGCACCTTCCACTAGCTCACCACCAACAAGGGCTACTACTTCAGCACGTCCTAGTCGCTCTGGTTCCCGCCCACGTCGCTGGAGAGTCACAACGTTTGAAGATTTGCCTCACACGTACCCATGTGACGAGATCGCCAATTAGTTACGTACAAGATTATTTCGATGACGATTTCTATGACATCGTTAGTAATTGTACTAACTTATACTATTTACGACAAACTGGCCGCGAATTAAAACCTCTAAAGCTGAGATTATGCAGCTTTTCGGTATACATATACTAAAGGGATGTACTCCATACCCTAGATTACTCATGTACTGGGCTGGAATAGCGTTGGATAAAATAGTTAACACCATGAGTCGTGACCGTTTTATTTAATTGAGAAATGCATTACATGTTGTTAGTACCATCTCAGCTCCACCGGAACAATCTCAAAACCCTTTGTGGAAAGTACAACCCATGATCAACTTTGTTCGGAATGGATGCTACAAACAGGAACGAATGGCTGGCTATTCATTGCACTTCTAACAATCTTACACGAAGAAAAATCATGAATTTATTGGATTTTCGCCTTTAAGTCTGACATTTTACTTGGTACTCCTCAAAAACGTCGTGGCGAAAGTCTGGATGAAATTGAAAATATCACGCCTGATGATGATGGTTACAATCATTTACCACATTTTGATGAAGTCACCCAGATTTTTCCAATTGGAAACTTGCAAAAGTCGTACTAAAACACAGTGCCTGAAATGCAATGTGTATCTTTGTATTTCTAGAAGACAAAATTGCTTCCAAGTCTTTCACAAAGCATAATTTTTTAATTTTTTCCTATTGTTATAATTAAAATGAGTGTTCAAGACAAGCACTGCCTGCTTAGTTTGTTAATAGCAGAGAATTATATTGTTATGTTTAATTAGGTGAATAAGAAAAAATAGTTTCTAACTGTAAAACCTGTTGAGACTGATTACAGTTACTTACAAATTGTTTCTTATGTTTAGTTAAAATTATTTATATATGGGACTAACAATTTTATATAGATTAAACAAATTCTTTTGCACCTTACTTGTTTTATTTGCGTGTAAACATGAGAATATTAAAAATATACACGATCATGCATATGTCAGATTATACCTGAGGTGCACGATCGTGCATGGAAATTCCCGGGAAACTAGATTTTTTTAATTATTTTTCCTATATCACTGGGCCCACTAACAATAAGTATATTATGTTAAATTACCAAATATGATTTCTTTTTCAGTCAGGTTGTAAAGGGGTATATCAAAGAATATCACACCCCTTAAATTTTATTCACCCCAGTATCGTAAGAAACTTAACTGTACTGAAAACATGAAAGTAAGACTCCCAAGGACATCCTCACAAGAACTGACTACGAAACAGGCCTTTCAAACTCCAAAAACCAACCAACAATTAACAATTTTGAATTGTAATTATGATTACTCTTCGACAACACAATCAAAATAATTATCCCACATCTTACGTATACACCCCTACTCAAAACATCTATGAAAAAAACTCTCTCTCAAAATAGACTGCAGGATGGAAGAATTAGATTTGACTCAAGCAAAGGAGGAGGCGAGTAGAGAAAACTGGGACACACGACTTCCCCAATACCTCAGAGAAACAGAGGATGAGTTCCCTCCAGAGGAGCCAGAAGATCCTCTTCCAGGAGGATGCTGCTCAACTCGTGCCAATCAGGTAGATATGGAATGGGCTACTGCACAACAGGCAGGTCAAGAATCCTCTCCAGATACTGACCATCCAAGCGACGAAATCTACATGGAATCGGATGATCTCAATGAGACTGAGTACAAAGATTTCGATGATGAGATGTATACGGCAAGAGGTGAAGCCGAACTGGCTCTTCAAACTGGGGCGATGAGAGACCTAGCAATCTCTGCTTTAAAAGGACGAGACAAAAATTTTAAAGATCTAGGAAACAGATAAGTCCAAATCAACCTAGGCTATTTCAGGGACGCAGAAACACGACGGCAGACATTGCAAATCATGCCTCCATGATTCTATATATATATATATTCCAGTGATAAGAAAGGTTATTCAGTGGATATGGCGACAATAGTGGACAGTACACACAACTTATTTATACACAAAAATACTATCTCTTCTCCAGACAATTGCTTAGTAAAGTTAACTCCACTAGCACACGAGAATATAAGTCTAGCTAAAAAGAAGAAAGTCGTAATTATAGCTGACCAACAAGGTATATCCTTTGCCTTCGCCAAAACCTGCAGAAACTGGTTGGTGATGAGTATAAAGTCTACTGCTTCTGGAAAGCCGGCGCTGAATTAAGTGAAGTTTTACACACAGAAAGAAGAAACATATGTAATCTATGCAAGGATGACTTTGTAATTGTACTAGGCGGTACCAATGACGCTAACCCAAATGAACTTCAATTCTCCATAAAAACATTTTTGAATAGCACAAAAAATACCAATGTAATTGTTGCCGAAGTCCCCTACAACCGACAACTAAATGAAAAAAGTTAAATTATGAGTTGAATTTCATTTGTTTGCAGTATAGACACACTACATATCTTAATATGAATTATTCTGTCCACTTGCCCAGATATGATTTACGTCCGTTACATATGTCACAACTTATACTTAAGTAGATACTTCGTATCGCCTATAAAACAAACTATGACACATACCATCAATAGGAAAAAAGTGACACACTGTACGTCCAATACTCCATTGTACTACGATAAGTATACTCAAACAGATGCACAGTGTAATATTGGGACCGTATTAGAATATGGCCTTCCAAATAAATCTAATGACTTTTTTCGTGTTTAAAGAAATAAACATATTACACCAAAATATAAATGGTCTAAATAATAAATCCGACTTGCTTTTGGTATCATTGGACCGACTAGAAAGGGAGAAAAAGTCAGTGGATATTATCTGTGTGACAGAGCATAACATGATACGATCAGATACCCAATTTATAAATATTCCCAATTATGCTATAGGATCATGTTTTTCTCGTAAAAACCGCCATGGCGGTGCATTTGTTCTTATCCGTAATACTCATAATTATAAACAAGTGGTCGGATTGCTTAGCTTTTGTGTGGAGGGCATAATTGAAGTGTCTGGAATTGAACTTATGGATCATAAGCTGTTTGTGTTTTGTATATACAGACCACCTAAAATAATACGGGAATATTATAACATATTTTTTGAGAAATATACATCTTTGCTTGCTAAGTATTGCCTTAGTAATCATAAAGTGATACTGTGTGGTGACTTTAATATGGATATTTTACAGAAAACTAAACAGTCAACGGACTTTTTGAATATATTGTCTGGCCATAATTTGAAACACACATTTATAGAACCCACACGTAAAATTAGCGGTACATGCCTTGACAACTTTTTCTACAACTTTTCAAAATGCAACTCTAAAATACTTGAATTAGCTCTGTCTGGTCATACGGCACAACTACTAACATGCCCAGTTAAGGCTAGCGTTGCTTACAAGTATTGGTTTATTAAAAAACGAGATCTACAAGAAAATAACATTAGAAGATTTGAAGACTGTATAAACTCGCTTAGTTTTTCAGAATGCTTAAATAATGACGATCCTGTTGAATCATTTAATGTCTTTTACGACACATTTCTTTTGTTCAATCGTTTATGTTTTCCTATGGTTAAATTCAGAATCAGTGTACAGAAACGACAAAAATGGATCTCAAATGGTATTAGGTTATGCTGCCGACGCAAGGCACGTCTTTTGTGGCAATACCGGAAAAATCATACTAAAGAAAATCGTGATAAATTTAATTCATTATCTTCGAGACTTAAACGTATTATTAGGCTTACAAAAAGGGTCCAAAATGAACATTATATACGAACAGCTAGTAATACAAGTAAAGCTACATGGACGCTCATTAAGAATGCAAAAATATCTGTTCCAAAGAAGGAAAGACATAGCATTAAAGTAAATGATAAAGAAATTGTTGAGGACCCATTAGTGATAGCCAAATCATTTAATAATTATTTTATTGATCAGGTTCAAAAGAGTAATCAAGTGAACAACCTAGCCGTGCCAGTGCATATTTCCAATTCGATATTTATAAATCCTACTTCACCCAAAGAAATACATTCTATTATTATGAATTTGAAAAATACCAAGAGCAGTACTCTTGGTATTTTTCATCGTATATGACGAAATATGTACACAAATTCTGAAACGAGTCTCGACAAAAATATGTAACGTTTTAAGTCACATATCGTATATCCAGACAAATAGAAACTAACAGTAATCAAACCATTATTTAAAAAAGGTGATCCATGTTCCATGGCCTGTTATCGACCAATTGCCTTAATACCTACGATATCGAAAATCTTTGAAAAGGTCATACACAGCAGGATATACCAATTTTTAGAAAACCATAGTCTTTTTGCAGTAGAACAAGTCTCTTTTAGACAAGGCAAAACTATAAATATGGCCATCTACAACTTCTTAAGCGTGGTCATAGATAGTGTAGATAAAAGGGTACCTGTCTGTGCACTTTACATGGATCTCACAAAAGCGTTTGACTGTGTGGATCATGAGCTACTGTTAAAAAAACTAAATGCTTACGGAATAAGGGGTAAGGCTCTAGATCTTATTGCATCTTATCTTACTAGGAGAAAACAATGTACACAAATAACACGCTTATGTCCCAGAAACAGAACTGAAACACGCTTTATATCGGAATATAGAGAGACTAATTTTGGTATTCCGCAGGGAAGTATATTAGGACCACCTTTGTTTAATATTTATATTAACAAACTGCCTAAAATAACAAACCCACCCGATTATTATTTATTCGCTGATGATAGCACAATTGTATTTACAGGCAAAAATAATTCACTGATTGAATCTGAGATTTCAAAGACCCTTAATAATGTAATACAATGGCTGAAATTAAATAATTTGAATATTAATCTAAGCAAAACACATTTAATGACATTTAAAAATAGAATTCCACTTGTAGGGACACTGTAGTGTGAAAGATGCAATGTCAGCGAATTCGTAAGCAAGCGTGAAGTATGTGCGAACCGAGCCAGTTACTGCGCGCTGTTCGGTCCGAGAGGTTAGCTTGGGGGACTTTCACGTAATAAACGATAAGTGTGTATCAAGGTCACCCAAGTCTTTTATTCGCCGGTAACTCCCAATACAACTGGACCCCGTAGGGCGCAGAATCCCTAAAGTGGTGACCCCGACGTGATTCATTATAGCAGACGTGAATCAGGCAATCTTAGGAGCCGATTTTTTAGAACATCATAATTTGTTAGTAGATTTAAGATCACGTAAGTTAGTAGATAAGTCAACCAATTTGTTGACATTTGGGAAAATTGTAAACTGTGTTGAAACCTCGGTCAGTTCTGTTCACAATAACCACCCTTTCCATGATTTGTTGTCTGAATTCTCAGTAATCACCAAACCGGCAACGTTCAAGGATTGGGATCGTGTCTCCGAGAACGATGTGTACCACCACATTGAGACATCAGGGAAGCCGGTACACGCGCGAGCAAGACAGCTGCCCCCGGACCGGTATCATAAGGTAAAACGTGAATTTCAGCTAATGCAGGACATGGGCATTTGCAGGCCTTCCAAAAGCGAATGGGCGAGCCCACTCCACATCGTAGCTAAAAAGGATGGGCAGATACGACCGGTGGGCGATTACAGACGTCTAAACGCCATCACCAAGCCGGATCGCTACCCAGTACCCAGACTGCACGACTTCACTTACATTTTAGCTGGTAAGAAAATATTTAGTAAAATAGATATAAATAGGGCGTATCATTATGTTAAGGTAGCACCTGAGGATGTGGAAAAAACAGCGGTAATCACGCCTTTCGGATTATTCGAGTATTTAAGATTAAATTTTGGATTAAGGGGGGCCAGTCAAACATTCACTAGATTCATGAACAACGATGTACTTAAAGACCTAGATTTTTTATTCAGCTTTATAGATGACGTAATCATAGCTAGTGATAATATAGAAACACATAGGAAACATTTACGTATGGTTTTTGAACGATTAAAAAAATTTGGAATAACAATCAATTTAGCCAAGAGTGTTTTTGGGCAGTCTAACTTAGAATTTTTAGGTTATGAAGTATCCACTGCCGGAATACGGCCTCTGCAGCACAAAGTGGACGCGATAATGGAATACCCAAGACCCGAAACGGTCGATCAATTAAGGACGTTTTTGGGAATGGTAAACTTTTATAGAGCTAATATACCCAATGCCACAAGGTATCAAATGGTTCTAAATAACTTTATAAAAGGCGCAAAGAAAAAAGACAAGTCAAAAATAGAGTGGACAGCCGAATCTCTTGAGGCTTTCGAAAATTGCAAAAATAGTTTAAAGAATGCAGTATTATTATCGCACCCGGTGGCATCTGTCCCATTATCATTAATGACTGACGCATCAGACAAGTGTGCAGGAGGGGTATTACAGCAGTGGGTTGACAATAAATGGTCACCATTAGGATATTTTTCAAAAAAATTCACAACAGCGCAACAAAAGTACTCGACGTATGACAGAGAGCTAACTGCAATTTTTATGGCCATAAAGCATTTTAGGGCTCTGTTTGAAGGCAGGGAATTAATCATATACACGGATCATAAACCGTTGATATATGCGTTTAACAAAGTAGAGAGTAATAACGAAACGCCGAGACGTACAAGGCAGTTATTGTTCATAAGTGAGTTTACAACGGATATTAGGTATGTTAAGGCCGACGACAACAAAGTTGCAGACGCGTTATCGCGCATCGAGACTATACAATGCCCAACGTCTATAGATTACGCGGAATTAGCTGAGGCACAGGAGGCAGACGCCGAATTAAAACAATTGTTAGCCGAAAAGAACGACAATATTTTTTTAAAAAAAGTTCTCATTCCTAGTAGCGACAGAATGATCTATTGTGAAAATTCAAGTAGTGTATGTAGACCGTATATACCGGAAAATTTTAGAAAAATAGCGTATAAGTCAGTTCATGACAATAGTCATCCCGGGGTGAGAGTAACGCGTAAGATGGTTGCAAGCAGATTTTTTTGGCCGGGAATGAACCGTGACATTGGGCAGTGGGCAAAAACATGTATACTGTGTCAAAAATCTAAAGTAGGTAGGCATACTATATCGGAGTGTCAACAGTTTCCAGAGGCTACAAGGCTATCCCACGTCCATATTGATATTGTGGGCCCTTTGCAAATTACTAAGGAAGGGTACAGGTATATTGTTACAATGATAGATAGATTCACAAGATGGCCGGAAGCCGTCCCGGTACGCGAGATTACGGCAGAAATTGTCGCGAAAGCATTTTATGATAATTGGATAACCCGTTTTGGAATTCCCGAGAGGTTGACGAGTGATCAAGGTCGGCAATTTGAGAGTAATCTATTTACCCAATTGCTCAGAACCCTAGGCATAAAAAAGAACAGGACTAGCCCATACAGACCTCAGTCAAACGGAATTTTAGAGAGAACAATGGGGTAAGTCCGGCCGAGTATATGTATGGTCAAACGATCCGGTTACCCGGAGATTTTTACAACGTCTTAGATAATAGGAACGTGACGGATGACGTGATTTTGAATCAGTTAAGATATAATATAAATAGGTTAAAGCCGGTAGCTAAAGAGGTGCGGGACTCGCGGACATTATTTGTGCACAACGAGCTAGCTAAATGTAAGTATGTTTTTATTAGAATAGATGCAGTACGCAGACCACTCACATCACCATATGAAGGACCCTACCGGGTGCTGGAGAGGAAAGGTAAGGTATACACAGTACAATTGCCAAATAGAACGGTTAATATATCCATCGACAGGTTAAAGCCCGCTGGTGGCGCTTGGCAACGTGCGGTAGTGGACTGTATTGCGGGGATGTAGCTAACTGTTCCATTGACGCTTTACACACAAAAGACAGGTGGTCGGGTTGCCGCGGGCGTGATCCAAGCAATGAATGCAACCCGAGAAATTAGGAGAGGATGCACTAACCTTCACGACACACGTGTTTTCATCGCAGCCGGTACACGGATCTTCTCTTCCTTGCTCAGGAGCTGCCGTCAGCGTCACTAGATCACTTGAGGAACACACGAGAGGCACAATCCGATCGGTAAAGGTCTATGAAGCGGTAAAAATGTAACAAATATTAATCATTTTTGAGAGACGCGAGCGCGGCCGTCCTTACGCTGGCTAGTTCAAAGCGAGACTGAGTGTCTATATCACAAATGGCGGACGGAAGCTATCTAGTCCTATTCTATGGTTAGTGCGGGAGAGGAGACGGGTATAGAAAGAGTGTGTTTCCACGTCAAGAAATACAGCTTCTACATCGGCGCAACCATTCCCCCCGGCTTGAAGGGTTACCTTCGAAACGACAAATGCGAAACAAATCTAAAGTCTAATCTAAATCTAGGTTTGGGAAATAACAACTAAAATATAAACCTAGATTGGAGCTCGTGCCTACCGCTGGCTAGGCAGAGGGCAGAGGCGAACAAACAACACAACGCAACAGTCTCGACCAAGACGAGACGCGATTAGCCAACAACAAATAAGGGTCTCTTCACGCGGGACCGATACAACAAGCGAGTGCTTCTTCTCCTCGGGTGGTTCGGAAACCGTAGTGGGATTGAATTGACTAACTGGCCACCCATCTAACGCGGCATGAATCCAGGACGGTCCACTAAACCATAACGGGTGATCTAAAATTTGCGAAGGAAGCAATCCACGAGAGAGACAATCGGCTGGGTTGTCGGTGCCAGCAACGTGAAAGAGATTATGTGGCGCCAATTCAGATTGAATTTTTGCCACTCTATTAGCGACGAATGTGTCCCAACGATGGGGCGAAGAGTGGGCCCAACACAAAGCGACTGTTGAGTCCTAAAAGCTAAAAATTACTAATATTAATGCGAAAATTTACAATTATGTCATTAAGCGACACGGAAGTGCTAGTCTTAGCACTGCCATCCAAAACTACACGGAGTTTTAGTAGTAAGCTTATCTTCTCTAATAACTCCGCGGTGCGGGATAATGTACGAAGGCTGGGTCCCGCCAGTGTCCGCAGGCGCAGGTGAGATGTAACCTTTATCTAAATATTCGTTAACAACCTCATCATAGGCCCGCTTCGACTTTGGGGACGCCTGCATCTTTCGTTCCAAACAAAGAAAGCGTTTTTCAGCGGATACACGGGAGCCACCGAGCGAAAACTTGCGGATGGTAGACTCCAGTGGCGGCTCGACGGTGCAACAGAACGAAGCAGTCGAGTGACTAAAACTATCCATAGAAGCGGGTGCGGAACCAATTATAACAAAACCAAGAACTGTTTCCAGTGCGTGCGGAGCGGGGTACGTCGGTCCCCCTTGAACCTTACGTGATAACTGGAGGTGCGGGAGAATCGAAGCGCCGATCAATATATCGACGACTCCAGGAACAGCGTAAGTCTCATCTGCTAAAGGCAAGTCTTTAAATTTCGTTAATAAAGACGTGTCAACCGGGACGGTAGGCAACTGTTCAGCTATTCTATCTATAACGAGCGAATCCATGTCAAACCAAATATTATTATTAAAACGAGATCTAAACCTTGTTTTAACGGTGCCACGAACAGCTGACTGTAAGCTTCCAAAACCCTTCACCACTGAGCGGGTTGAACGCTTATCAACATTGAAACCAAGACGCCGACAACAATCTTGAGTAATAAAATTACTTTGCGAAGCGCCATCTAACAGCGCTCGAACAATGCGCGGCTTACCTAATGCATCAACAATAACAACGCGAGCGGTCGCAAGACACACAGTAGTGAGTGCAGCACTAGCGGAGAACGAACACAAGGTGACGTCATCCGCGGCGGTCACCGGGCGGGCCGGAGCGCGCGCGAGCGCGGGCTGCGGCTGCGGCGCAGGCTGCCGTGTGTCACCGCTCGACGAGCCAACCGTGCTCACATTGGATGCGGCATTACTATTCTCAAAATGAAGCAAAGTGTGGTGTCTCGCTTGACATTTGCGACAACTATTTCTACTATTACATAAAACAACGCGGTGTTTAGTACCGAGACAATTAAAACAAAAATTATTAGCGCGAACAAATTTATAACGATCACTAGGCGACAATTTTAGAAAACCAGGACACCTGTACAGTTGCGAATGATGAGTGCTACACAAAGAGCAAACAGGTGACTGTACACGTGCTGGTGCGGTACTAACATAAGTATGAGTTGACCTCAGTGACTTCGATGACGCATCTACTTTGCGTGCAGAATCAACAACTATCTTCGCGCCTTCATGTTTCGATGAAGAGCGCTGCAATACCTTTATATGCTCGCGAACAAAACTTTCTAAGTCTTCGAACTTAGGAATTTTATTGCCGCGATGATCCGACTCAAACAAACGAATGGTTTCGGAATCTAATTTCCTTAAACCCATATACAAAAATACGAAGTCGCAGAGGTCATCGATCTTTAGGTTCTTTACGGCGCGAACAGCTGACGCGAAAGTATCTAGAAATTTCTCTAAGTTTTGATCGTTACATGCCGTAATAGATTTCAAATCAAACATCTGATCTAAATAGGCGTTAGCTACCGATCTTTTATCCTCATACCTAGCTTTCAAAGTATTTAAAATTAAATTATAATTCTCGGCACTAAACGTAATTCCAGCGCAAACGGTTATAGCTTTACCAGTCAATTTTTCAACGAGATAATGCAACTTTTCGTGGTCTGTCAACGAATCGTTCTTATCTATTGTATTCTCAAAACTATCTATAAATAGACACCAATTGCGAATGTTACCATCAAACTCGGGTATTTGAATTGGTGGCAACTTAGGTCGGTCGCGAGTGGGGTTGGGTAGGTCAGCCGGCTTCTCCAAACTCCTAGCGACGCGTTTGATACGACAATACAAATCGTCAAACGACGACAAGGCTTGATAACTCACTGAGTAATCGGGATTCAAATTCAACTCTAAAACGTTGATGTCATGTACTAAGGTTTCGAAATCCGCGCGTAGACTATCTAAGTTTTCTATAGAACACAAGAACGAATCTCTGATGACCAAATCAGAGGTTTTAAGTGCATTATCATAAATCGATTGTACGCGAGAGTAAATCATTTCTTTTTTAGCGTATAAAAGTTTCAATTGAACCTTACCGGTCTTATCAACCTTTGGGGACATGTTTACAATTAAATCTCAAACTAAAGTGCGGTAAACAACAAATATGAAATGACTTAATCTTAGCGGTACAGAGCAGCGAGGCGGCGCGAGCGACACTCGGCAGATAGGTAGGTACCTACAACTGTGAATGCACGCTTGAACAAACGCGCATAGCAACAAGGTCGTACCTACGCGATGGTCGCTGTCTAGGTTCAACTATTATTTCAGGGACTAAGTATTGCGTAATATCTATTCAAATTAAAATACTTTCGTATGAATTGGAATGAGGTACAACCACGTGTCTACCCACGCAGGTACCAGGCAAATACGACGCGAGCCAGCGGCGAGCGAGCAACGTAATTGAAAAAAATAAAACAAAGCCAAATGCGTTAGGTATTACACTGTGCCTATGCACTAGGGTGTCTAGTATACCTAAGATCTAAGCCTAAATACCTAGATGCGGGGTTTTCTACTAAAATAACTAGGTAATTAGGCGCGGTGCGAAAATTGCAAACTACGACTGAGTGTTGATACGCTACCTAACCTATTTATGTATTAGGTAGGTACAATGCGAGCCAGCGGCGAACGGACAACAAATTCTAAGCCTAAATGTCTGGATGCGGGGTTTTCTACTAAAATAACCAGGCACTTAGGTGCGATGCGCTTATTCCCATTAGAATAATAACAAAATACGAACTACGGCCAAGAATCCGGCTCGATCCGGACCAAAAATGGTGGCGCTTGGCAACGTGCGGTAGTGGACTGTATTGCGGGGATGTAGCTAACTGTTCCATTGACGCTTTACACACAAAAGACAGGTGGTCGGGTTGCCGCGGGCGTGATCCAAGCAATGAATGCAACCCGAGAAATTAGGAGAGGATGCACTAACCTTCACGACACACGTGTTTTCATCGCAGCCGGTACACGGATCTTCTCTTCCTTGCTCAGGAGCTGCCGTCAGCGTCACTAGATCACTTGAGGAACACACGAGAGGCACAATCCGATCGGTAAAGGTCTATGAAGCGGTAAAAATGTAACAAATATTAATCATTTTTGAGAGACGCGAGCGCGGCCGTCCTTACGCTGGCTAGTTCAAAGCGAGACTGAGTGTCTATATCACAAATGGCGGACGGAAGCTATCTAGTCCTATTCTATGGTTAGTGCGGGAGAGGAGACGGGTATAGAAAGAGTGTGTTTCCACGTCAAGAAATACAGCTTCTACATCGGCGCAACCACCCGCATTTATATTAAACGAACAAGTAAACGAACAGGTAAACGATCAGGGAAGAGACGATTATTGTGACGAACCAAAAGCCAAGAATAGTAAGACAATAGTAGGAAGTAAAACTGTAAGATTTGATGATAATATAACGCACAATTGTAATAGTAAGAAAACAAGAAGTGGGCGCACTGTTAAGCGCCCAGTGCGATATGAGTAAGCTGTAAAAACAGGAATATTAGAGGAGGTATAATAGTAGTGACGAATGGAAGAATTTGCAGGCGCTGTCGTGATGGACGCTGCCGGATCCTAAGGGATGTAGTTGAATATTGCAGAGCGGGTCATCACGGCAGCTACCATTAGATAAAGTATGAAAGGAGTCACTAGGTTAAGACATAGAATAAGGCTAGATAGTTTGCCACCTTAGTAGTGGAATAAAGTAATTTGAATGAACGAGCTCGCATAGCAACGGGCGTAGGAGGCACATAGTGGGTTGAGCGAAAGTAGGTGATTGTTTTTGTTAATTATGCATTATCATGTAGTCTCAATAAAATGTAGAACATGTCACATGCATTGCATTGGAATGTTTGTAATAATGCAACATACGCAAATAGGGAATGTAGATCAAGTCGTAAGGTAGCCAATAATTAAATATATATTGTTAAAACGTTGGTGTACACGTTGAGAGCAACATCGTTTAAGAATTACTTGCATTTTATAAAATGGGTAAATCATACAGCAAAGAAGAAGTTATTATTGCTCAAAATGGAGCAGTGCAAGCGGAGATAAATAAATACAATACAGCCATGGTGGCAATAGCCATTGGCATGGGTGTAATCATAGTGTTAGCAGTAATGGTATACGGTCGTTATCGCCTAAGGCATTGGATGACTAAGACGGTTACAAGAATAACAAATGCTCAACCGGTGGCCCCACGTCAGACGCAACCTCAGCAACAAAGAGTGTAAAGTGATACAGTGCTTATGAATCACCGGTTGCGTTGTTTAAGTTAAGGTGTATAATTGGGTGTGGTAACCAATGTATGTAATTTGTTAGTTTATAACTAGAAAATATGTGAAATTTTTTGCAAAAATTTGGGGGGTGTAGTGTAGGGACACTGTAGTGTGAAAGATGCAATGTCAGCGAATTCGTAAGCAAGCGTGAAGTATGTGCGAACCGAGCCAGTTACTGCGCGCTGTTCGGTCCGAGAGGTTAGCTTGGGGGACTTTCACGTAATAAACGATAAGTGTGTATCAAGGTCACCCAAGTCTTTTATTCGCCGGTAACTCCCAATACAACTGGACCCCGTAGGGCGCAGAATCCCTAAACACTCATGACACTCACTAATATTAAATATAATGACGAAACCATTAATGAGGTAGAAACAACATAGTTTTTGGGACTTAACATAGATGACAACTTAAATTGGAATACACATGCAGAGATCCTTTGCTCAAAACTGAGTACTCAGTCATACGCATTGTATATGCTCATAAAAAAACTTAACCAGACCGCAGTACTGACAGCATATTATGGTAACGTTGAAAGTATGTTAAGATACGGAATCATATTCTGGGGAAACTGTATAGAAAAAGAACAAATATTTATAGCACAAAAAAAAATGCATAAGGGCAATTTGCAAGATCAATCGAACAGACAGCTGTAGACCATGCTTCAGAAACCTCAAAATATTGACAGTACCGTGTCTATACATGTATGAGTTGGTGTTATTTGTCAGGTCTAACTTAATGATGTACGAACATTATAAAAGCAAGCGCCACTGTCTAAAAGTTAGCTGTCCTCAACACAAAAGTGCATTGATGACAAATAGTGTACTCTGTATGGCGCCTAGGGTTTATAATCACTTGCCAAAGGAATTATTAGACAGCATAAACATTGATGTATTTAAACAAAAAGTAAGACAATTTTTCGTAGAAAAAGCCTATTACAGTGTAACCGAATTTATAAATGACATGCAAAATTACCAGAAATAACATATTGTGTGACTTTATTTATTGACATATTTTAAATTTTAATTTTATTTGACATGTATACATTATTGACTTGTACCAAGGATAGGAAAAAATTCTAACATATATTATTATTGATGGACTAATTACTGTATTTAATTTTTTAATTCTATATAATTATTATTAGCGCTATTAATTTAAAAATACCTGTAAAATTGCATGCCGTCAGGTGGATTATGGAGATACTTTATTTACTGAATGTTACCTATAAATTACCCATTTTCGCAATAAATGAGTTTTGAGTTTGAGTTTTGAGTTCGAGTATTCCCGCTAGATAGAAACACTAATCGTGCTACATATTAACAATAATTATTTGTCCATGGTACACTGCCGTATTCAGAATTAAAATACTCCTTAAATTTGTCACGTATATTATTAGCTGTTGTAGGAACTATTTCTGTTGAATCAAATGGCAAAAACTCCTCTAATTCACACCCGCTTAGAGATTCTTGCACCCCTTTTACGCCCTCCTCTTTGTGTATAAAATTTTGCAGTAAACAACAAGCTTTTACAACATCGACAGCCAAATCCAATGACACATTTAAAGGTCGATGAAAAATTCGCCACTTATTGGCCAGTATCCCAAAGGTACATTCTACATATCGTCTCGTTCTTGTTAACCGATAATTAAAAACGGATTTTTCTGCATCAAGCTGTTGACTATTATATGGGCGCAGTAAACTCTGATGTAGTGCAAATGCTTTATCGCCTACGAATACATATGGCAAGGCAATGTTGGTATTAGGTAAGGAAGTAGGTCCTGACAAGTTCAAAGTATTGTTGATCATGTTGTGCCAGAAAGCTTCATCTTTAAAAACACCTGAATCACAATCCTTTCCATAAGCACCGACGTTGATATAAATAAAGTTGTAGTCACTATCGGCGACTGCCATCAATACAATCGAGAAGTAATGTTTGTAGTTCAAAAACATCGATCCACTTTTATTTGGTTTAATTACTCTGATGTGCTTTCCATCTACAGCACCGACACAATGAGGGAAATTAGCAGAAACTTCAAATTTATTTGCTATTTCTATCCAATCGTTCATACATGGCATTTTCATATATTTTGGGTAAAGTTCAGACCATATTAGAGAACACACTTCTCGTATGATTACGCTTAAAGTTGATTTTCCCATTCTAAAACGATATTCAAGATCTGCTAATGAAGTTCCGGTTGCTAAATACCTGCAATTGAAAAAAACATTATAAAAATAAAATGGATTATTAATATTAATTATTTCAGGTAAAATAATATCTCAGAAATGGAAGAATATAAGAAATGCGTAGATGAAATGCGACAAAAAGATACGTGAATCGAAATCTGGATCAGGTGCAAAACCAGTACATAAATATCAATATTATGATAATTTTTAATTTTTGAAAAAAATTACCCCACGACCACCCCAATCTGGATCAAACATGCCGGAAGAAAAAAAATCTGAAGTTACTAATTTTAACAAAAGAAAGAAAAACGAAGTAATAAATCCTGTAGATAAGAAAATGATTAAGTTTATGGAAACGTTAGAAAAAGTTGACGATAGTAAAATGATGTCTTTTTTTAAAGGCCTACCGTGGAACGCTTCAAAGACGAAGACATTGTTGAATTCCAGTATCAAGTATTGAATATTATAAGAAATATTCAATATAAAAATACTTATGGCGCTCCACATCATTCACGCACCGCAGATGCAATGGACACCCCGGCACACTACGGTTACAATACTGCTGATGGATTGCTGTGATTGAACTCTCGTACTGGTACGAGAGTTCAATCACTTCGAATTATAGCATTGAAAACGATTCATTACAAAGCATCCCAAGTCCATCTACTTCAAGCTTGATTGATTTTGATTTCTCTACATTACATCAGAATAATGAAAAAAAAAAAAAATTAATTTACTTTACCTCAATGTAACAACCAATCTCTCCTTAGCAGATATACTTGCTCGCATATTTGTGTGTTGCAATTTGTTCTTTAATAAATCTAATAATTTATCAAATGTCTTGTAATTCATTCGAAAATAATCACAATACTTGGTCTCATCTTTTTGGAGATCTTCGTAAAGTGTATGAAATTCACCATATTGCTCCGGTGCCGACAGCATAGGATGAACCCACAACTTTCTAACTCGACGTTCTTTTTGCCATTTTCTATACATATAGTAAGCAAGCGTAAACTTCTTTTTTTTTTCATTATATTAGACATGTTTGCGTCAAGTGCGATGTTGCGGCGTGCACGTTCGTACGCGGCCGGTAATGGAATGAAATGGGAATGAATCAAACAGTTAAACGCGCGTGGTGGTGGCGGCGCGGCGGCGGCGCGGCGGCGGCGCGGCGGCGGCGCGGTGGCGGGCTTGGCGCGACTCGCGGCGCCGTGACGGCATCGTGTGCAGGAACGCTATGGTTACGCGTCGTTATGCTTAAGTAAACTTATGCTTTGGGATAGTATGCTTATAAAATATTATAATTATAGTAAATAGGATTAAAAAAAATTATTTAAAAAGTTATGGCAAATGAGTATTATGCGTAAATAATGTTAGGACATAACATTATGCAATGTTAAATTATGACATAAAATTGTAGGAATAAAAATAGAGAACCTTATAGCGGACACAAAGGATAGTAGGTATACCTATCAATGGTAGAGAAACTACAAGTAAAGTGGCATAAAATTAAGTACTTTTAATTATACACACTTAGGCACGGTAGGTATACAGGTGTGCTTGGTTCGGAATTTGAAATATCCATGCGGCGCACCCTGGGCAACGGAGACGGCGGCGGCGCCTTTCTACCGTAGGGGAGACGCTGCCGCCTTCGGCAAATTCCGACAGAAGCGAGTACAGCCTGCAGAGAGCTGCTGTTACCTACGAACTTATCCACAGTGTATCTTCCACATGGAAGGAAGGGTTGAAAAAACAGCGCGCCGATCAATAGAATATCATTATTTATCAGGAAACAAACTAATTTATAAAATATTATTGATTTGATTTATTGCCTGATATTGCTATAAAACCTATTTTAATAGGTTTATGAACATAGCCGAATATAAATGCTGATGTATTGTGATAATTATTTTTAAATTTTGACATGAATTGTCAACAACACTTCGTGGGAGCATATTTTAAAAGTATTTACGTAAGTGTAACATAACAATTTTAAAAAGTATGAAGACCAGTCCCGGTCTATTTGAGATAATGGTAGAGTACATGGAAAGGTTTTAAACCATTATATTTACTTACTAAAATACGCTTCAAAATATGAGTGTAACCAAAATTGTGTTTATTCAGACATGGCGACCTCAGCAAGCCCACTGCTGGAGCTGAAGGTCTTCTTAATAATACGAGGATGTGGGAACCTGGCCAAACAAAAAATGTAGCAAAGTGGAGGAGAGCAAGTCCTAATAAATGTCATTAATATTGCTGCCGGATACACATAGTTAGTAAATTGAATAGCTATACCTATACTAATATTATATACATGAAAAATATAACCGACATGCACGCGGGCGGCCTTGCGGGCAACAGCTAGTCCTACATTATTCTAATTATACTCGTATTACTTATATAATATTCTGCAAATAAAATTTTATTATAATTACTTGATTATGCATGGAGCGATTTTAAAAACAACACTAAAAGGAAAGCAGCTCGGAAATATGATCACGTCTCAGCTCATTGTTCGGAGTCAGGATGGTTGCCGATACGTCAGCGACGCAGCTCGAGGGCGGTGATGATGATATATAAAATTTTAGCCACTACTAATGTCCCCTCTTATTTATCATCTCATATTCAGCTACTTGGTTCGCACCACAACAGAAATCTGCGGTCAGCTGACAACCGCCTTCTCCACTGTCCTACTCATAGTTCCAGCCTAATTCATTCTTCTTTCTTCGTGCAAGCAATTCTCCTCTGGAAATCAATCAAATGAAATGAATTGAAATCAAATCAGGATGACCACTAACCGTGCAACGTTCAAGTACAAAGTACGTCAGCTCTACAGTAGCCTTAGTCACAGTAATGTGTAAAACCTCAAAGTTAGATATATTTTATCTTTATGTATAATTATATAATTATAGGTAAGTTTATATTTTATAAGTATTATATTATACGAATATATATAAGTACCTAATATATTTAAAAGCATTCGTATGGATTTGTTATGTATTATAATGTGAATTGATTTTCAGGAATCTAGATTGGGAAGGATATGGACTCAATATAAATGGTGAAAACCTCAGTAACCTACGTTTCGCAGACGATCTGATTATATCTTCTGAGTGTCCCAAAAAGCTTGAACATATGCTACAAAATCTATTGGATGAAAGTAAGAAAGCAGGCCTTTCAATGAACACGGGTAAGACAAAAATCATGACTAATGCATCACAGACATATAAAATAACAGTAGATTTAGTGAACATAGACTATGTGGAGGAATATGTATACTTGGGACAGTTAATAGCAACAACTGATACCATGCCTAAAGAAATTGATCGAAGGATTGCGAACACTTGGAAAAGGTCTCTCAGCGAAATTATGAAAGACAAAAATATGCCCAACAAAGAAAAAAGAAAAGTATATAATACGTGTATTTTGCCATGTTTAACATATGGTTGTCAAACATGGGCATTAATAGAACAACTAATGAATAAAATAAATGTGTGTCAAAACGGAATAGAAAGGAGTGTGATTGGGGTCAAGAGAAAAGATAGAATAAGACTAAAAAACATAAAAAGCATAACCAAATTTAAAGACGCGAAAAATATATGCAAAACATTGAAATGAAGATGGGCAGGGCACATTTTAAGAGAGCAGAAAGAGAAATGGACAAGAATAATATCAGAGTGGTATCCAAGAGATGGCAAAAGAAGCAAAGGGCGACAAAAGAAACGCTGAGAAGACGACATTAAAAGAGTTGCCGGTCCAGAGTGGATGAGGATAGCGAAGGATAGAGATAGATGGAAGTCTTTAGAGGAGGCCTTTGTCGAAGGACAAGCTGTTGATTTATAAAAGGAAAACCAAACCTATTGTCAACTTATTTAAACTTATGTGAACTGAACTGTAATATTAACAGCAATAAAGGCTTATTTATTATTTATTTATTTATAATGTGAATGTATAATGTATGTATTATTATAGTGAACATAGATAATATGATAATAAATTGATTATTATTTTCAGTATCAGAATAAACGGGATATTTTCGGTAGTGACGTCGCTTACTGACCGTGCATATAGTTTATGTGACGAGGAACATTTACAAGAAGAATTGAAACACATAAGCGGCGTTCTACAAAAGAATGGATACAATGGACGGATAAGACCACCAAGACTCACCACAAATAAACCCCGGAACTATAAGGTGGAAAGACAGCCAGCCTTTTTACCCTACATCAAAGGAGTGACAGATAAGATCGCTAACATCCTGAAGAAGGTATCTGTCAAAACTATTTTCACTCCTTTTAAAAAGCTGTCGCAATGCCTGCGCTCACCCAAAGATGGCTCCCCATTGGACAGACCGGGAGTGTACAAGATTGACTGTAGCTGTGGCAGTTCCTATATAGGACAAACAAAAAGAACGGTTACATGCCGAATCAAGGAACACATCAGGGCAGTCAAAAACAATGAACCGCATAAATCTGCAATCGCTCAACATTTATTGGAGTCCGGTACGAACCACTGGATCGAGCTACATAACCCTCAGATGCTTTCGACAGAACGCCACTATATACCAAGACTGGTAAGGGAAGCAATTGAAATAAAAAAGTATAAAAATTTCAATCGTGAGGATGGGTTTCAACTGCCGAACGTCTGGCATCCAGTGGTCCGTCTTTGCAAAAACAACCGGGAACAAGCTAAAACAAAATCGCGAGTGGATACAGTGAGCATCGTATGTCGTGAACGTGATCGAGATCGGGTTCGAGTTTGTAGTGAGAGTGAAACCTATAGTAGTGCAGATACGCGTAGTAAAAGAACTCGAAAGAGGGTAGATCGATATAATTACTCCTAGAAGAAAAAACTTTTTCTTTGTTCACCGCCAGTACTCCAGTTCCTCCGTGATCATGGTGCTTGCAACAGCGCCGAAATATCGGAAACTCAAAATAATGAAACATGGTAAATATCCCGTTTATTCTGATACTGATGTCAGTGACCATGATAGTTTAAATACCTATATTGATTATTATTTTGCCTGCACCTACCTCAATATATCGATTAACCGATTTTTATTTCTGTGCGAGAACAATTCCAGACACTTAAGATCCACAGAAAATTTAACCCTGGAAATTGTGACGCATTCTACAAGTTTCTGCAATAAGTCTTTCACAGTACAAGCTGCACGATTGTGGAACGCGTTGCCTGTAAGCATCAGACGAGCACAGTCACTGTCAAAATTTCAGAGACTGATAAAGGAGCACTACCTAGCGTTATAAGTTGTTGTATGTATGTTCTCTCCTTGCTTTTTGTTTTTGTCAATACCTGAAATTGGGCTTATTTCTGAGCGTTGTTCAATAAACATCAGTTTTGGTAATTCACATTTTAATTAGATACAAATAAGAACAAAATAATTTATGTCAACTACACAAAGCGATACAAAAAAATTATTGGACTCACAAAAAAGGCACAAAATAATAACCGTATAAAAAATTCGCAAAATAAAACAAAAATGACATGGCAAATAATACAAACTCCAAAACTAAATCTACCTAAAAATACAATCAATAAAATTAAAATTGACAATATAACCCTTACTGATTATTTCATAGATAAAATAGTACCAAATACTAAGACAGATAACAAAGTCACGTCCAGTATAAACGCTCCGAATAATTCGATGTTTATGCCTCCAAGCCTACCAGTGGATATTTTTAACATTATTAAAAATCTTAAAAATACGAATAGCGTGGGCAGTGATGAAATTTCGACTAGAGTCATAAAATTCACTGGTGATCTCATATGTGACCATTTGAGTTACATTCTAAACTTATGCATAACTCATGGTGTCTTCCCAGATGAACTAAAGCTGTCAATCGTCAAGCCATTGTTCAAAAAGGAAAATAAAGAACTAATGCAGAATTATAGACCAATAGCTCTGACGTCTGTCGTATCAAAAATAATTGAAAGATTTACTTATCAGAACGTGTATTCTTACTTCGTAAGAAATGACTTTTTATGCGATGAGCAAACAAGATTCAGAAAAGGTAAAACTATAAATATGGCCATATATAATTTTTTGAATATAATTATTAAAAATATGGATATAAGAAATCCGGTATCCTCTATATTTTGCGATATGACACAGGCGTTTGACTTTGTGGACCACAAAATCCTACTTGCAAAGCTAGATGCTTACGGTATCAGGGGAAAACATCTTAAATTTACTGGAATCATATATCTCAAATAGAACACAAAAAGTCATAATTACAAGACTTGATTCTGAGACTAAAACAGAAACAATATACACATCCAAGGTGCGTGAATTATCATTTGGGGTACCCCAGAGCAGTGTACTGGGACCTTTACTTTTCATATTTTATAATTTATTTTCATAATTTATATAAATGACTGCATTCTGTGAATGAATAAATGAATATGAATATGAATATGAATATGAATATGAATCCTAAGGTAACAAACCATCACATGACTCTTTTTGCCGACGATAGTACATTAGTAATAGATTGCAAGGAACCTGACCAAAACGAATCAGATATTAACAGTTCTCTGGGCTCGATCAATACTTGGCTGAGTAATAATAATTTACGAATGAATTTTAATAAAACGAAAATTATGCTTTTTAGTCAAAGGCAGATGACAACAAATATAAATATTAATTGTAATAACAATTTAATTGACAAGTGTGAACAAATGAAGTTTTTAGGTATTGTCATTGACAGACAACTTAACTGGAAAGCACATATCGAAGCGCTACGCAAAAGAGTCAGTAGTGCCTCTTATGCACTGTAAAAACTTGCTCCGACAGTTGGTACGGATACATTGCTCACTGCATACCATGGCCTGGTAGCGTCTATATTAAGGTACGGGGTAATATTCTGGGGTCACTCTACAGACAGAGAGATAGCGTTTTTAGCTCAGAAGAGATGTTTAAGGGCAATGTTTGGTCTTAAACTCACAGACAGCTGTAGACCGTACTTCATCAGGCATGGAATACTAACACTACCGTCACTATAAATTCTAGAAATGGCGATATTTGTTAAACAAAACGCTCATTTGTTTCCGCGACTATCGGATGGTGTCCAACGTAGCAGACGGGACAAAGACAGGCTACGCATACAGAGTGCCAAAACAGCACTCATGTGGAAAAGCATGTTTTGTATGGCACCTAAGGTCTATAATAAAGTACCAAATGCACTAAAGGACCTAAATTGTAACTTATTGAGGAAAAAACTAAAAGATTTATTAATCTCAAAATGTTATTATGACATTGAAGACTTTTTAAATGATAAAGATGTTTGACATAATATAAATTGAATTGTAATTAGGTAATTATGAATGCTATTGATAATATTACAATTTGACTTAAATTTTGACATTAAATAGTGTGTAATTTGAATTGTTAAAAACATGCATGCAATAGTTTAATTTAAATATAACATCCTAACCAGATAACTTGTACGCCACAAATGGCAGAATATGATGAGACATCACATGTATATCATGTTATTATTATATCTGTAAACAACCATATTCACAAATAAAGATTATTATTATTATTATTATTATTATTGCTTTTTATTATTAACATTGATTTACATAACAAGGTTAGTGTAAACTGTGTAATGGGTTATTTATCAGAAGTTTGTTTTGTTTAATTACAGATTCAACCACAAGCTATACCTCCAGCTTCGTCAGAAAGTACTAGTACTGTAGTGTCTGCATCTTTATTGTAGAATTATGCCACTTCAGTACTAGGTATGTTATTAACTCTTTTACATAGTACGTTATTATTTTTTAAAAATCTTCTTATTTAAATAACTTTGTGTATTTTTGTTTCCACGATGATGAAGTTGGGCGTATAGGTGTACAGGTAGAGACTGGGACATCTCAAGCACCCCAGGACCCTCTACCTGTTCACCACGGGCCACACCGCAGTCGACACCTCGCCGTCGACGTGGTGTTGAACGCTCGTACTCACCTATTTTTTTTTTTTTTTTTTTTTTTTTTATATAGGACACGTCAATTGGACTTCGCCTTGCCTGATGGTAAGCTGAAGGCAAAGTCCCAGAAAAGAGGGTCACCATTACTTACACATACCGTGTGACAATGGTGACACTCAGCTTGACGGCCTCATCATATGCTTTTTCACGCCCCGCTTAAAGGACCCGGGACTGTAGGAAGTCCTACCTATAAGTCCTATACCTATTTATATATACTATTATATATACTATTTATATATATATATGTATGCGTGCGCATACTACCTATAAGTGTACCTATAAGTCGCACAAGACGGCCCGTACGTGAAACTCAAGCAGACAGAGCAGCCTCACATTTTCTGGAATTGGATCGAGAGTGGAGGCAATTCCGGATGGGGCATATAGTGGAGAACAGGCGTATCCGAAACCGGGAGCTTGTTTCTTATTAGACGGCCCGTGCATCGCGACCGCAGCCGTGGTGCCGGCTCAGGAATAATTCGCACTCGCATTCCTGAGTGCAGCGCAGAGCTAGAAAATATGGCGAATAAAAGAACAGATGCTAGCGTAGCAGGTGGATTCCGAGGATACCGGAAGCTCACGTAGAAAAAAAACAAACAGTTCGCGTCAGTGTACCATACATACCATCTTTTTACATCAAAAAGCCAGGGCTATGGTCCGCGCAGATGGAAGCCCAGTTTGTGATATCCGCTATAAAAACCGACGAGACACGGTACTACTATGTCATAAGCAACTTGGACCCACAGTACGCAGCCGAAGTAGAAGACGTAATCGCTAACCCTCCGCTTACTGAAAAATACGATGGCCACAGAAGAAAAAACGGCGAATAAAAGAACAGATGCTAGCGTAGCAGGTGGATTCCGAGGGTACCGGAAGCTCACGTAGAAAAAATCTAAATATTTCGCGTCGGCGTGCGCATACCCCCTTTTTACGCCAAAAGCCAGGGCTATGGTTCGCGTAGATGGAAGCCCAGTTTGTGATATCCGCTATTAAAACCGACGAGACACGGTACTACTATGTCATACGCAACTGGGACTCGCAGTATACGAAGCCGAAGTAGAAGACGTAATCGCTAACCCTCCGTTTATTGAAAAATACGAAAAGCTCGAAACAGAGCTCATAAAGCGACTGTCTGCCTCACGGGAGAAGAAGGTCAAGCAACTGCTGGTACACGAGGAATTAGGGGACCGGTAACCCTCGCAGTTTTACCGTCACCTACTAAACCTGGCAGGGCCAGGTGTACCGGAAGACTTTCTGCGGACGATTTAGACAACTCGTCTGCCCGGAAGTACGCAAGCCATTATTGCTTCTCAAACCAAAACTGGCCTGGACGAGCTAGCGGAATTGGCGGACCGCATTCGTAGACGTCGTGAGACTGCAGATAGCGGCAGCACCTAGTACATCCCGGACGCCAGCAGGTGCGACTTCCGAGATCGCTGCGCTTACAAACAAGTGGAGCTACTAACCCAGAAGTTCAGACGCGGCTCCGTGGGAGATCGGGTAACCATAACCATGTTCGCCATCGTTCGAAGTCCACCCGGTCGCAATTAAGCTATAGACGGTCCCCAATATACTTGTATCATCATAAATTTGGTGATCAGGCAAAGAAGTGTTCGAAACCCTGCGATTATCACACAGCGGGAAACGCAAGAGGTAATCAGTGATGGCGATCGATGATTGCCCGAGTACCTCAGGTCGCTTGTTCGTCACCAATGCCACGTCGAAGACAAAATTCTTGGTGGACACCAGTGGCGCCTCTGTGTCTTTCCTCGCTTTGCTGCATAAGGACAACGATGGGAGAAGACCAGTTACAAGTTACATGCGCCGAACGGTACTACAATTTGTACATACGGGTACATTAATTTAAAATTAAACTTGGGGTTGCGCCGCGACTTCACTTGGCGATTTATTATAGCCGACGTCATACGGGCAATAATAGGTGTTGATTTTTATTTTTTATAATTTACCTGTTAATTGCAGGACGTACACAATAAATACCCTTTTATTATAATACTTGCGCAGTTTATTGATTAGCACCCTGCTACACTACAACGGTATTCCATTTGTGACATTATATTCCCGAGTAAAAGGAACACGATGTGCAATTAATGAAATTAAAGGGCGCAAGAACGGCACTTTCATAACATGTTGACAATGTTTTTGCCACTTCTATAAAAACGCTTGCTAAATAGGGCTTTGGTCTTAGTCGCAAAGAAATTTTAGACTTAGTTGATCAATTTGTTGGAGTCAATAAAATTAAAATACCGTTTAAAGATGACTTAACAGGGAAAAATTGGTTTCTTGGTTTCAAAAGACGTAATCATTTATCAATTCGAAAGCCAGAACAGTTGGAATATACTAGAAAAAAAGCCGCCACAGATCCATTTAACATTTATGGTTTTCTTTTGAAAAAACTTTAAGCTAAACATAGAAAGCAAACCTCAACAGATCTGTAATTTAGACGAAAGCAGTTTAAGTTTAGATTCAACAAATTCCAGAGTTGACGGAGAAAAATGCGAAATCTCTTCCAGAGTTATAAGTACCTCAGGACAAGATACATTTGTATTGGCCGCTAATGCTGCTGGTAAACGAGTGCCGCCTCTAATCATATTTTAAGCCAAAAACATATACGAACAAACATACCCGAGAAAGAATGTCCCGGTACTGTATATGCGGCCTCTCCAAATGGTTGGATGGAAACAGAAATATTCACAAACTATTTTGAGAAAATCCTTATATCTACTTTGGGTCCTGAACGACCCGTTTTGGTCATATACGATGGTCACTCCACGCATGTTTGTCTCAAACTAGTTGAAGTTTTGTAAATGTCTTCTTCATCATCTCAAAGATGATGAAGAAGACATTTATAAAAACGGCAACACATTTTATTATTGCGAAAAAGAACATTTGGGATGCAAAGGTAACTGTTCAAACTTAACCATATTTAGTTCCACTAGGCTCGCTAGATGGCGTTTATATCAATTTTTCTAGATTGCGATATGGTTTCGCTCACACTATGTGTATAAGAACTGAAGCATTATTTAGTAAGATCATCGGGCTTGTAACTCTGATGACATTGCTGTCTATCAATTATCTCGCTCACGACCCCGTTCCATATTCAGCAACTTTACTATTAATTCTAAGAATGAAATTATAAAACAAAACCAACACGAGAATCAGTGTAAAGGAGATATTTTAAAACAGGATATCTTAAAAACATGGAAAATTTAAAACAAAAAGTTAGTACTAATATTGTCTCAATAAAAAAACAATATGACGATATGAATGCTGATCTGGAAAATATGGGACATAGTTTTATTAGTCAATTGCCAAGTTTTAGTAATATCAAAAGTAATATCAAAAATGTGCAATGAACGCAACAAAGTATTAGGTGTGACAAAACAGAGATTTATGAACCTAGCGAAGTAGTTGTGCCCAGAAAATTTGAAAATTGATCTTAGCTGATTTCATTGATGACGGCAATCGCATGTTAGTATTTTGCACACCAAATGCAAGACAAAAAGTCACAAATTATAAACACTTCTATTGTGAAGTCTTGTCCACGAACAGGCTCCAAATTGTCTTTTGTTTCTTTATATTCTGTGTTCAAAATTGAAAAAAAGACTATTGAATAAAATTATGAATGTGCCTGGTTCAAAACTGCATAAAAACTTTTTGCTCGACCTAATATAAATTTTTAGCTAGGACTAAACGAAACTGAAAATGTAAGGTGGGCCAATAGATGTGTCCACAAGTGTATTTGCACGAAATATGACAAATATGAATCGAAAGAGAGTCTAGAAGATGAATATCGAAAGCATATACAGCGAAAGAACATGTGTCAAGCAGCAAAAGACGCTGATAAAGTTCGCGCCAACACTAATGAAACATATATGTCTATAACTATGGATTTACAAGCTGTTCTACAGATACCTGGTACGGATACGTGGTGAAAGTATATTGTACTACATGAGAAATTTAGTCCTGTACAATCTTACCATATAAGAAATACGTGTTACCAAAATAAGCAGAAGAGACAACAATGTTGATTTATTGATTAATAGAAATTATTAATTATTAATAGTACCTACTTAATAGCAAATAAATAAGCCTGGTGTGGCAACACTGTTTTTTATAACTGTGTGTAACTGTGTTATGTTTGGCAGAGAGATTGTTGACTGGACTGACAGATACATTCGAGAAAACGGGTCGTTGTACTGTAATGTGTATTTTTCGAGTTGGATTGGAAATATTTTTTTAAAAAGTGATTACAAGCTGTACAGTAAGAAAAGAAGTTGTGTTATTAAAGCAAGGCTATCCTACATTTCAGAAGTGGGATATACCTAAGAACAATGTCTGGACCGTACTTGGACGGTTTAGGAAAACAAAAACGCAAACACGACTCAGCAAGCGATAGCAGTAGTTCTGATGATGAAAACAGGGAAATTTTTTTCTTTGATGGCTGTAACAAGAAGAAAGTACATAAGAAACGACATGTTACCCCCAGTGATGCCGAAGTGATCCCTAAGTTTCGGCCGGAAGACGATAATAGCAACGTTAAAGGGTGGCTTCACAAAAGAGATCAACTGGGTGACGTCTACGGTTGGGATCACATGGATACATTTGTTATGCAACTACGATTACGGGGTTCAGCTCGGAAATGGTATGATGACCTCGAAGACTATAATTTAACCTGGGATGGATGGAAAGAAACGCTGCAGATCGCATTCCCATGATCTACCGACTACGTGGACAGGTTAGAACGGATGATATCCAGGAAAAAAGAAGAAAGAGAACCAATGTCCAAATACTACCATGACAAATTATCTTTGACAAAAAAGTGCAACATCACTGGCGAAGATGCCATATCATGCATAATTCGCGGGCTACCTGTAGAATTAAGGGCGAATGCTAAAGCATATAATTGCCACACGCCGGAACAATTTTACTATGGATATCTATCGTCACTGGAAAATTACCAGGGTCCACCAAATTAAAGTAATACTGTGCGGAAATACACCTGGAGAAGGGGACAAAGTAGTGGTGTGCCAACTCAACAAGTGGAGACTAGGATATGCTACGATTGTCGGAAGCCAGGTCACGAGTTAAGAGACTGCAGGCAATGCGTGTACTGCGAGAACTGTAAGCGGAGTGGACATGCAACAGCAGCCTGTTGGTTTGGAGCCGGGAGATCCGAGTCATCTGTACTACAACCAAAAAGGGTCGGTAACATATATCATATTACCTATGATGTTAAAACTGATATCTACAAAAGAACAGTAGTAGAGTAATATTGAGAGTTCTAACTCACTTCGTTCGTTGAACTCTCAATATTACTGATCTAGAACTCTCAATAGCACATGTACGATTGAGAGTTCTAACTCACTAATATTGTATTATTTACGAACGAAGTGAGTTAGAACTCTCAATCGTACATGTGCGATTGAGAGTTATAAATCAGTATTCGTAATCATCAGTACTCACTTCGTTCGTAAATATTACAATATTACAGGTGGTGGTGCAATATAGTCAATATTACATAACCTAAGTATAGCAACCAACATAGCACGTATGAAACGATGCCACGATTTGGTCTGTTGCTAGTCGCTAAGCCTTTGTCGGCACATCACTCCCAGTGAGGTCTCGTTACTCGCGCGGCTGTCGAGCTTCGCCGAGTGCAATATGATAATGATATAAACAATAGCATTTCTCATACCTAAATGCACCTGCTACTGACCGCTAATAATATTCCATAAATGAAATTACTTGACTAGTTTTACCTACGACTTCACTTTTTAATATTTCATCTACGATCAATCTTTACATAAAATAATATTTGTATAAAAGATACCTACTTATTTAAAGTAAATAGTTAGATAAAAACTATATTGTAAGACCGTATTATATATTTGCACTTTGACTTTATCGAGATCGACTGTTGCCCAACTCTCTACCTTGAAATGAAAACCTGTACTAAACACTAGCTTGTTATTTAGCGGATGCACTGCCTAGCAGGATCGGATGGCTTGGGGTCCAAAGGTGTTGATGTAGGTCGCGTGTAAGATATTGTTTTTAGCAATAAGGTCGCCATTTATGCATATCTTGTACCTAAATTGTATATAATTTACTGTATAATTATTATACATATAAACACCCAGACCAATGCAAATAGTCATATTCATGCAAACTAATTATTGCACCGTGCGGGAATCGAATCCATCACGCCACGGAGGCTGACATTTTCCTTGAACAAATTTTAGCCAGATCCGTTTAGCCGTTATAGTGTGATTGAATATAACATAATTTATTTTTATTTTGTTTATAGGTTTATCCACAGCAAATGCATTACAAATTGATACACCTACATATTAAGAAGAATATCTTTAAAAAACTTTCAAGTTTAAATATAATTATTAGTTGGATCAAAAATTAAGTTATTCGTTAAAATTATAATAATAATAATACAATATTGATACAGGATTGTACAGGTTGTAGGATTTTTACACGTGGAGTATGTAATTTTACTCCATGTGATTCTTTGAAGTTATATGGGTCGAAAATGCTTACACGAATTACATTAGGGCTGCCACTATTAGTTAATAATGTACTATCTATAAATTAAAATTAATACAACATCTTATTTTTCGATACAATAAAATATTGTGTGAAGGATTTAATAGGTATCTACATTGGTTTCAAATAATTTATTGAGATTACCTACTCTTTGAACATAATGAATATTTGAATATTATAATCCAGATAATTTAGTTTTTTAATCAAATACTTACCTCATTTCTGATCACATTTTATATATAAAAATAAAATAAATTAAATGTTTACATTTTAATTAATATTGACAGCATTTATTAATGCAATTTGTTATTTCAAATACATCGGGAAAAATGAAATGCTCAAGTAGAACTCGAAACCATGACCTTTCCCTTACAGGGGAATGCTCAGCCGACTGAGCTATTGAGCGATTACAATTTGAGTTATTATTAAAGAATGAAACTATAAGAAAGACAATTTTTTATAATATGTATAATGTTAAGTTTAATTTTTATTTCCATTTCCTGTATTTACTGTATACAAACATAATAGGGGAATGTAAATATTAAGTAAACTTTACATCATACAAAATATTTACATTATTATTAGATATGTATAACTTATTAATATTTTCATGTAGAATTTACATGACTTATATCATAATTTGATTATTTCCATTACGTAACGTGACGAGATATTTTTTCCTATGCGTGGTGACAACCCTAACGTATTTTGCTAAATTATCATTAATTTTCTTATAAAATCTGAAATCATTCAGTCAGTGCTTCATTTTGACTTCGTTATTAAACCGTTGAACGAATCCATTGGAGCAGCCACCATCTTGAAGACCTTCCACCTTGAAGACCAAGACCTTTCACCTTGAAGACTAAACACCTGGCTCCAGATTTTTTGTGAGTTTAATCGTCACTGTACCTATCTAAAAAATGTAAGTTCCTAAGTTATAAAATATTCTATCCCATGTTCTATTGTTTTTAAGTGAGAAATCTTTTTAACCTTTAAACAAATTTGGCAGAACTAAACCTATCGTTATTTTGTGCACGGTGACGGTGAGTGATACTAACTAGTGATAACGTATTTAGCGTATTAGTCTTGTCAAATTTTATTAGTTTGAGTGACTACCGAATTGTTGCAATTGGCAGACTAAACACTTCGTTTTCTGAGTTACTAGTCGCAATTTAATAACTATTCTGTTCATAATATTTACAGGTCGGATTCAGAGTACGATAGTGGCAACAGTGCGAGGGCGACGTCGATCGAAGCCGTCAAGTCGAATTCGAAGGCAGCAAAGGGGGCTGGAAAGCGCAAATCGTCACCAACTGTCAAAAGCGTTGCAAGCGATCGTATAAGGTACGTCCATATGTACCAGTACGTACATGTTCATTACTTATCTATACTAATATCATAAAATATACGAAAGTAACTCTTTCTGTCTGTCTGTAACAAGGTAAAGCGTAACAACGGTTTGACGTCTAAACCGCTTTACCTATTGATGAAATTGGATGTGGGGTAGACCAGACCATGAGAAAAGACTAAAGCTATGTTGACATCTACACGGGCGAAGCCGCGGGCAAAAGCTGGTTATATTATAATTTACGACTGAAAAATCTAGTGCTGTTAAAATAGTTTTTACTGAGAAAGTTTTTGTGAAGATAATGTGATAGTTTTCTGAGTAGGTTTCTGTATATTTATTTACTATTTGTAACTTATAATAGGTATTATGTTTTCAGAGCGGACCAAGAGTTCGATTGTGACAAAGTGGTAAGGAGCGAGGCTGGGACGTTCAAAAAGGTCTCCGTCAAACGCAAGTCATCTGCTAGAAGTACCTCAAGCGAATGTCCGAGGTAATTATTACTCATTAGTACTCTTATACCCAGCTGATGTAAGGTGATGATAAGGTACCAATACTACCAATTAAAATACGTATAATCAACAACATTACGCAATAGGTATGTACCAAAATATGAGTGAGCGAGGTTACGTGTTAAATAGTGCTAGTTTTGTTATTTTTGTTAATATAATATTATTATGAGAGATTTATTTATTTTTCTGGCTAAGTAGTTTAGTAATTGCAAATCCAGAAGTCTTGGGTTCGAGTTCCATTAGTATCAAACTTTGTGTGTCGTTCATGACAGTCATCTATTAATCTGTTCACGCAATATTCCTAACTAAAGCAAAACTGATGTTGTCCAGTTCATAACAATATACATAATGATCATTTATTATTTATTTAATGAACATTATAAGTACTAAGGTACAATATTATAATATAGAAAATTGCCCTGTTTTAGAGCTTCAAAGAAAAAGGCTGCGCAAAAGGGATACGACATCTTCCACCTCGACAGTGAAACTCCCACCGTCAACACCGGCAGAGCTTCATCCACATCGGTGCTGTACAATCGGGTGGCTAACGGTCAAACGAGGCGTACACTGTCTACCGAGGGTCCCTTCCACATTGACTTGAAGGTGTACAACTCGGTTGACGTCCAAGAAGGTGGCGACGACCTTTGGAAAAAAAACCTGCTGTGGTTGAAGCTTCGGACTGACGAGGAATCTCCTCACTGGGCTCAACTACAAAAATTTGTTAGGCAAGCCAGCGAGTTGTTCGCAGATTCTGAGGCCACTTTCTTTTCTAATAAAATTAATTTTAAATAAGTCCGTACCTACTAAACTTAATATAATTATCTATTTGTATGTAATACATAAAAATATTAAATAAATTTGTTTAATCCATTGACCATCATAAATTTCAATTAAAAATTCCATCCTAATCTGTCTGTGTGTTTCACAAATTAATATGCCGTTCTGTGATAGCTGTGGTGTTGACGTAAATGGTAAGAAATGGATAGGACATTTAAGGAGTAAAGTACACCGAAAGTCAGATAACGTAATTACTTTAGATCATGGCGTGGAGAAAGTGAACTCTGCTTTTAAAAATCGATTAGCAACATATAGATTACATACTCTTGACACGAACGAACAGACATCTTTACCTGTTTTCTTCAGACACCTTCACAGTAGGGTCAAATCTTTAATTGATCAATCTCTTGCAGCTCACACTTCCCTTAAGGTTAACTTTCATATATACTCAAAGTTTGTACTACTTAAACACGACATACCAGAAGTTAAATCATTTGAAACCAAAAATATTATTATATGTATGAACTATGATTTTACAAAGCTCTTTACAGATGTTGCTAATCAATTACTGAAAAAGATAGACGAATTTGAAGAGCGGGATTCTGGTTGGACTTTCCTTAATAACTGTTACATGGAGGTAAATATAAATAGATATCAACCGCTCCGTGGTTCAAGATTTATTGATTTACCTCTGATCATTAAAAATAAAAAGGCATGTGTAAATATTCGTAACAATGATATATATTGTTTCCTGTGGTCGGTCACGGCAGCTCTTTACCCTGCAAATAGGAACATTCAGAGAGTTTCTTCATATCCAAATTTTTTCAATCTGTTTAACATAGAAGGAATGTCATTTCCAGTAACTTTTACCGATATACAAATGTTTGAAAAAAATAATCCAAGATTACGAATAAATGTATATGGTTTAGAAAATAATAGACAGATCATAGGACCTTTATACAAATCACAGTTTAATAACGATAACAAAAAAACAGTTAATTTACTATTATTAGAAAAGAGCAGATATTCACATTACTGTCTGATCAAAGATTTATCGCGTTTGGTGAGAAAACAAATAACTAACCATAATGGGAAATTATTTTTTTGTGATGAGTGTTTGCTATTTTTTAGATCAAGCATGGAAATTGATTCTCATGTATGTGCCGGTGTAATGACTCAGCTACCGCAAAAAGGTTCAGTGATTGAGTTTAAAAACTACGAAAGGAAACAAAATGTGCCATATGTAATTTACGCAGATTTTGAAGCCATGTTGGTTCCAGTGCAAGGGTGCAACCAGGATCCCTCTGTTGCGAGTACCTCAGTATGTCAGGTACATATACCTATAGCATTCGCTTATTATATAGTTTGTTCGTTTGATGAAAGTAGAAATCGTTTTGTATCTTACCGTGGGGAAGATTGTGTAGATAAATTTGTTGAGAATATTTACAGGGATGTTCAATGGATTAACAACAATCTGTCGAATAGTGTACCAATTATATTTAACAACGACGATTCTGTTAAATTCAATGAAAGCACTCGTTGTCATATTTGTCAAAACTTACTAATCACAGACCGAGTAAGAGACCACTGTCATTTGACAGGTCAATTTCGAGGAGCCGCACATAACTACTGTAATTTGATGTATAAACTTCCGAAATTTATACCAATTTTCTTTCATAACCTTTCAGGTTACGATTGCCATCTTTTTATTAAAAAATTAGGAGAAGCTAGCGGTTCACTTAAAATCATAGCTAAAAATAAAGAGTCATACATTTCTTTTACAAAATTTATACAAGTTTCTAGAAATGAATTTGTACAGCTTCGGTTTGTGGACTCCTTTAAATTTTTATCTACTAGTTTAGACAAATTAGTAAAAAGTTTGAAACCAGAACAGTTTATACACTTAAAAAACAATTTCTCTTGTCCAAAACAATTTAAATTACTTACGCGAAAAGGTGTATATCCTTATGATTATATGAGCAACATAAATCGTTATAAGGAGACAGTTCTGCCTGAAAAATGTTATTTTTATAATTCCTTAAATAATCAACATATTTCATTAGCAGATTACCAGCATGCTAAATTAGTATGGTCTGAATTTAAAATAAAAAATCTAGGTGATTATACTGATCTTTACCTCAAAACTGACGTACTTTTGTTGACTGACGTTTTTGAAAACTTTAGAAATACTTCTAAGCGATTTTATCAATTAGATCCAGCTTTTTATGTAACAGCTCCTAGCTTATCATGGGACGCGATGCTTCTCAAAACGGGAATTAAGTTAGAACTTATTGATGATTTAGCAATAATAAGGTTAATACAAGAGGGTATAAGAGGAGGTCTTTGTATGAGTTCCCATCGTTATGTAAAAAGTAATAATAAATATATGGAAAATTATGACCCTCAACAAGATGATATATTTATTGTATACTTAGATTGCAATAATTTATATGGGTATGCTATGTGCCAACCTTTACCTTTATCAAACTTCAGGTTTCTTGATAAAAATGAGATAGAAAATCTAAATATCATGAATATAAAAGATGATGCAGATTATGGGTTCATATTAGAGGTAGATTTACTTTATCCTAAATATTTACACCGTTTGCATAATGACTTGCCATTTTGTCCTGAGAAATGTGTGCCTCCTGGAGGAAAAATTTCTAAACTTGTCACAACTTTATATGATAAATATAAATACGTAATACATTACGTACATTTGAAAAATTGTATTAAGCATGGATTAATATTAAACAAAGTGCATCGCGTTATAACTTTTAGGCAAAAAGCATTTTTACAACAATATATAGACCTCAATACCGAGCTTAGACAAAAAGCAGTGACCGAATTTGAACAAGACTTTTTTAAATTGCTTAATAACAGTATATTCGGTAAAACGCTAGAAAATAATGAAAATCGTGTAAAAGTTCATTTAGTAAATCAGTGGAGTGATAGCGAAAATAAAACAAAAAAGAGATTAAGTGCCGATACCTTGGTTGCCAGACCTAACTTCCATAGTGTTTCTATATTTTCTGAGAATTTGGTTGCGATTCAAATGAAACCTGAAAAAATTGTTATGGATAAACCCCTATATATAGGTTTCTCTGTATTAGAACTATCAAAAAAACATATGTACGATTTTCACTATTCTATTATGCGCCCACATTACAGAGAACTTATCAAGTTATGCTATACGGACACAGACAGTTTTATTTATAAAATTGAAACTAACGACTTTTACAATGATATGAAAAACTACTTTATTAGTTATTTTGATACTAGTAATTATAGTACAAGTAATCCGTTTAGTTTACCGATTTTGAATAAAAAAGTGCCAGGTCTATTCAAAGATGAAATGGGTGGTAAAATAATCAGGGAATTCATTGGTCTACGTCCCAAATTATATTGTATTCAATCTGAGCAATGTACTTTAAAAAAAGCTAAAGGTGTTAAGAAATGCGTAGTGAGAGACTTAGTAAAAGCAGATTATAAAAAAACGTTAACCAATAATGAAATAACTCGTAAACAAAATTTATTATTTAAATCATTGAAACACGAGTTAGTAACCCGTAGTGTCAACAAAGTTGTATTATCATCCAATGATGATAAGCGGTATATATTAAAGGACAACATTCACACTGTTTCTTGGGGTAATTGCTCAATTTTAGGCTGAATTTTAGGACGTTTAATTGAAATTTATGATGGGTTTTATTTTTTCATAAGTATGACATTGTGATGTTTAAAAATGTATTTAAGTACTTTAAGTTTTTATCTTATAAGAATGTACCTACCTACCTATGTCTTTTACTCTTATTTATAAATAAATACCTACATGATGTAATCATATTTTCGTTTTATTATACTTCATTCTCAACTAGTGACATAATAGAAAACTTTTGCGACACACATAGGTAAGTAAAGGGTAAACTGTACCTGAATCAGGTTTGTTCAAATTTTCATGTCTCAACCTGTTCTTAGTACCCATATCTATATAATAATCATTGCAGTAGCGAGGTAACACGTCATAGAAATCTTTTTGCTTTGCTATGCACAATACGTGTTTTTACATGATAGGATTTTCATGTTTCAACTTGTACGTCGTAAGTATTTTGTTGTTTAAAGAAATATGTATTAGAAATAGTATCAATTTTCAGAAACTGTGGCTATATAATCCCGTTGTTAATTTTATAAGTTCATTGTTTCATTCTGAATTTATCACTAACGACGTGGACGTAAATTATACGTGCAACTTTAAATTTATCTATTAGTTTACAAATCGACAAACAACATGGTAAGATATTTGATTTGAAAAACTATTATAATATTGTGTTTATAGAAAAGGTAACACGTCACGTAACGTAAATAACATACTAACGTTTTTTATTTTCAGAACACAAATGAGAATATATTCGCGATAGAAGACACTGAAGAAAGAAACGGTTTGCCAAATGGATTGTATTCACCAGAATCGCTTCCAAATGCGCAAGATCCATATGCATTTGACGAAGAAACTGAACGATTATGGATCGCAGCTCAAAGTACACACCGTGAAACACCTAAAAAAAACGCCGAGAGAAAAAAATCCACGCGCAAGTCAGAATCAAAAATAGTGAGTAAAATATTAAAGAAACATAGACAACCTTCATACGTTATAAACTGTGAACCAACAAAAGGACGGCGTTTGATCAAAATTGAGATTAAGGACCTGAGCGGATCAAGTGAGAATGAAGAGGAGATAATAAAGGCACAATATATTGTCAAAGATCCAGTTGACGAAATTTCTGATCAAACCGAAAATTTAATACATAATATATCAAAAAAAATATGCGGCTATTCTTTCCCTAACATTTATTAATAGTTCTTGTTTTAAAATATTCCTAACTAGATTAATTTTATGTAAATAGTGGTGTAGTGTAAGTTTGTAAATAAATGTGATCGTCATTTGTATTGAAATTAATATTTCATAAATAATTTATATTTTAATATTATTTGGTGTAAAAATGATAATATATAGGTATTATGCATTAAAAGTGATAATAAGAAATAAAAATCAATGAAGATTTAAAGTTTGTTTTATTGAAATATTTATCAGTAAAATGTACCTACATTTTACTGATGTATATTTATACAATTTTTTATACAAATAATATTTGCTGATGTCATATTTATATTTAATTAAATTTTTATTGTGTGTACTGTGAAAATAATGTGTTAAAAATTATAGATAGGTATTTAAAATGTGGGTTAAAAAATAAAAACCATTTACTTTAAAAAATTGTTTTATTTATTAAATCTGTGTACAGGAAGACAAATTACCTTTCTTGCTCTATTAAATAGTTCTTTAAACATAAAACATTTTTAAGTGCACATTGTTTAGTATGATTAATACAAATAAAACTTGTCTCATTATTTGAATATTTGTGATGCAACAGTGATAAATTTAGGCACTTGTCTTCACCAAGATCTACGCAAATACAATTAATACAAAGATCTTGAATCCACTTAACTTTTTCTAAGCCCTTCACAATAATTTCTTTATTTTCTAGATAAGGAACAATTATGCGTCGAAATTCTCTATAGTCGATATAACCTTCATTCCAGTAAATCCCTCTGTTTCTCTCTAACCACGTAACTTGTTTTTTTTCATTCGTAGTTAAGTATTTAAATAAATATGGGGGCTTTATTAAGAACGTTTGGGTATAAACACGAGTGGCTAGAGCTAATTCCTTGATTATAAAGTTATTATAAGTGTCTTTAAACCCCTGGACATCCACTATAATTGTATTCGGGTTCATGATAATTTTCTCACAGTGCTGCTTAATGGTTTATACTCAATTATACAGTCGTTCAATATAAGACAATATGCCGAAGTTTGATCCGGGATATCAATATCACTTTCAATTTCCACTCTTACGTCCACAACAGGACCTGACTTAAGATTATCTGGCTGTCTAGAACAGTCTATGACGAATAACGGAGCAACGTTTTTAAATTGTTCCTCACTTAATAAAGGCTCAGCGCGACGCCCATAATAAGACTGTTGAAATTTAGTATATTTTTCATATATTAAAGCAATTCGATTATTCGAGAAACTTGTATTTATATTTTCATATGGGAAGTAGGTGGAGTTAAGGTATACCTTAACGTCACGAATCTCACAATGATCAAATCGAGACATATCAAATGTAGCATTATTTTTTCTATTTGTCTGTAAACCAATAATGACAAATCTTGGTTTCTCTATTTGCGAAGATGTTTTTATTGACCAAGTATGTTTGGTGGTTTTAGGCAACATTGGATATTCCTACAAATCCCAATTCCTGAATATCATCTGAAGTGGTCGATCTTTTTCTAACAATTTTAGAATGTTTATTTTTTCTCTATCAGATACTTTAACATGCGGTACACGCCATATTATTTTGTTTATGATAATATCTTCTACAATTTCACCAGGGTTGAGTTTTAGTGCGTTCAGATTGGTATTACTTCGTAATAAGATTAGTTCATGTTTACTGTTTATTACTACTTTCTTAAAATCTTCTGCGAAACCAAGAATGTTGCGAAGTGGTATAGAAGCAGAAAAGCTACCTCCATTAGAACTTCTTATTCCCTCGATATTCCAACCCCAAGCATTAGATGTTTTAGCTTCGCTCTCATTCATTGATATAAATGATTTCATCGTGCTAGTTATACCAGCATTTTTTATTTTATCTATCTCCACTCCATTTATTTCGTACCTTATATCTTGAAACAAGTAAAGTAAACTATTGTTTGTGAAATGAACGTTACTGACTCTCTCTTTCGAATTTTCAGCCTTCTTTACAATAACAGTTCCTTCCAAAAACAAAGTGCTTTCTGATGGTAATATATACAAGTCTTGCTGATTAATGGGTATCCTGATTTCATCGCTTCTATTAAAACTTGTTACGTAAGGCTTGTAAGAGTGAATTTCAATTCCTTCCACAGAGTTGTCATAGGCTGGAGCGGATAAAACATCTAGGATATTCATTTTAACAAACCAATCGCCTTAAGAAATGCTTTATTGTTTTTATTCAACTTTATTCTCCTTTTAGGTCGAGTTCTTACTTGATTGAGAGTTCGAGTAGAACTGCTATTTTGAATTGGAAGAAACATATTATATTTAGTATAGTCAATCATTTTTTCTTTTGAGGTGTAGATACAACTGTACTTCTTCACCTCGCAAATTTATTAAGTTATTATTTATATCCAAAAGTCTGATCTGTATGCAGCTGATGTTGGTTTGGTTGATTGGAAAGTAAATTGCGTTTTTTGGTATTTCTATAATTCTGTATCCAGGTGGGACATTAAGTGCGAATTCATGTAGAATGTGACTGGATTGTCCGTTTATATAGGAACCGCTAATTATATCACATTCAACTCTTATCACGGTTGTAGGCAAAATGTTGACTGGAAACTCTGATACATGATATTTATTGGCTTCCAAGACTTGTCTTTTAAACCCCAACAAACCTCCGAACGTACAATCTTTAGTAAAATCTATAGTTGATGTACAAAATAACATGGTTTTTAAGGTGTTGTTATTGCAATGGAGCTTTATGGATGCATCCTTTACTTCAGATTTTAAATAATCACTGATATCTTGCAACTCATAAGTACCTTCAGGTATTTCAATAACATTATTTGAACCATAGTATAACTTATTATTTGTTTTATCAATATTTGGAATAGAATTATATGTGGATAAATGTAATAATGCACATTCATACTCTCCGATTAATTGTAACGTATTTGGATAGAAGGTAGTTAATACCGATGAGTTTCCAGTTATAGACAAGGTGAGTGTCATCTTGCAAATGATAAAAATTAAAGAACAGTATAAAATTTATAGTATTTATTCCAAAAAGATTGTAGATATTCTAAACACAAATGTCCACAAATTATTGTATCAAATTTTTGATATCTTGTATAGTTATAATTAATATTGCAGTTCCTAAAATATCGTATCAATTCGATTGGTGGTCTTAAATCACCAAAACTATCAAAATATTCACAATAATTATTTACCTTGACATAAGCTACCCAATGCGTTCCATCGTTTTCTGAATTATCTAAGTTAACTATACCACATTCAATTCGTTTAGGGATTTTTGGTAACTGATCCTTCATGTAAACTCCTCGAAAATAAGGAATACCATATGCATAATTTTGAATATCGATATTAGTTAAGGCACGATTAGGTAGCTTATTACTTAGTTTTTTGACGATTTTATAAACAATCCTTTGCCTTTTTTGTGTGGTTTAATGTATAAACCGTTACCTAATGCAATAGCTTCCATAGTCTTATTATGACGTTCAGATTCTTGTAATTTTTTTTGACCTTCTTTATAATCATTCACTGTTTTTGCAATACCCGCTGCGCCACCAGCCAAAGCTCCTAAAGCTGATAAACCGGCAAAAATCGGGATTAAAGGCAGAATGCCTCCTGTTTTTGGTAAAGGTATGACTCGTGGTACTCGAAGTTTTGGAACGCACGGAACAATTTTTTTAGCAGCCATATAAGCTGCATGTATTAAAGATTTACCATCTTTGGGTACGCGTTTCTTGATTTTTCTTTTAATTTTTGTAACCAAATTATGAAATGGCTTAACACCAGCACCAGATTTGAGTTTCGCTTTCATAACTTTACTCACTACCCACGAACTAAGCTTTTCTCCTTTACTAGCATCTTTTGCTTTCATTCTTTGTTTGGCCATATTTAAAAGTTGTAAATCGGCTTTGTGACGATTAGACAAGTCTGTATAGTTTTCGTATGCAATGTCGTGATACATACATGCTTCGTCTAGCTTATTTACACCTTTATCACCACGCAGTAAACGTTTTGAAAGTTTTGTTCCAGGTCCGCAATAATTATAGCCGGGTAAGTGGAGTTCAAATGGCAAATGATTAATAACACTATTGAGTAGTCCACCACCTTGCATAGCTCATAGTATAATGAACAAAATATTATAATTAATAACTGTTATGTATATAATTTATTCCACTATTGCAGTCTTATCAATCCAACTATTCTCTTTATTACTTAAGCCCAACCATTTTACGAACAGTTTATTTCCTTTCCTTCGTAAAACTTTTTCTATCAAATAGACACCTGGACAAGATGATTTTTGAAGTTCGTGTTTGTAAAAGGTTCCTGATATAACTTGTTTGTGTTGATCTTCGATGTGATATGTTTCTGGTACAGTGTTATTGATACTTTTTATATTAAATAGTTCCGTTGACCAATTAGGTGTATAACCTTTCTCAAATAGTTGTTTATATTTACTAATTCTAACTCTATCACCAATCATAAACTTGGGCTTATGTTTATAGGATACCGTTTTTATTGAGTTCTTAATATTATTTTTAACATCTGCTTCATTCAATTTATTGACATCAACGGGTGCTAATTTAATAGTGCTATGTTTTGTGTTGTTATATGTCTTTACAACACTCTCCAAACCAAAATCTATCCATTTATAGTGCCCGCTGAGACTAAAGTACTTATACAATTTATTTTTAATAGTTCTGATAACACGTTCTACAATTGAAGCCTTTTTCGTTGAAAAAGTTGAGTAGTGATTAATATTATAGTTCTTTATAAGCTTTTGAAATGCTGAATTATAGAACTCGGTACCCAAATCAGTTTGGAGATGAGCTGGTATCCGATGGTTAGTCGATATCAATTTCTCGAATGCGTTAGAAACATCATGCTTATTTTTAGTTTTTAGTGGTTCTATCCAAACGTACTTTGAGAAGCAATCAATAACTATTAAAATATAGTTATAACCTTTATTAAATCTTTTCAAGTTTTGCATGTCGATTAAATCAGCTTGCCACAAATCATCAATACCTTTTAAAATTACAGATCGACGAGGATAATTTTTTCGTGCAGCTTTATGTATTTCGTTAACAATTTGTTGTTTTGTCATTTTGAGGAACTTTCAAGCTTATGCTTTTGATCTAATACAAATTTAACTGCGTTTTCAACTATCTCATCAACTGCTTTCCGACTATAAAATTTGTTTTCCAAGTGAACCACTGCCTCAGATACTATTGTTTTTAAAGCTTTCTCCAGCTGGATCTGAACATCGTTTAACATAGTATTTTGCAGTTTTTGTAAGTCGGTTATTAGTTTAGTTCTCAATTCATCTACATATGCTTTGTTTACTGCATCATCTGCATCTTCAGGAGGTTTGACCCCTGTTAGCTTCGATGTCTTCAAATCGTAATCACCATTTTCAGATTTGAGCAATGCATTATCATAAAATTCCAGCAATTCTGATATACGTAATCGCTTATGAATATAATGACCAAATTTGTCTAAATTCATATTTAAGATGTATTGTGTTGAACGGTGTACAATAAAATGATAGACATTTCTTATTAGTAAGTCTATTTAATGATTTTGCTTTCACGTAGTTCTTCAACGATAGATATTATTTCATTATCTAGTCCTGTGTTGCCAGCATCTCGAGAAGCAATTAATAACTTTAATCTATCAACCAATTCATTTGGATCATCCCAATATACAAAATCTGTGTTTTTTTTCCACATTTTTGTTAAAGGTAATCCTTTTCCTACTTTTGGTTCACAGTTTGGACTTTTACTTTGTTGATCGAAAAGAGGTTTAATAACTTGCATATATTTTTGTCCTTTATTACTTTTAATTGGTTTTCTTGAATCAAAATCTCTACGATGTGCATTTGTTACAAGTAACATCGACTTATAATTTTGCATGTCATAATCTGTAACAAAGCTCAGATCAACGTCTTTTTTTAAGAGCAACTGTCGCAAGCCAGGTGTGCATTTGTATTTGTGTCCGGCTACAGTAATAACGTCATCACCAATCGTTATACTAGAGAAACCTAACATTAACTTTCCACGTTCATTTCTTACACCAAATGGTACATCCGCTAATATTTCTGAAGATAATGACCAAGATGATACATCATGATCTGGATTAGTATCGACTATTGACTCAAATGAAGAGTCAATATCGGCTTCTGATTCATCATTGGTATCATTTGTTTCTTCTATATGTTGATCATTCTGTAAGTCGTGGTTGGAAATTTGATCATGAAATTCTCCTTTTTCTTCATTTTTTGTTAGAACTGGTTGATTATTGGTGTTGGCTATTAAATTAAGAGATTCTGTAACAGGCTTGAAAACTGTATCAAGCACTTGTCTGTTATTTTCTTCAAAATCCTTCATGTTACGTATTTTTTTTCTTACAGCTTGTGTTGCATCTACAATTTGTTTTTTCAATGATTTTTCCATTATGTAAAATAGATGGTAATCCAATAAGAGTCGATTAAAGAATGACGAGAAACTAAAAGCAGTCTATTTAAATATTCAAATTTTATCTAATTCTACAAAAGTGTCAAACATTTTTCTATAACACCCGTTGTTTTTAGGACAGTCTTTATTAATCACAACATAGTCATAAGGCTCTTTCCATATTTGAGAACACATGTTACGAAATTCCAACCACGTCATGTCAGTGTTAACATGTTCTTCATAAACATGTTTCAAATTAATTTCGTCTTGCTTAAAAAGCACAATTAAGTTAGCGTTATCTCTTATTAGTTGTTTAGGTATTTTGCTATAAGTTTGATTTAAATAAAAACTGTCAATCAATTTATGTCTTCCCATGGCAAAATAATCACGCATATTACTTTGATTTTCACATGCTACATCGTCAAAAATAATTACTGAATTAGGTTTTGCATCTGAAACTTTCATAACGTCATCATTTGCCTGATATTTCTGAAAACTGACTCCTGGTACTCCTCGTAAAACCTTTTCTAAAAAAATGTACTTTGGTTGATATAGAGTTTTAGAATATACATAAACATTTTGAAATGTCAATCCATTTTCGTGCAAAAGGAGACCAATTAACAAATTGGTTTTTCCACAATTTGATGGTCCGCAAATGATGCAACGTACTGTATTCGGCAATAATTCTCCATGGCGTAACTTGATTTTGGGTAAATCATTACAGATTATACTAATCTGTAACGATTGTGCTTGTTTAATGAATTTCATGTTTGATGCAATGCTGACGGACTGATTATGAACAGATGTAATTATGACATTATGTATTTATAACCGATGGAACGGTAGTGTATTGAAAGTGTATTGAACAGCATAAAAATGTCGAACGTTGGCTTAGGTAAATGATTTTACGAATACTGATTTATAACTCTCAATCGCACATGTAAGATTGAGAGTTCTAACTCACTTCGTTCGTAAATATTACAATATTAGTGAGTTAGAACTCTCAATCGTACATGTGCTATTGAGAGTTCTAGATCAGTAATATTGAGAGTTCAACGAACGAAGTGAGTACTGATGATTACGAATACTGATTTATAACTCTCAATCGCACATGTACGATTGAGAGTTCTAACTCACTTCGTTCGTAAATATTACAATATTAGTGAGTTAGAACTCTCAATCGTACATGTGCTATTGAGAGTTCTAGATCAGTAATATTGAGAGTTCAACGAACGAAGTGAGTTAGAACTCTCAATATTACTCTACTAACAGTGATAGTGAACGGGAAACATCTCAAAGCATACATAGATACTGGCAGTAAAATTAATATACTTTGTATTGCCCAGGCTAAAAACTTACAAATTAAAATTGAGCCTATCACTACTGTTATGACAGGTTTTGGAGGGGCATGTGTCAACTCACTTGGTTCATGTTATTTAAGTGTGTGTATAGACATTGTTCAATTGTATGGCCTAGTCGAAATAACTAATTAGATAGCACCTGATGTTGATTTATTGATTGGGCAAACAATGATTAATAATGAAAATGTAAGTTTGGTCACCTCAGCTTCATCTATATGTTTTATTTTTAAACTTTCGCGGTGTGAATTCATAATTATACTAAGTATCGGGACTTCTACTATTCACGGATTGTGCGTGAAGCCATTGAAATCAAAAAATTTAAAAATTTCAATAGGGAAGATGGATTCAAGCTATCCGGAACGTGGAATCCAGTGATTAAGATACTAAAACCAAAAAACACAGTGCCGTTAAAAACTGACATAGTGAGTGTGGTGTGTCGCCAGCCTAACCATTCATAATAAGTGTAATGGTGGGTAGGCGCTCGAAAAATGTTCCCCGCATACATCTCGACGCTCGAAGACTAGTCAAGTCGTGACCACGGGTGCTGCAACGCATCCGAAACGTCGGCAGAAATAGTAAGTTCCAAAATATAATTCGCGAGAAGTCCCGATACTTAGTATAATTATCTATATGTTTTGTTCTAAGCCCAGTTGTACAAGACCTATTCAAAGATATAAAATTACAAGCATCTGATTTCTGTATAAAATTTCCAGTTTATGTGAAACATGAAGTTGTAATTCCAAAACAAAATCAAGTATATGTTGAAGTTTATGTTGATTGTTATAAAACCATTGGAAAAGAGCACATTTTGTTAACAAACACAGTATGGATGTTACTGGGAAACATATCTTATATAGTACCGTCAGCCGTTATTAAACAATGTAATGCTCATGTGAAGCTTGTCAATTTAGGGTATACAGATATAACATGGGAGGCTCATAGGTTGATAGCACGGGCTGAATTAGTAACAATACCAGTGTGTGGCAATAAATATGAGATATTAACTATAGATAGTAAAACAAGCAGTTTACAAATTAAGTTATCTGACATTGATAAAGGAACACTTAGTGAAGAGGAAAAGCAAAATTATTCTCACTTTTAAACAGATATGTTCACTCATTTGCAAGAACCACCAAGGACTTAGGATGCACTGATATGATAAAAATGCAAATTCACACAGTTGATGATCAACCTGTTTATTATAAGCCATATAGATTATCATACAAAGAGAATGAAATTGTAAATGCAAAGGTCAGTGATTTATTAGAAGCAGGTATTATTAGGAAGTCAATGTCCAATTATGCGAACCCTGTAGTTCTGGTTAAGAAGAAAGGTGGGGATTATAGGCTTTGTGTTGATTATGTGGCATGGCATTAAATGCTAAGACTGTTAAAGACAGATACCCCTTGCCACATATAAAGGATCAGGTCAATAAGCTATCAGGCAAATTTTTCTTTACCACACTTGACCTTGCCCAAGGTTATCATCAGGTCAGTATTCATGAAGATTCAATACACAAGACTGCCTTCGTAACTCCATCAGGCCAATGGGAATTTTTAAAAATGCCCTTTGGACTAGCTAATGGGCCAGCTGTGTTTTCTCGGTTGATACAGATGACGTTAGTTAGACTCGATCAAAGTATTGCTCTATATCTTGATGATGTCATGTTGCCTACAACAACAGTACAGGAAGGGCTAATCCTATTAGAAACAGTATTACAGCTACTAACACGGGCAAATTTGAAATTAAATCTTAGTAAATGCTCTTTCTTAAGGTCCACGGCTACTTACTTGGGTCATGAAATCTCAGCTGGTACCATACGACCGGGTCAAGCTAAAATAAAATGTGTAGCAGAATATAATAGGCCGCGTAACGTACATGAGATAAGACAATTTATTGGCTTGACATCATATTTCAGGAAATTTGTTTAGAACTTTGCCCAAATCGCTCGTCCCCTTACTTCGCTGACAAAGAAGGATGTAAAATGGGGTTGGAACAAGAAACAGCTTTTAAAACTCTTAAACAGCGTTTAATTGAGAAACCAGTGTTAGTCATCTATAATCCTGATGCAAAGACAGAATTGCATACTGATGCCAGTAAAATAGGCTTAGATGGAATGTTCATGCAGTACCAAACAGATGATAGTTTAAAACCAATAGCATATTTCAGTAGAGTGACTAGTAAGGAGGAGAAACATTATCATAGTTATGAGCTTGAGACACTGGCGGTAGTAGAATCTCTCAAGCGCTTTAGAATTTATTTAACAGGTATCAAGGTTAAAGTTATTACAGATTGCTCAGCTTTAAGAACAACTCTTGTAAAACGCGATTTGATTCCTCGGATAGCTCGTTGGTGGCTTACAATACAGGACTTTGATCTTGAGATAGAATATAGGCCAGGAGAGCGCATGAGGCATGTAGATGCGTTAAGCAGAAATCCTGTAGTTGACACTATACTTATGATTGATAACTCTGATTGGCTAATAACTTTGCAGTTACAAGATGAAAACATACAAAATATAATTTCTAGACTTCATAGTAACTCAGATCCAAACTTATGTACTAATTATATTGTGAGAGACAATATACTATATAGAAAAACTGTTGCTGGTGAGCGTTTTATAATTCCAAAATTAGCCAAATATGGGCTATTACAAAAACTTCATGATCAAATAGGGCATCCAGGGTTTGAAAAGTGTGAAAGTGCTATTAAAGCTCAGTTTTGGTTTGAAGGCATGACAAGATTTATAAGAAAGTATAAATTCACATTGTAAACAAGAGTTTATACTCTTGTTTACAATGTGCATTTAATAAGGGCAACTATGGCAGGATAGAGAGTGAGCTTACACCCAATTACCAAACCAGCCATACCTATGCATACATTGCATGCTGATCATTTAGGTCCTTTTGCTAAAACTCGTAAGGGAAACACTTATATTCTTGTAGTAATTGATGCTTTTACTAAGTTTGTATTTGCTCAACCAGCCAAAAATTGCCGTTCATTAGAGACAATTAAGTTGTTAAAAGACATCATAATGCAATTTGGTTATCCAGTTAGAATTATAACAGACAGGGGGAAAGCTTTTACAAATAGATATTTTAAGCAATTTGCTGAAGAGAATCAATTTAAACATATATTAAACGCAATAGCTAGCCCTCGCTCCAATGGCCAAGTAGAACGAGTAAATCGTACCTTACTAAATGGTCTTAATATTATGTCAGACAGTGAATGTACATGGGACAACAAGTTGAATGATATAGTCTGGGGAATTAATAATACACCTAACACTACTACTGGTTTCACACCGTTTAATCTTATGTTTGGTCATAAGAATTCTAGATATCCATCCTTTCCTTCAGATGTGCCTTCAACCTCTGAGACTCGAACTAAATGAGCTGCAAGCCAATAGGGAAACTGCTAAGCTTCGTATAGATAGAAATATGACAACTATGAAACGACAATTTGATAGAAAGCATAAAAAGTGTATCAAATATACCGTAGGGCAATTAGTTCTGTGGAGAGGTGGTATAGCTAGAGATGCAGCTACTGGAATTACTAAAAAGCTAAGCGGATTGTACACTGGCCCCTATAAGATAACCAAAGCAGAGGCCTCTATAGACAGATACACAATTTCCAGTATAAAAGGCATGAAGGGTTATAAAAAGTTTAGTGCAGTTGTCCGGGGGGAGGCCCTACGGCCATACAAACCAACGGTGTCTGAGGATGACAGTTCGGGTAGTGACCATGAAGTAGATAGGGACGATCTGGTTGACCTCCTTGAAAGTTAATTTACACTAATTTAGAATTACCATTGTGTGAGCTTTTAATCTCATAAATAAGGGGAGGTAGGTACCTATATACCAGATAAGACTAAATTGTTATTATTATTATAAATCGTAAGAAGGGACTTAATGATTATTGTCTTCAACTATGTAAAAGTGTAATTTAATTGAGTGATTTTTAAAGTATTAGGTATGTGGCTTGCATTATATTTGTTACTGCTGGACAAGATACTTCAATATTACAAAGAGTTAATTAGTACTTCATAACCAATAGTTAAATAGGATAAATAGGATTATGTCTCTACTATGTATATACATCATGTTTTAATAATATTATTAGAAACGTCCTAACTCCAAACACCAAAGTGTCTCCATTTCCATTTCTATTATTTATATATTATTAGTATGTAAATAGCAGTAGTATGATATAATAAAAGATACACGAGAAGTACCTAGCTGGATTATGTATTTACAAACTCTAAATAAAGGAAGGCTATGTGATCAAACTCATGTCAACAAGGGAAGGCTATGTGATCAAACCCAGTTCAATAAAGACAGACTATGTGATCAAACCCTGTTCAATAAAGAAGGCTATGTGATTAAACCTATATCAATATGGGAAGGCTATGTGATCAAACTCATGTCAACAAGGGAAGGCTATGTGATCAAACCCAGTTCAATAAAGACAGACTATGTGATCAAACCCAGTTCAATAAAGAAGGCTATGTGATTAAACCTATATCAATATGGGAAGGCTATGTGATCAAACCCAATTCAATAAAGAAACACTATATGATTGAAGTTCTAAATCAACAAGAAAGAAATAAATACAAATTACTGAAAGTAAAATACATATCATGGAGGTGGCTTTGTGCTAACTCAGTTTGGTGGTAACTTTGTAGACATGGAGGTTACTAGGTGCTCAAAACTCAAAATATCATGCAAAATATAACAAGAAATGACTGTGTGTTCAGGTATATTATTAATAATAGGGATGCATTAATGCTCAAGTTTAAATCACTATAAACCAATGTAACTAAAACTAAATACCATGTAAAGGATGATAAAATCAACTTTTTGCTGTACTATGTTTTCAATTCCAGGACTCTGGGTACAACACTGCAGCGGCTACAGAGGTGCAGTCTACAGGCCGTGGGACACGACCTATGCAGGATGGCCGAGTGTTACCCAAAATAAGTAGAAGAGACAGCAATGTTGATTTATTGATTAATAGAAATGATTAATTATTAATAGTACCTACTTAATAGCAAATAAATAAGCCTGGTGTGGCAACATTGTTTGTTATAACTGTGTGTAACTGTGTTATGTTTGGAGAGAGATTGTTGACTGGACTGACAGATACATTCGAGAAAACGGGTCGTTGTACTGTAATGTGTACTTTTCGAGTTGGATTGGAAACATTTTTTTAAAAAGTGATTACAAGCTGTGAAAAGAAGTAGTGTTATTAAAGCAAGGCTATCCTACATACGTCTTCCAAATAATGCTTACTGCTTATGCTGGAGTGACATAAATGAAAACAAGGCAGTTGTGTAATAGGAAATTGTCCTTCCACTATTTATCTAAAGATACCTAAAAACGTGACGGAGCTGAGCATTTTTTCAGATACATGCAGTGGCCAAAACAGGAATCAACACATTTCAGCTCTTTAACTCTGGGCTGTGGAGAAAATAGAGCACCTTCAGATAATAGAACAAAAATCTTGGAAAGTGGACATTTGTGGCCTAATAATATGCTCAAATAATGAAAAATTAAAATAAACAATAGAAAAGAAACTGTGAACAGGCTAAACATAAAAAAAATCGTTATGTAAAAGAACATAATATCATAGAACATAAACTCACGCCTATATCCCCGAAGGGGTAGGCAGAGGTGCTAGCACCCACATTTCGCCAGTTTACGTTTAGGTCCCAATTTAATAGGTGGCGGCGAGTCTATTGCCATTAATCGGGCACTTATAAATCTGCGATAAGTACACACATAACTTCGAATACCATCGAAAAAGTAATTGGTGTGTACCATGGTAAAACCTGGGATCGAACCCGAGATCTCGTCTCAGCAGTCCATTACCCATACCACTAGGCTACCGCGATTTTTTTATGTATTTTACATAACAAAAAATAATTAACTTTTATTTTTCGTTATATAAAACCGGAAGCTGCCCAATATATCTATCTACATATTTATCTAACTCTCTCCATCCTATGGTTGCCTGATAGAGATTGCCTTGTGCAATAAGGCCGCCATTTGTTATACCACAAAACTATACCTAATTTTGTATTTCTTTATCCATTCTCTGTGTACATACAATAAAGAAATATATTATTATTATTTAAAAATATACTTTAACTACGATCAGAGTGAGCAATATAGACACAAAGACATTTATAGTACCACCTAAAACACACCTAAAACGAGGGTAAAGCGATTTTCAACCAGATTACAGACGCTATAGCAGAATTGATTTACCGCGATAATCTTCCTTTCAGCGTGGTCGAAGGAGAAGGGTTTGGCAAATTGATTAAATTACTTGCACCATTATATAAAATTCCATGTCGCAAAACGATAACCGGTATTATTGATAGAAAATACGAGGAGAAAAAAGCTATTACAATCAAAAAGTTACAATCCGTTACCAATATAATGTTATAGCGTGTGAGCCGCTTTCGAAGAGTCATACTGCCGAATATTTTTCAACGACCATTAAAAACATATGTGATAAATGGGAAATACCCGATGAAAAAATTGTGGCCGTCACTACTGACAATAGTGCAAATATAGTAAAAGACATCGAATTTGTATTTGGCAGAGCAAAGCATGTTCATTGCATAGCTCACACATCAGACCTTGTTGTACAAAATGCTTTCACGGTAGATAAAATAAAAATATTCATTAATAAAGTTCGCAGAATTGTACAATGGTTCCATCAGAGCGGAGTTGGTGCAGACCAACTCGTGACCGAATGATTATTTCACAATGTTTGGTTGACTGTACCACAGAACTACCAATGCCTCGTATCTCATGAGCGGTCTGGACAAAGGAAAGTTGTAATTTTTTGCATAAAGAATTTTTAATCAAACACCGTTGACTACCGCTATCGAGGAGTGCACGTGCAACATAAGACTCGGCAAACCGGTTTTGCTATCTCAGCTAACGCCGTAGATAATAAAATAGAATACGAGGATGGACAACGCTTGTTTCTTTGAACGTTATTCACAACAACCGAATCTATAAGTGAGTGCATATAATCAGTGCTAACGGCTACCTGCGATGGAATGCTAAATGTGCTCAAACCGGTTTCTCGGTGACTTATATTTGTAACTAGGCTCGTAGTACTATCAGTAGTTGTATTTTTATCTACGTGTGATAAAGAGTTGTGTTTTTTGTTACACAATTAACAAGTACCGAACCTGCACTCCTTGACGGAATGACCCGATCGTAAACAATTTTCGTATAATTAGATAGCACTCTTCTTTATAGGAGGTAGGAAACTGCGGTATTTCTGCCCAATTGAGTAGTACGACTGGGGAAGTACCTCCGCCCTACATAATACCGCGGTTATAATAACTTCGTGTTGTGTTCCCAGCGAAAAAGCTCAGGGTATCGGGACTTCTCGCGAATTATATCTTGGAACTTACTATTTCTGCCGACGTTTCGGATGCGTTGCAGCACCCGTGGTCACGACTTGACTAGTATTCGAGTGTCGAGAGGTATGCAGGGAACATTTTTTGAGCGCCTACCCACCATTACACTTATTATGAACGGTTGCCTGTAGTCTATTAATTGAAATCTGGCGATTCCAAGGCCGGGAACATGTTGAGGCACCAGCTGCATATACATTCATATCATGCTATATGAAAGCACGCGCTGTGATTGGTCATGACGTGATATTGCACCAATCAGACGCCAGGGTGCGCGGAGGAGAGATCGGCACAGTGATATTTTTCTATACACGACGGGACTCAATCGAAAGCTTTGTAAGGGTTGCCACGCAAATTTATGATTTTTTTTAGTCGCATTAATATAGTTGTTCACTTCATTCTACGCTTTCTTCATTTCTATTGCCCTCAAGAATCCGCTGAGCAAATTACTTGCGACGTAATTTAATATTTTGGGTACGTATTCTATCACGCTACACACATCACTATTCACTCGAAAACGCGAGGAATTCCCCAACCGCAAAAAAGGTACACCGTTCGTCGTTCTTTGGGCATTGTTAGTCAATGCAACGAAAGTTTTTAATTACGCACGTTATTAAAGACTTTTCATTATTTTAAATTATTTTTTTTGGTGCCTTGTTCGCATTGTGTTTAAATATATTGAACTCTTAACTCATCATATCGTCAGGAAGCTACAAGTATGTGAAGAAAACTGTACATTCAATGAGGAATGGGAGTTTGACTATTTTATCTCCAACAACAATAATAAAATTCAGTGTTTGATTTGTATGCAAGTTTTGTCTGTAAGTGAAGAATATAATGTTAAACTACACTATACTTCTCTACATGAAAAAAAGTATAAAAAACATGTCAGTGAAGCAAGGAAAGTTATGGTAGCTGAGTAAAAAAAAAACTAATACAGCAAATGAGTATGTTTTCAAAAGTAAGTTCTGAGAATTTGACTTGAAAGTTTGGCTGCCTCATATGAAGTTTCATTACAAATTGGCTAAAAAGTTTGCATCTGTTGCATTATCTCATCAAACGGTGGCGCGACAAATAGAGGACATGGGTAATTTCGAAAAGTTTATGTGCTCGCTTTGTAGATTGCGAGTACAATTCAATATGTTTGGACAAAAGTACTGACATCAGTCGATATCAGTCAATTAATAATCTTCATACTTCATTTCATATTTCGAAAGAATTTACAATCACGGCAGAAATGCTGGCTTTGATACCATTACATGGAACAACTAAAGGCTGAAATTATAAAAAAAATATATAGGTAGGTAATGAATAAATAGGTTGTCATCATATTGCAATAGATTTTTTTTCAGCCAGAAAAGAAGCTATAGAACCTTTAGAAGATGCAAATGGAGCTAATGTAAATATACCATCGACACCACCTCAACAGCCGTTGTCCAATACAGTACAATATTACTTTAACAGAACTAGCAATATCGTCTATTACTTCAGCGTTTTCACCAGAAGTAATCAGGCCATTGCCACAAGCACCACCTGCAGAGGACGAAAGAAGAGGAAATCTGAAATGTGAACTGATACCCCTGAAAAAGAAACCATAAGAGATAATAGGTGGAAATCAAAAGAAGAAAAGAATATGAAGCATGTAATGCAATACCAAAACAGAAAACAAAACCAAAAAATAACAATCGTTAGAACAAAACAAAGACAAAAGATTGTAACGCCGGAATGTTTGTGCGTTAATATTCTTTATTAAGTAACACAATTTATAGTTGCAATATGGTTGGGATGTGCCTGTGGCGACATCTAAAAGGATTGCCGTGAATCTTCATTGATCACCTGTTGTGTTGTGGTGTTTGTTTCTCTAAGTTGACGATAGATGTCGCTAGAAATAATGCTAGTGTTAATTAGCATTTTAGTATATTCTCATCATTAAATGATTGTGTGATTTTTATGGAATTAAATCACTTAATTGTTACATAATACTTTTATAGCATAATTTAAATTAATGATGCGGTGTTAGTGCGAACTACTACTGTCATCTGTCAAAAGAAAGTATTGATGTGAGGTAGAAGTTTTGTTTTGAGTGTTACGTGTTGTTGATTGGTGAAAATTTGATTTTTGCTAGAATCTTCCATGGAGAAGACTATAAATAGGCCTCTCCTGGTGGGACGAAAAAAAGATCAGATCTCACGAGGTTACGTACGACGAAGGTCGTAAATCTCTGTTGTTTTTCTTGCTGAAATATTCTCTGTACCTACCTACATTCTGCTATATTATCCGAGGGATAATTGGCAGCCTATTCCGAACTTCTCTGGGGTCTGCTGGTACGTTTGGAGGAGATTACTTGACCCATCCGCAAAGTGCGGTACTCGCATAAAGATCCGGAGTTCCTTGGCTTGGGACTCGTGGCGCAGTGCGGGAGGCGGTGAGCAGCGATCGGAGTTCCTGGTCTTGGGACTCGAGTGGCAGTGCGGGAAGCGGTGAACAGGTCCCGTTTACGCAGGCCGACAACCTGGGCTGACGATCCGCGAAGATCCACCAAAAAGGTCACGTATAAATTCCTCTGTTTGAATTCTGTAGTACCTACCTAAGTAACAATTTGTAAATTCTGTGTTCCTCTGATTGAATTCTGTAGTACCTACCCAAGTAACAATCTGTAAATTCTGTGTACTTTTGTTGGTCAAATATATGTATGTACCACCCAAGGTCGTTTCATTGAAGGTATCTTGAACACGCACACACACTGTTCTCTGATGTAAAAGGCGCCCCGAGGTATTCTCGAGTCTCAGTTCCTCAGCTCTTACCTGGGCGAACCGGTGGAGTAGCCAGGGGAAGTTTCCCGGTTATAAAATTGGCGACCAACGTATGGGCAGGTCTAGAAATCTCAGGTCACTAACTGCGATTTCTCTTTGCTTACTCTGTGTGCGTAGAAAGACGCCTTTAATGAAATCGAACCTACTATCCGTCTGATACTCTCCAAGACGCTAATTGGTAGTGCTTATGCGGCTAAGCACGTAATTCATTTCCTTGCAATTTACATCAAATAGCAAGGAAACGGGTCCAAATTTTTTTTTCTAAATTTATTTAGCTGCAACATTTTCAAAAATATATATATTTTCGGCATACCCATTTTTTTTCTTTTTTTTCTTTTTTTTCCCCCTCTGATTATCTCTTGGTCTTTGGTTGGTCCCTACTTAGTTTGTCCCTACTTAAACTAAAATTAATTTCATGCATATGTTTGATCAAATTTAATAACATCTGTTTTTCCAGAATTTAGCATTGTTCAACTTGTCGGCATTTTCTGTGAAGTGCCGATAACCATATAGGTATAACTTTGTATAATTTTAATTTAGAATTACCAATTTTTTATTTTTTGTGTGAATTTCGGAACGATCAGGAAGCCGGTACTTATACCTGCTACCTACCTTACATTTAATTAAATTCTCTCTTTTTTATTATATCGTTGGTAACTACCTAAGAGCTTGTACCTACACAAACGGTTCAAGTATTTGGATCTCTGTGTAATTTCTTTGTATTATTACTTTTTAGTAATAACCTGCAGGGCGGTACATAATACCTACCCGCCATTAATAATTGTTCTTCGTTAAAATTTTATTTTTGAAATAGTATAGAAGGAGGTAAATTACATTACCTACCTACTTCACGTTTTTTGTACCTAGCAAAAAAAAAATTTTTTGTCAATTTAGTAGTTCAATTTGATACCCTCTGGGAATATACTTTTGTGAACATCCGTTAAATAACGGAAAATTGTTTAGTCGTTAGTTGAATTTTATTGTAAAATTTTTTTTCCATACCTACACTTGTAAAGTTAAATTCTTATAACATGGCAAAAATGCACCAATATGTTAAATACTTAAGAAAAGATGAGCTGTCTAATGAGTTGTCTTATATGGGCATTTCAGCGGATCCTGAGGCTACGGTTGTCGGCTTGCGTAACGAATTACGGACGGCATACCGGCTAGTTCGCCGTGGGAGTCTGAAGCCAAGCACCGTTAAGTCCACCGATGCTGCAAGCGAACGTACTGTCTGCGAGCCAAAAGTCAAGGAACTCGAGGATTTGCTATCGTCAGGTGACTTTGATGCTGATCGTAATAGTCGCATTAGGGCTGCTGTTAGGGCGAACTATCTTTTAACTAGGCTTGCTCGTTGTGGATTAGATTGTTCTGAACTTGTAGGTATTCGTAACAGACTAGTTAAGATTTTGTCTGTTGCTGAATCGAATAGTGACTCAGAATCTGAGGTGTCAGATAATGATGATCGCCCCTCTCGTGACCATGTTGAGTATACTTCACCTGTAGTGAGAAAGGAACGCTCGATGCGGGGTAGCTCGCAAAACATTAATTCGACTAACGATAACTTTGTTTATAGGGAACGACCCCTTAATTTAAATTCTTTTAATTTAAAATATGATGGTTCTTCTTGTGTACGCGTCTTCATTGAGAGATTGGAAGAACTGAGGTGTGCAAGGGAAGTCTCTAAATCAAAGGTTCTCCTGGCTTTCTCTGACCTATTGGACGGACCAGCTTTGTCCTGGTTCCGCACCAATAAAGCCAACTTTATGTCGTATGAAGATTTATTAAATGAGTTACGAGACGCCTTTGATATTCCCGATTATGATTATCGTTTACGGAATGAGATTAGGCAACGTACCCAAGCCCGTACTGAGTCCTTAGTGAACTACATCTCTACAATGCAGGCCATGTTCTCTAGACTGTCTTGTAAAATGCCCAGTGAGGAACAACTGGACATCCTTATGCATAACATAAGACCTGACTACATGAAGGAACTCGCCCTTCATGAAGTCAACGCTATTGATGATCTGAAAAGGTTAGGTAAGCGTTTAGAACTTGCACGTGCTAGGGCTGAGGCGTTCCATGAGCCAGTCTTGGATAAATGTGAGATCTCCTCTGACTTACATTCACAGAAGGTCAAGAGCACACCAAAAGCTGCCAAGCAGGTCTCCGCAGTGAACGGCTCACCGGTCTCGCACGAACGTAAATGCTTTCGGTGTGGAGGCAGCGATCACACGGCTTACAACTGCTCAAAGTCGAGGGAGTTGGTGTGTTTTCGTTGTGGTGCCAAAGGAGTAAAGACACCTGACTGCCCCCAATGCACGACGAAGTCAAAAAAACGCGTAGGCCAGGGCCTTATTAATAAATCGTCAGGCATGTCTGATCCGAGCTCAGTGTTTGATTCTTACTCTGATAAGGTCCTGTTTACTAAACGGGATAACGATGTTAGACCGTACTTAGTTGTTAAGGTTTTAAATTTAAATGTTCTAGGTCTTCTTGATTCTGGTGCCTCCTGCTCTGTGTTAGGAAAGGGTGCGCACCATATCTTCTTAGATTTAGGGTTTGAACTGGAAAGTGTCAACCCAAACTTTAGTATCACAACTGCAGACAGTTCCCACTTGAAATGTCTGGGTTGTATCTCTTTGCCCTTAGAATACAACTCTGTTATCAGAGTAGTTAAGTTTTATGTTGTACCAGAAATATCAACGTCAATGATATTTGGTGTCGATTTCTGGCAACAATTTCAATTAAGTAATAAATTAATTTCCCAAAAAATTAATATGAATAATTTTAATGAAAACTGTCCTATTGAATCTTTGTCTCTTCACAGTGGTCTCGAGGATTACAACAACCTGACCGAGAATCAGAGGTGTGTAATGAACGGGATCATTGAAAAATTTGATTCTTTAAATACGGATAGGGTGGGCTTAGGTCGAACGACGCTTGTGCATCACGTCATAGACACGGGTGACAGCAAGCCGATCAAACAACGGTACTACCCGCTCTCACCTCTCAAACAGAAGGCCCTGGAGGCGGAGTTGGACCGGATGTTGGAGATGGGAGTGGTGTCTCCATCACAATCTGCGTGGAATTCACCTGTGGTTATGGTGGAAAAGGCGAATGGTGATCTAAGACTGTGCTTGGACTCACGTAAGCTAAATTCGGTCTCGAAAAGCGATGCTTATCCCTTACCGTACATCAATCAAATTTTAGACCATCTGAATAATGCTAAATATTTGTCCTCTATAGATTTAAGTGCAGCATATTGGCAAATCCCGTTCGACTCTTCCCTGTCTGCTGAGAAGACTGCATTCACGGTGCCGAGACGGGGTTTGTTCCAGTATAATGTGATGTGCTTTGGTCTTGTCGGAGCCTCGAGTACGATGCAACGACTGATGGACCGCCTATTCGGTCCCGAGTTCGACAACAGAGTGTTTTGCTTCCAGGATGACATAATCTGTGTGGCCAGCACCTTCGAGGAGCATGTGGATCTCTTAAATAGAATCTATCAGCGACTCAAGGATGCGGGCCTAACGATTAATATGAAGAAATCGCACTTTTGTCGAAGCGAACTGAAATACCTTGGTTACTATGTAGATAGGCATGGATTGCGAACTGATCCAGGCAAGGTCGAGGTTATCCTCAACTATCCTACTCCTTGTAACTCGAAGGATGTAAAACGTTTCCTAGGTATGGCCGGATGGTATCGTCGTTTTGTTAATAATTTTTCTAAGATTAGTAAACCCCTATGTAAATTAACCGCTAAAAAGGTTAACTTCGTTTGGACAACTGAAGCTGAGGAGGCTTTTAACCTTCTCAAGTCAGCTTTGGTCTCTGCTCCTATATTAAAAATGCCGAATTATTCTTTGCCTTTCCGCATACTAAGTGACGCGTCAGCTTACTCTGTTGCTGCTGTACTGACCCAAACACACGATGACGTGGAACACCCCAACGCTTATTGTAGTCGCTCTTTAAATAAGAACGAAGTGAACTACAGCACTACCGAGCGTGAGCTTCTGGCCGTGATTTTTGCGCTGGAACAGTTTAGACAGTATGTGGAAGGACAAAAGTGCACTGTTGTCACTGATCATGCCTCCCTACTGTGGTTTCACAAGCTCAAGAATCCTACAGGACGTTTAGCGCGTTGGAGTATGCGACTCAGTCAGTTTGATTTCAACATAGAACACCGTAAGGGAAAAGATCATGTAGTACCTGACGCTCTGTCTCGCATAAAAATCGATTCCATTAACGCGAGCTCCACTAGTGATCCGTGGTATATTCACACCATGGAATGCGTGCGTAAGAACCCAAGGCATTACCCTAATTTTGATATCCGTGATAACTTGCTATATAGATTTTCTAAAAACAAATATTCTTTGACTTCAGATTTTGATTGGAAGTTGGTGGTACCCCAAGAAGACAGACTAGCACTTCTCACCAAATACCACGATGACACGCTTAGTGCCCATGGAGGTGTTTGGAAAACGCATAAGAGGTTGTCTTTGAACTACTACTGGCCGAAAATGTATAATAGTGTCAAAGAATATGTAGGTAATTGTGAGGTTTGTAAGCAGTACAAGCCTGTAAACACCTCTCGTCCTGGGTTAATGGGTAGCCCAAAGCGCGTATCTAAACCTTTTGAAGCAATTTCATGTGATCTGCTTGGACCTTTTCCAGTGTCAAGCAATAGAAATATTCATCTTATCGTTGTCTCTGATTATTTTAGCAAATATGTCATGTTGTGTCCTATTAGGGTCGCAACAGGCGCTGCAGTGGCGAGATTCATTGAGAAAAATGTATTTCTAGTCCATGGAGTTTGCAAGACTATTTATATTGATAACGGTCCTCAGTTTGTGAGCAAACAATTTAAAGACCTGTTGGCCAAATATAATGTACCTAATATATACTATAGCCCCCGATACCATGCTCAGACCAATCAAGCGGAACGAGCAATTCGAAATATCGTTCAAGCCATCTCATGTTATGTGAAAACTCAGCACAAGAAGTGGGATGAACATCTTGTTGAACTGCAGTGCGCTATAAACACTGCAGTAAGCGAAGCCACTCGGTTTTCTCCATATTTCTTGGTGCATGGTAGGGAATTCATAGGTGATGGAGTTCTATATAGACAATCTGACATTACTTGTCATCCGGACTTAGTCTCCGTGGATGAACCCGCAGCCTTCGGTGCTAAACTAAAGGAAATGCAACGCATTTACGATCAGGTGAGGAAACATTTGATTTCATCTCACCAGCGTAATGAGAAGTATTACAATTTTAGAAAAAGGCATGTCGAGCTGAAGGTTGGTCAAATTGTTTATAAACGTACACATTATTTGTCTAACAAGGCCAAACATTTTACCGCTAAGTTAGCTCCTAAGTTTACGAAGTGTGTAGTAACTTCTAAACGTTCTTCTTTAGTGTATAGGTTGGCTGATTTAGATGGGAAAGATTTGGGCGAATATCACATTAAAGACATTCTGAAGTACTCTGATGAGAAGCAACCTGCGGTATCCTCTCTGCCTTGCGTCAGCGCTATTACCTTTTCGTAGCACTGGATATTTCTATTTTAATACCGCGACTCGGTGAAGTTATTATGTTGATATATAGGATTGAGCGTCCTCGAATGGGACGAACTATCATGTATTATGTACACCTCATCGAGTATTCGTTCCTCATCAGCACTTTCTCTATAGTAGGGTTGCATATGCAATCATATGACTATAGCAGATAAGGGATCTTTTATTCTAGTTGCTTAGGGCATTTCGACTTGTAGTAAGAGAGTCGGTGTCAGTTGTTACCTCTAGTTAGACCTGATTACTGTGAATCTTTTTTTGTTTTGTACTTCAAAATACTATGTCTTGTTGTTGGTCAGACTTTTGTTTTGTTATATTCTGTGTGTATTCCTTGCGTAACTTGTCCGCAAGTAATACTATCGGAGTTGGGGGATGGTGTAACGCCGGAATGTTTGTGCGTTAATATTCTTTATTAAGTAACACAATTTATAGTTGCAATATGGTTGGGATGTGCCTGTGGCGACATCTAAAAGGATTGCCGTGAATCTTCATTGATCACCTGTTGTGTTGTGGTGTTTGTTTCTCTAAGTTGACGATAGATGTCGCTAGAAATAATGCTAGTGTTAATTAGCATTTTAGTATATTCTCATCATTAAATGATTGTGTGATTTTTATGGAATTAAATCACTTAATTGTTACATAATACTTTTATAGCATAATTTAAATTAATGATGCGGTGTTAGTGCGAACTACAACTGTCATCTGTCAAAAGAAAGTATTGATGTGAGGTAGAAGTTTTGTTTTGAGTGTTACGTGTTGTTGATTGGTGAAAATTTGATTTTTGCTAGAATCTTCCATGGAGAAGACTATAAATAGGCCTCTCCTGGTGGGACGAAAAAAAGATCAGATCTCACGAGGTTACGTACGACGAAGGTCGTAAATCTCTGTTGTTTTTCTTGCTGAAATATTCTCTGTACCTACCTACATTCTGCTATATTATCCGAGGGATAATTGGCAGCCTATTCCGAACTTCTCTGGGGTCTGCTGGTACGTTTGGAGGAGATTACTTGACCCATCCGCAAAGTGCGGTACTCGCATAAAGATCCGGAGTTCCTTGGCTTGGGACTCGTGGCGCAGTGCGGGAGGCGGTGAGCAGCGATCGGAGTTCCTGGTCTTGGGACTCGAGTGGCAGTGCGGGAAGCGGTGAACAGGTCCCGTTTACGCAGGCCGACAACCTGGGCTGACGATCCGCGAAGATCCACCAAAAAGGTCACGTATAAATTCCTCTGTTTGAATTCTGTAGTACCTACCTAAGTAACAATTTGTAAATTCTGTGTTCCTCTGATTGAATTCTGTAGTACCTACCTAAGTAACAATCTGTAAATTCTGTGTACTTTTGTTGGTCAAATATATGTATGTACCACCCAAGGTCGTTTCATTGAAGGTATCTTGAACACGCACACACACTGTTCTCTGATGTAAAAGGCGCCCCGAGGTATTCTCGAGTCTCAGTTCCTCAGCTCTTACCTGGGCGAACCGGTGGAGTAGCCAGGGGAAGTTTCCCGGTTACAAGATGTAGCTCAAGTAGTGAAGACGATGGTTGTCTATGCATAGTGTGTGTATGGAATCGTTTAGTACCAGCAGAACCAACGAGCAATGGGTAAATGTATTAATTACCATTTCTGGGCCCACAATGCCTGCATAACCCAGGAAAATAGTTACATATGCCATAATTGTGAATCAAAATGAAACAAATGATTATATTTGTTTCATTCTGTTGTTTCGCAATGTGTCAAAAAGTACACAATGTGTCATCAAAAATATCCAATACTTTCTTGATAGAATATTACTTATTCATGTTATAAGATTGATAACAACCCGTAAGACTGTATACTAATAGCACGATAATCGTCGCACAGTGGGATAGCGTCATATAGGGACATGAAATAAATTCAATTTTGAAAAGTGGGCATTTTGATAAAACTAGTGATGTTATGGTAAACTTGACTATTGAGTGCAGTCATTATTACCCTTTATAACAAAATATGAATTTGCCAAAAGGTACTTAAGTCTGTAACCACAAAATTTCAAAGATTTGCAGTATTAACATTTAATTATGTTGTCAGTCATATTTAGTAGTGAGGTTTGAAGCGAGTGCATAAGGTATCGACCTCGGAATTTTGTGTCCAAGCACGACCCCCAACCCGCGTGAACCCACTTCCAGCGCAAGCAACTTAGCTAAACAAGGGTGATAGTAATTTTGGTTACTAGTATACTTAGAAAAATAGTAAGTTACCTGAGCTAGTGGCCTATGAAAACTAAGTAAAAGTTAATTGAAATTTTATATTTGATGTTTCTAGCCAGCACAAAAAGTTATTTCTTGATATTAAAATATGTGTACCCAGAAGGGGTGAAAGCGCCCGCTCCCCGCGCTTTACTGTGAATACCGACCCCGAATTATGTATTCTCCACCACTCAAACAAAAGAAGTGATCAAATATATAATGAATGAATGTATCTCCAAATTTATTGAGGATATATTCATATGTAATTATTAGTACCTACCTAAAATCTAGTAATAAAATAATCAACAATCAATAAAAACAACAAACTTCTAAAATTATACTTCGAAAACAGGATATAAATAAATCAACAAGCATGCAGTATAAAAAACGAACTCTATAAAATTAAGAAACAAGGTCTCTAAATTTAAACCTAATTAATAATCAACATATTTAAAAAATAAAATATAATAATAATAATAAATCTTCTTCATGGTCGGCAGCACGAGTGTGACACCCTTGGTGTTGCATACGTCCATAGGCCACGGTAACCGCTTCCCATCAGGTGGGCCGTGTGCTTGTCTGCCAACTTTGTGGTATTTCAGGCAAGCCCTATAATTTGTTAGTAACATTGTTCCTTATGACCTAGTGTTAGTAAAACATAATATCTTTTTTATCTATGTAGTTTGGAGTTTCATCCAGTGTCGCAGCATTGGTGACTCCCATTTATCTGCGAAAACAGACAAGACACTGTTAGTGCTGCCGCACAGGCGAGCGAGCAGCGAGGCACTCCTCTTACGCATGATGGAAATATAGTACATATTAAGAAAAAAAATTCAGCCACTTATTCACAGTTGGCCAGGTTAGTACCTATGAATATCACGAAAACATTTCAAACATAATCCAGGCTGATACAAAGGCGGCAATAAAATAAGGTAGAATTTCGAATATTTCTAGTATGTAAGCAATGCTTGTAATCTTTTCGTTCTGTTTTGCCTTTATCGTTTTTAAGTAACTCTACGGGTAAATGAACAGAGATGATGTTTATGTGGCTGTGGTTAATTTAATTTTATTACCAACGGATGATGAAGATTGCATTGTATTCCTTAAAATAGTCTGTCTGTTAGTTGTGTTATTAATTTGTAATAACTGTTTGAGTGACTCTCTGAACCCTAAATTTTCGATGTCTGGAGGTTTTTTTTCGTAACTGACTGACAAATCAGTCTGCAATTAATTTTAATACATACCTCAGACTACTACCTATCTTGCACAAGTTATATTTATTTAATAATTGTTTTTTAAATTGAATCGAAAAAATTGAATTGAATTGAAAAAATAATTGAATCGTTCTCTGACTAATATGGTGTGTCCGTAATCCAGTTTCTTGAACATTAGTAACAATAACATTTGTTCTTGTTCATAAATCGATGTGAATTATAATTATTACGAAAGAATATTAGTTGTTTCTTTACACAAAAAATGGTACTAATATTTACGATAGTTTATTAATAAATAAAAAAATTGTAAGTGTCCGGCACAAAAGTCTGATTCATATTCGCGCGCTTCACTCGAACATACCTAGCCAACTACGAAACATTAAGCGACCACTTCCCGCACTGGCGGTAACCAGTGGCTTGGCTGACGTGGTGGCGACGACGTGACGTGTGGCCGGTTCGTGTCGTCGCGGAGATATAAAGGTAAATATCCGATTCATATGGCTTTGGTGCACCTGTATTTCTGATTACTATGTTCATTTTAATAATTAAGTTGCATGGTTTTCAAACTTGAATCTGCGGGAAATCATCAGCGTCATGATGCAGCTGCAATTTGGGAGCATTTAATGCCAATTCTTCAATATCTGGAAAGTGAAGCTTCAAGTGTTACAAAAATTCACTTTTTATCTGACTCTCCGTCAGCTCAGTACCGAAACCAAAAAATGATTTTTATTATGACAAAAATGCACTGGTATTTCCCGAGTTTGCGCGTATTGATTTGGAATTACTCGGAGACTGGTCACGGGAAAGGGGCTCTCGATGGCGTTGGAGGTGTTTTGAAAAGAACCGCTGACCAGATAGTTGACAGGGGTAATGACATTCCAAATATCGATTCTCTAGTACGGTATCTTAAAGATCATTGCACAGGTGTTATTTTAGAAGTGATTAACGAATCAGAAATATTATGTTCCAGGGTACCATGAACATACATCAAGTAGTATGGAGTGCCAATCAATCTGATACTTTAGCAATGAGGAAACTTAGTTACATCTTTGATACTTGTTTACTAGAAGCTATTGAATGTTCTCATGGCCAACATATTGGTTTTTATAATATTGGAGAAAATAATAATCAACAGCCAAATGGATACGTAAAGTCAACAAACAAAAAGAAACCGGTGATACAGAAAACTACTCGTAGTTCCTTAATCAAACGAAGCAAACCATCTGCTAGTAAAATTCAAGTAGAGATTGATTCACAGGTTCTCGATCTTTCTAAAGATGACAGTTTTTGGGTAGAAACATCATCTATTGATGAAAAAATTTGAACATCGAAATTTACTAGATCTGTATTATCAACTCTTTATCAAGAAAATACTGTCAAAGATACGGATTCCGATGAAAATGACATATTCACCTTCAAAATACCTCGACTGACAGCTAATAAACAAAAACCGGCAGATATAATTGACGAAACCACAAATTCTCCTGGCTCATCCATCAATGAGACAGATTCTGACGATGACGAAATATTTCTTTTCAAAAAGCCTCTATAGATAGGTTTAAAGGCCTGATATCATTGACGAAGAAATTTTTCTTATTTTTTTATCTGTATTCAATTGTATTTTAATATGATATGGAGGAATATTACTTTTTGTGATTATTGTTAAAAGTTTAAACGCTGCATTATTTTAGAGTTTTTATGAAACCAGATGCTTATACAAAAAATATAATGTTAATTATATTGTCAAATGTCATATCATGCTCTTATTAACTAGATTTAAGGTTTTATGAAACGAGAAGTACAAACGCTTATAAAAAAAATAATTACTATTGTGATAATTGATATTGTCAAGTGTCATATCATGCTGTGATTTAGGTGTTAAAACAATCATTGTGAGCATTTACTGTGATTTTAATAAATAATTGACTGATTTTTATAAACTAGAATTTCATTTTTATTCCTAATTCTGATTCATATGTCACAGATTCTGATTCATATGGCCTCAAATATTTTAAAGTTAATTATCTCGATAACCATTTTATCAAAAAGTGTGCCTTTTTAAGAGCTCCTTCTTCGCTTTCTTAGCTTTTATAACCTTTGATAAATAAATGTTTTATAAGCTTAAATGGGAAAAAAAATTATAAGCCATATATTTTGATTGATTGATTGAATCAGACAAAGAACGCAATTTCGGATAAACACTTAACTATATGGAGACGAAAATCTAATAAGGTCATAGCTTTGCCATTGTCCCCGATTGCATTCATTTGTCTATTAAACATCATAAAAGAGCTATTTCAAAAAAATATGTACCCCCGCATTTTGCCTTGTTGACTTTGTTCATTTATATTTTTGAGATTATAAATGAAAAAAAATAATTAAAAACATATATAGAAATTGTCGTCTTGTCGTTACTGTACTAAATACTATATAATACTAAAAACTTATGAAAATTTTAAAATATTGAAGACCATCAAATATACCTGTCCGCTTCCCAACAAAGATCAGATATGATTGATGTAGGGACTGATGTAGGGACTGAGGGTAGCTGTTGAAGTGTCAACACCTTTTAAAAAAAAGCTCTTGAATATTTTAAATTTAAATAATAAAATTACTTACCATTTAATGCAATATAATATTTAAAAACCTTTGGTATCCTCTATTGCACCCTCTCACATATTGGTATATATAATAAATCACCGCTCGACTGCACTAAAGTATGGCAAACGAAATGGATCTGTACACAAACTTGTTTAACTGCATGGAGGAGCTGTCTACCACTTTTACAAGGGGTATGGCACAGTACGAAGAGGACTTGAAGAGTGCTGGAGGTGAGTCTACAATACATAAGACTATAGCAAGTATCTCTCGCGATTTCACTGAATTTAAGGGTCTTGTATGGAAGACCTTGGGCGCCCTGAAATCCCAAATGGAGTTACTGGTGAAGGGCTTAGATCGGCATGAGATGGCATCAAGAGCCAAGGTTCTTCTTCTGCATGGCCTTTCTGAGAAAAATACAGCGGATCTCACGGGCAGCGTCATTAATGTGTTCTCTGACAAAATAAAGACCATAAATATCACTACAAAAGACATAGCAGTCTGCCATCGTCTGGGGAGTGATACTAGCAGACCTCGCCCCCTGTTAGTGAGGTTTGAAAGTCGTGCAACCCGTAGTGAGATATGGCGTAACAAATCCAAACTCAAAGGCACTGGTATAACGTTGTCAGAGTTTCTCACAAAACCCAGACACGACCTATTTGTGTCCGCACGGAAGCATTATGGTGTGAGACAGTGCTGGACCTCGGATGGGAAGATTGTAGTTCAGGTCACGGATAACACGCGGCATAAGATCGAGTCGGCGGGTGAACTGCAACAACTTTTGAACAAATATCCTGTGGCCGAAACAACATCTGCCAGTGTGGGTACAGCTTCACAGAGAAAACAGCGCAAGTAGCCTTCATAATTGTTGCATACATTTTATTTTTAATTTGTTTTTCTTTCATTTTGAGATTTAATTTGTATAAGCGGTCAGTTGCATTTTATTATTGTTATAGTAATTTGACTTTGACGTAACTGACGTAACAACTTTAACTTGTCAAAACTGTCATATTATGTTGTGCGTTCGGAAACGTTTATCTATAAATTATGTTTGCAACTGGCGAGTGCATAGAGGATACGTTACAAGTAAAACTTTAGACTACTTATTATTTAGTTTTATATAATCTATAATTAATTTATATATCTTTTTCTTTAATTTATTTATTATTTTTATTTTTATAGGTCTGAAGATTCAGACGTTTCTTTTTCAGACTCAGATGATAGTTTTGCTTCTTGTGCTTCTTCGATTGCGTCTAGTGACAGCTTGGCCAGTACATCTGAGAACAACAATGCTGTTCAGCTCTGTAACGAACTGTCCTCTATTTATTCAGTACTTCCTTATTATTTTAATGTTGTCCACATAAATGCTCAAAGCATTCTTGCACACTATTCCGATCTTCTGGCTTCTTTTAATTCTGACTACGTACATGCTGTTCTTGTCTCCGAATCTTTTCTTAAGCCTCCACTCCCTTCCACCCAGTACTCTCTACCTGGTTATAAGCTTGTGCGTGTTGACAGAACTGGTAAGGGTTGCGGTGGGGTTGCTATGTATCTTCGTGGGGATATTTCTCATAAAGTTGTTGATCAGTCTCCAGGTGTTTATTCAAATTTTACTGAATATCTTTTTATTGAGATTGATTTTAAGCACACCAAAACACTACTAGGGGTATACTACAGTCCTGTCAACAGCATTGATTATTTCTCTGCCTTTGAATTACAACTTGAACATTTCTCGTCAATATATGAGCACAGAATTATCCTCGGGGACTTCAATACTTGTCTCCTAAAGAATGATCATCGCAGCCGTAAACTCTGTTCCCTTGTCTCTTCTGTGGACATGCACATTCTTCCTCTACAAGCCACACATAAGGTTCCCAATACTCAGCCCTCGCTACTGGATCTCATTCTAGTCTCTGATCCTCACAAAGTAGCCTCACACGGACAGTTATCTGCTCCCTTTTCATATCATGATCTCGTATACCTATCCTATAAACTTCGTCCTCCGAAACGCAAGAGTAAATTTCTATATCTTCGTAATTTTAAAGACATTGATCTGGAGCGCTTGGGGGTTGATGTGAATGGTACTGACTGGTCGTCTGTTTATGACTGCAATGACCTGGATGGGAAAGTGACTTTCTTTACCAGCAAATTGTTGACCATCTATGAGGTACATGCCCTCATTAGGAAGGTAAGAGTTAGACATCTCCCTGCGCCATGGCTTTCTCCAACAATCAAAAACATGATGTCGAAGCGAGATAAGGCCAAGCGTAAATATATTAAATGTCCATCTGTAGAGGGCCTCAATTTGTATAAAAAGCTGCGTAACCGCTGCAATCGTCTGTGTAGGGATGCGAGACGGGACCATATTCACAGGTCAATTGACAATCTCAACACCTCTCAACAATGGCAGTTCCTGAAATCTCTGGGTATTGGTAAGGTCGTCCATGACAACCTTACTGATATGGACCTCAATGCATTAAATGCACACTTCTCGGCGCCTCCAACTACTATACCTAGTGATGTTAAATCTTCTACCCTAAATTTTCTCTCTTCTCTTCCACTTCCATTAAATACTTCCTTCCAATTTCATCCTGTATCAGAGGTAGAAGTCAAGAAATATCTAAAATCCATATCCAGTAGGGCGGTTGGTGATGATGGCCTTCAACTCCAAATGCTTCTCCCCATAGTAAATATGATTCTTCCTGTCCTCACCCATATTATAAACTACTCCTTGTATTCCAACTGTTTTCCTTCATCATGGAAGAAAGCTTCTGTTATACCCCTGCCAAAAGTATTCAATCCTACAACACACTCCCAATTCCGCCCTATTTCAATTCTTCCCATCTTGTCCAAGGTACTCGAGAGTGTTGTGCATGATCAACTGAGCTATTACCTCTCCTCTAATGGTCTGCTAAGTCCTTTCCAATCTGGCTTTCGCCGTGGCCATAGTACTGTAACAACATTAGTTAAAGTAACTGATGACATAAGAATGGCAATGGAGAACAAACAACTGACAGTTTTGTTCTTATTGGATTTCAGCAGTGCCTTCAACTCAGTTGATTTTGACATCCTCCTGGGTATTCTATCCTCCATCAATGTTTCTACCTCTGCAACTACATGGTTTAAATCCTATCTCCAGGGACGCTCACAGTCTGTTAGAGTGAATGACGCTTTCTCTGATTGTTGCGACTTGGTAGCAGGCGTTCCACAGGGTGGCGTTCTTTCTCCTCTCCTTTTCTCTATTTTCATAAACGCCGTAACTCGGGTTCTAACCTCGCATTACCACCTCTATGCAGATGACTTGCAAATATATCGACATTTTAAAGCTGATGAACTGACTGGGGCTGTGGCTGCCATCAACAATGATCTTGACAACATCCATACTTGGGCCAAATCCTTTGGACTGCTGGTCAACCCAAAAAAATCTCAAGCACTTATTGTTGGTGGTAGATACATGCTCCGCCTCTTGGATCATGATTCTCTTCCTCCAGTAATGTTTGATTCAGTGGCCATTGATTACTCAAAAAGTGCAAAAAATTTACGCGTGCACATCGACTCCATGCTTGCCTGGGATGTTCACATCGCGGAGGTAAGCAAGAGGGTATACTGTTCATTTCAATCCCTCAAGCGTCTCCAGAAACTCCTACCTCTTCAGACTAAAATTACTCTTGCACAAGCTCTTCTACTCTCGGTTTTAGACTACGCTGATGTCTGCACTCTAGATGCATCGGAGGAACTGCTGAACAAACTTGAGCGCCTACAAAATTTAGGAATTCGCTTTGTGTTTGGCCTTCGCAAATACGACCATGTCACGCAATATCGCAAAAGACTGAACTGGCTCCCTATTCGACAGCGCCGTAACCTTCACATCCTAACTCTTCTCTATACCATACTTCATAATCCTAATGCTCCAACTTATTTGCGGGAACGTTTTGAGTATCTTGTACCCAGGGGCAAACCCTGTCGTCTTTCTTCCTCTCTTCTGCTTCGCACACCTGCACACACTTCTTGCTGCTACGATGGATCGTTCACGGTGCAGGCTGTGCGTCTTTGGAACGCACTACCTCATACCATTCGCGGTAGTAATACCCTGGACGTCTTTAGGAGAAGAACAAGGGAACATTTCCTATCACAGTAATGTAGTTTGAATATATTTATGTGTCTATATGTATGTATTGTGTTTATGTATGTGTGTTTATTTGTATGTATGTATGTAGGTGTAATATGTATGCTGTGTATGTATGTTTATGTATATATATATGTACCTGTTTAGGTACCCTTCTTTTATCTGAAAATTAATGTACACTTCACGTCCCTTTATTACTTTAACTGCTTCTCTGCTACTCAAAGGTTTGCTGGTAGAGAACTCATACTGAGTTAAGCTCGCCTTTGTACATATTTCTGATATATTTATTTTGTGTTTGACCTCTGTACTGTTTGTGTGCAATAAAGAATTAAGAATTAAGAATTGATTTAAAAAAAATACAGTATAGGTTGTGATTTCTATATTTAATTTATACTATTAAAAGTCGAATTTATCAGTTAAAGATATCAATGATATTTTTCTTTACATATTTTCTTTTAAAAATAAATATGAATTGAAAACGAAAATCTTCTAATAGTGAAAGTATTCGGCACGAAATGGCAAAACAGTCCTTCATTGTTGAAACTAGTGCAGGTGTTTCAATTTCTTTGCTCACCAAGTTTTACTGTTATATACAACTTTTCTTTGATTATTGTTATTGTTTACACATTGCAAATTTTGTATAGTATTTGATGCTAAGAATTTATTGGTGCTAATTTAAAACTATTAGAAGGTAGCATTATGTGACTTCCGTTGCGTGACTTTTTCTAAGGTTACATTTACCAGTCACAGCGGGTGCTCTCGACAGGGTTACAGCGACGCACGGTCCGAATTATTGGGAACCCTGACGTCACGAACATCCTCGAGCCTTTGCCGATGCGTAGAGATATTGCTTCTTTGGTTGTATTTTAGTGCATAAATAAAGCTCAGTTCATAAATAAAGCATATTTGTTTATTATACGAATTAACACATACTGAAGTTGTAAATTATGTAGCTCTTTTATAAGATAATAATATATCGTTATTTTACAGACACCAAGCATATCAAGCTACCCCAAACTGTCTATTTTTCTCAATCGAACGTGAACCTTAATTAATTGTAATAACGTTAAAAACTATCAAAGAGAGACATATTGGGCAAGCTTGATGTGCAGGCGTCTTGTATTGACATCAGTCTCATAGGAACTCCGAAGATTATAATCACATATTATTTGCGACCACTAAGTATTATAAAATTAATGCCATGTTTGAGTAGACCTAGCGCCGCCACTTTAATTAAATAAAGTGATAACAAATCACAATGAAACCAAGAAAACAAAACAATAATATTCCTTTTGTGTCAAGTCCAAAGTAAGTATTTATTCATACGGTTTTGACATTTATCGACTAGACCGATAAATGTCAGATTCTACAAATGTCAGATTCTACAAATGCCAGATTCTACAAATGCCAGAATCTCTGTCATATTTTGTAATAAAATTTCCATTTTTAAGAGATTATTTCATGTTTTTGATTAAATAATTGTGCGCGTCCACGTTTTATGCAAAAAACAACAACTAGCAACAAGTTTTGTAATTAGCGAAATTTTTAAATGTGACTTTTGTAGAATCGGTTTTCCGAGGTCTTCCGAGAATTTGAGGCTGAGTATGCCAATACATTCTACTAACTTTGCTGACAAGTCTTTCACTGTCAGGGCGGTGCGCTTATGGAACGAGTTGCCACTGAACATCAGACGGGCAAAATCCCTAAATGTATTTAAATTAATGGTCAAGAACCACTACCTATTATGTTGTGCACAGTAGGTAATAATATTATTATAAAAGAGCTACATAATTTACAACTTCAGTATGTGTTAATTCGTATAATAAACAAATATGCTTTATTTATGAACTGAGCTTTATTTATGCACTAAAATACAACCAAAGAAGCAATATCTCTACGCATCGGCAAAGGTTCGAGGGTGTTCGTGACGTCAGGGTTCCCAATAATTCGGACCGTGCGTCGCTGTAACCCTGTCGAGAGACCCGCTGTGACTGGTAAATGTAACCTTAGAAAAAGTCACGCAACGGAAGTCACATAATGCTACCTAATAGTTTTAAATTAGCACCAATAAATTCTTAGCATCAAATACTATACAAAATTTGCAATGTGTAAACAATAACAATAATCAAAGAAAAGTTGTATATAACAGTAAAACTTGGTGAGCAAAGAAATTGAAACACCTGCACTAGTTTCAACAATGAAGGACTGTTTTGCCATTTCGTGCCGAAAATACTTTCACTATTAGAAGATTTTCGTTTTCAATTCATATTTATTTTTAAAAGAAAATATGTAAAGAAAAATATCATTGATATCTTTAACTGATAAATTCGACTTTTAATAGTATAAATTAAATATAGAAATCACAACCTATACTGTATTTTTTTTAAATCAATTCTTAATTCTTTATTGCACACAAACAGTACATAGGTCAAACACAAAATAAATATATCAGAAATATGTACAAAGGCGAGCTTAACTCAGTATGAGTTCTCTACCAGCAAACCTTTGACAAACAAGACTGAAGTTGGTGTTAAGTTACCAACATTATAATAGGGTTTGAGGTTTCGTTTGTAATTTCATTATAGTAAGGTAAAAAAATATAAGAATATTTAAAATGATTGTTTTACATCGTACCTACTCTGTTCTTCGATTTTTCCGTAATTGTATTTTTTTAAACATAAAACTAGTTCCAATTTGAGAAACAGAGCTAAGAATTTTAAATTATTAATCAATTAATGTCATAATTTGTTGACTTAGTTTCATGTACTACGTAGGTATTACTTATTATTTAGGTAATTTATAATTCATGCGAACACAGCCTTATAATATTAAGACTTCCATAAGTGACTGTCCCTTCTAATTGATGGCATTAAATCTATGAAATCAAATGAATTATTGCCTTTTAAATCTGTGCAGTCACAAATATATTTACAGTGAATGTAGTACTTTTCTAAAAAAGGTACACATTTGAAGTAAAATATTATGTTCTTGGAGTAAAATTTAAAAATAACGAAGTAAAAAGCTATAGAGTCACCAAACCGAATAAAAAAAAGTCTTTTTGTACTAAAACCAGAAGCTAAGGCTATATTTGACTTATCAATTAATTACACGTAATATTAATTTGTATACATTTAAAAAAGGCTTATTAATATTTATATATTATATATATTTTTCTTTAAATATATATAATAACATATAAATATAATATATAATAACTTATAAATGTAGTCACATAACGGAACTAGTTCCGCCAAAAAGTCCATTTTGTTTTGATATTATCGGGAAAATGCTCGAATTTCGCGTTTTTTTTCCTGTATAATAAACTATATTTTCTATTATACTATAGAAAGCTAAAAAGAAAATAAAAACTTAATAATTAAAATCGAACAACACTGTTAAATTCTACAATTCGATTAGGAAACAATCTGACCACGCCTGTTTCTAAAATCAGCTCATGTTCGGTTGAAATCACTAAAACGTTCCTTTTGTCCCTATAGACCTCGTGAGATAAGTACCCTCTAGCGACCCTACTAGTTCTGGTGACGGCTGGATTGGTTTTCTATTGGCCCCTATATACGTTTTTGGAGTAATCGTTCTGCTAGTTGAACGCTGCTATAGAAATTATCAATATACAGAGAGTGCCCTGCATTCAGATAATCTTCCATCAACATCATAACAACTTTATCATAACAACTTTATCAACATGGCCTTTATACCCCTTAGTTCATGTGCATTTTTTGCGTAATACCCATTAGTATCAGTGAGGACACACTGCACATTTTATTTTATTTAACTTTATACTTATTATGGCGCTTCTTTTTTTGTCTGGTGCTTAAACGACCTCGCCAAAGTACGCTTTCATCAATGGTCAAACTTTTAGGTGGGCTAACTAGTGATTTCATGAGAGCGTTAAAAAAGCATAATATAGGTTTTACGAATCGATTAGGATCAGTGTTTACTGTAAGAATTTGAATCATCATTATAAGTTAAATTACGAAGTAATTAATATTAGAAAAACGGTCCCGGATAAATCTTCCAAGTGATAAATTAAACAAAATATCCGTGTTCCAATAATAATTGAGCCTTTTCAACCGTATATGTCCCATATGAAATATTAACGGCAAGAAAACAAGGACTTCGCTTTCATTGGTGTTTTTAAAGATTTGGGCTCTACTATCAGGGAGGTTATTTTCTAGCATCATACGTAATCCGTGTAATATACTACTAACTAAAATGGCCATAAATGTGGATTTTTTATTTATTTACAAACAATACAAGCTAACAGTGTAAGAAACACCAAAGCGCTTATAATGTTATGCTACTTACTAACTAACTAACAGCTAACTTAATCTATTAGGTACATGCAAGTAATAAAATGTTAATATTTACAAACAATATAAGCTAACAGTGTACACCAAAGCGCTTATAATGTTATACTACTTACTAACAGCTAACTTAATCTACTAGGTACATGCAAGTAATAAAATGTTAATATTTACATACAATATAAGCTAACAGTGTACACCAAAGCGCTTATAATGTTATACTACTTACTAACAGCTAACTTAATCTACTAGATACATGCAAGTAATAAAATGTTAATATTTACATACAATACAAGCTAACATTGTGACACCAAAGCGCTTATAATAGCAATAAAATATTAATAATAACATTGCTAATGTGTATAGCCACTACTAATTTGCCATTCTGTTGCACATCTCATGACGGTGCATTCAGGTACATTATATAATGTGGCAGAAATAATTCGGCTAATGTATAATATTTAATAATAAATAAATTAAAATAATTAATAGGAAACTCAGCTGGACTAATGTGGAAGTGTCCGACGCTGTTGAAGGCCAATATCTGGAGTTGGCCTCTCTCAGGTGTCCAATCATTTGACAAAAAACAAATGACAAACTTTCATTTACAAAATAACGTTTGACAGAATTATACTTGATAAATTTACCTTTCACAAACTATTGTTCAACAGACTATTCTATGACAAATTATTTACCAGAAAAAAATTTGTAATGTCAATACATCATTTCATATAAAGGATTATTTTTAAAAACATGTAGTAGGCAAAACAACGTATAGCATAAATAACATTTGACAAAATGCATTACTTGGTAAAAGTTAAAATATTTAAGAACACATATAGAATATTATATAATATAATGGACTGCTGAGATGAGGTCTCGGGATCGATCCCAGGTTTCACCATGGCACACTCCGATGACTTTTCGATGCTTTTCGAAGTTATGTGTGTATTTATCGCAGGTTTATAAGTACCCGATTAATGGCAATAGGCTCGCCACCTATTACATTGGGACCTAAACATAAACTGGCGAAATGTGGGTGCTAGCACCTCTGTCTACCCCTTCGGGGATATAGGCGTGAGTTTATGTATGCATATAGAATATTAATTTTTTAGCAGATATCATATAGGTAACATATTTAGGGTCAAAAGGTTATTAAGTGAATTAAAATGGCTAGGTTAGGTTTGGTTAGAACTGCGACCACACAACTGCTACAACAAAAGCCAGAACCGATTTCTACTTATTTCGGTTAGTTAAGGCAGTGCGTGATTTTTAAAAGTCTTCTATCATTTTGTAAAAACATCAATTTGACTAACGAATTATTTAGTCAAATAATATTATAATAATATTTTGATTAGTGAAACTTTTGCGAAGTAAAACGTTTGTGGAACCTGTATTTTGTCAAACGATTTTTTTAAATTAACATGTTTTAGAAATGAAAGTTTGTCAAATGATTAGTTAATATTTAACGTTGTTTTTAAAATGATAATTTGTCTCACGTTTTTTATCAAACAATAGTAAACCCCTCTCTCAATCTACTCATCAGTTTCAACTTGGCGGCCATGACCTCCTTCGGAATTCTGTTCGTCCTCTTCTTCGGCAGAAGCCGAAGAAGTTGAGATACTTCCTTCCGTAGAGATGTTTCCCTCCGCATAAGTACGTACAATTGTATGTGCCTTCAGGCAAAATGTGCTTATTTTTTCAAGTGTTTGATATTGATACTTTAATATAGTCAAAGGTTGTGAACAACTGCGCCACTAAATCAGGCTCAAGATCATGCGATAAGTTAGAAAATAATAATTGCGATTTATCAAGTAAGACCTTAGCCTCTTATAATTTATTTATCGCAAGAGATCCCGTATACCTACTTTTTCCTCTCTTTATTAAATATTTACAAATATCCACCAACTAATTTTATATTTTAGTAAAATCATCAGTCATAGTCTAAAAATAAAATAATGAATGTAATGACATCATCCTAGCAACTACTAAGTTCTTACAAGTATCTGCCAAATATAGAAGGCAAGGCGAAAACATTATCTCTAAAATAAAACTTACTACTTACTTACTTGCATTAACACAATTATACATGGTTCAATTAAAAAATATATATATTTATTATAACAAGTAGGGTCACTCAAAACTACCGAAATACTACACAAAAGTTCAGGTAGATATGTATGTTTTATTAAAGTCTTATTGTATCCCTTTACACCCGACTGCGTGCCGAAGCGTGCATTTAACTTTGAAAAAATCTGGCACTTTTATTATTTGGTTTTTCGAAACGCAACCGGCATCGATCGATCGTGCATGATCTACGCGCTAGAAAAATAACTACTACACGTTAGGACGTGTTAGTGAGCCGCAGCGTGTGGTGAAAGATGGCTACGTTTTTTGGCGGGAGAGGTGCTTCACGTAAGTATTTTATATACAGATTATTTACTTCAAAATTACGATTCATGTTATTGAACACACTTTATTGTGAAGTAATACATGTGTTTTGTGCATTTTGATGTAATTTAATTCGTAATGTTTCAGTAAGCTATAAGTTAACTTACAAGGTGTATATCATCTAACAGGTATTCGACAGCATTGAGTGCATTGCTTAAGGTTTATTTAATTAGTAATTATATTCACCTCGTGTCATAATTATTCTAAAACATACATAATATACTCGCATCAACAATGTAATACCTGACTTCGAAAAGTGTAACACCGAATACCACAACCCCGTAAGTTTGCTAATACGAATCACTCAACAACGAATGCACGCCACCACGAAAAACTTAGCACCGAAGTCATGAGATATCGAATAACAGAACCCCCAAATTCACTAATACGAATCACTTAACAACGAATGCACGCCACCACGAAAAACTTAGCACCGAAGTCGAGCGATCAGGTATTACACTCTATATTATATAAATAAGATAATTTCGATCTTCATCTAATTGAAACAGATTTTCAAGAACAAATCTCTTACAGTTACAAGAGATTAAGCTTATTGGAACTCAATCAATAATCTATAATAATCAATAATCAGTTTAATTCGTCAAACATAAGTAAAAAAGGTGTTACAATAAAAAAAAAATATAATGCTCTTCAATGTTTCGCCTAAAGGCATACGAAATAATACATTATTAGTTAATAAAGTTAGATAATTAAAATAAAATTAAAATAAGCAATGTCAGTGAAATTCTGATTCTGATTCTGAAAATTGAGATGCAATGTGCTAAGTCCATAGTCGCCAAAAATGTGCAATTCAATCAAATGTCAAAATATAATATTATGGAAATATGGTATACATATCAAAATAGCAGATGTCAAATGTTATCATTTAAAAATTCATTAATTGAGTAATAAGTTTTATCAACTAGAAATAGGCTACGCTTGTATTCACTAATATTTGAGCATGTCCTAATATGTTTTGGGATTTTATTATATAATTTTGGTGCCATTGCATAAAAAACTCTTGTGGAGAAATGTGGTTCTAGTGCTCAATAGGTGCAGTTTGTCGTAGCGACGTTGACTATCCACGATTAGCTTCATATATATACAGAGACGGTAAGGTTAAAACTCTCAGTTTTTTAAAATATGTACACAGGTATCTGTACGCTTCAGTCCACATATTGCTCTAAGACACTTTTTCTGGGCCACAAATATGTCATTGATGTTTTTACCGTTGCCCCCGAATACCAAACCAAATCTTAATGTGGAAGTTACGTAACCATGGTATGCAACAATTTGTGCATTCTCATTTGCTACTTTACGCAACATATAAAGCGCATAGGAAAATTTATACATTTTTGTACATACATAATCTATGTAAGTTTTCCACGACATATCACTGTCAATGTGCAAGCCTAAAAATTTTATCGCTTTTGTCTCATTTATTTCTTGTCCATTATATTGAATTTTTATGACATGTTTCCATTTCTCTCTGATTTGAAAATTTATATATTTTTTTTTTTTTTTTATTTATTCGGGAAAACAAACAGTTAAACAATGTACTTAATATAAAGTCTTAATATAATATAGTTGTAATTATGTAACCTACAGCGTTATCCACATATTATTACAGTAGTATTACGGTTATCTAAAAAGCAACATTCATTTAACAGAGCATTTCTAAATTCATTATGCGACGAAGTGAATACATCCAAATCTATAAACAATTTATTATAATTATTTACAATGCGATTTAGAGGCGCACGGACTCCAGCATTCGTGCGACTAGTGAAAACGGCGAAAAGTGGGCGCGAGCGCACTTCACGTCTGATGACTGTCCTAGGCACAATGTAGCACAAACCATTTGTTAAATAAGTGCAGTCGAATCTGTTATTGCATAAGTCATACAGAAACATGGTTTCTAGAAAGATACGCCTGGATTCCAAGTCCAGTAAGTTCAAGTTCTCCCTGGTACGATGGCAACGGTACCGCACTGCTTGAAGGAACTTATTTTGTACTCTCTGCAAACTATCTTTGTATTTTTGGTACAGTGGGTTCCATATCAATATAGCATACTCCAGCTGTGACCTGACCAAAGATTTATAAAGGTGAACGTATGTATCAGTATGTCTAAAACCTATGGTGGACCTCATAACTAAGCCATACATGCGATAAGCATTATTAACTATTTTATCAATATGTTGATCAAGGTGGAGCTTTGAATCCAGTAGCACCCCGAGATCCTTTACCGTAGCAACATTACTTAAAGTGGCATGAAATAATGAGTATGTATTCGGGACTACTATTTTCTTTTTTGTAAATGTAATTGCAATGCACTTTTATATGTTCAGTTTTAATTTATTCGCACTACAGTAATCAGAAAGGCGGTGCAAGTCCTCTTGCAACAAATTACAATCATTGTTTTCGGAAATAGATCTATAAATTTTAAGATCATCTGCGTAAAGCAGAAAATTTGCATTTCGAAAACAAGATGAAATGTCATTAATGAATAGAACAAAGAGTAAAGGGCCCAGGATGGAGCCCTGTGGTACACCAGAGGTTACATTAATTGGATAAGATTCATGACCCCTGATCACAACTTTCTGAGATCTATTTGTTACATAAGATATGAACCACCGTAGCAGATCACCGCGAATACCATTATACGCAAGTTTGTTTAGAAGGAGTTCGTGATCCACCTTGTCAAAGGCCTTACAGAAGTCCGTATAAACGGCGTCAACTTGCACTTGATTATCCATATTGATAAACAAAAAGTCTGTGAAGCTCAATAAATTGGTAATAGTAGATCTTCTTTGGACGAAACCGTGTTGTTGTTTTATGATAACATTATGAATATAGGGATAAATTGCTCTATGTACAAGTCTCTCGAAAACCTTCGACAAGGTGGACAGGATAGAGATGGGGCGATAATTTTCGACATTATTCTTAGAACCTGCTTTATGTACTGGTGTTATATTGGCTCGCTTCCATCTTTCAGGAAAAGTGCCCTCAAGAATACATTTATTATATATTATATATAATATGTAAGGGTACACATATACTATCTGCTGTTTTTTTAAAGAAATAAGCAGGTACTCCATCAGGTCCCGATCCCTTCGTTCCGTCCAATGAGCTTAGCACCTTTCGAACCTGTTCCAGAGTAAAATTAAGACCGCTTATCATAGTACTATTATCTGCATAAGTATCGGGGGGTAACCAGTTCCCGCTGCTGTAAGATGAGGTTTCATAAACGGATTCAAAAAAATTCGAGAACAAATTACATATGGTACCAGGATCGCCAGATGTTTGATTCCTATAGTAAACAGTGGCAGGTATACCTGCTTTAGTTTTACGGTTGGAGATGTAACTAAAAAGATATTTTACATTTTTCTTTATGTTATCTTGTATAGTATCAATATAGTTTTTATAGTTTATTTTACACTCAGTATGAAATCTACGCCTAAGAAAAGAAAATTGCTCATAATCCGATACATTGTTATACGATTTCCATTTTAGCCACGCTTTTTTCTTATTGTTAAAAATAAGTTTGAGTGATTTAGAGAACCAGATGGGAAATTTAGTTGATTTGATTATTATTATTATATCGACGTTGGAAAGGCAACCTTGCTTATCTGCCCAATTTACGTAACTAAGTTATATAAATCATTAGAATCGCCTGATTTTTCTCTATGCGCTGATCTCGGTTTCATCCAATTCTGACCATTTTTGATGGTCGATAAGCAATCTGCGATTCCGCATATATTTACATAAGAAACTTTGCTTCGTCATGGACCATGGAATTGTTTTGACATTATACAATTAGCCGCGCTAAAGTTTCTCATGATACGGCACTTCAGCATTTTACCTCCGCCGCGTCTAAAGCATATTTGCATATAAGCAATTTTATAGAAAAAACTATATTATGCGATTGGGATATAAGCAATTTAGCTTGGACTAGAATATTGTTAAAGTGGCTCATAAGCAAGTTTACTCCGCTGTACATTTTAAAAGAAATAATTTTAAGATATTTTACTTTCATTTACTTTCTACTTTATGGTCACTTACAACGCTCTTCCGTACACGTCAATACGACGAACGGCGCTTACGCTACATTTGATTTGATGCAATATTGCGTCAGACACCGACATTATAAATAGACGCGGCTGCGCACGGGCGCGTCAGTCGCTGGCATCTAGTCGACACAGTTGTTACACGCCTTTCGATCCACAAAAAGCGCGCCAAAAGCTCGTTTTAGCCTGCAGTTCTGTTGTGATCACGACAAGTTTGGTAAGTAGATAAGTTGTTATTTAGAGATTAAATTTAATTTGCATTTGTGTTCTACTCCTAACAACTTTGCTTTGCTTGATTTTACTTACAGTAGTCACCTAAGTAGGTACATGCACAGGGACACCTAAAAATATGGCTAAAAGAACAGAGCGATCGAGACTTCTAATGGCTAATGCTTTGGGGTCCAAAAGGAAGTTGTGCTTTGATGCATATGCTTTGGACGATGCTTATGCAAAGAGAACGCAGGTTAATATTTTGAATTACTTGTTAGGTAATATTCTCTGTGGAGTAGCGGTGATAGTCTGATTGCCAAGTTAGAGGCCACAGGTTCACGTCCCGGTCGGGCCGGTGCCTATAGTTTATTATAACTTATGGATGGATTTTTCTAAATTGTTACCCACCTGCTTAAACGGTGAAGGGAAAACATCGCGAGGAAAAGCACTAGGCCCGTGTTGTAGGCTGAGGCCCCATCACACTCAATAGAGGGTAGGCATGATGATTATCTATCTGTGGCGGTTTATGCTGTTTCATTTCCATGCTTTTAAATGGCCTCGTATAATCACTTTTCTTTCAACAAGCTTTTATCTATATTTCATTTGATTTAGTTAAAATTCGGTATGGGTAAATTGGGTTAAGAACTATGAATAAGTAAATTTTTATTACACTGGAGCTAGGCTATCGTAGAGCCGTATAGTCATTTCTAAATTGTGATCAACTACTAATCATTTTTTATACAGGGGATGTTACATAAAAGTTTGATTGATAATAAACTGCCACTTTACGTAAAAGTTATTCACTAGTTACTAAAGTAGATACAGTTTGACGGATACCTACCTTTTATTTATGTGTAAAACATCACACTTGATGCTTGTTCCCTGTTAATATATGGTAATAATTATCCTAAATCACACATGATTTGCCACTGACTAATTATAAGTACTCTATGTTACAGGAAACGGAAGCAGAAGATGAACTGTCATCCTATTATTGGGATAAACATGCATCGACGAAGCCTTTATCTCCCGTTATTATAATTAACAATGTAAGTAACACAACATAAAATAGTTTTTTTTTGCTATTAAATTATACCGAAATATGACTTGCAGGACTAAGTTAACTAGTTAATAATGGGCTTTTATATAATAAATTTGTAGCAAAGTTTATTTCTATTACAGGAGGGCCACAATACTGTTTCATCAGATACACAACACTTTTATGACACCCTCCAAAATGTCGACATCTTAGAATCGCCTCATGAAGTCCAGTTAGAAACCAAATTAGTAGCTAATGAGGTTCACAATACTACTTCACCAGATAGGCAAAAGTCTCATAAAAGTCTCCAAAACGTCGATATTGTCCAACTGCCTCAGGAGGCAGTACAGTTAGAAAACAACTTAGTAGCTAATAAGGTTCACAATACTACTTCACCAGATAGGCAAAAGTCTCATAAAAGTCTCCAAAACGTCGATATTGTCGAACTGCCTCAGGAGGAAGTACAGTTAGAAAACAACTTCCTATATGAAGAAACGGTAGGTGTTTCCAACATTTAATTCAAACTTTACGGCAGTAATAACTGTTGAAATTTATTAAGTAGGTATTTAACTTTAAATCTAATTGTCCATGTGCTTTAATTAACATAAATTTTATAATATTTTTTATTTTCAGGCTTCTTAAACTAGGGTATCCAACAAAAATAAAGGTAAAAGGAAACAGAAGCCTACGAGCTATGTGGATTTTATGTCAGATGATGGCGATTTTCAGTGGTCGTCTTCATCGTGGGAAGGTGACGACGAATCTTCGAGCAGTAATGTAGAAGAGCAAAATATAAGAAAGAAGCGGAAGAAGGTAGCAGAAGATGGTAAAGTGGGTGATCTCGGATATAAAAAAGAGAAAACATACAATAAACGTAAAGGCAGATCGATAAATAGGAACAGTGGTCTGCCCAATTTGAAGAAAAACAGCACACAAGCAGCATAGAAAACTATAAAATATAATCCATGTAAGTCAGATAAAAAATGCCCTCATAACTGCCACGAAATTTCAGACGAACGTAGGCAACATATTTTTGATTTTTACAACAATCTTTCTTCACAGCGTAAAAGAGATTGGTTAGTAGCGAATTCACAAATTGCCGTAGTAAAAAGAAAGCGTACAAAAGAGAATGTCATTCGCCGACAAAACACTTTCATTTATTTTATAAATGAAGGAGAAGGTCGTCGACAAGTTTGCCAAAAGTTTCTTCTACATACGTTAGATCTTTCACAACGATTTGTTCATTACACTATCTCAAATTCTGACTCAAATCTATCTAAAACTGACCTTAAGGGAAAATATGTACCTGCCAATAAGACTTCGACTTTGATTAAGCAAGGAGTAGTAGATTACATAAAACACTTACCAGCTGTTCCATCACATTACTGCCACAAAGATTCTTCTCGCCTCTACTTGCCACAAGAATTAAAAAATCTTTCTAACCTGTATCAACTGTATAAAACAGACAATTTATCTAAAGGAAAAGATTACGTTGGTGAAAAGGTTTTTAAAAACATTTTCACGACCGAATTTAACATCACTTTCCACATCCCTAAAAAGGACAAATGTAAGAAGTGTGGGTTCATAAGAAAGGCTCCAAATCTAGCTGCTTAAATTACCGGCCTATTACACTATTATCTTCTGTCGACAAAATTATTGAAACATACATTAGCCAGGAAATACATGACATTACAAAAAACACAATGTTATCACTCAGCACCAGTATGGCTTTCAGTCCGGCAAAAGTACCACACAACTTCTATCGAAATTTACTGATGAGGTGAACACCTACCTTAATGAGAAAAAACACATTTTGGTTCTGTTCATTGACTTCTCACGAGCATTTGATACTCTAGACCATAAAGAACTTCTGAACAAGCTAGATAGCACTGGTGTACGTGGACCATTGCTTCGCTGGTGTGAAAATTACTTAAACAACCGTAAATTCGCAGTTAGGATCAACGACACGTTCAGTGACTACAAAACCGTTACTCAAGGGACTGCACAAGGATCGGTACTTGGGCCCCTTCACTTTCTTTCTTATGTCAATAATATGGCTAACTGCATAAGGTATTCTACCTGCTACCAGTTTGCAGACGATACGTGCATAGTCGCCGCAGACAAAGACCCACAGAAAGCTACTGAACGACTCCAATCTGATTTTGATATACTGGTGAGATGGTGTCATGACTCAGGTCTAGTAATAAACGCAGACAAGACACAACTACTGCATATTAAATCTCCACATCTTAAAAGCTCTCCGTATGACAGCATAATTGTACATGGTCATAGCTGTTTACATGCGCCACCGGCCCAATAGTGTGACTGCCCTTTTATTAAAAATGTTGAGAGCCAGCGATATCTTGGTGTAATTATCGATAACAAAATGAACTGGAGTCTCCATATTGAATATGTTTGTGATAAACTCAGACAGTTCCTCGCTAATATAACATTACTAAAAAATCGCATCCCATATAAGGTCAAAATGATGTTGTATAACTCCCTAGCTGAATCTTATATCCAATACGGACTAAGCAGTTACGGTCGCACATATAGCACATACCTGCAAAGCATATTTAATCTTCAGCGAAGAATTCTCCGTAAAATTGTATCCACAAACATCAAACAGCAGTTCGATGATGATGATTATGGTTTGTTCAATTATTGCAAGATATTACCAGTGCATATTCAAGTCAATAATTTGGTTCTCAAGGAAAACTTTTTTAACCAAGATTTTCGATATAAAATAAACCATCCTGTATGCACTCGGGCGGTGGCTCGAGGAATGTTGTGTGAGCCGAGTGACGCAAAAAACACCTACGGCGAGCGAACGACTGCTTACCTGGTTCCTCGACTAATTAACGCATTACCCCCGGAATTGAGCAATATTGATAGCATTGAGCCCTGCCGTGTCAAAATGAGACTCAAATTGCATTTCCTAAAATCACTTGTTTAACTTTTTTTTTTTTTAACCGCTGAGGCATTGATTATAAACCGCATAGGTTTTCTTTTGTAAATGCTTATGAATCTTTTTACTGTATGTAATTGTTTAGATGATAAATAAATAAAAAAAAAAAATTGCTAATAATAACCTAACAAATAATGATATTGAGAAAGAAAAGAAAGTTCATTTAAAAGAGGCTGAAGACTCAAAGGCTAGATTCAAATTCCACCAAAACATCGTGAAACGCGACCCTAATATCCTTTGTGTCTCTTTTGATCTCCAAAAGGTTTTAAACACACCGTATGGTGAGAGTATGCTATTCTACTATTCAAGAAAGTACAGTGTATACAATCTTACTTTTTATGAGAGTACATCGAGGGAAGGGTCCTGTTATTATTGGGGTGAAAGCGATGGTAAGAGAGGAGGAAATGAAGTTGCCACTATCTTATTGAGATATATACAAATGGTAGATGACAGGAAAACTATAAAAAGTCTTTTATTTTATAGTGACTCTTGCTCAGGTCAGAACAACAATAAAATTGTTTTTGCTGCAGTTCACACCGCTTTGCAAGCTTGTCAATACATCGAAACCATTCAAATGAACTTTCTTTTACCTGGACATACTTCTATGCCAGTAGACAGTGTACATGCCGTGATAGAGGATAGCGTAAAAAATACTGTAATTTATGCGCCATCACAATGGTCAACTGTTTTCACGTTAGCGAGAAAGAATCCTAAGCCATATAATGTGGAAACATTAAGATATTCAGACTTTGTTTCACTTTCAAAAAGAGTGACCCAACCCATGTTTTCATAAAAAAGTCTATGGGTAACGAAGAAAAAGCTGAAACAATTTTTTTTTCTTGGAAAGAACCGAGTACCTTCTGAACGATTATATAAAAAGCCGTTACCCATTTCTGATGTTAAGTACAATGATTTGGCGAACCACTGCAAAAGCTCGACGATTCCCCGACAGTTTCATGATGAGTATTTGAAAATGCCTCATGGAAACTTAATAGATACTTTGCCAGACACAGATCTGGAAGATAGTGATTGAATCATCGTCATAGATGTTTATGTAACAATTTTATTATAATAACATTAAAACCGACTGTGATTCTGACTGTGCCTTCGTTAAAGGTATTGAACATCTTAAATTAATATTATAAGACTGAAATAGTTGTGATTAGTAACGAAACTATTAGTTTTTAAAAGACTGTAATGTCAAATTTTGTTGTTTTGTATTTTGATGTTTAAATTTATGATAACAAAAGACTTTATACTAATAAATAATGTCTATTTACGAAAATAAACGTAATACTTTGATTTTATCGTAATTAGTTCTTTTATTTCTGTAAATATTTGATTATACTTACCTATAAGAAAATTTTCTATGGCACGATTTCAGATCAATTAGAAGTTCAGAATTTTTGCCAGACCAATTCTTTATAGTTTGATGATTATCACTGAATTATGCCGTAATTTTTTTCAAACGACTGATAAGTTGAGACATTTTGCTCCGATATTAATGACATACTTTTGGTCCATAATTATAAGTGCAGCAACTATATCAGCTAGACTACGGCCTGTAAGAAAATTAGCCTTGCCTGTGGTCTTAACATTTATTGCTTAAGCGACACCTAATTTTGTCCCCTGGCGTTTTTTAAATTATATTTTATAGTGAATCTGTGACAAATCCTTTTTTAGATAGCCATGTCAATTTTCAGGCCATTCTGATAAAAATAAATAATAGTTATGAATTTTTTCGAAATTTTTAAACTTCGAGTCGCTCTCCTGTAAAGTTGCTAAATGGCGCATAAGCAAGATTGCCTTTCCAGCGTCGATATGTGGTTTTTGTTACATTAATTTTTAGATTATTAAAGTTTAACCATTCAGCAATGTCAATAATAGTGTTATATATTTTATTTTCCTTCTCTTTTAAGTCTACAGAATCACAGATCACAGTGCTATCGTCGGCAAATAGTGACATCTGAACTCTTAATTTAATTCGTTAGTTTATTACTAATGGATAATTTAATTTGAAGATGCACGTACGTGCTTGTTAGGGTTTAACTGTACTTTAATTGTTTAAATTACTTTTTTTTTATACCACTTAGGTGGCAGACAAGCGCACGGCCCACCTGATGGAAAGTGGTTACCGTGGCCTATGGACGTGTGTAACACTAAAGAATCCACACTCGCGCTGCCGACCCTGTAAGCACAGACCCTGTAACAAACAAATAGGGATATATCCCTATTTGTTTTGTTGTTTTTTGATGTTCTTGGCGAAGATGACATTATAAATGCTTTAGGAGAAGGAAATGAGTCAGAAATGAAGAATTCTTCGACGACTTGGAAGATGAGGACCTGAATTTTAATCAGACTTTCCTTGATGGTTTGGATGAGCAAGCAAATATTATAGAAGACTATCCTGATCCTGCACCTTGTAGTAGCTCACCGCCAACAAGGGCAAGTACTTCAGCACGTCCTTGTCGCTCTGGTTCCCGCCCACGTCACTGAAGAGTCACAACGTTTGAAGATTTGCCTCACACGTACCCTGATCGACCTGTCCATATGGTGAGATCGCCAATTCGTTACGTACAAGGTTATTTCGATGACGATTTCTATGAACTCGTTAGTAATTGTACTAATTTATACTATTTACGACAAACTGGCCGCGAATTAAAAACCTCTAAAGCTGAGATTATGCAGCTTTTCGGTATACATATACTAATGGGATGTACCCTAGATTACCCATGTACTGGCGGGCTGGAATTGCGTTGGATAAAATAGTTAACACCATGAGTCGTGACCGTTTTATCCAATTGAGAAATGTTGTTAGTACCATCTCAGCTCCACCGGAACAATCTCAAAACCCTTAGTGGAAAGTATAACCCATGATCAACTTTATAGTCTCCTCCAACACATCTATATAATGGCCACTATTTGCTCTACTAGGTACTCGAATGAGTTCTCCTGGATCAGCAGTCATCCATCCCCTCATGTTCATTATTAACAATGAAACGGTAGTTAGCATAATAATAACAACCGTATTAATGTCACTCTAATACGCTTATAGCTAGTAAACCCACTGGCAACATCTAGTTTATTTTTTATACACCATTTATTTTATTTTATAGGTTTGACAGTTTATAGGATTATCGATCTTAAGCTATCCATGCACTTTTGCAGGTTGCTGTATATTGTTATTCCTATATAGGTAGTACTGATATGAAAGGTATATAATATAAATTAGTAATAAAGTTAGGTAAAGTAATACCTCCCATAAAAGCTCTTCTCGTAAAAAAAACAAAATCTAACATAATTTTACAATGCAGATTTTAATTAACAATTTTGTTGTATGAACTTAAATCGGTAAAAGTCAACATTCAGGATAGAACTTGAACCCGTTATCAATCCTATTTTAGGGGCAACACTGAGGTCAACAGGGTCACCTATTGATTGATGCAATAAAAATACAGGATGTTATTTTTTTGATTTTCAGCCGGTTCGATTACCGGGTGTGGCAAGCGTTTTTTCGGAAATCTTACAATGTGGTTTTGTTTTTTTTTTTAAATAAGGGATTTTTTTCTGTAAATCAAATTAGCTATATAGAATCAAAAAAGTAATTATTCTATTGCAATCTTTTTGCTTTAACTACTATTATAAACCAAATAATATGAAATTGTTACAATGTCGACGCTTTTTTTTTTTAAATCAGGGAATGTTTTCTGTAAATAAAATTACCCGACAGCAACGACAAACTGATTCCTGAAAAATCATGCTCAAAAAAGTATTAAACAAGAAAATATTAAGGATGGCCGTGGCCGTATGCCACTTTCCCTAGAATGTATTGTTTTGTTAGAGTAAGTGGCATACGACCAGGACCATTCTTCCTATTTTCTTGTTTAATACTTTTTAGAGAGCGTTATTTTTCAGTAGTCGGGTTTTAGTTATAAACTAATTTTTTTATAATATTATTTTGGGGCAAGCAATAGGTATAATTTATACATATTTAAAATGTGCTAATTAAGCCCTTTCAGTTGACACCAAACACGACATATCTATCTCAATTTTACTTTTTAAAACAGTACTTTATGACGGCTTGGGGCGCCACAATAGATTCAGTAACACATTATATAGCCTTTAACCAGCGAACGGCTATGACATTTCTACAGTCCATAAAATCTAAGAGGTACCGTTTGACGTTTCATATTTTTCAAACCGAAACAACTTTGTTCATACGTACATTATTCAGTTTCGATAACCTTTTTCATAAAACCATGAATTTAGAAAGATTTCATTATTGTATCTAAAAATGTACAATTCTTAATATCTAAATGTAATTGAAAACTTTCAAACAAAGCAAAATAACACATATTTACACAGTAAATAATTTCTAATAGTTATATTCTTGACCGCATTACAAAGTTACGTAGTTAGGTCACTGCACGTAGTGTTGCGACTCTTCGGATACACTTGTATGCAAAAAAATCGTTTACATATACGAAAAATCGAATGTATTATTTACAAATTACACTTGACAACCAAACAAATATTTTTTCATGTGAATGGGATTTATCTCACATATTACGATTACATAACTAAATAGTTATGTAATCGTAAAATATAAGCCAGGCTCGTGAATTGGTGGTGAAATTACACGAGTATTTTGAGCGTGAATCTCAAAATGGTGGACTTCTACTGCCAGTTACACAAGTTCGGGATCGCGTCGGTGAAGCTCTCGGTATTGGTAGCCGCACCGTTGGCAAAATATTAAGTGAAAAATATGGGCCTTCGGGGAGTGACAGTAACGTACTTCACACACCGAAAAAACGAAAAAGAAATAAACCTGTGACAGGCATCGATGAATTCGATAGTCATGCTATTAGAAACCATATATATGTGCAACTTTAAAAGATGCCGGGCTGTATAAGGGAAGCATAGAGTCGTTGAGAACGGTAATAACAGGAATTGGCTTCAGATACAAAAAAGTTGACAAACGAAAAATTGTTATGGAGCGACATGACATAATTATGCAGCGACTAACATTCCTGCGCGAAGTTAAACAAATTATAAACTGGGATAATGTAATATTTTTGGACGAAACTTGGCTAAATTCCAACCATTCTGTGCCGAAAACATGGACTGATGATTCTGAAGCTTCGTGCTCGAAGGTGCCGATAGGAAAAGGTGGACGCCTCATAATATGCCATGCTGGGTCAGCGTCTACAGGCTTCGTGGAAAACTCTTTATTAGCTTTCCAATCCAAAAGCACTAAAGAGTATCATGAAGAAATGGACGCAGTAAGGTTCCGAGAGTGGTTCTTAAATTTATTACAGAATATCCCTCCTAACAGCACAATTATAATGGATAATGCCCCATACCACTCTGTGCAAATTGATAAAGCACCTACGTCAGCCAATAAGAAAGCAGATTTGGTGGCATGGCTGCAAAGAAAAGGAGTGGATGCCGACATGTCACTATTAAAAGCTGAATTATTACAGTTAGTGAAATTGCATAAACCACCAAAACCGACATATGTAATTGACCAATTGGCCGAAGAGCACGGGCACAAAGTCATACGACTTCCTCCGTACCATTGCCAATATAATGCCATTGAACTGATTTGGGCCCAAGTTAAAGGTAATATTTTATAATATTATAATAATAACACGAGTACTTCTAACATTTATAATTTAAACAATGGTTTTCGTCTGCTATCAAATAGTTACATTATTGTTTTACAGGTTATGCAGCAAGACACAACACAAAACCACCCTTCAGTGTCAAGAAAATGGAAGGTTTATTAAAGGAAGCATGTGCCCAAGTTACACAGGAAGATTGGAGTAAAGTAGTACAAAAAACAAAGAAAATAATAATGGACGACTTCGAAAGAGACGTACACTTTGATAATGTAATGGACAATCAACTGGTCATTAATTTAAATGACGATGATGACGAAGACGACGATACTAGTACTAGTAGTGAATAAAAAAATATCCTAAACATTTCTTTTATTTAATTATAACAATTGATTTCTTAAAATTCGGATATTATAGTAATCGATCTCTTAAAGTTCGGATATTATAGTAATCGATTTTTTCATCCCATCCCTATCATTCAATTGTCAGAACTGTCAAACGGTACTTCTTAGATTTGACGGACTGTAACGGTATTATCTCAATTGTCCAGTTCTGATAAGTGGTTGAGCAGCTATGAGGCAACAGATGAACATCGACTCCGTAGCTAAAATTAAATCAAAATAGAATAAACTAGTTATAACCAATAAAATTAACACCAGTGCGTCTTCAGTGAATCAAATCGGCATAGTTAGTACTTACCAGTGTCTTAGCGAATCGTTTACTGTTAACTTCTAAAAACTGTTAGCACTTTGTTAGCACACAGTGTTACGTACATTATTATAATAATAACAGTGATTTAAGTGAACTGGAGAACTAAAACACCATAGATGCAGTGCAAATACACATTTTAGCAGAACGCTGCCCGCAAGATAAGCCCTGTTCCTAATATATAAACTTGTGAAAAATACAGTGATCCGTTTTTTCTGCACTTTTAAAAATGTAAACAAACCAGTATTGTCAAGAGGCAGTGCTACCAACATTAGTGCAACCAAATATATCGGCCGCGTTCCAGTATTGTGGGCGCGTTCCAGTATTTTTACAGTTCACCAATCTATCAAAAATAAACAGCTACTATAGAAGCGTTCCAGGGACGGCGTTTGGAATTTTGAGCTCGTAGCGCCATCTATATCTGTAATTGTGAGCTTGTAACATTTCACGCTGTAAGCGTTATCACTCATCGCATTATAGCAACAATTTGCGAGGGTTGTAGGCACAATATAGAAGATGACTTGTTGCTCACGTGCTCAACATGTCTCAAGTCTTACGACCTACAGTGCGCAAATGTACCTCAGGGTCATTTTATTCTGGTAATGAGCTTAGAGGAAAAGCATAAATGGATTTGTCATGAATGCCGCTGCAAAAAGCCAAAAGTAATAAATAGCTCCACGCCGGCTAGTCCGGCAATACCGTGTGGCAGTGAGAGGTCAACCAAGATTGCAAAACCCTCCATTGCCGAGAAACAGTACCTGGATGAACCAAATAATGTCACAATAAGGAGAAAGACCACTCAAAAGAGTATATCTGCATCTCAGACCCCCAATTCATCGGGTAGACTGAATTCTGCTGGTGCAGCCACTGTTGCGGAAAGTACACTTACAACAGTATTATTGGAATTACGTGCCTTTCGTGAGGAATGCAACAGTAGATACCTCTCGCAACTGACAGCCATGGCTGAGATGTCAGATAATATAAACATAATAAAGTGTTCGCTTAGTGACCTCCATAATAAATGTAACGTATTACGCATCGATGTGAACAATCAAATGGAGACCACGGATATTGTTTCAAGCTCCCAAATTGAATTAAACTTACAATGCGAGGATAACTATAAGCGTAGATTTTCCATGCGGCACGTGGATATTAGTTCAAGTACACCTCATAAACGCGTGACTGAGACAGACATACAACTTTGTGAGAAGATTGCAAAGCGACAACGACATCTCGATAGCTCAGAACACCAACTAGAACAGGCAAAAACTGAATTAACAAACTTAAATAAGCAAATAGAGTACCTGCAAAGTGCACTGCAAAGTAGAAAAAGGGAAGAGTCATCGGCTTCTCAACGCATTACTAATGAAACAAGTTCGGAGGGTCAAAATAGACAAAAGCGTGAAAAACTGTGTATCGTGACCAACAGTGAAAATTGCGGCACCCTGCAAGTTGTCGAAAATACCTTTGGTCGTGAATTCGACTATTGTAGGTATGTCTTACCCAACTGTGACCTAGAAAAAATGCTTAATAACCTTGACGCTAAATTACAACTTTTTGACGAAAATGACCACTGTGTCATTATAATTGGACAAAGAGATTTTAAGGATATGCAGGACTACACTATTTTAGTAAAAAATATAAGATATTTATTACAACATATAACGCATACAAATATATTAATATGTGCTCCCACGTATGTATGTGGGGCACCAATTTATAACTATAAAATCGATTTATTTAACAATTTATTAAATTTAGATCTGCAGAGAGATAGCTATGCACACTTTATTGATACAAACCGAAATTTATCATTTGACATGTTTTCTATAAATAGCGGTAAACTCAATAGAAGTGGTATTAAAAGTATGTACCAAGATATTCTACAGATTATACGGAACTATCGTAACTCGGCAATCACTTCACATTCTGGGGTGCGTAGTGATGTGAATGTGATCCCAACAATACGTACGAGTACTCCTAAATGTTTCAGTAGTGTGGGTGTGCAAACTTGTCTTGCTGCTACAAAGTCACTGTTGATAAATGCTACTACTCAAACTGATTGTAACTCAAAGAATGTTGAAAGTGAGTTTTTTCGTTGAAAATGTTAATAGTTTAAATATTTTTCATCAGAATGTATGCGGTATAACCAATAAAAAAAGTGAATTAGAATTGTATATAAATATGCTAGCAACCAAACCTGATTATATTTGTATCACAGAACATTTTCTAACCAAATTATCAGCACCTTTGTTAAATTTCAATGGCTATAACTTAGCTGCAAGTAATACAAGAACTAAGAAAAAGAGAGGTGGAAGTTTGATTTTAGGGCAATGTAATCGAGAGTTTATTGAATGCTCTCAAATTAATAAGTTGTATAAGCAGGACTCCTTTGAAGTGTGTAGTATTAAAGACGTAGATACCGGTCTCTATTTGTGTTGCTGCTACAGAAGTCCTTATGATGCTAACTTCGCAGAATTTTTAAAAAATTTGGAAAGGTCTTTGGAATATTTTTTCAACCGAAAGACTCTCATCTGTGGTGATTTTAATGTTGACCTATTATCAGAGAGCAAAGAGCGTACAGAATTTTTAAGTCTCCTTAAAAGTTATAATTTTAAACCCCTCCTTCAAAAAGTAACTTTTATGCGAAACAATATATCCTCTTGTATAGATAACTTTTTGACAAATTTAGATGACATTTACATAAAGGGTACTGACATAGACCATAACGGTTTGGCCGATGGGCATGGGGGGATTTTTTGTGATTTGTTACTTGCTCGGAAATTGGACATAAAGCAAACCATTACCATAAGTCGTAGATTATTTAAAAAAAGAAACCACAATACTTTTCAAAAACTATTGCTGATCAACGACTGGAGTGAAATGGGTATAAATACGTTTTTGAATAAGTTTTGCAACACATATAGGCATAGCTTTAAAAAAATTAGGAAAAAAATCATAATAAGTGACAATAACAGCATGAAATGGATTACGCAAGGTGTCAAAGTATCCAGCAAAATGAAACGTTTTCTGTGTGCAAATAATGGTACCTGTTTAAACAATAGTATTTTAACTTACAGAAAAAAATATGTAAGCTTGTTTAAAAAGGTTGTTGGGGCAGCTAAACAAAATGCTGTGATGAGGCAACTGGAAAATGCGAAATGTGTTAGCAGGGAAATCTGGAAAGTAGTAAATAGACATAGAAACGTGAGTAAGAATAATATGACAAAAAAAATTATACTAAATCACTGTAACAAAATTATTGACAGCCCCAAAGATGTTGCCAATGTATTTGCAGCACAATTTAATATTAAAAATTTAGATACTTCCTTTCAAGCTAATCAGGCGATATCTTACCTAAAGGATTGCAGTGATAGGGTGAAAAATAGTATGTCTTTATCATCTATTACACCGGATGAAGTTAAAAAAACGGTTATTCAAATGCCAACTAAAAGTTCAAGCGGGTATGATGAACTGCAAATATTTGTGGTAAAGGAACATATAAATTTACTGGCCTGTCCTTTATCGGCTTTTTTTAATAAATGTTTCGAGGAGTCAATCTTTCCGGACCAGTTAAAACTAGCCAAAGTGATTCCATTACATAAAAAAGGTTCATATTCAGACCCCGGTAATTATAGGCCCATTTCGGTACTGCCAACTCTATCAAAAATATTTGAAAAACTGATAAAAACTAGACTTGCCCAGCATCTTACTGAAAATAAAATAATAAACCGTAGACAATTTGGCTACCAAAAGGGCGTAGGTACAGCAGATGCTATAGATACTATAATAGATGATATTCTAAATAAGTTAAATAATAAAATGAAGGTAGCAGGAATTTTCTTAGATTTGAGTTCCGCCTTCGATACCGTTAATCATAATCTACTTTTGATGAAATTAGAACATTATGGGGTAAGAGGAAAGGTTCTTGAATTTTTCAGTTCCTATTTTCAGAATCGAAATATGTTTGTAGAAATTAAAGCCATAGATGAAAATAGATGCCAAAATGCATATCACTCGCAGATATGTCGCGTAAATACTGGTGTTCCACAGGGATCTATTTTAGGACCTGTAATGTTCATCATATTTACAAATGATTTGATTAGTTATGCTGAACAAAAAAATCCAGATGATAATATAGTTGTATTTGCTGACGATACAAATGCGGTAGTTGGTGCAAGTGACATTCACATATTGAACTCAAAAGTTAACACGACACTCAATATGTTTCAGGAATGGTTTACAGCAAATAAATTAATTGTAAACACTAAAAAAACAAATATTGTACTATTCCTAAAGTATCAGTGACCCGTGCGGTACACGGGTCACTGATACTTTAGACGTAAACTTTAATGAAGACAAGATAAATCTTGTTAACTCAGCGCGACTGTTGGGTGTTGTTATTGATGCCCATCTTAACTGGACACAGGAGTTAGATGCTATCGACGGATCAATATCATCCGCCTGTTATGCCTTGCGAAGTTTACGCGATGAAGTCAACATTAATATATTGAGGACCGTTTATTTTGCCCTGATAGAATCTAGACTGCGCAGCAGCATACAGTTTTGGGGAAATAGTTACGCGTATAATTGTAATAGAGCGTTTATTCTACAGAAAAGGGCCATTAGGATTATTGTACGCATTCCCCAATGGGAGTCCTGTAGGGAATATTTCAAAAAATTAAAAATACTCACTGTTCCGAGCCTTTACATACTTATGGTTTTGTGTAATATGTCTAAAAATATACATAGATTTGAAACTGATGATGAAAGAAAATTAAGAATAAGCACACGACGAAATGTAATACGGACTGCTTTCATCCCTACATTAAATATTGTAAAACATGGTGCATCATACCAGGCAGTTAAACTGTTCAATTGCTTACCAACTGAACTTAAAAATATTATCCATAAGACATACTTGTTTAAGACAAAACTTAAAGAATATCTGCTCAGTAACTGTTTTTATTCACTGGAAGAATTTGTGACCATGAGTAGGTACTTAAATGACATAGAATTTGTAAATTAATTTTGACATTGCATGAAATTCATTATTAACGCTATTATTTCACAACTTTATTAATATTTGACTTAGTATAAATGATTGAATTATATAAATTTATGAGGACAAATGTTTAAATGACATAGGGATTTTAATTTTAATTTGATTTTGACATTCCATTGAATTCGATAATGACATTATTTCACAACTGTTATAAAATTTATTAATATTCGACTTACCCACTATTTATGATTGAATTGTATAATTTAACAGTGCATAAATTCATCAGGTTCTAAAATCTATTCAAATTCAAATTGAAATTTTAAATATTGTGCGCAGCATCTTTACAAAGATAGGGCATGAGAAATGCATCGACTATACTTACTCAATTTTAATTGCCATGTTTTTGTTTCTTGTTAATTTAGTTGGATAAATATTGTACATTCAGACACGATTGTAAAAAATTGTTAATGAATAAATGAAATGAAATGAAATGAAACTTACATACATATATAGCCTGACAAAATCATGACCCTCCTTTGCTATGCCGTAGTCGGGTAAAGAAGCACCCAAACTTATTTGAAAAAGCAAGCGAGAACAAAACGTCCAAGTAAAGATGTAACAACTGAAAGTTTTAATAATATGAAATATTTTCTGTTGACATTGCCGTTAATTATATTGTTCTCGAATATTCAATTAATCTATCTATCACTTAACGTAATTCAATTGAGTAATGTATGTTTGTAAAAAAATAATGTTTCCACTGTTTATGCTGCCCTGCTAAGCCGAAAGGCGCTATCTCTGAGATACGCCCTTTTAGTATTTTTATACCATTCAATAGCTAGAATGATTTCGCATCTAATGGTATAAAGCCAAATAGCGAACAGGACGATTATGAAAAAGATATTATTTTCTACTCGGATAACTGTACCAGTCAGAATAAGAATAAATATGTAGCTTGCTTAAATTTGTTTGCCGTCCAAAATTTAAATATTACGAGTACGCATAAAGTTTTAATCAGGGGTCATACCCAAAACGAAGCAGACAGTGTTCACAGCCTGATCGAGAAAATGTCTCTGTACCTAGCGAATGACCATGCCCTGCGTTTCAACGAATACTTTTTTTTTTATAAGATCTATATTTGTTCTATCGAAATATGTATATTACGCAATTTGTTCCGTTTTAGTTTTTATAGAAAATCACGTCTTTTATAACAGTTAGCCAGCGATGTACTTTTAAATTATGCACTTTAACAAAACAAAATCTAGATAGGCGATTAGATCTACATTAACTCTAATTACTTATCTACTTTTTACTTATAAAATTCATTACTTTAAGTTAAAAAAGATAATACAAATCTAGCGATGTATTGTGTGATCCTACCCAACACGACCACGGATGATAACCTTAATTTTATTGCGGTACATATTCATGAAAAATAGTGTACTTAACTGTACTTATGAGTTTAAAATTTGTACTCACATATTTTCGCTGTTATAACATATAGGTCGTGGTCGTGCTAGGTAGTACCTTCCTGACACGACCACTATACATTTTAGGTATTTTTGTAAACTTTAAGATGGAGAATAATGTAAATAAATTGTACTGAATTGTACTCCATTTTAAAGATAATTTTGAGCAGTCTTTATACCGTTTTAATAGTTATTTGTTATAGGTACAAGAGTGCAAAGTTGCTTTTTAACCGCGTGCTCAGATTTGATGACCAAGCAAGCGAAAGATTCTAAATTCACAAATTAGAATCTTGAGTGTTAGCGAGGGAAAAAAAGAGCACAAGGTGAAAAATCTTTGCACTCGAGTGCAACACGTAATTTTTCATCTCACCTCAGCGAGGAAATAATGAAATGCTTCTTCTTCCTAGCGTTAATTCCCAGTCGCATTCGAAGCTTTCACCTCGGAGTCAGGGGTCCGCTTTACCAGTCTTAACTGCGGACTTGGCTGGACCTCGATATTTTCCGTGAATCGACTGCCATCTGACCTCCACAACCCAATGGTGACATTAGGCGATATCGAAGCATTGCAGCTAGACCGTTGTTGTTGCACTTTTTATGCATAGGTACAAATATTTGCACTGAGCGGGGATCGAACCCGCGCATTACTTTCACTGCTATCACTGTACCGCATAACATTTGGTAATTCAACTTTGTCAACATTACCACAATTCCGAAAAAAATAGTTAAAGTATCTTTGCACTGATAAGTACAAATCCTTTGGAGTCATACGCAATGACAATTTTTTTGCTATTTTCTTATACACATCACTTCCACATGACGGCAAATCATTAAAGTTATTAAAATGTTCTTTATATACTAAAAAACTAAATTTTTGCTCATCAAAAGCGACAGATAAACGTTTTCCCCGCTTCATACTTGTCAATTATAACATTAATAAAACGAGAAAAATTATCAAGTACTACATAGGTTACACTAAAAGTTTCCGGAACTGGCCACTTACATAAACAATATTTAAAAACTTATTACAACATTTGAAACTAGAACTCTTTGGCTGTAGAATACAGTTTGTTTCATCTGACTGTCTTTTGTATTTACCTTGTGGCGCCGTTTAAAAAATTGTGTGTCTGCATCAACATGGATTTAACTCGGGAAAATTTTCGTAGTATGATTTTCTACGATTTTAAGTGTAATTTGACGGCTCAACAGAGCATCGCTCGGCTTGAAACAGCTTTTGGCGATGAAGCTCCATGCAAGACGACTGTTTATAGCTGGTTTGCAGAATTCAAGCGTGGTCGTATCAATCTCAGTGACGAATCTCGCGATGGTCAGCCGTCCACCGCTGTGACCAACAAAAACATCGATGCTGTGCGCCGTATGATTGAAACAGACAGGCATGTGACCTACCATGAAATACGCGCATCCTTAGAAATAGGCATGAGTCAAATACAATCAATCCTACACAAACATTTGGGTGTGAGAAAGCTGTGCTCGCGGTGGATCCCACATAACTTGACCGAGGATCAAAAAACGGACCGCGTCACTTGGTGCAGTACCATGCTTACCAGATTCAATGAAGGTGCGTCAAATTTGGTGTGGGACATAGTAACAGGTGACGAAACATGGATTTATTGCTACGATCCCAAAACAAAGCAGCAATCGAGCGTATGGGTCTTTCAAGATGAACCGAAACCAACCAAAGTGGCGCGCGTGAAAAGTGCATCTAAGCGGATGATTGCTTCTTTTTTTAATAAAACTGGACACGTGGCTACTGTTGCTTTAGAAAATCGTCGTACTGTGAATAGTGACTGGTACACGACCATTTGTTTGCCGGAAGTTATTGACGAACTCCGTAAAAATAACCGTAAACGCCGTATCATCCTGCACCACGACAATGCTAGTTCTCACACGGCCAGACAGACAAACGACTTTTTGAAGGCGAAAAATGTAGAACTCATGAGTCATCCTGCATACAGTCCCGACCTGGCACCTTGTGACTTTTATCTGTTCCCAAAAATTAAGAACCAATTACGCGGCCAACGATTTTCATCACCAGAAGAGGAGGAGGAGGATGTCGAGGAGTCGAGGAGTATGAAAAACACGTTTCAGAGGTCACCACAGAGGAGTGGCACAAAAGTTTTCAAAACTGGTTTGATCGAATGAAAAAGTGCATATTGACTTTAATATCTTTAGTAATAAGGATTACACTCACTTACATTTCACAATGGAGCGTGTTGTGATATGAAGATAAACACTAGTAACGATTATTTATTAATTTATTTTGTTTGGGGAAGGAAGCAAATTCGTTTTATGGTGTGTTTAAAATAAGGAAAACTTTATTAAATACAGTTAGTATTTCTGATTACGCAGAGATAAGTTTTTGTGTATTAATATCAAGGTAAGTTTCTTAGTTAATTCTCTAGTTTCTCACTTTCTTTGAGGTTAAATTAATTTCAAACTTGAAGTTTCGAGAACAACACTTCGAAATTACAAGTTTTCATCTCAGACCTGTTGAGTGCGCATAGTCAGGAAACTGCCCTAACCGCTGAAACCGTAAAGTGTGCATGGTAAGACTTCTGATCATGCTGCGTTTACGCGACACACTCGTATAAATAAATAAGCCTATTTCTTTTTAAACTGCTGGTTTTTAATACTTTTTCCGTTTCTAATCGATTGTTTACATATCAAAGCTTGCTTCAAATGCCATGACAGCTAAAAATCGGAGACATTCGATTAAAAAAAAAACTCGTTGGGTTGACCGGTACCCGTTGGTCAAACTAACGAGTTTTTTTAATGTGTCGGCAAATTCAGCAAATAATTATAAATAACTAGTCATAGTGAGCTAATTAGCTGTGTTAAGTGTTGGCGATAGACTAGGAACCCAAGGGTAAGTATATATTTCTATTTTTTCTTGATTTTATCTGCACATCTCGCGGTAGTGAACGTTCACCACAATTTTGGCACTTATTCCTTGTAAAAAGTTATTACTTTTGGCATTGAATCCCGTAATAGTTTTCATACAAAGATTCAACAAAAGTATTAAATTTAAGCAAAGATTACAATATTTGTTCACGTAAAATCAAAAACCAACAAACAAACATGGCGGCTGGCGGCCGCCAGCCGGCCGACCGACAAGCACGAAGTGCAATGACCCTGTCCTTGAAGAAAGGCAGGATACACATCGGGCATTTTGTATCGGTCAAAACAGTTCAAAATTATAATCAGGAAAAAGAATTCAAGAATATATTATTACTTTACTTTTTTATGTGGTGGTGATGGTGAATGTTTACCAATTCATTTTTATTTAGTTTGGCATGTTTTTTTCTGTTGTAATATTATTAAATTCTTTTTCAATGGTTACTTTTTATTAAATAAAATACCCAATATTTAGCTAAAATGGAGTCAGAAAATTTTTATGGTGGTGTGGTGGTGGACGTGGGCGAGGTGTTGCGCGTGCACTTGCTTTTTCCATGTTAGTTATTTTGCAATTTTCTCTTTTCTTTTTTATTTAATTCGCCAATTTATTATTTTCGCAATTAATTACATCACCCTAACTGATGGTAAGCTTAGGTGCGGTCCAAATAATATTGGCTGTCACTGCAGTCCCTACCTTGACGGCCTCAACAAATGTTTTTTCACACCCTGCTTAAAGTAACCAAGTCTGTAGGAAGAAGGAAACACGTGTGCTGGCAAATCGTTTCAAGTTTTTATGGTGGTTTTTTTTTTCTGTACAATAAAAAAGCTTAATTTCATTTATACATGAGTATATATTGTTTCAATGTTACTTTTTAGGGAGCCAGCAAATGCCGATGTTGGTGCCTCTATATCCTCAGCCGTTGCTGGTCCCTCACAACCGGTGACGTAAGTAAACTTGCCTTATGTAATGTGACAACCATTTGATATCAATGTTAAAAGTTGTTGTAATATCGTTCGTTTAGATTGGCTGAGGAAATGAAAATCCTACAAAGGAACCGTGCGCTCGACCGCAAGCGCATCTCTAAACCGAGTTGGGTCCTCACGGCCTAGAGATGACTCACGGCCATGCGGTCCAAGAAGGACGTTGGGCAGTTTTTACTGCCCGATGCTCCTCCCAACAAAAACTCGAGGCAAGAATAATATTTTAAATACTTTCATTATTTTAATTGTGAAATCATCATCATCATCATCATCATCATCATTATTCTCTGGGAAACGATCCCATCCCAGTTGGGGTTGACTTTCCAATCTAGCTGTGAAGTGGTTGAACTTCAATATTTTCCGTGAAGGTCGGATGGCAGTCGCTTACTTCACATATGTTTTATTATTTGTATATTTTCCAGAAAAATATCACCAGAGAGGGTCCCGTGCCGGCTTGTGCCAGTACTGGAACTGCGGGTAACATTAGAGGATATAGATAGGCAGGACGACGATGCCCTACGGGAATTAGCCAATCATGAAATGTTAACGTTTGACTGATCCCATGACCCCCAAACATTCACGGGGCAGAGGGAAGATTTTACTGGTCCAGCAGGTCCTACATTTTGTGCCAATGAAATGTCCTCATTCCAAATTTTTGCGAAAATTTGGGATGAGGACATTATCAACTTAATCGTAAATGAAACGAACAAGTATGGCGAAAGTCGCCGCAGCGACCCGGGACTTTCGCAATTCGCCAGGGCTAAAAGGTGAGTGGGACCCATCACACCCACAGAGTTGTGGACATTTTTTGGCATTATTATGCTGCAAAGCATAGTGCCGATTACCGTGGAACGGGAGTACTGGACGCCATGTTTGGCTTATTTAAAACTTGGCAACTTCGCCGATTTTATGTCCCTTTATCGATTTCAGTTAATAAAACGCTGCCTACATTTTGTAGATAACAATTTATGTGCCAGAGGTATTCCGACCAAGTTGACGAAAATTCGACACATTCTTCACCACCTGAATAAAAAATTCGGGTCTTCATATCTACCTGAGCAGGAGATAGCTGTGGACGAATTCCTCATGCTTTGGAAAGGCAAATTGTCCTTCGCCCAACTCATCGCCAACAAAGTTGCTCAGGTAGGTATAAAGACCTACGAACTTTGCGAGTCCAAGTCGGGGTATCTCTGGCAATTCATTGTTTACACTGGAAAAGATGAGGGGCATAATGTCGCACGCACCCTCAAAACACAACGTACTGACGTACTAGGTTCAATACGGCTCAATAGGACGTTCGTGCCGGAAAGTTTGCGCCACAAAAATAAAACAAACATGCGGACAGGCGAAGTGGCATTTAGTCACACCCGAGACATCACGATAACGGTGTGGAAGGACGCATATGTGGTATCGTTGATTTCAACATACCACAGTGTAGAAGTCGGCGGAAAAGAGAAGCATGGCCACTACAAATACAAACCAAGTGTGGTCCTTGACTACAATCTTTCTATGGGAGGCGTCGACAAAAAGGACCAAGTTTTGCAGGCGTTTCCCATAGAAAGAGTTAGGAATGTTATTTGGTACAAAAAGTTTTTTATAGATGGAACATTCGCTAGCTGCCCCAAGCCATTTGGACAGTTATTTACGATGCATGGAAATATGGGTAGTTCTTTATCAACCACGAACATATGTAGTTCCTTTAGTTTATTCGTTAGTAAGTGACAAGAAAGAAGCGACATATTTTGCACTGTTCGACATTATAACATCACAAATACCAGGATGGAAACCGACTATAATTCATGCTGATTTTGAAACTGCATCTACAAATGCAATTCGTAATTTTTTCCCTGACATTACAATAAGAAGATGTTATTATCACATGACTAATAGTTTATGGAGGAAGTCCAAATCTCTGGGAATAAAACAAAAAATTGAATTGTATTTTGTTTTTTGTTATAGTATGTAGGACCCGGATTGATTAAAACTAATTTTGTTCATAGATTTTTTTTATTACAAGTAGAGCAACAATCATTCAATAATCATTCAGTGGTACGACGAGGAATGACAATTCCATAACATGCCACTGGTAGAACAAGTGGGTGGCAGGACGAGGACAAAAGGGATGATATTGTGGGCAGAGACATGCAAGTTATTATAATAGTGCTCCGGTCCGGTTCTCTTTATGGTGTTCAGAATAGAAGTCATCATCCGTCTATGCAAGGGGTATCCATTGTCACCTAAAATAAAATAAAATTAGAAAAAATTGCTAAGATATGGCTGAACTTTGATAATTTCAATGAAGTGACTGCCATCTGATATCAAAGATCTGTATTAAGAATAGTCAGACAGTGACTGTTTGTCGTAAGAATATAAATATTACTGCGGACAAAAAAATAGTGATAATAGTCCAGTGTCTATTATTTTGACCATATTTTGTCCGCATTATATATATTAACACTGGTTTAGGTACTTCCATCTTCATCATCATCATGGAAATATGCACATGAGAGTGCTTACTTCCATATATTGTGTAATTTTTATAACAATTAGTAGATTTTGACAAAGCTGTCTGTGTGGGGTTATGAAACGCACTGTGACTATTGTTTGGTCAGACCCTGACCCACAAATGACAGGCATATCAGAAACTGAAATTTAAAGTAGGTATCAGAAAACTTCAAAGTGATTGTTAGTTACAGTTACATTGTAACTACATTATTACATATTAATTTAATTCACCTATTTAATCTTAGGTACCTTCATCACAGAAATTCTATTATTTCTCTGCTCTGATGGAATATTATTGCTAATTTCCTCATAATTCTATGCTGCAATTTCTTTCACAACGCTTTTTATGAGTTTAAAGTTTTAATACATGCCGCTGACGTTATTACGACTCAGAATAACATGAGCTGGATGATATGATCGTCGTGATGAGCTGCTTCTAGCAATTGCCACCATAATTTTGTGTAACACTATAGGTACTAAACGTTCACCCGTACTAATAGCTTGCTTGAGACGATAAGTGGCGCATGCAGAATTTAAACGAGCCAAAACTTCATTATTATATTAATCTATAATTCAATATAATAATAAGCTTGCTATTTCATGTTAGGTGTACCTCAGTATAGATATCTTGGACCCAAAATGTGCTAATTAACTCTATACACGCAGTACGTGTTTCTTAGGTGTCTTCTGATAAAAGCACGGGTGCTACGGCGGTGGACGAACTCAAATGCACCAAGCATAGATTCGTCTCGCGATGTAGGTTCAAGATTTGGTCCCCGAGATATACTTAGCGTACAAAACGCAGCGACCCTATTTAAATTCTATAGTAGCTGTCAAAAAAACGGTAGTCTGCTAACTTAAATTCAATGAAGTAATGTTGTCTCTGTGGTTTGGTAGACATTGTTCAAAGATGTGCTGAAACTAAACGACCCAAATTGCCATTACAGTGAAACTAAAACTGTCAATTGACTACATTCCAAAATTACAACATTTCAACATGCATATAAGGTTTGTGTATATTGTATGTAAAATATGTATATTGGAGTAAAGATCTAAAAATCAAGCCATAACATTTTTTTTTTAAATCTTATAGACTAACATTTGGGTTAATTATGGATTTTAAGACATAACGTCTTAATCAACTCATACTAGAGTAGAAAAGTGGCATAATACAGTGAATTGACTACCTATTGTGTTAGTTCCAAATCTTCCTAGAAACCTATAATAGTAAAGTCCCAACCACTTTACTGAGCCATCATCTTTGATCATCATTAACAATCATTCAAATGAGGATATTATTTTCATACAAAATAAATTTGACTTAACGGTCATGCAACTATGCAATAAATATTTTATAAGAATTACTCAAAATGATACTGCCATTGGCTGTATATTTGCCACATCATAAAAGAAAAGAGAGGATATGGTACACACTATAGATAAAAGAAAAGAGATTTGCTACTACAAACAAACAGTGACATGTGGCCCTGATATTATGACGTAAAAAAATATTCTCTCGGGACCTTACAGAGATATTAGAATTTAGAGTATCCTGGGGATCGGGATCTCTAAGCTAAGGGGCCTAAGATGGAATGGAATTTTATTCATATTATAATAGTTTATCAAATAATACTATAGATAAAGAAAAATAAAAATACATGTAGGTTTGATTGTATTCAGATTTTTATTCATTATTAATAATGAATTCTCTTCATTTACCATAAGCACAGAACAGATAATATGGTACTACGTAAAGAAGTTGCACTTCTTTGATGTTGAGAAAAGTCGCCGTTTAATAACCAACAAATTTTTGTAGGTTTTCAAACAGATGCTTTTCTCAATATCACAATGAACAACAAAAAAAATGCTTACGCCAGGAATCACGGGGAATTCCCGAAAATTTTTACGCTCAAAAATTTCAGCACTTCCCGAAAATTTCAGCAATTTCCTGAAGGTGGAGGGGACAGCCCACCACTGGGTATCTGTGATTCTTAAGTTTCTGCACTAAAAAGATAATAGTACTATGATGAATTCCTGGCAATAACTATAAAGTTTTTGTTATTCGTTCTTCATTAAATATTATTTCTCGTGACTTGTGTGTTATCGAGCGTAGATAACGAAGTGCAAATACGAAACAGTGGGAACAGAATCCTGAATCGTCATGTTTGACCTTAAGATAAAAATAATGAAAATGCTTCATGTAAAGCATGTAGAGTTAGACTGACCTTTATGAGCATTTTTTAGGTACTATACTTCTCAATTTTCTTTTTAGTACTTCTTTAGTATAATTGGGTATTTGACAAATTTTAACATAAAATATGAAATGTATTGGATATGATAGCTTATATGTAAATAATAACTATACAAATTCTTACTTATCCAGGTATATGAAAGGGGTTTTAAAAGTAAGAACATCAGATTCATCAACCGTAAGCTTTGGATTTTGGCGTGCTGATAGTAACCACTGGTTTCTACGTTTGAGATCATTATGAGTGTCCTAATAAAAAAAATTAGCTTTAACCATTTAAAACATGTCCTGTAACAACTACTCGTCTGTCGCCGTGAGTTGCAGTACTCGTCTTTGGTCAGATATTATATTATATCTTTTGTATTCGTGTACATCACATTTTATAATGACGTCACGCCTGAATTTGACGTGACGACCGTTTTTCGCGCACTTTTCAAGCTAACAAAGTAAAAGCGCGTTTTATTTATTTTTAATGATTTTTCGCGAAAAAGACATTGGAAGAGGAATAAAATAAAATTTACAAAGTTTACAAAATTTGCCAATTCAACATGAGTTTTTGTATCATTTCGTACTGGCAACCTGTTTAGTGCTTTACCATTTTTTGATACGGTCACACTGACCTGACATCATATAAAAACTTTGTAAAAACTGTCTGAGCGGCAACGGTAAACAAAAGAATAAAAGAAAGATTAGCAAAATTCTAAGTTGGTTTGGGATCTACGCTGAGTCCCTTCTCTTCTCCACACGATTTATTGTTAATCTTGAGTCTCGCGAACCAGAGTATTTACTTCCATACTAAGTATATATTATTGTATATTGAATAAATTAAATTTTATGTAAACAAATTTTAGACCTTACATAATCAAATATATTGAAATATCTTCAATAGTTAACAAGAAAATAAAAGGCATTTGTGCATTATCGTCTTATATCTCAATGATTATCGTATCATTTTATTTGAATCTTGATGACGAAAACTTCCTTTAACTTGTAGAAATGGTAAGTTTGAATCAAGTAGAATTGATGATTACATTTATGGAGTCACACAAGGACCTGGCCTTGGGAAGGTGCTCACGGACTAAAGAAGGCCGCACCCTGGCGAAACGCCTATGGGCCCAATGCGCCAGTGAACTAAACAGTATCTCGCCAGATGGCCGGACGAAAACGGCAGACAACTGGAGACTTGTGAGTACCTATTAATATTGAGAACGAAATTGATCTTACTACTGTATTAGTATCCCCCTTTTAAACTTAAATGACTTTTGCTTTATTCTTTCCAGTTCTATAACGAGTACAAATCCAAGATACTCAGAAAAATAAAAAAGCAAAAGGCTGAGCAGCAGGCAACAGGTATGAAACTTTCCAACTTCCTTAAGTTTTTAATATTTCATAGAAGCAGTTCTGTTGGCAATAACTTATATTGTAAAACTAAGATGAACATTGTTTTTAAGGAGGTGGCCCGGCTATGCAAATTTCTTTAACACCTTTCCAAGAAAGGCTGTATAATATTTTGGGTAGAGATGTTGGGGAACCCTTGGAAGGTGTCCGCCACAATCCTTTATCTGTAAGTACAATATTATTTTATTTGATCCACTACTTTTCCCATCAGTCATAAATGTTAAAACATTTATTTGGATTGGTATTTAAATTTAACTTTCCTTTTTTTTTCTTTTTTATACAACTTAGGTGGCAGACAAGCACACGGCCCACCTGATGGAAAGTGGTTACCATGACCTATGAACGTGTGTAACACTAGTGGAGTCACATCCATGCTGCCGACCCTGTAAGAAAAGAGATTTTGTACCGTCAGTGTAGAGGACAAAGCAGGACAAGTCTTTGGTCATCCCACTGACAGCACAAAAAATCTCCAGTAAGCTCTGGCTATCCTACTCACCGCCGGGAACACAACACGAAGTTATTATAACTGCGGTATTCTGTAGGGCGGAGGTACTTCCCCAGTCAGACTGCTCAATTGGGCGGAAATACCGCCGTGTCCTGTCTCCTCACAAATTACTTAATGGAACTGTACCATATTTAGGCAGGTTAACACAACTTGAACACTTTTTTTAATAAATTATTAAACATGCTTTCTGTTTTAAACCCATGTGTGGTATGGTATCAAGGGCTGGTATCCAAATCTCCATATCATGGCACGTCATACATTAGATTACTATCTAAGTATAAATGATGTAATAAGCCTTTATTTACCTTACTAATTGTAATCATGTTTTGTTCTCTCATTAAATAGAGCCATGATGAACATGTGGTTGAAGAGCTGCATGAGATCCCATTTGCAGAGTGAGTTGCATGATACTTTTATAAGCTTATTTCAATATTTACTAATAAACTCTGGAATTTAGACAATGTCCAATGGTGAAGATAACATACCAATATTATTTCATTTTATTATTATTATTATTTTAGTGTTGCTTTTTTATTCTCAATGCCTGCTTTTATGTTGTAGAACTCTGAGGCGGCATTGTTGATTTTAACGTAGAAGATACGATTTCAAGAGGAGATACATAGCATGTAGAAAATCTTCTTTTAGTTATAGAGCAAACCATTATGCCAGACCCTATCGAAAGCCTGTTGTACATCCAGGAATGCCCCAGAGCAGTATTTCTTGTTTTCCAGGGCTTCTCTCACATGATCGGATAATCTGTGCACTTGCTCTATACTTGAGTGGTGTTTCCGAAATCCAAATTGGTGTTTTGGGATAGCCTTAGTTATCATTTCACAATAACAGGAATATGATCTGATGACGAGTCGAGACAACCTCATTTGTCTAGGAAGTGGGACTATATTCCTTTGTAGATGAAAAAGTTCAGCAAGTTAAGTATTTTCCTCGGATCAGTAGGCCAGTGGGTTGCTTGACCAGTTGATAGGACACGCAATTGGCGTTTGTCTACATTCTTAAGCAGGTGTCGACCTCTTGTTGCTACCAAACTTGAACCCCACAAAATGTGTTTGGCGTTCCAGTCCCCTTCAACCAAAAATCTGTTTCAGAGTGTTTCAAAATATTGATCAAAATCGTTTTCCGTAGTTTCAGGTTTTCTTTTCTGTTTAGGTGGGATATATATTCAAAATAGTGTTAGGGAGCTCTGCTTGCATTGCATGTTTGTATTGCACTTCTATGTCTATTTCAACATAAAACTAATTAAACTTCAAGAACAGGTTAGCTTCTGTTGTCAGACCTGACACTTAATCATGAGAGTTATCATCGTTATTACAATGATGTTTGGTATTGTTGTGGTTTCTCAAAATAGGTAGATAAAAAAAAACTGTTTTGTCTATGTAAAAACATTGTCACACGAGAGCACGTTTTTTATTTTCAAAAAACTCTTAATAATGAATTATTAATAGGTTATGGGCCCAGAACGTATCGGGCATAATCTAACTAGTGTCTCGCGACAGTGTATTGTGTTATTTCAATCAATAGTTGCAGTATAGGAACAGTATAGTTGTGATTTGTGAAATAAGTGCTCATGTGGGTGATGTAAAAAGAAAAAAAGGCGTCGCACGCAAATTATTTAATAAACGTTCCCAAGCTCAAAGGACGCGAAAATTACACAGAATGGTGTTTCGCGGCAGAAAATTTTCTTGTTTTGGAAGGCACGCTTGGAATTATTAAACCAGAAGCAGGTCAACCGGCGATTTCTGCAGCCGAAGATGCTAAAACCCGTGCTAAATTGATTTTAACAATAGATTCCTCTATATATGTGCATATCAAAGGAGTTACATCTACAAAGGAATTATGGGATAAACTGAAATCCTTATATGACGATTCGGGATTTACAAGAAGAATAAGTCTATTGAGAAGTCTCATATCAATTCGTCTGGAAAATTCTACGTCAATGAATTCCTACGTTACTCAATTAGTGGAAACGGGACAAAAACTGGCGGGGACAGGTTTTAACATCAGCGACGAATGGATAGGATCATTATTGTTGGCTGGATTAACTGAAAAATTCTCCCCAATGATAATGGCAATCGAACATTCGGGGATGAGTATTACAACGGACGCCATTAAATCAAAATTATTAGATATGGAAACGGAAGTGAACGGAAGCGATAGTGCTGCCTTTGGAAGTTTTAAAAACCGGTTATACCAACCTAAGAAACCGATAGACAAAAATAAAAGTCAATGTCAAGGCAAGGATGGTGGGCAGATGCAGTTGTCAAAGCCCAAAGTTATTAAATGTTTCAAGTGCAAAAAGTTAGGACACTATCGGAATCAGTGCACAAATGCTGAAAAAGAAATGGAAAATAAACAAACAAACGCATTTGGTGCAGTCTTTCTTAATGGTTGTTATAGCAAGACTGACTGGTATATTGACTCAGGAGCGAGTGTGCATTTGACAACAAATGAACATTGGATTCAGAATGCACGTTATGATCACAGTATGAAAGAAATTGTAGTTGCGAACAACAACAAAGTGCAAGTTACATGTATTGGCGACGTGAAAATTACTACATGCACAAATAATTGTAATTATGATGTGACAGTTGAAGACATTATGTGTGTTCCAAGTCTGACTACAAATCTTCTTTCTGTGAGTCAGTTGATAAACAAAGGTAATAAAGTATCCTTCAGAGAGAGTGGTTGTGATATCTTCAACAGAATGGGAAACTTAGTGGCCACAGGCACCTTAGTCAATGGGGTGTACAAGCTGAATACACCAGTGCACCTGTCAGCTGCAGCGGTGGTATCTAATGAGATGTGGCATCGAAGACTTGGTCATGTCAATAGTACTTACCTGAATAAAATGCAGAATGCTGTTGAAGGTTTATCCATTGAAGAGAAGGCAGATATAAGCAAAAGTACCTGTGTAACCTGTTGTAAAGGAAAGCAGAGTCGTTTGCCATTCCCCAGTAATGGCAACAGATGCACTCAGTTACTCAATGTGGTGCATACGGATGTGTGCGGACCAATGGAGAATGTTTCCATTGGAGGATCAAGGTACTTTATAATATTCATTGATGATTACAGTCGAATGACTCACAGTTATTTCATGAAGAATAAACATGAAGCTTTTCAATGTTTTAAAGACTATGTAGCCAAGGTAGAAAATTTACTTGATCATAAAATTAAGGTGTTGCGAAGCGACAATGGTCTTGAATTTTGCAGTATTGAATTTGAAAATTTTTTAAAGCAAAAAGGAATAGTTCATCAAAAATCTAACCCCTATACCCCGCAGCAAAATGGGTTAAGTGAAAGAATGAACCGCACTATTTTCGAAAAGGCTAGATGTTTACTGTTTGATGCTAATATGAAAAAAGAGTTCTGGGCAGAGGCAACTAATACTGCTGTTTATTTACAGAACCGGACAGTATCAGCCATTTTAAATAATAAAACTCCTTATGAATTGTGGACTAATAGTAAACCTGATATTAGTCACATCCGAGTGTTTGGCAGTACAGTAATGAAGCATGTGCCCAAAGAAAAAAGGTTAAAATGGGATAAGAAATCTGAAGAGTGTATCCTGGTGGGTTATGCTGAAAATACAAAGGGATACAGAATATATAATCCTGAAACCAAGGTAATTACAATAAGCCGAGATGTCATTATTATCGAGAAGGACATGAGCAGCAATGTAATAGTAAATGAGAAGAATTTGGAAACCAATTTTGAAGAGCAGAAGAGTTCAGATTCAGTGGGGGACAATAGTCAGTCAGATGAATCTTTCATCTCTGCTGATAATGCAAGTGATTTATTTATTTATTTATTTATTTAGATTTACCAACATTTGTTAACACTGTTACAAGCTACAGAAATTACATTAAGTTAGATATGAATCGAGTGTGACAAATAATTATAGGTAAATACTACATGCTATATAAAACTAGGTACTGACATATATATTATTGTTTCCTTTCCCTTTCTGTTACAAAGTTATGTATACCACACAGAAGATTTTTAAAAGAGGTAAAATGGAGCGTCACGTACATAAAACTATCTAACAATCTTTATTATTATAATATTCTAATAATGTGGATCGAAACTTGAGTAGCGAGTCTGCATAAATATCCACAATATCACTACTTTCATTTGCTGACCTAGAGAACCTCGGGATCGGCGAGTTAGCGCCATAAGCTGTTCTACGTAGTGGTGGGTAGAAGGGAGTGATACAATTACGAGGGTATCTGGCGGGCACTCGAAAATTAATCTTGCTTAGCAATTCTGGGCAACTAAGGTGGTTATGCAGGACCTTAAACATAAAAACGTTATCATTAAAATCTCTACGATCTGACAATGAAATCATTCCAGACTGCATGAGTCTTGCGTGGTAGCTAATCCTTTTATTAGTGAAGTTACGGTATGATAAATGCCATAAAAATCTTTTTTGAATGCGTTCTAAACGCATTGAGTGAACGGCAAAATGTGGTCTCCAAACCACGCTGCAATATTCCAGAATACTGCGGACCAAACTGTCATACAATAATATTTTAGGCTTAATACTCCGGAAGATTTTTGTATTACGTATCACAAAGCCCAGCGTTTTAGATGCCTTTTTTATTATACTTTCCACATGAGGAATAAATGTTAACTTCCTGTCAATGATTACACCAAGGTCTTTTATTTGATCAGTTTCTTGAATCTTCTCGCTGTTTATATAGTAGTCAAAGTCTAGTAGGATAACCTTACGGGAAAATTTGATGTGAAAACATTTTTTAATATTAAGTTGCATGTCATTTTGATCACACCATTCATATAGTCTATTTAGATCATTTTGGAGAAGAGAGGCATCTTTTAGGGATTCCACTATTCTGCCGAATTTTAAGTCATCAGCGTACATATAGCTCTCAGAAAAATGGAAGCATGTTGGCAGATCATTCACAAAGAGATTAAACAGTATCGGGCCAATATGGGAACCCTGGGGTACGCCGGATGTTACAGCCCGGGCAACGGATTCAAAGTCGTTAATGACCACGGAGAAAGTACGATCGTGAAGATATGACTGCAGCCACTTTAGTAAGGTGCCTGTAATACCATACATGGAGAGCTTATGAAGGAGAATCTTATGAGAGACACGGTCGAAGGCCTTACTAAAATCCGTATATATTACGTGAAATTGTTTGCCAGAATCCAACGCTTCGGTCACAGTCTCTGTGAACGTAGCCAAATTTGTGCTAGTAGATCTAGAACCAACAAAACCGTGTTGACTGTTGTTAACATATAGATTAAAATGTTTATTTATGAATGGACACACTTGAGATTCGAAAACTTTTGCAAATGTTGAAAGTATTGAGATAGGTCGGTAGTTAGTGACAAGATCGTCTTTGTCTGATTTATGGATAGGAACTATCTTGGCCTTTTTCCACTCTGCTGGAAAGATTCCAGTTGTTAAGGATTGATTGAAAATTATAAGCAGGGGAGTAACAAGATATTTAGCACAAGATGCGATAAAGATGGGTGGTATACCGTCTGGACCGGCTCCCTTACTACAATCCAAATTTTTCAATTTTGACAATAAGTGGTCATGTTGTATAACTGGGGGCATTAAATTTAAACTTAAGTCATACATATTTCTTAAGTAGCTAGATGAGGTAAATACTTTATTGTGGTTGTTGCTAGCATATACCGACGAGAAGTATGCCGCAAACATTTCACACATGTGTCCGCCATCCGAAGCAGTTTCGTAACCATCAGTCATTGACAATGGGTAAGAGCTGGTGCCACCACGTTTTGTCTTTACATAAGTCCAAAATTGTTTTACGTTTTTCAAGATATTATCTTCCAATCTCTGAACATACTGATTATAGCTTGAATTGATAAGAAAAGAACATCTCTTACTGACTATCTTCAGTTCAAACTCGTCTCTTGGGTTATTATATTTTTTGACGCGGCGCCTAAGTTTATACTTTTCTTTTAACGATATGATCAGGGAACGGTTAAACCAGGGAGGGTAATGACTACGTTTATTAACCCGCTTCGGTACAAAAGTCTCTATCATTTTTCTAATAATTTCGTAAAAAATTCTAACCATATCGTCCACATCAACCATGCCCGCAAAAGCCTCTGTCCAGTTAATTTCCGATAAGTACTGTCGTATCTGCTCATAATTGGCTTTATAATAATTATATTTTGTTTTATTACTATTGTAGTTAAGTTTGACTACGTCGACAAATGGGATACAAATGTCTAGGGGAGGGTGCAGTTTGTCTACTTTAACACTCAAGGGAGACTGAGACACTGTAACAGATGTTGTTTTGGTATATGATAATACAAGATCTAGAATACGACCCTGGTAATTCACTATACGGTTACTTTGGGTGAGGCTATTTAGGCTTAAAAAATCTATTAACGGTTGACCTTTACTGGGCACCGAGTAGCCACTATTCGTGTCATCTACCAAGTTCCAATCCACTTCTCGCAAATTAAAATCACCTATTATACATGTGTAAAGATCTGTGCGTTCATAAATAGCATTGCAGTTATCTATAAAATATTTCAACATAGTACTACTTAATGGAGATGGCAAATACACTGCACAGAGAGCCATACGATGTCTGGTTTGGGCAGTAGGGATGTCCACAACAACCCATATGTCCTCGCAGCTGCTCTCCCAGCCACATTTACGTTCAGATTTAATGTTTTTGGTGACAGCGATTAACGATCCCCCACCATCTTTTGTACTATGAAAACCTGTGTCTGCCCGATCTCTTCGGTAAACGTTATATCTGTCATCGAATAGCTCACTGCTCAGTATATCATTATTCAGCCAAGTTTCCGTAAGTATAACAATATCATAGTCAGAGCCACACAGCTGGCTAAAGAATCCGTGAGTTTTAGTTCGTAATCCGCGAGTATTTTGATAGTAAATTTTTAGATGGTCGAATTTTAATGGGTATGAAACAATTACAAGCAAAGAAAAGAAAAAAGAAAAAAACAGTGACAAACAAGGCACTTAATCTAAGACAATCTATCCAGCATACTAATGTCTCTAACTAAGATATATGCAGCATCATCAGTTTTTCTCATAAAAACCCTACCGTTTCTCACCCAGACATATTTATAGCCCTTTTCCTTAGCTTTGAGCCTTGCAGCCGCATGGAGGGATTTGTTGGTTGGAGACAAGTGTTCCATCACATAGATGGGCTTTTTAGCTCCTGAAAAGCCAATGAGTGCACTGTTCAATTTATTATCAGGGTTTGTTCTGTTGTAGCTACTGGCTGCAGCTAGAAACTGGTCTCGAATTCTTGGAGAGGCTAGTTGAACAACTATTGCACGCGGACGTGTGCTAGTGCGGTCCAGCTTGGCAACTCGCGTACAATTGTGTATTTCTTCCACCTTAATGTCACAGCTGACCACCTCGCCGAGCTGCGCGACGACCTGATACAGATTTTCATTATTTTTTTCAGGTACACATTGTAGTTCCATATTACTAGACCGAGTTTGATGTTCCAGCTGACTGGTGCGAGATGTCAGCTCGGTAACAGTAGCTTTCAAGCTCTCATTTTCCAATAAGAGACTTTTTATAAGCCGTTTTGATTCTTCATGCTCCTTGATTATTTGTTCATAACTACTGTTCAGAAAACTCAACGATTCACTTATTTGTGATATTTCATCTTTGACAGGTTTAAGCTCTCTATTGATCGAATTTGTAATCGTAGTGTTTAATTTACTAAGCATTTTTTCAAGTTCATTTGCCATTACCTCTTCTATAGTTTTGCGCATAACATCCTCACTAAAAGCCCTATCGGAACCCACCTGTGGCGGAGAATGCAGCGCTTGTCTTTTGCTGCTTCTTGTTGTGGGCAATGTGGGTACATTACGCACTGGAGTGTGATCCTTTTTACTTGATTTTGGTATACATGAAGGACATTTCCACGTTTGTTGTGAAATAGATTCTTCTAAAACGGACAGGCATACGAAATGAAACATCTTATGACATACATTACATTGTACGTGAGGTTCTTCCGTGTCTCCCTGCGCACAACATCCCCACATCACTCCCGGCCGATCAGTTGGTTTACCCATTGGGAACGCCTAGCTTATGAAAATTAGGTCGTTATCACTTTGCACTCCAAGTTAGGGCCGCCGTCCAAGCGCAGACCACATGCAGATTCCAGCTTAGGGCCGCCTCTGCGACTCGCCGAGCGCGGGTTGCCCCAGGTCAGTATTTAACAAATAAATGTCGGGTAGATAAAGATCTCACTATATTTATTCTTGTTGTTTATTAGTTCGAATCACAGCAAATATTAGTTATTTTCATCTATTTTCTTATGCACTAGTGACAAAATAAGTATTCATTTTAAGTTAATCACTTTAGCCCGTGTGATATTCACTTTAACAGCAACTATCAGTTTAATTGTCGGAGAGAACAAAAACTGTACAGAGTTCAACAATTTTGATCACCAGATGATTCTACATTTGTGATAGATGAAAGTGAAAACTCAGACAGTTCTACGGCTAGTACTAGCAGTGTGGTAAAGAGATTACCTGCTAGAGAAAGACATCCACCAAAGAGGTATGGTTATACAAATATGTGTACCACTGTTAATGACAGTGAGTTATCTTTGGAGGAAGCTCTAAGTGGTCCAGAGAAGGAGCATTGGTTGCGTGCTGTCCAGGAGGAGCTACAGTGCTTTGAAGATAATAAAGCATGGGAGCTTGCGGATGCACCATCAGATAAGACAATTGTAAAGTGTAAGTGGGTTCTAAAGAAAAAGTATGACAGTGGAAATAACATTTGTTATCGTGCCAGACTAGTTGCTAAGGGTTATAATCAAAAAAAAAAGGTATTGATTACAATGAGACTTTTTCCCCTGTGGTTAGGCATACTACTTTACGATTGTTGTTTGCTTTAGCTGTACAATTAGATTTAAATACTAGCCATCTGGATGTTAAGACTGCGTTTCTTAATGGAGAATTGGAAGAAACCATATATGTATATGCAAAAGCCAGACTGTTTTGAATGTTCTATTGATGAAAAATGTAAAGTTCTAAAGTTGAACAGGGCTATATATGGTCTCAAACAATCATCCAGAGCATGGCATAAGAGAGTTGATAATGTTATGTTAAGTAGTGGTTATAAAAAATCCGAATTAAAACCATATTTGTATAAAAAGATTGTAAATGGTCTCAGGACAATAGTTACATTGTATGTAGATGATTTTTTCATATTTTCTAATGATGGACAAGAAGTTAAGTTATTAAAAGAGACTTTGAGTAGTCAGTTTAGAATTAAAGATTTAGGGCAGATTAAAAAATGTCTTGGTATAAATGTTAATATTGATAAAGAGAATAATTTCATTACTTTGAGCCAAGAAAACTATATTAATCAGTTATTATTTCAATTCAACATGTGTGAGAGTAAAACTGTAGATACTCCATTGGAAGTCAAGTTAAATGTTGAGGAATGTCAAGGTACAAATAATAATAACCCTTACCAGCAGCTCATTGGTAGTCTGATGTACTTAGCAGTGCTTACTAGGCCAGATATTGCCTATGCAGTAGGATACTTAAGTCAGTTAATAAATGTCATAGTAATGAACATTGGATGTATGCAAAACGCGTATTAAAGTATTTAAAGAAAACTAGAAATTTAGGTTTAAAATATTGTAAAACAGGTAATGTTGATATTCATGGTTATGTTGATGCTGATTGGGCAAATGATCCTATAGACAGAAAATCATATACTGGTTTTTGTTTCACATTGTCAGGTTCGGTTATATCATGGGGTTGTAAAAAACAACGAACTGTAGCGCTCTCCAGCACAGAAGCCGAGTATATGGCTATTACAGAAGGTTGCAAAGAAGCTGTGTATCTTTTGAATTTGCAGTATGAGATTACTGAACAAATGTATACTATTAACTTGTGTAATGATAATCAGAGTGCACAAAAATTGTCTGAGAATCCTGTGTTTCATAATAGAACCAAACATATAGATGTTCGCTATCATTATTGTAGAGAAGTGATTTCTAAAAAAATTGTTAAAGTTAATTACTTGCCCACCTGTAATATGCCAGCTGATATGTTGACAAAAAGTTTGTGTTCAACAAAACATTATAAATTTGTAGAAATGTTAGGCATTGTAAATGTATTAGAATAATACAGTATTTTGAGAGTGGGGGTGTTGTGGTTTCTCAAAATAGGTAGATAAAAAAAACAACTGTTTTGTCTATGTAAAAACATTGTCACACGAGAGCACGTTTTTTATTTTCAAAAAACTCTTAATAATGAATTATTAATAGGTATAAATCTGAATTTATATTAATAAATCTCAATTTATATTTATAAATCTGATGTACTATCTACATAAAAATTACTAAATTAACAGGGAATATTATCGGTTTTACAGATATCAAGATATGCCCGTATTTGCAATACATCAAAATGAGGTTCCAGGGGATTATGTTTGTTCACCTATGGAGTCATCAAGCTCCATAGTATATGATACTATAGAACTACCAACTGTATCTCCACAACCACAAGGAGCCACAATGACGCGAACTGAGTCCATATTGGACAACATGGACTCAACAAATATAGGAGAACCTACTCCCACTCCCACTCCCATTCCCATTGCTCGAGAGCCACAGCGGCGTCGTCGCAACAGTCGTCGACTACAAAGTGGCTCTCAGCTGCACAATGGTAATTTTAAGTATATATTTATTTAAATATGAGTTAGTGTTCACTGATATAACATTATGAATCATGCAATTTATTTATATTTGCCTAGGACCAAATGCTCATTTGGAGGAGGCCCAGCGCAGGATGGCTGATAATGACAATGAAAGTGCTAGGGCTATACTTGAATTAGCCCATTCTGTGAGCCTACTGGCTATCGCAGTGGGCCAATTGGCCACTAACATGAACCAGCCAAAAACTTAAGACTATGCAGTAGGACACCTATGGTAAGTCTAAATAATTATAAACATTATAGCATATTATTTATATTTATTGCAAGTTATTGTGTATTATCAAACAAAAATAGTCAGAATTATTATGTCTTCGGGCTCAGAATATATTTACTTAAAAGTGAATAACCAAAAGCACTCAATTCTTATATCACTGATCTCATAACAAAAGGCATTTGCTCAAGCTTGACACTTTTTTATCCGTCCTTATAGTACACTTTTTCATAAGTTAGTCTAAAAGACTACAATATAATAATTATATATTAATTTGTTGGGCATACAGAGGACCAATTCAGGTAGCTTATTATAAAGGCGTATACTTTCCCCCTAATCACTAACTTTGCTAAGACATTCATTTGGAAGGAGCAAGTTATGTCTGTAACTACACTGTCTTAATTTTGTAGTTAATAACAATAGCTATATTAATTGCCTGTCGGCCCACAACTTGCTGACCAGTGCCTGCTGCATGACCCTGCCTTCATGCAGGTCATGATTAATGCGACGATTATTTGGCAGGTTAACGAAACCTTCAGCCTCGTTTCTTAAATGTTCTTGAACCTAAAAACAACGATATAAAAATCATTAGGTTAAAGCAACTAAGATTCTTACTACCTATATTTAAATAAATTATTATATTATAATTAAATCTGAGTCTGAGTATCAGTGATTTCGAAATCTTACCTGATATTGTCGTAAATTCTCCGCTTCAACTTCCTCAGTCGTTAGTGATTCGAAGGGTATTCTCGCGTGGTTTGCAATGTTGTGCAAAATACAACATGCGTTTACTATTTTCCCTGCTGTAATGGGATTGTAGTGAAGTGTTCGTGCAGCAAGCAAACATCTGTATTATAAATCAAATATTGAGAATTAAAGTGGGTATTATACACTTTTTTCAGCAATTGAAGACTGATTGTTGTATTGAAGAATGATTATCATGGAAAACTGATTATGGATGAAGAATGTTATTATTATTATTGAAGACCGGTTTTTTTATTGAAGACTGATTATTATTGAAGACCGATTTTTTTATTGATGACTGATTATTATTGAAAGGTAATTATTGTTGAAGACTGATTATTATTGAAGGATAGTTATTGTTGAAAAGTGAATATTGTTGATGACTTTTGACGCTTTTTAATAATCACAGTCTTTATTAATAATTAGACTTATGAATTAAAGTGGGTATTATATACTTTTTTTCAGCTATTGAAGACTGATTGTGCATTGAAGAATGATTATTATCATGGAAAACTGATTATGGTTGAAGAATGTTATTATTATTATTGAAGACCGATTATTATTGAAGGGTAATTATTGTTGAAGACTGATTATTATTGAAGGATAATTATTGTTGAAGACTTTTGAGGTTTTTTTAATAATCCCAGTCTTTAGTAATAATTAGACTTGTGAATTAAAGTGGGTATTATAATACCCTTTTTTACAGATATTGTAGACTGGTTGTACTAAAGAATGATTATTGTGGAAGACTGATTATTGTTGAAGACCTATTATTATTGAAGGCTGATTATTGTTGAAGACCAATTATAATTGAAGACTGATAATTGTTGAAGAATGTTATTACTATTATTTTTGAAGACCGATTTTTTATTGAAGACTGATTATTATTGGCGGGTAATTAATATTGAAGACTGATTATTATTGTAGAGTAAATATTATTGAAGACTGATTGAAGATTTTTGAAGCTTTTGTAAAAATCAGTGGCATATAGCCAGTTTTTAATAATAATAAGACTAACTTTTACGAAAGTTACTTAATTCGAAAGTTATGCCTAATAAATAAAATATTTATGAATCACCATGTTTTTTTTTATTTCCTTAAGTTATTTTTTAATTGGACTAAAGCAGATATGTATATTAAATAGATATTTATTATAATTCTTATATATAATTATATATAAAGATAGGTTATTTTATGTAGGTAGTGTATTAGGTGCATTAACAGTTATAAAGGATTTTTTTTTTGTTTTGCTGTCAATGCAAATATTTCTATGTCCTGAAATTGCTCATTATAGGTCTCGACTAGTCGTCGGATCGGTGATCTCAAACCAGAGCGTTAGTTCTGCATTTATTGTTCATGAATACGCGCCTCCTTCTGACAATACGGACATACACCGTTTGTGGTGCGACATTGCATTATGGTCGAAGGGGCCTCTACACAAATCGTACCTATAGTGTCATTATCTGTAAGAGTAGCCTGCTATTTTCTAGGGTTGTGAATTTGTATTTAATGAATAATTGGTCGTATGATAAGTAGGTTAGATGAGTTCTAACGTGTAAGGTTAATTTCATTAATACCTGAATCTAGCTTTTAAAACTCCAATACAACGCTCAATCGTATTGCGGGCAGTCACATGCAGGTTATAATAATAATGCTCCGGGGTTCCCTCTGTGGTGTTCAAAATAGGAGTCATCAACCACCGGCGCAAGGGGTATGCACTGTCTCCTAAAATAAAAACCTTTTTAAATAAAACATAAACATAAACTCACGCCTATATCCCCGAAGGGGTAGGCAAAGGTGCTAGCACCCACAATAACCGCGGTAGCCAAGTGGTATGGGTAATGGACTGCTGAGACGAGGTCTCGGGTTCGATCCCAGGTTTTACCAAGGACACATACCAATGACTTTTCGATGCTTTTCGAAGTTATGTGTGTATTTATCGCAGGTTTATAAGTGTTAATGGCAATAGGCTCGCCACCTATTACGTAGGGACCTAAACATAAAACTGGCGAAATGTGGGTGCTAGCACCTTTGCCTACCTTTTTAAATGTAGGTTTTTATTTTAAATTTTCATTATTTCGCGCTAAATTTGTAAAAATCTTTTTTTCAAAGTTCAATGACCTTTCTATTTCTCTCACCATGAAGATAAGGCGATAAGATAAAATTTGGCTATCTGATGGACAGCTGTTTTGTAGCAAAATGAAAATGTCGATAGTCTTCTTTTATTATAAAATAATATTAGGCAAAATATTGTAGTATCAAACAAATCCAATTTTGAAAACATATTTGAGAATATTTTGTACTATTCACAATTCATTATCAAAAAGGTGACGTAACAAGTTAATAAATTGAAATGTAACGTAACAAGATATTTTCAAAATCTGTAACAGTCAAAAGTATGATTATTTTCTTTTTACTATCTAAATGTTTTTATTTAAGACGAAAATGTATTCTTAAAAACAAATGATATTGAAAGATTGTAAAGTGCATGCATGGGTTTCTTTTTTACGCTAGCAACACAACTATGAACTACTGTCATGTCATTCGCTTGATGTGTACGACTACCATCATTTCTCGTTTTCATTTGAATAAATTCTGATTCAAAATGGATTGTGATAACTCTAACAACGACGTCAGGTTGCACTCGGACCCTGTATGTGCTTCAAACGTTGGCCCTGGCAATTCTTTGGATTGTATACCCGATTTGCATGGAAACTTACGCTTGGACATGGAAAACCCAAATTCATCCGTTGATATGGAATTATACATTGTTTTCATTGTGGTGCTGATGTGACCCACAGGAGAAGAAATATTCTCAACTTAGATGAAGTGCGATATCTACAATGGATTGCACCACAAGTTGTAAGTAGGTATTTTGCATGTTCGATATTTTGCGTTAATTAATTTAGTATCGCCCTTAATAATATAGTGTATTTATTGTCAACGGATTGACAATCACAGCCAGATATGCCACTCGTGTTGGACTGTGGCATTAATAATCTCTCCAAAAGTCTCAATTTCAAGTCGAGAGCGTCAAGTTCAGGGCATCAGAGACAAAAATGTGTTAGTTGTAATACTTCTCTTTTGAAAATTAGAACACATAATTTAAACATTGACTCAAGTCGGGAGAGAAACGTTATTGCTGATTGGATTAACCCACATAAATGTCTAACAGAATTTGTCAACCCTGTTGGCAAAGAGCTAATAGGCAAGTTACTCAAAATATGGACAGAAGAAATGAACATGAAATACAGAATCCAGAAGGAAGGAGCAATCCATTTACCGGATTACAGAAGTGGCTCAGAGTACATATATTTAAGTGTATAATTATTATACCTACACCACAACAGTGTAGAATTTGCCAGTTCCATCTATGAAATGACATTTTTCAAATACTGGAAGATGATGGTCTGTCCCTGCATTATGTTACAGCTAGTCACATACAAGACACTTCTTCTGTTTAAGAAAGAAAACATCATTTAGATTTTAGAAAAATAGAGGAAATGACTGATGACACACTTTATTACTGGACTGGAGTAACCAAGAAAGTTTCAGCTCTTAAAAGCCAAACAGCCTTAGTTCTTGCAGCATTTCCTATTCAGCCTGTGAAACATACCAATTAAAACAGGCAAGATCATATTATGGAGAACATATAAGAAGTGATGGTTCGTATACAGTTAAGTTTTTGCGGACAGAGCTAGCAACCTCTTGCCAAGTTTTCCTTCATCTGGCAACTGCACATAACTAAGAGCTAAAATACAAAGCAGTCATATAAGTAGAGAAATATATTTTATTTATATTTGGTATGACAATAATATTCAAGATTGAAATACAATAAAAGAATATTATAACTTCATTATTGACCAAAGAACAGTGGGTTGTTGCTCTCATATTATGTCTGTAATCTGGTACTTAAATTTGACAAGTTATGAAACTGTCACTACCCCTGCTAGGTTCCTGGATAATATTTTAGTGATTTACGATAGTTATGAAGAAAATTAAATAAAAATGAAACCAGTTTTTTTTCTTTTTAATTAAGCCTGGGTACTAAACTATTTATATTATTGGTTTCTATATAGCTTCAGCTATTAAATAACAGTACTTTTATTTAAATAAAAAACATGTCCACGTCTGAGCTGAGCCGAAGTTTCATACAACGTGGCCAGTGTCCATCATTATCAAAATGTATGCAATGTAGTAAGTACTGTTTTTTTAAAGATCAAATTTAATTTATCAAGCGGCCAATAAAAACAAGATTTAATACAGGGTTGTGAAATTTTGAAATCAACTTTCAAAACAAAATATAAATGGAAATAGCTATTAAATTACAGGTATAATGAAGTCATGAATCTGCAAGAAAATTTTGGCAATTTCCTAGGCAAAGACCTAATATATGGTATAGAAATGTGGGTATAGTGCTGGGCACATTTGCCCCAGGGACAGTGAGAGTCAGGTTAATGTGTCCGATTAGATGTATTATGTTGACTATGTGACTTTTAATGTTTATTATTATTATTATTTCATAAATGGATTGTATGAATTTATTATATTAATTTCATAAGTTTTTAGAAAGCCCAAAGAATGAAGTATAGATATGGTATGTATATGAATATTGTATATAATCACTCACTTGGTCTTTATGGCATTCCTTTCTTGCTGCTCCAATGGAAACCTATAATCAGCTCGGCGAACCTTGATCCCTATGACAGTTCATACTAGTGACGGGTCGTGTCGATATATCGCAACTTTTTATAGGCAAAGGCGTGACTTGCATTCAGCCACATCGATAAACATGTTTTTAAAATATAATCTACATTACTATAATTATAATGCTTGTTATATTTACAAGTATCCGTGTATTTGTATATGGGGTTGCCAATATTCCGATGCAGAGGTAACATGGTCGGACTGTATAATTTTAATGTGAATTAAAATTTTAGTTATAGCAACACTATCTGATCTGTCACTACGCTAGTACTGTCAGTTCGCTACGCCAGTACGAGTGCTAACGCCTTGTATGCGCCACGTGTTTTCTTGTGTCAACGGAATCCTTTGTTTGTTACTATTGTTGTTTTCTGTTTTTGTTATTGTTGCTGTTTTGTGTTTGTTGGTGTTTCAAAATGCCGAAAAGACTGAGAAAAACTGTACTCAACAGTGAAACGCGGGAGTTTGTTGTACGCTTGCGTGACTATTTTGCTCGCGAACTACAAAATGGCGGACCTTTGTTGCCACTTGACAACGTACGCGACCGTGTTGCTGATGCTTTGGGAATTGGCAAAGCTACCGTTTCCCGAATTACAAAGGAGAAGTTCGGCGAATCGTCGATGGAGGAGAACAAATTATCAACTTCAAAGAAGAAAAAACATAATAGGGCACGACCCGTAACTAACCCCGATGATTTCGACATGGCAGCGATACGAAACCATATTTACGGCTATTATTTTCGAGGTGAACTGCCGACTTGCACAAAATTATTAGCGTCGCTGAAATCGGCTGATTTATTTAAAGGTGGATTCACTTCTCTCAGACAAGTTATAAAAAAATGTGGATTTCGTTATGGGAAGTGTGACAAAAGAAAAGTGATAATGGAGCGGAAGGACATTGGATTGATGAGGTGTGATTTTCTACGACAAATAAAAAACATCGAGAACTGGGACAAGGTGGTTTATCTGGACGAAACGTGGCTCAACGCCAATCACTCAGTCTCCAAAACATGGACAGACGACACAGAGAAATCCTGTACCAAAGCACCAGAAGGCAAGGGCCAGCGTTTGATTATCTGCCACGCTGGCACAGCCAAAGGTTTTGTACCTAACTGCTTGTGGGCCTTCAAATCCGTGAAAACAAGTGATTATCACGAAGAGATGAATTTTGAGAATTTCAAGAAATGGTTCACAAAACTATTAGACAATTTAAACGAGCCCCACTACATTTTAATGGACAACGCCCCATACCACTCTGTGCAAATTAATAAAGCGCCTACCGCGAACAACAATAAAGGCGAAATAATAGAGTGGCTGCAAAACAATGGTGTGGCAGCTAATACTCAAATGCTGAAAAAGGAATTAGTTAGATTGTTGAACCTTCATAAACAGCAAACAAAGAAGAAATATTTCTTGGATGAGATGGCAAAATCAAAAGGGCACACCGTGATTCGGCTACCGCCCTACCACTGCCAATATAATGCAATCGAAATGATATGGGCGCAGATCAAAGGTGGGTTGATTTGTATTTATTTTAACATGTTTTTATTTAGGTCACTGGTGACTGTCTAGTCGGCTAGTACTATTTAAAGCTATTTTATTTCACTAGCAAATTGCATTTTTATTTTTATCCATGTGCTTATATCAATTACACACTTTTAACGTACAAAATTATGTACTTATAATGTACTTACCCCGATCTCGCTCTTTGACTTTGCATCATTTTCAATCTAAACCATTATTGTTTCAGGTTGTGCAGCCAGGCTTAACACCACTCCACCATTCACAGCTAATAAAATGCTTACGTTGCTACAAGAGGCATGTAGTCAAGTGACTCCGGACAATTGGAGGAAAGTGGTTGAAAAGACGAAAAAGCTATGCTTAGATGATTGGAATCGAGACGTGCGATACGACAATATAGTAGACCAGCCGTTTATCATAAACATAGGAGAAAGCAGCTGCAGTTCGGATTCCGAGTCTGAGACGCAATCGGTGACACCATTGTCAGATTCAGATTAATGTATATTAAAAAATCATAAATAAACCGCTTTTGTTTTATTTGAGTAGGTATATACAATAAATTTGTTAAATCTCCTTTATTTTATTATCGCAAACAACTTAAATGATTATAAATCTGACACTAAGAGCGTAGGTGCTCTATTGATGTATTTTGTACACTCGTTTCCATTTTCGATATTTGTTTATCGATACTTTTCCGCACTAGTCGATATCTTCCAAACGGAGTAACTTTTGCAGGACGTCAACGTAAAGTCTGATTGAGATAATTTCTTGTAAGTGTTAATAATTATTATAATTCCAACGGGATATTATTGTAATTGCATATATCTGCCTAAAATTAATAAATATCATTTTTAGACACCGCCAATTCGATTATAATATAACGGTGACGCTACTACAAGGTTGTGTCGTGGGAATAACTGTCAGTGTCATAGGGATCAAGGTTCGCCGAGCTGATTATAACATATTTATAATATATGGAGGGATGGTTAAGTGCGTTCGTGACTTGCCTCACAGCTCTTGACACTGTAGTCTGTGAAACATTATGGACAGAACTTTGGCCTACCAAAGTTTGGTATGACCCTGTTGCATAGAATGACAGGGCTACCAGAAGCTGAAATATTAATTCACTATTGTTTATTTTGATTTCATTTGAATAATTCTGAATTAATTTATTTTGACAATAATTTATCAAAATATTTGAAAAGGCAATTTCATTCAAATCTGTCAAATTAAGCATGAAGCTACACTATTTTTGCGAGTCAGAACATTTACTGTCGAAATATGCGATTCACACTTATGTTTACAATTCTGTGCCTACTATATTTCTGCAAATAAATATATTTCACTTCATTTAAGTAGGTAAGTACAGGAAATTCCAACGTGTTTAAGAACATTGCACATAAGTAACCTAGTAATATTTTAATTTAATTTCTTTAATCTTACCTTCATCATCACAGAAATACCATCATTTCTCTTCTCCGATGGTATAATATTGCTGATATCCTCTGCAATTGCTCTCACGAGGCTTTTTGTGAGCCTAAACGTTTTGATAAATTCCGCTTCAGGCAGTATATTAAAAATGTCACAACGCCTCATAATTGTACGAGCTCGACGGCGATTTCTGAAAGCTTCATATCGAAGATCTTCCTCGTGAGCTGCTTGAAGCAGTTGCCACCGTAATGATGTAAAGGGAAACATTGTTTACCGAAACACAACGGGAACACCACTTAAACGGAAATCCGTCCTAGTAGTATAGCTTGACAATTTAATCAAGGTAGAACTTGACTTGATAAAACTATATTAAGCAATATAATAGGCTATAATACGTTGCCAGCACGAACCACACACGAAAAAGCAGTATCTGCAATGTGGCTTCAATATTTCTTTAGAACGATGAAATGGCCGTCATGTAGTGATTGAAACAGCTATCAAATAATTAGTAGAATACCACATATCAAATTATTACGAAGATATTGAAACGCTATTAGTTAGCAGACTATCAATTTGTAAAATAGACCACAATGACCCTACAATCACGTTTAGTAGAATACAAAAATGCTAAATTATTTTGACGATACACCATCGAAAGACTATTTAAAAAGCAGACTTGCCCCAATTTGCATCATTGACGTTGACCACCGACAAGCCATAGTTCTTAAAATTTTAGCAGAATACGAAATGTGCAAAATTATTACGATGATACACCATTCAAACACTATTTTATTACGCGGATTGGCCCCCAGGTGAGTTGTTCCATTCAAAGTTGCTGACACGGTCGACTTGACAGATTACGGCAATAGTATGCCACGAGAAATACGAGTGGGCGGAGTCCCTTCCATTGGTTTTACTAGGCATAAGGAACGCTTACAAAGAAGACTTGAAGTGTACCCCCGCTGAACTAGTCTAAGGTGAGTCACTGCGGTTACCAGGTGAGTTGTTCCATTCAGAAGTTGCTGACACGGTCGACTTGACCACTACCAGCTTCACGCCACGGCAATAAGCCAACCTTCGTCTTCAAAGACTTGCGCTTATCTAGTCACGTGTTCTTAAAAGACGAGACCTCTGGTTCATTAAAACCAGCTTATACTGGACCGCACGAGGTCTTACAGCGAGGAGACAAAGTATTCAAAATACTTATAAAAGGTAATCCAGTCTCAGTACCCATAGACAGACTCAAACCTGCCTACCTACTGCCTGAATCACAAACCAACACCACTACCCCACACACAAATGCACACCAAACTACACCCCTGTTCCCAACCCGCCTGATGCTGTAGGAAGTGGCACCAGGACGACCAGGTTTGGTCGGAAGGTACATTTTCCTGATTACGCCAGGTAGGTGCAATAACTAGTGGAGAAAGAGGGGTTACAACCACAGCAGTTCGTTGTGCTAGTGCCGCGGGATTTTTCGTCCCCCCTCTTATAATTTTTAAAAGAAAGAGAGCAAAAGACGTATTAAGAGATGGAGCACCGCCTGGAACCATTTTCGCATTTAATCCTAATAGTGGCTATATCTTATTTTTCTTATGGCTGCAACATTTTGTAGAGACAGTAAAACCAACAACAGAAAAAAAGTTTTACTCATTCTAGACGGACATGCAAGCCACACAAAAAATTTGGAAGCAATTACTTACGCAAGAACACGCAACGTTATTTTACTTTCATTACCTGCACATATAACATACAAACTCCATTCGCTTGATGTTTTCTTTTTTAAGCCATCAAGTCTTTATTACATAGATGAAACCGAAAAATGGCTCCGCCAAAATCCTGGCCGAGTTGTGACATTTCAAGTCCATGCTTTTCGGAAAAGCCTACTTACGAGCTGCTTCCGTAGGTACTGCTGCAAATGGTTTTTCAAGAACTGGCATCTTTCCGTTGAACAGAGATGTGTTCGCTGATTATGAATTCATAGCCACTGAAGGAGAACCAAATGAGAATATTGAACCTCAGATTGAGGTTGATCCTTTATCTGAAATGTTACCTAAAATTCAGAAAATAGAACCAACTTCTGGTACAGCTGACCCTAAACAAACAGCGATACTCGTATTTGTATTAAACATATATAATAACTTATCACAGAAAGCAATCAAATTGCACAAATTGAGGATCATAGATACGCACAATTTAGATACGTTAGTGACATCAATTGTGTGTGATATAAATTCATATGAGTGCCATGTACTCTAAATGTGCCTCTTGTAAAGTCAAAAAACCATTGTTAAATGTGGAAATGAATGATGAAACTGAATGTTCATGGCTAGAATGACAATGCAAACAACATAAATACATCAAACAAAACAGCGAAGGTACTACAAATTCTCAAATCACAAAAAATATGTAAACGTAACAAGAACAAGCACAATCATAGAATTGATTTCACTATTTGCAAAAGAACTAAATTTATTTAAAACTCATTTCTTTAAAATAATAAAACATCAATACTCAAAATATCGAGAATCCTTATATTCATTAAGGATGAATAAAGAATGAATTATGCATATTGGTAGAAATATTGGTAGACATGTTAGTACTCTTTCTAGACCAAATACAATAATTCCACTAAATGTAGATATGGACGAGATCGGGCTACAAACGGTTCCCAACAAATTATCAAAAGTGTACGCACAGAAAGGGAAGAAGACTGTAGGAAAAATAGTATCTGCGGAAAGAGGCCAAACCGTCACTGCTGTTTGTTGCATTAGTGCCTCAGGATCTTACGTACCGCCTGCATTAATTTTTCCTAGAAAGCGACAAAAGGTAGAATTGTTGGACGGAGCTCCAGATGACAGCCTACAACTTGTGTCAGATTCGGGTTACATGAATTCCGATTTGTTTATAACCTGGTTACAACACTTTATTAAGATGGTTAAACCGTCCACCAATGATCCAGTTCTTATCATTCTCGACAACCACTCTTCACATTTGAGTTTTGAGTGCTATAGAATTAGCTCGCGAAAATGGCATTGTTCTATTAAGTTTACCACCACACACGAGCCATCGCATCTTTGGACACAGGATTTTTCGGAATTTGAAGAAGGCATATGCTTAAAGCTTGTGATGATTGGCAAGTGTCAAATATTGGACGCGCTATCACAGTTTCAAGTGGTTCGAATATTTGAGACAGCGTTTATGAAGATTGCTTCAATAGAAAGAGATAAAAATCGTCATGGCATCTGGCCATTTAATAACTAAATTTTTCAGATGAAGATATTGCTCCATCTGAAGTTACTGATCTGCCCGAACAAATAACGGATCCTTCACTAACCAGTGGACCTATTGAAGCTTTTACTATTGAATTATCACAAGGTGATGACTTAACTAATCAGAATATTGATAAAGATGTGTCACAAGTAATTGAAACGTCTGCTGGACCATCTTCAGATATCCAATTTCAACTTCATGATACCAGTTCTTGTTCACAGTTACAAATTAAAGAATCCGATCATCCATTAGCTGTCAATGCACCTGGTGAAATGATACAGCAAGCAGATGAAACTATTCGTCAATCGGATAATGAAGTCCCATCGATTGAACCTTCTTCCAGTCCCAGCACTCTGCAATCATTTAATCATATATTTAATCATATATAAACAGTGAACATTGCAAGCTTACAGTGAGCACCAAGACGCTTGCAATGTTATTCTAATTACAAAAAAAACCATTAAATTCCATATCTTACTTATTATACAATACATTAAAATACCAACTATTATATATATATATTCATCAATCGTCAATCATTTGATTCATTTACATCAATATTAGTTCATACTACAAAAATTGATATAAATATAAAAATTAATAATTCAGAATGTCAATAATATCAATGTCGTCACACTTTAAATTTTATCAATGTCATTAACAATTGTAAAAAAAAAAATATATATAAAAAAAAAAATAATTCTAAATGTCAGTAATGTCAATGTCGTTACATTTTAATTTTATCAATGTCAATAACAAATGAATACAGAACAAACAACAAGAAATTAAAATCGATTTGATAGGTAAATTAATAATGTCAGATTCTCAATTGTTATTATTTTTATAAAATTCTCATGAACCCTTCTACTGTGGCTCCGTTCCCATCATGATTGCATTCAGGTAGTTCGTGACGCATAACGCTATCTGACTCATGCTATCAGAGAATAAGTCTACTTTGGGATATGTGCGCAACAGACCATTTATCAGCACTATAGCTCTCGCGGTAGGAGTATTGGCCGACTGCGGCAAACGCCACGATGGCGGAGTGGTCAACAGGCGATGTTGCCGACGCCCAGTAGCGCGTACATACATGTCCGGCACAAAAAGACAAATGCACTCAGTCACTGATGGGTTGTCTACTTTATTGGATAGAAGAAGACAATAGTGAATGATATGCGTGACTTTTTGTCTCATTTCGAGTGTTTCCAGCCCTATCATCCCCGAAACAAACAAGGATGGATAAAGAAATGGGTAATATCCAAACTCTCGCTTGTAGAGATAGCGTGCGAATCTTCTCTGTATTTTCTCAATCATATCTATGTACAGCTTCTCATGGGGATACCAAACAATGGCATTGTATTCGAATTTGCTCCTTACATACGCGTTGTAGAGAAGCTTCACTATATGTAAGCTACCGAATTGGGAAGCTGTTCTTATTATAAAACCCAGGGATTTACTTGCTGCCTTGCACGTATTTATAATATGGTCGCGAAAGTTTAAACCAGCGTCGAATGTCACCCCAAGATCACGTATTGAAGTGACCCGCTCAAGCGCATCTCCAGCAAGCATATATGTTGACATTATTGGAGAACGCGACCTGGTGAAAGTGATCGATTTACATTTTGCGGTGTTCAACGACAGCTTGTTCGCAATGCTCCACTCCATAACAGCGTCAATGTCACACTGCAAGGTCGCGCAATCATCAACACCCCTAACCGATGCAAATACTTTTAGGTCATCGGCAAACATGAGACATTTTGAGCCGGAGAGAACTGTTGGCAGGTCATTCACCATTATTAAAAACAAGGTTGGGCCAAGAGTGCTACCTTGACTTACGCCAGATCGAGTATAATATTCATGGGACCTATAGCTACCCAGCTTGACGTATTGTCTTCGGTCTCTGAGATAGTCTGCTACTAGTCCCAGGAGCATACGATCAAATCCCAGTGACGAAAGCTTAGAAAGGAGGACATCATTATCTATACGATCGAAAGCTTTTGCAAAATCAAAATATGCCGCATCGACCTGACAACCCGGCGCCACATTATTCCTCAAGTAATCAACAAATCCAATGTGATTAGTCTGAGTAGAGCGTGCGGGGCGGAAACCGTGTTGGGCGTTATTGAGAAAATGGTTGGCTTGGAGTAAGATGTGCTTATTAAGAATTGACTCAAATATTTTGCCAAATACCGATAGTATTGCGATGGGTCTAAAGCTAGCGATATCCGCAGATGCTGCACTCTTAGGAATCGGTGTAACCCGCGAAACCTTCCACCTGTTTGGATAGGAACACTGTTTGAGGGATAGATTGAACAAGAACAGTAGTGGTTCCTCTAAAGCAGGCATACAATCTTTAACCAAGTACGGTGGTATATTGTCCGGACCGTGCACGGATTTAGCTTTTAAACGACGCGTTGCAACTTTCAGGTCTGTACTAGTTATAGAAGGTATGCCGATTTGATGTTCGTAAGAGATGACGTCGATGTCAGCTTTTTGAGGATTTAATTGTGGAATGTTTTTATGAAAAACCGAACTAAAAAAATTTGCGAAGCTGTCAGCTGCCTCCTGTCCACAGACCGTTCTACCTTCATAGGAAAATACTTCGTTTTGGTGTCTATTCCTCTTTCTACTCTTAACATATTCCCAGAAAGTTGAAGGGTCACTAGCTATTTTACCCTCTATGGTGCTCAAATAGTTCTGGTAAGCTTTGTCTATTAGCGTCTTAACTTTTGTCCTGTAGTATCTAAAAAGCTCTTTATTAAAAACCTTTCCTTCCTTTTTAAACATTTTTAGGTTAAAATGCTTCTGTTTGATGAAATATATAATTTCTCCTGTATACCACCTGGGATAAACATACTTTTTTTGGTACTGTGCTGCACTCTTTATTGGGACGTGTCTATTAATTACATTAGTTAGATTCCTGTATAGACTATCTACAGCTAGATTAACATCAGTCTCCTGTAGAAGATCGCTCCAGTCTATGCATGCAATTTCCGAATACAGGGCATGCAAATCAGCCCTTCGAAAGTTCCACTCAGGGTTATGGTAAGTGACGCCGTCACTTTGAGGAGGGGGAGGTTTTTGTACAGTTGCGTTGTTCCCAATGCAGGTGAAATATATTTCAAGAGCAGGGTGGTTTGCTGCTTTGTCCAATGGTACGAGGGGTTCAGTTTCGAAACCTATTTTAAATTTTTTTGTGTCCTCGGATGTTAGTATCAGATCAAGGTTGTATGTACATGCAACATCGTTGTAGATATTGTAACAAGGTCGTAATTTACAAAATTCCAGAAACAAATCAAATTGTTTTACCGTAGCCTTAGTACATGAGTTAAGATTAAAATCACCTAACACTATTATTTTATAATCAGAGTATGCATTTACAGCATTTTCCATGCATGTGAGAACATCAAGATATTGATTAACACTATAGCTAGGAGGAAGGTAAACAATACATACAAACAACCTAATGCACTTACTTGATATAATTGCAAATAATAGTTCCTTATCCTCCGTTAACCCATCTATATCCGTGATTCTTTTTACCACGTAAGAGTCTCTAACAGCTATCAATAAACCACCGTATCCTGTATCTCCAGCTCTGTCTTTCCGAAATACCATATAGTCTGGCGGAAATAATTCGGCATTATGCACAGAACTATCAAGAAACGTCTCCGTAAGAGTAATAATGTCATATGAGTTAGCGAGTACATTATTGTGTAAAACTGTAGTTTTAGATCGTAAACCCCTTACATTTTGGTAGTAGATTATACATTTCTTAGCCTTTACTTTAAATCGCGTATTATTCGTTTTCATACCATTTAATTAACTTTATTTATATACCTCTGTGTAACGATATTTCTACCCAAGAAAAAACTTCAAAGAGTCAGAGTTAGTACAATGAGTTGTCGGAAGAGTTGAATGTTTACATATGTCAATTTTTATATTATCTACTATTACATTGTATATTGATCTAAATCCTTGTCTATTAATTATACCAGAATTATAGGAGAACATGTCAAGTGAAAGGTAACTATTAGTGTCAAAATAATATACATTGGTGGAGTGGAGGAGCTGTTTATGTAGTTGGTAGCCAAATGTTATGAATTAAATACATCTTTTAAGGAAAACGACAACCAAGCACTATCCACTTCTACTTTTGTTAAGCCGTCGGATATCTGCCCATTACCAAAATGAAATTTTAATAAATAAAGTAGCGCAACAAATCGGAAATACTTACAAGCTTACAAAAACTAAGTAGAAGAAGATATGAAACAGAAAGAAGAGAAGGCAAAGAAGATTAAAAAAACAAGTATAAAAAAGAAGGCAACAAAAAATATTGAAACATCAAAGAGGCCTACATTGTTGACTACAACTACGGGTTCTGATGTCATAAGGTGCCCTCTTTACTCAGAAGTGTACGTGTACGTCCAGAGGAACACTGGATCCAGTGTAGCAGATGTGAGGCTTGGTGGCATGACGAATGTACCGACTACCTGGGATTTGGAATCTTCAAATGCGACATCTGCATCTGTCAAGGTTGAAAATTGTACCTATTGTCCTTTATGCGCACTCTTAGCTTGTGTGGAGCATCACGTGTGCGTACTCCTAAATACGAGATACCTTAAGAGAGCACATGAGACATGTCTTCGAAAATCTTTTAAGTGCAATGTAAAATAAAATAAGTCTGACATAAATAGACAGTCCTTATTAATATTAGTCGTCAATTCACTATTAGTCCTGTCGAGATGAGTGAAAGTTGTGAAGTGTTTAAAACTACAAAAGGTGGCATTAAATTAAATGTTTACGGATTCACGTACGAAAAGAACAGAATAGTAAAAAATACTTATTATTGTATATGTGAGTTACACAAACAAAATAAATGCAATTCTCGGGCAATAACTAAGTGTGTTGAGCAATCACGAGAACATATTATTGTTAAACGAGTCAACGTACATAACCACGAACTAAACGCAAACAGACTCAAAACAGTCAAATTATTAAATGAAATTAAGTTGAAGACAATTGAATGTCTCACTGAAAACTTAGCATAATATTAGAAAACAGTATTTCAACTCAACCTGATATTGTACATATTATACATATGCGTCATCGTCATTCACGTCACCGCTTTGAAACAAGTTATTTACATGGAAAATAATAAACATAAGGAAACATATTTATAATGAACCTCAAGATTTATACTTTAATATTAGACACGAAACGTTACAGTTAAACAACGAGAATATTATAATGAAGGATGAAATAATTACGGAAAATAAACGGCTAATAATTTATTCAACTCAAAAAAAGATTGATTTTTTGTTGATCAGATTTGTGGATATTAGATGGAACGTTTAAGGTAGCACCCAAAAACTGTACACAGTACACGGTAACGTTATGAATGGATACAATAAAACTATACCCCTTCTATTTGCTTTGTGTACACATAAAGGTAGAATTACATATAATCAAATCTTTAATTTCATAATCGATTATAGCAATGAAAATAATATTACATTAAAATTGAAAAATTGCATAATGGATTTTAAACAAGCAGTTATTCTTAGTGCAAAACAAACATTGTGGTGTTGAAGAGGGGAGGAGTCAAAAATTTTGAAAAATGAGTTTTTTGTGTATTTGCATACTAAACATCGATACGTAATACGGTAAACAGGGAACGAGTCAAAATAATGTACCATTATTTTTGTAAAACTCAGATACAAAACGAGCTTTGTTATAAAAATAAAACCTTTGCCCAAAAAATTTGTGTTTAAAAGTATAAGTAAAATGCGACAAGTCGAGACATCTCGAAATGCATAATCGTCGTGTTGTGTCAGTTTCATACATTCGAGATTCATTGCGCCGCAAATAATTTTATTATTATAGGTAGTTATAGGTAGTACTTTATCTTAAAATGTTAAGCAATTTTACAGGTTTACATGAACGCGTGTCAGATAATTTTGGCCACACGTCATCAACAAATATATCTATCGTGAGCAGCGAGTTAACTGAAGAACAATTAGATGCTGTCCAAAGTATGAGAGTTGGTAGCTCCTGACCTGGGATTCCAATCATAAGATGATTGTCCTACTGGTTGGTATTTTTTATAGTTATTCAGTTTATTCGGAATACCAATAGATGGGTAAGGTCGCAGAAGCTATTGATAACACAGCAACTGAGTTAAATAGGTAGGTAAGTATATTAAATTTCGAGTTATTTTTACCTACGGTACCTATTATTTTGAATTATGTTTTTCTTATTATTGACCAAAATGTTATACCTTTGTTTCAGTTAGTTCATTCAGTGGAGAACCGGCCGAAACCAATGATTACAGTTCAGATGATAGCGTGCGTGATAGGAGTCTTTTGAGAAAGTAGTCACCGAACAAGAAAATGATAGCCACATAATTCAAGACTTAGTTGGAACAAATAATCAACGGCAAAAACGTAAGGGAACAAACATACGGAAAATAATTACCAAAAAAAGAAACAAAGGATTAACATATAAAACACAAACAGGCAAAACAATTCAGTCTAGACAGGTTACTCCTTTACCGAAACACATCTGGCGAACCTAAACCAAGGAGCATGAATCATATTTATAACTTAAAAGTAAATGGAACTATGCTTGAAGTTTGCAAGGGTTGTTTTTTGAAAACATTTGGTATTTCTAATAAAAGCGTTGAGGTGGCAATACCAAAAAAATCTATAAGAGTATCAGGAATTCCTAGCCCGGACAGACGTGGATCACATGTACCTCCTAATAAAATAGGAGATGATGCAGTGGAAACAATAAAGAATCATATACATTTTTATTAGAGATGGGCCGAATGTAATTTGTACCGAATACGAACTTCGGCTGAACATTCGGCAAAAATAAAAAATTCGGCCGAAGTTCGGCCGAATTTCGGTTGCTGCAACTCCGCTTTCTTGAGATGGACACGTTGTGACGTGTTTAAGCTGCGATGCCTACGCTGCCCGCCCGCAACACCGCGCGTTACCCCGCGCTTCCCGGTCACTCATTTCATCAGTTCAGTTATTGCGTCATTATTACCGTTGCGACACGTGCGTTATTGTTTACACTAAATAAATAAATATCTAACGTGATTTCTAGTAGACTACCGAAGAATAAAGTAACAAATACTTAATATTTTATTCATTGCAAGTGACTTTGCATACTTTAATAATGAGTGGAAGAAAAAAATCAATTGTTTGGAATTTTTACACAGAAACCGATGAAGAAAATAAAGTGAAATGTACATTGTGTAGTTCATTAATATCTCGTGGTGGAAAAGGGCGTTCAGCTTCTACTTTTGCTTTGACCAACCATCTTAGAGTGAAGCATTATCAAGAGTTTACAACACAAATCCAACATTTACCTCATACGCCAAATCTAATCTTACCTTCTACTAGTGCTTCGACATCGAACATACGGATCGCCGCGCCTATAAGTGTGTCCTCGTTACGTCAAGCATCTATCGAAGGTTCCTTTGAAAATAAATGGAGGATAGATGATCCACGATCTCAAGAAATTCACAAAACCATTGCAGAAGTGATAGCCGTAGATAATCAGCCTATATCAATTTTAGAAGATACTGGATTTAATCGGTAATGGCAGTAGTAAAGCCTAAATACCAAATTCCAAGCCGTAAACACATGACTGAAACTATTTTACCGCAACTGTATGAACAATTAAAAAAGTATATTTTGAATCAGTTATCTACAGCCAAAACGATTTCAGTTACAAGTGATATGTGGACTTGCATCAATAATATGTTATGCTTCTTAAGCTTTACTGTGCATTGGCTTGACAACGATTTTAAATTGAACCACGGAGTACTGCGAATGAAATCATTCGCAGTCCAGCATAGGGCGGAACATATCCGCAGTGTTATAGAAGAAATAGTTAATGAATGGCAGATTTCACAGAAAATTAATGCTGTGGTGACAGACAACGGACGCAATAATGTAAAAGCCGTAGATGAGAGTCCTTTTGTGGGAAAACAATGCTTCATCCATACTTTGCAGCGAGTAATAGACAAGGCTATAAAAGAGCAAGAAAATGTAAACGAAACCTTCACGGCGAGTCGTTGTATCGTAACTCACTTCCATCACTCAAGAAAAGTTAAAGCTGATACAGACTGAGCTACATATACCACAACATCAATTAGTCCAAGACGTCAGCACACGTTGGAACAGTAAATTTTGATATGGCTGACAGGTTATTGGAACAAAAAAGAGCAATTTCTCTGTACATATCAGACAATAGTGCTACAATAAATTTTCAAAATATGACAGAGAGACAATGGGATCTTCTTAAAGAATGTTTGTCCTTACTCAAGCCTTTTGAAGAAGTCACCAAGAAAGTCAGCTGACTTTCTTGGAGATATACATACAAGAGTATGTGGAGCTCCACATACTCTTGTATATCTGAAGTAATTCCCAACGTCATGATACTTTCGAAATACTTAGCCAAAGAAGAAGTTCAATCGGCTTGTTTAAATACGGACGCTATTCGGTTGTCACTAAAAAATGAGTTGGATAGACGGTTTCAGCATATTGAAGATGATAAATACTACACCTTGGCTACATTACTGGATCCGCGCTTCAAAATGAATTTTTTCACCCCAGACAATGTACCTTTTATCAGATGTGCTTTTCTAGCAGAATATGTAAGAAGGAGCGCAGATATGGAAATTTCAAGCAGTGACGAGGATGAAGTTATTCAGACAACACAGACTTCCTCACAATCGAACATTGAAGATACACACAAAACATTCTGGAGCTGTTATGAGGAACTGGCAGCAGCAAAGCCGACGAATGTGAAAGAAACCAGAAGCCCAATTGCGTCTGAACTAGATAGATATTTGAGTGATGGTTTGCTGCATAAAGAACAATGTCCATTCAGCTGGTGGGCTAAGAACAAGGACAAGTTTCCTAATCTGAGCTTTTTGGCACGATTTTTTTTAAAACTCCTGGAAGCTCAGTATGTTGTGAGCGACTCTTCTCAGAAGCAGGAAACATATATAAAAAAAAACGTAACAGACTTTGCCCAGATACAGCAGAATCTCTAGTGTTTCTGCACCACAATTTACCATTGGTAAATTTTATATACAAATAGATTAAGTAATAAATATTTTTAAAAATTTGTTTACAAATTGGACTGATTACTCTGAAATTTGATTTTCTTAATAATACATACTAAATGATTATAAAATTATGACAGACTGTTTTATTTACTTCTCTCATCTCATACTTGAATCATTTCATTTTCGAACCGAATTTCTTCATTTTGAACCGAATTTCGGCCGAATGCCGAAGTTCTGTTTAATTCACAATTCGAATGTGAAACGAACTTCGGCCCATCCCTAATTTTTATCCATTATACGAATCCCATTACAGCCGCAGTCATACAAACAAAAAATACTTACCTGCAGGTCTGTCACTAACAATAATGTATCAGATGTATAAAGAAAAAGAGGAAAATCCCGTATCATATTCCGTTTTTGGTAATGTTGGGTTTGTCTTTCAAAAAACCCTCGCTGGATACCTGCAATACATGCGATGCATACAAAATGAAAATTAAACTAGCTTTGCCACCTGAATCTGAAACTAAAGAGAGAACTTGGATATCGGCCAATTAGAAGCTGACTCAGCCTATTCAATGAATAAAAAAGACAAAGAAGAGTCTAACGGTGATAGTAGAGTATACTGTTTTGATCTCCAACAATGTCTCCCAACTCCTTATTTGAAAACAAATATCGTATTTTACAAACGGCTTCTGTGGACCTTTAATTTAACTATTTACGATTGTTTTAGTAAAAGAAGCAGTTAGTTTGTACAATTTTTTAAAGTCACTGCCACCTCAAGTAACCTTTTATTCTGATACATGCGGTGGGCAGAATAAAAATAGTCATGTTGCCGCTATGTTTTTATGCATAAACAAACTCAGACCAGATTCGCTAATGGATCAGAAGTTTCTAGTTCCTGATCGAACGTAAGAAAAAAGAACTTTTATGGCTCATGTATATGTTCTCAGAGACTGGCATAATTTGGTAAGAGTGACGAGTCCAAACATTACTGTCGTAGATATGAAAAGCGATATGTTCTTGAATTTTGCTAAATTATTTAAAGTGCCATTGCAGTTACGAAAAGTAGATTCCTCTGGCGATAAATTTATATGGCATGATGTGAAATGGTTTCGATGTAGTGGTGACAACGCAACAGGTGTTATTAAGTTTAAAACCAAATTAGACAGCTCAACTGAGTGGTGACAACGCAACAGGTGTTATTAAGTTTAAACCCAAATTAGACAGCTCAACTGAGTTTAAGGAAATACGTTTTTGCAGAAGGGGCAAAGCGAATGATTGTTTGAATCCTGAGAAATGTTATGAAGACCAAGTGCCTATAAGTCAAGAAAAAAGAAATACCTACTAAGTATATTAAAGATAACAATTGCCATGATTTTTATAATAACTTGGTAATTAATACAAACACATGCGATGTCTATCCCGATCTTGAAGAATTCAACGATGTCTAAGTTTCTAGTGTTGGACTGTATTTAAGTTAGTGTTTAAGTTTTATTGGGACTATTATAGTCACTACTTGTATGCCAATAAAACTGTTTCAATTAATAAATTCATTTATTATAGTAACTGAATGTAAATATAATAAATTTCATTTATAAAGCAAAAGCAATTAACATAAATAAATAATACATAAAGATATAATTCGGGTCCACTCACCTAAAGTTCTTTATCCGAAATTGTTCATCCTAACGATTTGTAATCCGAATGATCACTCCTCCTAAAATTTTTCATCCTAAAGTTTTTATTCATACTATTTGTAGTGCTACCGTCGATGTTAATACGTGGGGCGCACTATAAGTTTCCGGAATGAATATGAAAAAATACTATTAAAGGTACAAAATTAATTTATTGTTTTTCAAAATAATCTCCCTTGGCGTCTATGCACTTTTTCATTCGATCAAACCAGTTTTGAAAACTTTTGTGCCACTCCTCTGTGGTGACCTCTGAAACGTGTTTTTCATACTCCTCGACAGCCTCTTCTGGTGATGAAAATCGTTGGCCGCGTAATTGGTTCTTAATTTTTGGGAACAGATAAAAGTCACAAGGTGCCAGGTCGGAACTGTATGCAGGATGACTCATGAGTTCTACATTTTTCGCCTTCAAAAAGTCGTTTGTCTGTCTGGCCGTGTGAGAACTAGCATTGTCGTGGTGCAGGATGATACGGCGTTTACGGTTATTTTTACGGAGTTCGTCAATAACTTCCGGCAAACAAATGGTCCTGTACCAGTCACTATTCACAGTACGACGATTTTCTAAAGCAACAGTAGCCACGTGTCCAGTTTTATTAAAAAAAGAAGCAATCATCCGCTTAGATGCACTTTTCACGCGAACCACTTTGGTTGGTTTCGTCTCATCTTGAAAGACCCATAAGCTCGATGGCTGCTTTGTTTTGGGATCGTAGCAATAAATCCATGTTTCGTCACCTGTTACTATGTCCCACACCAAATTTGACGCACCTTCGTTAAATCTGGTAAGCATGGCACTGCACCAAGTGACGCGGTCCGTTTTTTGATCCTCGGTCAAGTTATGTGGGATCCACCGCGAGCACAGCTTTCTCACACCCAAATGTTTGTGTAGGATTGATTGAATTTGACTCATGCCTATTTCTAAGGATGCGCGAATTTCATGGTAGGTCACATGCCTGTCTGTTTCAATCATACGGCGCACAGCATCGATGTTTTTGTTGGTCACAGCGGTGGACGGCCGACCATCGCGAGATTCGTCACTGAGATTGATACGACCACGCTTGAATTCTGCAAACCAGCTATAAACAGTCGTCTTGCATGGAGCTTCATCGCCAAAAGCTGTTTCAAGCCGAGCGATGCTCTGTTGAGCCGTCAAATTACACTTAAAATCGTAGAAAATCATACTACGAAAATTTTCCCGAGTTAAATCCATGTTGATGCAGACACACAATTTTTTAAATGGCGCCACAAGGTAAAAACAAAAGACAGTCAGATGAAACAAACTGTATTCTACAGCCAAAGAGTTCTATTTTCAAATGTTGTAATAAATTTTTGAATATTGTTTATGTAAGTGGCCAGTTCCGGAAACTTTTAGTGTAACCTATGTAACACTCATGTTTCCGAAAATTGTTATCAATAAAATCGTTAACATACAATGTTAAAGCTCCTACTGTTTTTTATCCTAACGTTTTTATCCCTAAACATAATTACCATAATATTGTCAATCATACTTAGAAAGAAACATTTATCTACCAAATGTAATAAAAATATATGTCGGTAGAATTATATTTTATTTATAGTTTTAATTCGAGGGTATGATTTTTATTTTGGGGTATGCTTTAATAACGTACTGAGTTGTGTTTATTGCTAAATTCATGTCAGTGTTTTATTATCATTACTTACGTACATGTTTGTGTTAATGCTTTATTAATATGGAGGAAAATTATTTAAAATCATTAAAAACCAGTCGCGGCGGATTAAAATTAGACGTACATGGATTTATACATGAAAAAAACCGTGTAACAGTGGATAAACAATATTGGGCGTGTGAATTATATGTATGTTTAACGGTTGTCTTGTACCCATAGTACAAGCCTAGGCTTAGTTTTGGACAAAATGACTTTGTGTAGCCCTGATTGGTATGTCCTGAAATTATTATTATATTACATTATATTATATTACAAAACAACTTTTTACATTTAGCAATTTTTTTTGGTTATTTGTTGTAACATACTTATTACTATTAATTAGAAAACCGTTTAGAATGATTAAAGGTTGTTTCACTGATTTTTTGGCTTAAATGAATGAAAATCATAAAATACGACTGATTTACGGTTATGTTTATGACCTTTTTCGTTTTCGATTCGTTTCTGGCACTTCGCCAGCCGCTACCGCGGCACGCTCGCTACGCTCGCTCGGCTCACAATTCTAACCTAACCTAAACCAAGAACTATAAATATGACCGATTCGTTTCTGGAACTTGGCTAAATGACCGCAGCGAGATTTCGCTCGCTCAGCTCGTGCATTATGGTCGCAGTTTTAACTTAAGATTTACTCTTATCTTTGCAGGTACACACCGCTCTAAATAAAATTAAAGAAGACGCTTTAATTAATAAAACAAAAAACCAATTCATATAATTAGTGAGTGCGGAGCAAGCACTTCCTCAAATATACGTGCTAATATGCCAACAAACTTGAACTTGAGACAAGTAATATATCGTCAAAGAAACAAAGAAGAAAAAAATTATTGAACCTGATACTATTAACTTTGACATAAATCATAATATTCTTCAATTGGAAAAAAGTCTAGTACCACTAAACAATTTCTTACTTATTTATTTGCTTCGACTTATTTAATAATGGACGGAACATTTAAAGTCGCCCCGAAAATTTTTCAGCAAGTTTACACAATACACGGCTGTATAAACACGAAAACGTTTCCTTTAGTTATAGCATTGTGTACAAATAAAGACAAAAGCACATACGATAAATTGTTCTCATCTTTGATCGAGTATTGTCAATCATTAAATTTGATTTTATCGCCAAAATACATAATAATGGATTTCGAAAAGGCGTCACAGTTAAGTGCCAAGTATAATTTTGAAAACGCAGTGATAAAGGGTTGTTATTTTCGTTTGGGCCAAATTTTATATAGACGAGTGCAAAGTCGAGGTTTCCAAAAACTATATGGATCAATCGAATCGTTTTCATCAGAAATCAAATGTATTTTAGCACTTGCCTAACTTCCAGCTGAAGAAATTCCTACATATTTTGACGAATGGAAGCAAAATATCTCTCCCGAAGCAAAGGTGATAGCAGAATGGTTTGGTGAAAATTATATATGGGGTACCTGTTCTTCACTACCTAAATATGAACCATGCTTATGGAGCACGTATGTTTTAAACGAGGAAAACATACCACGTACTCAAAATAGTGCTGAATCATGGCATAATCGTTTTCAATAATTCGTAGATCAGCACCATGCAGGATTTTATTTGTTATCTAAGAAAATTGTTCTAGAATTACAGCATCAAGCTGCAGAAATCCAAAAACATCTTAACGGGGCTCCCCCTGCCGCCATGAAAAGAAAATACAACGACAAAGATGATAGAATTAAATATATATTGAATTTTAAAGCAAAATACACCAATAAAAGAGATTATTTGAAAGCTATAGCCGCTAATATTAAACTACTTTAGTTGAAATGTGTAAATGAAAACATGTATTTAACTACTTGTACCAGGGTACTGGTATTTTTATTTCTTATCATGTTATGTGTAAATAACTAAAACTGTAAAAGTTACGCAAAATTAATGTAAATAATACTGATTATTATGAATAAAAATAAATCTAAACAAAAAAGGTATGACTTTCAATAATAGTGTAAAAGATGGTTATGTTGACAAAATATAGGAAAAGAAATTATAGTATAATAGATGTTTATTGCTACCGACATTATGAAGTTGAATGATTCGGAATTAAAACATTAGAGACAGAGTAGTTACGAATTGTGATTGTTAGGATGAAATATGTTAGGAAGAACATTTTCGGAGTTCCAATTTTCGGAGTTGAAAATGTAGGTGAACTTAGGCGCACCCATATAATTCAATAATATATATATTTAATATCTGATTTTTGTTAAGGTAAAATAAGACATGTCAGTTATTATTATTAATAATTTAATAATTAAGAAAAAAATTGCAAAATGAAGGCTATTTTATTACATAAAGTTAAAAACAAATTAGTGATATTTTGTAATAACTTTCTTATTAAACTATGTTTATCTTAAAAAACAAAAGAGTATTTTCTTTAATGACCTGCAGGGCTAATAAGGCCATCTCATGAAACGAATTGGATTCCAGTTCGTCCGCCGAAACGCTTTCGAATTTATCTGTTGTCGTAAAATGAATCACATAAGAGACGATTCGTCTAAAATGCGGTTCATCGTACGATTCGGATTAAGATGAAATGTTGCAATTTTAAAAATGTATCACAATTTTTTTGCGATTATTCCCCCTCTAGCTCTGTCCTCCTCCGGTTAAAAACAATCCATAGATTTCAGCTTTTTTTTTGCAAGATGAGTCCGCCTTTCATTTAACGTCAGACCAACTTTAGAAAAGATACGCTAACATGGTACGGACGTGGCAGTGATGTTCAACCGTTTTAGCATATATTTATAGAGCCTGGGATATACAGCTTTTCGCTCGTTCCACCAGAGCAATGGATTTTCCGTTCAATTAATTATAGGTTCTGACATGTACTTGTCGAACTCGACGATACCCGCCGCAGTTGCATTTTGTGGAACGAAAGCAGCTGATGACGAGACTGCGCTAATGGTAATTGTTGAGCTGATTCTTCTTGAACTGTCTCTTGTGCGGCGATTCTTGTTTTGATTGCCGATGCTGACATTCGATGTTATTGAATCCACTTTTCTTAAATCGGGGATCTAATACTGTCGCCTCGCTAAGAAGTGAATTATTTTCGACATCGCGGAATCTTAAATGCTTTTGCAATTACAGTGCACTATGTAGGCGTTTAATTATTTCAATATTGGATGTGTATCTACTGAGAATTCTGTTTATTATTTTGCAAAATACTATGTACTTTGACGCTGACACATAATTTTCACTACTTATTTCTACAGTGATTTCATAAAAGATTTTCAATAATTCTACTGCTTTTTCTATTACCAACCAATCTTCTTGAAATAAGCTTAGGTCAGGTCGCATTATTGCAAGTGTGGCAATAAGAGCATCTTTTATTTTTAAAAATCTTGACAGCATATCGTAGCTGGAATTCCATCGTGTTGCCATGTCTTGTTTAAGTTTTAACGGTGCGATATTCATTTGCTTTTGTATTTCTTTTAATTTTTTCGTTCCTGGTATACTTCTATTAAAATATTCAACAACAGCCTTAACCCTATTAGTGGTGTCGCATATTTAGCTGATGCTTGCTAGAACGACTAAATTAAGAAAATGTGCAAAGCACGATATTGATCGCCAGCCACAACTTCTAACAGCACTTAAGATATTTGCAGCATTGTCGCTGACTATAGCATTTATATGATGCTGTATATTCCACTCGAGAAACTTCTCTTCCAGGAAGTTCTTAAGGTTGACGCTCGTGTGCCTCTCCTCAAATTCAATACAACCAATCATAACTGTGCATAACTTGTGGGTGTCGATATCTATAAAAAGCGCAGTGATTGCCATGAAACCGTCGTTCACAATAGAAGTCCAGGCATCCGTCGTAATACAAATAGCGGTTGCTTTTACGATTAGTTTTTTAACTGATTCTAAAAGTTTATTATATACTTTGGGAAGAAGGCTTTCGGAGAGAGTTTTCCTAGTAGGCAGGGTATATCCAGGGTTTAACATCTCTACGAACCTTCTAAACTTAACCTCGTCAACCATCCGTAGAGCATGATAACCTTTAGCTATCATTTTCACCAGCTGTTCGTCAAGCAGCTGAACTCTGTTCGTCGGTAGCGCTTTTTTTACTACTACAAAATCGGCCATCGATGGGGCTACCTGTCTAATTGCTCTATTTGACAAAATTGGAAATGGTTGGTTGTTCGTCTCCGCTTGTGCTACATTTGAACTGGTTGAGGGAATCGGCTGCATTTCTTCGATGGTCTCACTAACAGTTGCAATCTGTCTGCTGCTGTTCATTCCTATTGTTGGATGCATACTTTTCATATGTCGGCTCATGCTTCCTATTGAACTGGAATGAATTGCCAGTATCCGGGAGCAATGACAACATTTGGCCTGTTTGTTTAGAGTAACCTCTTCAAAATGATTCCACATTTGGCTACTTTTCCTTTTAGACGCCATACTTAGATACCTAACAATCAACCTAGTTACTTAACGAATAAAGGCGGAAACATATTTGTCTGGCGAGATGTGGCGCGCCATGATTGTCATGTGTCATGTTAAATTTTGCCGGGTAATAGGTACTGTTACAGTATGCGGTCGTGCCATATTACGCGTTATACATAACTCACAGTACTTACACAAGTCTAGTTATCACTATTTTTTGTCTAGGGGGAATGAGAGTCAATGGGTAATGCGGGTCAGTGGGTAATGCGGGTCAGTTTAAAATCAATAAAATCTACTACGTTTCAAAACACTACACAATCGCGGTACGGGGTACAGCTTTGCACCGCTCCCGCACTGGCCCGGCCGCCGACTCGCTAATTCGAAATTTCAATCGTAAACGTGAGTATTAAAATTATTTATTTTTATATTTGAAGTAATCTTGCAGTATAATACTTGAACTAGAGTTATGTGTGCTATTTTTTTTTTGTTTATTTTGCAATTGTGGCGATCTGTCTACACAATAAGCCACTAGTTTGGTTGACACAACGCATCCTTTTGTCCTTGTTACATAGAGCTTCCTCGCTCTGAGCAGGTAAATCTCTCTACAAAACTTGGAACGTCATTTCTTTTCAGCCTTCTAAACTTGGTGCTGCCGTCACCACCCAGTTCCATGGCTAGTTGATTTTTGTGGTTTATCAGTCTCTTTTGATATTTTGCACTATGTTTAGTGATTTCTTGGCGAACAGTATCGAGCTTTGTATCGTTGTAGATATATTTATTAGCTATATATTGTGGGATGTTAAGTATAGCTCTCAGTGTCTTGGTTTGGAATCTCTCTAGTATGTCTATATTGCTGTTGCTGGCTGTACCCCACAGTTGGATACCGTACGTCCATATTGGCTTCAGAATTTGGGTTGTAAACGGTGATTTTGCTGTTTGCATTTAGCTGTGAATGTCTTACAATAATCCAGTACATATTGCGCAAATTGGTATCTAATTGCTTTCTCTTCGTCCAAATATGTTTTTGCCATGTCAGCCTTAGATCATGGTGCATGCCCAGGTATTTTGCGTGCTCTGCTTGGGGAATTATTTCTTTGTTCAGCATAACTGGTGGGCAGCTGTCCTTTTTTAGTGTGAAGGTTACATGTACCGATTTGGCCTGGTTAGCTTTTATCCTCCAAGTTTTAAGCCATACTTCAAGACTATCCAATTGCAATTGTAACAGTCTTGATGCTGCACCAGGATTACGGTGTGCTATAGCAATTATTTGATTTTCTAATGTATTTTGTTTAATATTTCGATTCTAAAAAAAAAGAGTCATTGGGGTAATGAAAGTCAATTGACCTCCATTACCCCATCTTCCTTAATAGTGTTGTACCTTATGGAGAAAACATTTTTATTAATTTCAGATGCCAAGAAATTGGAAAAGGAAGATGACTAAAGCGAGTTGGACTGTAAGTGAGCTGCAAGCAGCTTCTGTACGCATTAACCAAGGCGTGTAAATGCGCATAGTTGCCAAGGAAACTGGAATTCCATTCAGCACACTACAAAGAAGGTTACAGAAAGATGAATTTAAACCTCCAAAATTAGGTAAGCACACCATTTTTGATGAAGGTCAAGAAAATGTACTTACAGAACGGATTTTAAAATTAAGTAATATGTTTCATGGTTTGACCTCAATCCAACTAAGAAAAATTGCATTTGAATGTGCTGAAAATTTAAAAAGTATCGCACAATTTCAACAGAGATACTAGAATGGCTGGCAGGGATTGGTTCCAAGGATTTCTTAGAGAAATCCACGGATTAGTATTCGCAAACCAGAAGCTATTAGCATTCAGAGAATTAAAGGTTTTAATAAAGTTGAAGTGAATATTTTTTTTAATAACTTGGAAAAAGTCATGACCAAAACATTGTTCTCACCTCAAGATATTTACAATATTGATGAAACGGGTGTTACCACCGTCCAGGAAACCGATAAAGTTTTAGCTACGAAAGGTCAAAAGAGAGTAGGTTCTTTGACATCTTGGGAAAAAGGGAAAACGATTACCGTAATTTGTTGCATGAGTGCCATTGGAACTTTTGTTCCTCCTATGTTTATACTCCCACGTAAAAGACATTCACCACAGCTTGAAAAGAATGGATCATCAGGTGCAGCATATGAAAATTCTAATAATGGTTGGATGAATGAAGAAATATTTTTAAAATGGCTACATCATTTCGTGAAAACTGCTAAGCTAAGTGAGAATAAACCAGTGTTATTAATACTGGACAACCACTACAGCCATTCTACTCTGGAGTCATACAACTTTTGTAGAGAACATTTTATTACAATGGTGTCCATACCACCCCACACATCACACATGCTGCAGCCACTTGACGTGATTTTCTACGGTCCTCTAAAGAAGACATACAACAGAGAGGGTGATTTATAAAATCACACAACCTACTAAAACTCACGCCATATGAAGTCTCTGGACTTTTTAATAAAGCCTATATGATAGTCGCTTCAGTAGAGAAAGGAGTCAGTGGCTTTGCGTCAACAGGAATATTCCCACTCAATCCACATAAGTTCAAAGACGAGGACTTCTCTACTGAAGCTCCATGTGTTGAGGAAGTTGGTGTCACTTTAACAGATCTGACAGAAATTGAAGTTTCAGATAACATTTCAACCAGCAATGTTATAAATACAACACCTAGTTGCAGCAATGTTTTGGAGCCAGAACCTTCCACAAGCTACAACGTTGCAAATTATAACTCAAATATAGGTAGAAATCAACAGCTCAATATATCAGACAGAGAACCTTTAGTTAACATACTTTCAAAACTAACACCTTTGCCTCTTATTGGAAAAGGTAAAGGCAAAGGGGAAAAAACACAGCAATCAGAAATTCTTACTACCACACCTTTAAAAACGGTTTTTGAGGAAAAGGATAAGAAACGAAAGCAAAAGAAATTTTTAAAAAAGGGCCAAGTAATTAAGAAAGTAAAAGAAGTCAAAAAGAAATTATTTCACCTGGAGAATCAGCTGAGGAACAGGTTCCTTATGATGAGAGTGGAGATAGCGACATGGAAAATGTTGAAATGCAGGTAAATGCCCAGAATGACCGTGGGGATCAGTCCATGTGCATGATTTGTCTCGAAAAGGGAAAATCGAGAGAGACCTGGTATCGTTGCCGTCTCTGTGGGGGATGGGCTCATGAGGCATGTACAGGATATGATGATCCAAGTCGCTATCATTGTGATTTGTGCGTTTAGCTTCATTATAAATTCTGTTTTTTCTATTACTATTGTTTTGATGCCATTAGGTAATCAGTTCCAATTTTTAATTTTGTTATTTCTAATTATTTTTAATTACAATGTTATTTTGTTACATTTTTTAGTTTTATAGTTTTGACTCTAATTATCCCATGGGCTGACTCTTATTACCCTCTCAAGTGGGTAATGCGGGTCAAAACTACTTTTTTTTTGTTTGAGAATAATTATGTTACTAGTGATGATAGCCAAAAAATACTTATATAACTTGATACCTGATTAGTTTTTACATATTTGTAAAAGTATACAAATTGCAAGACTGAGAATTAGTCATTACAATAACGAGTTTTTCTTATGTCACTCCTAATTCCCCCACCTCCCCTGCTCCTGGGCAGGGTTATCCATAGTTTGCATCCGAGGATTGCGTCCTACTTGGAACACTCTTTTGGAACTCTCTATAAATAATTAATATTGTTCCGGCTGCATTCGTTGCCTTCGCCCTATTTAGGAAAGGTTTACGGGACAGCCGCTTTCTGTAAATCTAATCGTTGTGTTATCGTATCTAAATAAATACAATTTCTACCCGACCGCTGCTGTTTTCTTACCTCGCGGGACGCCCCCCTTACACCCATTAAATGTTAAATATTCAATATATTTTAAAATTGTTAATTAACTGGCAACAAACTGTGCTCTGTCAATAAATGTAAATATTTGGTCAATATTGTAAGTTTTTGAGTGGGAAATTGAAATGTTTTTTCGTATTCCTTCACTCCATTCAAGTCCACTATAAAAAAACCAACTAATGAGACTGCTTAGAAGCTGTGCTATGTGTTCCACTTCAACTTTATTCTTCGTCGTGTCAGTCGGAGTACCTACCTACCTACCTATCATGCCAAATAGAATCAGTAAGGCGCAGTGGGAGATTATTATAGAGTTCATGAAGAGGTATCTTCAGCTAGCGAGAACTGGCTACAATAATACCGCCCGAGAAAGAGCCAAAAGCCGGCGGCTTGGGCAGAGGTTGCACTCGTCTTCAATGCACAGGGGACAGGTGCCACTAAAGACGCCTTTATTTACTTATTTAGAATTATTCAATGTCCGCGGTAGTCTAGTGGTATGGGCAATGAACTGTTGAGACGAGGTCTCGGGTTCGATCCCAGGTTTTACCATGGCACACACCAATGACTTTTCGATGCTTTTCGAAGTTATGTGTGTATTTATCGCAGGTTTATAAGTACCCGTTTAATAGCAACAGGCTCGCCATCACATACGCCGCTTACATTGGGACCTAACATAAACTGGCGAAATGTAGGTGCTGGCACCTCTGCCTACCCCATCGGGGAGGCGTGAGTTTATGAGTGAATGAATTATTCAATGTCTTCCCATATTGACGTTATGAATTCTTGTTTGAAGTATTATCTTAAATATATCGTTGGGGGAAATGTGGTAGACAGTACCGATACCCTTGCTACCCCAACTTTCGACCTCACAGTCTCAGCCCTCCACCCCACAGTCGTAGCCTCAACACTCAACCAGCGAACCACTCAGACCCAATGAGCCCGAGGAAGAATATCCAATATATGTGATTGTCAAGTAAGTATCCATAGAGGTAATAGCTATTGCTAACTATAATATAAAGTATGATAAGTAAGGGCCTCTTCCCAAAGTGTTAAGTTTAGTAATTGATATTTATTATGTGTCTATCACAGATACCCTATTCGAGATGTTCTAATATTTCATCAAACATTATAATTTGTTACATTAGTTAGGCATCGGAATGATACTGTAAAGAATAAGTTCACTGAGGCAATAACTTTTTTTAGGGAAGACAGTGCTCCAGCTCAAATTTTCGAGCCACCACCTCCTGCTATAACTCCAACTGAAATATCAGCTGGCCTAGTTCCAGCTAAACCCTCACCCTCGGCATACAGCCCAGCTGAAGTGACACATCCGCTACATAGACAAACACGTCAGCGGCAGCGAACATGTACTAAGTGGCATTTATATACTTAAACAGAATCTTTTTTTTATTATATTAGTTTATAAAACTTCAAAAAGAGTTCTTAGTTATTTTTAAATAAATATGTGCATAGTAAACATACATCAGTGTTAAACATGTCAAAAATACTTATGTAAAAAAAATGACTTGTCCCTTTTTTGTTAACTTTTGAAACAACCCTTGAGTTGTAAAATAAATTGCATACATATTGTTGAAGGGCTTTTTGTATTCTTTTCTTATATTTGGTTTTTGTTAAGTGCAGCCTTAATGTGTTATGCTAATAAAAGGAAAATGAGTATAATGGTGCTGAATGTGATTTAAATAAAAGAATATGATTGTTTCAGCACGGCCACTAGGTCCATTGGAAGAGGCTATGTGGATCCTCTTGCAAATAGAGACAGAGGCTACAATCGGACAGTGCGACTGCAGCAGCTTCCTCACAGTTAGCTCAAAATATTTTGGAGCTAGCGAGGCAGCATGGTCATATTGCAGAAGAACTGCATAACATTCATCAAATTATGGAAAGACAAATTAACAATTAAATTTATATAGACACTTAATTGTCGTCTTTCCATAATTTGTAAAATATGTATATAAGTATGTAAAGAAAAAATATAATTTTGGTTGCGCCGAAGTGGAAACTGTATTTTTGACACGGAAACCCACTCCTTTTATACCCGTCTCCTCTCCCGCACTAATCATAGATATGGCTTCCGTCCGCCATTTGTGAAATATAGACACTCAGTCTCGCTTTGAACTAGCCAGCGTAAAGGCGATCTCGCGCGCGCGTCTCTCAGAAATGAATAATATTTGTTGTATTTTAACCGCCTCATAGACCTTTACCGATCGGATGGTGCCTCTCGTGTGTTCCTCAAGGGATCTAGTGACGCTGACGGCAGCTCCTGAGCAAGGAAGAGAAGATCCGTGTACCGGCTGCGATGAAAAACACGTGGGTCGTGAAGGTTAGTGCATCCTCTCCTAATTTCTCGGGCTGCATTCACTGCCTGGATCGAATCCGCGGCAGCCCGGCCACCTGTCTTGTTTTGTGTGTAAAGTGTCAATGGAACAGTTATCTGCTTCTCCGCAATACAGTCCACTCGCGCACGCTGGCCCATGCGCCACCATTTTTGGTCCGGATCGAGCCGGATTCTTAGCCGTAGTTCGTATTTTGTTATTATTCTAATGGGAATGAGCGCACCGCACCTAAGTGCCTGGTTATTTTAGTAGAAAACCCCGCATCCAGACACTTAGGCTTAGAATTTGTTGTCCGTTCGCCGCTGGCTCGCATTGTACCTACCTAATACATAAATAGGTTAGGTATCATATCAACACTTAATCGTAGTTCACAATTTTCGCATCGCACCTAAGTGCCTGGTTATTTTAGTAGAAAACCCCGCATCCAGACATTTAGGCTTAGATCTTAGGTATACTCAGACACCCTAGTGCATAGGCACAGTGTAATACCTAACGCATTTGGCTTTGTTTTGTTTTTTTCAATTACGTTGTTCTCGGCTCACGTCGTATTTGCCTAGTACCTGCGTGGGTAGACACGTGGCTGTGCCTACCTCGCTCGCATCTCATCCCAATTCATACGAAAGTATTTTAATTTGAATAGATATTACGCAATACTTAATCTCGGAAATAATAGTTGAATCTAGACAGCGACCATCGCGCAGGTGCGACCTTGTTGCTATGCGCGTTTGTTCAAGCGTGCATTCACAGTTGTAAGCACCTACCTACCTACATAGTTAACGCTCGCGCCGCCTCGCTGCTCTGTACCGCTAGGATTAAGTCATTTCATATTTAATTGTAAACATGTCCCCAAAGGTTGATAAGACCGGTAAGGTTCAATTGAAACTTTTATACGCTAAAAAAGAAATGATTTACTCTCGCGTACAATCGATTTATGATAATGCACTCAAAACCTCTGATTTGGTCATCAGAGATTCGTTCTTGTGTTCTATAGAAAACTTAGATAGTCTACGCGCGGATTTCGAAACCTTAGTACATGACATCAACGTTTTAGAGTTGAATTTGAATCCCGATTACTCAGTGAGTTATCAGGCCTTGTCGTCGTTTGACGATTTGTATTGTCGTATCAAACGCGTCGCTAGGAGTTTGGAGAAACCGGCTGACCTACCCAACCCCACTCGCGACCGACCTAAGTTGCCACCAATTCAAATACCCGAATTTGATGGTAACATTCGCAATTGGTGTCTATTTATAGATAGTTTTGAGAATACAATAGATAAGAACGATTCGTTGACAGATCACGAAAAATTGCATTATCTCGTTGAAAAATTGACTGGTAAAGCTATAACCGTTTGCGCTGGAATTACGTTTAGTGCCGAGAATTATAATTTAATTTTAAATACTTTGAAAGCTAGGTATGAGGATAAAAGATCGGTAGCTAACGCCTATTTAGATCAGATGTTTGATTTGAAATCTATTACGGCATGTAACGATCAAAACTTAGAGAAATTTCTAGATACTTTCGCGTCAGCTGTTCGCGCCGTAAAGAACCTAAAGGTCGATGACCTCTGCGACTTCGTATTTTTGTATATGGGTTTAAGGAAATTAGATTCCGAAACCATTCGTTTGTTTGAGTCGGATCATCGCGGCAATAGGATTCCTAAGTTCGAAGACTTAGAAAGTTTTGTTCGCGAGCATATAAAGGTATTGCAACGCTCTTCATCGAAACATGAAGGCGCGAAGACAGTTGTTGATTCTGCACGCAAAGTAGATGCGTCATCGAAGTCACTGAGGTCAACTCATACTTATGTTAGTACCGCACCAGCACGTGTACAGTCACCTGTTTGCTCTTTGTGTAGCACTCATCATTCGCAACTGTACAGGTGTCCTGGTTTTCTAAAATTGTCGCCTAGTGATCGTTATAAATTTGTTCGCGCTAATAATTTTTGTTTTAATTGTCTCGGTACTAAACACCGCGTTGTTTTATGTAATAGTAGAAATAGTTGTCGCAAATGTCAAGCGAGACACCACACTTTGCTTCATTTTGAGAATAGTAATGCCGCATCCAATGTGAGCACGGTTGGCTCGTCGAGCGGTGACACACGGCGGCCTGCGCCGCAGCCGCAGCCCGCGCTCGCGCGCGCTCCGGCCCGCCCGGTGACCGCCGCGGATGACGTCACCTTGTGTTCGTTCTCCGCTAGTGCTGCACTCACTACTGTGTGTCTTGCGACCGCTCGCGTTGTTATTGTTGATGCATTAGGTAAGCCGCGCATTGTTCGAGCGCTGTTAGATGGCGCTTCGCAAAGTAATTTCATTACTCAAGATTGTTGTCGGCGTCTTGGTTTCAATGTTGATAAGCGTTCAACCCGCTCAGTGGTGAAGGGTTTTGGAAGCTTACAGTCAGCTGTTCGTGGCACCGTTAAAACAAGGTTTAGATCTCGTTTTAATAATAATATTTGGTTTGACATGGATTCGCTCGTTATAGATAGAATAGCTGAACAGTTGCCTACCGTCCCGGTTGACACGTCTTTATTAACGAAATTTAAAGACTTGCCTTTAGCAGATGAGACTTACGCTGTTCCTGGAGTCGTCGATATATTGATCGGCGCTTCGATTCTCCCGCACCTCCAGTTATCACGTAAGGTTCAAGGGGGACCGACGTACCCCGCTCCGCACGCACTGGAAACAGTTCTTGGTTTTGTTATAATTGGTTCCGCACCCGCTTCTATGGATAGTTTTAGTCACTCGACTGCTTCGTTCTGTTGCACCGTCGAGCCGCCACTGGAGTCTACCATCCGCAAGTTTTCGCTCGGTGGCTCCCGTGTATCCGCTGAAAAACGCTTTCTTTGTTTGGAACGAAAGATGCAGGCGTCCCCAAAGTCGAAGCGGGCCTATGATGAGGTTGTTAACGAATATTTAGATAAAGGTTACATCTCACCTGCGCCTGCGGACACTGGCGGGACCCAGCCTTCGTACATTATCCCGCACCGCGGAGTTATTAGAGAAGATAAGCTTACTACTAAAACTCCGTGTAGTTTTGGATGGCAGTGCTAAGACTAGCACTTCCGTGTCGCTTAATGACATAATTGTAAATTTTCGCATTAATATTAGTAATTTTTAGCTTTTAGGACTCAACAGTCGCTTTGTGTTGGGCCCACTCTTCGCCCCATCGTTGGGACACATTCGTCGCTAATAGAGTGGCAAAAATTCAATCTGAATTGGCGCCACATAATCTCTTTCACGTTGCTGGCACCGACAACCCAGCCGATTGTCTCTCTCGTGGATTGCTTCCTTCGCAAATTTTAGATCACCCGTTATGGTTTAGTGGACCGTCCTGGATTCATGCCGCGTTAGATAAGTGGCCAGTTAGTCAATTCAATCCCACTACGGTTTCCGAACCACCCGAGGAGAAGAAGCACTCGCTTGTTGTATCGGTCCCACGAGAAGAGACCCTTATTTTGTTGTTGGCTAATCGCGTCTCGTCTTGGTCGAGACTGTTGCGTTGTGTTGTTTGTTCGCCTCTGCCCGCTGCCTAGCCAGCAGTAGGCACGAGCTCCAATCTAGGTTTATATTTTAGTTGTTATTTCCCAAACCTAGATTTAGATTAGACTTTAGATTTGTTTCGCATTTGTCGTTTCGAAGGTAACCCTTCAAGCCGGGGGGAATGGTTGCGCCGAAGTGGAAACTGTATTTTTGACACGGAAACCCACTCCTTTTATACCCGTCTCCTCTCCCGCACTAATCATAGATATGGCTTCCGTCCGCCATTTGTGAAATATAGACACTCAGTCTCGCTTTGAACTAGCCAGCGTAAAGGCGATCTCGCGCGCGCGTCTCTCAGAAATGAATAATATTTGTTGTATTTTAACCGCCTCATAGACCTTTACCGATCGGATGGTGCCTCTCGTGTGTTCCTCAAGGGATCTAGTGACGCTGACGGCAGCTCCTGAGCAAGGAAGAGAAGATCCGTGTACCGGCTGCGATGAAAAACACGTGGGTCGTGAAGGTTAGTGCATCCTCTCCTAATTTCTCGGGCTGCATTCACTGCCTGGATCGAATCCGCGGCAGCCCGGCCACCTGTCTTGTTTTGTGTGTAAAGTGTCAATGGAACAGTTAGCTACTTCCCCGCAATACAGTCCACTCGCACACGTTGGCCAAGCGCCACCAAATTTTCTTTAATTTTAATTTTGCCGCAAATCAACCATCGTCGAACGCGCAGCGACAGTGACTTGACACAAACAAAGTTTGTGATCTGTGGGAAATATTATAACCTATAAATTAGCACACGTCATTGTAATGAGAAAACAATACGTTTACTTGATTTTTAATATTTTGTTAAGATTTCTAATTGTGATTTAGGAACTGACATTGTTAATAATAACATTAGATGTCGTTTTTTCTTTACAGGTATGTAAGTTTTTGTAAGATTAATAAGTAAATACACTCTTTTATTTTATAAACAATAAATCTTCTTTACAGAGAAACTCAATTGTGTTTGACTGACTGTGTCGTCCAAATCACGAAAATATCGTAAATTATCTTATAAAACGACATTTACTGTCAGAAAATGGAGAGATTAAAGTTTACATTTGAAACAAACCATCAATAGACGGAAAGTCGAACTATATTACCATAACTGCAATTGCCACAAAAGATGAAAAGGTTTTCCTTATACCTGAAGAGTGTCAAGCAGCATCATTTCATAAATATATCCAAACCTCAAAAGTTTACAATACCGTGAAAAACTCGTTGAGAAAAAGATATCAAACTAGAAGTGTTTGGATAAAAACAACAGAGGATATATTACAAACATATGTTGATGAGGATGGAAACATGACCTTTCAGGGCCAATTTTTAGAGGAGATTACCCAAGAAATAATGGCTATTGGTAGTAGGAAGTGTTCAGAGGACCCTATAGTAAAAATCTTAGAAAAAATAGTTGAAAGTCAACAAAACAATGAAAAAAAAAGTATTAAAAGTTAGCAGACAAGTTTGTAATTGAAAAATTTGATGGAAAAAGTTCAAGTGCACATCAGTGGATGGAAGTATTTGAAAAAGAATGTGAAAGGCTTAATGTAGTAAAAGAAGAAGAGAAGATTGAAATCTGCAGATTATTTATGAATGTATGCATGAATATGTATATTTGCATTGGTCTGGGTGTTTCTATGTATAATATGTATGTATTTACAAAAAAAAAGTATCTAAGTATGTTTATTCGCATTCTAGATCCCATAACACAAGCTAGTTAAGCTATGCTTACCATGGGTCTAGATAGCGTTGTGTAGAATGTCGTGGAATATTTATTATTATTATTATTTCTTGAAAAATCATGCACTGATTGGTATTCTTCCATGATGATCAAACTTGGCTTACAGTCCGAGTGGTCAGAATGGAAATCAAGTTTTTTGCAAACCTACGCTAATAAAGGTTGGACCGCTAGCAAGTATTCTTCATCTTACAAGTATCAATCAGGATCTTTGTTAGAATATGCAATAAAAAAAAGAACAACTTTTACTTGAAGTAAGAAAAACAATAGATGAAGGGACTCTTATTGATATAATAGCTGCCGGCTTACCGGATTTTATTACAGATAGAATTAATCAAGAAGAGTTTACACATACAGAGAATTTATTTAGTGAACTTGGAAAATTAGAACATTTAGTTTCAAGAAGAAAATATATGAAGAAGAAATAAGACACTAAGGCTAAGAACTCATGGAGCGGTTTTCACCCGCACCCACCGCGTTTGCGGGCCCGCAGCTTCTGTAGAGTGCAGATATATATGTAAAAAATTAAAGCACATTTCACGACGCGTTTTATGGCCGCCGTTTGCGTTTGGCGGGGCGAGGGTACAGAAATCCAACGCCATTTTGCTCCAGTGACTTGCGGTATCGGACGTGTTTTGTGTGCACGTTCAACAAACATTATAAAATGGAAATCGAGCCCAGTTCTATGGGATAAGAGCTTAGAAGAATATAAGTATAAGAATTTAACGCTTAAAGCATAGGAAGAAATATGTGGTGATTTAAATAAAGATTTTGAAAATTTTAACGAGACAAATAAAAAAGAATATGGTAAGTATTATAATAAAAGTTTATTTTCAAAGATTAGCTAGGACATGCAGGCTGCGTGTCGCGGCGCCACGCGGTGCATCACGGCGGTACGCGGTATCACTGGTTTCATCTAGTACCGTCGCGACATGTCGCATCACGGTGTTAGTTGACTGGTCATTACAATAATTTATTTGGTTAAGATTTTGACATTTGCCAACTTAAGGCTCCACTGTCACTCATGAAATATTTTGAAAAACATCTCTTATGTTATTGGCTTGTCTTCCGTTGCAAATTGGTTCAGCTATTTGTAAACTCTCAAAATTGTGACTAAAACCTTCTTCTCTTAAGTGATGGCCATCTTGTTTTTGTAAAAAATTGTGAAGTATGCAACATGCCTTCACAATAACAATTGATAAAGTTATTGATACATCTAAAGCACGATTTAATATACGCCATTTGTTTGTTAAAATGCCAAATGCACATTCTACGTATCTCCGTGCTCTAGATAAGCGATAATTAAATATCCTTTTTTGTACATTCAAAAACTGACCGCCATAAGTTCTCATTATATTTTGATGCAATCTAAATGCCTCATCGGCTACGTATATATATGGCACAGGTGGCAAGGTAGATCCGGGAAGTATTTCTTCATTTGGTAGTTTGATAGAATTGTTAATAATCGCATTCCAAAAATTAGTATTTTTAAAAACAGTTGAATCGGCATTACTTCCCGGGGCTCCGATGTCTACAAAAACAAAGCAGTAATCCGCATCAACTACCGCCATTAACACAAATGAAAAAAAATCCTTATAATTGTAGTAAGTTGAAGCACTATTATCTGGTTTAATTATTCTTATGTATTTCCCGTCTATTGCTCCGACGCAATGAGGGAAGTTTGCGTAATTGTCAAATTTTTGGCTGATTTCTTTTAAAACTTCTGTTGTGATTACCGGAAAACATTCAAGCATTAACACTGTTAAGAGCTCCACCAACGATAACGACCACGGAGTGTGTGTCCGCTACTATACAGCTCGGTTGGACAACGGCGAGTGCGCCGCTAATTCTATGTACCTGCATATACATTATTTTTAAATAAATCCTTTTGCACCAGTTTAAATAGTTTATTTGTATCGACGCCAAAGTTAACAAACACCTCCTATAATTTTTCACATGTTATTCTTATGATTGTGGATATAGTTGTGTGCCCAATTCTGAATGTGTAATGCAAATCTTTCATTGAAGTTCCACTAGCTAGGTATTTGAAATAAATAGCTTAAGCTTTTCAGGAAACGTGGTAATAAAAAATGGAAGAATATTAAAGATTGCTGGATGAAGAACAACAAAAAAGTTGAAACAGAAACAAAATCTGGACCGGGTGCTAAAAAAACCAAACGGTGTATAAAAAATGATCAGTTGCAGTTTTTGAAAAAAAATACGCCGATTAAAAATACATCCTCAACCTTAATAATTGCTATGTAACATTGCTACAACTCAACAAACTACCAATACTACTACCGTTGCATCAACGTCAGATGTTTTTGCTACACCTACACAATCCTCTTCTCAAACAGCTGCTAAAAAGAAGAAAAAGGACGACACCAACAAAGCATTAATAGAGTTGTTGTCTCAGCGTGAAGATAGACATTTGTCATTTTTTCGTGGAATTTACCTTCAATGCAAAATTTTGATGAAGCAAAAACAAGAAAATTTCAAATAGCTGTTATACAAATTATTGATAATCTTGATAATAATCTTCCACCATTTTCATCTTATCAGTATACAACATATAATTACAGTCAAGAAAATAACAGTAATAACTATTGCGGCTATCGTACCTCTTCTTACCAGTCTACTCCTGAAAGCAATACCCAAAGTCCACAAAATCTTCCATCAGTCTCTTCTGTTGCCAGTAATGTATCCAACTTGTCAGATGATGTGTATTTTCAATAAATACATATAATATATATTTTTTGAGGAAAGGACAAACCTTTGACTGGACTGATGCATGCCAAGAGTCATTTGATGAAATGAAACAAATATTGTGTTCTCAACCAATATTTACAATCTTTGACCCGAACGTACCTATTCACATATACACAGATGCTAGTATACTTGGAGTAGGAGCAGTACTAAAACAGCCACAAGAAAGAAAAAAGAAAAACCAGTAGCATACTTTTCAATAATTGAACGAAGTACAAAAAAGGAAGAAAGCTATCTATCTAGAATGCCTGGCTATTAAAGAATGTGTAAAGTATTGGCAGCATCTATTAATAGGACGAAAATTCACTGTATTTTCAGACCACAAGCCATTAGAGAATATGAACATAAGATCTAGAACAGACGAAGAATTGGGCGATCTAACCTGAGATGTGATTTATTTGAAATACTTCTATTTTAAATGCAAATAGAAAATGCAAAATACCTATTTTATATTTTGTATTTAAATACCTTTCAGTGAAAAGTATTTTGTATTTTATTTGAAATGCCTTTCGAGATGCATTTTGTATTTTTAATATTAATTTCAAAATGCAAAATACTTTGTGATTAAGTTTAGCCAACATTACCAGTCAAACAAAACAAAACGCTTGTATTGCCGAATTCGACCGATAAGAGGCGCCTGCTAACCATGCGCGACAACTTTTTCTTTGGTCAAAGTGCGCGCCTTATGTCAAGTAATGTCTGACAAGTGTCAATTTCCAACGAAAACGGCGAACATTATCTATGGCTATGAATTTATGGATATGAAACGCATAGCCGTTGACACCGACGATTTGATTTCACGACGAGTTTATTATTTTCTGGTGCTGGTGAAGTAGTTACTGATTTGATTACCTACTTTTCTGATACTGAAGTGTTGTTATTATTTCTATAATACTGAAACGGTTATGCACTATACCTGGAACGGTTACGTACTACAAGATAATTTAGATAATCTAAATAGACGTGACTTGGTGGATTTGGCTGGTGTCTAACCATTTCTACTTAGCAAAAAAATGTAAGTACTTACTGAAATATAAATAAAATGCATACTAAAAAGAAAAGACGTCGACTAACTTAAAATGATTTTAAGTTTTATACCTATTACAATAAATTGCCAATAAAAATACTATAATAACTGAACTTAGTGTTATCTACTGTACAAACTAAGCCCAATTTCATTAGTTGAAAGGTTGCTATGATCATAAAGTATGTTTTGTGTCAACGTGTCACCATTCACTAACAAAATAATGAATGTAAAACCAGTAAAGCTTATGAATAGTGGCTACTGGCTATAGTTAGATTAAATAAATAATGCGTTTTTGATTTACCCTAATCTACCATTTATATTAAGGCACTGTTTTAAAGACGTGAAGAAAGAGGCTGATCATGAAAGTAATATAAGTGCTGTTTGTATGGGTTCACCCTTGTTTGGTCGAACAACTTTTGATCGAATATCACTTTGACTAATTTCAGTTGCACTAAAATCATTTCACATAATTATTCATTTGACCAAATATTTAATTGGTCGAATTTTATTTCGCAAAATTATTTATTTGGAATAACGTCATTCCACCGAATTTTCATTTGCACTAATTTTATTTAAACTGATGATTCATTAGACTAATAGTGGTTTAGTCGAAAAATCATTTCGAATATTTGGTTTATTTTTTTTCATATTTTGACACAAATAACATGAAAAAATTAACGAAAACCCCTTTTACATTTGCAAAAAAATATATTCTGTGAACTGTTAACACCATCTAGTAGATGTAAGTGGAACAATATTGAGATTCAATATAATTTTAACTATGAAGGTATTTGTAGAAAAATACATCATACAGGTTGTCATTGTCATCCAGTAGATCGATTTCTGTCTTATAACTACGTAAACATTGTACATTTTTTGCGTTCAATTGTTTAGTTTAAGTAACTAAAAGTGTTAAAAATGTGCAGCATTTTTCTAAGCAAGAGAGGTGGAATGAAGCTAAATATAGATGGATTTTCTTTCAACAAAAATAAGGAAGTGGTGTATAAATACTATTGGTCCTGTGATCAACGAAACAAGGAAAAGTGTTCTTCGCGTGCCATAACTATACTTAACCCAGAGAATAATCAACATACACTATTAAGCCACGGCGAACATAATCACGAGCCCAGTGCACGCACATTACCAACTTGTAGTGTACTGCGTGAATCAAAAAACGAGACACTTAATAACAGCCATGTCAGATTTTGCAAACAGTCTTAAAAAGTACAGATTCTGATATTGCGTCACAGTTGCCAGTGCGTTAAAGCAAGTAATTTACAGAGAAAAGCGTAAAAATAAGCCTGTGTTTGTTGAACCAATAGAAATATATTTTCATATTAACAATGAATACTTAGAATACGAGAAAGATAATTTGGTAATCAAAGATGAAATATTTAGTGAAAATAAGAGATTTATTCTTTTATCAACTAAAAAATTGATGACTCAACTAGGACAAAGCATGATGTGGTATATGGATGGTACCTTTAAGTCTGTACCAGAATTATTTTTACAGTTGTTTACAATTCATTCTAGGATTTTGAACGATACATAGGTCCACGATGCCATTAGTATTTGTGTTGTGCACTAATAAGGACAAAGCAACGTACAACAAAATATTCGACTTAATAAATGAGTATTGTCATGAAAATGATATAGTCATAAAGGCAAAATACTGTATGATGGACTTCGAAATTACTGCTATCAGTACCGGCGTTAGGGTAGGGCGCGGTTGGGCGACCGCCCAGGGGCGCCGGACTTTAAGGGGCGCCGTGAAGCGGCGCCCCTTTATATTCCCATCTCTGTAAGTGAAAAAAAAAAACGATGTGTTGGCAACACTAGAATGGAACGCAGTGCTCAATCCGTTAAAACTGGGAATCCCCGACCACAGAGAAACACATTATCTATCTCTTTTTAACATTTTAGTTCAGAAGAGTTGACGTTATTTTTGATGGAGCGGAACACAGCTCATTCTTATTCATTCAATCGGTGCACGCACTTAAAAACAGTTATCGTAATTACATATTTTAAAACAAACAGACGCAGTAATCAGGCGGTCCACGCTAAGTTACGAAGTGCATGTTTTTTACTTTTTGTCGCCGACTACAGAGTGACATAGGTTTTATCCAAAAAGTTGAAATTCAAATAGTGTTTAAGTAGGTATTTGCTTCATGACGGATTATTTCACTAATTAGGTAAGTACAATTTTATTTTAACTATCTTTACTTATTATACTAAAGAGGTAACATTTGTTTGTTTGTTATGTTTGGAGTGGGGTAATCTATTTAAAGTAAATTATCCATACTAATATTATAAATGGAAAAGTGTGTTTGTTTGTTTGTTCGTTTGTCTTCCCTTCACGCCTAAACCACTAAACCGATTGTGATGAAATTTGACATATGTATAGTTGGAACTCATGAGACTGCTATAGGCTACTTTTTAACCGATTGCGATGCGACAAAAAAGGGTTATAGGTTTAAATAGGGATACCACGCGAGCGTAGCTGCGCGGGCAACAGCTAGTATATTATAAAATATCTCTAGAACTGACTATATAATGTTGATGAAATTTTAACACGGAGATAATAAATGAATGTCGAGGAGGTACGGTCAAGTGTAAAAGTGGATGAAGCCTGTTCATTCGTAAGCCTTTGTGTTAAAGGTGAAAAGTGTCCACCGACTTTTGCATCTGACTGTACATAGAAGTCATTTTTTCGGGAACGAGTGGATGATCGTGATTTTTTTCATACAAATCTAAGCACTATCACGTAACACAAGCTTTTAAATATAACATTTCACAATTATTCCGCTGCCATGACAATATTACCTTACCTAGATTTTTCGATCGTAGTTCACGTGTATGCTAACGCTTTCCTGTGGCCTTACCATGAGTTTGAAAAAACGTTCTCGCTATCGAAAACTATAGCTTTGTCTCTTTCACGTGCACCACAATGACAGGGACAAAGCGATAGTTTTCGATAGCGAGAAGAGAACGTTTTTACAAACTCATGGTAAGGCTACTGAATATAAAGCGTTTTTGGTCGTCCTCCCTCAATAGCGCTATATTTAATTAATTTATAGAAATGATCGGACTTACGCAGATTTAATTTGTTGCAGATTTGATTAGTACAAAATGTCTGAACACGTTGATCCTTTCAAAAGAAAACCATCTGGATCAAAATATAGAAAGCGAAAAGCAGAAAAAGAGAAGGAATTTGAAAAAACAAAAAAGTTTATGAATATAGGCAAATATATCACAACAAAAAATCAAGACCTTAATGTGGCATCTACATCTGAAATACAAGCGAATGCATCGGTAGTGGAGTCTCTGTCTGACAAGTCAGATCAGTTAGCTGTTGAAGAGATTGTGGACGAAGTTTCCCGAAGTGAGGAGACAAGTTGTGTTACAATTACAGATGCTGCTCAGGATGACACTATTGGTGATGTACAACAAATACAAATTCTAGATGACATTAGTTCTCTTGCTCCAAATATATCGGATCCAGCCACTTGGCCACTCACTCGAAATAGCAAAGTTATTGATCATATAATAACTAATGGCCCAGTGCAAACTCACATTGATAATTATCCAAAAAATGATACAGGGCGACATTTCTCAAATTCTCATTTTACAAAAAAACTTGCAAACAATGAAATAATTCAGCGTCGTTGGTTAATATACTCAGTTTCTAAAAATCGAGTTTACTGTTTTTGTTGCCGGCTATTTGATAGCAGCTCAACGTCGAATTTAGCATCTGAAGGATATAACGACTGGAAACACTTATCAGAAATGTTAAAAGTTCATGAAAGTAGCACTTTTCATAAGAAGTTTTACCTCTCATGGATTGAGGCTGAACTAAGATTAAAAACGGGAAAAACAATAGATTGTCAAGAGCAACATTTGATTAGAAAGGAAACTACAAGGTGGAATAATATTTTGTCTAGATTAATGCATATTACACTGTATTTAGCTGAAAACAATATGGCGTTTAGAGGTACTTCCGACAAACTATATACGCCAAATAATGGAAAGTTCTTGGGTTTAGTACAACTACTAGCCAAATTTGATCCAGTTATGGAGGAGCACTTGCGTTTAGCTGTAAAGGGTGATGTTTCTGACCACTACTGCGGAAAAGACATTCAAAATGAATTAATAGAGCTGATGGGTGAAAAAGTGAAGTCAGAAATCATATCACGTGCAAAGAAATCGAAATATTATTCTATTATAGCTGACTGTACTCCGGACATTAGTCATATAGAACAGCTTTCACTGACAATACGATTTGTTGATTTATCATCAGATGTCGATAAAATATCAGTAAAAAGAATTTATACCTGTTAATGAGTCGACTGGTGAAAGGCTGACTGAAGTTATTATTGATATTTTAAATAAATACGGACTGGAATTGAACGATTGTAGAGGTCAGGGCTATGACAACGGAGCAAACATGAAAGGAAAAAATATTGGAGTTCAAAGAAGAATTCTGGACATAAATCCTTTAGCTGTATATGTGCCGTGTGGCTGTCATAGCTACAATCTCGTACTATGCGATGCCGCTAAGTCATCTGTAAAATCTGTCACTTTGTTTGGAGTACTTCAGAGGTTGTTTACGTTGTTTTCAGCTTCTGTTCATCGATGGAAAATTCTGACCGATCACTTGGGATTGTACACTATAAAAAAACTCAGTGACACGCGTTGGGAAGCAAGAATAGGCAGTGTTAAAGCAGTCCGTTATCAAATTAGCGCCGTCCATGACGCTTTAATCACTTTGGCTATCGAAACTCAGCAAACTGATGTTCAAGTCTCTCATGAGGCTACTACTCTAGCCGAACAACTAAAAGATTTCGGCTTCATAGTTTCATTGGTTGTCTGGTATGACATACTTTTTCAAATTAATGTCGTTAGTAAATCTCTACAATCAACAGACATGGATCTCGGTAAATGCACAGACATGCTGAAAAAATGCTGCAATTTCTTGGAAGAATATAGAAATACAGGCTTTAAAAGCGCCATTCTAACTGCGAAGGAATTGGCTGAAGAGTTAGAAATAGAACCTGTGTTTAGAGCGACAACAAGAATTCGACGTGTTAAGCGCCAAGCTGGTGAAATTGCCCAAGATGAGCCTATAACTTCTCCAGAAAAAAAATTTGAGGTTGAATTTTTCAACTGTCTTTTGGACACGACGTTAACTTCACTCAACGAAAGATTTGAACAGTTATGTGAGTACTCGGAATCTTGGTCTTTTTTGTACAATTTAAAACAGATTCCAGAAAAACACGACCTTATCAAACTCTGTAGTGATCTTCAATTGAAATTAAATGTAAATTCCAAATCAGATATAGATGGATGTATGTTGTGCGATGAACTCATAAGTCTGAAATCGTTTTTGCCTGATCAGAAAGTGGTTACTCCTGTTTTTGTTTTAAATTTTATTAAAGACCGCAACTTAAAAGAACTATATCCAAATGTTTGGATAGCATTACGAATATTATTAACTATTCCCGTAACGGTTGCTAGTGGAGAGAGGAGTTTTTCTAAGCTTAAGCTAATAAAAACCTATCTGCGATCGACGATATCACAATGTAGATTGACAAACTTGGCAACTTTGTCGATCGAAAATGAAATAGCTGAAAACATCGACTTTGATAACTTAATAAAAGAGTTCGCCGATAAAAAGGCTAGAAAAGTAAAATTTTATTAGTTTTTTTAATAAATGTTTATTTCTTTTCATAAATGGTTATTTCATTATTATCCTTCGCCTTTTTTCGTATGGGTTTGAATTGCAATTAGGGGGCGCCGTAGAAATCTCGCCCAGGGCGCTGTTAGTACTAAAACCGGCACTGACTGCTATTCTATGTGTACGACAAAATTTGGAAAATGTTATGGTTAAATGCTGTTTTCTCCATTTTGGACAAATAATTTATAGGAAGATTCAATCAAGTGGCCTCGCAAAACTGTACGGAACGGCTTTCAACTTCAGCTTGGAAATTAAGTGTCTCATGGCTTTGTCTTTCCTACCACATTCAACAATACCGCAGTACTTCAAAGTTTGGGAAGAAAATTGCTCACAAAAAAGTGCATTAATTGCCAAATGGTTTGCAGAAAATTATGTCGTAGGAAAGAATGGCAAACCTCCCCAGTTTCCACCTAGCTTATGGAGTTGTCATGATCTAAACCATTTAAAATTACCACACACTCAAATTAGTGTGGAAGCGTGGCATCACAGGTTAAATAGAATAGTCGATAAAAGAAGCCCTAAATTTTATGAACTGTCAACTATACTGCTTGCCGAAATGAATATAGTTGAAGGAAAGATAAAGTGTATTTTAAATGGAGAACCTAGTGCAAAACAGAAAAAGATTTGTACCAAGAAGGATGACAATATTGAGACCATATTACGTAATTTTACTAAGTACACAGAATTAAATTTACTTAAATTAATTGCATCTAATTTGAGATTAGTGTAAGTGTTTTCTTTTTTATAATAAAATACTTGCAAATATTTATAATGTTTTCTTTGGTTCACCCTTGTTTGTTAGAACAACGTTTGATCGAATATTACTAATTCGAACAACGTTTTCTACACTACATTACATTATATCAATTTAGTATTCGATGAAATACATACCAAATGAATATTATATGAAATGAGCATTATAATTTTTGATGAATAGCTCAAACGTTGTTATAGCAAATAAACATTCGATCAAATGAAATTTATGTCAACCGATATTATGCAAAACAATTATTTTCTCAAACGTTGTTCAAATTTGTAACATTCGATCAAAAGTTGTTCGACCAAACAAGGGTGAACCGTTTGTAAGATATGTTCAAAAACACTGAAGGGAAGTCTGCACGCAACAACAAACTTCTTAAATCATATTAAAGTAAATATTTATTACCTATGAAAATTTGTTTTTGTATGATATAATATGTACATAGATATAGGATACCTATTAGTTACTATTATTTTTTTAACAATAGGTAATTATGTAATTTTTCTTGTTTTTAAATAATTAACCTGGTTGTTATTTATTTTTTTAGAGAGAAGGCCATGATGATCTTTTGAAAGAGTATGAACAATTGAAATCCCAGCATACAAAGAAAAGAAAGTGCAGTGTTGCAGATTCTGATAACATTAGTATATAAATTAAAAATTTTTTATGCAAGTATACAAAAAAAAATGACGCAAAGTATTCTTTCAAATTCTCTACAGAAGTCAGTAAACCTGGATAAATTAATAGTAAACTTTGTTGTTGACACAATGTCCCCTATGTCTATAGTAGAAAATAAATCATTTAGAGCTTTAATTGAAGGAGCTCAACAACTTACCAAAATTGATGTGCCGCCGCACATGCAATAATAAAATTGCTGATGCATACACAGAATATAAAGGTAATCTAAAAAATAAATTGAAGGCTGCTCAATATGTCTGTACCACAGCAGATATTTGGTCATCTTCAAGACGCAGTTACTTAGGTATGACTGTTCATTGGATAGATTCAGACACATTTGCAAGAAATAGTTCTGCTCTTGCCTGCAGAAGATTCAAGGGTACCCATTCATTTGATAAGATAGCAGAACTTATCATTGAAATACATGAAGAATATGACTTAACATTGTTCAATATAACTAAAATAGTAACGGATAATGGCTCCAATATGGTGAAAGCTTTTAAAATATTTGGGAAACCTGATTTAGAAACTGATACATGTAGTGGACCCCTGATGAATGTTGATTTAGAAAATTTAGGTGTAAATTTAAATGAAAACCCTTACAATAACAATCAGCAAGATGATATTTTTTTTTTTTTTTTTTTATATAGGACACGCCAACTTGACCTCACCTCGCCTGATGGTAAGCTAAAGGCAAAGTCTCAGGAAAGAGGGTCACCATTACAGACACTAAGTGCTACAATGGTGGCACTCAGCTTGGCGGCCTCATCAGATGCTTTTTCACGCCCCGCTTAAAGGCCCCGGGACTGTAGGAAGAAGGAAACACGTGTGCTGGTAATGAATTCCAGGTCTTGGTGGTGCGGCAAAGAAAAGAGTCTCCGAACCGCTTGGTTCTTGCTCGTATATTCTGCACAGTGTGAGGGTGACATCTAAGGCCTGCACGTGTTGTCCTATGTAGGAAAGGAGATGGTGGGATTAGTTGGAAGAGCTCGTCAGAACACTCACCGTGGTAGAGACGGTAAAATACAGCCAAGGAAGCAATTTCTCTACGCATCTGCAAAGGCTCGAGGGTGTTCGTGACCTCAGGGTTCCCAATAATTCGGACCGCGCGTCGCTGCAACCTGTCGAGAGCATCTAGTAGGTATTTCGCGGAGCCATCCCAGAGATGCGAGCAGTATTCCACGCAGGAGCGAATTTGTGTCTTATAGAGAAGACACCGCTGCTCCGGCGTGAAAAAACGTCTCACTTTGTTTAGGAGTCCGAGTTTCCGCGAGGCTGTTTTGATGATGCTCTCGATGTAATTTCTGTTATTCAGTTTGCAGCGAATATCCATGCCTAGGATATAGAGATTGTCCTGCAGTGGAAGTGGCGTGCTCTGAAGAGTGGGAAGGGGAAGGAAAGAAGATACCTTTGCTGTGAACGCACAAGCCTGCGTCTTCTTGGCATTGAACTCGACCATGTTCTCGGAGCCCCATTGAGAAATGTGATTCAAGATCCGGTCCAGTTCAGTGACAAGAAGCTGTCTTTTTTCCACGATATCAGACTGTTTGGCCGCAGGTTGTCCGTGATAACTCCCGTGTAAGGTGCTATCGTCTGCATAGCAATGTATGCTGCCGGTGGACAGCATGTCGTTGATATGCAGAAGAAAGAGAGTGGGAGATAATACAGACCCCTGCGGTACGCCAGCATTTATTTGCAAGAACTCCGAAGCCCGTCCATCACAGAGGACGCGGATACGGCGCTCCCGCAGGAAACTAGCAATCCAGTTGCACAGTCTAGGAGGCAGACCAAAGGCTGGTAGCTTGGAGAGAAGCGATTTGTGCCAGACTCTATCGAAAGCTTTGGCGATATCAAGACTAATTGCCAGTGACTCGCCGTGCTTGTCCATAGCCTCACCCCAAAGATGGGTAACGTATGCTAGAAGATCACCCGTTGACCGTTTCGGCCTGAAGCCATATTGCCGGTCATTAATTAAGGAGTGATCCTCTAGGTGACGCATGAGCTGTTTGTTAATGATGTGCTCGAAGACCTTGCACAGCACTGAGGTGACGGCTATGGGTCGATAGTTGGCTGGCTCTGAGCGATCCCCCTTCTTGGGGATCGGCTGTACATTCGCCTCTTTCCAAGCCGAAGGCACTGTACCCGAGCTGTAGGACAGTCGGTACAGCCGCGTAAGCATCGGAGACAACTCCGCTGCACATTTTTGTAAGACCACCGCTGGAATACCATCCGGGCCACTGGCTTTCCGGACATCGAGTGATTGAAGCACCGCACGAACATCGCATTGCCTGATACGTATTTCAGGCATTACGTGGTCACCATTGGGTAGTGTCGGCGGCTGTATACCGCAATCATCGACTCGGGAATTGGCTGCAAAGAGATTTACTAGCATATTGGCTTTCTCTTGCGGTCCATGGGCCAGGGATCCATCAGGGTAGCGCAGCGGTGGCAGCGAAGGCTGACAGAAGTTGGCCTGCACGGTTTTGGCCAGTCGCCAGTATCCACGGCTGCCCGTGGGATGTGCCACTAGCTCTTGACCAAGCCGCGCAATGCGCAGGGCATCCGCTCTGACGTAAGCCCTCTTGCAGACCTTTGTGGCTCTGTTGTACGCCGCCTTGAAGTGGCTCACATTGGGATCGTGCGTGGCACGCGCCCTTACCCAAGCGCGATACGCGGACTGCTTTTGATCAACAGCCCTCGCACACTCGCGCCCGAACCAGGGGCGCACTCTTCGGGCACCGGTGACATCAGTATACGGGATATAGTATTCCATACCCAAACCGATCTCACCGGCAACAGCAGTAGCACAATCCGAGGGTTTCTTACCTTCAAAGCAGCGTTCAACCCACGGGATGGACGCAAAATAGTTGCGCAGCCCATCCCAATCTGCTGACGAGTAGTGCCAGAGACGCCGCTTCCCCTGCACGGGTCGTGTAGGCGCTATAATTGGCACCTTGGAGCAGACCAGACAGTGGTCGGAATTGCCTAAAGCGGCTTGTACCGAAACACTGTACAGGTCTGGGTGACTCGTCAGCAGAAGGTCTAGCAGAGAGGGTGCTAGGCCCGACCTTCTTGGTATTCTAGTGACCTCGTGTACCAATTGGGTCAGGCCATGCGCCAGAGCAAATGCATGGGCGGCTCTTCCCGCATGGTCTGTTTTGGAGGAGCCCAACCAGGTTTCGTGGTGGGCGTTAAAGTCCCCCAAAAATACCACTTCGGCGTTCGGAAACCGTTCCTGCGCATCATCTGCCGCCTGACTCAGATATTCAAAGAGTCGAGTTGTCTCAGCATCTCCTGTATGGGAACGGTAGAGGCACACATAGATCTGACTCGTAGAGCCATGGTCTACGTGTACCCATAGATAGATGATGATAATGATTATATATTAGCCCTGAATGAGTTTCCTGAACCTCAAGAAAATGATTTATATCAACTACCCAACCATGAGAGATGTGCAACCCATACTTTACATCTGATTCCTGCACGGGACTTTGATAAAGCCAGACACAAAAATAATTCATACCGGAAACTACATGATGCAGCTATGGCTAAATGTCAGGCTGTTTGGAGTTTATGCTCTTGGTCACAGAAAGCATCTGAAATTTACTTGGAAGTTACTGGTAAGTCTCCAACTAGCCCCTGCCCAATTCGGTGGAATTCATATTACAATTGTATAACAGATATTTTACAAATTCAAGAAACCATAAATGAAGCTCTAAGAAAATTGGGATTATCCGTACTAAAAGTAATTGAAATTCAGTTCTTGGTTGAATATGTTAGAACTTCCAAACCCATAGCTGGGGCAGCTATGGGTTTGGAAGCATCAGGAGCTTGGAAGGTGACAAAGAGATATATTTTGGATGTCTACAACCTGAATTGATAAGAATGCAAAAAATATTAGCTTCATTAGAAATGGACAACCCAGTTTATTGCGGACCGTTAATTGAAATAATAAAGGAAAGTATTCAAAATCGTTTCGAAAAATTTGATTTAGATAACCCAAGATTCAAGGACAGGATTCTGGTATCAATATCGTATCCATTTTTCAAATTAGAGTGGGTGCCTAAAAATAAGAAGGAACATCTTAGGGAGCTGTTTATCCTTGAGAAGAGGGCCATATCGTGAGAGATGGCCCTGGGTCGGCCGGGGTGCGAGGGATATGCCTGTCAACCTCACCTTCGGCAACCAAAGCGACCCACAGGTTCGAGTCCGACATAACCTCCTCCACCGGCTCCGGTATCCGTGGGGATTCTGTGCACGTAAAAAAATAAAGGGGAGCTGTTTATCTAAGTCAGGAAATTTAAAAATGAAAATTTAAAAAGTTGCCTCCCATCACAGACATCGGAAAGAAAAAGAGAAAAAAGCGAGTCTTATTACATGTTCCAGGATTCAGATTCCTCGGCAACCAGTGAGGGTGGTAGTGCTAATAATACTACAATAGATCTGGAAACCCTGCAATATTTAAAGAATGAGAGCACAAGTCTGGAGATGCTAAATGCTTATCCTACAGTAAAAAAAGTATTTTTTTTAAATACAACACATCCTTACCAAGTTCAGCACCAGTAGAAAGACTTTTTTCGTATGGTGGGATGATAATGAGACCACACAGAAGCAAAATGAGTGATGATGTATTCGAACAACTGGTATTGATAAAAACCGTAATAAATAAACAATGATATTTATTTCTATCACTTTTTAACAATACCAGTCCAGTTCCAGTTGTTATTAGTTTTAATAAGAAAAGTGTAATCATATGTCATATGTCATTAGACGTTTGTTTCTCTGCTCGGCATTGTGTGTCTCTATTGCTCATGTATGATAAGTAAATATGTACAATAAATAAAAATATCTGTGATTTGGTTAGGGGGTATTTTATTTTTAAAAAATATTTTGAAAATACCTATTTTGCATTTAGCATTTGAAATACAAAACGCAAAACTATTTAGTATTTTGCATTTGAAATAGTAAATCTGAAAAGTATTTTGCATTTTGTATTTAAATGCTTTTTTAGAACCATTGTGTACATCTCTGGATCTAACATACTACTTATCACAATATGAATTTCAAATTAAATATTCTCCAGGAAGATACAACATCGAAGCTGATTGCTTAAGCAGGAACCCGGTCTTGAACCAAATGAAAACCTAGAGGAGCAATTAAAAGTAGTTAATGTAATAACATTAGAAGATATCGTAAAAGATCAAGTTAAAAATAAATATCGCACACCTAGATCGCAAGGTTGCCTGGGATCTTCTGTGCGAGCGCTTTAATAATACAAGACTTTTGGTCAATAATCATGTTCACGGCATTTTTAATCTTGAGACTTTAACCAAGGAGTCTTCCAAGGCTTTGAGCAACATGATTGATACCGTAAATAAAAATCTTAGAGCTCTCAAGACACTTAAAATACCTACGGAGCACTGGGATGTGTTAGTCGTTCATATCATGTCAAGTAAACTGGATTCCGTTACCAGTCGTGAATGGGAAATTCACCGTAGTACATTAAAGGAGTTACCTGCACTTGAAGATTTTAATAAGTTCTTAAAAAATCGTGCTGACCTATTAGAAACCATGGAGGAAGCTCGCACTAAACGCAGGCATAGTGACGTCACACACAATCGTCACAGATCTTTAGTGGTGAGCCCCCCATCTTCGAAAGAGAAATCATTTGTGTGTCCACTATGTAAAAATAATCACGCAATTTATCGTTGCCCAAAATTCAGAACCCTTTCATTAGAAAACAAACTTTCGAAGGCCAAATCTCTCACATTATGCTTGAACTGTTTGCGCCAAGGTCACGCTGTAAAAAATTGTAAATTATCGCCTTGCCGTATATGTAACAAATTACTTAATACATGATTCACCTGCAGCTAACGCATCTTCCTCTGCTCCTGAAAACAATATCGTTCTCTGCGCCGCTCCGTCGCCGCCGTCCTCTCAGTCGCCGGTGGCGCCACCGTCGCCGCAGACCCTACCTGAAACCATACAAGATAATGTTGCCCTATCTGCCATCAACAAAAACTGTGTACTATTGTCAACAGCTTTAATTCAAGTTGACGACTGTAACGGCAAAAAACATACAATACGTGCCTTATTAGATAATGGAAGCACTTCAAGCTTCATGACTGAGAGTTTATGCACGAAATTAAACTTATCAACCGCTTCGACCGTGTCATTAGTTGAAGGGTTGAATTCTCAAACCTCGCGGTTAAATAAATGCTGTGATGTCATTATATCTTCACTCATTAATAATTCATATAAAGGTAAAATAAGTTGCTACGTTGTACCGCGCATTACACAATTGTTGCCAACTATCCAAGTCTATTACGAATCATTAAACTTACCGAAAAACATTACTTTAGCCGATCCAACGTTCCACTACCCATCTCAGTTGGACATGCTTCTTGGAGCGGACATCTTCTGGAATGTACTTTGCTCTAGTAATATTTCATTAGGAAAAAACAAGCCGACGTTAAGTAAAACCAAATTCGGGTGGTTAATTTCCGGTCTTGTACAAACAAATCTTAACTTAAATACAGTCCATTGCAACCATGCTATCTTATCATATGAGAATCAGATTGATAAACAATTAGATAATTTTTTTGAATTTGAGTCTATTTCATCTTATAAACAAATGTCCAAAGAGGAACTAAAATGTGAACAACATTTTACAGATAACGTAACGCGCTCACGCGACTCATCAGATGGCCGCTTTCTTGTCTCAATTCCATTAAAGGAGTCGCCTAACAAACTTGGTGATTCCTATCAGCAAGCTTTAACTAGATTTCTTAAATTAGAACGCAAATTTAGTAGAGAGCCATTGTTTAAAAAACAATATTGCGACTTTATACAAGAATACATAATGTTAGGTCACATGACTGAAAATAAAAACCCTAACAATGATTGCAACGGATCTCTGCTTTTTCGCCAAAAATCGTTTGCCCGATTATCACTTGCCAACTAACGTTTCCCAGAATTATATTTCGCAGAATTATCATTTGCCAACTTGTGATTTCATTTTGTTTTTATTACCCAACTTCTCAGTTGCCAATTTTACGTTTGGTCAACCTTTTAGAATTACACTTTTCAAAATGCCAACTTTCAAGTAGCGAATGTTTTAGTTGGCATAATATTCATGTAGTTGTTTATTGTTTGTTATGTAAATTTATGTAAAAATGTAAAAAAAATGGTTACGGCACTTCGCCGGCCGCAGCCGCGGCACGCTCGCTTCGCTCGCTCGGCTCGTGCATTGTTTATCATAATACTAACCTAACCTAACCTAACCGATTCTGTTATTCGTCTAAAAGTTGTCTGGCCTAATAAATAAATTGGCAAAAGATAAATGCCCCAAACGTATTTTGTCATTACAATAATCAGCTTAACAATAATTCTACCAAATGAAACGTTGTCATACAAACATTTGACAATCGTTAGTCGTCAAAGTGAAAAATTGGCTTAACATTGGTTGGCAAGTGATAATCGGGTAAACGATTTTTGGCGAAAAGGCAGGACCCCGATTGCAACACATACCTGCTGCCGCATCACGGTGTTAGTCGCCTCACAAGCTTATCTACCAAACTTCGCGTCGTTTTTGACGCCTCTGCAGTGACGTCTTCCGGGATATCATTCAACAATATTCAAATGGTCAGACCTACTGTGCAGGACGATCTTGTGAGCATTTTGATTCGATTCCGCCAACATAAATTTGTCGCTACGGCGGACGTAGAGAAAATGTATCGCATGGTTAACATCAAAAGGGAACAGCGTGAGTTGCAGCAGATATTGTGGCGCTTTGAACCTCACGAGGAACTAAAGCAATATATGTTAAATACGATCACGTACGGTACCGCATCAGCTCCCTACCTAGCCACTAGATGTTTGACACAATTAGGCAAAGATTGTGTTGATGAATTGGTTGCAGTTGCAGTTGCAGTTGCAAAGGTGTAATTAAACAATTAGAAACCGGTAAATTCAATTTACGAAAATGGTACTCAAATAATCCACAAATAATAAATGAAGTAGTCAATAACGGTGATTGCAAGGATGCCTTACTTAACTTAAGCAGTAATGAGTTCTCCAAAACGTTAGGCTTACTCTGGTCTTGTAAGGAAGACATGCTCCTGTATTCGGTGGACATTAAAGAAAAAACAAAGGTTACAAAACGCCATATTTTGTCCATTATCTCTCAGGTGTTTGACCCTTTAGGTTTGATAAATCCTTGCATACTTACAGCTAAAACAATTTTGCAAAAATTGTGGTCTGCCAAAACCACGTGGGACGAAGATGTTCCTAATGAGATCCACAATACCTGGAAAAAATTCATTGATTCATTACTTTACATAAATAACTTACGTATACCAAGATTTGTACTTACCGATCATCCTTTATTGATCGAAATCCATGCATTCTGCGATCATTCTCTTCAAGCATATGCAGCACCTGTATACATAAAATCAATCTCAAATAATAACAAACCTTCCGCTTACTTAGTCACCGCCAAGAATCGAGTAGCTCCTTTAAAGCCATCAACCGTGCCTCGGTTGGAGTTGTGTGGTGCGCTGCTCGCCGCAAGGTTGACAGAAAAGGTAAAATGCTCATTAAGATTACAAATTAAAAACACCTATTACTGGTGTGACTCCACGATTGTCTTAGGGTGGATAAAATCACCTAAATGTCATTTATTAAAGCCATTTGTATTCAATAGGATCCAAGAAATTCTTAATGTATCAGAGTCCCAGATGTGGCAGTATGTACCCACTCATTTAAACCCAGCTGATATCGGGTCACGTGGTGCAGAAGCCAAACAGTTACAAAACTGTAGCCTATGGTGGTCAGGCCCCTCGTTCTTACTAGAGAATAAATCTCAGTGGCCTATTCAACCATCTACCGTCAAGGATACTGACTTACCAGAATTAAAAATACAGTGTCACTTATCATCAGAACAAAATGACCATTTCACCTATTATTCTGATTTCATAAAACGTTTCTCTAAAATTACTAAACTACAAAGGGTCATACCTTATGCGCAACGGTTCATACATAATTATTTCAATCTCCTTATCAAACGTACAGATCATTTAAAGGTTCATGAACTCACCTCAGCCTTAAATTCATTATGCAATCTCGCTCAGCGTCACAACTTCCTAGACGAATATTAAAAACTTAAAGACAATAAACTTCTACCAGCCAAAAATAAATTACACAATTTAATACGAGTTGGTGGTAGGTTGTCAAATTCAAATTATAATTTTGATGTTAAACATCCGATATTGCTTCACGCGTCACATTATATTACTACACTACTTTTCCATCATTATCATACCTTATCTATGCACTCTGGTCCACAGCTGTTGCTAGCCACTATACGACAAAGGTATTGGGTATAATTGAGTCATCGGTGGTAGGAACCCTGCACGAAAGGTAGTACAAACTATATTAAATGTTGCCGTTTTTCAGGGAAGACCACGCAACCTATAATGGGTGACCTCCCTGAACAACGGTTGCACAGCGATTATCCTTTCTCAAATACCGCCGTAGACTACGCTGGACCAGTCATGATGCTGAATCGAAAGGGTAGAGGGAGTGTACTCATCAAATCTTATTTATGCATATTTGTATGCCTAGCTGTAAAAGCGGTGCATATAGAACTTGTGACCGACCTGAGCAGTGAAACATTTTTATCAGCTTTAAATAGATTTATTGCCCGTAGAGGCAAGCCCGCCAACATCTTCTCGGACAACGGGACGAATTTTGTAGGCGCATGTAATGAGTTATCTAAATTCTTAAAATAAAATTCGGACTCCATTGCCTCTAATGCATCTAAATTATTAATTAACTTCAAATTTTCGCCTCCACATAGTCCTCACTTTAATGGCCTAGCTGAAGCTGCGGTAAAGTCTGTGAAACATCACCTGAAGCGAGTGGTGTCTTTAGCTAACTTAACATACGAAGAGATGAACACAGTCCTTACGGAGATCGAGGCTATTTTGAACAGTAGGCCTCTTACTCCTATGTCGTCAGATCCTTCAGATCTCATAGCTCTTTCCCCTTCCCATTTTTTGATTGGACGAACATTTATGACACCACCTTCCCCTCAGGTCAAGGACAACGTCGTCATGCACACCCTCTCACGTTATATGAGGGTTCAACAATTAAAGGCCCATTTCTGGAATAGATTTTATAAGGAATATATTTCAGAATTGCAAAAAAGACAGAAATGGCACACACACAGAGGACAACTTCAGGTTGGCGAGATGGTGCTGGTCAAAGATGACCGGATGCCTCCAAATCAATGACCATTGGGGCGCGTGACAAGCGTCCACCCAGGCTCCGATGGTGTCGCCCGCGTCGCCGAGGTGCTGACTTCTTCGGGCACCCTACGACGAGCTTTCAATCGACTGTGTCCGCTGCCAGTGATGGAGAAGAACTTCGTTCCTGGGGTGGCAACATGTTGACGCCTTGCATGTGTGTTCTACACCGACGCACACACGCACATACGACGAGATCGCTGCCGGCCGCCGGCTGCGGGGTTCGCGCCGCACGGCGCGGCCCCACCCACTTCACTTGCCCTTCAAGCGTCGGCGCGTGCGGCGCGTTTCGCTCCCGCGCAGTCCGTTACTATTATATTAAGTAATACACATTTGTACTAATTGTTTGGTCATAATTAAACCCAAGTTTCAAAGTACGGACACAATATTCCACGACCGAGACCCACAAGCAACGCCCAGTCTTCTACACATAGTGTCATTGAAAAACAAATTAAACGCTACACTAAGTCAGGCCCAATATACAGTCCACAACAATATGCTACACTGATAAGATCAGCCAAGAAGACTGGGAAACCTTATCATGTAGAAGAGCTGACACATGACAAGTTTTACGATTTGAAAGCCTTACAAGAAGAATGGGGTAACAATTTTACTGTTAATTCTGACAGACAACAAATCAAATGGCATGATATTAAACAACTTCGCGTTGAAAAGTATCAGCAGATGACTGTCTTTTATAAAACTTCTTACGAAGACACTGTTTTAAAAAAAGCATTTGTAAGAAATTTAAGACGAGCACAAGATCACCAATTTTTCCCAACTTTAAACCAGGCTTATTCGCAGAAAATACCATTGGGTGCTAATAAAAAGCGTGATATTAAGGAGTTAATTGATAAGAAAATTATACCAGAAAATTACGTAGTTTCTTATTTTAAGAAGGCATTAGATATTTAAGGAGTCGTCAGAGAAAGAATTTATATAGTATACTTTTATTATTGATGAGTAGGCACATAAGTAGATACTATTATAACTATAATGTTCAAAGTCTGATTATAATAAATTAAGTAACTTTGGTGATCAAATCACCGTGTAATTGTCATCTCAAATGTATGTCTGATTCCTAAGATTTATTGTCTGTAAGTACATAAATAATGAAGCTCAAAACAAATTCTGATTGTTATGACTATTTAGTCTTTGTACACAATAATTGTAGTTATTTTAAGTTAAACGAACTTATTTAAGAAAATAACAAATGACATTGAAATAGTAATAAGTAGTATTAAAGAAGATCTGTGATTCTTTGTGTTAAGTATGTCTTTTTTTTTTTTTTTTTTTACGTGCGCAAAATCCCCACGGATACCTCCCCACCGGACCCGGTGGAGGAGGTTATGTCGGACTCGAACCGACTAAAACGCACGCCGCCTGTGGGTCGTTTCGGTTGCCGAAGGTGAGGTTGACAGGCATATCCCTCGCACCCCGGCCGACCCAGGGCCATCTCTCACGATCTGGCCCTCTTCTCGGGTGTGGGGACCACAGAGTCCCCAACTCGTCCCCGGAAACGGGGAGGCGCGCCACGCGCGCCGCCGCCGCGGCCTGCTTCTGCAAGGGTGACAGGCGGCTTCACCTGTCACCCCCAGGCCGGCGCTCATGGGGGGCGGAGGTCGTTCATCGACCTCCGACGCCCGAGTTGCCTTCGTGCGCGGGCAGCTTGTCTAGCGATCCTTCGTCGCTCCCGCTGCCGCTCCCGCCCCGCCTCCTCCTTCACGAGCATTACTTGCTCGCAGAAGGAGGCGCCGGTGTTAAGTATGTCTTTATAATGGTTAATTATTTTGCTAATATCTATAGAGATTTTTATTGAAAGAAAATTTTTATTTTTATGTTTCATGTGTCATTTCTATGCCACATTATGTATGAATGAAAAATAAATAAAATTAGAAGTGTTAATTTTGTTAAAATATTTAAACAACAAAATTCAAAGATTGATAGGGATTTTTTGGCTAAAGAAGTACTGTATTTGTTTTTCGTGATTTTTATTACAAAATAATTGCTTTTAAACGTATTCGAAGATTTACAAGGTTTTTCTAGAATCTTAGCCATCTTTATTTGTTTATCATTTAAATAATTAACAAAAATAATATTTTTCTAGCAATAATATTTTTTATTCGAACATTGCACTAACGTTATAATAGATATACACTACTAATATTGATAGAGATTAGATAGAAAATCAATAACATCAACATAATTTTACTTAGTAAAATAATTGAACAAATATTTAGTCATGATTACTAGTCTAACTCAAAAAATTAGATGGTTAAGGTAATGTGCTATTTCATGACAAACCGTTTATCAATAACATAATTAATTGAATATTTACACATTTAAAGTTTTTCAAAAAAATAATTACAAATAGAATTAAACGTTTTTTTCGTTTCCTGAAAAAAGTGACATTTTGAGCTGTGTTAGTCTTTATCTAGGCGTGCGATATATACAATGCAGAAAAGACAAAACAAAACGTTTACTACAAAAAAGTAAAGAAAAAAGAAAAAATAATTATATCAGAAGAATTTAGCACAGATTTTATGAAAAGTGTACATACAGATCTGGGTCACATAGGAATTAAACAGATGCAAAGAATGATAAGCTCAGTATATACAGCAGAAAATATGACTAAAAACATAAAAAGAATTTGTGGAAGTTGTACAGTATGTTTAAAGAATAAATCAAGAGGACAAAATAAATATGGATTGATGTCCCACTTGGGACCCGCCACAAGACCTTTATAATATGCTCTATTGATACCATTGGAGGCTTTGGAGGCTTTGGAGGTTCCAGATCAACAAAAAAATATTTACATCTTTTATTAGATCATTGTACCAGATATGCGTACATCCTAACATTAAGTACTCAAAATGCTAACTATTTCATCAAATTTATAAGAAACTGTACAGAAAGTGATAACATAGAATTGATACTATCAGACCAATATCCAGGTATTAATTCGGAGAAATTCAAGAGTTTTTGAATGAAAAAAATATTCCCATAATATTTACAGCACCGAACTCTCCATTTTCAAATGGCTTAAATGAGAGACTAAACCAGAGATTGGTCAATAAAATCAGGTGCAAGATAAACGAACATTACAAAAAAATGGCATTGACAACTGCAGCCCACAACTGTGTACAAAAATACAATGAAACGGAGCACACTGTTACTGGATATGCTTCCAAGTACCTACTGTATGGCATAAATGTTAGGATTTTTCCAAATGAACTGAAACAAAAAACTGAAAAACTGACCATGATTCAATTCTGGCCAGGAAAAGAGCTCTGGAAAATACAATCAGATCACACAATTACAACAAGGCAATTTACGATAAAAATAGAAAACATATGGACTATAAAATTGGTGATACTGTTTTTGTGGAGAATGGAAACAAACTGAATCGGAAGAAGCTTGATGAGTTTAAACTCGAACCGTACCAAATTATAGAAAAAATTTCAAACTCAATTTACAAGATAAACACTAACCATAAGAAATCGGAGTCGAACTTTTTTCACATCTCAAAGCTAACACCAGCTCCTGCCTACGATTGAAGATGAAGATTACATGGGCGAGAATTTTTTTTTGCGAAAAAATTATGGAAAGACAAATTGACAATTAAGTTTATATAGACATTTAATTGTTGTCTTTCCATAATTTGTAAAATATGTAAATAAGTATGTTTTGAAAAAATATAATTTTCTTTTATTAGAATTTTGCCGCGAATCAACCATCGTCGATAACCTATAAATTAGCACACGTCATTGTAATGAGAAAACAACACGTTTACTTGAATGCCTAAATACTAAAAGGGCACTTGTCACTTTTTTTACTCAAAATACTTTTATCGTTTTAATTAAGCTTGAGTGTGCGTGGGATGAAGTTTCTTTCATACCGCAAGTTTACTGTCTACTTAGTAGAACAGAAGGATATTTTGAATTTCCAGGAATGGTTTCCTAAGTTTTATTATAAAACTAAACTGTCTAATGCTATGCAGCAGAGAGATTTGAAAGAGAAATTTATGGTTTCAATATATCATCAGTTTCAGTTCAATGCTGCACAACCTCAATGTTTGGTTGTAAAAGAATTAATTGATGGCCTTGTATCTCATACATTTAATCTTAGAAAACAGGACCAGTTGAACTTTCATCTACCTTTTCAGAATATGTATGATTGATGTTACTGTAATTGGATTTGATACAAAAATATGCCATAATGTATGTAGGTAAATATACTTCAGTTTTTCAACTAAGATATTGTATTAATGTAAACCCCAAATGCAGCTATATAATTGCAAATTACAAAAGTTAGGTATGAGAATACGCTAAAAACAAAGAGATTATTCATCACAATAATTTAATTTAAAAATGAAAAATGTGATTGTTGTCACTTCATACACTTCTTGAACTTACTGTGATGATATTTGCTATGTAGATAGCTGACAACCTGGTTCACAGAGGTTGCCTTATGCTAGTGGTTGTGTCCAATGTGTAAGGTTAATTAGACAAGACGTGGGTATTTTGTTAATAATTCTAGCTAGCATGTAACCACGAATATGTAAAATGTATTTATATTTAAATATAATCAAATTAGTTGAATATTAAATCGATTATATGATTGTATCGAATCGAGAGTAAAAATATGACAACACTTTCGTCTATGACAGTTTTGACATATAAGGCGAGATAAACTTGTCACAGTGGTTACTTTTTTCACTCCTTGATTTGAAGTCGAACCGAGCACTGGTTTAAAAATAAATCCGTTTGAATCATTACAATCTTGGTTTAATTTTATGGATAAAGAATAGATCCTTCATCTCAGAAGTGGGATAAGTCTATTACGCCTACAATTTTGAAGAAACACCCTCAAATAAAGTGTCCACCTGTTTTGTGTTGTGTACGCAAGTCAGTAACTCTTTTAACGGAAAAATGGATAAAACTAAAACGAATCGCAAGAGCAATGAACGTAAACGTCGCCGCGATCGGAGCAGAGGAACGAGAACAAGCACTACGCATAAACGGAAGCAACGAAGGCAGCGATCGAGCAATCGCGGATCGTCATCGGAGTCTCGTCGTCGTGGAGACCGCATTTCCCGTGAGCAGACCGCGAGGGACCACCACCAGCTGAACCGGAGTCGCAGCCGTGATGGACGTCGCAGTCGGAGCAGCAGCTACGAACAGCGTCGGCCCAGCCGGGCCGTAGAAGGGAGGCGCAGTAGGCGAGACCACAGCAGACGCCCGGAATCCAGTACCGAGCGACGTACACCCCCACTTTCTGGTCACGTGAGTAGCGCCAACGTCTTTAATAATGACACCCAAGCGTTTTTTGCAACTTTAGTGGAAGCTTTGACTAGGAGTCGGTCTGAGGGTAATAAGTTCCCTATGCTTGGCAACGTGATCCCTGACTTTGACCCTATGGCGAAGAGTCAGACTATAGTTATGTGGATCAATAAAGTTGAAGAATGTGCTAGGCTCTATAGTTGGGGTGATGACCAAATAATACATTACGCGATGCTTACACTGGCAGGGATTGCTAAAACGTGGTATCAGGCTCTTCCATCTATGTCATTTTGATGAGAGGTATGGGGCAAAATTGATAATTATCAAAGAAGCCCCTTGGCCCATTGATATTATGAACATCTATGTAAAATGTACTGGTTATCAAAGTTACCCCTTTTTTACAGGTGAAATGGTACGTCAATATAAGAAGTTGCCGGGTACCCGCAACTATAAAAATTATAGCGATGAAACACTGGAAGAAGCATTGGCGAAAATCACTGATGGCGACATGACCATTAATGCTTCATTGACTTATAACATACCATTTGGCACCCTATATAACAAGTTTAAAGGCAAGCACGGGTTAACGCCTGGAGCTTCGCCTGTCTTCTCATATAATGAAGAAGCATAAATTTTACAAGCCACTGCAACATATGCCGATTGGGGATTCCCACTTACCAATTTCTACTTAAGGATGTTCGCAAAATCTTACCTGGAGCAACGTCGCTGAATTGTCACCAGATTCACTAATAATATACCCGGCATAGATTGAGCGTTGAGCCTTTTAAAACGCCACAAAAATGGATATGGGCAAAGAGTTGCAACTAATATTAAAAGAGCTCGGGCAGCAGTCGCTCGCGAAACAATAACTATTTTGATAACCTTCAACGGGTTCTAGTAGATGTGCCACCGTGGCACATTTTTAATTATGGCGAGTCCAACTTGTCGGATGATCCTGGTTCCAAGAAGTGCATCTACAGGCGTGGGGTAAAGTATCCAGAAAAGTTAATCAACTCATACTCCGCAAGGCAGGTCCCAACCTCGTGGAAGACCGCATTCGTGCATCCTGTACCTAAGAAAGGTGACAGGACCGATCCGACCAATTACAGGCCTATCGCTATCACCTCCCTACTCTCGAAAGTAATGGAGCGTATTATTAATACACAGCTCCTGAGATACCTTGCGGGAAACGATCTACTGAGTGATCGACAGTACGGCTTTCGCCACCGTCGCTCTACCGGTGACCTTCTTGTGTATCTCACAAACCGGTGGGCGCAGGCCATCGAGAGTCGGGGTGAGCCACTAGCGGTCAGCCTCGACATAGCGAAGGCCTTCGATCGGGTCTGGCACAAAGGTCTTCTTGCGAAGTTGCCATATTATGGACTCCCCGAGGGACTGTGCGAATGGATCTCCAGCTTTTTGTCCAACAGAAGCATCCAAGCCGTCGTCGACGGCAGCTGCTCGGACCGCTTGAACATAAACGCTGGTGTCCCACAATGCTCCGTGTTGTCTCCGACGCTGTTTCTGCTGCATATCAATGACATGCTGTCTGATGGCTCCATTCATTGTTATGCGGACGACAGTACCGGAAACACGTGTTACACGGGCCGTGCAAATATCCCTCAATCCGAGGTGGAGAAGAGTCGCGAACAACTTGTGTCTGAAATTGAGATTACTCTCTCTGGAGTATCCGATTGGGGACGACTAAACCTAGTCCAATTCAACCCCACTAAGACACAAGTTTGTGTATTCACCGCTAAGAAAACCCCACTCATTATGGCGCCGCAATTCCTGGGCACACCGCTTACCATCTCCTCGAGTATAGGGATCCTTGGTGTCGATATCTCCAGCGACGTCCAATACCGAAGTCATTTGCGGGACAAGGTTAAGTTGGCATCAAGAAAGCTCGGAGTGCTCAACAGGGCGAAGCAGTACTTCACTGCGGAGCAGCAACTCCTTCTTTATAAAGCACAGGTCCGGCCTCACATGGAGTACTGCTGTCACCTTTTTGCTGGAGCACCTGCATACCAGCTTGACCCCTTCGACTCAGTGCAAAGACGGGCATTGAGGCTGGTTGACAATCCCATACTCACAGATAGTGTGGAACCTCTTAGCATTAGGAGGGATTTTGCCTCACTGTGTGTGTTCTACCGCCTATACAATGGTTTGTGCTCAGATGAATTGTTTGACATGATGCCCGTAGCTACATTCTATCATCGCACCTCTCGCCATAGGCAGGGAATTCATCCTCACACATTGCGACCTGAGACGGTGCGCACTGTGCGGTATGAAAGAAACTTCATCCCACGCACACTCAAGCTGTGGAATGACCTCCCTGCTGCGGTTTTCCCAAGCGGCTACAATATGGGGTTCTTCAAGAGGGGCATCAGAAGGTTTCTTCATGGTCGGCAGCGCGAGTGTGACACCCATGGTGTTGCATACGTCCATAGGCCACGGTAACCGCTTCCCATCAGGTGGGCCGTGTGCTTGTCTGCCAACTAAGTAGTATAAAAAAAAAAAAAACAATCATACAAAAAGTTGTACATCCATTATGATTTGTGGGCTAGTGGTACTTTGCTACCGCCATATGTAATCTATAAAAGTTTGCATTTATACGATACGTGGAAAGAGAGAGGCATAGTTGGATATCCATGTTGCACGTTACCATGTTGTAGTCGCGGCAGCAGATATAATCGAACGGCAAGTGGATGGATAGATGCATCAACATTTAGAGACTGGTTTAATACTTGTTTCATGTCTCATGCAGATAGGCTTGACGGACAGAAAGTATTGATAGGTGATAATTTATCATCTCACTTAGATACCGATGTATTAGAGTTATGCCGATCCCATAATATAAGTTTTATATGTCTTGTGCCAAACTCCACGCATATTTGTCAACCCTTAGATGTTAGTTTCTTTAGACCAATAAAAATCGCATGGAGAAAGATCCTTGAAGAATGGAAGTTAGCCAACCAAAAAGCATCAGCAGTAACGAAGGATATTTTTCCACATCTGCTGAAAACTTGTATTGTCGAAATGGATAAAGTTCAGGCATCTAAAACCACCGACGAAGAGACTACATCTGCCATACAAAGAAATTTAATAAGCGGCTTCCAGGCAACAGAAATATATCCTCTAAATAGACAAAAAGTTTTAAGTAAAATACCCGATGTCTCTGAGAGCCAGGCTCAGACAGAAGCGACTGTGCGGGATTCACTAACAGAGTTTTTGAAAGAACAACGCTTCGGTAGAACTTCAGAACCAACTCGAAAGAAGAAACGTCTATGTGTTCATCTATGTCACATAGACGTTTAGTCATGTGTTATCTACACTCTTAGGTTTAGATGAACCTGGGCCATCTACGCCCTCAGGCTTAGAAAAACCGGAGCCATCTACACTCTCAGGTTTTGTTGAATGTAATTATGATGAAGAAGATAATGAAGCAATATCCTGCGAGGAGGAAGTTGTGATAAGCCAAACAGTTGACAACGCCAGACCAGTCTTGGAAACTGGAAAATATAAAAGAAAAGTAAGACTGTCTTTAAAGCAGTAGAGGATGATGTGTCAATAATAGATTAATGTGACATTATTCAGTATCTACCTCAGCCTAAATAAGAAGATTTTTTTATATTTTTCCAGAAAATATCGATGTAAAAGAGCTTTAAGCATTTATTTCTTGTATTAAATTTGCAATACGTATAGGTACACAAGACAAAAACGATAGCCTGTCTAGTGATATAAGTATTATACATATCTTTATATTGATTTTGGCAAGCAGAAAAGGTCACCAGTATGTTCTACATATATGTGTGTGTAACAATAATTCGTTTCCTCAATCACACACACTTACACACTTGCAAATTACAATTGATTCAAAACCATTCGTATTTATTTATCATCCATCAGTTAAACTTTCTATAGTAATAAGAATAACTCATAAAATTCTTATTACTAGGATATGAACGTAATTTTTGATGAATGTTAGTAAGTCTCCGTGACCTCGGGGTTTACAGTTTCGTTTTATAAGATTTAAAATATCGCAAAGTTTTGAGTTCGATTCACGGTCAAATTTTACTTTTTGAACTTTTAAATATTTGTATATCTTCATGTTAATTACTTACCTATTAAGGGAATGTTGAGGTAACATCACAAAAGTATCTTGATATTTTAGTTATAATTTTATAGCAACTTAAATCAGTAGTATTTTTATTATTACTGAGCGAGTATTGTTGTACACACATTGCATGAATGTTTCTCGCATTGGAATTTATGCTACCCTCATTCTCATGATTAAAATAACATGATAATTTTATTTTTATCTGTCAACAATTGCATGCGTTGTGCTTCCCACACGGTTAATTAACAACTTTTTTATTTATTGTTTTTTATTTATAAAAATGAATCAACAACTTACAACTATTATGAGAGAGCATATTATTACTTTGCATGAGCAAAATATTTGAATACATGAAATATCTCGAAAATTGAACATATCGGTAAGTAGTGTTTTCTGCAAGTTATTATTATGAAAGTTATTTGATCTTATAATCATCATTATCCTGGAGAATCTATATATCTCCCAATACTAATAATAAACAAAAATATATAAGTAGGCATATACATTTTACAGAATTTTAACAAGGAATTTTATTACTTTTTTTCCATTACAGAGCAGCGGTGGGTGCGCCGATATGGCGATTCAGGCACCAGAGACCGTCTTCGGCCTGGCCCCAAAGCCTTTGCCTACACCGATGCGTGTTCTTTGCATAAAGAGGTGGTTGAAAAACATATTCAAAACCCCTTCCACCCGTGTTATGGCCACCAAACACCATGTTACATTGCAAACAGTAAGGAACCATCTTCGGGCAGCTGGGATCAGATGTCGCAGACCGGCAAGAAAATTTTTGACGTGGGATCTTCATCGTCGAAGTAGGTTTAGGTTTGCCAGGGGATATTTAAATTTTGACTGGTGCAACAATATAATAATATTTAGTGATGAAAAATGTTTTAAATCAGACAGGGATGGACGCAAAATTTTATGGAGAAAAACAGGTGAGCGATATTGCCAACAAAAAAATTCTACCGTGCAGGTCTAGTGGTCATATTACTTGAATTATTTCTGTTTAATTATCTTGCAAATCTGAATTTTAGTGATTTCAATTATACTTGGTATATATACTTCGGTATAGGTAACTTGGAATAATTAAAACCACTATATACTATCTAATATATAGGCAAATTTAAGCAAATAAATGAATATTATTATCTATAAGTATTATTTTATAATTCATATTTATAATAAAAGTTGGAATTTGTTGCGCCATTTCTTCTCCACTAGTGCTTAGGAACTAAAAGATGTAGGTAATTATGTGGTATCATTTTGAGAAATAAAGAAATTGAACTGAAAATAAGTGAGTGATGTTATTGTTAACGAAATGAGAAGTTATTATATTTGCATATAGTATAATTTCTAAACGTTAACATGGTGATTCACTACACTTTAGTTACTGAAAGTTAATTAGTTTACCTGCGTCCATGCTTGTCTGATTTAAACATCCAGAGGGATAATATTGAATAACCTATTTATTATATAAAGAATGTGTAATGTATAAACCTAAACCTGTTGCACTCAGCTACGACCACATGGATTTCAATTATCTCGAACAATAGTATATGATTATTCTTAGGTCTACTAAATACTATTTAGCAAAAATGTTTATCAAAATCTGTCTAACTGTTTAGAAGGAGTTTAGTTACAAACATTGTGACATATATATATGTAGTTCTACGACACAACACAATTAAATTATTTATTTACTGAACAATCTTACTTTATTATTATATCGTTGAAACAATGATTTTGTTTTATTTTCCATATTATTTTTGAGACTACGGAACACTAAGTATAAAAGACAACTGTATGGTTCCTTAATATAACAAACAAAATAAAGAACAAAAACAAAACTATTTATTAAATCAAAACTACTACATCACTACAGTAGCGGTTCGAACTTGCTACCTTTATAATGCCATTGCGCCTATAATACCACTCAACTGCGTGAGCCTATGCTAGTTTAATGAAATTTACCTTCTCATTCGATGGCAGGCAAATCACTCACTAACACATATTCAATCGTTCACGATTCATGGTCGTGCACACTTGCACACATAAACATAATACACTAATACGCCTGTAACGATGACGCACACATGTGACTTCAAAGCAATGGAGTTATTGTTTTTGACTGTTCACACACATATGTAAAACATACGGATGTTTCCACTTGACCCAGATGATAAATAGATTTTATTAGATAGATAGGCTAACGTTTTTGTCTTGTGTACATAAAAGACTGTTTAATTATAATTATGTTGTTCCTAAGAGTATAGTCATTAGAGTGTAGTCAATAAGACTGAATATTTTAGATTGTTAATCAAGGCAGTCACAGACTGGTTTTAAGAAGAATATATATGTTTTGTTTGCCTTCTCTGATAACATATTAAAGAACTCACTAACGCCCAGGCCAAATTTGTGTGTAGTAACCCAGTAGCCTCATACGAGGACATAATACGAATCATTATGATATTTAAAGTTTGGCGCCAGATCGCCACATTGGCTCCTGTTACCTGATTGATGGACAGTATGCCGACTAGTGTTGCAGCAATATCTGCATAACATATCAACATTTTGACATTAAACACTTCCATACATTTACTATGCGATTAGTAGAAAGGTTTTAGTTTCCTTATTTTAATGTTATAATTATAGAATATATTCTATAATAATAATATTAATGGTATATCTTCGGTATAGATTTATCTTTTTCAAGCAAGGACAAGTTAAAAATTTAGGTAAGATATAATGGATGACTTTTAAAGGAAATATCTTTCGTAAATTTACACAGATTTTGAACATATTAACATATTAAATAATATTAATTATATAATATTATGTATTATGTATTATTATAGAATATTATTGATGTCATTTTACTCATTAGGTAACGTACTTTCGATATCAGTTTAAAGTTTATTGATATCTGTAATAGTTACGGAATAATCGCCTGGACACACTTAACGATTACACCCACTTACGGTAGCGTTATATGAAACATAAAGGATTTTGTTTTTAAGGTAAATCGCTATTTAATTCAACATGGATGAATCTCCTCCACCAAAAATTAGAAGGAAGTCTTCAATGTGGACATATTTTACGCAACAAAGTGGCCAGCAAGTGAAGTGCAATTTGTGTTATCGTGAATATAAATACAGTAACAATACATCCAATTTAAAAAATCACATAAAAAGAAAGCACCCGGATAAATTAGTTGAGCCATCAACTTCTAGCTCAGACGCTGTTGAAGGTGAATTACAAGTAGGTAATGACAGTGACATCACCACAGCAGCAAAGTCGAGTTCAAGTGGAAAATATCACATAAATTCTTCTAGAAAGAAGTATCTTGACACAGTTTTTGTAAAAATGATTGCGTTGGACATGGAGTCACTCCGACTTTCAGAGAGACAGGGGTTAAAAGAATTCGTAAAGCATTAGATTCCCGTTATGAGATGCCTTCAAGAAATATTTACCAAGATTACACAACTCAATAAAAGCTGAATTAATAGAGATACTCGACAAAGTTACAAATATAGCAGTCACTACCGACAAGTGGACCTCGATAAGTAACAAAAGCATTTGTGCTGTGACATGCCACTTTATTTTACGAAATGAACTACATTCATGTTTATTGGAAGCCGCGGAGGTAGAAGGAAGTCATGATGATCACATCACGCCTGTTTCCCATTATTGGGGTCGGCAGAGGTAATAGAACGCCACTTGCTACGATCCAAACATATCTCTTTCGCTTCATCCTCTTTCATTACTCTCTTCATACATGCCCGCCGGTTTCGGATGCTCCCAATCTGGGCTTTTTCTAAAATACCGCTTATTTGGTCGATATTAAATATTTTCGTCTAAGACCTCTAGCGACACTCCCTGTAATTTGGGTTAGGTATATTTCCTTCGTTACTCTTCGTAATATATTTTTATTGGTTTTAGGTTTTTGACAGAATTCTCGAAGAATGGAAATGCCGTCAAAAAGTAATAGCTGTTGTTACCGACAATGCTGCTGCAGTAATGATCAAAATGGCAGATATTTTGAAAATACGCCATATTCCGTGTTTCGCACTTTCTTTAAATTTAGTTATAAAAAGTGTTCTAATAGAACCAGCACTTTCTGAATTGATGACTAAATGTAAGCAGATTGTGGCATTTTTCAAACATAGTTCATTAGCTTCAGGTCAGCGGACTGATAATCAAAAAAGAATTAACAAACCAGTGTTGAAATTGAAGCAACAAATTGATACAAGATGGAATAGTGCCTTGTTAATGATTAGGAGGATTCGGGAAGTACGAGAAGAGTTAACAGTAGTTTTGAATCAAAATCCAAGAGCACCGACAAATTTAACCGCAGATGAATATTCATTATTACAGGAAATCGAACAAATATTTGATCCGATTGATACTTGCACAGTTGCGGTATCAGGGGAAAAGTACTCAACTATTTCCCTTATACTGCCTTTGATCAAGGGTTTGGCACTACAATTAAGCCATTTAGAGAGACAAAACTTATCAGATTCTGCAATAGTTATCCTACAAAATGTTAGAACTGCTATCAATAAATATTTGAAACCGTATGACACAATAAGTGCTTGCATTATATAAACACTTCTGAACCCACATTTTAAAAAATTAGAATTTAAAACCGACAGTGACGTCGAGAAAGCCGTATCTTGTGTTCAAAGAGAATATGCAATTTTTCTTCGATCACAAAACTCGCGAAAAAATCCAAATTAAGTTATTTACTCAGTTATCTTACTGAGCCTGGTAGCAGTAGGTCGGTTTCAACTACCTCTGATGCAATAATTGATATTCGGCGATATTTGGAAAAACCTATTATACCATCGACTAAATATCCGATTGAGTATTGGGCGTACAGTGAAAATAACCTCAAGCATATTGTATTAAAGTATTTGTGCATTCCTCCCACATCTACACCTTCAGTGAGGATATTCTCGAAAGCGGGACAAAGCATGACAGAACGACGTAATCGTCTGAGTAGCAAAAATATGTGTGACAATGTGACTTATAATGTTGTTTCCTTTATAATAAGTAATTTCTTAAGACCAATGATAGTTATTTAAGTAGAAATCAAACGCATCAATCATGTCAAGTGTGACAAAAAATATTATTTGTCATGAAATAAGTCAAAGCAGTAAGTTTGACTTATTTCTTGACAATTAATATTGTTTGTGAGGAATGTTGATATTCCATTGACTTGTTGGAAATGAAGACTGAAAAATAATTAAGTTCAAATTTTGTAATAAAGCAGTTAAATAAAAATTGAATTGTATTTATTTTTATCCAGTAAAAGAAAGTAATTTTCATAACTGCGCATACTTATAAAATTGAAAACTACCTAGGTTCAAGTTTCCTTAACATACAAACTTATGCACTTTTATGTTCAATCAGTTTTATGACCTCGTTCGTACATAAGATGTCTTCTTTTAATTTGAAGAACGTTTTCCAATTCTCGAGCGATAAACATTCCGAAAAATTCATTTGCAGATTTTACATTTTCGCTCTTGCAATTCGATTGAGCACTTGACTGCACAATTGACTTGCATCACATTTATTGATCTGATAATTTTTATAGTTTAGAGGTATATTTACTTGTATCTTTAGCAATTGAAGAAACTACATTGTATCTTCCTCTTTTTACTTCAATTTGGCTATAACCTCATTTTTGGCTGCATCCATCACTATTATCTACGGGTAATTGTGATTGAGTTTCAAGTTCTTCGCTGTCATAAATTACTATTGGTTGTTTCTTAGCTGAAATTAAATGACACAATACCTTTGTCAATAATATTTATAAATAGAAAAGTACAAACAGGTAGCTACCTTAACTATGATACTACTAATATTTTAATTGCTCATTTTTAATAAGAAATGTATTTATGTAGTGCCAGTGTGAACCGAGCAACGGCAAAACGGCAACCGCTTGTATTATTTATACCATAAAAATTAAATTAATTGATTAATTAAACTTACCCATTTTACCGAAAAAATTGAAGTTATTGCTGCTGCCGTTACTACTTAATAATGAAATACGTTATTGATCCCGACTCGAGAAGAAGACAATGCACTACGTAGTACGTCGAATGTAACATTAACAAAAAGCAATATTGTTCTACGCCAGTAATTCACCGGCCACGTAAACGATAATGCAAAGGTAATACTATTGAATATTTATAAACTTTCGATAGTGCAATACTATCGATAGTTCTATAGTATTGATTTTTTGTTGAAATGAGACCATCAATTGTATCGATAATATCGATACTATCGATAGTATTAATTATAAAATATCAATACTATGATAGTGCAATACTATCGATAGTTCTATAGTATTGATTGTTTGTTGAAATGAGACCATCAATTGTATCGATAATATCGATACTATCGATAGTATTAATTATAAAATATCAATACTATCGATACTATCTGGTGGCGCCAGTAGTAGTAAATTCAAATCGTCTCAATTGGTTGACGCTGAGCACACGCTCCCTATACCCATCTCCCTCCCGCACTACCTCTAAAGTGAGATAACAATAGTTTTTCGCCCCGCCAATGGTCAAAGTGGCCGCATCTTGACTTCGCATCGAACTAGCAAGCTTCAATGGCGGCCGCACACGCGACTCTTAGAAATTAATAATGTTTGTTGGATTTTAACCGCTTTCATAGACCTTTACCGATCGGATTGTGCCTCTCGTGTGTCCCTCAAGTGATTTAGTGATGTGGGCGGCAACTCCTGAGCCAGGAAGAGAAGACCGGTGCACTGGCCCCGATAGCACGTGGCGTCGTAAAGGTTAGTGCATCCTCTCCTAATTTCTCGGGTTGCATTCAATGCCTAAACCACCTCCGCGGCAACCCGATCACCTAGGTATCTTGTTTATTGTGTAAAGTGTCATATGAAACATGTTAACTTCACCCCCCGCATAATACAGTCCACTAGCTCAGGTGGCATGAGAATCGCGCCACCACTATCGATAGAATAAAAAACCAACACTATCGATAATATCGATTGTATTGATGCCTATTAACACTATCGGATCACAATTACTAACGATACTGTCGATAGTATCGACCCTATCGATACTATCGATATGCCTATCGATACTGTGACTATTTTTCGAGGTCAACTATCGATAGTCAAAGTATCGATAGTTCTGCAACACTAATGCCGACATTTTTGTGTAGTATTTGAGCTTAACCAATAACAGCGCAGTTGTCAGGCGATGTCAAAAGGTCAAACATGGAGCGCACGCGTCGTGCCGGTAAGTTTTACTTCTTTATATTTGTGCAATCTGTGGTTTTTATGATAAAAAATACGTTGAAATAAAAGTTAAAATAGTAAATTAATGATAAATACATAAATTTTGGTTACTAAACGGTTCTAATCTACTTTTTATTTCCATGCAATAAATATGTTCTTGTATGAGAACATTGGGCCGCTAGTCTATAAGTAGGCCGTTATTTTATGTCCTTGTGGGAGAACCTTGGGCGTTAATACCTACACTTATATTTTTTAGGCTTACAGGAGAATGTCATAGAAGACTTATTAGCAGAGTCAGAAATTGAAGACTTTCTACCCTCGGATGAAGATACCGGTGATCCACCTTTCGACGTATTAGTAGAAAATTTACCATCCTCTTCAAGTGATGAAGGTACTGACAATGAAGATAGTCGAGTAAGTACAATAACTACTAGTCAACATGTACGTGGCAGCAGCAATAGACGTCCCAGACGCGGGAGAGGTGGCCGTAACGCGAGAATACGGGGTCTAAGCCACCCCGTACAAGATAGCAACATACGGAATATTTTAGTTCCATCTACAAGTGGCGCGACGGATGGCTGGACAGATGACAATTTCCCCCCAAGGAATTTAAACGATTAGAACCTTCCTACCTTATTACTAATACAGATAATTATAACAAAATTTATTATTTTCATCAATATATTAATGATGACTTAATTAATTTAATTGTCGAAAAAACCAATCAGACGGCGGTCAAGCTAACTGGCCGATCATTAAATTTTAATCTTAAAGAGTGTTATGTATATATTGGTATTTCCATGATTATGGCCACGGTAAATTTTCCGAACTTGAGGATGTATTGGGAACAAAAATGGCGTGTGGAGATAATCGCAAGTAATATGTCTCTCAACCGTTTTATACAATTAAGAAATTCCCTCAAACTCGTCTTTGATAACGATGTAATTTTGGATACCCGAAGCAAAGACAAGCTTTGGAAGGTGCGACCTTTAATTCAAAGGATGCAAGAAGGATGTCGATCTCAAGAAAAGCAAGATAATTTATCAATCGACGAAATGATTATACCATTTAGTGGCAGTTGTGGGCTAAAGCAATATTGTCCGGGTAAGCCAAATCCTGTAGGTCTTAAGGTTTTTGTCTTAGCAAACCCTAATGGACTCGTTTGCGATTTTCATGTATGTGAGGGCTGCACTACTTATCCGCAATATGAAGAATCTCGTTTTGGCCTCGGAGAAAAGGCGGTTTTGACTCTGGCTGATACACTTGTCCCGGGTCACGTTTTGTACTTCGATAGATACTTCACAAGTGAAAAATTGGTAGATGAGCTACATAACAGGGACATAGGTTTTTCCGGCACTGTTATGAAAAACAGGATACCTATGTCTGCAAGACCGGTATTAATGGATGACAGAGTCCTAAAAATAACGGCCGGGGAAGTTTCCAGGTGTTAATCCGAAAAGATAAGAATGTAGCTCTTACCAAATGGTTTGATAATAAGGCAGTGACATTGTTATCTTCAGTTGAAGGCGGTGAAAGTATTGATATCTGTCGGAGATGGTGTAAGCACCAAAAAGCATATGTAAATATTGATTTATTGCGAATAACTCGTGGTCTACGCGTTATTCACAACTACAACATGCATATGGGCGGGGTAGACTTAGCAGATAGGTTGCTAGCTGTTTGTCCCTATAGATACAGAACAAGAAAGTGGACGCAACGCTTTCTATCACATATGATAGATTTAGCGGTATCTAACGCTTGGATACAGTACAAGAAAGACCAAACGGATCGCGATGTACCTTCTCGCAAAATTCTACAGCTAAGAAGTTTCAAAATGGAGCTTGGAGAGTACCTATTAGATACCTATTCGATGTCGGAGATTGTTGAATACAATGATATTATCCTGGAATCTGAATCTCTAAGACGCAAAAGAGGAAAACCAGCACCTCCACTTAAATCCAAAAAACGGCGTCTGCATGCGGCTGAACACATGCCGATTTTGAAAGACAAACAGTCAAGATGTAGACATTGTCACTACAAAAAAACTCGTATTGTATGTAGTACCTGCAATATTGCTTTGTGCCTTAATTCGGATAGAAACTGTTACTCGGATTTTCACTCAAATGACAGTGGCTAATGAGGACTTCTTTTATATTACAACAAATTAGTGTATGCGCAATAATTACCAAGTTCCTAAGTTGATATCTTTAGTTCCTACTCTTTATTATTGTAAGTATTTCAATATCCTTTGATCTCAGGTATGTGATAAGAGAATTAGAAGTTATTCTTTTCGTTGAGTTTTTCTTAATTTTTATTAGGAGATTTAGTACATTTTTTTAAATGTAAGAAGAATTGTTATTTTTTATATGAAGATTTAAACTAAATTAAACACTATGTTGACGACTGATTCAGTTCCTTGTCCTGATTAAAAATAAAGATTAATATTTTAGTAAAATAATTTTTAAATTTAGTAAAAAAAAATTGCGCCGGAACTCACATATCCTTTCCCTCCTATACAACATCTTGTTTAATCCTTCAACACCTTTGTACGTAAAAGATCGCTTTCAGTTCCTTTCCGATACGCATGAAAAATGTTTAAGATCATCGAGGAGACTAGTCCTAAAGATGCCAAAGCATTCCCCAGGGTTCTTCGATAATTCTTTTACTGTAACAGCTGTACGCCTGTGGAATGAACTACCAATGGAAATAAGACGAGCTCAGACGTTACTGAAATTTAAAAGAATGGTCAAGGAGCACTATTTGTCGACGGTGTCACTTGTAACATAGTATATCGTCATATCTTTAGGTATGTGTATGTATGTATGTATATGTATATGTGTAAAATTGTATATAATATTGTAGTAGTATTATATTGTATATTGTAGGTAGCTTATTGTATTTATATAATTATTAAGTATTTTAAGTATACATATATTTATTATATGCACTTATATAAGTATGTATATATTATTACATTTTTTTGTTATTAAACACCAACAACTCCCAAATACTCCAACCAACATACATTTCCATCCAAAGGTCGCCTGGAAGAAATTGTGTAAAGCGATAAGGCCGCCCTTTGTACTGCTCTTGTCTTCTCAATTTCTGTAATATGAATATTGTAATTGGCGTACAATAAAGAATATAATAAAAAAAAATCAATAAAAATAGTAAAATAATACTACTGTTTTATTCATTTAGCAGCCCAATGTCATACATATTATGTTCTCTTAGAATGTTACTATACTGTTACTACTACTGTGTAATGTTACTACTACTATGTTTATTAAACATTATACCTACTATTAGAATTACGACCCAATGTCCTTCCACAAGAACAAAATAATTTATATATTTCGCAGTCAATATTAATTCCTTACCATGTTATTATTACTAGAAAAAAATATAGCAGTCATAAAGTTACTGTAACATACTTTTTAAGATTTTTTTTGGTCTTTTTTTTTTCTTTTTTTTTTTTTACGTGCGCAAAATCCCCACGGATACCTCCCCACCGGAGCCGGTGGAGGAGGTTATGTCGGACTCGAACCGACTAAAACGCACGCCGCCTGTGGGTCGTTTCGGTTGCCGAAGGTGAGGTTGACAGGCATATCCCTCGCACCCCGGCCGACCCAGGGCCATCTCTCACGATCTGGCCCTCTTCAGATTTTTTTTTTTTTTTTTTTTTTTTTTTTTGGTCTGGGCTTTAACGTATATTGCATAATATTATGTTCTTGTACAAGGACAGTGGGTTGTAAAGACTACCAAGGCAAAATTCGCTTGGGCCTCAGGAGGTTATGGGTAAAATTTTTTTTGTTTCTTTTTGTATGTGCAATTTAAGCGATAATCAATACAGTCGCAGACTGGTTCTATGAAGAATATACATTTTAATTATTATTTTTTCAAAATGCAAACGTTTGCATTTAATAAGGTACAAATTTTGTTAATTATAAATAAATATGTTACGTGTGCATTATATAATATTTTTCCTAAAATTACTGTTTCATTTAACAACATAACATAACATCTTAAAACAGTTATCAAAGTAACCCTTGTTCTAACTTTAACACTAATGAAGGTTTTTTTTTTGCTTGTCAGTGTTTTTAACTCCTGTAAGGGGGTACTTTTGTATCCCGTTACAAAATCAAGAGCTATCAAAGTAACCCCATTTCATGTTTATCGACCTTAGTGATTTTTTACTCCCAATATAAATTAGTATTTATTTTTTGATTACTTCTTATGACGGTAGATCACATGTAGTCGTTGCAGTATTTTTTCCCCATTTTTCACGAATAAACTGAGAGACTAATGGCCAATTTAATTTTAAAATTAATCAAAGTAACCCCATTTTACGGTATATAAAATTTGTGATTGTATTGGCCTCGTCAGCATTGGGCTGCAACCCGTCTAAGAGAAGGAAAACTCTGAAATCAAAACCGGGGAGATGGGCCTCATCAGTATTGGTCTGCAACCATCTAGGAGAAGGTCACTCCGAAATAAAACCAACTCTCAGGGAGCATACCCGAGAAAAAACCCCGATCCAAGGTGTTAGCCGACCCGTGCCAAGGATTCGTGACCAGACGGCAAGCTGGTGTAACGGAGGGTGTCTGTGTTGGCGGTCACAGGACCCACGTGAGATTCCGCCTTACCTCCGTAAAGGGCTCTGCGGGGGTGGACCATATTTTCCCTATGACTCGTGGGAACGCAATGATGATTCCAAAAATTATTAATCATCCGCATGGCGGCGACGCGGTACGCCACCCGTCACGTCTCGTTTCCCGTGGGGGCGAAAAGTGGCTCACGGAGAGCCGTTTTGCTACGTTGAATGTTGGAGGAGAAATGGAAGAAAAAATAAATGATGTTTGTAAGATGATGGATGAAAGAAGGATTGATGTGCTTTGTGAGAATGAGACGAAGAGGAAAGGATGTGACACCACCAAGCACGGACCCTACACCGCGTACTGGTCGGGAGTACCCAATACCGACAGAGCTTGCCAGGGAGTTGGTGTCATCCTATCTGCTAGAATGGCTGAGTGTGTGAATATATTCGAATGTGTGAATGCTAGACTGATGTGGATGAGAATGAAAGTAGGACTCACTCGTATTTTTGTCGTAGGGGTTTATGCTCCTGTAGACTCCGGTGCGAATACGTCCCAGGAAGTACAAGAAGAAAGAGAACAGTTTTGGGAGAGTTTAAGAGATGTATTAAGAGAATGTAAGGATAATGAAAGAATAATAATGCTAGGTGATTTTAATGGGTGGGTAGGACTGAAACGAGATGGATTTGAAAGGGTTCTTGGCAAGTACGGAGATGAAAGAGTGAACGAAAATGGTAAAGGTTTGCTTGAAGTATGTTTGGAATGGAACCTTTGTGTGTCAAACACGATGTTTCGACACAAAAGGATTCATATGTATACAAGAGAAGCGAAGAATGTCAGTAAAAGTATGATTGATTTTGTAATAGTGGATGAAAGATTGAGAAAAAATATTCTAGACGCTAGGGTATATCGCGGTGTGGGTATCCATACAGACCACTTTTTGGTTATGTGCCGTATAAGTGATCTCTTTAAAGGATGGAGACGTAGAAGGCGTGAGCCCATAAGTGTTCTAGAAAGAATAAAAGTAGAAAATTTGCAAGAAGATAAAGTGAGAGAGGAGTATGGAAGCAAATTGACTGAAAGGTTTCATGATCTTGATAGTATTTGTGAGATTGAGGAGTTATGGAAGGTATTCAAAGATGAGATTGTGAGTGTGGCTTCCCAAGTATGTGGTATAAGTAAAAGAAGTAAAGTGCAAAAGGTGAAGCATGCATGGTGGGATAAAGAAGTGCAAAAGTTGGTATGTGAGAAAAAGAAAGCGTGGCTTGACTGGCTCTCAGTCAGAGCTAATGAGAGAATGCAGCAAGCTACAATTGAGAATGTGGATGAAGCGAAAGATAAATATAGAAGACTGAAAGGGATAGTGAAAGGAGTGATTGCTAGAAAGAAAAAGGAACAAAAAGACGTGTTTGATGAAAGGTTATCTGAGGATTTCCAGACGAACATTAAGTTCTTTTGGAAGTCCATTCGTTTAGCCAGAGGAGAAACACAGAGCTCCGAGCTGAACGCTATTAGAGACCAGAATGGAAGTATTGTAAAAGGTGAGAAATGTGTGTTAAAAAGATGGCAGGACTATTTTGAAAGCTTGTTTGAAAGAGAGGATGGTGTACATGTACTAACCTCGGTGATGGATGACTATGTTGATGCTGATAAAAGTGATGTTAGTATGAATGAAGTTGTGAGTGCATTAAAAAGTATGAAAGCTGGTAAAGCAGCGGGATATGATAAGGTGACAGTCGAGATGCTGAAGGCTGGACAGGGCCTTGTAGCAAGTCAGTTGTGCCGCCTTTTCAACATATGTTGGGTTAGCGGTCGTGTACCAAGTGATTGGTGTAAGGCCGTTATAGTTCCACTTTACAAAGGAAAGGGCTCGCATCAAGACTGCAAAAACTACAGGGGCATTAGCCTACTCAGCGTCGTCGGCAAACTGTATGCGAAAGTGTTGATTGAGAGAGTTATGAAAGAAACCGATGAGAAAATATGGGATGCACAAGCGGGTTTTAGAAAGGGAATGGGATGTACGGATCAGGTCTTTTCATTGCGAAGCATGGCCGAGAAATTTTTGGCCAAGAGTCAAAAGGTCTATTGCGCATTTGTGGATTTGGAAAAGGCCTATGACAAAGTGGTGAGGAATGAACTTTGGTCGGTACTGTCTATGTATGGGGTGAGCAGCAACCTTATTCGAGGTGTGAAGTCTCTCTATGAGGACTCCAGAGCTTGCGTGAGGATACATGGGTCATACACTGAATGGTTTAGTATCCAAAAGGGGGTTAGACAGGGATGTGTAGCGTCACCATGGCTGTTTAACTTATTCATGGACAGTTGTTTGCAAGATTTGAAAGATAAAGAATGTGGTTTAAGAATGAAGAATTTACTCGTCAAATGTCTTCTTTATGCTGATGATCAGGTTTTACTGGCGTCATCGGCAGATGAGTTGCAGGAGATGGTAACAACTATGCATGAAGCTTTTGAGAGGAAAGGAATGAAAGTGAATGTTAGTAAGACAAAAGTTATGGTTTTTGAAAGAGATGAATGCGTGACAGAGTGTAGGATTTGTATAGATGGAGAAAAAGTGGAACAAGTGAATGAGTTCATATATTTGGGAACATTGTTTACGAGAGATGGAAAGCATGAAGAAGATGTTGAAAGGAGAGTGATGGCTGGAAATAGAGTGAATGGGGCACTACACAACTTTATGCGCAGCCGGAAAGTGTCCGAAAAGGCACGACTGGCTGTACATGGAGGAGTATTGGTGCCGGCTCTTATGTATGGTAGTGAAAGTTGGGTGTGGCAGAAAAAGCATCAGAGTAGAGTGAATGCAGTAGAAATGCGTGGGTTGCGAAGTATGTGTGGCTTAACCTTGAAAGATAGAGTGAGAAATAGCGTGTTAAGAGAACGATGTGGAGTGATAGAAGATGTAGTGATGAGAATTGAGAGAGGAATGTTGAGATGGTTTGGTCATGTTGAGAGAATGAATGAAAGAAGACTAACAAAACAGGTGTATGAGGCGAGTGTGGATGGTAACGTCGGAAGGGGAAGACCTAGGCGCACATACCTGGACCAAATCGGGGAAGTTTTAGAAAAGGGGCAGGTCAGGAGTACTCTAAACCGACGAGCATGCATGAAGAATGTAATGAGAGTGAATGAAGCGAGAGTAGTATGTCAGGATCGTAGCAAATGGAGATCCGTGATCTCTGCCTACCCCTATGGGAGACAGGCGTGATTTTATGTATGTATGTATTGGCTTACCCTTGCTTAATAACATTTCTTTCTTCTCTAGTTTGAGGAAACTAAGTATTTTTGTCGAAAGTGTGGGGCATTCAGGGCAACGGAGACTGCTCTTACACAGTTTGATACAATGACTTGGTGCATCTTATTGTGTACACTGGCCCCAATAACCCTCTGGTATGATCCCGACGCATAAAATGGCAAAGCAGTCAGCACCTGAATTAATTCAAACACATTGTTATTCATACGTAATAACGTAATCTAAGTAATAACAAGGAACACTAGTTAAGTAGGTACTTACCTTCGATACCGCACTTATTCCACCTCGTGATCCTGGTAAATAGGGCTCAATCTCATGGATGATGTCTAAAGAAACCGGTTTGGTGAACCTATAAGCCCACAAATTCGTCCTCGGGCATTTCGAAGGCAACTTCCTGGTTTCGTAAGGCCGCACTTCTACGCCGGTACTGAAGCCCTTCTAGGGCTATTGCATGTTGCAATAAATTGTGATAAAGAAATAAATCAGCCATATTTTAGCTAAATTTATTTAATTTCGATCAAATAGAATAAAAGGAACAAATCACAACAAACGACGAATTGTAAGACGCAATGTCAGAGTTGCGTTTTTCAATGCTGCGGTTTGACATAAGCGATTCGGATTTTGTGAGCTGTTTTACGATTTTCCTTACTAACTTGTCAAAAGGACGAACCGTTAAAACCGAATCGCGCTTTGTGTTACCATTATACGAAATGAAATCCACTTCGTATTTCAATGCGGATACGATTAGTCGAAAGTGGCCTTTTTAGCCCTGCTGTACTGAAAAGTTGTTTTCAGTCCGGACAGTAGAGAGATCCTTTTGGCGGGTAACATCGGTCCTGACGGGTGGATTTGTGGTTGGATTACTGAAAGATAGTACGAGAACGAGTAGTAGACGAGGAGATGAGTAGATGACGAGGCATACCAAGGCGACTCATGCTTTGGGTCACCCGAAATAGCTTATTTCTGCAGTGTCAGACCGTAGGTGGCGGTTAAACCACAAACAATAGCATTCCCAAGGAGGGTTGACGTCAGGCAGGCGGCCGGTCAGTAAAAAGATATAGCCAAATCTTTTGCAACATGAATGTTATGAGTAATAGTGAGTGCAACAGGACTAGGGCGTACCCCCAAGGCGACGCGCAGGGGCAGCACCCGGTCCCTGTGAGAAATGGACAAGGGTTGTTGCACCAACACGGGTGGGTGCAACGTAAGAAGCTAGTCCAGGAAGCAAGGAAAGAGTGCCTTAGGTTTGGAAGTTGGAATATTGGTTCAATGACTGGAAGAGGAAGACAGATAGCTGATGTTTTGAAAAGGCGACGAATTAGAGTAGCGTGTTTACAGGAAACTAAGTGGAAGGGAGCAAAAGCCAGAGAGATTGGAGAGGGATATAAGCTATATTATAGTGGAGGAGATGGGAAAACAAATGGTGTAGGAATTGTGCTAGATGATGAATTGAAAAATGCGTGATGGATGTAAAACGACTAAGTGATAGGATAATGGCTGTTAAAATTGTACTTGAGAACCAAATAATGAATGTGATTAGTGTGTATGCACCCCAAATAGGGCAGAAGGACGAAGTAAAAAAGAAGTTTTGGGAGGAATTTGATGCATTGGTGATGGATATTCCGGATAGTGAAGAAGTATATGTCGGTGGTGATTTTAATGGACACGTCGGAGAAAAAGTGAATTATGAAAGGATCCATGGAGGTTGGGCACACGGGAGTCGAAACAAAGACGGGGAAGCTTTACTTCAAGCTGCCTTTGCTTTTGACTTAGCTATTGTGAACACGTGGTTCAAAAAGAAAAAGGAACATCTCATTACCTATAAAAGTGGCCCCCACGCGACTCAAATAGACTTTTTCTTAACTAGGAGGGATAAACTTAGCAGTGTAAAAAACTGTAAAGTAGTGCCAGGGGAAGACCTAGTGACCCAACACCGATTGCTATTAATGCAAATTAAAATCAAAATTGAGCCCAGTAATAACATGCGAAGACCCCCATCTCGGACCAGATGGTGTATGATAGAAAATAAGGAGTATGCAAGTATATTTAAGAAAGAAGTGGTTGATAAGATGATAGATATGAAATGTATGGAAGATAAAACAGTCAATGAATTGTGGGAAGAAATGGCGCATTGCATAAGGGCAAAAGCAAAAGATATCTTCGGAGAAACAAAGGGCAAGGGTGTGATAGAAAGGGATACATGGTGGTGGAATGATGAGGTCCAAAAGATGCTGAAAGAAAAGAAAAAGGCGTTCAAAGAGTGGCTAAAAGTTGCCGTTGAAAATGTAAGTATAAGAGAAGAAAAAAAGATGATTTACAAGAATTGTAAAAATAGAGCAAAAAAGGCAGTAGCAATATCCAAGGCAAGCGCACAAGATAAAATATACATTCGGCTTGATGAACCGGGCGGCCAAAAGGAACTCTTTCGAATGGCAAAGATGAGAGAAAAAAGTACGAAAGATATTAAACATGTTAAATGTATAAAAGACGAACGAGGACAAATTTTGTTGCAAGAGGATGATGTAAAAAAACGACGGAAGACATATTTTGAAAAACTATTGAATGAAGAAAATGTATGGAATGGAGTACTAGAAGATAAGTCTGGGAATATTGGTTTGGTAAAAGAAATCGGCGTGGATGAAGTAAGAAGAGCGGTAAAAAGTATGAAAAATGGCAAAGCTGTAGGGCCAGATGAGATACCAGTGGAAATATGGAAGTTATTGGGAAAAGATGGATGTCGGTGGCTGACTTTATTCTTCAATAAGTTGTTGCAGGAAGTGGTGATCCCTAGCGAATGGTGCAGTAGTGAACTAGTGCCCATTTTCAAAAACAAAGGTGATGTACAGGACTGCAATAGCTACCGAGGCATAAAGCTCATGTCACATAGTATGAAAGTGTGGGAGAAAGTAATACGCCTGCGAGAGGAGAGTGAGATCACCCAAAACCAGTTCGGTTTTATGCCAGGGCGGGGTACCACAGATGCCGTATTCGCATTACGCCAACTATGTGAAAAATATAGACGTGCCCATAAAAACCTGCACATGGTGTTTGTGGACCTCGAAAAGGCGTACTGTAGGGACACATTGTATTGTATGTCGTAGCAACTAAGTAAGTAACAAGGAACGCGGCTAGTCAGCGATTCTAACATCACGCCACACTGTGTCGGTTATCGCTCTGTACCGAGAATTGTATGCATGTACTAGTAGCGGCTGCGCCGCAGTTAAGTTTTCACCTTACCATTAGTCGTAAATACACTCCCGATCAGTATACACGTACTCTTACAGTGGTGACCCCGAACGAACAATAAATAGCAGTGTACATTTTTTTTTTTTGGAAGTAGAGTCAGTGTATAGTATAGATTGTAATTATGTCTGATGAAGAAACCGCGAGGCTACAAGCGCCGCCATCGTTACCAGTTCCGGCCCCAGCACCCGGGCCCGTGAAGGTCGAAGGCGAGACAGCGTTGGCCAGCATTACGGTGACATCGAGGATACCCGAATTTTGGGCGGATCAGCCGCGGCTCTGGTTCGTGCAATTCGAGGCCGCCACGGATAGTCAAAAATTAGGAGACGCAGCGAAGCAAAACTTGGTTGTCACGAAATTGACGAAAAGTGCGATCGAACAGGTTAGTGACTTATTATTATCACCGCCTGATACGCACAAATACCTATCGTTGAAGGACAGACTACTCCAAGTATACGAAGAGTCTGAGACGCGTCAGTTCCAGAAGCTACTCAGCGAAATGGATCTGGGTAGCCAGAAGCCGTCGCAGCTACTTCGTAGGATGAGAGAGCTAGCACGGGGGAAGATCCCTGATGATACTTTGAAGATCATGTGGAACAGTTACCTGCCCACATCAGTACAAGCAGTTCACGCAGTCACGGAGGCGAAGGAATTGGAAAGTTTAGCCCTGATAGCTGACAAGGTCATAGAGGCGACCAGACCAACGGAGATAGCAGCAATTCGCAGCTCCAAATCGGACGCATACACTTCAGATATAGCGACGCTCGTGAAAAAACTCAGCTTAGAGGTCGCTGAATTAAAGTGTCAGCAAACTCGCGGAAGGAGTACCACGAGAAACGATGCGAGATCGCAGTCGCGGAAGAGGAGCGAGAGTCGCAAAGGTCCGAAATGGCTTTGTTTTTACCATTACCGTTTCAAGCACAAGGCCACCAAATGCGTCAAGCCATGCAACTGGAAAGCAGCATCCACCGAAGAAAAAAACTAGTGGAGGCGGAAGTTTGTGCGGGTCTAACAAATAACCGCCTATGCGTAACAGACAAAAAAAGTGGACTAAAATTTTTAATTGACACAGGTGCAAACGTTTCGGTGATTCCAGTGACACAAAAAAACGCGTCAAAATACCCCGCGGGTCAGGACTACAAACTGTACGCAGCCAACGGGATGGAGATACGAACTTATGGTATGTGCAATCTAATTTTAGACCTCAATTTACGTCGAGCTATTAGATGGTCATTTATAATCGCAGATGTAAAACAACCTATACTAGGTGCCGATTTCCTAAGCCATTATGGGTTGTTAGTAGATTTAAGCGCGCGGACTTTACGAGATCAACTTACTAACTTAAATGTCATTGCATCTCTCGTTAAAGATGGCACATGTGATTCGTCAATCAAGTGTTTAAATTGTAATAGTGAGTGGCATAAATTATTGGAAAATTACCCGGATATATGCAAGCCTGTTTTATACAAAGAAATTCCTAAACATTCTGTATGTCATTACATCGAAACTTCGGGTCCACCGGTATATACGAAGGCTAGACCTTTACCCCCAGATCGTTATAAGAAGGTCAGGGAGAAATTCCGCATCATGGCCGAGCTAGGCATCTGCCGCCCATCCAAGTCCCCTTGGGCAAGCCCGTTACACGTGGTACCCAAAAAGGACGGGGGGATCAGACCGTGTGGGGATTATAGACGGTTAAATGCAGTTACTAAGCCAGACCGTTACCCCATCCCACGATTGCAAGATTTTAAATATGTTTTGGCGGGAAAAAAGACTATTTTTACCCGGTTGGACTTAAATCGCGCCTATCATTTTATACCTGTGGCCCCGAAGGACATCGAGAAGACTGCAATCATCACGCCCTTCGAATTATGGGAATTCCCCAGGATGATTTTCGGTTTGAGGTCAGCTGGTCAGTCGTTCCAGAGGTTTATGGACACGGTAGTACTACAAGGATTCGATTTCCTATTTAATTATATTGATGACGTAATTATTAGTAGCGAAAACGAGACCCTACATAAAGAACACTTAAACGCAGTTTTCCAAAGGTTTAATGAATATGGTATAACTATTAACTTGTCTAAATGTGTTTTCGGTGTGTCTAAACTCGAATTTCTTGGTTTCGAGGTTTCGACCGAAGGCGTTCGGCCGTTGGAAACCAAAGTAGAAGCTATTGTAAATTTTCCGAAACCAGAGAACGTAGAACAACTACGTCGCTTTTTAGGTATGGTCAATTTTTACCGTTCGCATATTCCCAACGCAGTAGATTACCAAGCCGAGTTAAATAAGTACCTGTGTAATTCTAAGAAACGCGATAAGACTCCGATACAGTGGACAGAAAAGGCGAGCGAGGCATTCAAGAAGTGTAAGGAAAGCTTACAAAGCGCCGCTACACTTTCTTACCCTTTGCCAGACACTAACCTAGCCCTTATGACTGACGCTTCGAATACTAGCGTTGGCGCAGTTTTACAGCAAGAAGTTGCAGGTCATTGGCAACCACTTGGCTATTTTTCAAAAAAATTAAGTAAAACGGAAAGGAACTATTCTACATACGATCGTGAGTTGTTGGCAGTATTTATGGCCGTCAAACATTTCAAATATTTAATAGAAGGCCGAGCATTAACTATTTTTACGGATCATAAACCCTTACAGTTTGCATTTACTAAGTTAAATAGTGATAAAGAAAGCCCAAGACGAATCCGTCAACTTTCTTATATCAGCGAATTTTGCACTAACATACGGCATATTAAAGGTAGCGATAATTCAGTAGCGGATGCACTTTCGAGAATCGAAACGATAAGCTGTCCCACGATACTCGATTACGCGGATTTAGCTGACAAGCAGTCCGGCGACGAGTACCTAGCGCAAGCCGTGCGCGTATCAAGTAACAGTCTGCAAATAAAGCAAATATGGTTACCGGATATTAAAAAGTATATTTATTGTGAAGTATCTATGAATAAAATAAGACCTTACTTGACAAAAGAATTTAGAGAATTAGCTTTTCAATCCGTACATAATCTCAGTCACCCCAGTATCAAAACCAGTAAACGATTAGTTAAAGAAAAATTTTTTTGGCCTGACATGGATAGGGAGACATTGCGAAATGGACGAAAGCGTGTTCGCAGTGCCAACGAGTCAAAGTAACCAGGCATACCATTACCGAGATTTTGAAAGAGCGGAACGTTTTCAACATTTACATATCGATATTGTCGGTCCTCTGCCTACTGCAGCCGACGGGCACAGATACTGCGTTACAATGATCGATCGTTCCACAGGTTGGCCTGAAGCCTACCCCGTTCAAAATATCACAGCTGAGACAGTAGCAAGAGTAGTATATGAAGGCTGGATATCTCGTTTTGGTTGCCCTTCGAAGCTTACAAGCGACCAGGGCAGGCAATTTGAAAGCGAGTTGTTTGGTAAATTAATGAAATATATGGGCATACACAAAATACGTACGACGCCTTACCATCCGCAGAGCAATGGCATAATCGAACGATGGCATAGAGCGTTAAAAGTCGCTTTAATGGCACGTTTGGAATGCAACAATAGTAACTGGGTAGACGAATTGCCTACTGTACTACTAGGTTTGCGTACCGCCACTAGAAGCGACAGTGGAGTGAGCGCAGCTGAACTAACTTATGGTAAAACAATTCGTTTACCAGGAGACTTTTATGACAACGCTAAGACAATGGACTCGGATTCGGAATATTTACAAAAGTTAAGAGATAGTATTAGTAAATATAAACCTAGTCATAGTAATACCAAGTCATTATTCCTCCCTAGCAAGTTAGATTCATGTACGAGCGTTTTCGTGCGAAATGATGTCATGCGTAACTCATTGCAACCACCGTACGATGGTCCATATCTCGTAATTAGTCGAAAACCTAAATATTTCACGTTAAAATCGGGAATAAAGAAACTTCAGTGTCCAGCTTTCTCGCTGCTGTGTTTACATATACTCGCCGAGGGATGCCGTGAGCTTACTTTAATTATATTTTAAATCTAATCTTCAAAATAACCTAAAAATGCATTGGTGACATAAGATCATATTGACATAGGATCAGATTGACCTAGCTTATAAAACTCTAATTTTAAATTTAAGGTTAGATATACATTAGGAATGTATCCTTGCAACTATTTCTAAATGCACACTGGAGTGGACAATAAAACCTTAAACCTCACCGTTTGGTTTCATTTAGCTCACCTCCGGCAGATTAAAAGTTTCCAATCTCCGCTGATTATCCTAGGCATGTGTATCTCCAAGGCGCCCGAACTTTTATGGTAATGTACTTACAAACCAATTTTATTTCTATTTCTTTTAAATAGGAGATACACAGAAAATAAAATCATTTTTTTTATTATTACATCTGGCATTCGAGGATGAATATAATGGAAATTGTGTTAATCATTATAGTTGTTGTGTGTGGAATTATGTTAATCTGGACTGTCAGAAACAAGTGCAAAAAACAGTTACGTAATTGGTTACGGAAAGAAGTAACTGTGGTCGGTTTGTCGTCACCACCAACAGCAGTTAAAATACATACGGTGCAACCAGCACCAGCACCCACGCAACCTAACGTATACTAAAATGTAACTATAATTATAAAGAATAAAGGTGTATTTGGTACTAGGTAAATAAACAGTAATTGCATAATTACATTTAATTGTATAACATTAATCCAGTGTTGTTTGTATTTCATTTTTCAGTAGTTCAGTTTATACAAATTTTACAATTATAATAATTATTATAATTTTGAAAATTTTGGGGAGGCTACTGTAGGGACACATTGTATTGTATGTCGTAGCAACTAAGTAAGTAACAAGGAACGCGGCTAGTCAGCGATTCTAACATCACGCCACACTGTGTCGGTTATCGCTCTGTACCGAGAATTGTATGCATGTACTAGTAGCGGCTGCGCCGCAGTTAAGTTTTCACCTTACCATCAGTCGTAAATACACTCCGATCAGTATACACGTACTCTTTTATTTAATGCACCCACTGCCCTTCTGAGATAAGGCCCATTAGACCTTACAAGATTTTTAATAATTTTTAGTTGACAAATATTAGTCACTTTTTTATTGTTTTGATCAGTTTTTTGTTGTTGTTTGAATTAAGAATTCGATAATATAACCATGATACGATTCACGTAGTTATGATTCAATAAAACTTATTTTGTACAAGTTATTATTTATTACATTTTTTGTTGGTTTTAAAAAGAGTACTCTCACACTAGGATAAATTCCTGTGCCGCAGGAGACTTTACAAACAGAAATGTCGGACTTCATTTAATTTACTCACCAAAAATGTATCAAATAACGGCCGCAAACTGAATTATAGCGATTCTGTATACCTACTATGCGAACACGTGTCATCATTTAAGCATTTTTGGAGTCCGGCTTCCGGTTACTCCTCCTCCTTTTTATTTGGCTTATACGGCTTTTCACGAAGCAACTGCCGTCTGAACCCATCCCCGAGAGCACATTGACCCTACGAACCCACAATACTCGGCGCAGTGTCAAGCGGTAAAGCGGCTGCTGAAATAATTTCGCAGTAATATCGTGTCTTAGATATGTCACGTCGATTTAAGATAAACACCTCAACAAAGTCTAGGGAACAAGATGACCCCAATTTTTTTTTTCGTGTAAATCTTGTTTTGCAAATAACTGGTAGCAAATAAATAAAAATAGAATAAAGTAGATTACAGAGTTGTTCGAAATTTAAAAATAAATTTAAATAAGTAATGATTTTCGAATATGGAGGGAAAACTTTTAAAAGTGTTCGATTGTGCAGTTTCTCTGAGGCAATATAAAAATTATTTTCTTTGATTGTAAATAACATTTATTATCAATAATACATCTTTTACGTATGGTTTGTGCATATTTGTGACTGTAGTCATCATGTCACGTCGTCATTTAAGTCGCGAAGAGATGTTAAGGGCTGTTGGTATGCTGCAAGCTGGACGAACTCAACGCGATGTAGCGGATGCTGTCAACACCTAACCGAGTGTAATTTGCAGATTATGGGCACGCTACAGGTCTACAGGGGATGTTGCCGAACGTCACAGGGGACGAAATGACGTTGTCGAGCTGTTGCTAATGCTTTAGGAGGTCCTACAGATTATTAAAAACGTTTAAAGTACGGTTAATTACTGTATTTCTTACTACCTCGTTATTTTTGTGCCTAATCAATACTCAATATTGGCACTATTCAATTCTTTCTTAAAAAAAAATGATATGAGAATGTTTTTATTAAAATTAAAATTAAAAACGGTATAAAAATACCCTTCTATTGATATAAAACACTCACTATTACAAGAAAGGGTTTTTAAATAAAAACTAGAATTATATATTCCTTGCTTCATTATTCATATATGAATTATTACACTGTAGTTTCCTTGTTTACATGGTAACACCGCACATTTTTTAAAGATATTTTTAAAGAACCATAGACGAATTTCCGGTCTGTCCATCCCTAGCGCGCCATCTTGTTGTTTGTTCATTCCTTTTCTGTGCGCGGTAACTATCGCACGCGCCTTCCGACATCATGCCGAAAAGAAGTGCGCAGTCTCGAATAGATCGATACGCAAAGAAAATTAGAAAAATTGAAGAAAGTGAACGACGCAGACGGAGGATAATTTCCCCGATTGATTCGTCGTCAGATAAAAAAGGTTAGTAAAGTGTTGAATACCTAAGTGTTTGTGTATTAGTACCTACGACGTACCTAAATACCGAAAGCTATTTACTGATAGCAAACAAATAATTCATTAAAAGTTTTGGAATGCACTGGGATTAACTGCGAGTTAATAACTTTGACAATTCTCAAAGCTGTGGTACTATTATAACAATATTACTGGCATTGGGGTTGACTGCGAGTCTTCAACGATGACCTAAGCAGAAAATGCATACAATCTGAAATAGATGTAATGTTCCTCTGCAAAATTTTAAGAAAAAATTCAACTACACTCACATATTTATTTCTTCACAATCTAAATTGCTAATTGTAATTTTAGATATCGAAGAAAACAGAGATGCCTGTTACGTAATCCCCGAGTCAACACCGGACGAACCAGACAATACGCTAGATGCGGAACTGGGTTTTAATGAAAATCCCGCTCACAATAGTGATTTGGGTGTACCTAGTCTGCAGGCAGAAGAAGTCGCATCTGAGCTAGATCCAGAACTCTTGTCTGCCCTTGGAGAATCCACGTCTGATTCACCGAACTATGGTGAGAGCATACACGACAATTTGTCAAAATTGTGGGTACCTTTACTCAAGAAAGGGATGCCCAAAGAAACCAAAGATAAGCTTCTGAAAGACTACTTAATACCAGACAACTGTAAGCTCTTACAAGCGCCGAAGTTGAACGCAGAGATCTCTGCTGCGGCACCGGACATGGTTCGCAATCGTGACAAAACTGTGGCATCATCACAGCAACAATTTGGAGCTGGTATAACGGCCATCAACAGAGGCATGGATTTGCTGTTAAAAAGCGACAACAAAGTCCAGGCCATGAAACATCTAAGCAATGGTTGCCGACTGTTGTGTGATTCACATTTCTTAGCAACACAAAATCGGATGAAGCTTGTCACACCCAGTTTGGAAAAATCATTTTTAAATATGACTAGCGAATCCGAGCGTGATGAATCGTTATTTGGGTCATCGCTTACAGAGAGGATAAAGGCCGCGAAGGTCATCGAGAAGCAAGGCCTCTCTATCAAAAAGTCAGCCAAGCCTCAAAAATCTACGGCTTCAACTTCCAACAATAGATCTTTCCACCAGGGAAACTGGAATGCGCCTCCTCGTTACCCGGCGAACAGGGGGGGGCGCGGAGGTTACCACAGGAGGCCGGCAGCGAGCTCAGGAGCTCGTCGACCTTACACAGCGCCAGCACATCAGCCGCAGCGGAGTACGACTCAGGACAAATCACGTGCCCCGGCGCAGAATCTTCACTAGCTCAGGTACATGCGGGTAGACTTACCCATTTTTACCATTGTTGGTTACAAATAACAAAAAACAAGGTAGTTCTTGATTGGATAAAATACGGCTATTCCATACCATTCCGAACGTTTGTAATTCAATCAAAAATACCGCAAAATAACTTTTCATACACTGAAAACTTGTTTATGCTAGAAGCAATTACTAAATTGATGGAAATAGGAGCCATTTCTGAATGTAGCGTTACAAATGATCAATTCATTTCTAAAATATTCCTCACGCCAAAACCTAACGGGGACAAACGTTTTATATTGAATTTAAAACCTTTGAACAAATTAATTCGAAATGAACATTTTAAGATGGAGGATTACCGGACGGCATGTAAATTAATACCACGTGATGGATACTTAGCCACCATCGACCTGAAGGATGCATATTTTCTCTTGCCTATACGGCTTTCTGATCGTGGATATCTGAAATTTCAATTTAAACCTAATAATTCTATTAAAAAATTCACTTACGCCTTTAATGCCTTACCGTTCGGATTATCTGTGGCCCCACGCGTATTTACTAAGCTTATGAGGGAAGTTATAGCTGTTCTTAGGTCTCGCGGGTTTCAATCCGTTTGTTATTTAGATGATATTCTATGCATCGGTAATACCTATGATCAATGCGTGGAGAACGTCAAAGAAACGACGAGGTTACTCCGCAGTCTAGGTTTTGTCATTAACTACGACAAAAGTTGTTTGACGCCACAACAATCATGTAAGTTTTTAGGGTTTGTTTATAACACGCAAAACCTCAGCATATGTCTACCCTCCGACAATCGGAATATTGGTTGCCGCTTGTCCGGCAGTTAAGTACGGATGGATGTACACCAAGGTCTTAGAACGCCAAAAATATCTAGCTTTGCTCAGGCATAATGACTTTGAAGCCAAGATTAACCTACCAAACCTTGAACCAGGCTTTGAACTCGAAATCTACAGCGATGCTTCTAAAACAGGGTGGGGTGCTGTCTGTAAGCAAAAGGAAATAAACGGTAAATGGAAGGCCTCAGAAAAATTACATCATATTAATTACTTAGAACTAATGGCTGCTTTTCTGGGTTTGAAATCCTTTGCCAATAATGTAACTAACTGTGCAATATTATTACGTATAGACAACACAACTGCAATAAGTTATGTAAATCGTATGGGAGGTATACAATACCCTCACCTTAACGACTTATCTCGATCACTTTGGAAGTGGTGTGAGCAGCGTAGTATTTGGATATTCGCGTCATACGTGAATACCAAACAAAACCACGCAGATGCCGCCTCCAGAGTAGTCACTCCGGACACTGAATGGTCGCTTTCTGATGAGGTCTATACAAAAATCACACGACATTTTGGAAAACCAGAAATAGATCTCTTTGCTTCATGCGATAACGCTAAGTGTAGCCGATTTGTTTCATGGAAACAGGATCCAGACGCGGAAATCATAGACGCATTCACGATAAGTTGGAGTACAGACTATTTTTATGCCTTTCCGCCATTTTCGTTGGTACTAAAATGCATCAGAAAAATTATTGAAGATAAGGCGCATGGTATACTAGTATATCCCTACTGGCCTTCACAGCCATGGTATCCGCTGCTTCAAAACATTCTAGTTTCGGATGTATATTATTTAAATCCCAGTAAAAACCTCTTGCAATCTCATTTCAGAGATCACCACCCCTTACACAAGAACCTTACCCTGGCTGTCGCGAGGCTCTCCGGGCGTCGTTCTCGAGAAAGGGTGCCTGCAAAGAATCATCAACACTGATGTTATCCTCACTCTCGGATAGTACTATCAAACAATATAATACCTCACTTAAATTATGGTGGAAATTTTGCATCGCGAAAAACATTGATGTTTACAAGCCGTCGAAAACATCAATTATTACATTTCTAGCAACGCAATTTAATAACGGTTGTGCATATGGCAGTCTAAATTCCCACCGTTCTGCTTTGTCAGTTTTCATTGGCAATAATATCGGTTCAGATGAATGCGTCAAGCGGTTACTAAAGGGGGCATACAAAATAAAACCCGTAAAAGCTAAATATTCTAGCACCTGGGATCCTCAATTGGTTCTAAATCTAATTTCCACATGGATTCCTAACACGGACCTTTCACTTGATCCTCATAACCGATATTATAAAAACATCTGCACCTGGTAGAGACCAACCTGTCTTATACTTGCCATACTTTAGGGAAAATACCAGTATTTGCCCAGCGACAGTCCTTTCAGACTATATTTCTAAGACTAGAAATATCCGACCTGAAGGAACAAACAGGCTGCTTCTGACGTACAAACGCCCTCATAAAGCAGCTACGACGCAGACCATCAGCCGATGGATTAAACAAGTCCTGGCAGAGAGCGGGGTTAACATAAGTTTCTTTGGTGCCCATAGTACGCGCCACGCATCGACCTCTGCTGCGAGCTCTGCTGGCGTCAATATCGAAACCATTCGCAAGACAGCTGGCTGGACCAGCTCGTCTAACTCTTTTGCCCGGTTTTACAACCGCATTACATTAAACGAAGGCGAATTTGCCCATTCTGTTTATTTATCTTCGAATCAATTAGTAACTGATCAATGACATAATTTAATAACTTTACAAGTAAACTTACCTAAGTACTTAAGGTAGTAATAATAATTACTGTACTATAATTATGATTAAAACTATGAGTATATAATTAGTACGCCTTTCATTTTAAAACTTTCTGCTCTTAACATCTACAGTGTAATAATTCATATATGAATAATGAAGCAAGGAATATATAATACATGATTAAACGAACTCCTGAGTGAAGTTCTATCATTATTATATGAGTTGCTTCATTAGAATATATGAACACCCTCCCTCCCTAGTGTTTTTCCCAATTAATAGAAAGTTTTGTTTAGATTACATTTGCTCTAAAAAATGAACAAGCAACAAGATGGCGCGCTAGGGATGGACAGACCGGAAATTCGTCTATGGTTCTTTTAAAATATCTTTAAAAAATGTGCGGTGTTACCATGTAAACAAGGAAACTACAGTGTAATAATTCATATATTCTAATGAAGCAACTCATATAATAATGATAGAACTTCACTCAGGAGTTCGTTTAATCATATAATGTCCTTGTTCCCTAGACTTTGTTGATGTGTGTATTATCGAGCTACAATATTTCAGAGTAGGGTATGTCGAATTTGACTTATTTCGGACTAGCATTGCTGTCTAACAAGAACGTCGTCGAACTCACGTCGTTTCTTAATAAAGTCATGTCGAAGAAACGCTTTGTCGGAGTACAGTAGTGTCGGGATTAAGTTGTTTCGATCGAGAATATTGTCGAAATTGAGTCGTATCGGAGTTTCATGTTGTCGAAGTAAAATCATGTTGTAGTAGGATTTGTCGAAATTCAGTTTGGGAGTCAAAAATAAGACTGCAGTTTGTATTCTTTGGCACGAAGGTGAAAGCGGCAGAAAAGCATATAATGTGGCTACAACAATAGTTTTTTTCTAAAAATTACTGTCGTGATCAAAAACATGTTTACTTTTTTCTTGATAACTGCAATGCACAGAATAAAAACAAAATCCTTATCTCAGCTTTAGTACGATTGATCAATGATAAGATGACTGAAATTGAAACGGTAACAATAGAGTATTTTGAGAGTGGTCACACCTTTATGGCCGCAGACACTGTGCATGCAGCTATCACTAAGAAATTCAAAAAGATTGGAGAAATCTATGATTTTGTACACAACATATAGACGTCGCGAAAAAACATAGAAGTTGCTGTACTTACTCATAAAGATATGATCGTCTTTTCGAATGATTCAAAGCCAGCAATCCCCAAAGGTTTTAATATTCACAATTTAAAGGTGATAGAATTTAGAAGGCAAGCATGTTTCCATGTTTGCCAAGAATAATTATGATGGTGATTTTAAGGAAATACATTTCTTGAAAAGAAAGGTTGCTCAAAACATTTCAGATGAACTTGCAAATGGCAAAACCGATCTTTTCCATTCATTGCCGAGAGAAAATAGTGCTAGGGGCATAAGTGAAGTAAAAAAAAAAGAATTGTTACAGCTGTGCAAGTCTATGCCTCAAAAAGGTACTTACTAAGTATTACAATTTTTAAATATGATTTAACTGGTAGATATTTTATGTTTATTTAAACAATATGTTGAGTGCACTTCCATTGAGAGTGCTACCTTCATTATCTAACAAAATACATGAGGATAGTTTAGTGGGACTATCGCCTTGTATTGTTTTTATTATTCCTACGCATAAAAAATCAGTGCTGAGTTCATCTATTAAGGATGCTTACCTCATTGTAATAACGGTAATATATATTACCACACCATAATTGAATGAGTACAGGTTTTTAGGCCTGTTACCTACAATTCAATAATTATATAACCTAAAATTTGGTATTTACCTACAGTTTTCTTTTCTCTGTCTTTTTTGGACAATCAAATGGAGGAATCTGTAGACTTAATCGATGTTAGTGTCGACATCCATGAGGATAATACAGTTGGATTAAACACACCTGAACCTCAAAACAATGACTGTACTCCAAAAATTGTGGACTTATTAGATAATGAAAGGAGGATTGAGAAATGATCGGTTGTAGTAGTTTTAAGAACTGCAATGAAAGCAGATCAATTATTTTTGATGAACTTCATCATGAAATGATCGAGGCAGTTTTTGCCTCTGGTCGGCAAGGTATGACCCGCAACAATACCGTATCCGGAGAGTGAATTTAAATAGTTTATTCTGTTGTTGTACTCGTAAATCGGCTCTATAAGTTTTGGTGAGATATTAATATTAATGTCACCAGTGATTATAATGTTATTTCGTGAAGTTATAGTGTCCAAATGTGTACAAAGTGAGTCTATAAAACCATCGGCCGTTTTTTTGAGATGGAGAGCGGTATATGCCAAGTATTGTGTTACCAAGTACTTCCAGTTGTAAACCAGAAGCACCTGTTAGAGTAATTTCACTAGCTTTAGGCGCTAATGATTTTTTAGCATAGGCAACTACTCCGTCATTCTGGTTCAGCTGTAATGCAGTATGAATTATAGTTATCAATTTGTGGTATTGGTTTATTAAAGTCAAGTCTACATTCAGTTAGCACTAGAACATCAACTTCTACTGGCAGATTTGATAGTGTCAGTAAAAAATCATCAAAGTTTTTATAAATACTGCAAATGTTTTGAGAGATTACAGTAAGGTCCCTTTTATCAATTATCCAGAGAGCAGCTTAAAGAACACATTGAGAGCTTCAGACCTGCTATTGCACACTATAGACGGGCACATGCACCCAATCGAAGGTATCTGCCAAGCGATATAAACGCAACTACCATGTATACTGATTTTATAACAAAGAATCCAGATGTTAAAATATCTTATTACCTCTACCGAATTTTTTTTAAAAAAAGACATGAGCATATCATTCGCTCAGTTGGGCAACGAAGAATGCGAGTTATGCGAGAGCTACAAATTGCATAAGGACACCTGCAAAGAAACCGAGGAATGCAGTGAGTGTGCGTCGTATCGTAGCCACTCTGTTAAGTACCAAATGGCACGTTCCCATTACCAAGAAGACGCCGAGCTATCGAAAAGCGGACAAGACCCTTCTAAAGTCTACTTTTCAACAGATCTGCAAAAGGTGGTGCTATTGCCTAGATTAGACATGTTTAAAATTGCCATGTTCTGCCCTAGAATCATAGCTTTCAATGAAAGATGAGAGGACGTACATAAAAAATATTGTCAGTGTTGAGGTGCACAGAAATTCTATGTCCATTTTTGTTAAAGATTCTCACGATGGAAGTACGAAAGGAAGGGATCCTGAATCACATTTCTCAATGGGGCTCTGAGAACCTGGTTGAGTTCAATGCCAAGAAGACGCAGGCATGTGCGTTTACAGCAAAAGTATCTTCTTTCCTTCCCCTCCCCACTCTTCAGAGCACACCACTGCCACTGCAGGACAGTCTCAATATCCTAGGTATGGATGTTCGCTGCAACCTGAATAACAAAAACTACATCGAAAGTATCATCAAAACAGCCTCACGAAAACTCGGAGTCCTGAACAGAGTGAGACGATTTTTCACGCCGGAGCAGCGGTGTCTTCTATACAAGACACAAATTCGCTCCTGTGTGGAGTACTGCTCGCATCTCTGGGATGGTTCAGCAAAGTACTTACTAGATGCTCTCGACAGGTTGCAGCGACGTGCGGTCCGCATCATTGGGAATCCCGAGATCACGAACACCCTAGAACCTCTACAGCTGCGTAGAGATGTTGCGTCCATGGCTGTATTTTACCGTTTGTACCATGGGGAGTGTTCTGATATGAGCTCTTCCAATTAGTCCCACCCTCCCCTTTCCTACACAGGACAACGCGTGCAGGTCTTAGATGTCATCCGCACACGGTGCAAAACATCCGATCAAGAACCAAGCGGTTCGGAGACTCTTTCCTCTGTCGCACCATTAAGGCCTGGAATTCATTACCAGCTCACGTGTTTCCTTCTTCCTACAGTCCCGGGTCCTTTAAGCGGGGCGTGAAAAAGCATATGATGAGGCCGTCAAGCTGAGTGTCACCATTGTCACACGGTATGTGTAAGTAATGGTGACCCTCTTTTCTGGGACTTTGCCTTCAGCTTACCATCAGGCAAGGCGAAGTCCAATTGACGTGTCCTATATAAAAAAAAAAAAAAAAAAACTTTCTCAAAACAAAGATAGTTAAACAAGGTTCAATACCTTGTCCTGTTCAAAATAGTATGCCTCGTGGGATTACTCAAGAAAGAAAGTCAGGTATATTGAAGAAGTTAGGTGATCTCATCCCAAAAAACAGATTACTATTTTGGGAAAACTTGCCCGTTAATAATGATTCGATTGATCTCGTAGAACACAGAGACTCTGAAGAGTAAAATATTTATGTGTTATAATTTAATATTACTAGAGTTTTCGTTATAAGAAGAATTATTGCTACTGTGATTAGGTTTTTTTATTAGAAGTCTTTCTTTTTAAATGAGAAATGATGTAGGCGGTTTGTTTAGAAGTTTGTTACATTTTATGTTTTAATATTTTTGGTAAAAATATTCAAAGTAGGTACTTAATATTAATAATGTTTCTGTAGTCAACTTTATGAGTCTGATTACGTCAATTAATAAATATAGATTATAGTCAATTAGTCAATTAATATAGACTAAGTAATATCTTTGTTGTAAATTTATTGGTGCAATAAAGAATTATCTATATATTCTAAACAACAAAGATTTGATTGTGATATAAATATAAGAATTATTACTATTGTGATTTATTAGAAGTCTTTCTTGTAAATGAGAAATGATGTAGGCTATTTCTTTAGAAGTTCGTTACGTTTTTATGTTCTGTTATTTTTGCTAAAAATATTCAAATACCATATAATATTAATTATGTTTGTGAAGTCAACTTTATGAGACTGATTAAGTACGTCAATAATAACCCTAAAATAGCACTGATAAAAAGATTGATATTGATAATAGTTTTGATACTAATCTAGAATTTGTAGACCAATAGTATGTTACACTATAAGATAAACAAAATAAAAACATTTTTTCTAATACTTATTTCTATTTTATTTCGTTTGTCATGTTGAATCTACCTACAGTTTAACTAATACCAGGTATGTAATATATTCAATGATTAATAATTACAAACGCATTACTAAGCACGTGCTAGGTGAGTTTGCAGTAATAAGCACTATTACTGCATGTGATCTTAGTGATACTGTAATGCTCGCAAATCCAGAAAGTTAATGAAAACGCAGTACTGAGCATTTTATCTAAATAAGATAATAAAATAAGGAAAAAAATATATCAATAGAAAGATCGATTTTTTTACTATTTTTAAGTTACATTTTAAAAGTTATAGCACCGATATTTCTTCCTTAGATATGACGAAATATGTTTTTCGCGCTTATCTCGAAACCGCTATTTTGCAAGTACTGCGTTTGCAATAACGAGGGCAGAAGGGATATTCAACTATAAATTGTTCAAAATGCAAAGTAAACCTATGTCTGAATAAAAACAGTAATTGTTTTAATAATTACCATGAGTAAAATAATTTTACCAAGTGCTCATTTGTTCCTGATAGTTCAGTACTAACGACATAATGATGTAAATTTCCATCAACCCTTTTTTCGTCAAAATATAGCATTTTCCAAAATTATTCAATTTTTTTTTATTTTTCCCTTATTATAGAGCTAACCCGGAGTCAAACGAGTAAAAAAGAGAAAGAGAGTAAAAAAACAGAATTTAGACTTTAAAGCGCTTCTAGTTTTGGACACTGCACCAGGTTATCCTCGCGAACTTGAAACTATGCATCCAAATATAAAAGTGACATTTTTACCTCCCAACACGACGGCTTTGCTTCAACCTATGGACCAAGGAATAATCCAGGCCTTTAAGCTCTATTACATTAGACGAACCTTCCAAGTCATATTGGATAATATGGAATGTAATCCTGATATGAATGTTATGGAATGCTCAATATTTGGTTCTTAGGGGAAAAAATGTCTCACTGGAACCAAAATGGATCAGAACTATGGTTCCAAGTGGAATGATCCGAAATTTGACATAGCAAAATGCATCGTAAACATAAAAGAATCAATGGAAGAACTGAAGCCACACACATTGAAGTCATGCTGGAAAAAACTGTGGCCTGCTCTGATTGCGGAAAATGACGAAGAATCTGTGCAAGCTCGAATTTTGACTGCAAACATAGCCGAAATCGCGAATGGAATAGGACGAGATGGGTTCGAACAGATAGAATCAGGAATTGCTTGAATCGCAAGATGAAGATTTGACTGAAACCGACTTGGAGGAAATGTTAAATTCACAGCCCATTGAAGAAGAGACTTCAACAAGCACTGGAAACGTGACATTTAATTTGAAAAATCTTAGTGAGGGTTTAAGAATGGCAGATGAGCTCTGCGATTTCTTTATGAACATTGATCCGTCTATGGAACGAAGTCTAATTTTTAAGAGGCAAATTGCTAATGCGACTGCTGTGTATCAGTCTGAATTGAAGGAGTTTTTGAAAACTGCCAAGCAAGAAAAAATTTCAAACCATTGCCTAAGCCTTAAGATAATTAATTAAAATGGTCAAATTTGTTTTTTTTTATTTTGTCACCTAGGAACGTATCCCCTATAATCCCATATAAATTACCATTTCGTATTCACGGTTTCTGTATTCGCGGCATATTTATGGAACATAACATAAAGAGCTTTTACTGTATTGTTTAACATAGAGCATTAAAGAGTCAACTTCCATACGAGTGTTTCCTTTGATCTCACCGACGTCCCGACCTCACATGGCGACCCTGCCATTTGAGCCGGCGCACCGGCAAGCGGTAATATTATTACGAGTGTGATAATTGTGAGAAACGGACAGCGTTAACATGATGTATCGCTCAAATATGGAAAAGGAAGACGTTTTTATAACCCAGAACACTTCTGGTGGTAGCAATGCAGCCCGGGCTACCAAGGATTATCACCTCTCCAACATCAGCATAGTGCTGGTGGTAATCTGCACGATCTTGTGCCTGGTGGGACTATACGTCCTGTATACGCTGTACCGAAGGTGTCATAACCACTGGATTAGGAACGAATTCCTATCACAGGGCTTAAGAAATTCGTTCCGACGAAATCGAAATTCGCGGCCAGGTCATGTCTGTTTTAAGTGTGCGCGGCAAGGATCGGTTCAGAATCAAGAGCCTTAAAGGAAAGATCTACAAAACTTAACAATATAAGTGCGGAAATGTATAGTACGGAAAGTTTAACTCTTTTTCACGTTCAATCAATCAATCAATCAGCCTTTTATCCTGAACTTTTTTTATTTTTTTTTTTTTTTATTTTTTTTTTTTATTTTATTAGTGTCTTCTCACAGAATGTCTCTCAGTTCAGTGTGCCTCTTGGCATAGGCCTCCTCTAACATTTTCCATTGCTTTCTATCTTTTGCAACTCTTCTCCAGTTGGGTCCAGCTGTTAGTTTTATTTCGTCTTCCCATCTTTTTGCTTGTCTTCCTCTCTTTCTTTTTCCATCTCTAGGATACCATTCGGTTAATATCTTACTCCATTTTTCCTGGGGACATCTCATTAAATGGCCTGTCCACCTCCATTTTAGTTGATCTATCTTATCTAGCACGTCTGTTACTTTTGTTTTTGATCTTATGAAGGTGTGTCTTTTTCTATCTTGCTTTTTTACGCCAAGCATGCTCCTCTCCATGGCTCTTTGGCAGTGTACTATACTGTCTCTTTGGAGTTTAGTGAGTGACCAGGTTTCACATCCGTATATGAGGCAAGGTAGGATACAGGTATCGAAGACCTTCCGTTTGATTCCTATGCTGATGTCTATGGATTTCATTACTTCTTTCAAGGACCAGTATTTTTTCCAGCTGTTGGCTATTCTTCTATTTATTTCTTTGGTTGATTGGTCTGCATGTGAGATGATTTGTCCTAAGTAGGTATACTCTTCTACGTATTCGAGAGGGTGGTTATTTATTTTAATCTCTTGATGTATACTATTTGTTAGTAATTTTGTCTTGGTCAGGTTCATGTATAGTCCGATGCTTTCACTTTGTTTCCTTAGTTCTTCAATCATTTTCTCTAGATTATATGGATCTCTTTCGAATAGGACGATGTCGTCCGCAAACCTCAGATGATTGAGTTTTCTTCCATCTATGCTTAGGCCGTATTGATCCCAGTCTAGTTTACGGAATATATTTTCTAATACCGCGGAGAACAGCTTGGGAGACAGTGGATCTCCCTGTCTGACCCCTCTTCCTATTCTGAACTCGTCACCCAAAGTTTCCAATTGAATTCTTCCTTTGCTATGGTAGTATATGCTTCGTATGATTCTGATGTAGGTGGAGGGGATACCCTGTTTCTCTAGGCTCTCCCAGATGGCTTTGTGACTGATACTGTCGAAAGCCTTGGTGTAGTCTATAAAGACCATGTACAGAGATTTATTATACTCTTTGTGTTTTTCTATAATTTGTTTCACTGTATGTAGATGGTCTATTGTGGAGAAACTTTTCCTGAAGCCAGCCTGCTCCATGGGTTGGTTTTCGTCTAATATTGTGGTTATTCTCCCAAGGATGATTTTCGTAAATACTTTGTATATATTGGACATCAAACTAATTGGTCTATAGTTGTCTATGTCTTCTTTTGGGCCCTTCTTGTGTATTAGTATTATATGTGATGTTTCCCATTGTTGTGGAATGTATTTGGATATTATAATGTCGTTAAAGATTTTAGTTAATATCGGGATAAGTTCTTCCAAGGTTCCTTTCAATAGCTCATTTGTGATCTTGTCAGGGCCTGGCGATTTGTCTAGCTTCTGGCTAAGTATTGCATGTCTCACTTCACTAGGTAAGATTTCAGGTTCGGAACTCAGGATTGGGGGAGAGGTTTCACACCTGTTCTTGTTTGCGGAGTCTCTGTTAGAGTACAGGTTTTGGTAGAATTGTGTTGCTGTTTTGTTAATATCTTTTCGACTCGTAACGTGCATCTGGTGGTTTTTCAAGTTTGGTATCCAATTGCTTGATTCCCGTAATTCTTTAAGAGCTTTCCTGGTTCCGCCTGTTGCTACAATGTGTTTTACAAGAGTTTGGAGTCGCTTCGATTTTCTATCCTTTCTGATGCCTTCCCTTATTTTTTTACTTAGTTCAGTTATCTTCTGGATATTTTGCTTTTTCATTTTATTATTGAATAGATGTTTTCTCTCATTTATTAATAGCATTGTTGGTTCACTTAAGTTGTACTTTTGTTGGTCGGTTTTTCTAGTATTGAGACAAGTAAGGTTATTATGAAGTTTGTTGTAACTAGATTCGACCTGTTTAATATCTGAGTTTATTATTTCGCTGAGAAGTGTTACCATAGAAGTTGTTTTTGTATTGTTGATTCCTAGTGTAGTTGCAGTGGCAGTATTGACAGCGAGCTTTCTCGTCTTTTTAGGTGGGTTTATATGGAATGAAGCTCTTACCATACGATGATTTGTGTTAAAGTTTAGTCTCGATATTACTGATGTGTCTGTGCAAAATTTTGCGTGACTGCTTGTGATGTAGTCAATTTCGTTTTTATATTTCCCATCGGGAGAAATCCAGGTCCATTTGTTGTTCACATTTTTCTTGAATAAACTGTTCAAAAGTAAAAGATTATGCTCAAGTAAGAAGTCTATTAGTTTTTGGCCATTTTCGCTTCTTTTGCCATGTCCAAACTTGCCCAGCACATATTCATCATTGTTTTGTTTGGCTCCTACTTGGGCATTGAAATCTCCCATTAGTATGAGAATATTTTTTGAATGTTCTGATATAACTTGGCCTAGTTTGTCGTAGAATAGTTGATGTTCAGTTTTGTCGGCTAGTTCAGTCGGCGCATAGACTTGTATGATGGTCCATGTTTTCTTATGACTGGGTATAGTTAGGTGTAGTATTGAAATTCGGTCTGTTACCCCGATGAAGCCTTTTATATACTTTCTGAGGTGTGTTTTGACCATGAATCCAACTCCTTTTTGTCCTCCGGTTTCACCTTTATAGAACAATATGTAACCTGCATATTCTTCTATTGCTTCTCCTGCTCTTCGAATTTCACACATGCCTAGTATATCCCATTTCAGGTCCATCAGTGCTTTTTCCAGTTCTAGCTGAGCTTCTGGTGTTCTCAGGGTTCTAGTATTAAGGGTTGCAATGTATAGTTTTTTTCTTTTTGTTAGAGGGTGATGGTCTATTACTCCCTCGGTGACCAGCCGTGGTGGGAGGATAATTTGATTTTGTTGTATTAGTTGTTTGTTCTGATTTGTATTTGTTGGTTTCCGTTTCCGATCACATTTCTTTAGTTGCTATATTTTTTCCTCTGTTGTTATATTAGAAAGGGAGTTGGATCTCCCCCTCATTCTTTCAAATGCGTTTATTCGGTTGTTTTTGGGTCCTATCACTGTCTGCTGTTTTCGTGGCTGTGAGTCAGCTCGAGGTGATGTTGAAGCTTCTCTTTTTCTCTTATCATTGGAACTTGTGTTTTCTTTGACGACAAGTTTATCAAATTTTAAGTAAGCAAAGTTACCTTTTTTCCTTTCTTCCATAAGCTTAGGTTGTAGTGCTTTCCTTTTTTCTATAGTTTCTTTTGAGTAATCTTCTGTTAAATATATTTTGTTAAGTTTCTTCTTATTTTTCATTATCTCACTCTTTTTCCAGCCACTAGTTAATCCAAGAAGCGTAGGTCTTGGTTTCTCGTTTTTATTTATTTTTCCGATACGATGTATCTTGTTTACGTCGTAGTCTTTTATTGATATACCTGATTCGTCTAGAAACGTTTTTTTCAAGTTTTCGAGTAGCTCCAATGTAGACTTTTCCTTTTCAGGTAATCCGTGAATTATTATATTGTTACTTTTTTTCCCTCTTTCTAGATATTCTACTCTTCTCTCTAAGTTTTCAACTTTAAGTTTCAAATTTTTATTTTCTTCTACGATAGGTTTTAGTTTCTCATCAATTTTTTCCATTATTGTGTTACTCAACTTCACTTTTTCACGTTAGGTTAGGTTAATTAATTAGACCTTCTGCTTTCTTCTTGTATCTTTCTTTATCTTGTTTTCTTCTCTCTATAATTTCTGCTCAGCTCATTTTTGCTCGAGCGCGTCTCATGCTCAACTTCTTTTGTTCACGACATCGTCTTTTTTTTCTTCATCTGAAAGTTGAGTTTTGGACCTGCTGGCTCGTGGCATTTTGACTATAATAAAAAGAAATAAGGAATGCCTTGCTACTTAAAAAAACGAATTAAGATATTTAACTCCGTTTTACCTAATTATATGAAACATGTGGCAAACTTGATTCACCAAATAAAGTCAATAAAAAATATAAAGCAGCAATTACTGCCTACACAGGGCTTATTACACATTGATTTTTCCGAAAATTGTATTTGCAAATACGGCCAAGAAATACAGGCTGTACATTTTGGCGGGTCCAAGACTGTGTGTGAATGTGTTTATTGTTATACCAAATCAGAACCTCCAGAAAATTATGTCCAAACTTCGTCATTTTGCACTCTTTCCGAAAATCTTAGACATGACCCTGTTTTGATTAGTGTTCATTTGCAAACTTTCGTTTAAAAAAATAGAGAACTTTCTTCAAACTTGAATCATCTGTATATTGTAAGCGATGGGCCTTTGACTCAGTACAGGAATAAATCCATGTTCCATCTTATGGCAACTTATTTAAATAAAGTGTTTGAAGTACAGGCATTCAGGTATATAAAATTGATGAGGCTATTATTTCTGACGTTGAAGATGTTCTAGGACATCTAAATTGGAAACATCATGTAAACAAAGTGTGTAGCAAAATAAATAGATTTGTATATGTCCTTTACACACTGCGTAAGACTTCTAACCAAAAAACAGTGTTAGCAGCGTACCATGGTTACATATCATCTGTCTTAAACTACGGCCTAATCTTATGGGGGAATTCCACAGAAGTACAAAGGCATTTATAGCTCAAAAAAGTGTGTAAGAGCTATTGCTGGTATACCACCTTGGGAATCATGCAAACCATTTTTCAAAGAGTACCGTTACTTACCTTGGCCTGTATGTACATAAACACCTCAACAAAGCCTAGGGAACAAGATGACCCCAATTATTTTTTTTCGTGTAAATCTTGTTTTGCAAATAACTGGCAGCAAATAAATAAAAAAAGAATAAAGTAGATTACAGAGTTGTTCGAAATTTAAAAATAAATTTAAATAAGTAATGATTTTCGAATATAGAGGGAAAACTTTTAAAAGTGTTTGATTGTGCAGTTTCTCTGAGGCAAAATAAAAATTATTTTTTTTGATTGTAAATAACGTTTATTATCAATAATACGTCTTTTACGTATGGTTTGTGCATTTTTGTGACTGTAGTCATCATGTCACGTCGTCATTTAAGTCGCGAAGAGATGTTAAGGGCTGTTGGTATGCTGCAAGCTGGACGAACTCAGCGCGACGTAGCGGATGCTGTCAACACCCAACCAAGCGTAATTTGCAGATTATGGGCACGCTACAGGTCTACAGGGGATGTTGCCGAACGTCACAGGGGACGAAATAGGGTTACTACCCCGCGACAAGATCGTTTCTTGCGAAATTCCGCAAGGCGGCAACCCACGATTACTGCTCGTCAGTTGGTCGCAGGCCTCCAATCTCAGCATCAAGTGGTTATTAGCGATCAAACTATCAGAAGAAGACTACACGAAGTCAATCTTTATGCGCGCAGACCGCTTAGGGTTCCAGCTCTTCGACGTGGAAATCGAGGTCGTCGCTTATTGTGGGTTAACGCACATTTACAGTAGACCGACCATCAATGGGCACGGGTTCTGTTTTCATCCTGATTCGAGAAGAGTGCGTATATGGCGAGTTCCTGGACGTCGGAGTCGTCTCCAGAATCCGCAAGAAGTTCATCCTTACCAAGGTGGAACAATCATGGTATGGGCTGGAATTCGCCTTGGTGGAAGGACCGACCTCGTTTGGATACGGGGCAATTTGAATGCAAACCAATACATTCAGGAGCTTATACACCCCATGGTAATCCCTCATCGACAGCAGTTCGGTCAAGATTTTATGTTCATGCAAGATAATGCACGGTCACACACCGCGAGGGTAGTGGTCAATGCGTTAAGCGAGCACAATATGACGACGTTGGAATGGCCTGCTCAGTCTGCCGACCTCAATCCCATAGAGCATACCTGGGATTTGCTTGGGAGAAGAGCTTTCAGTGATTCTTTGGAAAATCTGAACACTGAAGAACAACTTTTTTTACACTTTCGCAGTGTATGGAGCCATATTCCACAGACGATGATTGACAATCTCATACTAAGTATGCCACGCCGTTGTCCAGCTGTTGCTAATGCTTTAGGAGGTCCTACAGATTATTAAAAACGTTTAAAGTACGGTTAATTACTGTATTTCTTACTACCTCGTTATTTTTGTGCCTAATCATAGAAGGTTGTAATACTCAATATTGGCACTATTCAATTCTTTCTTAAAAAAAAAAAATTTGGTATGAAAATGTTTTTATTAAAATTAAAATTAAAAACGGTATAAAAATAGCCTTTTATTGATATAAAACACTCACTATTACAAGAAAGGGTTTTTAAATAAAAACTAGAAATGTCCTTGTTCCCTAGACTTTGTTGATGTGTGAATTAGAAGCTGCTAAATTTGTAAAACTACACCCACACCTGTTCAAAAAGGCCAAAGATCTGTATCCCAGAAATACTAGACATCCAGACAGAATCGTATTGACAAAGATACCAAGAACCACAATGTATCTCAAAAATTGTACAGCAATGTGTGGCCGTGTTTATAACGCAGTACCAAGCGAATTTAAACATTTACCCACAAATAGGTTTTGTAGAAAATTTAAATTATGGCTTTTAGGAAAATCGTTTTACTCATTAGACGACTACTTTAAAATTGAAATTAATTGATTGACATAAAAATGTAAATACCTATTGTAGACATTATTCATGAATTTGTTTTGGACACTGAATTATCTTGGACATTATGACTATATATTATTATTATTCTGACTATTATTATTCTATGTTATTATATGTTAATATAATTCTCATAATCTTAGTTCTGATTGTATTCCAATTCTGTTTTGAATACCCAAGCATGCAAATGTAATTTAATGAAAGAAGAATTAAATAGAGCCTAAGCGAATATTTGCATGCCATTGAATGGTAGATGTGCTGAACTGTATCTAATCTTACTTAACACCATGTATACCACATTTCTGCAAATAAATGAATTTTGATTTTTTTGCATTTTTTTTTAGATTTAAGCATGACGCGTCCTTTCAAGGGTACACTTGAGATACATCAGGTGACATGGAGTATCCATTGCCCTTTGGTCCTCCAAGTCAGGCGTTTGAGTTGTTTGATTTGTACAGCTAATATGCATTGCTCTCATCATGGGATAGGTCAAATAAACGTACAAATAAAGACATTAGATTCACCTCAGGCCTTTCTTGTAGAAATTTCTGAGTCAAACACTCCAGAAATGGAACATTTATCTGAACTTGATTCTCCTGAGATACCATCAGCCGAAGCATCAACAGTATCAATCTCACCTGATTTCTCTGATAGACTTACACCAGATGCTGGTATCATAGATGATCAGCAACCATGCAGACCTCTTAAGCATGCACTGCGTATAATATGTTCTGATAGTGACTCTGATTGCTCCATAAGAGAATAGAAAGAGGATAAATCTAAAAAACGATGGGCATCAATTCCTTTAAAATATTCAGACGATTCTGATAGTTCACTGGAAATATTTCCAAATCATTGAATTAAATCTCTTCACATTATCTAAGTTTCACTTTCACGAACTTTCGCTAAATATAAAAAAATGCATTTTTTGAAAAATTACCATTAAGTCCACCCAAGGTAATTCCCTTTCTGTGGGCATTCTTTTTAATTATTTTATTTTCCAAATCATTTGATTAGGTCGACATTTTATTTGCGTTTCACATTCATACCCGCATCTCATCGTGGAGCACCTGCCAAACTGGGCGACACCCATGAGGGCTCTGAAGGATAAGCTAGGACGAGCCGCTAGTGTACGCCTTTACGGCAAAGGGCTGCGCTTCACGCCGCAAGAAGAGACGGAATACAGAACCATTCAGGCTTACCAGGAGAAGTCGGAAGGGGTCTCATGGTTCTCGTACTCGCCCGCGGCCGAGCTCAGTGTGAAGGTGGCCATCCGGGGTCTGCCGAACGGCGCCATCCCGGCGGATGTGGCACGACCCCGTACATGCAAGAAGCATTAAGGGGCGAGGCGAGCGCGCCGGGTGCACCCTGATGACAGTCATCAAACGCCAAAAAGACACCCGAGAAGAGATAATCGGAATCCCTGGAGTCGTCATCGAGGCCTGAGGCAGCAAGTGCAGGCCCACACAGTGCCACCGATGCCAGCTCGCACAACTGCCACAGGAAGATAGCGTGCGTACGATGTGGCGCGGAACATGCGGCCAAGGACTGCCCGAGACCACGTGAAGACTCGGTCACTTGCTCAAACTGCGGTGGGGAGCACCGCGCAAACCATGTGCACTGTCCGGTCTTCAAACGAGAGTCCCGAAATAAGAGGGCGCCGGAACTGTTGCGCGAACGGGAGAACCGCGCCGGGACCCAGCGCCGATAAAGGCGCACCCAAGGGGTGAGGAGGGCCAAGGGACGTCCGGCGGAAGTCCCAACCCGGTACCCAGAACAGCACAACCAGAGCCCCGACGAGCTAGACATCCTTATCTACAACGTCCCACCCGAGACCTCTCAAGAGATACTAGCCGACAATTCGGGGAGCCGACCACCAGCCGGTGCTTGTCGTAGTAGACAACCGCCCAGCCCCGACCGTCCTTCCGGCGCCACGTCCCCGCATCGATTGGATGCGGTTCGCAGAGCACGTCGCCCCGACCCGTCACCTCCGCGGCCGAGATACACGCCCTCGCGGAGGACCTGATCGCAGCCATTAGAGGCGCCCTTGGCGCAGCTAAGATCCAAGGAGGGACCCGGGAGAGCATCAGACGCCTCCCGGAGCACATTATGACCCTGATCACGGCTAAGCGGCGCCTCCGCAAGGAATGGATCAGGACCAGATGCCCGAGGACGAAAGCCGAGCTCAACCGGCTCGCGGAACGTGTACAAATGTACCTGTTTTTCCTAAAATAGTAGCTTCTAAGCGAAGAAATAAAAATCATGCCCAGATTTTATCCAGCACACCTATGAAATATCAACTAGAGGAAAAACAGAAAAGACAAGTGGAGAGAAAAATATAAGGAGAGAAAGTTCAAAAGATAAAGACCACTAATACTAAAAAAATGAAGCCACAAGTTAAGCGTAAGGGAGTCAAAAATTTCAAATTTTTGTATGTTATTTAGTATGTTAGAAGAAAATGAAAAGGAGTATTACTGTATATTCCGCAGCGAAAAATTTTAATCTCCACCTAGCGAAGATTGGATTATGTGCGCTATCTGTAACAACAACTGGGCACATGATAAATGTACTTCCGGTCAGTCCAGTAAAGGTTACGCTCTTACTTTGAAACACCGAGGTATTTCCAAAACTATCTAACCTAGCAGCATCTAAACTGAACGAAACGCGTCCTTGCCGGCTCCCCCTCTCACCTCAGTGACGCTGCGGCACGCGGTGAGGAGTGACGCGTGTGGTTGTATTTGCGGCGGTCAAAATTTTATTATTTGACTCGGAACAATCTGAATGTAGGCTCGAGTGGTCTACAGTGAATCAATAGTACACAGTTAACCACTACTCGTAGGCAGACAACAAAAAGTTGCCAGCTCGTGCAACCTACGTGAATAAATCCGTGCCGTATCGCGCCCCTCCCTCTCCAGTCTCTTGTGAGTGCTCGTCTAAAGCACAACAAGATTGCCATCTGCCCTATCCCACTTTAAGACGGTACGTCTTAAAACATAGAATGGATGAAAATACGAATTTAGTGCCGAACTATGAGGTGAGGTCCATATTCAATATAGGTCAGGAACAAGCTTTGAAAGAATACATCAACGAATGTGCACTCATGTTTTATGGTCTCTCTACTAAAGAAACCCGTCAGGTAGCATTCCAAATGGCGAAAATAAACAATATTCCAATACCTCCCTCATGGAAAAAGAACCAGATCGCTGGAAAAGATTGGTTGCGATCCTTTAGAAGAAGACACAGCGAACTTACTTTAAAAAAGCCCGAAGCATGCAGCATAGCTCGTGCTACAGCTTTTAACAGAGATAATGTGCTCAATTTCTACAGTAAATTGAGAGAAGCATTGCAGCGTCATCCTAGTTTTCGAGATGGAACTCTTATCTACAATCTGGACGAAACGTCTACTACGATAGTTCACAGACCCCAAAAAGTATTGGCTCCAAAAAGATGTAACATTTGTAAAGTCACAAGTGGCGAACGGGGTATATTGTTTTCTACGTGCTTCATTGTTTGTGCTGCTGGGTACCCTTTGCCTCCTGCGATGGTTTTCCCTAGAAAAACTTTAAAAGTCATATGTTACGCGGTGCCCCGCCTGGGAGTTTAGGTTTGGCCGCACCCACAGGATGGATGAATGCTGAAATATTTGTCGACGTTATGAAACATTTCATAAAGCAGACTTCATCCTCCAAAGACAATCCATCGCTGTTAATTTTGGATAATCACGAGAGCATCTGTCGATTGCCGCATTGGATCTCGCAAAGACTGCCGGAGTCACTGTGCTGACGTTGCCTCCTCACACAACTGCCAAACTTCAACCTTTAGATGTTGGATTAAATGGTCCATTCAGGCATTATTATAACGGAGTCGTGGACTCGTTAATGCTCGCTGAATCAAGACCAGTTACTATCTATGACATTTCTGATTGTGTGGGAAAAGCATATTATAAAGCTATGACATCAATATAACAAATGCATTTCGAAGATGTGGAATCAACCCATTCGATGATGCTTTATTCACCGACGAAGATTTTCTGCCGAGTTCCGTCACGGACAGACCAGAGCCGGAAAATAGAAATTCTGAGACAGGTGCAGAAGAAATTGCTGAACAAGTTTCACCTTCGATTTTACGTGCACTTAGAGACAGACAAACAAGATATTAGATCATCTACAATTTCTGAAGAAACAGTGTCTAAACAACTAGCTCCTGTCGCGTCATTTATATCCGCTGCTCCAAAACAATCTTTACCCTCAACTTCTAGGGCCCAACCAAGTTTGATATCACCTAAAATGTTTAGGACTCCAATAAAAGCCGGGCCAAGAAAGATAAGGAAACGAAGGAATTTAGGAAGAACCATGATTGCCACAGACACACCGGAAAAGAACGAAATTGCTGAAAGAAAAAGCAAGGCCAAGAGAACAAAAAGAGTGAAGAAAGGAGATATTTTAAAGAGACAAAAAGATCCAAGAAAACATCAATTCTTGACCCTGAAACGACTGATGAAGAAACGTTTCAAGCAAGTGGTAGTTCTTCTGGAGGAGAATAGTTTATGGATGACAGTGAAAATGATGAAATTATTTTAGAAGATAATTTCTTACCGTTGATCCGAAACCCAGAAGTAGACGATTATGTGATTGTTTTACTTAAAACTAAGAAGACAAATTGCTACTGCGTTGCGAAAATTTTGGAGGAATGCGATAACGACGACAACGAATGTGACTATTTTGTTTCATATTTAAAATTAAAAAACAGGTTCCAGCAAACATTTGTCGAGCCTCTTTTACCCGATCTAGCAGGAGCAAAGAAGATTGATATCAAATATATATTACCTAAACCAAGCGTCTGTGGTAGCAGTCTCCGCAATGGAACATTTTCATTTCCTTCTCTTAACATGGCACTGTTAACTTGTCTTACTAATATTTGTTGATTTTTATGACTTATTTTATTGTTCGATTTTTTGATATTTTGCCTACTGATGGCTTACATTAGTATAATTTTAAGGACTGATAACTATTGAGACTGTTTAATTATAAGTTGATTTCTCTGATTTATCTCCCAAGAAGCTGTGATTATTAGTAGATATATAAAGAAATGAAAAGTTACTGAGGTCATTGTTGTTAGGTGGTTGTTTATCTTAAACATTTAACTTTAATATAATGTTATTCTCGTTTGTTGTTCCTTTATTTTACATTGTAGACTGGTAACTCGTTTTTTATATTAGCTTTGTTCGAAATAATTATAAAACATTAGATGTCGTGCAAATCTGCACAGCAAAACCAGGTTTTGCTGTATTTAGAATAAGAAAAGTGTCATATTTTGAAAAACTTTTTATAAGAGAGATGCAATAAAAATATTCTAAGCTAATGACTGTGTTTTTATTCAGATTATGTACAGAATAAAAACATTTTTGTAACATATTTTGATGGGGTTCATTGTGTACTACACTCGAGAGCAATGAATCCGGGTCACTTAAAGAATGTTAAAAATCTCGGAAACTAAAAATGATAGGTTAATGCAATAAATTGTATTTAATAGACAATGTAATACTCCTTAAATGAAAGTAAAAAAAATATGAGTCACCATACATTTTATTAACACAAAATTACATAAAGAAAAAAACTGCTGATCTCTCCTTAAAACAAAAATAGGAAACATGAAATTTTTTAACTTTATTACGATTTTCTTGAATTTTAATACTTCGTATTGCCTCCTCGTGCTTCCATTACTGCGTTTACGCGGTTTGGCATGCTGTACACCAAGTTCCTTATACGATTTTGGGGAATATTCTCCCATTCCTCTGTGAGAGCAATTTTGAGCTCACGAAGCGTGATTGGGGGAGGGTTTCGTTGTTTTACGCATCTGCCTAGCTCGTCCCAAGCATGCTCGATCGGGTTGATATCCGGGCTGCGCGCTGGCCACTCCATACGAGTAATGTTCATCTCTTGAAGGTAGTCATTCACAATCCTACCTGTATGAGGTCTGGCATTGTCATGCATAAATATAGCATCCTCACCTAAATTGACCATAAATGGACCAACGTGATCATTGAGGATTTCTTCCACATATCTTACGCTAGTTAAAGAGCCGTTTTCTATGATCACCAGCTCTGTGCGACTTTCAGAAGAAATTCCGGCCCACACAAGTACAGACCCACCACCGTAGGCTACTTTTTCTTCGATGCATGCTTGCTTGAATCTTTCCCCTGGTCTTCGATACACTCTGTGTCTTCCATCGTGCTTGTAGAGCATAAATTTTGATTCGTCGGAGAACATAACTTTTGACCAATCTTCAATACTCCAATTTACGTGGCTCTGGGCATAACTTAGTCTCGAAATACGATGCCCACGCTCCAGTTTAGGGCCGTTTGCAGGTCTAAGGGGTTTTAAGTTAGATTCAGCAAGCCGACGTCTTACTGTCCATGCACTTGGGTTACTTCCTCCGAGGCGTCGAAACTGATTGGTGAGTTCAGTTCCTGTGAGAAAGCGATTTCGAAGCATGGTGTTCACCAAGTATCGGTCTTCTCGTGCTGTGGTACACCTGGTTCTGCCCGTTCCTGGTCTGCGTAGGTTAGAACCAGTTTCTTCGTAACGTCGGAGAACTCTTTGTACTGTTGACAGCGACACACCGACAGTCCTGGCTGTATCGCGCTGACTCCGGCCGGTTTCCAGCATTGTAAGTATTCTGGTGCATTCTTCAGGCGTAAGCGACATAATTTCAGCTTGATTAATGAATATAGAGCACTATCAACATGGTTTATGTACCCACATAAATGACAGATTACAAACAAAAGCAACACCAAATGCTGTAATTTCGTAGTTCCATCTTCGAAAGTGGCCCTTTTTCAAATTTGATTTTTTTATGATATAACTTTACAATAACTAAGAAGTTTTAATACCTTCATTTAAGGAGTATTACATTGTCTATTAAATACAATTTATTGCATTAACCTAGCATTTTTAGTTTCCGAGATTTTTAGGATTCTTTAAGTGACCCGGATTCATTGCTCTCGAGTGTATACTGATTCACTGTAGACTTACCCCTTGGTTCAATGAGTACCGCTGATTGTACACAGTGAGCCATATACCATTTTTTTTAAACTAGAAATATATCGATTTTGAAGTAATTTAGAATAGAATTTTAAATGTGTAGATAAAAACAGACACCCTAGCTACTGATAATTGAAATAAATACCAAATTCGGTCAGCTTACGACTGAGTTATGACTGTTCAAAATTTACATGGTTCAGTGTAGACCACCTGAGCATATTATTTTTTCATATTTGATTGTGTGCACTGTTATGATTATATTAGTGAAAATGATTGTGGTTCCATGTGTATTATTCAATTTCGTCTAAATTGTGTCGATTTTTACCTTTTCTTAAAGAGTACCTACCTTGTTCCCATCAGTGGACCTCAAGGGACTTCCACCGTTGGACCGGTCCACTCATAGCAACTTTTTTATTATAAAATTTTAATTTCAGAATGTCCTCAAATAAAAGAAAATACTACGCATAGAATAAGACAAGTATGAACCTTGCTTTAGAATCAGTAAGGAAACATAAAACTGGTTTAAATGAAGCAAGCAGAATGTATGGAGTCCCAAAAGCGGTTTAGTCTAGGAATGACTGATTCGCGAAATGACTACATGGTCTATAATTGACCAATTCTTGATATGAACAATTCTTTAAATGACTGATTCTACAAATGACTGATTCTATAAAAGACTGATTCTTCAAAAGACCGATTCTATAAATGACCGATTCTACAAATGACTGATTTTTCAATTCTATGAGCAGTCTATTTTGGTCTGCACAACTCAAGATGGACGAACTTATTCTGAGCCATTGCTTCTCGAAATAATTTACAAACTGATGCATTGAAGGGACCGCTTCTATTTCTGTCAAAATTATTTGGTGACCCTCTGAAATATTAGCAGCTGGTAACAAAAGTAAATGGTTGGCCATACGTACTATTTACCTTTCTTCGCTTGTTCAACGTGCTTACTGCTCATGACTCATGACCATAGTGACCTGTATGAACGCTTGTGGTACCTACGTGCCTCCATTAATAATTTTTCCAAGGAAAAATATGGCTCAAGATCTAATGGATGGTGCACCAGCAGGGTCAATTGGTGATTGTCATCCGTCAGGCTGGATGCAGACACACTTATTTACAAGGTGGTTTCAGCATTTTATCAACTTTACAAAGCCAAGTAAAGACGATCCAATTTTATTGGTTTTAGATGGCCACTACACACATACACGAAACATCGATGTGATTAATTTAGCTCGAGACAACAACGTGATAATTGTTTGGTAGCCGCCACATTGCACATATTAAATGCAGCCAATGGATGTGGCATTTATGAAGCCACTAAAAGCTTATTACTCCCAAGAAATTGAAACTTGGCTGCGTACCTAATAATTTGGGACGCACACTAACAAATAAATATGTGGCCAGATTATTTACCATGACCAACGCCGTAAATGGTTTTCGCAAAACTGGGTTATTTCCCTGTAATCGAAATATTTTTACAGACGAAGAGTTTTCAATATTTGATGAAGAGGATCAGGAACAAGAATCACTAAATGTTCAGGAAAATGTCGAGAACACAAATCCGGAGAATACAAGTTGTATGCTTACTTCGATTGAAAACCATTTGGAGCCAACTGAAGTGTTATCCAATGAAAATCCTCCTGATGAGCCTCAAGAATTGACATCTTCTAAGGCATCAACAAGAGCTAGTGTTTATGACAATGCAGTACCTAGCACATCGTCTTGTGTATCACCATTTGCTCTTAAGCCAGTGCCTAGGGTGCCTAAAAACAATTCTTCTAAGAAAACTGGCACTGGATCAGCTTCTGTAATTACGGCTTCTCCATATAAGAATTCACTAGTAGAGTCCCTAGATAAAGAGCAAGAAAAAGAAAATAAGAAAGGCCAGAAGAAACGTTCAAATAAAAAACAGCAGACAATGAAAAAAAATGTTTGAAAAGAAAAAGTTGAAGTTAGTTCCAGTTCTGAAGATGATGACATGCCTGAGCTCGCAGATAGCAGTGGAGATGAATATGATGCTGAATGTCCCTACTGTAGCGGAACCTTTTCACAGGATACAAGAGGAGAAAAGTGGGCCAAATGTCAAGTTTGTTTTAAATGGAGGACATGAGGATTGTGGAGATGTAGTATCGAATCGTTTTTTGTGTTATTTATGTTTAGATGCGTAAGACAAGGTAAGACTTAAAATATTTTATAAGATTTTTTATTTTTGTTATATCTTTTCTTTTCTATCGATATTTTCATTACAAATGCCAAATATGATTATGATACGTGAGCATAGCTCAGTTCGTTGTTAAATGTAACTTAAGTACAAAAAATTACTATTGTAAACCCATTTTGAAGACTGATGCTAGTCAATAATTTAATAATTAAGGTACCAAAATATTAAGGTTGATGTTCCTATGATAAAAATGTGACCATGACATTAATACTTATTGTTTTATTCTTTGTTAACCCAGAAAAAATTTAAGGTACTATCTTATATTAGCAACCCCTAATATCTCATAATAGGAGACCCTTTGCTTTGGATGTCTTTTCTGATATTTTTCACATTTCACAACATAGATAGAAAAATATTGTATTTAGCGCTAAAAAGCTATTACACATTAAAAGTACATCAAATTTCATATCTAAAACTATATATTAGAAAGCTGTAAATGTAACAGTTTTGTTTTTATATACAAAAATAGAAATGGTATGAATACCATTTCTATTTTGAGAATTTGAAATGCATGATCTGTACAGCCTGGGTACATGTTGATTGTGCTTGTGTTAAAAAACATGTCACAAAATACCTGTGCCCTCATTGCACAACATAATTATAGATTACTTGCAATAATAATTGATATTTTTCAGATATTACTTATAATATAGGTACGCATTGTGCCTTATTGAAATGTGATTTTTTAAATTGTTAATCTTCTTTTCAAAAGTTTTTTCGATTAATGTATAGAGTTATCAATTACTGCAATTTTGAAACAATAGCTTTATTTTTAAATATTTAAATGTTTATGATCTTATTACGATTTTCAGAATTTATTTGATTTTCAGTTTTATACCAAGCCGAAAATATGAGACTTTAGATTATGTCTTAGTTGTGATGACTTGTTGACCTCATTTAATGTGCCAAATGTTTAATTGTATTAGTAACTAAATAGCGTATACCTATACTTTGTTTGCTTGTCGGGTGTCTGAATATTTTTGATCTCTCCTTGTGTGCCATAATTTAATAATTTTGTTAATTGAGACAAGTTTCCTTGATTGGGCCTCTAGAACAACTTTGTCGATGTCCATTGATGGCATCCTGGTAGTTCAATCAAGGTGCCCATGGTCTAAAGATGGCAACAGCTCAAGATTTAGTTTTTATTCATGAGGGGAAGAGCGGGCAGGACGGATAGGGCGGTCAAGACGGATAACCAAAATTACACGAAAACGCCGCGAGGTATTCCGATCCCGACACATCGACAATGTTGTCTAGGCGCCGACCCCTTCACGCACTCATTACTCGCCGGCCGCGGCACGCGACGCTTGTTCCGCGAGTGTGTTAAAGTTTTGTTATCACAAAAATCAAGGTAAGATAAAGTGAATATTTACATTGATATCTTCAAAATCTTAACGCCACGTTGATTTTGTTCGCTTATTAAATATCAATTGTAGACTGGTAACTCTGAGATCTAGATCTGAGAGTGTACATTTGTTTATTGCTTATACTTTGCGATTATTATTGTTTTTAAATGAAAACTAGACCAGCGGGCAAAATGGATCACATTATTTTGGACGTATCCATCTTGCCCGCTGATTATTAAGTACTAATTTAAAACATTCTATTGTCTTTTCACATGGTTTACACCTATAAAAGGAAGTCCCAGCGTGGTCCTCGGAAAACCTGGCGCAAGCTATGGAAGAAGCCAAAACTACGTCCATACGCCAAGCTGCTCTCAAATACGGAAGTCCGTATGGTACTTTACACACGCATGTACAAAACAAATTTTCTGAGAAAAAATTGGGTAGATTTCGTCCTGTGTTTACTGCTGCCGAAGAAACACTACTAGTCGAGTATAGGGACACCGACGGGTTTTAAAACACAGGAGAGTTGAAACAATTTAGCAGAATCTATAACCTTTGTCGAGCTGGCAACAGCGCTGTTTACCGGCGTTCCACCGCCCGCGGACCAGTCTTGCCAGAAAGTTACTTTTATAACCTTTTAGGTGATTTTTGAACTGTATTGGTTACTTTTAGGTTACACTAATGAAAAGGTTACTTATAGGTGATTTTTCGGAACACGTAGAATTAACTTTTAAGTTACACTAATGAAAAGGTTACTTTTAGGTGATTTTTCGGAACACGTAGAATTAGCTTTTAATTTTTTACATAAAAGCAACGTAAAACAGAACGCCCATTTTAGAATTTTTCATATTGGTAAGCTTCGTTTCGCTAGCAGTATTGGCAGTATCTATGACTAAAACTAATTCGTTAAATTTGTTTTTGTTCGTTTGGTGTATTTGTATATAGTGTTTTGTGATAATTTCCTACTGGACATTTACTGGAAGCTTGGTAAGTGTATCTACAAATTACAGTGCATGTTTTTGTGTACCTACTGTGTGTTTCACTTTGTATTTTTTCTATATTAAGGCTATGGAATTTGAATCTCACCAATATATATGTAAGTACCTATTACACACCATGAAATCTATGAATGCTATTTTTTTTTAAACTTGGTTTTAAATAGACAATAAAATATTAAGTAGGTAGAAGTCAGTTAATAAAATATAAGAAGTTACTGAGATTAAACCACTAACCTGGTACTAGGTATAGCGGTCAGTGGATGAATCCAAGAGGCTTCATCATTTTATAAATGCAGAGGCTTTGGCAACAAGAGCTACCAGCCAAAGAGACAAACCCGCCAAAAATCATAAAAATGATTATATGACGTTATTATAGTAGTGTTACCTCATCTAAAGTTTTGTCCACAAAATATGGGAGAATTTTTGTAATGAATAACCACGGACCCAGTTACTTAATAAAATGTATCACTTTCTATCAGTCAGATTTAAGATTATTTAGGGGTATCGGGTTCAGCAGCCGTATTTCAGTTTCCGAGAAACGCTTTTATCGAATCGGAAACTTTCTTCTTGTCTCTCCAACTAACTACTTTATATGCAAGAGTAAGATGGAGAACGCTTCCGAATCGAATTTGAGGTTCATCGCTAACGTGAATACGTTGACAGTAAGTTTTCACACGTATTACATTAGGTATCTTACTTTCATACCAATAATGTTTTATTCATTTTATTTGTTTGATTTCTTTTCATGACTTTGGTGTTGGTGCTTATGCTTGGCATGGTTTTAACTTAATCTACTAAAAATATAAATTTAGTCTAAGCTAAGCAAATGGACAAGTTCTTGATTTCATCCAAGTCGTCGACTTCAAGGCAAGAGGAGAGGAGAGATATTAACAATGATTGCGATAGTAGTAGTACGATGCGTGAGGAACCTTTGCCAAAAAAACAAAAACAATACCGCGACTTTAATGAAAAGTGGCTAACAAACATTGCATTCAAAAATTGGATTTCTAAGAAAGAGCAAGAATGTGGCATGGTTACTGCTTATTGTAAAGTGTGCGATTGTACTGTTTTGAATCATAAACCAGCAATTGTCAAGCACATGAATACGGCGAAACATGTTTAAAATATAAACTCAAAAAGCCAAACAACGCGTATTCAATAAATCCTGAAACCTAAACCTGATGATGAATTAAAAAAAAGAGCAGAGTTTAAAATATGCGCTTTTTTTGCACAGCTGTCATTTTCTTTGATGGATGACTTAATCCCATTTTTGAAAAATACTTTTACCGATTCTAGCACAATAAAATCCATCAATTTGGGCAGGACAAAAGCAACAAATACTATAAAAACTGTCCTTGGCCCCATTTTAACCCAAGAGCTCGTAGATAAGTTAAATAAAACTTCATTTAGTGTTATAATGGACGAGACAACTGACATCAGTGTCAAAAATCAATGTGCACTCGCAGTTATATATTACGATGAAGTAGACTATGTTCGCACACAGTTTCTTGACATATATGAAGTGAAATCTGGAAAAGCTGAAGATCTTTGTAATAGTTTAATAACTTGACTTCAAGATCGACAAATTCCTTTAAAAAAAATTGTGGGCTTTGCATCGGACACAACTAGACACACAAGCATGGTAGGCGAACACAACTCTGTGTTTGGTCATTTGAAATTAAAAGTACTGCACATTGCATGTATCAAGTGTAGCTGCCATATGATTCATCTTGTGGCATCTAAAGCGTGCCTTAAGCTGCCAAAATCTGTAGAAGATTTTTTAAGAAGTATTGGAGCTCACTTTTGCCGAAGCACAAAGAGGCAAAACAAATTAAAAGAGTTTCAGAATTTTTTTAAAGTCGACTTTCATAAGATATTAAGCCCAGCAACAACAAGGTGGCTATATTAGAGGCATGTGTCAATAGAACCTTAGAACAATATCAGGTACTCGGCGAGTACTTCAAATTGGAAGTATTCGAGGATCCGAGCAAAATAACTGAAGACATACATACAAGTCTAAATGATACATTTACAAAAATTTATCTCGAATTTATGTCTTACGTGCTAAATCTGTTCAATGACTTTAATAGACAATTTCAGTCTGAGAAAATATTGCTACATCAATTAAAACCAGAAATACACAAATTAATTAAAACAATAGCCAGTAATTATATGGATTTGAATTATTGTAAAACTACTGATGCCTACAAAATAGAGTATGCCAATCCAAGATTCTGTTTGCCACTTGAGAAGATATATTTAGGTGTGGCAGCACAGGCATCAATTGATGAATTTTCGGGAGAAATACCTCCTACACAAATAGCCGATTTCCGAAAAACATGTTTGGCTTTTTATATAGAAGCTTTAGCACAAATAAGAAAACACTTTAGTTTTGACGATTCTCTTTTTGATATATTAGAAAATGTTCTAAACCCAATCAAAGCACAAAAATTTGAAGTAAAAGACTTATCATGCGTATTAAAAGATTTCCAAATACTGTTACTGACCGAGAAAATTTACATAAAGAATGGAAGAAACACGCTTTTCTTGACTTCAGCGAATTAAACATGTCCTGACTTGCCGGTCGAAGAATACTGGAATAAAATTCTAAAAATGACAGATGGTACAGGAGAACCCATGTTCTCAAATTTAAAGGAAATAATAATGATTTAGCTCGTTTTACCATTTTCCAATGCATGTGTGGAACGAGTTTTCAGCCAATTAAAACTAATAAAATCGGACCACAGAAACAGACTAAATACGGACGCAATTGCAGTTTTGATGGCTACCAAAGCGGCTGTAAAAAATGCCACAACATTTCAGCCATCAAAAGAATTAATGCATGCTAGAATAAAATACAGCAAGGATAGCGATGATGTTGGTGAAGACTGGTACTTATTGCTTATTCTTATTTTTTCACAAATCGGCACAATATTTTCGAAAGTTTTATTTGAATACGCAGATAAATACATTTGATTTTGAAATTTCAAATGCACGCAAAGACACGCTTATGTACTCTTCAGTCACAATTTTAATTTCATATAACAATATACAACCCGTTATTACATAATATACATAATATTTATGTTGCAGTCAGACATACAGGTAATATTCAGTAAATAAAGATTTATATTAATTTATGTATTTCTTTTATACTTTAATTTGTAATCGCAAATTGACATTTATTTACTTGACATTTTTTATTCCCAGAAATATTTTGAATTGTTGAATAGTATTGCATGTTTGGTATTATTGTTTTATACTACAACAATAGTGTTACAGTTGTGATATTATGACACTATGATAATTGACCAAGTTTTACTTGCACTAAATCTAATTTGTATGCCCAAGTGGCAAAACATAGTGAGCCTAAACGGTGAACTGGCAGGAAGACATATTATGTCTGCGCAATCAAATCTTGTCTATAAAAACAGTAAAAGTGAACGCATCGATTGGTGTGAGTGAATAAATGAAAATAGGTTAGACAGGGATAGTCTACACACCTCAACAAAATCTAGGGATATCATAATCTCATATCATTGAAGACTTTATAGTTGAAACTTTTTTCAGTTTCCATAAAAAGTTTATACACCAAATGAAACCTCTTTTATTCTATTTTCAAAATTTAAAAATATAAAAAACTAACAATGCTAAAAACAAAAATACGGCGGCAAAATTGTTGGTAATTCATTACGACAAGGAAAATTAAAATTGTTTTTTTTTTTATTCTGTTATTGAATGAAAATTGATCAGATTGTTTTTTTTTTAATTGAACTTGCTGTGCTAGCTTCAAAAGTCATGTCACGTCGCCATTTGAGTCGAAATGAAATGTTACGAGCCGTGGGCATGTTAGAAAATGGTGCTATTCAACGCGTCGTTGCTGAGACCCTACACACCAGTCAAAACGTGATATCAAGATTGTGGTCACGTTATCGCAGTACTGGGGATGTGGCTGAACGGCATAGTGGTAGACATCGGGTTACTACGCAAAGACAGGATCGATTCCTCCAAACGAAAGCCAAAAGACAACCCAGTATCACAGCGAGGCAACTCGTGCAAAGGCTCCATGAGGACCACCAGCTGCTGGTAAGCGACCAAACCGTGCGAAGGAGGTTGCATGAAGTCAACCTTCATGCTCGAAGACCGCTACGTGCTCCAGCACTGCGACGTGGCAATCGCGGTCGGCGGCTTTTGTGGGCTCGGGAGCATTTGCCTTGGAGTGATGAACAATGGTCAAGAAGAGTTCGTGTTTGGAGAACTCCAGGCAGAATTAGCCGTTTACGGCACCCTCAGCAGGTCCATTCTTACGGAGGCGGGACAATCATGGTGTGGGCAGGAATTCGTCTTGGCGGGCGAACCCAGCTCGTTTGGATTCAAGGCAGCATGACTGCGCGAAAATACCTTGAAGAGGTAGTAGAGCCTGTAATTATCCCACACAGAATCCAAATGGGCCTGGCATTTCTATTCATGCATGATAATGCTCCTCCTCATACGGCGCGGCTGGTATCGACAGCTCTTCAAGATCATGACATACAAGTTTTGGATTGGCCTGCACAGTCGCCCGACTTAAATCCCATCGAGCATATCTGGGACATGTTACAACGAAAAGCGTTGCGAGATTTCCCGCCAAATTTGACGACGGAACCAGAACTTTACAGACACTTGCAAAGAACTTGGGACCTCATACCGCAACAGGACATTGACAATTTAATTTTAAGTATGAGTAACCGCTGTAGATGTGTAATTAATGTAAGAGGTGGCAACACTGATTATTAATAATTAGTTTTTATTATATTTATAATTTTTTTATTAAAATTAATAATTTTACTAAAAGACTTATGACATTTGTACTCGTACCAATTTTCTGCAATGATTAAAAAAGTTAACATTTTGATTTAAAACTAAAATATCACGAAATGTTTTCTTTTTTTATTAAAGCTACTAAAATAAGCTACTTTTCTTCCATTCGCTATCTATGAAAATACTTCCTAGATTTATTGAAATTTGATAAAATATAAAATATCCCTAGACTTTGTTGATGTGTGTATATAGTGACAGGAGACATCATTTCAACAAAATATTTTTAGTTATCCGTTCAATAAAAGTCGTGCAACTGTGCAACAAGTGTGAATAAAATAATCTTTTTATTTTTATTATATATTTTCTGTGATAGTGTAAGCTCCACCTTTGAAGAGAACATGAATAGGTAAGTAATAAACAATTTAAGTTAATACAATAATTAAATTAATATAGGAAATTAATACATTATTAATTTATGATGATTAACAGCAAAATTTAGTAAAAGTAGTGCGACTTTGTAAAGAACACTTCCAATTTTTTCACTTTGTTTTTTGATCATATTTCACAAGGCATCTACTCACTACAGACGCTTAAAACACTCATTATCTAATTACCTAAGCAGTTTAATCGCAAAATCGGTTCAGATCTTTATAAATTTTAAATTAATAGCAAAAGAATCGTAAGCGTCGATCGACCAGACATAATATGTTCGCTTTGCCAGTCGTGGCGAGCATTGTCGGCGGCCATTTATTATCAAGGACGATTCATGTAAAACGCGTAGGATGCGGTATTGTGTGTGCTCACTTGCAAATGAAGTGTGCACAATAGTGTAGTTTGTAGTCGTAATCTTATTTATTTTTAAATATTTTAAGTGTAAGGATAGAAGTCCTATTTATTCCCCATGTTTTTTTTAACTGTTTTATTTTATAACTTTTTCTTTTTTGCTATCCTGCATGGCTTATTTCAACAAGATCTGGTGTGCGAACCCGAGGTGGTCGGGGTGGTGGACGTGGTGTACGAACACGAGGTGGTGAGGGTGGTGGACGTGGTGTACGAACACGAGGTGGTGGGGGTCGTAGAGCTGGGTTACGCCCGCGGGGAGGTCGCCAATTAAGACCGCATGTCGAAGACCAGTTAGTATTTTTTGTTCTTTATTAATTTTTGTTTTTTATTAATTCTACGATTGTTTTATATATATATTGTTACGTGCACGGGGTACAATTAAATGCCGTTTACCCAACGAAGAGATTTATTAGCTCACCACAAACTAGACAATTAGATCACTAGTACACACAGTACTTCTTCTACAGTTCCAGTCGCTCAGTAGTTCACAGTAGTCCACAGTCGTTGCTCAGGTCGCAGGTAGAATCTTCTTCGGTTGCTTAAGTTCGCTGTGTTCGTTATCGATCTCAAAGACTGAATGAATCGTGTCGCTATGCGAGCGTGTTTTTATACCTCTCAATTAAGAGGATCGAATTATCTAGAAAGCTCGCGAGCGACAAATACCTATTCCTTTGATCTTGCCGCCGTCGCTGACCTTCGAGTACATTCTCGATATTTACCTATTGTTTGTTTATATTTGAGAGTGTAGGTACCTGTAGGTACGTTGTGACTTTTTGTTGACGATTCCAGATTTTTCACTAACAATGCGTTTTTATTTCTTGAAGATTCGATTATTAGTTTTCGAGATATCGACGGCAGTCGTAACAATATTAATATTATTCCATTTGCTTAGAATTCAATTGAGGGATATTAAGGCAACTTTTCGCATCGTAAAGTGGCTAATGGAGTTATTTAGTAGTAGTTTAGAAAATTTTGTAGAACGGATATTGGATTTTGTATTAGAATACTTCAAAAGTTAAATGAATATAAAGGTGGCACCTCAATCTAACTGTTTGCATTGAGGTGCCACTCAGAACTGGGAAAATTATGGATGAAATTTTATCAAAATTTTGTATTATTTTGTAGTACTCCAGAATTCTGGAGTACTACGAAATTTTGATGAAAACTCATCCATAATATTCCCAGTTCTGAGTGGTACCTCAATCCAAACAGATTGAGGTGCCACCTTTATATTCATTTAACTTTTGAAGTATTCTAATACAAAATCCAATATCCGTTCTACTAAATTTTCTAAACTACTACTAAATAACTCCATTAGCCACTTTACGATGCGAAAAGTGGCACCTCAATCTAAACACACATTGTAACTAATCTCCTTAAATATTTTTCAGCCCAAGAATGTAAAGAACGGTGGAAGAATATTCGATGTAGTTACAGCAAAAACAAGAAAAGGCTAGATTTGCCATCTGGATCAGGTGCAAAGACGATTAAAGAGTACTACCTTTCACCACATCTACATTTTTTAGACAATTACTTGAAGTCCCGACCAACCAAAAGCAATCTAAGCAAATATGATTGCACAGACGGTAATGATAGTGAAGAAGTCGATGAGACACTGTTTACTGGTCAACTATCTTCTGAAAACACAAATTCGGATTCCATCTCCAATCAATCCACGCCAACACCGCCACTGCTACCACTATTAAATAAATCTAGGGCAATCTCTTTAAAAGATGTTAATAAATCAGCACATGAATATTTCAGTCAAAGAGCATTACAAATGAAGACCATACATAGAGCTGAGCCTGAAACAGACAGCGATCTAGCTTTTTTTCAAAGCATGCTTCCAGATTTGAAATCAATGACACCAGCCCAAAAACGAAGATTTAAAATGGGCGTTCTCAATTTATCAGAGCAAATTTTAAATGACCCAGTACCTAGTTATCCTAGGACACAGCCGTATTATCCACGAACACCTTCTCGAGAGACAGATTATGATCCTAATGAAGGTGCAACCCAGCAGACTCTTACATCCAGAGCTAATACAAGTCCAGCACCTTCGTTTACCTCGACTCAGCAGACAGCTAAACATACTGCAGCAGCTAACAAAAATCCGGAAACTCAGCTGACTTTGATATCCGGAGAGTATATAAATCCAGCACCACCGGCGGCAGTGGCTGTAATTGAACAAATAGCTGGGCCTTCAAGACACCGAACTTATGATGAGAAAGCTTATTATCAACTCAGCATTTCAGAATATCAGCAAACGCGGACACCGGGAGCTTATGAAAGAGCACAATCCTTAGCACCTCCGGCAACTCCAACTACATTATGTTTGCCAATATTTTCACCAATAACTCCAGCTACACCTCACCCGAATCCAGAGACATCTATCCAATCTCATGAAGACGAAATAAGTGATTTTAATGAGAACTATCCAATGCCTTGAACTTTATTTATAAATGGCTCTTAGTGCGACAGCTAGCTTGAGTAGTCATGTGCTGTCCCTGTCCGCATGCGCTGATTCTGTATTGTGAGATAAGGACATCACATGATGACAGCTTGACAGATACTCAAATTAGCTGTAACACTGAGAGCAATTTATAAATACTAATTGTAGCAAAGATGCTAAACCAAAAACATTTTCAATGAATATTATCTTTTGATTTGTCAATAAAAGTTTGATCTGTAAAAAATAGTTTCACTTACCTTAAAGTTATCAGTAGTCTTTCTTCAGGGCTGATTGGTTTTCTCCAATTTGTAACTTGCTTCCGAAGTCCTTCTCTTACTTTTGACAATACGATATGGTAACATTCCAGTGACATTTTATAAACTGTGCGAAAACGATCAGGATATTCATATAATGTTTCCATTATTTTATAGTACCTGTGCTCTTCTGCATTTCTCCACACTGGATGTATCCAATACCTTCTTGGTCTTTGCTGTAAATTAATAATCTGTAGCAAAGCCAGTGCATCTTCATCTTCGTCTGAAGAGGAATACATGTCTTATCCCGTCAATATCACGCTCTATAATGACTTAACTTGCCGTATCGTCCCCGCGTCTGTTTGCGCAGATATCGCGCCTGCACCGTATCTGCGCCGTGTCTGTACCGTACCTTCGTCTCGCCGTCTTCTATTTGCGTTGCCCCTTAGAGCGGCCTCTACATGCTAAAAGAAGACGTATTTGGAGTCCGTAAGTATTGATCATAAGTAATTTAGTTGTTAATTATAAACAATGTTCTATCTGTGATGTATTTTCAGGTCCCCGAACCAGGCACCAGAAGTGGAAGGGGCATTGGGTATATCGGGCATAGGTGGGGCACCGGGGACAGGGGGGGCACTGGAGAAAGGAGGGGACCCGGAGGCGAGAGAGGCACCGGGGGCAGGAGACGAACAGGGGGGCAGGAGGGGCACTGGAGGAAGGAGGGGCACTAGAGGAAGAAGGGGCACCGGGGGCAGGAGGGGTACTGGAGGAAGGAGGCGTACCGAGGGCTCAGGCTGCCAACTTCTCACCAGCGTTTCCTCCATCGCCCGCTATGTAAGTTAATTAAACACCTCAACAAAGTCTAGGGAACAAGATGACCCCAATTATTTTTTTTCGTGTAAATCTTGTTTTGCAAATAACTGGCAGCAAATAAATAAAAATAGAATAAAGTAGATTACAGAGTTGTTCGAAATTTAAAAATAAATTTAAATAAGTAATGATTTTCGAATATGGAGGGAAAACTTTTAAAAGTGTTTGATTGTGCAGTTTCTCTGAGGCAAAATTAATATTATTTTTTTTGATTGTAAATAACGTTTATTATGAATAATACGTCTTTTACGTATGGTTTGTGCATTTTTGTGACTGTAGTCATCATGTCACGTCGTAATTTAAGTCGCGAAGAGATGTTAAGGGCTGTTGGTATGCTGCAAGCTGGACGAACTCAACGCGACGTAGCGGATGCTGTCAACACCCAACCAAGCGTAATTTGCAGATTATGGGCACGCTACAGGTCTACAGGGGATGTTGCCGAACGTCACAGGGGACGAAATAGGGTTACTACCCCGCGACAAGATCGTTTCTTGCAAAATTCCGCAAGGCGGCAACCCACGATTACTGCTCGTCAGTTGGTCGCAGGCCTCCAGTCTCAGCATCAAGTGGTTATTAGCGATCAAACTGTCAGAACAAGACTACACGAAGCCAATCTTTATGCTCGCAGACCGCTTAGGGTTCCAGCTCTTCGACGTGGAAATCGAGGTCGTCGCTTATTGTGGGCTAACGCACATTTACAGTGGACCGACCATCAATGGGCACGGGTTCTGTTTTCCAGAATCCGCAAGAAGTTCATCCTTACCAAGGTGGAACAATCATGGTATGGGCTGGAATTCGCCTTGGTGGAAGGACCGACCTCGTTTGGATACGGGGCAATTTGAATGCAAACCAATACATTCAGGAGGTTATACACCCCATGGTAATCCCTCATCGACAGCAGTTCGGTCAAGATTTTATGTTCATGCAAGATAATGCACGGTCACACACCGCACGGGTAGTGGTCAATGCGTTAAGCGAGCACATTATTACGACGTTGGAATGGCCTGCTCAGTCTGCCGACATCAATCCCATAGAGCATGCCTGGGAATTGCTTGGGAGAAGAGCTTTCAGTGATTCTTTGGAAAATCTGAACACTGAAGAACAACTTTTTTTACACCTTCGCAGTGTATGGAGCCATATTCCACAGACGATGTTTGACAATCTCATACTAAGAATGCCACGCCGTTGTCGAGCTGTTGCTAATGCTTTAGGAGGTCCTACAGATTATTAAAAACGTTTAAAGTACGGTTAATTACTGTATTTCTTACTACCTCGTTATTTTTGTGCCTAATCATAGAAGGTTGTAATACTCAATATTGGCACTATTCAATTCTTTCTTAAAAAAAAAAAAAATTTGGTATGAAAATGTTTTTATTAAAATTAAAATTAAAAACGGTATAAAAATACCCTTCTATTGATATAAAACACTCACTATTACAAGAAAGGGGTTTTAAATAAAAACTAGAAATGTCCTTGTTCCCTAGACTTTGTTGATGTGTGTATTTGCTAATTGTGTTTTTTGGACACTAACCTTATGTAATTCTGTAAAATTTATTGATTCAGGTATTTGGAATGCGGTACATCCTCACCACGTGGGCGTCCACGTCCACGTCCTAGTGCACGACGGTTGTTATCCGACACTCAAGTAGAACACTTTTTGAACTATGGTATGTTTTTGGTACTTTGTTATTTACGTATGTTTTAATTACCTAAACTGTATTGACGATAGTGCAACAGACATATATTTTGTTATAGGAAGCGAAGAAGACACAGACGACAGCGACGACGAAATTTTCAACGTCCCGGCCATGTCACGGGTGGATCATGCGGCCGCAGAGACTCCAAAAGATCAGGAGCCTGATTTTGTGCTGATTCCTGCTGATGCTGATGTGGAGGCAACTTTTATGCCTCGCAATTTCTTCGATTTCAAATGGACAAAATTTCCTGAGACTATTGTACCATCTAGACGGCGGGAGCAATTTATAGACATTGGTGTTGGTCCAACCACACCATGCGAAGATGCCTATGAGGTATTTGTATCCATTTGGAATCGAGAAATTATGGAGCAGATCGCATTGGAGACCAACCGATATGCTCAGCAAAAGGCAGCACAACAAATGTTGAATCGCACCTTGGGCCCTAGCAGCCGAATATGCGACTGGAAGGACACAGCACCGGATGAGCTGTATGTTTATTTTGCCATTATACTCACTATGGGCATAGTGATTAAGACGAAAATTGAGGAGTATTGGCACTCTTCCAATGACATTTTTGCAACTCCGTATTTCTCTGCACACATGTCTTTACGACGCTTTCAACTGCTTACCAGTTGTTTACATTTTGTAAACAATGAAGACATGTGTGCAGAGGAACTGTCTCCATCTGAGGCTAAACTATTCAAAATTAGTACAATTTTAAAACATTTAAACAATAAATTCCAGGAGTTGTACGTCTTGGACCAAAATTTGTCCCTGGACGAGTCATTGCTTCAGTGGAAGGGTTGGCTGAGTATTAACCAATTCATTCAAAATAAAGCTGCAAAAGTAGGGGTTAAGACTTACGAAGTTTGTGAGTCCCGAACTGGGTATTTGTGGCGTTTTGAGGTGCATCATTCGCTTATAAAAAGATCTCACAAGCAGCCGATAGAACTGAGCCTCAAACCCCGTTAGATGCTTCTACACCGGCAATTGTTTGAAGAAGTTTGTGAGTCCCGAACTGGGTATTTGTGGCGTTTTGAGATGCACGCTTATAAAAAGATCTCACAAGCAGCCGATAGAACTGAGCCTCAAACCCCGCTAGATGCTTCTACACCGGCAATTGTTTTAAGACTTCTTTCTGGTCTGGAACACAAGGGCCACACTATTTGGATGGATAATTTTTATAATTCTCCAGCTCTTGCCCGGTATTTAAAATGCTTAGGGTTTGACGTCGTTGGCACTTTGAGGACAAATCGTCAATTTGTTCCTGAAGAATTGATGACCCTTACGAGGGCTGCTACTTATGTATGCGGAATAGAAAAAATAAACATATGTATATGGCTCAATATGCTTTTATTGTTTTTCAAAGTATTCTCCACTATGATCGATGCACTTTTGCATTCGATAAAACCAATTTTTAAAACACTTTTTCCACTCTGATTGAGGTATCTCCAAAACGAGCTGTTTGAACGCGTCTACGGCATCTTCACGGGTCGAAAATCGTTGACCACGTAATTTATACTTTACATTTGGGAATAAATAGAAATCATTGGGAGCCAAATCAGGGCTGTACGGTGGATGACCCATTAATTCTATTTTTTGACCATCCAAAAATGTAGTTGTTTCCTGAGATGTATGACAGCTGGCATTGTCATGGTGAAGTATAATTCTGCGTCGCTGGTTGTTTTTGCGTATTTCTTCAAATACTTCTGGCAAACAAATGGTCGTGTACCACTCCGAATTAACCGTTCTGCGATTCTCCAGTGGTATTGTAGCCACATGGCCATTAATACTAAAAAAGCAGGCCACCATTTGCTTTACAGTGCTTTTTGCACGAGCCACTTTCGTAGGGTTTGGCTCATTTTGAAACACCCAAAATGTTGATTGTTGTTTAGTTTCGGGATCGTACGCGTAGATCCAGGATTCGTCACCTGTGTAGATATTATAAACAGATTTTGAGTCGCCTCCGTTGAATTTTTTCAAGGTTTTCTTGCACCATTCGACGCGAGCATCTTTTTGATCCTCAGTTAAGTTGTGCGGGATCCAACGCGAACAATTTTTTTTTACAGACAAATGTTCATGTAATATCCTATGAATGCTCGTCATACATATGCCCAGAATGGCCTCTATCTCGCGATACGTAACTTGGCGGTCTTGCATTATTAGTTTTCGCACAGCTTCAATATTTTGTGGTACAACCACCGTTTTCGGGCGACCTTCTTTAACTTCGTCCGTGAGCTTACTCCGCCCGCGATTAAACTCACTAAACCAGTAATACACAGTCGTTTTTGATGGAGCTTCACCACCAAAAGTCGAAGCTAATTGATCTACGCACTGTTGTTGCGTTAAACCACGTCGAAAATCGTAATAAATCATAGCACGAATATTTTCACGAGTGAGTTCCATTTTTTCAGCGATATGACATTTTAAACCCAACAAAAACAAAACACTCACGTATATAAGAAAAAAAATATTAGCGGCCAGTATTTAAAAAAAGAACGAATATGTGCATGGAGGTCACACATTGCGTTTAAAATTATTGGAATCCCAGATTCCGCATACATAAGTAGCAGCCTATGTACCAAGACCAATATGAAGCCGGGGCAAATCACAGGTGTAAATCAGGGGATGTGGACCTCATGGTGTGGCGGGACCAGAATAGAGTCGCTACTATTTCGACCTATCATGGAAACGCCACTAAAATGTCCCATGACGGCAGCATTAAGCCTATTGTGGTATTGGACTACAATGTCATGATGGGCGGTGTTGACAAAAAGGACCAGTTGTTGTCTATGTTCCCCATAGAACGCAAACGAACTAATGTGTGGTACAAAAAGTTTTTTCGTAGGTTATTAAACGTATCTGTGCTCAACTCTCACATAATTTCAAAAACATCAGGGTCTTCACTATCTCATCGTTGTTTCCGCCATAACCTAGTTTCCTCATTACTCAGCCGACACAGTAAATCTGTAACCACCATTGCAACACAGCATGTTCCCACATTTGAGGCGAAGTAGCCGAATACTCACTAGGTAAAAATAAGAGCCGCTTACGCCGAAAATGTTGTGTTTGCAGTAAGCTGACGCATTTCTACTGTGTCGGCTGTAATAAAACTGTATGTATTAGTAATTGTTTTAAAAGTATTCATTGATAATATTTTTATTTATTTTTTATAAATCGGTTTGTTATTTTTAAATATACAGCAATAATTATTATCATATTATAATCATCATCTTATAATGTTCATATTGTCAGTTTATTCCATTGTCTCCAATCAAAGCGCAGTGCGCGATTGCCGCATCTAATCCTCTCACGTGGCTCTCGCTCCATGGCTGAACTTAGTCCTTGTAGTACATTTTAGTGTGATTTTTGGAAGTTGTATGTTGGTTATTTTTGTTCAATAATTTCAATAACTTGTAAATATAGTCTAAATATAGAATTTAATAATACACTTCTAGAAAATGTTTTAGAGTACCTTCTGTAATGCAAAGATTTTTATGATCGAAAAATCTTCAGTTTTCAATGTGTTTTTTTATTGGTCTTAATTTTGTACTAAACATTTGTAATAATGAATGAAATATTTTGTCCATGCTAACTAGACAAAGCTTTGAAACAAACTACCAGTATTATCGCTGCGAAGTCAGGTATCGACAAATAAGTCGATACCTGACTTCAAGCTGATTAAATATAATATAAATTTTGGAATTATAACAACTAATAAAGAAATTGAAATTCATATTTAGTATGTAAAAATGTACTAGAATTCATATTACGCATTCTAGGGAGCATATTTTTGAGATATTTTGATACTCGTTTAACTTCATATCAATTCTTAATGTCAATGTCATCAATATGACTAAATCAAGAAATGCGGGCAACTGCTCAAATACTCATCGATGTTTCTGTAAGTCAATACAACTAATATTCTATTCTATAAACTTATAATACATTTCCTGTAAAAAAATATAAAAGGTTATTTTTTTATATTTCAGGTAATTTCTGACATGACCCGACTGGCAACACTGCCGCGGGACCCCTTAGTGTGCGTCCTTGGCTCACGGCGCGCGGTTGCGTAGTTCTAGCACACGTGTCAAAATAAATACGAAAAGTAAGTTTTCATTTTTTTTTTTCCCTGCCCACTATTTCATAGTGTGTTAAAGTTCTTTCATGTTTTATTATATACGTTTCGAAAGCTCATTGACTAAGGATTGTGATGAATAGTATTGGTGGAAATTATTAGTTCTGGTTTGGTTTTAGGTTGTGATTATATAACGGATGTGTGGATTTTTGCTAGTGAGGAGATTGGAAACAGACTGTTTCAACTCTCCTCGGTTCTATTTTGTATGGCTTGTGTTTAGTTAATACGGTGAAGTTTATTTTTGGTTTTAGCATGCCTACGGACTATAAACGAAAAACAGACAGAGGTATGGCGAGTCAAGAAATATACGAACTAGCATCAGAAGAGGTTTTATTGTGCCACCAAAGTCTTCGGGATGCTGCGTCCAGCTATAACCTCAACCATACATCATTGTACAAATATCTAAAAAGAAAAAAGGCTTATGATTCTCAAGAAACGCCAGTTCCTCCGAGTGTAGGATACCCTGAGAAGACCATTTTTACATCCTCGGTGGAAAATATACTCTGCGAATATCTTTTAAGCTGCGCTGCTACTAACTATGGTTTAACAACTAAAGAAACCAGACGTTTCGCGTATAAGCTTGCTGTAGAGTATAATAAAACATGTCCTTCTTCTTGGGTGAAAAATGAGATGGCAGGTGAGGTTTGGCTTCGGTCTTTTATGAAACGTCATCCTAGTCTTTTACTGCGACTGCCTCAGCCAAAAAGTATCGAGCAAAGAGTTTCAATCGAACCAAAACGGAACTTTTCTTTCATAACTACACCACTGTCCTTGACAAATACAAGCTGGAAAGTAAGTATATATGGAACATGGACGAGACAGGAGTCACCACTGTTCAAAAACCAGACCGTATAATTGCTAAAAGAGGCCAGAAACAAGTGAGTGCAATGACTTCAGCAGAAAGGGGAACTTTAGTAACGGTTGCTCTTGCTGGAAACGCCATAGGTAATCATATTCCGCCAATGTTCATTTTCCCGCGGAAAAGATTCAATGACTATTATACCACGCTTCACATTCAGCAATCAAAAATATTGATTTTTGTAAAGAAAACGGAATTATTCTATTGACCTTTCCTCCTCATTGCACTCACAAGCAACAGCCACTGGATAGAGCTGTATTTTGGACCAGTGAAAAAGCTGTGAATACTTCCTCTGATGGATTCTAATCAACCTTGAATGCGATCTAATCCTGGGAAGGTATGTCCATTTATGATATTCCTGGAATAGTGAAGACGGCATTTGATGTAGCAGTCACATCGCGTAACATGACATCCGGATTTATTGTGACAGGACTTTGGCCAGTTAATACTGAGATATCTCAGGAGAATGATTACTTACCCAGCCAAGTTACTGATAGACCATTGGTTACTTCTGAGAGTTCTTCCACTGAAAATCAGGCCCATCTTGCCCACATATAGTGACATTTGAGTATCCTGTCGCGGAAATCCCTAGCCCATCTATTTTTTCTGCAGTTAACGACATCCTTGCTCCGGCTAGTTCCAATCTGGCAATAACTGAAGGTTCAGTCGTAGAGTTTTAGTTCACCTAGCTGTTCCACAGTTAACAAGAATCCTGGTCCATCTAGCTCCTCGAACGGCAATTTCAGACGTGATGACCGTACGCCAAGCCCTATGACCGATGTTATAATCCGAGAGGAAAGTGAATTAACCCCTAGGAAAAATATGCCTGAAGAAGTTCCTGTTGCAAACTTATCTGAGCCTACGCCTGACACTTCCACGATGCTGCCACCTATTGCAGCAAGTTTATCTACAGAATTGTCATCTAATATACAACCTGTACCCTCTACATCGCGTGATTATCGTGAACATGCTTTCTCACCTGATACTCTCAGACCTTTGCCAAAAGCTCCACAAAGGAAAGGAAAACAGACCAAACGACGAAAAGTGAAATCAGCCGTTTTAACGGACACTCCCGTTAAAATGAGTTAACTGCAATTGAAGCAGCTAGGTTAGCAAAAAAGAAAGTAAAGGCTCCAAACTTCAAACGAAAAATAACACCCAAAAGGTCAAAGGAAGCAGCTAAGATTATTGGAAAACAGACCAAGAACAACAAGAAAAAAAATTAAAATGAAGAGGAAGATGAAGAATGCTTCTGCATATTTTGTGTTACTATCTTGTTATGCCCTCCTCACTGTAGCCAGAAGCTCCAACCACTGGACAGATCGGTATATGGGCCACTAAAGAAACATTTTAATAGGGCCAGCGATAATTGGTTAGCCAGTCACCCAGGTAAACCCATCTCAATTTACGATATACCAGGGTTAGTAAAGATCTCTTTGCCGTTAGCTGCCACCATTGATAATATTCAGTCTGGTTTTTGCCTATAGGGGCAGGTAGACTAACGAATAATAATTTTAACTGCGCATCACTATAGCGCATCATTCGATCGCATAAGAAACACTTCCCCCGCCGCGGCTGTACGTTGGACGGGAGCTGTGCCGAATTTTCGAAAATCATACCGCGTACTACGCCATGTGTCGATTATATAGAACATTTAATTTGAGTGTTACCAATTATGTTATCTGTTTTTCTCTAAAAGATTTGTATTTTTTTGTGGGCATGAGTTTCAAAATCAAAATGGCGTCCGGGGTTGGTTCACTACACGGCTAAGGGGCTAGTTGATTAGTTGGTCAACCAACCGTTCATCGTAGTTGAAAGTAAAAGCAACTGTTGCTGATTCTTTCTATTGTTTTTTTATAGAGCCATTAGGACATACAAAAGGAAGACAGACCGTGCTAAAACACCAAATGACATCGTAGAAAGAGTGTCCAGACAATGTATATCTAGTTATAAATGTTCGAGTCATTGTCCTAATGTAACTGTCAAGTGGCTCGATAGATGGCGTTAAGATCGAATTAGGTCGCACTATGGTTTGTTCGAGTCATTGCCCTAATGTAACTGTCAAGTGGCTCGATAGATGGCGTTAGGATAGAATTAGGTCGCACTATGGTTTGTTTCACGGCCACCTATAAATTGTTGTAAAAATAAATTGTTTTTGTGAATCGTCAAGTGATAATAATTACATCAAGTACCTACGAGTAAAAGTGTATCATTTCTTCGTCGTCCCGACCTCGTTCATGGTCCTTCGGAGCCGGATTAACCGGGTGAGTCATCGGTAGTCATCGGGGTGGTAGTGGCTATCTACCCTTTCGTCTCAGCTGGACGGCGAGTTGCGGTTCAGAACAAGACCCCCTGCAAGCAAGGCGCTGGGTGCGAAGCGTTGCAGTCTGCAGTGTTGGCGGGTACCGAGTGGCCAGTGGTGCCATTTTCGGAGGTGAGGCGGAAGCGGAGGGAACTACGCTACGGCGGCAGAGTTACGGCATAGTCCCGCTAGGGAACGTCGTTGGAGACAAGCCAGGAACAGGTAGTAGTGAGTGCGTGTGAGTACATTTTCAACCTTATTTCTTTGAAGAAAATTAAATTAAATAGTTAAAAAAAGTGCATAGAAGTTTGAACTTTAAATTCAAGACAACTGGAACTTAAGAAAAATTTGAAGAAATTAGTATTAAGTCTTGGACTTAGAAAATATTTAGTTGTTTAGGACTTGTGTTAATTTTAAGTAAAAAGTGGTTTAGACGGGGAATCCATGCCCGATTTCATATAGAATACTGGTCCAAAACACTTTTTAGGACTGAATTTGATGTCATTTGTGACTTAGAATATTTCGTTAAGATTTATTGCCTATAGCTACATTGTGGTCTAACTGTACTTTATTGTTGGCTGTAAGACTTGGTAATTGAAATTTGTAATCAGTTGGGATTTTTTGTTGTATAAAAATGGAATCGTTAAGCAACATCCAGGCGGACATTAAGGCAAAAATGCATAAAGCAAAAACAAATTTTAAGAAGTCCTCAAAGGATCGCCTAACGATTACATATCTAGAAACAAGGTTAGAGAACTTAGATAAACAGTGGGCCTTGTTCACAAATACCCATACTACAATCTTAAGCACAGTAAATAAGACTGACCTTAGTAATTCCGATTATGTTAAAACCGACTTGTATGATGAGGTAGAAGAGTTTTATGTACAATATAAAAGCGAATTAAAAGAAGTAATTTTATCAAAATCCAAAGTAACTGCTACTATTGAATCTGCGAACCCAAAGCCGTGTGATGAACTAGTAGTAAGTAGAGTAAAGTTGCCTGACATTAAAATACCAACATTCTCGGGAAAATATTCGGAGTGGCAAACTTTTAGAGATCTATTTGTAAGTTTAATACACGAAAACAAAACAATCGATGATGCTCAAAAAATTTACTATTTAAAAGGTCACGTAACTGGGGAGGCAGAGCATCTATTAAGAAATGTTAAAATTGCTTCTGATAATTACGCAACAGCGTGGAATACGTTAAACAAAATGTACAACAACAAAAGGTATTTAGCTAAGGGTATTATAAAGCGATTACTAAGCCAGAAGGTTTTAACTTCAGAGTCAGCCTCAGAAATGAAAGGTCTGGTAAATACTACATCTGAATGTTTGGACTCAATGAGAGCTCTGGGGGTAGATATATCCTCTTGGGACATTTTAATTATTTATATTATTAGTGCCAAACTTGATCCAGAAACTAGAAAGGCTTGGGAACTGATGGTGTCATCAGATCAGACTGATGAATTACCTACCTATACAGAATTCTCAGAGTTTCTAATAGGTCGCTTCAGGGGTCTGGAGAATTTAGACCTGAAACCCCGTGGTGATAAAAAAGTCAACACGAAATCCTTTCATATTGTAAAGGCTAAAGGTCCTAATTCCTGTGCGTTTTGTGCTGCCGATCATAAAATAATTTCTTGTAAGGCATTCAGTAAAGAATCAAACGAAAAGCGACGCGAATTTGCTATGGATAAAAAATTATGCTTTGTTTGTCTGCATAGCAACCATTCTGCCAAACAGTGTAAAAACATCACCCGGTGTAAGGCGTGCAACGCCGCCACCATTCTTTATTACACCCTAGTGGTGTTTCTGGGTCAGTAGACGAGGAGACGGTTCACGAAACAGCCTCATCGACGGGGTCGATGAAGGAGGAATTTGCTTCCGGTAGTCAGAAGCAGGCCGCGCAAGCGGAGGGGTCTAACGAGCCACTGGTATCTTGTCTTGCGACAGGGAACTGTAATAAAACAGTTCTATTAACGACAGCTGTTGTACAAGCTGAGTCGAAAGACGGGACCTTTCGTATGGTAAGGGCTTTATTAGACCAAGGGTCGCAAGGATCTTTTATTACGGAATCTATCGTTCAGTATTTGGGGTTAAAGAAATTTGCGGCTAAACACACTATAAGTGGTGTAGGGGGTGACAAAAGTGTGATCTCAAGGTCCACTGTCAACCTAAACATAAGATCTAGGGTTGATCCCCGTTTTCAAATTATGGTTAATGCCTACGTCTTGAAGTCGATTACGTCCCTTCTACCAGTTACGAAAGTAACTAGAGTCAAACGGATACAATTGACTGTGGGTGAGTTGGCTGATCCTGAGTATCACCGGCCCAACAAAATTGACGTTTTGTTGGGTGCTGAGATATACAGCCACATTATAAAGGCAGGTATTAGCCGGGATTCGAGTGGGTCAATCTTAGTGCAAGACACTGCCTTCGGGTGGATATTGTCTGGCGCCTGGGAAGTGGATAACCGGGCTAATGTCTCTTCTCATATCACGGTGATGCATTCTTGTCTAAGCGCTGACGAGTTCTTGAAAGGATTCTGGGAATTGGAAGCCGAACCAACTGGAATCAAGAAGATGCTCACTGAAGAAGAGATAAGATGTGAGGAGCTTTTTACAGCTACCACAGAAAGGGATAGTCATGGTCGATATATCGTACGGTTACCATTTCGGGACGCTGACCCGGACTGCAAGTATGGTGAGTCAAGGAAAATAGCTGAAAAAAGATTAAAAGGGTTAGAATTTAAATTAGGAAAGAATATTAAACTAAGAACAGATTACACTAATGTTATAAAGGATTATTTAGAACTTAATCATATGAGAAAGGTCACTAATTTAGAAAAAACCAATAAAGAAGCTGTTTACTTACCCCACCACGCTGTAGTCCGGGAGGATAAGGACACGACCAAGGTAAGGGTTGTGTTTGATGCATCCTGTAAGGGGATGAACGGGATATCCCTTAATGATAACTTGATGATTGGTCCATCTTTGCAAGCCGAACTCCGTCATACTATTATGTGCTGGAGAAAATATAAAATATGTCTAGTTGGAGACATAATCAAAATGTATCGACAAGTTCTAGTACATAAAGAAGATACTCCATTTCAGCGAATACTTTGGCGAGAAAGTCCTGAACGAGATATAGAAGAATTCGAATTGGTCACGGTAAACTTCGGAACGGCCGCAGCACCATATCTTGCCGTGCGGGCCCTACAACAAGTAGCTAATGACGAGTGCCAAGATAGTCCTGAAATAGCAAAAATAATAAGAAACGACTTCTATATGGATGATCTTATGACTGGGGCTGAGAATGTCGATAACGGTTATAAGATTTACAGGGAACTGACGCGAGTACTGGCTAAAGGCGGGTTTCAAATGCAAAAATGGATTAGTAATAGCAAGGAATTATTGGATAAGATAAAAAATGAGAATGATAGTTCGGACGAAGTGTTGAGAATAAAGTTAGATGAAATAACAAAAATTCTAGGACTTACCTGGTATCCACGGGAGGACGTCTTTCGATACACTGTTAATCTTGCTCCGCTGTGTGAACCTGCTACGAAAAGGAAGGTTATTTCCGATATTTCACGGTTGTTCGATCCTCTGGGATGGTTGGCGCCATGTATAATTGGCGCCAAGGTCTTTATTCAGAAATTATGGCTGGCTGGTATTGATTGGGATCAAGAAGTTCCCATCAATTTATTGACCGAATGGATGACTTACCGTCAAGATTTACCCTCTTTAGAAAATGTGAGAATCCCACGATGGTTACATACCCACCAGACAGGAAGGCTGGAGTTACATGGTTTCGCGGATGCATCGAAACTAGCATATGCCGCTGTTGTATACCTCAGAGTGATAGATGAAAAGGAGAATATTCATGTATCATTAGTGACGTCGAAAACAAAGGTAGCTCCGATAAAACAGGTGTCGATCCCGAGGCTCGAACTATGTGGGGCAGTTCTATTGTCGAAATTGATTGTTGAAGTGGCTGAAGTATTAGAAATATCCAAGGCCAACCTATACGCTTACACGGATAGCGAGGTAGTGCTGGCATGGCTGAATCAGCACCCCAGCCGATGGAAAACTTTCGTTGCAAATAGGGTCTCGGAGATATTAACCACTATAGATACTCACCATTGGTCCCATATTTCGTCCAAGCAAAATCCAGCTGACTGCGCGTCTCGCGGTATCTCTCCAACAGTACTATCAACGACCTCAATCTGGTTTGATGGGCCAGAATTTTTGAGGCACAAAGTGATTGATTTCAAGAAACCAAAACACCTGGTCACAAGTCAAGAACAAACGAAGACGCACACCACTGTCTTGGATGTTACTCTATGGCAAAGGTTCTCTTGCTTATCCAAACTCCTTCGCGTAATTGCTTACTGTCGCAGGTTCTTGAATCTCAGGAAAACTTCAGGGAAAAAGCACTGCACTAAGCATTTGATAGCTCAAGAAATGAATGCAGCTTTGGAAGTGTGTGTGAAGAGATGTCAAGAGGAAGAGTTAGGCGAAGAATTAGAGGAATTGAGGGATAAAGGAAGTTTAAGTACAAAGAGAAGGCGATTGAAGTCCTTGAACTTGTTTTTAGATGCACATGGTGTAATAAGGGTAGATGGTTGCTAGGTAGAATAGAGCAAAAACATCCAAGTCTAGATAACGTTACTAGAGTGGTGACAGTACGCACAAAGGGCACAGTTATTAAGAGGCCTACCTCAAAGTTATGTATCTTACCTTTAAGCACATAAGTGTAACACTTTTGTATTTTTTTGTATGTACTCAGGTTGAGGGACAGAGTGCATTCTGTTCATGATGGGCGGTTGTTTGAAGGACAAGGTGCATTATGTCCTTGATGGGCGGTATGTCCAGACAATGTATATCTAGTTATAAATGTTCGAGTCATTGTCCTAATGTAACTGTCAAGTGGCTCGATAGATGGCGTTAAGATCGAATTAGGTCGCACTATGGTTTGTTCGAGTCATTGCCCTAATGTAACTGTCAAGTGGCTCGATAGATGGCGTTAGGATAGAATTAGGTCGCACTATGGTTTGTTTCACGGCCACCTATAAATTGTTGTAAAAATAAATTGTTTTTGTGAATCGTCAAGTGATAATAATTACATCAAGTACCTACGAGTAAAAGTGTATCATTTCTTCGTCGTCCCGACCGCGTTCAAAGAGCCTGTTACGAAGTAATTTCCGATGAAAAAAGTATTAATTCAGTGGCTCAGCAATACGATATTCCATATAAGACATCCCACCGTTATGTTACGAAAATGAAAACCATTTTGGAAAAGCATCCGAACTAGGAATAACCTAACTTTTGATTATCTTGGGTACCAAAAAATAGACAAGTTTTAAGCGACGAAGAAGAACAAGCTTTAGACGACTATTTAAAAAAAGCAGGAGATATTTATTATGACCAATTGAAACAAGAAAGCTTGCAGTTAAATAATAAAAAAATTAAAATTTTGCAGTTAACAATGACAAAAACTTCCCTGAAGCATGGAGATCGAAAAATGTGAAGAATTGTTAGGCCAGTTTTTGAAAAGTCATCCTACTCTATCTATTCGTTCCCCACAGGCGACCAGTTTGTCACGAGCTTCATCGTTTAGTAAAAATAATGTATCTGCCTTCTTTGATAACCTAAAACTAGTTTACCGGCGCTTAAATTTGAGCCCTAGCGACATTTGAAATGTGGATGAGACTTGTCTTACCACTGTGCACAATCCTGGCAAAATAATTAGATCACAATGAGCCCACGACATCGAATGACAACTTAGTTACTTTAAGAGATCAAGATATCATTAGGGGACCATCGCCCATAAGATCAACAACCATTATTATCTGTGACGAAGACGTAGATGGCGTTACTCTTACAAGTGCTACAGCTGAAATGAACAAAGATGATTCGCTACCCGTAAGTCCTTCTATATTTACCATATTTGATGAAATTGGAAACCAACTGACTGATTCTGATACTACTAATGTGGATAGTGACTTTGAAGATATCGCTCGAATCAATAAGGAAAACATATCTGTAAATCAAGATTTGACTTTTCAAATAAACCATTATTGATCTCTTCATGTGCCAACTTATTTCATCTAAATGTAATAACAGATTACTCTCCAAAAAGAAGAAAATCATGCAAGATTCTCATGGATCTATATCATCTCATTCATCACAAATTAATGAAAATCTAGTAGCTTCTTCAAACGTTACTTCTATTTCGTCACAAACTCAAATTATAACGGTAGCCCAGCTAAGTTCACTTCCAAAAATGACTCAAGGAAAAAAAGAACAAGAGCTTGCTTGAAGTCTGAAGTTATAACTTCTAGCCCTTACAAGGCACAGTTAGAAGAAAAACAAAAAATAAAAGAACAAAAGCGAAAAATAGCAATAAAGTCTGTAAGGTGTCGTTTGACCCAAAACCTGGACCATCCGGAACAAACAAAAAATGCGATATATCAAAAAAGAAACGCAATGAAAAGAAAAGCATTAAGGGTAAATTAATGAACTGACCAATTTGTGGCGAAAAATATCAGGAACCACTAACAGAAGATTGGATCCAATGTGCAATTTGCGGTGAATCGTTTCATGAGAAGTGCACTGCATATGAATATGGAGTATTTCGCTGTGACTTTTGCAATGAGTAATTTTCTTTATGTATAGATCTAACCCTAGATCTTACCTTAGATTCTTTATGTTTTGATCTCTCTTTCTAGTTCTTAGATTATTATACTACCTAATTACATAGTAAGATTACGTAAACTTATCCAAAGATACTTAGGCAATGTTATAGAAGCAATGACGATTCATGATCTCCCTGGTGTAGTGAAAGATTCACTGCCTTTGGCCCTAAATCCAGCAAATATAATCAGTGGATTCAGATCAACCGGGATTTGGCCCTTCAATCCCGAAATTTTTCAAGACAGTGACTATGCACCTTCTTATGTCACAGATCGTCCAAATCCAGAAACAGATTGTCCAACATCCTCGCAGAATATCTCCAATTTAACACTGGACCTGGAAAATCCGGAATTGTTAGATTCTATACCTAATTGAACAAAAGCACCACTGAAATCATACATGCAATCGAAACAGCAACAAAGCCAATACCTGATACTACTAAAGGTGTTTCTTTTTCCCGTCCTGTTTCTTCGCATAATATAGAATGTGTAACTACATTACCAACTCCAGATTCGCCAAGTTTTCAAAAAGAAAATGAAATAGAATTGTCGATAGCAGATCCATCTGGTCTACAAAGTAGATCCATCTGGTCTACAAAGTAGATTTGAAAATTTTTCAGGTTCATCACTTGGATGTGATCTGAATGATGAGCCAGTGGCTAAGTACCTACCTGTAATAATAAGCCAGTGGCTAAGTACCTACCTGTAATAATAAGAGATTTGTTTTCAGTTGATGTGGATCTGCAAAGGTAGCGTGCCAGATACTCTGATGGGGAGGATAGTGTAAATACAAATTTAAGTTCTAACTATACGCCTTCGCCATTACCTGGTCCATTTTCTGAACAAAGTGATCAAGAAATTCCAAAACATTTTATATCTCCATTGAAAATAAAAAGGTTAAAGACGTCAGCCAGAGGAAATCGAAGCAAAACTATTGGATTTTGAAGAGGAGAAATTACAGTACTTTAAAAAAAGTGCGAATGATCCTGATGCACAGTTCCTTATGAGTCTCCTCCCATTTTTAAAAGAGATAACTAAAAATCGTAAGTTAATTGTACGTCAAGACTACAAGTACTTATTGATGAACAGAATGCTCATGCTTCATATGTGGTACAGAAAGAAAGTTCTACTGATTTGGCTCAGTTCAGTGATGAATTCAATATGTCACCAAATTATTCAACACTAGGACAATCGCAAAAACCTTTTTTAATCTCACAACAACCATCAGCTGTTAGGCTCCGCGCAAACGGGCCACCGACCACGGCCACCGGTGGCCAGCGACAGCCACTTAACATACTTTTTCATATATTTTGTATTGACGCGCCGCACACGTGTAGCCGGTGGCGGCCACTCGCCACAGCAGTGTCCGCGACGCGCCACTAGTGGTCGCTACGGACCACATAAAACGCCGACACCCGCCACTGTCGCACTGCTCCACTCCCCGCGCAGTTAACCGCAGACGTTCTACGTATCGCACGCGTCACCATGGAGCACGACGACGACGCCTCAATGGACGTTGATACATTAATATCGGAAATCCATTCACGTCCAGCAATTTGGGATTTACATTCTGATTTGTACAGCAATAGAAATGGGAAAGTAAAAGCCTGGGAAGAGATTTGCGAATTATTTATTAACAATTTCAAGGACAAAAGTAGAACGGAAAAAAGCAACGCAGGTAGGTTAACATTTTAAATATGTAGGTAGTTTGTATCGTATTTATTCATATTCTGTTTTCTTGCCATGGTATCGATCCTTCATTCATAAAGTAATCTTTTAATATGTCCCGTGTAGTAGATGATCGTAAAGTTGGTATACCTATATCTTCTACATTTTCGAATCCGCCTACATTCAGCGTGTGTTTGAAATTGTAACCATCTCTTTTGCGAACAAAGTTGTGCAAAATGCAACACGTTTTTACGATATCTTCCGAGAATTTAATAGATGTATTTAATGGGCGATGAAGTATTCTCCATTTGTTGGAAAGTAAACCAAATGCACATTCTATGCAGCGCCTAGCACGACTCAGTCTATAATTAAATATTTTTTTATCTGAAGACAAATGTCTTCCAGCATAAGGTCTCAACATGTGATCGGATAAACCAAATGCTTCATCACCAACAAATGAATAATTTAGTGCTTGACGGCTACCAACTGGTCTTTCTGGAGGTATATTTATAGATTTGTCTTCAATCCTTTTAAATAATTCACTCTCTTTAAATATAGTTGTATCCGATGCTTTGCCATAGCAACCGACATCTACGAATGTGAAAAGGTAATTACTATCACAGACCGCCAAAAGTACTATCGAAAAGTATTTCTTATAGTTGTAGTATAAGGATCCGCTGTCAAATGGATGAATAATTCTTATATGTTTTCCATCGATAGCACCTAAGCAATTGGGGAAATCAGTGTTTTGTAGAAACCCACAAGCTATTTCGTTCCACATATCTCTCGTTGGTTCTGGTATACATATAGCTTTCAACCTATTCCAAATTAGTTGGCATGTTTCTTTGACTATCATTCTCACTGTAGATGCACCACGATAGTAAGTCGTTTCAAAATCTCCAAATGAACATCCGGTGGCAAGGTACCTGAAACAAATGGCAAGTTCTAAGTTAAATAGGTACTTACAGTATTGTTGAATAATAATACGATTTGTTGCAGCTGCCAGATTGCAACGAAAGTGGAAGAGTCTCCGTGATAGTTTCAACAGAGAAATTGGGAAGCAAAACAAGAGCGGATCTGGAGCATCTGGCAGGAAAGAATACATATATTTTAAACAATTGCATTTTTTGAAACGTCTTAAAGATGTGAGACCTACTACAGGTGAAGGGATTAATGAAAATGATTCAGAACTAGAACAACAACAAGAACAAAATCAAAATGAAACTTGTTCTATAAGCAGTTCCAGGAGAAGGGCAACGAAAAGAAATATAGATAAATCAGAAAACGAAATATTGCAACAACTATCAGATAATTTAAAAAAAAAATATGAAAGACCTGAACATGTGGATCCTGACAAAGATTTCTTGATGTCAGTCTTGCCGGATATTCGAAAAATTAATGACGATTTTAAAATTGATTTCAAGAGTGAAATGTTACAATTGATTAAGAAGTACAAAATGTATGATCCTGTTAATAATAACAGATGTTACTCATCACACTCTTATGGATATTCTTCCCAAAACACAAATGCTTATACAACAAACCAGGCTACTACATCAATTTCGATGTCTTCTCCATCGCCATTGTCAAATTTTTCAAATGATACTTCAATAATAGAAGATATGTTTGATACCGAATCATAGAAAATATAATTTCCTAACAATTCGTTGTTACCTACAGTTAATAATTACAACATGTACCTACCTAGTATGTAATGTAATATGTATGTAGTATTATTCGTCATAATAAATATTAAAATATTAAATCTGTTTTACTTACCTTAATGTGATTGCGAGTCTTTCTGCAGGGGCGATGCTTTGCCGCATACAGGTATTTTGCCGTATTAATCCATCTTGTAACACCAACAGTAGTTCTTGAAATGTAGTCAACCTCATTCGAAAATGTCTAAAAAACTTTTTTGGATATCTTTGAAGATTTTCGAAATGCAAGTTATGTTTTACTGTAGGAGCACTTAAAATTGGATGAACCCAATATAGGCGGCGTCGGCGTAGTCTACGTCGTCTGCGTATTAACAATAGCGCGAGCAAACTTTCCGTGTCGGAGTCCATCGTAGACTGCGCAGCGGGAGCGGGTTATCAAAAGTGGTGGCTTCCGAACACCGGTGGCTGTCGCGCGCTTCGGACACTGTTACAGATGTGGCGGTGGCGCGCGACCGCCACCGGTGGCTGTGGTCGGTAGTCCGTTTGCGCGGAGCCTTACTCACCATGTTATGCAGTTCAATCCACACTCAAATATTTAATTTATGACTGTCTTCATTTGAATAAAGAATTATTATATAAAAATATATCGAAAAAGCATTTTTTTACTTTCTTACCTTAAAGTGACAATTAATCATTTGTCAGGTGATATTGTGTCGCGAAAGTTGCTGTATTTAGTCAGGTTAGGTCGTATTGCATTAAGAATATACTCAAAAGTATCTCTCCCCATGCGTGTATAACCATAAAACAGTCTGGGGTCATTACACAAATCTTCCATACTGTGATGAAATTCACCGAATTCATCTCTTTTTAAAAATATTTCAAGCACCCATTCGGTTCCACGATAACGACGACGGCGTCGCAATCTACAGTTTAGAAGATGATTATCCAAAAGATAAAGATTATTCATCGCAGCAAAGATGACGTATGCGCGCCCTCAGTTAGGCCTTGGCCGGGTAACCAGCGATCTCACCCAGCTGGGGCGTCCGCCGGTCGGCATGGAGGGCAGCGCCGGCGCCCTACGCAAGAAGGATCAAAGGCCATAGGGCCGCCCACAAGGACCTGCATTTTTTTTTATACCACTTGGTTAGCAAACAAGCACACGGCCCACCTGATGGGAAGCAGTTACCGTGGCCTATGGACGTATGCAACACCAGAGGTGCCACACTCGCGCTGCCGACCATGAAGAAACCTACTGAGGCCCCTCTTGAAGAACCCTATATTGTAAGCGCTTGGGAAAACCGCAGCAGGGAGGTCATTCCACAGCTTGAGTGAGCAAGGTGGAGAGCATGAGAACCCTCACTCCCAGGGCCGCTACAAGTTCCCGCCGCGGCGTCTCCCACGCCGGACACTCGGTGAGCGTGTGCGGTCCCGAGTCCTCGCTCACGTCGCAGTGATGGCACTCGGCCGTTGGCGTTGGCATGCTCGGTGATCATCTGCGTCAGACGGTACGAGAGGCTGCCGTGTGGCCTCTCTAGCCACTCACCCCTATTTTGGTCTTATCGCCGCTACTACGGCGCATATTGCGCCTGGTCGCCCAAGTCGTAGCTCCCATTCTCACAGCGGGATCTCACGGCCCGAATTTCTTCGGGCTCGGGATCGTGACCCGGCTCCCGCGCCACCTTTCGGAACCGGAACACAGCGAGCTTAAGCGACCGAAGAAAATTCTACCTGCGACCTGAGCAACGACTGTGGACTACTGTGAACTACTGAGCGACTGGAACTGTCGAAGAGTACTGTGTGTACTAGCGATTTAATTGTCTAGTTTGTGGCGAGCTAATAAATCTCTTCGTTGAGTAAACGGCATTTAATTGTACCCTGTGCACGTAACAATAAGATTGCTGGTTGTGTTTCGACTAATCTACTTCTTTTTTTTATGGAACTGGGGGTACACGACAGGCGGTTCACCTGATCGTGAGTGATCACCTACGTCTATGGATATCAACGACACCATGGATTATTCCACATTGTTCACCTAGGTGACATCACCCAGGTGAACAGAGTGGAATTGATTAGTCTACTTTGATCACCTTGGAAATAAATCACCTGGGTGATAGCACCCAGGTGAACAAAGTGGAATTGATTAGTCTACTTTGATCACCTCGGAAATAAATCACCTGACCCAAGACGCCTATTATGATTATTTATGATATAATTTCAATTTTTAATTTTTATTTTGAACTTTTTTAAATATGTATTATTTTTTACTGTCTTTAATGAGATAATATCATAATAATAACTAGGGTAATAAATTATTAACATTGGCAACATTACCGATAAACATTTATGTCATTGAAGGTAGTTTTAAACATGGTTGAAGATAGTTTTGAATGTAATTGAAGATAGTTTGAAATGTTTGAGTAGTTTTATTTGCTTCTGTGTTAAGTAAAAGAAGAACCATTTATTGCCAAAATGAATGAATTTTCTATTGTTACGAAAGGCTGCGGTAAAGTGATGTTATATGATGGTTACGAATATTATAAAAAAAGTATTTAAAAATGGAGGCGTTTGGTGGAGATGTTTTCAGCAACATAAAAAGAAGTGCACTGGATCTATGACTATCGAGGTACGTCAATTGAATACTGTTGAATAACTGATGCAACTTGTAAACATATTGTTTTTTTTGGGAAGACCAGATTAAGAAACTTGTACAACATATCCCTGACTGTAAGCCATACTTTACAAAAAATATAATAATGGAGAAAATGATTACTTGAAAGGAGAGAGTAAAAAATCTAGATTGATATCCCATACCCACTATCTATAATGAAACCGTATCACAATTAGGTGATACTGGTTTGGATTTACCTGGTGAAATATCGCCTTTTAAAAAAAAATTATCAGGCTTATATAAACAAAGAAAAAAGCATTTTGAATTAAGTAAAGACAAAGAACGTGCAAGAGGTACAGGTATCAAAACAGTTTCGTCAACTGTTATTAGCAGACTATAACAGCGAAGGAGTCCGAATTATTTTATTTTCTTCCGAGGCGGCAAAACAGCGAATGAATACAGTGTCACACGTATTCGGCGATGGTACGTTCAAAGTCTGCAAAGATATTCCGTTTTTACGATTGTATACCCTTCACGGTGACATTGGCAGTAAACCTACCACCACATGCATTGTCCCTTTAATATACTGTCTCATGTCACATAAGACACGTTCAGCGTATAATATTTTGTTTGAAATATTAATATCACAATTCCCTGACTGGCATTCATTAAAGTTTACCACAGATTTCGAAGAAGTAGCAATTCAAGCAATGTCTTCTATTTACTAGGACATAACTTTGAAAGGATGTCATTTCCATTTTGGACAGTGTTTGTGGAGAAAATTAAAGGCATTGAATTTGAATGATAACAAGTCAGATCAAAGTAGACTAATCAATTCCACTTTGTTCACCTGGGTGATATCACCCAGGTGATTTATTTCCGAGGTGATCAAAGTAGACTAATCAATTCCACTTTGTTCACCTGGGTGATATTACCTAGGTGAACAATTGGTTCGCCAATGCGTTAGGTATACTGTACAAGTAGCAATAGCAGCGCGGCATCGACCCCGACAGAACTGGAAGAACATGACTTAATCGCAATATGCCAAAGTAGAACATGACGAAAGCAGAACATGCCATGTGGCCTCTCTAGCCACTCCCCCATGATGGGTCTTACTGCCGCTACTACGGCGCTCCCTGAGCCTGGTCGCCCAAGTCGTACCTCCCATTCCGCCACCATATCCGTGTGGAGCCGGGTTCTCACGGCCCGAATTTCTTCGGGCTCGGGATCGTGACCCCGCTCCCGCGCCGCCTTTCGGAACCGGTATAGCGCCGAAAGGCTTCCAGGACGCACGGTGGCGATCCGGCTAGGATACTCGCCGCGTTGAACGATATCGTGCGGTAACCCTCTTATGATGCGGCACGCCAACTTCTGCTACGGACGCCGCAGCAGGGTCATATGTCGATCACTCAGGGTGTCCGCCCACACGTGACACCCGTACAGGGCCAAGGACCGCACGACACCCGCGTAGTCTTAAAAAATCCTGTGAGGCAACTTGTCAACTAAAATGCACAGAAAGAATTACTGAAGATTTAAGGAAGCAACTATGACGATTATTGGGCCATAGGTTCGTTAAACGGCAAAGAGCACGAAATATGGAAGAAATTAAACCAAAGTATCAATACAAGAGACTGGATTCAAATGGAAAGTTAAAAAATGCTTTCTTTTTTTATTTGAATGGTACTAATACAAAACATTCTTTAAAAATACCCTAAACATAACTGACAGTTGTATTACAACTGTAATAGAAAGGAAAAATGATATAATTGGTGTACTAAAAGGAGAACAGTGTTTCCCCCTTGGAAAACATAGAAATATGCCTGTTGACTTGATTAATGTAGTTGAATCGTATATTAAGAGCATCCCGCGCATTGAAAGTCATTATTTACGTAAACACTACTAAGGAATTTATCGATGGTGGAAAAACCTTAACAGCCATTTATTCCGATTACAAAGATGAATGTATGCAACAAAAATTACCCTATGTAATGTTACATACCGATAGAAAAATCTTAAATGGAAGATTCAATATTAGTTTCTTCATTCCAAAGAAGGATCAATGTGAGCAGTGCTCTATATATAAACTTGCTGAAGGTGATGTAAAGGCTGCTAAGAAAGAAGCCTACGATCGGCATCTAGCTGAGAAAGAAAAGAGTCGTGTGGAAAAGACTAGTGATAAAGAAATGGTGTCAAGTAGTAGTAGTTTTATTGTCGCTTATTATGGTTTGCAGACCGTAATGACAGTACCAAAGGGTGAGGTTTCCACATTTTATTACAAATCAAAAATAAATTGCCTGAGTTTCACGATTTCTGAACTTAAACAGGACTCTACTGAATGCTTTTTTTGGGATTGGAACTTGTGTGCTAAAGTACTTGCAAAAGAAGTCTTCTATTGCTGACGAAGATCTTGACATAATTTTTATTCAGATAATTGCTGCGGTCAGCAGAAGAACCAGTTTCTTATCGGTATGTATGTTTATGCAGTATTACACTAAAAAAATAGATGTATAACGTACAAGTTCCTAATTTGTGGTCATACATAGAATGAGGGGGATGCCGTGCATTCCCTTATTGAGAAACAAGTTAAAAGATGTCTTAGATCTGCACCGATATACGTACTACCCGTGCGCTATAACTTGAAACCCGCGCTTTTCGCCCACTGCCCCTCAGTCGTCCGTGACGTACTGTCCGCAACGCCATATTTTCAGCACTAGTTGAGTCTCATACTGGCTAACGTCACGTAAAAACGACGCGCTCTGAATATCGTTTATTATTATTCGTTTCTGTTAAGTTTTGGTTGTTTTTGTTACAGTTTCTGTTGAGTTTTTTATCCTTTATTATTAAAATGAAGGGTAAAACTCTGCATAGTGGAAAAAGGAAAGGAAAAGATATATAGCGTAATAAACAGTCGTGTTTACCCGTTGACCAGGTTGTGAAAAGAACCTGCATGGCAGCGGGAGTTTTTAAAGACACGCTAATGCGTATTAAAGGCGAAGTTCAGCTCTTAAAAAGCTCTTCTCCAACACCCGGCCCATCTACGACGGCGATTGAAATTAAATTGTCCACTCCGGGTAAAATACGGTAACCGAATGATTCGGTTACCATTCGGTCCGAATCCAATTGGACGATTTTGACATGTGCGCCTTGCGAAATGTTGTGGACAGTTTTTACACGGCTCGTAAAGAAATCCCCACATTGAATAAAATATTGGCTGTGGCAAAACGAGACCTTACTTTCCAAGGACAAAAAACGTACTTAAGAAAGCTCTTGGTAGATAAATTGGGCTACAAATTTAAAAAATGTAAGGACGCCAGACATTTCCTGGTTCAGAAACCAGATATTCGAGCTTGGAGAGCAAGGTACCTTCGACGATTAAAAGAGAACGACGAATTAGGAGCTGCCAAAAAGCCTGTTTTTTATGTCGATGAGACGTGGATCCACTCTCACTACACAGTGAGCAAGTGCTGGCAAAATAGTACTGATGCCTCCGTGAAGAAAAACCATAATCCCGGTTAAAGATAGGTGATAGTTCACACAGGAGGAGAGAACGGACTTTGAATGGTGTGGCATTAATATATTAATGCAAAAGCAAGACGGGAGACTATCACCATGAAATAGACACAAATAATTTTAAAAAGTTTTTCCTAATTTGCCACCAAATAGCTTAGTCGTGCTAGATAACGCACCTTTACCACTCGACACAGTTAAATAAACCGCCCACAAGTGTTGCTAATAAAGACACCATTAGGCAATGGTTAATAGACCACAACATAACATTAAATGAAAATAAATGAAAAAATCGAAATTGTACCATTTACTTTATATAAACAAACCAGAAAAAGAAATGTGTCGTCAATGAAATTTTTAAAGAACATGGTCACAAAGTTCTTCGGTTACTTCCTTATATGTGTGATCTAAATCCTATTGAATATATATGGAATTTATTAAAACAAAGGGTAGCAGACAAGAACATTAACCAATCGGAAAGAGAAATTGAACAGTTGACTAAGGACGCAATTAACAGCATCACCGAAAGCGATTGGCGAAAAGAGATTAATCATGTGGACAGGCTCCGGGCAAAAATATTGGGACGATGATCTCTTACAAGAAACTAATGAGACGGAAATTATTATAAATTTGCAGTCCGATACCTCATCAAGCGAGGACTCTAGTGATGATGAAGTTGAAGGTATAGCACCACTCATGAGTGACTCTGATTAATAGATTTTGTAACCATAAGAAGAAATATGTAATGTTTACACGAATATTTTTTAATTACCAGAAAGATTTTGGCGAAGTGATAGGTATTCGATACTAAACACATCCATGCAAAAAAAAATGAATAAAGTATGTATGTCAGTTTTTTCCTTAAAACCACCTAATATTATGTTCACGACGCACACAGGCGCAAAATCGATAAAAGTTGGCATAAACTAAAAATGCAAATTTGTCATAAAACTGGTTTTAAATGTTGTACCCTTTCTCACAATAGAGCGGTCTAGCTACCTGCGCCCGCGCCGGCCGAGCTGTGAGTCACCGAAATGACGTTACTTCAGTCCAAAGTTTGACTTGTTAGACGGCGGATGTGATTTACTCAGTTTTTGTGCTATTTCAAGTATAAATATTGTGAGTTTTAGTAAAATTCTTGGTGTTTCAACAATGGAGGCCCTTCCAGGAGGTAATGATTGTTTATATTTGTAGTATCCTAAACTTCAAATTTCGATTTTTCTAATAGTTACTATTTTATTACAAACATAGTTGATATTTTCTAAAAAAAAAAACTTCTAGTGTAAAAGTTTAATTTCCTATCATTTCATTCCTTAAAATAATACTTATTGCATGCTTTATTTATTGGTTAATCAATAAAAGTTACTTATAAAGGCGACCGATCTCGACGCTTTAACATAATATGCATTTATATGAGAAATAATATTGAATTTCTGGAGTAACTCAATTGTTTAGTAGCAAATTGCTTCGTCTTAACATTTTTGTCGTAATATGTACACATACAATGTAGTTGACTTTTCACTAGATCTTAATGAGAGGAACAATTCCTCAATACATTGCTTCCATGTTGTTTGAACGATTACGTTACATTACGATTAAAAAAACAGTCTTGACGTGTCCTACGTCAAGTAAGCGTTCAGTAGACTGTTTTTTTTTTGACATGATCGAAATTATGTCATCATTTCTCAGTTCATTTAAGGCTTCGGCACATAGTCGACGGGGCGCGACGGCGACGGGACGCCGACGTGACGTGAGAGTTGTAATGTACTGAACTATAGAACAGACGACACACATGGATTCCCGCCCGAACTTGACGCTACCCAACCCGTCGCGCTGCCGCCGCGCCGAGCGCGATTACAAACACAAAGGAGCGAGACGTGAGCGCACGACGGTGCGAGCAGGACGGTAGACGTTGTGTTTGACTAGATGCGTAGTTAGTGGTCACACAGAGAGCGGTGGGTGAGCACGTCACGCTCAGCGGGACGTCGTCAATTTATTTTTTGTGATTGATTACAACTATTGGGCAACGAAATCAACGAAAAATGGAAATTGAACGACTCATAGAATGTGTTAGAAGTCACACATTTCTGTATGACTTGAGTCACAAGGACTACAAGAATATCACTCTCAAAGCTGCTATTTGAGAGTCTATAGGAAGGGAGTTAAATCAAAGCGGTAAGTTTATTATATTGTTAATAATTTATTGGATTATGATTAAAAAAAGTTACAAACTGTTCTCTAATTTGAAATGCTTCGTTTGGAGATCGCTGATTTGTAGGTCTCATTGAAGTGAATGATGTTGAATCGTTAAATATCTCCACTGGATCAGTTGTAAACGAACTTTCCTTTACTCTGATATAATTATGCAAACAACAAGCTGCTTTAACAACATCTATAGCGGTCTCGACGTCACTTTCTATAGGTCTGTGAAAAATTCGATATTTCTGTGACAAAATACCAAAACTGTTTTCAACAACGCGTCGAGCTCTGCAAAGTCGATAGTTGAAAGTCTTTTTTCTATTGTCATGGAGAACAGCTGCTCTAGGAAATGGTCGCATTAAATATGGTTTCAAAGCAAAGCCCTCATCTCCTATTAATACTTGGGGTGTAGGATTTTCATTTCCTGGGAGAGGTTTTGGTGGTAGAAGCGATTTGCCATTCAAGTATACTTGATAAAATGCAGAACTTTCAAAAATTCCACTGTCACTTAAACGTCCATAACTCCCTATATCAACAAATATAAATTTATAAAACGGGTCCACAATCGCAAGCAGAACAATAGAAAAAAAATTCTTGTAACAGAAGTAATTAGATCCGCTGTTGGGAGGACATTTGATAGCAATGTGTTTTCCGTCTATACTTCCCAGACAATTAGGGAAGTTCCATATTTCTCTGTAACCCACTTCTGATTGTCTCCATATCTCCTCTGTTGGTGTTGGCATATAATATGGTTGCAGTATATTCCAAATTTCTTTGCATACATTTTTTACAATGCCGCCCACTGTACTGCGTCCAACACGAAAAGAAAACGCAATGGTTTGGTAAGAGTCACCAGTAGTCAAATACCTACAACAAAAGAAATAAATAATAATGGTTTGTAGATATAATAAAAATATATTTCTGGAATGAAAGGATACATTAAAATCAAAAAATATATCATAATTTAAAGAGTTCATTCAAATTCATTCATACTCGTAGTTTTTATTTTAATTGAATAAAATATTTTGTCCTTGTTTTTTTATCTTTTGTTGCAGGGGAAGCTGTTAGAAATAAATGGAAAACAATAAGAGATGGATACACTAAACACAAAAAACAAGTGAAGGGTACAACTGGATCCGGCCGTAAAAATAGCAGCTACACATGGGCATCACAGCTAGCTTTTCTAGACAACTTCAATAGTCCGAGGGCTTCCAGTTCCAACGTCAGTCTTCCCAATTCAGTAGAAGATACATCATTACCGTCACCTACTCAAGCACGCGACTTTTCAGAAGATCACCAATCATCATCATCACCATCCAATCCAATACAGCGTACATCAACGCCTCCACCATCACAGGTCTCATCACCAGAAGTGCCAGCCAATGTACAGTATACAGCATCATCATCTACAGCTCGTACCGTGTCATCTCGCCAAGCAGTCCGAACATCAGGAATCAGAAGAGATGATGACGATTTAGGAAGAGTCATTCATTTCTTAAATACTAAGAAGAGAAGAGAATACGATGGGATAGACTATTTGTTCCTGAGTTACGCCGATACTTTAAGTTTCCACCAAGAGAGCAAGCATTAATGAAATTAGAGTTAGCGAAGCTCTTTTCAAATACGGAGTTACGATTACTTTCACAGCCAGTCGCATCACCTGCATACTCAAATGTGAGTTCTGACAAAACTGCACTTTATTCGCCTCAGCAATGAACCTGTCTGATAACTCCAACCAGCCAGCGGAACTGCAAAATCTGTTGAACCAATATGACAACTCCAACCTGCCAGCAGAATTGCAAAATGGAGATAACACTAACGATTCATACTTCGGAAATGACAGTATGCATTTTCATCAGTAATTAGTGATTTTTACAGTCGAATTATCATTATTATAAGTTCACAAAATTAATAAATAAAACTTACCTTAAACATATTGCCAGTCTTTCTCTTGAACTAATAGCTTTCCTCCAAGTAGTGTCACGTCTGCTTATTCTTTCTTTTATCAAATTGTGCAATTCTTCAAAACTATCTTGCGACATTTTGAAATAGGTATGAAATCTATCTTCATGGGATTCGAGTTCCCGGCAGAGTCTATGATATTCGCCAAATTCATGTCTCTTTCGGTTTATTTCATGTACCCACGTTCTTTTACGCTTTTTTTTATTAACTAACGCAAACAAAATTATAGCCGTTTCCACGTCTGAATCACTCGACATTTTCGTATACAATGTAAAAAATCACGTGGAGAATGGCGGTGGAGGCAGGCGCGACGGTAACTGCACCGTTGCGCCTGCTGTGTGACATGCACGTCGTGCTGCTGTGCCGTTGGCGTCCGGTCGCCGTCGCGCCCCGTCGACTATGTGCCGAAGCCTTTATACAAATTAGATACATAAACCTCCCCTGTGAATCAGCCTATCTATATAATATATCTAGGTATACTGTTTTAAAATCCCTGCAATAGTTTTTGGTAGTCTGATATGATGTTATTTTTTCTTTCTAGGATCAAACAATGAAGAAATTTGTATTAGCAGATTAACTCTTGTGAGTTATTTCAGAGAGTGTAGCTCAAAGAAGGATACTGATAGAATGCATTTCTTGTGGGACAAGGTTGCAAATGTACTGAAGGTATCAGAACTGTCTAGCAATAATAAGAGCGTTTTAAGCAAACTGATTTACACTTACAAACAAAAGCTTGAAGCATCCCATAAAAACTTTGAGCGTTGTAAAAAATCCAATGAGAATTGGTTTAAAACGTATGTTACCTTTCCTGTACCGAATGTTGGACAAAAAAGGAGTAGTGGATCTGGTGGTCGCCCTAATAAAGATTTTGAAGACTGTGCTGAACGTACGAAACGCAAAAAGACCGAAGACGTTCGGAAGAATTTGACACCTGCAGAATTAGCTTTTGCTGCACAAATGGAATACCGTGCCACTGGAGAAGTACAGAAATCTAAATTAATAAAAGATATTTCCATGGGTACAATATCAAAACCAGTGACTGAATCACATGCAAGCTATACCCCAGAAAAAGCTTTATCTCTAGTAATCGAAAGCCAGCTAACGAAACATCAATACAATTTACTGCGTAAGTCTGCATTAGAATTTAATTGCAACCTTTATCCACCTTACAAGTCTATAACAGAAGCAAAAAAGATGTGTTACCCCGAAGGTATTGTGTGTACGGAAATACTAGCTGAAGTACCTCTTTTATTTTATTTTATTTTATTCTTTCAGAAAAACTTACAGCTAAAATACAGAATAAAAACAATTGTAACATAAAATGGCCAATTACAAGTTTTTGCAATTAAAGCAGATATTATAAAATGTACAAGACGGTAGATAGTATTGCAATAGTAATAATATCACATTATACTGTTACTTCGCATTACACTGTATCAAAAAATTTCCTGCTCAACTTGACTTCAAGTTGATTAGTGCTGGTGAAAAATAAATCTAAATCGTACTCATGGCATAATGAATTGTACGCTCGACACACCCTGATTAGGTAGGAATTTTGTCTGTAGGTGCAGGTTGTTAGTGGCACATATAGTAGCCTTGGTTTCCTCAGACGCACAGATGATACACATAATCCAATCTTACTTAGCAATTCAGAACAATCAATAGAGTGATTTACTAGTTTAAACAGAAGAGTCAAATCAGCTATATTTCTACGTTCGTATAATGCGAGAATGTGGAACCGCCTACATCTGCTCAAATAATTAGGTAAATAGGTACAGGATCTGAATTGGATGTAACGCAAGAATTTTCTTTGGATTGCTTCCAGTCTATTAATATAAATATCATAAACAGGATTCCATACCTGCGAGCAATATTCAAGGTGACTGCGAACAAAAGCACAATAAAGTATTTTAATTGTTTTGATATTCCTGAAGTCGACTGAGATTCTACGAATAAATCCCAAAGATTTGGCGGCCTTTTTGACAATAATGTCAATGTGGTCATCGAATGATAATTTTGAGTCAAAAACTACACCCAAATCCCTAATGACATTTACTCTTGTTAGAGGGGTATTGGCCAAGGTATAGCTGAAATAAATAGGGCTCGGCTTTCGCGTGAAGGTACACAGGTAACATTTAGAAATATTCAGGTCCAATTTGTTGATTTGACAGTAATTATAAAAATGGTTAAGGTCAGTTTGTAAATTATATGCATCTTCTAACTTTCGGATTTGGGACATAATCTTCGTGTCATCTGCAAATAAAATAATTTTAGAGTAGCTGAAACATGAAGATATGTCGTTAACAAAAATATTTAATAATAAAGGTCCCAGTAAGGAACCCTGAGGATCTTCAAAATATTTTAAATAACACTGCTGACAGACTGATGATTTATCTTAAAGAAGTAATTTCACATTTAAGTCCCAGCCAGAGGCAAAACCTTTGTCTTATTTCAAAGTGGGGATGTGATGGATCAGGGAGTCATTCCCAATATTAACAAAAATTTCAAGACAAAGACTCTTCGGACGAAAACATGGTGGTTACATCAATAGTGCCGATACGTGTAATAACCACCAATAACGTACTTGTCTGGCAAAATCCTCGCCCTTCCTCACCACGATACTGCCGGCCTTTGAGGCTTCAGATGGCTCATGAAACAGCTGAGCTGTCAAGACAAAAGCTGCACATGTAAGATCGGAAATAGCAAACCTTTTGCCAACCGTAAATGAGGAATGGTGCATGAAACACGAAATTGACAATGTTAGACGGCAAAATGATAAATGCACTAACAGATACTAGTTCAGCGATGCGTTGCTACCTTTGTGGCGCAACATCAAAAGAGTTTAATAAATTGAATGTTTGTTTAAAAAAACCAGTTAATATTGAAAATTTAAAATATGGCATTTCGTCTCTTCATGCCTGGATAAGATTTGCTGAATTCATATTGCATTTAGCATATAAATTAAAACTTGGAAAGTGGCAAGCAAGAGGTTCAAGGGAAAAAGATATTGTTGCTGCTGAAAAACACCGTATACAGAACGAATTTCAAGAAAAACTTGGGCTACATGTGGACAAACCAAGACAAGGGGGAGGAACGTCAACCGACGGAAATACAGCTCGTATAATATTCCAACACTCGGAAGAAACATCTAAGATAACTGGCATCAGTTTAAACATAATAAATAGACTACATACCATTTTAAAACTTTTATCGTGTGGTTATAAAATAAATTCAGAAAAATTTAAGAGATTTTGCCTGCAAACAGCGTCAACATTAAATATGAACTATCCGTGGTTTAACATGCCTACTACTATTCATAAAATATTAATCCACGGTCATCAAATTATTGCAAATATGGGCATAGCCATTGGACTTCTCAGTGAAGACGGGCAAGAAAGTCGCAACAAAGATATTAGGACATACCGAGAACATTTTTCAAGAAAATTTTCTAGAAAAATGGCCATGGAAGATACCTACCATAGACTCATGGTCTCTTCGGACCCCTATATAACAGGTTTAAGAGTATTAATACCCAAAAAAATGTCGTCTTTCTCTTCTTTAGATTTAAGTTTACTTGATGAAAACTTTTCTTAACTTTTAATTGTACTAATATTATATATATTTTATGTTAATAGATTTTTTATTTTACATCATACAGAAATAACCATTCTTAAACATATTGCCTTCTCAATTATACTGAATAAAAAATTGTCGCGTAAAATTTTCTCAAAATTAGGTTTATGCCAACTTTTATCGATTTTGCGCCTGTGTGCGACGTACAAAATTTTACTCAATGGAATATGACTAATTCACGAAAACAAAATCACACAAAGAAGTCATTGATAAAATAATAAACACGCACTCTCTCTTTCTATCATTCTACTACTGTCCTTGAAGGCGGGCTGCGCGTGCGACCACCCCTCCCCGCACCGCCTTACACGTGTCGTCAAGCCGGCGGCATCTCTTTGATGTTAATAAAATTTAAATCATAAATGCAGTTCTGGTTGTGACGTTTCGATTCGCGCACGCATCCTAATCAATACTATCGGCACTATCGAGATGGCGTACCAATTTACCGAGCGCGAATACGCATTAATGTTGTGTAGTTATTTTTTATCCGGTGAAAATGTGAGTGCCGCTTTACGGATGTATCGTGATCTCTACCCGAATGCCCGACAGCCAAATTACTCCACGATTGAGCGTCTACCAACGTCTATTAGATCACGGCTCATTTCACGTACCGACGCACGCACAAGGCCGGGGCAGACCCGCCTATCCGCAGAACTTGTACGACGAAGTACTCGAGTTTTTTGAGGACGATCCGCGACGAAGTACAAACGATGCGGCACGTAGATTTGGCATCAGCCAGCACTGTGCTTGGAAAATTGTGAACTCGGCTGGTATGCACCCTTATCACTACAGAAAGGTTCAAGAACTGACAACAATCGACCGAGCACCCAGGATTACATTCTGCAACTGGGTGATCCTTCACCCGGAGACCAACGTCCTTTACAGTGACGAATGTTTGTTCACAAGAATCGGGCTTTTCAACCAACATAACGAACATTGGTGGTCAATAAGAAATCCCAAGTTGGCGCGACAACATTCGTTTCAACACAGATTTAGCGTGAACGTTTGGGCTGGAGTCCTAAATGACAACATCGTGGGCCCATACTTCATCGAGGGACGTCTAACGGGTGAAACCTATTTGGATCTGTTGAGAACCATGGTATCAACCGTGTTGGATGATATTCCACTCGCAAGCTTGCGAGACCTCTGGTTCCAACAAGATGGTGCTCCACCCCACTACCACATCGCGGTAAGAGACTACCTCAATACGCAATTTGAAGGCAGGTGGATTGGACGGGGAGCTTCAGTCGCGTGGCCCGCTCGATCCCCGGATCTGACGCCAATGGACTTTTTCATGTGGAGTGAAGTGAAACGTAGAGTGTATGTCAGTGAACCCAACACCCGTGAGGACCTCCGACAAAGGATAATTGACGCCTTCGATGAAATTCGTCAACAAAGAGACATTCTCCTAAGTTTAAAATCAAACTTGTTAAAGCGGGCTCGTATGTGTATTCAAAATGACGGAGGACATTTCGAGCAACAATTAAAGTACTTGTAGGGTAAGTCTTGCACGTGTTAAGTACAGAAATTAATCCTTAAGCTAATTTACTATTCCAAGTTCTTTAGTAGGTACCTAGTGTACCTACACCTACCTGCCAGTTGATAAGGTACTTAAAAAAACTACTGAATTACGTTAAAAGTTACTGTGGTTTTATCATTGTTTACTCAGTTCACCCAAACTTGTATTAAACACGGTATTAAAAAATTACTGCCACTAGAAAGTTCACGATGAAAGTTAAAAGTTCATTGATGACCTATCTGCCGTCCTTTAACTAAAACCACGTTAACCCTCAGACAGACAATTTTGAGTTTTGAAGGCCAATTAATACAGTTTAAAATTCTCTATTTTTCTGTCTAACTACCGTGGGTCTATCACTTTTAGTTTTAGAGATATAAAGATCTGATTTACCGTTAAATGGCAAATTATCCAACAAAACCTTAACTTAAAGGTGACTATACCACACTTTTTAACTAGATCCACGTTAAAGTACCTTAACTTCTTTATTCCCCTAATATTTCCTTACTATTTCATTAGCTTAAACCTAGTTATTTGATTATTCTTGACTACAAACACACTAAGGGAGTATTACGTGGTTATAGCTAAGGATCATTTATCGTAAAACTTAAAAAAAGCAATGCTATAAACTACTTACGGTGAAAAACTTGTCTAAATTCTAGTTAATCCACCGTAACGGTATTTTAGTCAAGTACTTTCAATACTGCGATTTCTACAAAACACTTTGCTAAAAAACATTATTTGCATCTAATAAGCAATACGATCAAAAAATATTCATAAATCCTTAGCTTGATAACCGCTAGTCCACGTTTCTTAACTAGAAACACGTTTTACGTTGCTCGCGTTTTGTTCGATTCGGGAGTGTTCGGGAATACGAAGGGCGCGCGGGGAGCTAGCACATTGCTGCTCGGGCGCTCACAGGGTGTGGTTGTGCGTCAACGTTACGTGTTCCCGCCAAAACTAAAATATGTCGGAGAGCAATTATAATAGGTAAGTATTTATACAATTTTAATACCTAGTCTTATTATTAATAATATAAAATCTTTGCGGCAGACATCGATGCAGGAATTATATGATACGATTACGAATTATTATTATAAGATTTAAAACTTTTGCGATTATTCATAACTATAATGTTATTACGGGTGTTACTCGCGGTAAGTTATTATCAGTCGCTCCGTGACCACGATCGTAGTAATATGACGGTCGAAACGTCGTCGGAGGACAAATAATAGGTAAATTACTTAAGTACTTACCTATTTTATTAATAATTTACCGCGAGTAACACCCGTGATAACATTATACACCTAAATTAGTTTTATTTTTTCCTTTTTTTAATTAATACGTTGGAATAGGTACCTATATAGTTTTTAAAATAGTGTAATTAGTTTCTTTGTAATTTTATTATGATTGTATTTATGTATACTAAATAGAAAAATATTCTTTGTTTATTTGTAATACATAGGTAGGCTCCGAAACTACGGGACCGATTTGAATGATTATTTTACCATTAAAAAACTACATTAACGATAAAATAAGATTGAATATGGAGGATGATTTTTCACCCTAGGTTACATAATCGAAAGGACCCCTAAATTTATTCGATTTTAGCCTATGGGCTAATCTAGTGTTCCGCCTATCTCCATATCGAATTTCATCCAAATTGGTCCAGCCGTTATGGCGTAAAGAATAACAAACACACTCGCTCACAAACTTTCGCATTTATAACATTAGTAGGATAGGTTTTTGGGGAATACGGATTATTTAAACAGATACCTGTATTTTCTATTGCAGACGATATGGAGTGGCTCAAAGAATTAAAAATATCATAGATTTAGCCAATCATTCAAATACGAGTAGTAACCAACAGTCAAACTATGAAACAAGCACACCAAAGACGACACAAGAAAGAAAGAAATATTGTAATGAGCACGACTTTGTTGACGGTCTCTACAGCCAGGAATATTCTATGACAACTGAAATTTTCGACAATTTCTGCGAAACGCAAATTACAGGTACCTCCCATCATATGCACAACTTAGGTAATATAATTAATACTTTGAAAATGTCTAATAGTAACCAACTTGGATATGCTACAAGTCCAGAAAATAAAAACTTATTGTGTGATGAGACGATGCCAATAAGTCCGACTGAGAGTTGTAAAGTATTATCACCTTCAAAATCAAATGATGGTGATTTTGATTCTGACGATTCAGTCAAAGACAAAGACTACATTCCCACTGTAGTTGATACAAGCTCTGAGGACACAGGTGATGAAATTGTCAAAACGCAAAATCCTGAAATCCTTATAAGACCTTCTGTAGATAATCTTGTTACCAAATCGACTACTTTAAAACAAGTCAAAGGTCTTCGACGGCACTCAATGGAAGCAAGAATGTCAAAACCTTTTGTTAAAATACCATTACAGAAACGACGTATGACCATCGATTCTTCTTTTCCAAATGAAATACAAAATACCACTCAAGAATCAGCTAAAGCACAACCTAAACGACGAAAGTACATTAAAAGTTTAAAAGAAAGAAAACTAGAAAAGAGAAACGAAATATTACATAAATATAGAGTGAAAATTGGTTGTGGTGATAAGTGTACAAAAAAATGTTCATCAGTCTTTACAACTGACGAACGTGAAGAAATAAACAGAAAATTTCAGCACATGACACATTCAGAGACTAAAATTTTTGTAAGATCTCATTATGTAGTGGCCATTCCTAAAAGAAAGTATACAAATGAACCAAAGCGTAACCCGAGAAGATCTTTCACATTGCCAAAAGGTGACGGGACCCTAGTTTCTGTATGTAAAATATTTTTCTTGACCACTTTAGGATTCGAAAAACACAATGACAACATTTTATCTAGCTGCCTTGATACAAATAAGGATATAGACAAGCGTGGTAAGCATATTAAAACAGCTAAATTTGACCGACAAATGATTACGGAACATATTGAAACTTTCAACCCTTTAGCGCCGCATTACCGTCGTGAACATGCTCCAAACCGACGCTATTTGACAAGTGAGGTTAATATTAATTATATGTACAAAGACTTTTGTTCAAAGCATCCCGACATAAAAATTGGATACGAATTGTACAGAACACATTTGAAAAGCATGAATATATCGTTCGCAAAACTTGGGAATGAGGAATGTGAGCTTTGCGAGACATATAAGTTGCATACTAGCGATACGCAGCATGATGCTCGCATAGAAATAATTACCAGCTGTGACAAATGTGTAGCCTGGGCTACGCATCACAAAAAATATAAAGACGCGAGACAATTATATGATTCACATAAATCTTTAAAAAATAATACCGATGAAATATATTTTAGTAGTGATTTGGAGAAGGTAATAATGCTACCAAGGCTCGACTCCTTCAAGTCTGTCATATTTTGCCCGAGATTAACAGCATATAATCAAACATTCGCTCCAGTTGGAAAAATCACAGTTGATTCAAAACCATTTGCAGCTATTTGGCACGACGCTATCGCTGGCAGAAAGCAGGAAGACATCATGAGTGCCTATTACAACTTTTTTTTACGCTTTCGTGATGTCAAAAAGATTAATATTTGGATGGATAATTGCACGGCGCAAAACAAAAATTGGCTTTTCTTTGCTATGTTAGCTGACCTTATTAATAGCGATGCGATTGCTACCGAAGAAATAACATTATACTATTTTGAACCGGGGCATACATTCATGAGTTGCGATCAGTTTCATCACCAAGTTGAACTTTCTATGAAGAAAAAGGGGAAGATTTATGATTTCATTGACTTTGAAGAAGCTGTAGGGTCCGCTAATAATGGTAAGGTAATCGTAAAATCTTTACAGCCACAAGATTTTATTGACTACACAAATAATGTATCTGAACGACGCATTCAAAATGCCAACCCTAGGGTTTACCTAAAAGATATATCACAAATCCGTTTCATCAGATCAACCTTTGATTTATACTACAAAAACGATGTTTCAGAAAACTACAAAACTATGAAATTTTTGAATGACAAGTATTTAAAAAATCCACAGTTAGGAATAACATTTCGTTTGATACCCAAAGGAATAGAGAGTGATAGAAAACAAAATATAATTAATAAACTATCACCTATCATACCAAAGCATAAAATTAGTTTCTGGCAAAATTTACCTACTTGTGGAGACAGCGAAAATCTTGAAGCACAAAAAAAGAAAAAAAGAATTACTAATTAATATAATAATAGAACCTGGTTAAATAATTAAATAGGATATATTTTTTTTATAGAACACTGTTGTTCTTTTTTTTAATGATGACTGTTATCTAATAAGGTAGAGCTCGGTTTTAATAATAAGTGATTAGATTAGGTACATAAACAGAACTGATTTTATGTGAGAGTATTTTATTGATTTAAAGAATTTTTATGTTAGTCTTTTTGTAAACAAAAATTTTATGTTGGATTACTTTATTGATTAAGGATATGTCTGTTTAAGATATTGAGCACAAAGTTCCTTAAAATCTGTGATTAAAACAATTTTTGATGTCTTTTATTATTATTAAGTTAGTGTAGGTAAGTAATACTGTGTGATTGAAATGTTATTGTTGTTAAAACGCAAATTGGCCCTACATGGCAATACAGAGAGCCTTAAAATAACTTTATTATATTCTATAAACTGTCTTGGACATTAAGTTAAGAAAATCTTAAAAAGAATTAATCAAGACTGTGTCTAGTGGTAATTTTGAGATCTCAATAATTTAGTGTAGCTTGGATAGTATAATACTGTTGTTTTTTAATTTTTAATGTGACATAATAGTTACTTAATATGTTATTAATATTTAATAATACCTACAAAGATACCATGTGATTTATTTTGATATAAAAATGTTTTATAAATAAAACTAAGTAAAGAGAGAAACTTTGATTTTTTTAAACTTTGATTAAAATTTATTTTAACTTTGGTAATGCATTTTATTTGTTTTCCCAGTTTTTTTTAATATTAAATGCTAAACTATAAAAACGCTAGTAGTTATCGAAGTAAGAGTAGCCTTTTTCTAGCTTAGTAAAAAAGCGCAAGTTTTTTACTTTTTTTTAAATTTTGCAAAAACACTTAGCTATAAAGACGTTTATGTGCCTTAACTTCTTTTATGAAAGGTAACAATGTGTAAATATTAGAAAAATCTAAGCTACACAACAGCTAAGTGACTTAGCGAGTTTATCGATAAGCATTTTAGAGTAAATCTTTAAAACATTACGAACCATAATATATTTAACTAAAATGCTTGACTAAAAAGTCTCTAAGTGTAGGTTAGCGACGTTTTAGTACGGTAATCAAGAATAATATATATTTAAAATGCTTGACTAAACCAAAAAAACCCTGTTTTTATATAATTTAAATTATATTTCTATGGATGTATATATCATAAATTATGCTAGGAAACATGTGTTTTAATTATGTCTAACAATCACTGATCTATGTATAACAGTTTTCTAGAAATAATAATTCGCGCGTTTTTTGCGGTTTTCTACAAAATCTGTTTTTGGGGTTAACGTGGTTTTAGTTAAAGGACGGCAGCTATTTACTATCCACACATCGTGCGTAAATAAAATGGTGTCTATTCTTTAAGCACGTATTGTGAGATTTTAAAAACGTTAATAACTTTGTTTTTTTGTATGGTGGGGTATTTGTATTAATATATATACATATTACATATACATATTAACATATATGAAGTATATACGTTCCATATCAGCCCCTGCAGTTTCTCTGGTAATTAAAAATTAGTAGTGTATAACCTAACAGTGTTTTAATTATTATAATATGTACCTACCATTTTCACTCAATATTTTCAATCATAAATATACATTATATGAGAATTACTTTTTACCATAAAATAAAAAAGAAGCTTTTACAGTAGAAAGCCAAAACAAGAATTGAATTGAACAAAAGCAACCACAATAAAATAGGGTAGGTAAAGTCTCGGGCGGAAGCTTGTTACGATTATGTTTTTTGTGCACTGTACAAACACGCGACGTTGACGTCACAGCGCTCAGGTCTCAACTAGATATAAAAGTAATCAAAATTGAGAAGAATGAACATAATGAGATCAAAATGCAATATAAATTATCGTATTCTGACGATTTTAAAGAGTTTGATTTGGCGAAAATAACAAATAGAAACAATCGTCCTCCAGAACGTAAGACGCTATATCTGCGCAAATTGGATATATTCGAAAGAATGAAAAGTGACATACGGAGCCTTATTGATGCTGGTCTGATACCTAGTTATTACACATCTTATTACGAAAGCATATTTCAGTAGCATTTAAATATTTAATAATTACCAATTAAGTATTTTTATTGATCTCATTAAAAATTTGGTTTTGTCTACATAAGAATTAATTATTTTGATACGAGAAGCTTATTGTTTTATTTTGATACTTATTTCTTATATATAATTATATAATATATTAATTAATATATTTCTTATATATCTTGTATAAGAAGATTTAGTTTATTCTTTGTTATGACTTTGTGCCAAAAATTGGGTTTTATAGAGACCATAGTTTTATTTAACTCGTACATCCGTAATTTTGATTGTACTGCAATGCACTTGTTTTTACCAAATACATTTTTTTTTTTATTATTATCGCAGAATTTTGTTTTATTTATGTTTTTCATCATCAGAGATAAGCTACATATATGAGATTTTATTCTAAAACGGTAACAAATACTAAAATCAAAAGCGGCACTATACAGAACATTTTTAAAAACAGTTTTTTCTAAATAACTACTGTGGTAGTTTGCTGTCTATGACTTACAGGCAACCATGCCTTGTCCAAGAGGGGACGTAAGAAGCTTTTATTACATCTCCAAATTAAATGTTTTTAATTTTACAATAACTGATTTAAAGACGAGATGTTTATTGTAATGTATGGCATGAAGAGCATGGTAATCGTGATGTGAATGATTTTGCAACTTGCGTGTGGAATTATCTTAATGAAATAGACACCAAGTCTGAGCAACCAACTGAGGTAATATTTTACAGTGTCAATTGCTGCGGGCAGCAGAAAAACCGTTTTATGATTTCTATGTACATCTTAGCAGTAAGTAAATTTCAAAATATTAGTTCCATCACTCACAAATACCTCATTAAGGGACATACCCAAAATTAGGGTGACAATTGCCATTCTCTGATTGAGAGAAAAATAAAATAGTCTCTTTGCTCGAATGCGATATATTCGCCTGATCAATATTTTACGTTGATTAGAACTGCTAAATCTAATGGGAAGCCATTTGCAGTAAATGAGTTAACTTTCGACTGCTTTTATAATTTTAAAGAAGTTTCACGTAATATTGTGAAAAACTTTTCCAAGAATATCAAAAACGAGTCTGTAAAAATTAATAACATTAATCTCATTTATGTGTCTAAATCAGACCCTGGATCTTTTTTTTATAAAACATCATACTCTGATACATCTTATAATCAAATTAAAGTATCAGCATCCACTCGAAGCGCGCCAAATGACTTGGCAATCCTTAATTTATCTCCAGCCTATTCCGAGAGGATTAAAATAACAACTAAAAAGAAACAGGGGCTGATAAAACTGATTAAGAAAAATATAATTCCTAGATACTATGAAGATTTTTAACAAAATCTATAAAGTTCTGAATCTATATAATTCCCTTATTTTGCTTCTTATTTCAGTGAGGTTGTTAAAATTAGTTGTTTTTTTTTTTCCTAAAAAATAGATAGTTGATTTTCAGTTTTATTTTATTTACAACAAGTTGAAACCTTAAGTTCCTATTAGTTATTAAAGCTTTACACATTGAGATTTTATTTTTAATTATTATGTTACGAAAGATGACACTGACTAGTTGATTATCTGGTGTTTAATTTAAGTACCTAACTTTAAATTTTTGATAATTATTCATTTTGTTACAAATACTAGAATTTATAATTTTGTTCCTAAACTTAAGCCAAATGTTTTGTTACTTAGCTTTTGATAATTATTCATACTTTTATAAAAATTTAGTTCGATTTATAGGTCTTTTACAAATAAATAGAGAAGACTGAATGATTTTTCTCTCAAAATAATAAAATAGATTGATGTTAAGATCTTTATCTAATAAATGAATGCAAATTGATTTAATATTCCGTTTTTTTTCGTTGCTTTAATTACACTTGAAATTATATAAATACTGTTTTCTTTTAAAACTAAATAGCTTATATAAAATAATTAATCAGAAGAATACAGTCACAAGTGGATAAATGTATAAATAATTTATGAAAAGCTGGTAAGAATAGCAATATCTTATGAGGTAATTATAGAATAATCATAATAATAATAATTTAATCATCTCGTGGTCACAGCCTCACTCTCACACACTCACACGCACATTCCTTGACAGCTCACCACTCGCTTAATAACAGCATTGTGCAACTGTGGAACAAATTGACCGAGAAAGTGGTATCAGCTGCTACGCTAACAACCTTTTAGTGTCACTTGGATGAATGGCTTACAGTACAAAACAAAGAATAAAAGAGATATGGAATGGACTGAACTGTACTCCAACACCATGAAGTGGACATATTAGTAAACATGCTCGTCCATAATTTTAATAATAATAAGAGACTGATTGATTTAAGTACTTACCTATTTTAGTAAATATTCTTAGTTTTGTAATTGTCTTGTTTCTGAATATTAAATAGTCTGTTAAAGGCTTTCAAGCCTATTTAACAAACTATTGCTAACTTAGTTCATTTGATAATTAAATTTATTTAACATTAAGTTTAAAATATTTCACAATTTATTAGTATATTTTTGCTTAAACTAAAGGGAAAAAGATGAAAAAACGAAAATCTGTGTATAAATTTAAATAAATTATGGTTCATATTAAAGCCTAAACAAAATCACTAAATCACAGGCCTTCATTTGGGATAAAACTTCAATAATCTCCAAATCGGAGAAAGCAAACAGTAGGTAGGTAGAACACCCCCTTAGACAAATGGACAGATAAGCTAATAAATAGATGGCAGGGATAGACTTTTATTTATTTTTATACCACATAGGTGCAGACAAACACACGGCGCACCTGATGGAAAGTACCAAGAGAGTCACACTCACGCTGCCAACAGAGTTTCTGTGCCGTCAGTGTAAAAGACAAAGACTGGATGCGTAAGGCAGAATGTCGGATAAAATGACGCACATTGCGAGAGGACAATGTCCAGCAGTGGACTGCGATAGGTCAATAGATTGATTGATATCTCGGAATCAACGTTGAAGTAGTTACGTCCTTCTTTCTTCTGACGGCAGAACACTGTTCACTGTAACATGAAGCTCGTCGAAACATTTGTTCACAATAACTACACGTAAAGCCCTCAGCGAACGACAAAAACGTCAAAAATGAAATTAGTGTAATGATAAAAATTTCCATTGACGACTACTGAAAAGAACCCAGGTATTTGGACGATAATAGTAAAAGTTAACGAATACTGAAACTCTCACAATACATTATTAATCGATCTTTTGCTACGTTATTCAATTCAAGGTGATATTAAATATTATTATGTACCAGCACATGATAGAACGCAGACCATCAAAAAGTAAAATTATTATTTTGTGTCAGTGTTCATATAGGTACAGAATTTCAGCCGTCAAGCCGTTTTTAAGTTACTGACAAAGAATATTATGTACAACCGTAGTAAAACACAACACGCAACCACATGCAACAAACTAACACAAACTCAAAAAACCAAAGAGTATATAAGATAAAGAACCAACAAACATGCTGTAAAAATTGAAAGACTGGTGGACTATAATGTGCTAGAAATGATAATAATTAAAATGTCATATTTATGTCATATGGAACTAAAAAAAAAGTGAAGGATAACTGTGACCATAGATCAAAGAAAAGAGAGGATAGAGCATACCTGCAGAATTGGCGTGTGGACCTACGTTCCATTTTTATGAATTAATGTTTGACCAACGGTTACTATGTTAGGGCTGTACCTTCTATTAATTCATATTTGTCGATATTCAATCTTTAAATGTTATCAAGAAAATGATAATTTTACGGGTTATGTAAAGTGAAAATAAAAAAGCAAATTCAACATATACAAATTCTACTTATATCTGTATGAGTCAAATATGAAACTAACCTTGAAATAGCACATAGTCTCTTTTTTTCTAGTATACAATTGTATCGGTAACAAGAGACAAAACATTTAAATTTAGATACTAATTTTCCCAACTGAGTAATATCACAGTTGGGAAAATGAGTATCTGAATTTGACAGCGTGCCGAAGTTTGCCAACGTCTATGAATGATTTGTTCCATTCGTTCATAATTTTTTACACAACAAGCATGATAATTTTGAAATCCAATAAATGATTGGTCGACGAAAATAATTTCTTTTATAAAACTCTCTTTTTAAGAAAATTAAATTGATAAATTTTTAATGTCTTCCATTTTTTCGTTTTTATACCACTGACAGACAAGCACACGACCCACCTGATGGAAACTGGTTACTGTGGCTTATGGACGTGTGTAGCAACAGAGAGTTTCTGTGCCACAAGTGCAGAAAACGAAGCGAGACAAGCCTTTGTTCTTCCCACTGACAGCACAAAAACTCTTCTTTTTGACATTCAAAGATTGGATATTGACAAATATGACGATAATAGAAGATACAGCCCTAACATAGTAACCGTCGGTCAAACGTTCATTCATGAAAATGGAACGTAGGTACTATACACCAATTCTGTAGGTATGGCCTACTCTGTTCTCTGATCTATACCTTCCTTACAAGACCTTTACTTATGTACTGAGTCATAGATTATTATACATATATAGTAGAGGTCTCCACTTCGAATAATAAGAATTTAGTGACGACTAAAATATCCTAGATGGCGTTATATGTCACACTTTATTACACCAATTGAATACAATTTTTTGGGTGATAAAATGGAACATCATGTATGCACAAGAGCAGTCTCACAGAACCGGCTACAAACCGCACGCGCTGGTAACGTATTCGGTGAGAGAACAACGCAATACATTGTACCGCGCTTAATTAATAAACTACCCTCAAATATTGTAAAGGAAAAATTAAATGAAAAAAATATTAAACATGTATTGAAGCGATTCTTTTTTGGATTTTTGTATTCGGTGAGAGAACAACGCAATACATTGTACCGCGCTTAATTAATAAACTACCCTCAAATATTGTAAAGGAAAAATTAAATGAAAAAAATATTAAACATGTATTGAAGCGATTCTTTTTTGGATTTTTGTAAACATATACCATTTCAATAAGGATGTTTGCAGAGGCGGCGTTAAGCGTGGGCGACGTGGGCCACCGCCTACGGCCTCGCGGTACAAGGGGCCTCGCGACTCAAAAATGTTTAAAGCGAGAATAAAACAAAAAAAATATAAATCAATTTTGTTGTGAAACATGTTTTCTTAGTCTGGCAACATTTGCCGCCGACCAGAGTGCGGGGAATCCCCGGTTTATTTGTTTACTTTCTTTACTAGGAAGTCAACCAATCAAATCAAAGTACGTAACGCAGTCGCTAGGCGCATAACAATAGAAACGTATAATTGTGTTATTCAATATTGTTTATTTTTATGACTATGTTTTAATAATATTTAGTGAATAAATAGATAGTGTTTAGGTATATTGATTGCTCCTGTAAACTGACCCAAAATTTTAAAACAGTGACTTTTTTAATTGTTTTTTTGTTTTCTTTGTGATTTGTAACACACCGGTACCTGTACTCGTCTATTTTACATAAGGTAAGAAATATTTAATTGGTAGTAAGTATATAACGCATTAATTACTTGTATATAAAATACGCTTTATAATATCTCTTGAAGGAAACCAAAAAAGCTTTAACGTAAAAAACGTATCGACTTTTTAAGTTTTTAAAACTAGCAGGTAGTAAAAGCTATCTTAAAGATTTTTATTTGAAAACCAATTTAAATTTAGGTATTACAATATTATGTAGATAAAACTGCAAAAAAATGTTAACTATTGCTTTCGTTTACAGTGTATAGATACGACGTTATCGACATGTCCGGCCGAGATAGAGATATTGGAAAAAAATGGGAGTCTGGATCAGCAAAAAGAAAAAGAAAAGCTGAAAGAACTGCAACCAACCAAGTTTTGAGTTTAAATTTGATGAAGTTCCTCAACCAAACTGCATCTGGTAGTACAGAACCTTCTGAATCGATAGCTTCGACTTCTACACAACAAACGTCCGAGATACCGTTGGAAAATGCTCTAGATGCACTGAATACCGAGAGCGAACGTCAGTTAGACGTAGAGCTTGGATCATCTTCTAGCCAATCAAAAATTGACGCTGAAACTCTTGTGCTGTCATCAAGCAATCAAGAAGAACAGATTGACATAGATTCTCCAATTCGCAGCGACGACGCCAGCGCCATAGTTCAGCAAGTACTTGTTAATTCGGATCCGGGATTGTGGACGTTTCCCATAACGGATACACAGCGTCGTGACATAGTTCGAAGCGGCCCCACACTGCAATTAAATAGCGGTGATGAATATTATCCCAAAGGTGATGATAACAGACACTTTTCCAATTTCTATTTCTCGAGAAAACTAAATAATGGTGAAACTCAACATCGTCGCTGGTTAGTGTATTCCAATTCCCAAAATAAAGTTTACTGTTTTCCATGCAGACTATTTAGCAATTCACAAACTCAGGTGGTGCAAGGAGGGTGTTGTGACTGGAAACATTTAAGTAGCATTTTACATAGACATGAGAATACCAAAGAACATATGGCACATATGTTCCAATGGTTAAATTTAGAGAAAGGAACAAATCAAGGCAAAACAATAGACCAAGAAAACGAAAGGCTAATACGTGAATCACAAAAACATTGGCACAACTTGTTAGAGAGAATAATTGACATAATAAACTTTTTGGCCTCTCATAATCTTGCATTTAGAGGTCACAGAGAATCTCTCAAGACAGGTGACGGTATTAAGAATTCCGGTAATTTCATAGATTTATCTAAACTGATATCAAAATTTGATCCTACTTTACGTGAACACATGAAACGCATTAGTGACAAACAACTTTCACACCATTATTTAAGTCACGATATTCAAAATGAATTGATCATATTGATGTCAAAAACAGTTGTCAATGAAATTATTCGTAAGGTTAAAGAAGCAAAGTATTATTCTTTTTTGCTCGATTGCACTAGAGATTGTAATAGAGTTGAACAAATGTCGGTTATCTTAAGATTTTGTGATACGTCAACTGGTACAATAGTCGAACATTTTATGGGATTTCTAGCTGTTACTCAGACAACTGGAGAATATTTAGCCAATGCTATACTGGAACACCTAGAAAAATATGAAATTATTAAATATTCAAGACTGCCGTGGCCAGGGATACGACAATGGTGCAAATATGGTAGGTGTAAATAGTGGAGTTAAAACTCGAATATTGAATATTAACCCTAGGGCATTTTTCACACCTTGTGGCTGTCATAGTTGGAATCTACTATTGGTAGATGCAGCGAACTCATCTATGGTAGCAAAAAGTTTTTTTGGTTTCATACAAAAAAATTATTTGCTATTTTCAAGATCAAGCAAGCGCTGGGATTTTATAAAAGGAAAATTAAAACTTACTATAAAACCTTTGGGAAATTAAGGAATGGGAAAGTAGAGTCGAAGCAGTAAAGGCCGTATTATTGCAATTTGATGAAGTGATTGAATGCATAAAAAACTTAAAAAAACAAACGGAGGAATCAGACACTCTCAGTGATTGCGATTCAATACTAAATGAAATGTTAAGTTTAGAATTTATCGTATCTTTACATGTGTGGTATGAGATATTATTGCGTGTTAATATAATAAGTAAATTATGGCAATCAGTACAAATTCATTTAAGCATTGCTCTTGAACATTTACACACATTTTGTGAATGGATAAAAGAGTATCGGGAAACTGGATTTGAGAAATCCCTGTCTGATGTTCGGAAATTTACTGAGAAAAGCTGTTATGACCTGCCAAAAGAGTTTAAGAATAAAAGAGTAGCCAAAAAGAAAAGGATGTTCGATTATGAAAGCAGCGATGAACCTATACAGTCTCCCAAAATCCGGTATCAAACAGATTTTTTTTACGCCATGATTGATTCTATAATAACCAATATGGAATTAAGATTATCACTGCGACGCGAGCGAGGACTCAGGTCCGCACACGCTCACCGAGTGTCCGGCGTGGGAGACGCCGAGGCGGGAGCTTGTGGCGGCCCTGGGAGTGAGGGTTCTCACGCTCTCCACCTTGCTCGCGGCGATGGTTCGCTGCGCGGATGCGTGGGCGGCCGGCGCCTCCTTCTGCGAGCAAGTAATGCTCGTGAAGGAGGAGGCGGGGCGGGAGCGGCAGCGAGAGCGACGAAGGATCGCTAGACAAGCTGCCCGCGCACGAAGGCAACTCGGGCGTCGGAGGTCGATGAACGACCTCCGCCCCCCATGAGCGCCGGCCTGGGGGTGACAGGTGAAGCCGCCTGTCACCCTTGCAGAAGCAGGCCGCGGCGGCGGCGCGCGTGGCGCGCCTCCCCGTTTCCGGGGACGAGTTGGGGACTCTGTGGTCCCCACACCCGAGAAGAGGGCCAGATCGTGAGAGATGGCCCTGGGTCGGCCGGGGTGCGAGGGATATGCCTGTCAACCTCACCTTCGGCAACCGAAACGACCCACAGGCGGCGTGCGTTTTAGTCGGTTCGAGTCCGACATAACCTCCTCCACCGGGTCCGGTGGGGAGGTATCCGTGGGGATTTTGCGCACGTAAAAAAAAAAAAAAAAAATATGGAATTAAGATTTACGTCTTTAAATCAACATTTTGAAGACTTTGGTTTGCTCTATGATTTAAGCGCGCTAAAAAATATGCCACAGGAGCAAATATTAAAACACTGTAACGATTTACATAACGTCCTGCGTGTGGGTGAGAGCAGTGACTTCCAACCATTTGAATTATATGAAGAATTAAATACAATGATCCCGAATTTACCCAACTTCATTAAAGACGTGAAACAGCTGCTGTCATACATAACAGAAAATAGCTTGAAAGAAATTTACCCAAATATTTACATTGTCATCCGAATTTTATTAACAATTCCGGTAAGTACAGCCTCTGCTGAAAGAAGTTTTTCAAAATTAAAATTAATAAAAAATTATTTGAGAAACACAATGAGCCAAGAAAGACTTTCAGCTTTGGCTGTTTTATCAATTGAATCAGATTTGGCATCTAGGCTGAATTACGATACCATAATTAAGGAATTTAGTAACGTTAAAAGCAGGAAATTTCTGTTCCTTTAATAAAGAAATCTAATGTTTTTTAAGATACACTTTAAGAAATGTATATCTCCACCTTTATATTAACGATTTGTAATTTTTCATTTAATACTTATTAATCTAATTTGTATTTTTATGAATAAAAACTTGGCAGTGTTAATTGTTTTGTTTGTTTTTATTATTTTATAAAATCCGTCTTCAGGTCGCCATAGAACAGGGCCTCGCGAAATCTGTCTTGCCCACATCAAATTTAGTTGTTGCCCCGCCACTGGATGTTTGCTTAGCCGTGAGTAGGTACGTGTCGCCATTCTGCGCCGGTACACCTACGTTATAATATTAAGCTACCTACATTTATTTCTTATATTTTACTTTGTGATTTCTAGTGATTATTTTTTGTAACCTGTATTACTTATTGAAAAATAACTCGTTGCATTTACTACAAACCTCAGTGGTTTCTAAATACACTGTAAATAATTATGTATATATGATGTTTTTAAGGTGATAAATAAATTTAAAAAAAATAAAAATAAACAAGAATGAGATACTATAAATGTTAGTTTCTAATCAAACTAAAACCATTGTTGCTTTGAAACTTTAAATAATGAACTTTTAGATGTAATTTCGATAAATTTGTTAAAATAACAGCGCCGTGCACGCTTTTTTCAGTACTAAATAAATACCGCTCCGTAATTACCGTACCGTAATCCAATATATTCGCTAATTCTTTCCTAGATGGCGCTATTTAAAAGTAATGCTAGTTTGACAATTCGTAATTATTTATTTTGTTTCTGATGAACGAATATTCTTTGAGAGGTATGTTGTTGTGCGTGCATTATTTAAGTTATGTAATTTTTATTGTGACCTGGACTGAATTTTGTACTTTAAGCTTCCTTCCACGATAGTTTTCAGCACTTTTTACGGATTGCTACGATTGTAATTGCAATTTATTTGGCTATTCTATTCGGACTTTACAATTTGCTAAACGAACCGGCTTGCGATGAAACTTTTGATAAGTTTGAAATCAAGATGCCTCCACACACCTTGCGCTGACTCATGCATGGTAAAAAGCAATATATTGATTGCTTGTTATACCACCCTAAAGCAGCTTCCGACTCTTAAAGGAATCTAAAATCTGACCTAAATTGATATCAAACAATTCATTTGAATGATTTGAAACATTTACTAATTCATAATTCATTTTTGTTTCATTTTATTTTAAAACGCGTCTCTTGGAGTAAAAGATCCCGAATACAAGACATTAGTGAACAAAAATTTAACTGTGATAGCAGTTTTATTAATCCAATTTTATCAAGTGAAATTCTCAATTATGCAAATTGTAGTAATATATATATATATATATATATATATATATATATATATATATATATTGTACCCTCGCAAAGAAGACCCTAAATCATAGTTGGCGATAGGAGGGTGCATATATTCTAAAAATAGTTTTAGGTAACATTAGGTGGAGTTTTAGTACTTACGATATAGTTTTACTCCCTATCGTACCTGCCGCTCCACTCGTGTGCAAAACCAATGATAAAAAGGCCAAGGCTGCACGCATGGAGACACTGAAACGATAACACCTGCTGTACATGACCCGGAGTAACCGATCCGTTGGCAATACTTGTGGCGACCCTGCCTGACTAAGCCAAATTCCAAAAATAATATTGAATTCGTACTTAGCATACTCAAAAACCCATTATACAGATTAGATTCCAAAAATGACCTCAAATTTGTATTCAGTGTACTCAAAAGCCCATTACATCATATCCATATATCCATAGTGCAATTTAATTAGGACAACGCGGCGGCCATATTGGATTCCAAAAATAACCTCAATATCTTACTCAACACTTACATACTATTTGCTCAACACACTCAAGAATTCGAAATCATAGTTGGCGAAAAGAGGATATGATATAACCCTTTGCTCGTGTGAATATCCCCTGTGAAAATAACCGGATTGATAGTTTGGAAATGCGATCTATAGGTATTTACGCCGTAGTCGTAACGGTCATAATATTATAAATAGTAACACGTATACGTATACATAAAGGATAGGTACCTTAGTTATTTATGACTGACTCTTCTTGATCAACACTTCTTGGCCACCATCTAGTAGCTATGACTGCGTAACGTATGCTGAATCTCGGGTTATTTCATTGAAATCTACAACATTTAAATATAGACCGTAAAATAGCCTGGATTAAGGTGGTCGCATTTTTTGTATGGTTTGAGGTATCTGTACTTTAGTATTAAGTTATCTGTGAGCTATATCTGTGTTAGAATGATTGTTAATGATGATAATGGTGATAAAGATTAATGAGGATTTCTCAGTGATGTAGTGGAGATTTTACTTAAGGTTTCTGGGAAAATTTGGAACCAACACGAAAAGTCGCTGTAATTTGCCAATTTCGTACTCTTATCCACGTTGTCTAAGACGTGATGTCTAAAAATCAACCATTTTTATACATAAAAACTTAAATTCACACCAATATAGCATAGGCCCGGGTAACCATTTCCCGTGAGCCGTGTGCTTGTCTGCCGCCCAAGTGGTATACAATATTTTTTTTATTAGCTCTTTTACATTATCCACCTTTGATTTGATTTGATTTGGTATTGTCATATATATAATCAAAGTTATCCACAAACTCAAAGAAATACATAGGTACAACATTAATTATTAGAGAAAATATGAAAGGGTCCATTGATTAATTTATAGGAATTCGGTTAAAAAGGTCAACATCATGGACCTAACATATTGTTATCATTTAATGAAATGAGGTCCTATTGCCTTTATTGTATAATATATGTGTCATAAAAATATCGTATTCTTTTCTCGTATATTTTGTCATTCAATTGTGATGTAATCTTGTGTTATTATCTTGTGATTTGAATTATGTACTCAAAAAGAAAAAAGATACAACAACATGACGCCATTTATGATAATAATACCAGAGATGATATGCCGAAAAGAGGATATTATTCTGAATTGGTATCGGAAATGTCAAAGAATAATCCTTCAAGCGCAAGTTGTGCAAAAAATCGTATGAAACTAATATTACAGGTTGAGTATTAAACGATTAATTTGAATGCTTACAATTTTTTCCAATCTATCAGATTATTATAGCAGAAAATACATCCAAAGCCCCATCTCTTTGGCCCCATCTCACGACATAACCATTGTAAGATGCACCCTAAACTATTTACAAAAAAAGGATTTACCTTTCCAAGCAATTTTTCACTTATTTTATGGAATTTGAATGAGGTACATGTCACAGAACAATTATACTACCTGTATTCTAGCATGCGCAAAAATCAAATATTAAATAATCTATGGTTTTATCTATATACTAAATATTTCTTTCCATCTGTTTTGTCTTTGGACGGGACTTGTTTCTTGGTGCATTTTACTCTTATATACTCTTTGGTCACTGGTCAGTGTCTTTGGTGCATTTGAAAGAACTCGTTCAACTTTTAGTTTCAATTCCAATTTCATTCCTAAATTGTTAATATAAATATGACTAACTCCGGTTAGCCGTAAATAAAATCTGTTAAAACTTGTGCTTACCTTGTACCGTGTATGAATCTGCACGAAGGCCTTAGGTTCATAAGACTAGAAATTAGCGTAGGTAAGGTATAATTAAAATGAAAAATGAAGTCGAAACCTGAAGGTTTATTATTCTCCAAATGTAACCATAAAATTGGAAGGTGTTGTAAGCGTGTATGGTGACCACCAAGACCTTCGAGGGCCAAGCCAATCTCACCTGCAACTCGGTGCAGCTTCTGTTTGACTGACGAAGCTCTGGCGCAGGCTGTCCTGTAAGGATTGGAAACAGACGGAAACTACCCTAAAACACAAAATAAATTTAATAATGGTAAAGTGGAAAGTGGACCCAAGTTCCAATATACAACCTTGAATATAACCGGGAGATCTGATTATCGCTCAGATCAGATGAAGAGGTATACTCTGAGACATTTTTTTTTACTTTTTTTCATTTTGAACTTTATATAGACTCAATACGCGCAGTACATGTTTCTTTTGCGTCTATTGAGGATAGTTTGGGGTACTACGACTGTGGACAAGCTAAAATTCACCAAGCATAGATAAATATAAATCAGTTCGCAAGCGCCAGTGCCTCGTATATATCGCGACTTTGGTCCAAGATATGTGACTGTGTGTAATTTACAGGCTAAAACGGAAAGACTAGCTCCAACATTGGTCTCACTCCCAAAGCCACATCGAATGAAGATCTTACTACCTCCTGGCCGATGGACTACTTACAGAGAAGATGAAAGTATTGTTAGTATCCACTACTATTATAAGTTTGTATTATTATAAGTTTGATTTGTAGTTACTCTTACTCTATCACCCGTGTTGAAAAATCATCCTTTTTTATACACTTTTGGTGGCAGAAAAGCAAACATGCCACCTGAAGGAAAGTGATTACCGCAACCTATGAATGGGAGCAACACCAGGAGTCACACCCATGCTGCTGACCCTCGAAGAACAGAGAGTTTCTGTACTGTCAGTATAGAAGACACAATCAGGACAAGCCTTTGGTTTTCCCACTGATTGCACAAAACTCTCCAGTGAGCTCTCGTTATCCTACTTATGGCCGGGAACACAATATGAGGTTATTATAGCTGTGATATTCTGTGGTGCGGAGGTACTTCCCCAGTCAGACTGTTCAATTGGGACACATTCTGTCTTATCTCCTCAAAAAAGCCATGAATTCTGACTGAAGACAAGTGCATATTGTAGTTTAGTAGTAAAGTGTATGTTTTGAATGCTCAGTTGATTTATGTTGATAAAATCTCCACTGTGGCTTAGTACTAGAATACAATCTGTACGGTTTCAAGTTAACACTCATGGCCATCAAATGAAAGGTAGCTATCTGCCTGATTGTATAATCCTTTATATAGTCCACCCCTGGAGTGATTGACAAATATTTCTGAAATCTGAAGAGGTTTGTGCAAATTATCTACTGAATAGTGTTGTGAACAATACATTTAGCAACCATTCATAGGACATGTTAACCACTTACCATCGGGTGGGCGCGGAGGCGTGCTTGTTTGCTACCTTAGTAAAACACCATCCAAGTAAATGTTATTTCTGTTTCAGCAATTTCCATTTGAAACATTTGTGCCCAAACTCCAGTTCCTTGGTGTTGTGTTACCCAAGGAAATGCCCAGATTGGTCAAGATTGAGCGGCTACGTAGAAAATTTCTTGCTGCTAATATAAAGGTTTAATATTGTTTTCTATGTAGTGAATAATTCTAAAGAAAAAAAAAATCCTAAAGTAGATTCTTCTGAGTGGTTTTTTCTCCTGAATTGATTTGACGAATTCTGTCAGCACAGCTCTTTTCTCATATGGCTTATATAGACATGAAGCTTGAATACTTATGAAATTAAAATATAACTGTTAAATAAAAAAAAATTACTGTTTGATCGAACATAGTCTGTGCCATTTAACAAGGTGTGTGTGCAATATTTATTTAGATTTATTATGAAATGATTTCAGAAAAGGCTTCAATATTTTGGTATACAGCCTTACATGTTGTTACCAGTGCATGAGTTTAAGGTAAACAGCCAAGAGCATTACAGCCTCTACAGCCCATTTCCAAAGCTTGACCTGGAGATTTTTGATAATACTGACTATGATGGGCGGTGAGTTTTGTTAAGTTTAGTTTATCCATCACTCTTCTATTTATCATGGGCAAGAGCCAGTATTTACATAATATTTTCTATTATGGACTCCAATATTTAAATATTGACATTGAACATGCCATTCATTTATAAGTTAAGTATCGTAATTGAAGTTACAATGGGCTTATAATATTAATCCAATACCAGTCTATATCAAAACCTTTTTGAGAAAAATTGACTGAAGATTTTTATTATTATAGTTATTGTAAGTTAGCAGACAGGCAGTCGTAGTCAACTGATAATGCCTGTATCCAGTTTCCATGTTCTTTCCTTCTATTTCTCTAGTTTTGTAATAACTATTTTAAAATATTTTAGACCATCATCATCTGCCAATTGAAATTAGATAAAATTGAACTGGTATTATTATTTAAAGTCTAAATGAATGGCATATTGGCATATTTACATACATATAATCACGCCCTTATCCCCGAAAGGTTAGGCAGAGAGAGATTTCACCAGCATTGTATTTGGTCCCACATAATAGGGGGTGAGCCTATTGCCGTTTTTCGGGCACTACTGTTGACTCGAACCATGCATCTGTGGCTGAGTCTGGGCTGTATATATCTGTCTGATGTTAAACAGCCCTATTCCTTAGTCGCCTTGTACGACACCGCATGGGAAGAGATGGGGTGGTCCAAATTCTACTCTGCCGGAAACCGGAAACGAAATATTTTGGAATATTGGCATATTGGGCATATTATAATACCTATAAAGCTGAAGAGTCTGTTTGAATGCGCTAGTCTCAAGAACCATGGGTACAAATTGAATAATTATTTTTCCATGTAATAGTATGTTTATTGATGTAGGTTTTAGGCTATATTATCACGCTACTACGGAGCGGAGCAGTGATCGTGAATGTCAACAAATCCGGTAGATTCCCATACATTATTTGAAAACTAAAGAAATATGGGCTCAAAGAGGTGATGATACGAGGATTCAAAATATGCCATAACTGAAGCTGGGGCGGGTCAGCTAAATATATTTGTAAAAAAATTTGATGGGGCAATTACGCCAAATACGACTAGAAAAGTCTGATAATATCTACTAATATATTATGTTATATAAGTACATTTCAGTGTTCCAGAAGAATGGATGTCACTGGGCTTGATCGACGCAGAGCAACACCCTTGCCCAGGTCTAGCTTACATCCCTAAAATTGATACATCTAAATTCCACAGTAGTGATTACTTACACCAGCTGAATAATCTCTATGAGGTATCTATAAATAATAAAATAATAAAAATCATTTATTTTGGACCAGGGTCCATAGCGTGTTAGTAACAATAATCTTAATACTAGTGTTATATACTAACAATATAATATACACCGCCTGTCACCCTGGCAGAAGCAGGCCGCAGCGGTGGCGCGCCTGGCGCGCCTCCCCGTTTCCGGGGTCGAGTTGGGGACTCTGTAGTCCCCACACCTGAGACGAGGGCCAGGTCGTGAGAGATGGCCCTGGGTCGGCAGGAGTGCGAGGGATATGCCTGTCAACCTCACCTTCGGCAACCAACGACCCACAGGCGGCGTGCGTTTTAGTCGGTTCGAGTCCGACATAACCTCCTCCACCGGCTCCGGTGGGGAGGTATCCGTGGGGATTTTGCGCATGTAAAAAAAAAAACAATATACTGGTGAAACTAGACATGAATGAAAATAAAATTGTTTCAATGATGATTGTCTTGTTCATTAATATGCTAGGTTAGATAACCAGCTCGAACAACACGCTAAACTCAACTTAATCTCTATTGCTTTTAAGTCTATTTCACTCTTTTTTTATTAAATTACAAAAGATTTTGGATTTTATTTGTTTTTTGTTATTTTGTTGTAGATGGCATGGCTAGATATTTTCTATACGTGTTTGTTCCCAAAAGGTGAGCTGAGGGATAATCATTATTTAATTTATATTATTTATAGACCGGCTTGAATAAATAGATGAAAATATTAAGTCTTTTGCTGTGACCTTGCCGGGATAGAGCATATATACAACTGGAAATTGGAAAGAACATACGTCGAATACCTATAGATACTTAATTGCACAAATACATTTACGCCTAATTCTCTGTGGGGTAGGCAGAGACAACAGCCCGTTTCCTTACATGCTTCACAAGCAAGCTGTTATTAAAAATTTCATGCAAGCAAGCCCAAGTTTTTTTTAAAATATAGAACACGTCAATTAGACTTCGCCTTGCCTGATGGTAAGCTGAAGGCAAAGAAAACGTTCTGATCCTCTTTCTTCAGATTTAAACAATGAACATAATATTCCATACATATAATAGACTAGGTACTTATTCAGCATAGGTAAGACCAGAATGTATTATTAAGTAATAAAATATTTCGCGCATTATTTACTACAGACCTACAGCCCCTGACATGGTTGACAAGGGACGCGGGTTCGATTCCCGCTCAGCGCAAATATGCATGAATATGTCTATTTACATTGGTGTGCGTGTTTCCGACTAACATATATGAGGGAAATGGGTAAAATGGCCCATACAGAAGGATTGATCACACGTCTGATAGGTAAACGGTGTTCCCACTGGCGCAGTGCAGTAGTGGCAGTACTACAGACCTACACAATATTATATATAATAAACATTATCTTTGCAGTGGACTAATGTCGCAGCTTTAGGTTATGACAATAAAACTGTAAAATGGAATGTATTAGCACTAGATGGATCTAAAAGACGTTTTACGTGAGTACCTATCCTTAGAACTATTTTTTTTTGCATTCTACCTGGAGGGAAAATACTGTAAATACTAGAGATAGACAATTTAACTCAAAGGACACGTTCATACACATATAATGATCATACAGATAATCACGCTCCGATTCCCGGAGGGTTAGGCAGAAGTGAATTAACACCCACGTTTCACCAATCATTAAATTCGGTCACACGTAATAGGGGGCTCACCCCCGGCAGACGGCAATAGGCTCACCTATTGCCGTCTTCTGGGCACTATTGTTGACTTAGGCCATTCATCTAAGGCTGAGTCTGGGCTGTATATATCTGTTTGATGTTAAACAGCCCTATCCCTTAGTCGCCTTTTACGACACCGCATAGGAAGATCTGAGGTGGCCCAAATTCTTCTCTGCCGGGAATCACGCGGCTTTATTAAAAATGAAACATCTGCATTCAGGGATTTTCAGATACTTAATTAGAGAAAATAACATCCTATATTTTTATATTAATCTACATAATAATATACAATCCAAAGCATCATATTCTGCTATACATTTCTTTTTATTTTCATTTACTGTATTTGACAAGTAAATTACGAGAAAAAATATTTTACAATTCTAGATTTCATTTAGTCGTTTGGTTGATTTTTATTTTATTTTTATGGAGTAAATGTTTATATAAGTTTATTTAAGTACAAAATATCAATATTAAAACCAAAATACAAATACACAACAGATTCGCGATTATGTCGTGTCCCGGCGCAAACGTGCCTGTGCCTATGATGCTGGCCCTGTTGCCCCGCTGAATCGTAATGGCCATTCTTTGCCCCAGGAACTAGCCGGAGCGGCAGATTACAATAATTATTTATGAATTAGTAATTGAAGTGTCCGCCATTATACCGGATTATTTTATAATCGTTTCCGATTAAAAGATTTTGTATAGTTTCGATTGCAAAGTCGTCTAGATTTAAAAAAAAAGTGTATATTAAATATAAAGTAAATACATTATTACCATACATTATAAAAAAGTTGCTAAATTAATACTTCCAGACGATTTTGTTATCGAAACTGTGTCCAAAGTCTTATCTAAATCAATCATTGCAGTCGACTGTTGGTCATAGGCTTCTCTCAATGTTGGGAGGCTTTGGCCTACTGTTACCGCATTGGCCAGACGGGTTGGTACAGGGTTTTATTTGAGTTTTCTCTTCTCTTTCTTGTATTTTTCTCCGTCACCACACGGATAACGGTTTTATCCAAAACCTATCCTCGACCTGTCCTGGGTCGTATTGGATAAAACCGTAGTATGTTCGTTGAAATATACATTCGTTGATATATTTATAAGCTTCGGATGCCTTGTTTGCAGAGTGCCTCGTATTCGACTTATATTCAAAGCCGACGATCCGGATAATTTTGCTATGCGGATCAACTTTGCAGCGCAATTCCGGAAACAAGTCGAGAATAATCTACGGTTCGTATGCAGCGGTAGTGTAATCGACTGCTACGCAGGAGGCGTGAGTTCAATCCCGCTCAGTGCATATGCATATTTGTATGCATGAATGTGTCTGTTTGCAAAGGTTTGGGCGTTACTGTGCCTTCGAGAGCACGTTGAACTGGTTCCTATACGAACATCTATGGCAGTCGTTACGGGATCCTTAAAATGTTCGATAACTGTAATATTGCAATTAGTTGTGGAAGTCAAAGTGCCTAGTGCGAGATTTTTTCTTAAATTCGCCGATGACGAGTTAACGCTGATTTGTATGCTAAGAAGATGTTGATCACAAGTTTGTCGCCAGATGGCGCTAATTCAATTTCATAAAAATCACCGTCTAATGTTGACCCCGGTGAATCTGGATAAATCTCACACTAGGCACTCAGATGACGTTTAGTCGCGTTTGGTCCATTACGCGTTTGGTCCTAACCACCTAATACGCGGTTAGTCCAATTCGCGATTGGTCCAATTCGCGATTGGTCCAATACGCGATTGGTCTAATACGCGGTTGGTCCAATACGCGGTTGGTCCAATACGCGATTGGTCAAATTCCTGATTGGTCCAATACGCGATTAGTCCAATTTTTGTTTTTATGGTGGTAGTTTAAGGTTAGTTTAAAAGGGGTTTTGTTGTTGGTGTGGCCACTAGGATGGCGCTGGTGAAAAAGGTTTTGTGGCCTGGGTACCGGTCCGCTTAGGTCATATTGGCAATTGTATATACGCAGAATCTATAACTAAAATTATATATGTATTACAAGTTAAAAAGAACATGGTTAACTACTTAAGTAAAATGTTCCCCCAAAAATATAAATGGTACTTTTTAACATTCTGTATCAGCCACTATATACTTTACATGAAACAACAACTATTTATTTATATAGTGTATATGTATTTACGTATATTTCTATCGTTTAAAGATAAAATAAAAACTAAAGACAAATCAAAACGAAGTTTATAAACGTTGTTTATTTATTGTACTTAGTTTTTAATAATTTCTTTTAATTCATTTTCAGTTCTTATTTTAAGTATTTCTTAATTACAAACATTAGTTTGTAAGCATTATTGGGCCCATCGCAAAAACAAAACATATAGTATAATTGCCGGTATTGAGGGTAGGTTGAAGAAAACGAAAAAAAGTTGTTAGTTACATTTGACGTTTGTTTAGTTAATTGAATTTCGCTTTTGTTCGCGTTTATGTCTATTTGTGAAATTGTCAATATTCATATAATCTGCTATTTGAAATGAACGAAATAAGTGAAACTTTGGAAATTACACAAAATAAACGTGGCCGTGATACACTGATTCATAACGGATATCGATATAACCTAAATAAAAACAATAAAATTGGAATTTTTCTCTCTAATTTTCAAATTTCTCTTTCCTCCTTATTGCTGTAAGAAAGAGAAATAACCTTACTGGTATTATTATTATAAGTAACGTTATGATTCCCTTTAGCAAATTACTTATGCACACGGTGGAAGACAAAATGATATTTTCTTTCCAGGTTATGTAATTTTGTAAATCATTGTCATTACAATACCACACCTTTGATTAAAATAGTAATATAACAAAAGTTTTTTCTTTTATATTATTGAAATAATATACAAAGAGAAAACATTTCAAATTATATCATTTAAGCAAATCTACGATCATCTAATTCCAAAAAAACAACATTTATCTACTCAAGTGTATTTTTGTTTTTTGATTTGTCTAAAAAATAAAGGAACTGATTAATTATTATTTTATTGTTAACGCCAATGTGAGTGTAACACAAAATTTCTTTTATAATATTGAAATAATATACAAAGAGAAAACATTTCAAATTATAGCATTTAAGCAAATCTACGATCATCTAATACCAAAAAAACAACATTTATCTACTCAAGTGCATTTGTCTAAAAAATAAAAGAACTGATTAATTATTATTTTATAATTGACGCCAATGTGAATGTAACACACAACACACAAAGAAAGAAGTATGTACCAATATGTCGCTTTATTTAATAAAACCACAAATTAGACCAATAGCGAATTGTACCAATCGCGAATTGTACCAATCGCGAATTGTACCAATCGCGAATTGTACCAATTGCGAATTAGACCGATCGCGAATTGTACCAACCGCGAATTATTCCTGTTTTTGACAATTGGACCAAACGCGACTAAACGTCAGATGACAGTCGCTTCATGAAAAATGATGAAAGGAGGTAGGACACGACGGTATTCTCGTCCGAATTGAGCAGTCCGACTGGGGAAGTACCTCCACCCTACAGAATACCACGGCTATAATAACCTCGTGTTGTGTTCCCGGTGGTGAATAGGGTAGCCAGAGCTCACTTGATAGTTTTTGTGCTGTCAATGGGAAGACCAAAGGCTTGTCCTGATTTTGTGTTCTGCACTGAAGGCACATAAAATCTCTGTTGTTAAAGGGTCGGCAGCACGGATGTAATCCACTGGTGTTACACACTTTCATAGGTCACGGTAACCACTTTCCATTAGGTGGGCCGTGTGCTTGTCTGCCACTTTAGTTGTATAAAAAAAATATCGAAGTTCAGCCGCATTACAGAAAGCCGACCTCAAAAGAAAAAGTATCAGAGGTTGCCTGGATTTAAAGCAGCCCCTCTCGCTTGACATTCTGATCCGTTCTCGCAATCCCTTTTCTGAAGGGATGAAAAGTTAAGTTCTAGACAATAATCTATCCCTGTAGACCATCTCTTATCTGTTCCAGATTCTACTTATATTTGGACTGTTTAGTGCTACACGGGTTACCGATTATCCCCCGACACTATATGCCCATGATTATGAAGATGGTCTTGAACCACGGTCGTAGGAAGGACGTCCAAGAATCACTTCTTTCCTTCCTTAAAAAAGAGGTTCGAATAAAAATATTTAATTAAATGTTAAATTAATTAGTATGCTGGTAAGTACCACCGCCCTTCAGAATACTGTGGTTATAATAACTTCGTGTTGTGTTCCCAGCGGTGAGTAGGATAGCCAGAGCTCACTGGAGAATTTTTGCTGTCAGTGGGATGACTAAAGCCTTGACCTGCTTTGTCCTCTACACTGACGGCACAGAAACTCTGTGCTTACAGGGTCGGCAGCGCGCGTGTAGCTTCTCTGGTGTTACACACGTCCATAGGTCACGGTAACCACTTTCCATCAGGTGGGCCGTGCGCTCGTCTGCCACCTAATTGGTGTAAAAAAAATTGCTAACCAGCACCGTTCCCATCGCTGGCCCGTCCCGTTGTATAGCCGTAATTTCAAATGCTCAAGGCGTAGCTCAGTAGCTCAGTGGTCAGAGTATATCTCCTATAAGGGACCGGTCGCGGGCTCAAGTCCCGTCGGAGCTATCACTTTTTCCAATGTAAATCTATTGATAGTAGTAAAAAATTATCTTCCTTGGCAGTAGGGTAAAAACAGAAGAACAGTAAAAACAGTACGATATGCAACCGACTAAAAACCACACAGCCACTCGTTGCGGCACCTGTTGTGTGTGAGGGTAGAGGGGAATGTGATGGGTTGTTCTGGGTAGACCCTCTACCCATAGAAATAATACACACAGTTCTATAAACTAAACTATTGTTTGCATTGTATGTACATTTTCAAATGGTTCCGAGAATTAAGAATCTGCGAAAAAACCCCACGAATAAAACCCCCGCTGGAGCTAGTTGGCGAGGTTATGCTGGATTCGAACCGACAAAAACGCATGACGCCTGTGCGTCGTTATTGGTTGCCGGAGGTGAGATTGACAGGCATATCCATCGCAGCCCGGCTGACCTAGGGTCATATCTCTCGATCCGGCTAACCTGCTTTGGGTCTAGAATGTTCTGTGTGAATTGTCTGTACTTGTATAAAAATATAAATAAATCTTGTAGATTATAACATAAACTCACGCCTATATCCCCGAAGGGGTAGGCAGAGGTGCTAGCACCCACATTTCGCCATTTTGTCGATTATTATTATTATTAATTTTGTTCCTGCAGGTGTATTATCTATATCAGAAGACAGAAGGAAAAATGAATATGATCGGCACCATAGAGCAGGGTGGACAACTGTACAATTTCATAGAATTACCCACTAAAGACTACATCCCTCCGGTATCTGGCAATGGTAAATAAAACTGTAATATATGAATTCGTAGAAACTTTTTGTTAGGGTAAGTAAATGAGGGTAGTTTCACTGGTGGGGCATTATCCCCACTGGTGGGGCAAAGGAGGGTAAGCAGGCAGTATCACAGTAAGCAGGTAGTAAAAGGGTACGTAAAGCTGGAAAAACACCTTACAGGCGAGCGCTAAGTGTGGATTTTACCAAAAATAATAACTGATCACGGTTATCATGATCATCATCATCATCATCATCATCATCATCATCATCATCATCATCACCATCACCATCTTAGCGTTGTTTATAGTTGCATCCGCATACTTTTAGTTTGTCATATACAGCTTTTATGGGAGTGACTGTCGTTCTGACCTCGCTAACTCATAGCGTAAAACCTGCACCAGTCTCGTGAGTAACTCTTTTCTTTGCCGCACCACCAAGACCTGGAATTCATTACCAGCACACGTGTTTCCTTCTTTCTACAGTCCCGGGGCCTTTAAGCGGGGCGTGAAAAACCATCTGATGAGGCCGCCAAGCTGAGTGCCACCATTGTAGCATTTAGTGTCTGTAATGGTGACCCTCTTTCCTGAGACTTTGCCTTTAGCTTACCATCAGGCGAGGTGAGGTCAAGTTGGCGTGTCCTATATAAAAAAAAAAAAGTGTCAATTAGTAGGAATTATTTTTCTAAAGAAGATTAATATCCGAAATCATTACTAACATTCTAAACCTAGAAAGCTAAATTGCTTGTGTTAGGAGTGGGTTCACGTTGCACTGCAATTGGTAGGATTCGAACTCGAGACCGATCGTAAAGTCGACTCCTTCACCACTAAGCTACCGACGCTTTTTTCTTGCCGACGAAGTTGGGCTTGAGCTCTGTTTTTTACCTCCAACTTGGGCTTTCTTTTGAATCCAACTTATTTAATCGCGTTTTCTGTCATCAGTAAAGCATCTGTGGCGTGGCGGTAGTGAACACGACTGCTAGACAAGGGACACGGGTTCGATTCCCGTTCAGTGCGAACATTTTTATACATGAATATTTGCGTTGGTTTGTGAGCATTTCCGTGCTTCGGAGAGAGAGCACGTTAAGCCGTCATATCCCAGTTGCCATACGAACATCTATGTCAGACGTTACGGGTAATTGAAACCCTCAAAACTTCAATTAATCCAACTATAGAGCTTCGATATGGCAGTCAGTTCAAGGAAAATATCAAAAGTTCAGCCGCATCACAGTTAGACTGGAAACCGAACCTGAGTTTGAACAAATGCTTAGACAATGATAATGTTTGCAGATCAGTATCCCTGTGCGATGGAAGATTACAAGAAATGTTTGAAACACAACATGTGGTACTCATTGTATGTAATTATAGAGTCCGTAGCCTGCATACACTTGGTCTTCGAGGAGTGCCTCAAGGTTCAGATTATCCTCTCTTACTTGCTACTATCTAATAAAGTCTTTACCTACGAAATTGCCGAAATATTCTTACAGATTAATTTTTTTATTTTTATTTATTTAACTATCAGAATACATAAACAAAAAAATAGACTTAATGTGCCTCTAAAGCTACTGGAGCTGGTCTGCGACACATGCGATTCTCTCTTCAGTATAAAACATTACAATCTTATAAATAAAAAAGGAGAAACCATAATCGTCGTAAACAAAACACCTAAACAGTTTACAATGAAGCAGTCAAAGTCGTATCTACAATTCCGCTAAAAGATAAGACTTGAGCTTAGATTTAATGTTCCTCACATTAATTTTCTCTCGCATGAGGTTAGGCAAAGAATTGATAAGACGCGGTACAAGGAATGTACTCGTCCGCTCGCCGTAGCAATTCCTCGCCCCCACAATAGCCAGTTTTTTTTGTGCGACTCGTCGTGTATATACAGGATGCTCCACTTTGTTCTGTAAATTTTTATTAAAGAATTGTTCTTTTAGAATATTAAGTTTTACTTTTTCGTGTATTGGAAGGCTTTTACAGAGTTTAAAGAGTTTGTGATCCTCAGTGCAATGGTTTCTAAGCTTAGGTGGCACAATTAATTTTAATATTCTGAGCTGCAGATTATAGATCGAGTCGAGGTAAGTTTTGTAGGTTCTTCCATAGCTTGATAGGTCATGAGTTCGTAATTCCTGTAATTGAATAGCTATTTCCATTATTTTGTTTGAAAGTTGAAAATTTGTTACTTTTTTTGTATATCTTTAATAATTAATTACAATTATCTGCAATCACACAAGCTGCTTGGTGCAAAGAAGCGTGGTGAAGTGATTGAGGGAAAAAAAATACCCTACCGAATTTGAATTTTTTATCGATTTGTTAGTACACTACAACAAATTAAAGGTTTCTGATCCTCCTCTGAAATTTTTTTGAACTTTCTAGCCCCCATTAAGGAAGTTTGCCCAAAACTGGCCTAGTATAACATAAAGGTTACTTTTATCCGCTACTTAATTTGTCGTGCTGGTTTCCGGTGGAGTAGAATGGGATAACGCCATCTCTTCCTGTGGATGTCGTAGAAGGCGACTCAGGGATATGATAGAGCTGTTCTTCGTCTGACAAATATACCGCCCACTTGACGGCAATAGGATCGCCCCAATTACGTGGGACCAAAAATCATAGTTGGCGAAATGTTAATACACCTCTGCCTACCCCTTGGAGGATTTACAGGTGTGAGTATATGTATGTATGTATGTAAGTGCGAGTCAGACTCGAGCACGGTAACACAGATGGGTTCCGTACCATTACATATTTATATTTTTTTATGATGTTAAACTGTATAGCTTTCTCAGTACAGCCTGGTGACAGGCAGACGGATACCGGAGTCAGCAATAGGGTTCTGTTTTTACCCTTTGGATAAGGAACCCTATAAACGGGGGCACTCAGCTTATTCTCAATGTGTAACAGGTGGAGTCGATGTTATTCTTCACGGCGAACTACGGTAGGAACGTGGGCTTGGCAGAGTTCGACGCGGCGCAGCAGCATTGCACGTCTATGGTATAGTATACGCGATATATTGAGTGGAATACATACACTCACGCTTATTTCCTTCCGGGGTAGGCCTAGACGACCCGCCATTTGACTCAATCCTTACATAATTCACGAGCTTCGTCTACTGCCATTAATTTTTTCATGCAAGCCCGTCGGTTTCGTGTGGGTACTTCTGACCTGCCCTTTTTTAAGGAAATAGAAAGTAAAAAAAAATTAGAAGCATTTAAGTATTATGTGTTGATATAAAACTTATCGGCCGGTATGCGAGGGTCATGCCTTCGGCAACTTCACCTCCGGTAACCCATGACCATCAGATGACGTGCATTTTAGTTTGTTCAAGTCCGACATATCCTTCCCCACCCGCTCCGGCGGGGAATATTGTTGGGGATTTTTCGCTCGATAAAAAAGAAAACGACGGGTTGCACTCCGGGAGTGCCGTCAGAAGTGAAAACTTGATTATTAACGTTGTGCATTTTTGATATTTTGGAATGGTTAGAGAATAATTTTGCACGAATTGCTTTCATTATCAGTATAAAAGTACTATTATTTATGTGGTGGAATACAATATTCATTTATTGCGCTATCGTACACAAACATGACAATTTATATTACATTAAAAATTTAACACTTAAGAACTATTACAATTATTTTACATTAAAAAGTTTATCACCGCCATCACACATGTGACAGTCGTGTGACATTCGCGCAAGCGCCCTGCGCCGCCTGTCCTCTCTCCATCCGTCTTACGAATTTTCGATCAGGTCACTTGTCCTGACGCGAGTTTAGAAATTTTTACCCATTCCAAAAAAAGTACACAGCGCCGCTAAAGAAGTTTTCACTTCAAAAAGACTTATCAAAGGGTGTCTAAAAAATCTCAATTTATAAAGGAAACTCCAGTGCTATTGCAACTGTGTATGTAATATGGTAAATATTGTGTTCCAGATGTTGAAATATTTAAACATAACTTGGCTAACAAATACTGCGCATGCAATACGGATGTCGTTCAGAGACGTTGGCAAGGGGTATTATCCTATATTCTTAATACATGATGCACTATTAGTTGCCACACACTCTGTAGGAACCCTAGGATTATAACCATTTACCGAAGCAAGTGCTAGACTGGGACCCCCAAGGAAAGCGTAAGCTTGGCCGTTCCAAATTGATTTGTAGACGGACTCTTATTGTGGAAGTGGTGAGCCTAGCAAAGACTTGCGGAGCTGAAGACCGACAGGAATGGAGACGCGCTGTGGACACCCTCTGCCCCATCTAACGGTCATAGGACCTTAAGTCAAGTCACTATTACTGTAGTGGCTCTTATAATGAATACATCCCCAGTTTATCGCAGTCTATAAACTCACGCCTATATACCCGAAGGGGTAGGCAGAGATGCTAGCACCCACCTTTCGCTTCGCTCCTCCTGACTTGGCCCATCTTAGCGTTTGTAGGAGATAACGTCCGACCTCCGAATCCCGAAACGTAAGCCTGTGCCAGAGCCTCATTCATTAATCGCCAGGTCTACCGGCTTGCAAGTACCTACTTTTGGCCTCGAAGATGTTGGTGTGGGACTCAAAAACACTCTAATAATCAGTGTTTGAACTGTCTAAACTGAAATTACGAATAAAGTTTCTGGGGGGAGTCCGCAGACATGCGCTTCATGATCTTGAAAAAAAAATTGCTTGTGTGTGGAGAGGCTTTTTAATACCACTTTAGGTGGAAGAGAAGCACACGGCCATCCGATGGAAAGTACTTACCATGGCCTATGAACGTGTGCAACACCAGATGAGTCATCCTCGCGCGACCGACCCTATAAGCACAGACAGCACTGACAGCACAAAAATTCTCCAGCGAGCTCTGGCTATTCTACTCACCGCCGGGAACACAACACGAGGTTATTATGCGGTATACTGTAGGGCGGAGGTACCCCCCCCCCAAACGGACTGCTCAATTGGACGGAAATATCTACCTACTACAACGCGTAGTGAAAAAGGTCTATTACTTAGTACAAGTTGACAATACAATACATACATAACATGCACACATTCACAGATTAAAGAACAAAATTGATTTTTAGCTTACTCACACACAACGTTTATTTCAATAAATCAAGAATTTTGTTAGCTGTATCTAAACATTATGGTCAAAGTATGTCATTAACCTTCCCTTTGTGATAGTTGGTTCAACATATACGAGAAAAAGTGGCAGTATTACGAAGTGAGCAAGATGTCAAGGTTCATGCAACTTGTCAGATTCCGTATGCAGGTTTGTGCTTTACAGCTGCTAGTTATAGAAACCTGAAGTGATAAATTTTTGTATTGAGACAGTATGTAGAACAGAAAGAATGGTAAAACTCTCGTCAAAGTCAGGCTTAGGGCTTAGGCTACCGGAGACTTCGTGGGACCTCTTACACTGGTGGAGTAGTACCTATATAAGTATCATCATTCTCTGCACTTTTCCCAACACAGTTGGGGAGTCGGCTTTCCAGATTGTGATAAACCGATGGCCATCTGACCTCCAAATTTGGTCCACCAATCTCAACAAACAATGTAGTACATAGGAAGTACATTAATTTTGCAGTTCGCTCTTCGCCACTGCATCGAGCAATCCATGGCAATGTTCGTGAACATGTGCGAGACACCGTGCCTGTGCACATACGTGTGTGAGGACGACTTCGAGTGGGACTCCAGTAACTTGATTGATTCGCCGTTCCGCTGTGGCATCTCGCTGTTCCACTTCGATCTCTTGATGTCTGGTGATGGCCCTTACTATTCCACTGATCCGGCACAACTTGAGGTAAACTTATTAACGCGACACGCGTCTGTTGAATTATGACGTGGCTAGGTTTTTTCGGCTATGTTAGGAGCGGCTGGCGTCTGACCTCTCAGCTTGAGTTGTGTCTATAGCTTAGTTAAGGAGTCGGTTAAGCCTCTGTCTTGACCTAACTATTAACGACAACAGGGACCGACTTCTAACGTGCCCACCGAAGGCTTTCGAAGCACGAGCGACTTCAGATGAAATACCACTAAGCGATCACCCACCCAAATTGTAACCGCGACTAGATGCCTTAACCCACTTATTATTTACCGAACATCTTGAATGAATCATTAGACTAACCGAAATATTGGCTTTTTTATTGTTTCTATGGCAACAAATTTAAGGTCCATAGAGAGCAAAACACATAGCGCGGGTGCGGCTCTCGCGCTGTATTTTGCGCTTAAATATGCGCATTATGATTGTAGATAGTGATCCAGCGACTGTTCCGTGAGATGCTGTACCGGTGTCACTTCGTGCCACAAGTCCACCCCATGATCATGACCGGCCTAGTTTTCGACAAGGATTTGTTTCTTACGTCTATTGGTTAGTGGATAGCTCTTTATCCTAATAGTCTTTGTATACCTACTTTTCAGTGTTTAGCAACTTTTGTCGCTGACTAAACAGTATAACAATCTTCCGTATTCTAGAACGATACTCAGTGTTGAATCTCGACTCGAAAATATTGTTTTACGTGCGAAAAACCCCCACGGATACCCCCCGCCGCGCCTGTAGGTAGGTCGGTTTTGGTTACCGAAAGGTGAGTTTGACAGGCATATCCCTCGCACCCCGGCAGACTTCGGGCGGGAGGTGCGCAAACATATCGACTTGACACTACTTTTAAGCTCAGATTGCTCACTTAATGGAGATTAGCGTACTTAATAATGTCCATTCAAGTTTAGTTCTAACTTGCAATCTATGCCACTGAGTATCGTCAAAGAATATTCAACATTTTTGCGTCCCGGTCACATTCGAGACATTTGCGTCGGATACTCAATCAGAGCCTTATACACAAATCTTTCCTGCTTGACAGTATGATAAAATTATCTAATTGTAACTTGTTGGTTGTATTTGAAGGTCTCAGGGAGCCAATCGTAGTGAATTACAGGGAGAGGTTATTGAAGGCTTACAGAAAGGCTATAATACCGCTCAAGGCGTACATGCGGCAATACGAGGAGTACAAGGACATTTACAAGTTAGACATCGAGGCTTATGTCGAGTAAGTCGAGTTTCATTGTTGTTGTATGAAGCTTTTTTGGAAAGAATTTCCAAAATTATTATAGACCGATCGCGACCGCTGTACTGCGCCTTAGGTGCGCGAGAAAAAGGATGAGTCCTTGGCGCTGGACTGACTAAATCAGACCCCATTTTTTTTTACGTGCGCAAAATCCGCACGGATACCTCCCACCGGAGCCGGTGGAGGAGGTTGTGTCGGACTCGAACCAACTAAAACGCACGCCGCCTGTGGGTCGCTTTGGTTGCCGAAGGTGAGGTTGACAGGCATATCCCTCGCACCTCGGCCGACCCAGGGCCATCTCTCACGATCTGGCCCTCATAATGGTGATTAGCGTACTTAATAATATTAAGTTTATTAATGTTTGGTGTGGGGACTACAGAGTCCCCAACTCCTCCCCGGAAACGGGAAGGCGCGCCACCGCCGCGGCCTGCTTCTGCCAGGGTGACAGGCGGCTCCACCTGTCACCCCCAGGCCGGCGCCCATGGGGGGCGGAGGTCGTCCATCGACCTCCGACGCCCGAGTTGCCTTCGTATGCGGGCAGCTTGTCTTGCGATCCTTCGTCGCTCCCACTCCCACTGCCGCTCCTGCCCCGTCTCCTCCTTCACGAGCATTACTTGCTCGCAGAAGGAGGCGCCGGCCGCCCACGCATCTGCGCAGCGAACCATCGCCGCGAACAAGGTGGAGAGCGTGAGAACCCTCACTCCCAGGGCCGCCACAAGTTCCCGTCTCGGAGTCTCCCACGCCGGACACTCGGTGAGCGAGTGCGGACCTGAGTCCTCACTCGCGTCGCAGTGATGGCACTCGGACGTTGACTCTTTCTCCATCCGACGTAGATACTTTCCGCAGCATCCGTGCTCGGTGATCATCTGCGTCAGACGGTACGAGAGGCTGCTGTGTGGCCTCTCTAGCCACTCCCCCATGATGTGTCTTACCGCCGCTACTACGGTGCGCCCTGCGCCTGGTCGCCCAAGGCGTAACTCCCATTCCGCCCCCATTTCCCTGTGGAGCCGGGATCTCACGGCCCGAATTTCTTCGGGCTCGGGATCGTGACCCCGCAAATCAGACCCCCTAGACAAGTAACAATTCGATGACAGGCGTATTCTAAAATTAGAATGACAAATGTACGTATTACACAGTCATCAACGCATGTCATAAACGTCAAATGTTCGAATGATCGATTCTCTCTTGTCTGGTTCTATTCTACAATACCCCGGCCAACGAATAATCACTGGTCTAGAAGGGCTGACGTTCGAATGATCGATTCTCTCCTGCCTGGTTCTATTCTACAATACGCCGGCCAACGAATAGCCACTGGTCTAGAGGGGCTGACGTTCGAATGATCGATTCTCTCCTGTCTGGTTCTATTCTACAATACGCCGGCCAACGAATAGCCACTGATCTAGAGGGGCTGACGTTCGAATGATCGATTCTTTCCTGTCTCGTTCTATTCTACAATACGCTGATCAACGAATAGCCACTTCTCTAGAGGGGCTAACGTTAGAACGATCGATTTTCTCCTGTCTCGTTCTATTCTACAATATGCCAGCCAACCAAGAGCCACTTGTCTATAGGGGCTGACGTTCGAATGATCGATTTTTTCCTGTCTCGTTCTATTCTACAATACGCCGGCCAAAGAATAGCCACTTGTCTATAGGGGCTGACGTTCAAATGATCGATTTTCTCCTGTCTTGTTCTATTGTACAATACGCCAGTCAACGAATAGCCACTTGTCTAGAGGGGCTGACGTTGGAATGATTGATTCTCTCCTATCTGGTTCTATTCTACAATACGCTGGTCAACGAATAGCCACTTGTCTAGAGGGGCTAACGTTCGAATGATTGATTCTCTCCTGTCTCGTTCTATTCTACAATACGCCGGTCAACGAATAGCCACATGTCTAGAGGGGCTGACGTTCGAATGATCAATTCTCTCCTGTCTGGTTCTATTCTACAATACGCCGGCCAACGAATATCCACTTGTCTAGAGGGGCTGACGTTCGAATGATCGATTTTCTCCTGTCTGGTTCTATTCTACAATACGCCGGTCAACGAATAGCCACTTGTCTATAGGGGCTGACGTTCGAATGATCGATTTTCTCGTGTCTGGTTCTATTCTACAATACGCCGGTCAACGAATAGCCACTTGTCTAGAGGGACTGACGTTCGAATGATCGATTCTCTCCTGTCTGGTTCCATTCTACAGTACGCCGGCCAACGAATAGCCACTTGTCTAGAGGGGCTGACGTGCGAATGGTCGATTCTCCTGACTCGCCGCGCAGTACCCAACGCGCTGTATAGCGGTTACGGTCAAATTATGGTTCAGCAAATTGTTAGGAAATATCGGAAGCTTAAAATAACACATGGTTAGTATACTTTATTAAGGTTAATTATTTTATCGTAAGGTTCTAATTTTTTAAAACGTTTTTTATTTGTATTTAATTAAATTGACTGGAGACCTTATGTAAATTTGTCTCTTTTAGTCTTAAGAAATGAATAATTTTAAATTGACGTCTCGAAAATGCCGCAGTAGAGTTTTGCCGTTGCTCCGTTTAAATCGGCGGTAAACTTAGTTTTAAGTAGAATTTGACGTCAAAAGATGTAATAACGTTGCACTATTTTGTGAAATAAAGAATTCTAATTTGAATAGGTAAGATAGTCATAGTATCCCGTTTATCATCATCCTCATATATATTCTCGATTTCGCAGTTGCGTCCATTGTTCACACTTAGGCGCTCAACTCTCGAGGTTTGCTCATTGTTTTCGATTGATATGTCGGTTTTTCCCGGAACGATTGCAGTATGACCTCTGTCCCGAACCCGAGAGAAAAGACTGCGCCAGAATCTCTTTCGTTGTCTAGGAGGCAACGGTAGTCGAGGTTGGCTTGGCCCCCAAAAGCGGTCCATCCCTATACACCCATAAAATATAACCTTAGTCCGCATTATATCCGGGGCCTACACCGCAGAGACCAGGTCTGCTTCTTCCAGGGCAACTGCGACGCGGCTAAACTTCGATATTTTCCGTGAAGCGACTGCTATTGACCTCCACAACTCATTGGTATACCCATACTAATGATACGCGTTTTACTTCAGAAATTTCCGCGAAGAGCAGCATTCTCACTCGGAGGTTCAGGAAGAAATTCAGGTGCACTACGACGCTAGGCAGCAGCTCATCGTGCGGCTACCTCAGTACGTGTGCATCGGGCCTTTTGCCATCAACGTGAATTCTCTTAAGGTAAGGCAGTTAGTATCTGACTTATGTGACTTATAGTGTCGAAACGTGGACAGTGTCTGTGGGGCCACTCCACACCTGTTCCAGGTTTACTGGGGTTGTGACTGCAATATCTCAAAATGAGACGCAATTAATTAATGCTCTATATTTATTGGAACTCACACTCTCGATTGTCATACAAATATCTATGACTGTCGTTACGGGTAGTTGCGAGCCCTTTTCTGAGTCCTCCTCCTTTTCCGACTAGCTTAAGTTACTTCACGGAAATATCGAAATTCAGCCGCATCGCGTTTTGAAGCTGACCCCATTTGAGTTGGGATAAGGTTCGGAGAATTAATGTGTTATAGGAGCTCACACTCAGTTATTTACAGCAACAATTAGTAACAAAACGGGCCGATATAATGAAGGCGCTGATGGTGATGTGGTCTGAGGAGACGCGAGTCATGGTCGATGACGTCACAGAGGCCTATGTGGCCGTGAAGCGCAAGCTGAGAGAGAGGCCTCGCACCATAGAGCATGTGTTTGACATCAGAGAGTGGATGGAGAGTATACCGTTTGTGTTGAAGACGCAAGACGATGTCATGAAAAAAGTGCACAGGGTAAGATATTTCTAGTTGTTACCATATTAAAAAGTAGCTGTTTCCCGCGACTGCGACGAACTGTACTAGAGGCTGCCGTGTGGTATCTCTAGCCACTCCCCCATGATGGGTCTTACCGCCGCTACTACGGCGTGCCCTGCGCCTGGTCGCCCAAGTCGTATCTCCCATTCCGTCACTATTTCCCTGTGGAGCCGGGATCTCACGGCCCGAATTTCCGCCCGGAACCGGTATAGCGCCGAAAGGCAACTCGCTTCCAGGATCCATGGTGGCGATCCGGCGAGCAGACTCGCCGCGTTGAAAGATATCGTGCGGTACCCCCTTATGATGCGGCACGGCAACTTCTGCTGCGGACGCTGCAGCAGGGGCATGTGCCAATCACTCAGGGTGTCCACCCACACGGGACACCCGTACAGGGCCATGGACCGCACGACACCCGCGTAGAGTCTCCTGCAGGAGTCCTCCGGGCCCCTCAGGTTGGGCAGTAGCAGCGCCAGAGCGTTGGCTGTGCCCACCAATTTGGGGCCCAGACTTCGGAAGTGCTTCCCGAAGTCCCACCGGCCGTCGAGCACGAGCCCCAGATATTTCATCTGGGGCTTGATGCCGATGAGAGTGTCTCCCACTGTGAAACTGGAACCAGGTGGTGGCATGCGCCGAGGTCCATGAAAGAACATGGCCTCGGATTTATGCAAAGCCACCTCAAGGCCCAGCCGCCGGATCCGTTCCACGACTTGAGCAACCACACACCAGTTACATTAGGTTATATTCGTACTTTTAGTTTTGGTAACAAACAATATATCATTTATTATAATTTTATTTGCAGAACTATGAAGTACTCGACGTGTTCTACTATACTATGGAGAACGATGACTTCAAGGCGCTATGGGAAGCGATAGGGTGGCCGCAAATAATAAACGAACAGGTCAGAGGATATTCTTAACTTATTTAACTGTTATTTTTATATCAAGTAATAGATCTAGCACAGGCGAGGCTACAGCCTATTTGGCGTGGCGGTAGTGAACCCCGCTCTATGCAGATATTTGTATGCCTGGATATGGGTATTTGAATTGGTCTGGTTGTGCCTCAGAGAGCACGTTAAGTCATCGGTCCCTGTTGCTTTACGAACATCTCTGACAGTCGTTACGTGTAGTTGGAGCTCTCAAAAGTCCGACTAGTCTAACTACAGAACTTTGATATCGCCAATAGGTTTGGAGGTCAGGTAGCAGTCGCTTCAAGGAAAATATCGATGTTCAGCCGGATCTTAGTTTGATTAGAAAGACGACCCCAACTGAGATGGGAAAAGGTTAGAAGAAAGATGATGATGAGATGTAGCTCAGTGCAGAGGTTGCGGGTTTGATTTGTATGTATGAATTATGTCTTTTTGTATTTGTCTGGGAGTTTCTATGTAAAAAACATGTGTTAATTTCCACGTGGTTCCCGGCAGAGTAGAATTTGCACCACTCCATCTCTTCCCATGCGGTGTCGTACAAGCGACTAAGGGATAAGGCTGTTTAACATCAGACAGATATATACACCCTAGACTCAGCCTCAGATGTATGGCTTGAGTCGACAATAGTGCCCGGAAGACGGCAATAGCCCCTGTTACGTGGGACTGAATTCAATGATTGGTGTAATGTGGGTGTTAATTCACCTCTGCCTAACCTTCCGGGGATAAGGGCATGATTATATGTATGTATGTATGTTAATTTACAAAATGTATCAAGGTATGTTTATTGCATTCCAAATAATAACCTAAACGAACTATGCTCAATTTGAATCACTGCTCAAATTGGTTTTTTCTTTATTTAAACTTTTTGTACAAATACACAACGATTGTACAAAGGCGAACTTAATGCCATAGCATAATGCTGTACAACTAAAATGTTTGCTGACTGCAGGTGGAAGATACTACTCTGTTCCTTTTGGAGGAGCAGGAGAAGTTCTGGAAGCTACACCAACAAGATGAACAGGTTCTTTTTGACAAGATAGATTTGTTCACTCAGCAGTGCATGCAGCTCAGTTTGCAGGATGACTTTTCTAAGGTAACTTATACTTTATAGGTATAGTTCGATCTAAACGCTGTACCGCGGCTTGGGTATGTGCTCGACGAGACGGGAGGAGTATCGACCAATGCAATTTCAGATTAAGTCATTCCGCCGCTGACGTTCACGGCTCTATCTCGCTCACTCTCGACTCGAGGTACAGCGGTCGCAATTGGCCTAAAGCTAAACTATTTGCATTATTTCATAGATTTACAGCAAACAAAAACCAAGCGTCCACATTTTCTCTATCGGTGATATTGAGGAGGTAGGACACGACGGTATTGCGTCCAATGAGCAGTACGACTGGGGAAGTACCTCTGCCCTATAAAATACCGCGGCCCTAATAGCCTAGTGTTGTGTTCCCGGCGGTGATTAGGGTATCCAGAGCTCACTAGAGAGTTTTTGTGCTGTCAGTGGGAAACCAAAAGCTTATCCTGCTTTGTCTTTTACACTGACGGCACAGCAACATATTTGTGCTTACAGGCAGCTCGAGTGTGACTCCCCTGGTTTCGCACACGTCCATAGGCCACGATAATCACTTTCCATCAGGTGGGCCGTGTGCTTGTCTGCCAACTATTGCGTACATTAATAGACACCCGGAAAGTTTGTGATATGCATTAGTTTATTCATACTCTGGGACGTACGATTCTCGGTGTCCATACTAAAGAAAAAAGAAAAAAAATATATTTATGGTAATCACAATGTGTATGCAATAAATACAATTAAATTTGATATTAGGTTACATAGGTAACACATTGCGCGAACCCAAATAGAGCCCCATCTCAGCATTGAATGCCACACACACTAAAAAAATTCATTATGTGCAGGGCTGATTTTCAGATGGAGCTGCATTTCTATACTACTATAATGCCTTGATAACACGCCAGCTTTATGCCAAGTGGCCAGACAGTGCCGTTCGGTGTTCCGTGGGTTCCGTGTTCGGTGGTCGGTACATGTGTACATAGCGCCGAGTACTGCACACGTTCCGAGCATTCAGCCGAGTGCACTGTCTCGCTACTCCACTTGATGCGCGTGTTCGAGGGGTTAATCTGTGGTCTCTAGTTTCTAACACTATCACTGCGGTATTGATCAACAGGTGCACGAAATAGCAAACGATATAAAGAAAGCCTGGAGAGGTATGAAGGAGTCCCAGGAGTGGGCACGTGTTCTAAACCAGCGCCAAAAGTTGTTTGGACAGCCTGTGGTTCCTTTTGTCGACCTCAATAAACTGGTTAAAGAGTTCGAACCTTACAGGAACCTGTGGGTTACAGCATCCGGTAAGTGGTTTAGCCCTCACCAGATAGCAAGAACTTGTACAGCCAGCGTCAGGACGATCTTGACTGCAGTCTCAAAATGAACTTAATACTCGTACCAAGGTATTAAGAGCAAATAAAACTGTTTTATTGATTTAAATTGTATTCAATTTTATTAAAGATGTGTACCAATGTCAGAACAATCAGTCAACAGGAAGGGGGAAAACCAAAGCATTAACATAATTACTCTATTCGTCAAGTATACTGATGCTGACTGTACCTAGGATACTGTCGGAAGTAGACGTAAATTTGTAAATATCATTGGAATAAAACCACTGTTGAAAGGATTCTACTGCGATTTATGTATTTGATATTGTTTGCATTTTTGTAGCTCGACGGTGCGGCTTCTAACGGTTACTTCCACTAATTAGAACTGGACGTTTGTCCTGTTCTAATTAGTGGTTGAGGAGCTATGAGGAAACAGATGAAACTACATACATAGCCTGTCAAAATCATAACCCTCCTATTGCTTCGCCGTTTTTCTTGTTCCTTGATCGCTTGATGTTAAGAACTTCTATTCCACGGATTAGATTATAGTTTGGTTGAGAATAACATGACAGTTTGATACTCAATTTAACCAAAATTAAGTATAAACTGCCGTCTGAACCCCCAACACCCAGAGAAATACCTGCGCCGAAGTTCCAGTATGTCAATCAGTAATATATTATACTGACTTGCAGTTCGCAGGTAAGTTTGGCTTGTACCTTGAAGAATTTAGTGGAGCTTCCCACACACAAATTTAACAAAACCTGTTATATAACCAATTTTGACACTATTTTTGCGATTCTATGCCTCAGAACTACATTTAATAAGCAATTATTTCCAGATTTCTTGAAGTCCCGCGAGGTATGGCTCGATAATCCTCTCATGTACGTGGACGCTGACACGATAGAGCCTTTGACTAACGATTACTACAAGACGATCGTCAGGTGCGTGCGCACGTTCACCGACATGCCCAAAGTGCAACATGTGGGTAACGTCATACGGGTGAGTATTCAACTCAGTGTACTTATGAAGACTTAAGTACCTGGAGCATTATTCTGAGTAACTCAATGACATCGAATTTCAGTCGTAACATAAGAAGACGGTGGATTACAATTGTATACCATAGAAGAGAGAAATGGCGTACAACTAAACAACTTAAATGTATCGGCTTTTACGAACGTGTGTAGTTACGATTTGTCACTCAGAATAAGGGGTCTTAGGACCTTATCATACCAGCGGAGCGGTCCCGGAGCGAAGACGGTTGCACTGTGCCTCCGCAGCGGTTACTCAGCGGAGACGTCGGATATTTGTAGTGAGTTTACGATATACTGACAATACACTCACTAACAAAATGGATTCATTTATTCATTTGCAAAATAACACAAAGTAATCGTTATCTTCCTTTCGATTAATTGATAATGGATCTTCCTAAATTTCGTCGATGCTTTTATTTCCGTCTCCAGCGTCTTCGTATTAACAAAGCCAACAACAGTGTTTCCTCGTCGGAATCCATTTTGTTACTTAGTGCATTGTCAGTATATCGTAAACTTAGCGGTGAGTAGGGTAGTCAGAGCTCATTGGAGTTGTTGTGCTGTCAGTGGAAAGACTAAAGGCTTATACTGATTGTGTCTTCTGCACTGACGGCAAAGAAACTTTTCATTCTTACAGGGTCGGTAGCATCGGTGTGACCCATCTAGTGTTACACACGTTCATAGGTCGCGGTAAGCACTTTCTATCAGGTGGGCCAGGTGGCGGTTGTATAAAAAAAACTCACTACAAATCCGCGACGTCTCCGCTGCGCAACCGCTCCGCCCCGAAACCTTAACCTTTAATCCTTCCTTCATCCGAGTACCAATCCTAGTTGAATCTAAAGCTTACCCCAAACCCAAGGTCTATCCTTCTACTACTCTTTTCCATAGTTTGGTTTTGGTCTTTTACATCATCTCTGTGATCTACCTGAGACGAGCCTCGTCCGATATTGAGCAGGTGTACCAGCTTGCAGGTAAAACTTTGGCTCCGGAGACCTTGGTGGAGCCCCACACGCCCCATACCACTTAAGTACACATTCCGTAATACATTTTGTGTCATTGATTATTGTATATTTTGTAGGATGCTATCGATGAGTTCAGGCCTCTGATTCCCATAATACAAGCTGTGAGGAATCCTGGTATGAAGGAAAGGCATTGGGACGAGTTCATGGGGAAAGCTGGTAAGTGCAGTACAAGTGCTGCGTGGCGGTAGAGCTATCTAATTTAACTTCAGAGGTTGTGAATTCGATCTTCGCTTACTCCGCTTAGTGAATGTGAATGAAAGAAAAATTTAAATATGTTTATTCACATTCGAGAACTGTAATTACAAGCCAGGCTTAGACAGCGCCATGTCACATGTGTACTAAAATTCTTTATCAGACTCTTGTATTTAAAATAGCCTCAATGAATAAAGTCATAAAGTTTTGAGGAGGTAGGACACGGCGGTGTTCCCGTCCGAATTGAGCAGTCCGAATGGGGAAGTGGGAAGACCAAAGGCTTGTCCTGATTTTTGATATTGTTACATTATATTCAATTGCAGGTATAACAGTAACGATGAACGACAAGCAAACATTCCAAATGTGTGTGGAGCAAGGCGTCGCGCTGCACGGTGCACTCATCGCGGAGATCGGTGAGCTCGCCACCAAGGAGTACGTCATCGAACAGGCGCTCGACAAGATGGCGGGCGAGTGGGCCAACAAGAACTTAGAGTTAACGCCTTACAAAAACACTGGTAATCTCTTACTAATGTTTGTATTTCGTGTTGGTTCCCGGTGCAGTAAAATAGGGCCATCCAATCTCTTTCTGTGGGTGTCATTGAACTTGAAGGTGACTAAGGGATACAGCTCGTGACTAAGTGCCTGCTTGCTGGTAATAGACTCGCATCCTACATAGGACCGAGAATTATAGTTCGGGAAATGTGGGTGTTAATATACCTTTGCCAACCCCTTTTAGACTTCAAATTCCTATGATCTTATAATAACGTTATACATTTTTGTCAGGTACGCATATAATGAAGATAGCTGACGAGACTCTACAGCTGTTAGACGAGCACCTGTTGGGCACACAGCAGCTGGGCTTCAGCCCCTTCAAGGCGGCCTTTGAGTTGCGCATCCAGGAGTGGGACGACAAACTGCACCTTACGCAGAAAGTGGTCGAGGAGTGGATCGAGTGTCAAAAGTTTGTTTACTCCTTAGAATTTTTTTTATACCTTATACCACAAAACGCAGCAAGCGAATGCATATCTCTTGTATTGTGACCCTTTTTTTACGTGCGAAGAATCCCCACGGATACCCCCACCACCGGAGCCGGAGAGGTTATGTCGGACTCGAACCGACTAAAACGCACAACGTCTGTGGGTTGTTTGGTTGCCGATGGTGAGGTTAACAGGCATAGCCCTCGCACCCCGGTCGCCCCTGGCCCAGATCTGGCCCTTTCCTCGGGTGTGGGGACCACAGAGTCCGCAACTCGTCCCCCTGATTGTGACCCTAATCTATCAAAACACCAGTTGTATCAGTTGCACATTGTCATCAATTTTATTTACATGCTTGATACCTAATAGGAACTGAGACGGTGCGCACTGTGCGGTATGAAAGAAACTTCATCCCACGCACACTCAAGCTGTGGTATGACCTCCCTGCTGCTGTTTTCCCAAGCATCTACAATATGGGGTTCTTCAAGAGGGGCATCAGAAGGTTGCTTCGTGGTCGGCAGCGCGAGTGTAACACCCCTGGGTGTTGCATACGTCCATAGGCCACGGTAACCACTTCCCGTCAGGTGGGCCGTGTGCTTGTCTGCCACCTAAGTGGTATAAAAAAAAAGGAAAAAAAGGAACTGATTCCAGCAATCTATATCTAAACAAGTGTTTCTGCGGCCTAAAGCTAGGCAGTTGTCGGTATCCTTAAATATCCAGCTATCTCTGGCTCCTAAAGTTATGCCTTTTCTCACAGTACAATTAACAATTCTGGTCATACTTTCAGGGAATGGATGTACTTGGAGCCTATATTCTGTTCTGAAGATATATCACGACAGCTACCGGTTGAAGCGAAAAAATACAACACAATGGAGAGAATTTGGCGTCGGACTATGGATGCAGCTGTCGCTTGTCCCAAGGTATGTGTTGAATCCGACCTACTACGTAAATCGTTAAGAGAATTGTTATGGTCGTTTTAGCTGTCGTATGATTTTGTGAGTTTTTGCGTGTGTTTTTATACCATTTTAGTATCAGAAAAGCATACGGCCCACCTAATGGAAAGTGGTAACAGTAGCCTATGGACGTGTGCACACCAGTTGACGGTTGTCCTATTAGGACGGGTATATCGTCGTGTCCCACCTTCGTTAATAATGTTTTCACCCTCGTGTCACTTGACACACCATAATCTGAATTCTCATTGGTTGCGTGTTGGTCATTGAGTTTGATAACGAAAAACGGGATCAGTCGTTCCAGTAAATAGAAAAAAATATTTTTATTGCGGGACACATGTACCTACACATGAAAAGGTAATTCGAAATAATTATAAACGAAAACTTAAACAATAACAGCAGCACCGATTTTTTCTCTTTGCCATGTTGAATATTCATTTCAACACGCCAAAATTCAATGTAAGTTACGCTTTTTTTTTTTTTTTTTTTACGTGCGCAAAATCCCCACGGATACCTCTCCACCGGAGCCGGTGGAGGAGGTTATGTCGCATTCGAACCGACTAAAACGCACGCCGCCTGTGGGTCGTTTTGGTTGCCGAAGGTGAGGTTGACAGGCATATCCCTCGCACCCCGGCCAACCCAGGGCCATCTCTCACGATATGGCCCTCTTCTCGGGTGTGGGGACTACAGAGTCCCCAACTCGTCCCCGGAAACGGGGAGGCGCGCCACGCGCGCCACCGCATGTAAGTTACGCTTTTGAATTACGATCATGATAAGTTATAGCAACAAAAATTGTGCCCATCAAAATAGAATACAATATCTTTTTTTATATATATACTACTGAGGTGGCAGACAAGCATACGGCCCACTTGATGGAAAGTGGTTACCGTGGCCTATTGACGTATGCAACACCAGGGGCCAAGGGGCGTTACACTCGCGCTGCCAAACATGAGGAAACCTTCTGATGCCTCTCATGAAGAACCCCATATTAGTGGTGCTTAGGAAAACCTCCCGTATACATGTCTATTAAAGTGGGATGTTCACCATTCAACATTCGCATAAATTTGTCTTTGTCTATTATAGCCTCAGCAACAAATTCAATTGAAGTCACTATATCCATCTTATGCTGGATGTCCCCAGATAATGATAATATGCCCGGACAGTCGTCTCCTGGACAGCTTGGTGGAAGCCAGGCACCTGCTCGACGTGGTGTACCGCGGGCTGAACCAGTACATGGAGATGAAGCGGCTGCGCTTCCCGCGCTTCTTCTTCCTCAGCGACGACGAGCTGCTGGAGATCCTCTCGCAGTCGCGCAATCCTCGCGCCGTGCAGCCCCATCTCAGGAAGTGCTTCGAAAACATTGCCAAGGTGATATTTACTTCTATTATATGATCTTAGACTACTTACAAATGGTGATGTAATTTGGCCACTGTTGCTTATTTAGTCGAGTAAAGATCACAATATTTGTATTTAAAGAAGAAATATTTTTGTCAAAATACAGAGCAGAAGTGTGAAAAAAGACAAAAGACGGTGTATAAGACTATTTGATACTGTTGATGATGGCACTTGATGGAATACGGCATCCTCAAAGGATTTTTGAGGAAACCGGTCAGGTCTAATAACTATTTTTTTTTATACCTCTTAGGTGGCAGATAAGCGCACGGCCCACTTGATGGAAAGTGGTTACCGTGGCCTATGGACGTGTGTAACACCAGAGAAGCCACACTCGCGCTGCCGACCCTGTAAGCACAGAGTTTCTGTGCCGTCAGTGTAGAGGACAAAGCAGGACAAGCCTTTAGTCATCCCACTGACAACACAAATTCTCCAGTGAGCTCTGGCTACCCTACTCACCGCTGGGAACACATTAAGTTATTATAACCGCGGTATTCTGTAGGGCGAAGGTACTTCCCCAGTCGGACTGCTCAATTGGGCGGAAATACCGCCGTGTCCTACCTCCTCAATAATTATGTGGAAAAGTATAACAGAATTCTCAATATGAGTGACGGCGTTTTTTTATACCATTTAGGTGACAGACAAGCGCACGGCCCACCTGATGGGAAGTGATTACCGTGGCCTATGGACGTATGCAACACCAGGGGTGTTACACTCGCGCTACCGACCATGAAGAAACCTTCTGATGCCCCTGTGATGGTGTATAACAGTTTTAATAATTTTAGAACTATGCAATGCAGTCTATTATAGACACAGTATGTGGTCAAAGAATATGACACAGTAGAGACTATTCACTAGATTTCAATCATGTCTGGTGAATCGTGAATTGAGGGTTGAATAAATACCGCCACTTCCTTGACATTGATCTTAATTTAAATCGTGAAATTTTTGGTAACGCAGGTGACATTCCAAGCGGACCTGAAGATAACCCACATGCACTCCAGCGAGGGAGAGGTCGTGGAACTAAAGTATAAGTTCTTACCCACGCCTAATGTGGAGCAGTGGCTCCTACTGCTGGAAGATACTATGAGGAACACGAGTAAGTATTACAGGAGCGTCCAGCACCGAATGGGTGGCTACCGCCTCCAAGAGCGGTTTACTCTGGTGGTGGATATAAGACACAGGTACTTCCATCACATTCCTTAGAACGCCAACTTGAACTTATCCTTGAATCACCTTAACCCCTCGTTTTCACCTAAGTATAAAACATGTATTTGACAATATAGGTATTTAAACTATCATGGTCACTGACATCAGTATCAGAATAAACGGGATATTTACCATGTTTCATTATTTTGAGTTTCCGATATTGATCGAACGTGATCGAGATCGGGTTCGAGTTTGTAGTGAGAGTGAAACCAATAGTAGTGCAGATACGCGTAGTAAAAGAACTCGAAAGAGGGTAGATTGATATAATTACTCCTAGAAGAAAAAACTTTTTCTTTGTTCACCGCCAATACTCCAGTTCCTCCGTGATCATGGTGCTTGCAACAGCGCCGAAATATCGGAAACTCAAAATAATGAAACATGGTAAATATCCCGTTTATTCTGATACTGATGTATTTGACAAGTTACAATATGTCAGAGACTTTTAAACTTGTTTACAACTTGTTGGCTATACATACTATGTGAACAAAAAATAATCTGAGACAGTCTCAATACATGTATAAAGCAAGTATTGTGTTTTGTCTAGTCTTCTACAAGTCTTAGTGAAAACGAGGGGTAAGATTAACTAATAGATGATATCAAACTAATTTTGAATATTTTTGTGCATAAAATTTCAAACGAATAAATCTTGGGCAAAAATAGGCTTCTTCATCTTAGCCTTAATTCCAGTTGTATCTGAATCTTTTAACTAGGAGTCCGGAATACAGTATTTTTTTAAATTCTTTATTGCACACATACACAGTACAGAGATCATAAATAAAACATATCAAAGAAAATGGACAAAGGCGAGCTTAACTCAGAATGAGTTCTCTCCCAGCAAACCTTTGAGTAGCAGAGAAGCATATAGTGATGAAGGGGGATGTGACTTCTTTCATTCTAACTACGGGTTTGACTGATTTTCGATATTTTCCATGAAGCGATATGGTTTATTGAAGCATAGTACATAAAATATTCTATTATAATATACAATTACTTACAAATTAATATAAAACTATGCTAACTATACAATATATACAAAAATGGAATAGATAAAAAGAGGGAGACTGTAATTTTAGGCATCGAAAAATTCCTCCCCATCGATCTCTACTGGTACCGTGCCCAAGTGGCTGGCGGCATTACCACGCTGAATGGCGATGCCAATTCTTTGAGCGAGGTAAAGGCCAGCCTTATGGTCACGGGAAGCGTCGATTAGTCGCTTCGCTATTTCTTTGAATAGTGCGCGCGCGCTTGGACCCCACGGACCCAACGTTTCGACTCCAAACGGCTCAAAAATATAATTACCAGTTAAATTGGTATATTTGCGCCGTTTGAGAGTCTCCGCTGATGCAGCAGCAGCGCATGCGCAGTCCATCGTACTTGGAAGATGGGAAGGCGCCAGGGTGTCGACGCAAGTTGCATCCCACACCAAAGGCCTACCCATCTTCCAAGGTATCAACGACATACCGTTCGGTCTCTTACCATCGTCGCGAGCCAAACCAACAGGTTCAAGTATAGCTGGCACGCCGGCGGTGACAAGAGCTCGACGGATAATATCGTTAATGTTTGCATGTCGGGACATGCGGCCTGCGCTCCTGTTGCAAGACAATCCGTGATGTCCAAGGCTATCGACAGCATGCGATGAAGCGATTGCACAATATGCGATATTATTAAGAGAAAAGTCCACTCAATATGATATCAGTTTCAGAACATTTTTGCTAACAAAATAGAAAAGTGCTGTTGAGAGCAATTTAAAACTCGATAATAGATGATATTTTAACACCTCTTCCAGTTCGTCTAACTCTGATTGCGGGCCTGGAGGAGTTGTGGGAGACCCCCCGCCAGTCGTGGGTGCTGCGTTGGCCGGGGCAGGTGGTGCTCGCCGGCTCGCAGGCCGCGTGGACAGCGGGCGTCGAGACCGCTATCGCGGAATACCGCGTGGAGCAGTTCTATGGTGAAATGCTGGAGCAGGTATTCCTCCTTTAAAATATCATCAACATCATACGCACGCCAATTATGGTTGAATTCGCGGGTCGGTCCTACTACTTTTTCTATGGAAAGGCTGTTTTTCATGAGTTATCGGAGAATGATAGTTGTTTGATCCTAAAACCCCACTGGAAAGCGAAGGAAGGAAGGTAAGTTAGACGGCAGTCGCTCCCGCAAAATTCAATATATTTAAGTCAGGTCAAGAATAATAATAGCAGGGACGACCCCAGACTTCAAAGTATAGGCTTACTGCAGGTAACCGGTATTCGCTGTGATGATGATGATTATGACCTAAACATGAAGATATTTTAGGAACATTTTTGAACATATGTTCATCCCCGTAGCTGGAGAGTCTCCGCGCGCTGGTGAAGTCGGACCTGACGTTCTTCCAGCGCGAGGTGCTGTGCGCGCTCATCGTCATCGAGGTGCACGCGCGTGACGTCACGCGTATGCTTGTCGACGAGAGCGTGCGACACGTGGCCGACTTCCAGTGGATCTGCCAGCTCAGGTGTGTTGGGATTCCTTCGGTTAATATTATTGTCGGACTTCATTTGTAAGGGATAAGCCATCAGATAATGAATGCTCTCGACCTTGAACAACATACGTTAGCAGGAGGGCCTTAGCCACAGACTAAGGCCCTCCTACTAACGTATTAACGTTGCTTGCCCAAAAACCATGAGTACCTTTGAGAATGCAAGCAAAGTGGTTGCACATTGGGCAAACAAAATTTGACAAATGATATGTCGTCGATACGACTGTGGAAGAAAGGTGTTGTCGACATGGGGTGTAGATTTAGCTATTAATTACTGTTCCAATAGGAATCGGTGCCAGAGAGCCTCAAGAGGATTGTTTTTTTTTTTTTTTTTTTTTTTTTTTTATATAGGACACGTCAATTGGACTTCGCCTTGCCTGATGGTAAGCTGAAGGCAAAATCCCAGAAAAGAGGGTCACCATTACTTACACATACCGTGTGACAATGGTGACACTCAGCTTGACGGCCTTATCATATGCTTTTTCACGCCCCGCTTAAAGGACCCGGGACTGTAGGAAGAAGGAAACACGTGAGCTGGTAATGAATTCCAGGCCTTAATGGTGCGACAGAGGAAAGAGTCTCCGAACCGCTTGGTTCTTGATCGGATGTTTTGCACCGTGTGCGGATGACATCTAAGACCTGCACGCGTTGTCCTGTGTAGGAAAGGGGAGGGTGGGACTAATTGGAAGAGCTCATCAGAACACTCCCCATGGTACAGACGGTAAAATACAGCCATGGACGCAACATCTCTACGCAGCTGTAAAGGTTCTAGGGTGTTCGTGATCTCGGGATTCCCAATGATGCGGATCGCACGTCGCTGCAACCTGTCGAGAGCATCTAGTAAGTACTTTGCTGAACCATCCCAGAGATGCGAGCAGTACTCCACACAGGAGCGAATTTGTGTCTTGTATAGAAGACACCGCTGCTCCGGCGTGAAAAATCGTCTCACTCTGTTCAGGACTCCGAGTTTTCGTGAGGCTGTTTTGATGATGCTTTCGATGTAGTTTTTGTTATTCAGGTTGCAGCGAACATCCATACCTAGGATATTGAGATTGTCCTGCAGCGGCAGTGGCGTGCTCTGAAGAGTGGGGAGGGGAAGGAAAGAAGATACTTTTGCTGTAAACGCACATGCCTGCGTCTTCTTGGCATTGAACTCAACCAGGTTCTCAGAGCCCCATTGAGAAATGTGATTCAGAACCCCGTCAAGCTCAGTGACAAGAAGCTGCCTTTTCTCTGCGATATCTGACTGCTTGGCCGCTGGATGTCCATGATAACTCCCATGTAAAGTGCTATCGTCTGCATAACAATGAACATTGCCGGTAGACAGCATGTCGTTGATATGCAGAAGAAAGAGAGTGGGTGATAAGACGGACCCCTGGGGCACGCCAGCATTAACCTGCAGAAACTCTGAAGCTCGTCCGTCACAAAGGACGCGAATACGGCGCCCCTGCAGGAAGCTAGCAACCCAGTTGCACAGCCTAGAAGGCAGACCAAAGGCAGGTAGCTTAGAAAGAAGCGATTTGTGCCAGACTCTATCGAAAGCTTTGGCGATGTCAAGACTAATTGCCAGTGACTCGCCGTGCTTGTCCATAGCCTCACCCCAAAGATGGGTAACGTATGCTAGAAGATCACCCGTTGACCGTTTCGGTCTGAAGCCATATTGCCGGTCATTAATTAAGGAGTGATCCTCTAGGTGCCGCATGAGCTGTTTGTTAATTATGTGCTCAAACACTTTGCACAGCACTGAGGTGACGGCTATGGGTCGATAGTTGGCTGGCTCCGAGCGATCCCCCTTCTTGGGAATCGGCTGAACATTTGCCTCTTTCCAAGGCAAAGGCACTGTACCCGAACTGTAGGATAGCCGGTACAGGCGCGTAAGCATTGGAGACAACTCCGCTGCACATTTTTTCAAAACTACCGCTGGAATACCATCCGGACCACTGGCTTTCCGGACATCGAGTGATTGCAGCACTGCACGGACATCGCGTTGCCTGATATGGATATCAGGCATCGCGTGGTCACTGTCGGGTAGTGTTGGTGGCTGCGTACCACAATCATCGATTCGGGAGTTGGCCGCAAAGAGATTAGCCAGCAGATTTGCCTTCTCTTGCGACTCATGGGCCAGGGATCCATCAGGGTTACGCAGCGGAGGCAGCGAAGGCTGACAGAAGTTGGCTTGCACGGCTTTAGCCAGTCGCCAGTAGCCACGGCTTCCCGTGGGATGCATCACTAGCTCTTGACCAAGCCGTGTTATGCGCAGGGCATCCGCTCTGACATAGGCCCTTCTACAGACCTTTGTGGCTCTGTTGTACGCTGCCTTGAAGTGGCCCAGATTGGGATGGCGCGTGGCGCGCGCCCTTACCCAAGCGCGGTACGCAGACTGTTTTTGTTCAACAGCTTCCGCGCACTCGCGCCCGAACCAAGGGCGCACCCCGCGGTCACCGGTGACATCGGTGTATGAGATATAGTATTCCATACCCAGACCGATCTCACCGGCGACAGCAGTAGCACAATCCGATGGGTTCTTACCTTCAAAGCAGCGCTCAACCCACGGGATGGACGCAAAATAGTCACGAAGTCCATCCCAGTCCGCTGACGAGTAGTGCCAGAGACGCCGCTTCCCCTGCACGGGTCGTGGGGGCGCCATAATAGGCACCGTGGAACAGACCAGGCAGTGGTCAGAGTTGCCTAACGCGGCTCGCACCGATACACTGTACCGGTCCGGATCACTCGTCAGCAGAAGGTCTAGCAGAGAAGGTGCTTGGCCTGACCTTCTTGGTATCCTAGTGACCTCGTGCACCAATTGGGTCAGGCCGTGCGCCAGAGCAAATGCGTGGGCGGCTCTTCCCGCATGGTCTGTTTTGGAGGAGCCCAACCAGATCTCGTGGTGGGCGTTAAAATCCCCCAAAAATACCATTTCGGCATTCGGAAATCGCTCCTGCGCATCATCTGCCGCCTGACTCAGATATTCAAAGAGTCGAGTTGTCTCAGCATCTCCTGTATGGGAACGGTAGAGGCACACATAGATCTGACTCGTAGGGCCATGGTCTACGTGTACCCAAAGGACGGATGGGTCCTCTAGGCAGCGCAAACGGCGACAGCAAACATCCGCCCTAACAAACACGCACACCCCGGCTTTTGCACGAAAACTTTCCTCAAGAACATAGCCAGGGTAGAGCAAGTAGGTCGTGTCGTCAGGGCGGTATATTTGCGTCTCCGTTAGAAAAAACATGGCAGGTTTCGCCGTCTCTAGGTGTTGGTGGACGGCGTTGAGGTTTGCATGGAGCCCACAGATGTTAGTGGACTCCACCTCAAATAGCAAGCTTTTGGGAATGTGACGAGCCGCTGTGTTGCCTTTTTCTATAAATTGCGCTGCCATGAGTTTGGGTGGGAGAAGGCGTGAAAAAAAGAAGTGATTGCCGCCGCAGCACCGTGTGACAAAGCGCGGGATATTGGTTTTATCTATGAATGTGAGGCATGGCGAGAGCCGACGCGCCGAACGGAAGGGCCCCCGTACCCCCCCGAGTACGGTCGCCGGGCTCCCAAATCCGGTCACCAACCGGCACGACGAACCATATCGGGATTATGCGCGGCCTGGTGAGGCAGCCTCCCAAGGTGGTTAACCCCAGTTGGGCCCCTGTACTATACCGCGGGCGGCCAGCGGCACCACCGTTTCTACAGGTCTCCCTGTTCGGCGCATCGCCCCGCGCCATCCCCACTAGACTACGCCAAGACCCACTGGTCCCACTAGTGCTGCGACAACCACCACCTCTGCCCGGCTATGCACATGCTGACCCCTGAACACAATCCAACCGAGATTGAATTGCTATGGAGGGTTTTTCGCAATAGTGCACGGTGGTACCTACCCGGTCGAAACTTGAGACAAATTTGTGCCACCAAGTTTCTACCACCAGTAAGTTGTTTCAGGCAGCAGGGCCAAGAGCTGAATACAGAGGCGGTACTCCTACAATCATGACAAGATATATTTCATAACTGAATACAGCAATATAATAACCATTTGTTCCAGATATTACTCGATCGTAAAGCCCATGGAGCCCCTAGAGCCAGGCGAGATGCCCGTGATCTACCAGGACGAGAAGTGCCTCGACACGTCTGCCTACTACCGCCAGTTCAGTCAGAACTCGTGTGACGTGCGCGCGCTCAACTCCGTGTTCACCTACCAGAACGAGTACCTGGGCAACAGGTGGGCTGCACATTTTGTCAATGTTTTTACTTTTTATTTTTACTGTTGAGTGATGGCCCATGTTGGAATTTATTGATACACATATCGAGAAAACACTTGTACTTTTTCCACAGTATTTATTATTAGACCTGACCAGTTTCGCCTTACGACGTCATCAAAGGTTCACAATGACATTTAAATACATTCTTTCTGAACACTACCACACGCAGCCATAGGAGGTAGGACACGGCAGTATTTCCGCCCAATTGAGCAGTCCGACTGGGGAAGTACCACAGAGTAAGTAATGGAAGTACCTCCGCCCTACAGAATACCGCGGTTATAATAACTTCGTGCTGGGAACAGCGGAAAGTAGGGTAGCCAGAGCTCACTGGAGAATTTGTGCTGTCAGTGGGATGACTAAAGGCTTGTCCTGCTTTGTCCTCTGCACAGACGGCACAGAGACTCTGTGCTTACAGGGTCGGCAGAGCGAGTGTGGCATCTCTGGTGTTACACACGTCTATAGGCCACGCTAACTACTTTCCATCAGGTTGGCCTTGCGCATGTCTGCCATCTAAGTGGTATAAAAAAAGCCATATTTCATATAGATTTTGAAGTTCAGTTCTTCATTTAAGTACTTACTCGTACCTATTGTGTGTAACTTATTTGAAGTCGGTACAAAATGGTGTGCTGCTTACACTCCGACATTCAATCCCTATTTTCATCTTTCACAGAGTTCTTCCTTTTTTTTCGATCTGTCTCTTCAATTGTGTAAGTGCCGGCAAACTTATTGAAGAAAAGCCTGATAGTTCGAGTATAATATTGCACTGACCAATATACCAACAAAAGAACTTATCAACAAATGATGCGTGCCCGAGCGTCCTTAATTGGTTAAATGTAATCTATGATTCATTGTATAGCGCCCCGCCATTGCGTATCGCGCCCTACGCCTATTGCTCGGGATACATATCTTGTACCTAAAATGCGCTCTACTTGTATACGCGTAGTACACATTTCTTGGGTGTCTTTTCCGGATAGCACAGAGTGCTACGGTGGTGGACGAGCTCAAATTCACAAAGTATAGATTATTACAAAATAATCCACGTGTGCCAAGGCCTCGTTTGTCTCGCGATTGTCAAGATTCCTAACAAACTCGTACTCCGCAGCCAGAGTACATTGTCATGAAGTTTGCCGGACTTTTTAACAGTCTACTTTCATACTAGCTAATCATGTATACATCTTGATCATACGCACCAAGTGGAATAGGGACACAGTGCTTACGGCCGAGTGCTCGGTATATGTGAACGTGGCGCTAAGTAGGTACTCCACACGTCCCGTGCTCTCGGTCGAGTGCTCGGTATATAGGTGTATACATGATTAGCTAGTATGAAAATACGACTGTTATAAAGACCGGCAAACCTATGTGTGTGTGTGTGACCAAGGCAGTACTGTGTGTGCAGCGGGCGGCTGGTGATCACGCCCCTGACGGACCGCTGCTACCTGACGCTGATGTGCGCCATGCACCTCAAGTTCGGCGGCGCGCCCGCCGGGCCCGCCGGCACCGGCAAGACCGAGACCACCAAGGTAATATACTTAACTAGCTGTTGTCAGGCGGCTCCGCTTGTTATTCGTTCCCTCAACTCATGGCACATTATTCCTACTTATGTTACATCTATAGTGGCATAAATCTGGCAATTTTTGGTGAGTATTTGTTCCAAACACATAAAACGTATAACTAAAATTTTAAAATGTTTTCTGCAGGATTTAGCGAAGGCTCTAGCAGTTCAATGCGTTGTGTTCAACTGTTCCGATCAGCTGGACTTCATGGCTATGGGCAAATTCTTTAAAGGATTAGCTGCGTGAGTATTGTCATAAAGGCTAATTACCCATTACCCCGATGACTGTATGTAATATAATCTTCAACTTTCTCTGAGCCTTTATTCCCCAATCCTCATACCAATTTCCCAGTTACGTCCAAAGTTTGGAGCCCGATATCCAACAATGGATTTGATTATTATGTCGGCTTTACGGGAAGTGACTGCCGTCTGATGTCCCAATTCTGAGACGAAAGTCTTTAGCAAGTATGGCTTGAACCTCAAGAAAGTTGGTAAGGTCTTTTTTATGTCTGCGCAAAATCCCCTCGGATACACCTTCCCCTCCCCTCCTACTGATGATGGTAAGTATCTTTTTTTAAATTATTGTATATGATGGTAAGTACGTCGGATGAAGTTATGAAGTTGCAGTAACGTTTCCTCACCAGATCTGGAGCTTGGGCGTGTTTCGACGAGTTCAACCGAATTGACATTGAAGTGCTCTCTGTCGTTGCTCAGCAGGTATTACCAGTATACTTTAAGTTTTGACCGTGTGGTTCCCGGCAGAGGAGAATTTGGAACACCCCATTTCTTCCCACTCGGTGTCGTACAAGGCGACTAAGGGATAGGGCTGTTTAACAGATATATACAGCCCAGACTCAGCCTCAAATGCATGGGTTGAATCAAGAATAGTGCCCGAATGGACGGCAATAGGCTCACCTCCTGTTACATGGGATCGAATTTAATAATTGGTGAAATGTGGGTTTTGATTGATTCACCACTGCCTAATCCTTCGGGGATAGAGGCGTGATTATATGTGTATATATGTATGTATGTTTAAGTTCTGGGCATAGATAGCGTGTCTGAATGTTATTGTTGTTCCTCTTCATCCATATATCTACATATTATGATACGAGTTCATAGCCAACCGCATTTAGCAGCATCAGCAGCTGACGATGAGTCGGTCATGTAGGTACTGCAGCTATTATATGCGGTCGGCTACGAACACGTACCTTTAGTTAAAGTGTACCTCGGGAATTATTGATGTTAAGATTCTAATGATGGTTGCTGATCATCTTAGCGTTGTTGTCGGTAGCATCTGAGGCTTTCACTTCAGAGCCCAGGGTTCCCTAGTACCTTCTCATTCTTTTGGTTCGTTCGTTTGGTCGAACCTCTCAATGCCGAGAGGTACTATTAGTATTTAGTAGGAATGTCAGCAGCAGAGCTTCGTCCGTCTATCACCACATGTAGGTGTGCTCGGCGCCACCTTGAAGCATTGACGATGCGATCCCTGATTCATTGCAAATTCATTGTTTTCTTCTGTTACACCACAGATAGTAACTATACAGAAGGCGCAAATAGCTCACCAGGAGCGGTTCATGTTCGAGGGCGTGGACCTGCCACTGAAGCCGTCCTGCTCCGTCTTCGTCACTATGAACCCTGGATATGCTGGTATGTTACATAGGTCATCATCACTATCCTCCTTCGAGGCTATTTCCAACTCAGAAACTGCCGAACGGCCTCTCCTGTGAAGCGACTGCTATCAGATCTCAACAACTCAATGGCGATCTGCTTCGAAGGCAATTCCATCGCACCCCTGAACCATCTACGGCCCTTGAGGTGCCCCCTCCGGTGTGGTAAAACTACGTTGTCTCCATCTTACCTCAGAATGGGGAAATGGGGTGCGTCTTGTCTTCGTACCATTTTACCATAATTCGTAATGAAACATTTTCTCCAACTCCAGGTCGTACGGAACTACCAGACAATTTAAAGGCCCTGTTCCGTCCTATCGCCATGATGGTGCCGGACTACGCACTCATCGCCGAGATCTCGCTGTTCTCGTTTGGTTTTGGTGAGGCCAAGATACTTGCCGGCAAGATCACCACCACCTTCAGGCTCAGCTCCGAACAGTTGTCTGCTCAGGTGAGCCATTTATTATTACTTCTAAGTATTTTAAAACCTGAGAACCAATACAACTAAAACCACTTTTTTACGGATTCTAACGCATTGGGGGTGACTAAAGATCTTTAGTCACTCCGCAACGCGATAGGATCCTACACGTAATTTGAAGTTTAAGTAATCTGAAAAACTTGATGAGTGGTATTAGCGTAAATCTCCGACAGCACCATACAATACAACTTTTATTATTAAACATGTTCTGGCAAATTGGGCTCAATGTTTTTTTTTGCGTCCGGTAATCCCTCTGCAGCCGCGGCCGCTCCCGCCTCAGCCGGAATTTGCCGTAGGTAGCAAATAATAGCAATACCCAGAGTGCATCGCGTATAGATCTTGAACTATGGGTACCCATGGGTTGCGGGAACGGTATCAACATTTCACGTGAGAGAAGCCGTGAGTAACAACTAGTGCACCAGATTAAATAAATATTTTACAACATTCCTCACAACGCTATCTATGGTAAGCACACCATGGTAAGCATAGCTAAACTGGCTTGTATTATGGAATATAGAATGCGGATAAACATATTTAGATACATTTTTTTGTAAATATATGTGTATTTGCACAGCGGGAATTGAACCCGCGCCCCCCGTATAGCAGTCACGTTCTACCGCTACGCCACAGAGGCTGTCAAAGTATTTATGGTGTACAATGAAGAATACAAATATTCCTTCATAATCACGTAGGACCACTACGACTTCGGCATGCGAGCAGTGAAGACCGTCATCACGGTGGCCGGCAACCTGATCCGGCAGATGCCGGATGGAGACGAGAGGCAGATCGTGCTGCGCGCGCTGAGGGACGTCAACGTGCCCAAATTCTTAGCAGATGACTTACTGTTGTTCAATGGTTAGCAGTTTCAAACTAGGACTACTATTTTTCCAAGCGACAACGACTACGACGATGATGACAAGCGAGTATAATATAGGGTTCTTCGAGAAGGGCATTAGAAGATTTCTACAGAGTCAACAGCACTAGTGTGATGCCTCTGGTATTGCACACGTCCTTAGGCCCCGGTAGCCACCTTACATCAGGTCCACCTCTCCACCGCGTGTCCACCGCGTGCTGCGTCTACCTTATATACCTTAATTTACCGTTCAGTTCGATAATATTTTAAATCCAATAATGCAATTTTAGTTCTCGTCAAATTCGGACCCGAAACTCTTTTGAGAATTTTCATGATTTAACGCATTATCTGACTTGGCCATTCAAGCCCAGTTGAAAAATTCACACCGTACAGGTAGGTATATTTAAGTAGCTATATTATATATCAATCAATTAATTAGCATATTGCAGTCCACCGCTGGACATAGGCCCGATATCCCGACCTTCCGCATTTACCTATAAAAGGTTCCGAATGTTTGACCTTGACTCCAGAGCTAGGTATTAAAAACCTGTATTTCAGGAATCGTAGTCCATCAATATTTGTAAATATTTTGCGCCGTTTCCAGCCAGGAGCTTTATTTCTCCCTATCGAAGAAGTCTATGTAGCGATTTGAGGAACGTTTTATTTCCAGGAATAATATCGGATTTATTCCCGCGTGTGGAGATACCGGACGTGGACTACGGCATAATGGAACAGTCCATCAGAAATATGCTCGTCAAGAGGGGCTACGACGACTTGTACAGTACGTTCTATTGTACCTATTGTTGTTTATATGTTGCTTTTATATGTTTAAGTTACTTCCCGATCACATCCGAGGCTTTCACCTTGGAGTTCATAGACCACTTCATATGATTAGACTTCGTAGACCTTGAGAGTTGTAAGATGAGATTGTTTTCCAGCGTTCATATTCAAAGTGATACAACTGTACGAAACGACAGTGGTGCGGCACGGACTCATGTTGGTGGGCCCGGCCGGCTCCGGCAAGACCAAGGTGAGTGAGACATTAACTGGCATTAACCGAACTAAAGCTTTCATCTCCCTATCACTACAACTCCCACTTCTGCCCCAGTGTTACGAAGTGCTCCGTGACGCGCTGACAGCGATCAAGGGCAAGCTGGCCCCGGACGGGTTCCCCTTCACGCCGGTGCACACGTTCGTCGTCAACCCCAAGTCCATCACCATGGGGCAGCTGTACGGGGAGTTCGATCTACAAACTCACGAATGGTAAAATTTTCTATCAATCAATTAGCTTATTGCAGTTCACTGCTGGACATAGGCCTCTCGCAATATGTGCCATTGCTCCCATTCCTCGCTTTCTGCATTCAGTCAATCTCGGCCACGTTTTTCAGGTCGTCAATCCATTTGGCTAGAGAGCGCTTTCTCACAGTCTCCACTATAGTAGCTAAATATAAGAAAAACACTGAATAAACGTCTTCTCTTACCAGGACGGACGGTATTCTTTCGAGCTTGGTACGCGCCGGTATAGCCGTCGAGGACATGGACAAGCGCTGGTATGTCTTCGATGGGCCCGTGGACGCCGTGTGGATCGAAAATATGAACACCGTATGTCAAAATTATGACGGTTACTAGTAGATACTAGTAGATAGTTTGAACCGAAAACTGAAGTGACTTCTGTGCCCCTAGCACGAAAAACTGTCGTAATCGCATCTCTACTGTGAACCTGAGTGTGTGTGAAGCCGGCCAATCGCAATGCTCCGTTCTCTCGATACGATTAAGATAGTTTTTCGTGCTAGGAGTACTGGATACATACGTAAGTAAATAATAAGTCCGTCGTTAGCGTTAGGTACGGGACGAAAGTTTTGGATATTTCATGGTAGCCCTCCGATGTACCTGGATTACTATTTGCAGGTATTAGACGACAATAAGAAGCTGTGCCTGTCGAGCGGCGAGATCATGAAGCTGACGGACCGGCAGCGCATGATCTTCGAGGTGGCGGACCTGGCCGTGGCCTCGCCCGCCACGGTGTCGCGCTGCGGCATGGTGTACGTGGACACGCAGGTGGTGGGCCTGCCGCCGCTCGTCAACGCCTGGATGAAGAGCAACCTGCCGTCGGTAAGAGGGAACTTCCCGCAACTGTCACTGTGCCACAGTACTTACACCACAAGATCAGTCCATCAAAAGGTTATCTGGAAGAGATCGCAAACAACGATAAGACTACACATTACTCTATCTCTGTTGCTATGTACAATTATGTTATATGCTTCTTTTACTGCCTCACAAATGGTGGAGAAATCAAGTAATATATAACCTCCATTTTTGAAGTCTGTTAAAAATAACAATGTCTATGACCAAACTTGGTTGTCCGTACAGCTAGCCGACAACATTCGCAAGACCCTGCCGAGCCTCATCAGCACGTACCTATACCCCGCTCTCGAGCTGCTGCGCGAGCGCCTCACGGAGCTGGTGGTGTCCATCGACTCGTCACTGGTGCTGAAGTTTCTCGAGCTCATCGACTTCAGGCTGCGGCCGCTCACTGGCAAAGATGACAGACCTCCTCCGGGACCAGCGTTCCTCGCTTTAATGCGTAAGTAGAACTGGATTAGTTTCATTTTTCGTAATGGGGTATCGTTTTAAGTGGCAGTAGGTAGTAGGACTGAAACCCGTGCGAAGTGTGGGATCTCAGATACCGGGGTGAAAGGTGACCTGTGAGGCATGGCCCTCGCACCCTGTGTTATCCAGGACCATCTCCAGTTTCGAGATGCTCTACTCAAGTGTGGGAACCACAGCGTCCTCATCTTGCTCCGGAAATGGCGGGTAGAGCATAGTGCCTATAGGTAATTTTGAATGTCTAAGAAATTAATCTCAATTTCAATAATACAATGCAATCTTACCATTTGTGAACTCAACGTAAACCTCACTGTTTCAGATCCTATAAATTTAAATATGGTGGCCCGTAGTTTGACGGATTCAATTGTAGGCGGATCATATATAATGTGTACGAAAATAATGACGCGTGGCTTAAACTATAAGTACCTAAAGCAAATACCATTGATTACTACTGTTGTTTCCATTGCCCCAGCTCGCCTAGCCCCCCTATGGGTGGTGTGGTCGGTGATCTGGTCGGTCGGCGCGACCTGCGACCACAACAGTCGCGCGGTGTTCTCCGACTTCATACGGGAGAAAGCGGCAGCGGCTGGCCTCAACCCGCGGTTCCCGGCGACCGGCATGGTCTATGATTATACGTTAGTTTTCATTGTCTTTATCGTTTTAAAGAAGAACTTACCTTCATATCCAAACATACATACACGGGTCAAAATAATTGGGTATTTTCCTGTAGCTAAAATATATTATTTAACTGAGTTTATTAAATTAACAATGGTAAAAGAGTGGTAAACTTTACGTCGATTCTTATTTTTATTTATTTTTAATCATCTTTCCAGCCCTTTATAGTAAATTATATGACTATTGAATATTATGACGTCACAATAATTTATTACATGCAAGTTTTCTTATAACTTATCGTTTTGACGTTTAGTAAAAAGTAACTAATTTCACTAGTCAGTCATATAGCCAATTATGTACTGCAAAGAGGGCAGGACAGAGGCACTCGAAACTGAGGCCTATTTTATGACAGTAGAGGATGCTCGAAATGTGTAATTTCTAGAAGCAGATGGCGAGCTGTTAACGCTGTCTACCTCGGAGGGAAAATAGTTTGAGCATTATTATGTATGTTTGAATAATTCAATCGTATGATTTTTTGTAGCTGTTAAAAAATATTGAATAAATAAAATACTCTCATTACACTAAAATAATGGAGCCAAATGGTCTTTGTGACCTCTCATTGCGCCACAGGGGATAATCGTAACCCTTCCCAATGCCTATGGCTAATTTATGACTTGTTAGATAAGTATATGTAAGAAAGGCCTAGCTGCTACTTCGTTACTAATGGGTAGTGGATGTCAAATAGCACTCGCTTCTCAAAAAATATCGAAATTCAGCCAAACATGCAGTTGCACTGCAAAATGCCAACCCTACATTCCGAGATTAAAGCTTCAGATGCGTCCAGGATTAACACTAGTAGGATGCTGATATTTAAAGCTTGTCCATAATGTGACATATCCTATAGCTTGCACGATGGCGGCTTCACCGACCTGACGGAGGACGGCGAGCCAGCCGCCCCCTACTGGTACAACTGGATGGCCAAATTACCGGAATACGAGGTGGACCCTGAATGGCAATACGCGGGTGAGTGCACTAGTTTGTCATGCGCGCCTCCCCATACCCGGGAATGAGATGGGGACTCCTTGGTCTCCACACCCGAAGAGGACCGTCTCATAAGAGACGGTTCTGGGCCGGCCGGGGTGCGAGGGATATGTCTTAGATAATCTCACCTCCAGCAACCTGCGGCCCACACAGTCGGCGTGCGTTTAAGTCGGTTCAAGTCCGACATAACCTCCCTCACCGGCTCCGGTGGTTGGCTCCATGGGGATTTTGCGCACATTAAAAATAAAAAAGTGCACAAGTTTGTCAAAAATAAAGTCCAGAATAACCCGCACCTATCAACGTGACTTCATGGGACATAGTACTGACAACTTTTCAAACTCTTTACCTTTCACCCACCTTTCACCAACTAGGTAAATATAGCTGGGTCACAAGGCTACTTTTCAACCAGGAAATAACTGGCCAAGTGCGATTCGGACTCGCAGACGAATGGTTCTCATTATCTGTAATTAGTATTATAGCTTATTATTATAGTTATATTATTTATTATAGTAGTACTTATTATAGTTATAGCGGCAACAGAAGTTACAATTTGTGTGGCTTATTTGCCTCCTCCGGTAAGGTTACAGTCTTTGTCACTTTTAATATCAAGCATAGAATTAGCACTACCCCATACTGACGACTTTATACTGGTGGGGGACTTTAACTTACCTTTCATAAAATGGAATGTTCAAGATAATCTTAATTATCTTATACCATCAAACTATAATAATTCTCTGGGTAATTTGTTGACTGATTTTATGACCACACACCAGTTACATCAATTTAATCCAATTGGCAATAGTGACAATCGGTATTTAGACCTAATCATAACGAACCTCCAACGTACTGAAGTGACTAAAGCCAGTGATATTCTGAGTAAGTGCTACTCTAATCACCCCCCTTTGTTGGCTTCTTTTTCTTACCTTGATGTTAAATACTTAAAACCTTCAACTCATACTGTCTATAATTTTTACAAAGCAGAATACAATAGCATTATATCTGAGCTAACAAACATTGCCTGGCAGAGTGAGCTATGTGGATTGGAAAATGTGAACGAGATGGTCTGTAAATTCTATAATATTTTACATGATATAATCAGTAGATTCGTGCCAAAGCGTAGGTTGTTCAAGTCTAAATATCCCTCATAGTTCAGCCCCGCTCTAATAAAACTATTGACCGAAAAAAATAAAGCTCACATTAGACTGCGCAAATACCAAAACCCTCGCGATGAAATTGAATTTAAACTTCTCCGTTCTAGATGTCATAAACTACATATATGATAAATGTTACAAAAATTACAAGCAGACAATAGAGTCTAACATTAAAAGTGAACCAAAAGCATTTTGGAGTTTTGTTAAAAATAAAAGAGGTGGTCATCCTGCTATGCCAGCCAAAATGTATCTTAATAATTCTACAGCGGAGACTGGGATAGATATTGTTAATTTGTTCGCTGCTCATTTCTCATCCGTGTACAACTCTCAAACACCGCCTCATAGTAGCACCATAGCTAATAAAATAGATACGAGTAGTACATTCTTAACTAGTATACATCTCACTGAACAGGGGGTTCTCCGAGCCATCAAGAAACTGGATGGCACTAAGGGAGCAGGCCCTGATCCTATACCACCATTATTCGTGAAACGATGTGGATCAGCGTTGTTCTTACCTCTATCTCTTCTATACAATCGCTCACTTATAGAAGGAAATTTTCCCGAAATCTGGAAAAAAGCACGTATCCTACCAATTTTCAAGAAGGGTAATGAGGCTGATATACAGAATTACCGACCAATTTCTATCCTTTCTTGTTTCTCGAAGCTGTTTGAGGTTCTTTTATACCCTCTGTTGTCTAATTTGGCTAAACCATATCTCTCGGATCATCAGCACGGTTTTCGAGTCATGTCGTTCAATCGACTCGAATCTTGTTCTGTTTGTCTCGGATCTGTGCCAGCAGGTAGACAGAGGCCTGCAAGTGGATGCTATTTATACTGATTTTAGCAGTGTGTTCGATAAGGTAAATCATGAGATACTTCTGCAAAAGCTAAATAATTTCGGGGTGGGCGGCATCTTGTTAAAGTGGTTCGAATCATATCTCAATAATAGACCGCAGGCTGTTGAGGTATGTGGATATGCATCAGATACTTACCTGGCCAAATCCGGTGTCCCACAGGGATCTCATTTAGGCCCAATTCTCTTTCTAATATTTGTTAACGACATTACTGATCATATCAAGCATTCAAAGTATTTTCTATATGCAGATGATTTGAAAATCTATAATGTCGTAACCAATGACGGGGATGTCGCCTTAATTCAAAGAGATTTGAACAGTATTATGTCGTGGTGTAGTAGCAACCGTATGACTCTTAATGCGAAGAAGTGTTTCTTTATAAAATATTGCAGGAAAATAAAGCCGCTTGCTACTAGCTATGAGATAGATGGCGTACAATTAACAGAGGTACATGAAATCCGTGATCTTGGTATGGTACTCGACAGTCAGCTTAGATTTCACACGCATATTGACGCAATTACTAAAAGGGCAGCACAGTTGCTTGGGTTTATCAAAAGAAACACTAAGGAATTTACTCAGTACCAAACTAAGGTAACTCTTTACAACGCCCTGGTACGTAGCCGACTCGAGTTTGCCTCGGTTGTGTGGAGTCCTTTTTATGACGCTCACTCACTGCGCATAGAAAGCATTCAGAGGACATTCACTAAACACCTTGCTTTTCGGGCCACGGGCTTCTCACATAGGAACTCGTATGACCGTCGTCTTAGTAGGTTTCAAATGAATAGTCTACATGACCGAAGACAGATGCTGGATATCTGCTTTCTCCATAGGGTGGTAAACGGTCAGTTTAAATGTAACGAACTTCTCGGTAAGATCTTATTCTCCGTCCCTCATGGCTATCCCAGGCAACCGATAGTTAAACTTTTTTATACACCATTATGCAGAACCAACCTTGGTATGCAATCGCCTTTGATTCGAAGTTGCTGCAGCTGTAATGACAGGGTCAGCGAAAGCGATGATCTCGACATTTTCAACATCCGCTTAACCGACTTAAAATCAAAGTTACTACCTAGTTGTGTTGCTTGAAAATTTTGGTTTCATGTTTGTATTTTGTTTGTAGTCGCCATTACAATTTGTTTTTGCTACTGGCACTAGCACTGTTCTGATATTTTTGTGAATGTTATGTACACCGTAATTGTTATATGTATCTTGACTTTACCAATAATTGAAATTTGTGTGAATTATGTAATACATGTAATGTGGTTGTACTTATTTAATAAATAAATAAATAAACAGAAATACATTATCAGTCAAAATTTCAACTGTCTAACTTTCACGAGATACACCAGGACAGACAGACAGACATGCAGCCGGACAGCAGAGTCTTAGTAGTCGGATTAATTGCAAGTTTAAATGCAATTAAATGTGCCCAACACTAAGTCTTTGTAATAGCGTTTAGTTTTTACTCTTTGAATACAGTAAGGAACACTAAATAGTATTTTTTTAGATAAAAATATACTTATCCTCATACATTATAGCGTGCAGCGCTGGCAACAGCTATTAATCTACTAATTTGGATTTATAGATATTGAAGTCCCAACGTTGGACAACGTCCGCAGCGCGGCAATCCTGGGCTACAAGATACAGAACTGGAACCACGTGGTGTGCGTGGGCCCCACCGGCACGGGCAAGACCGTCACGATTAACTCCAAACTGTCGCACGGGCTGAATAAAAAGTTCATATGCGAGTTTTTGATGTTTTCAGCTAGGACATCAGCTAATCAAACACAGGTAAACTGCGTTGTAGCTGGAATTATGCTTATTGTCAGCTATTTTTCAATTTTTACCGAAAGTAATCTGATCGCAGCACATAACATTTCATAGACAATAAAATAGAAATTGATTATTTTCATCTTATCTCTGAAATGAATTGAAATGAAATATGTTTATTTGCAGAAATATGGTAGGTACAGGGTTTTAAACATAAATATAAGAATCGCATATTTCGTCAGTCAATGTTCTGACATGCAAAATATAATGTAGCTAAAATAATGCTCAATTGAAATATTTGGATTAAATCGCCATTTCAAATGCTTTCATAAATCATTGTCAAATTAAATAAATTAATAAATTCGTAATTAATAACATTGAACTCAGAAAAATTTAAACAATAATCAATTGAACACAGAATAAAACATGGTATTATGTCATAAATTAATCACAGTCAAATAAATAAATAAAATTTAAAAATTCAAAGCTACCAATATCGAATTCAAAATAAATAATAATCAATTGAACATTTAATTACGCTCACTTAAATAATCATTCAACGAATAGAACATTTGATCCAATAACCACAATTTGACAACATGACAGTGTCAATATTTTAAATTTTCTAAAATATGGTTTACACGATTCATAGGGAGGGATTCCTGCCATAGCCCGGATGCATCTTTTCTGGGCTAAAAATGCTCAAGTAGCATTTTGTCGAGTGTGACAAAACTAGACATTTGAAATTGGTGTAGGTACCTTCTTTTGTGCGGAAATCGACAAGAATACCCACCCGCCGGCCGGCGACTAAAATTTTGGATGCCAGGGTGTATAGTGACCTATAAGGTTGTAAAGGGACCCAGACTGACCCAAGGTCATCTCTGGTTTCGAGAAGCCCCTATGTTCCGTTGAATGGATGAACGAATTTAATGTGCTACTTAGCACTTAAATGATTAATAGTGTCTCTTGCAGGACGTCATAGACAGCAAGCTGGAACGTCGCCGGCGGGGAGTGTTCGGCCCCCCGCCAACCAAGCGACAGGTCTTCTTTATCGACGACCTCAATATGCCCGCGCTAGAAGTAAGTGCACACAATATCTCGGCAAACATATTTTTGGGCGATACCATATCACAGATATTTTCTCTCTTCTTTGATCTCTTTTCTCTTTTCTCTTTTCTCTTTTCTCTTTTATTTTATTTTATTTATTTTATTTTATTCTTTCAGAAAAACTTACAGCTAAAATACAGAATAAAAACAATTGTAACATAAAATGGCCAATTACAAGTTTTTGCAATTAAATCAGATTTCTCTTTTCTCTTTTCTCTTTTCTCTTTTCCCTTTCTCTTTTCTCTTTTCTCTTTTCTCTCTTCTTTTTTCTCTTTTCACTTTTCTCTTTTCTTCATTATCTCTTCTTTTACTTCTCACTCGTAGATTTTTAGTGTAAAACTTCTGCCGGCTCATAATACAATGTTCTTTAAATTCTGTAAGGCTTGTGGCTAAATAACTCGTTGAGTTCAGCTCGCCTTGGTATATTGTTATTAGCTTTTCGCATAGATATACTTTCATGTTTTTTTCCATGTATAATTGACAATAGAGATACGATTGCACTATGAAAAAAGCACTAAGAGCTATATCTCCTTTGTCGACTGTACAATGAAGAATGAAATATTTATATTTATATTTTACAGGTTTACGGTGCCCAGCCGCCTATCGAATTACTCCGGCAATTTATGGACTTCTCTGGTACGTTTCTTTTAAGCATAATATAATCACTAAATATTCTAAATATCATGTCATGTCATCAATAGGGCCGAAAACAATATCTACTATTTTTACTTTCTTTTGAATATCAAGCTCAGAACTTTTTTTTTCTTTTTATACAACTTAGGTGGCAGACAAGTACACGGTCCACCTGATGGAAAGTAGTTGCCATGACCTATGAACGTGTGTAACACCAGTGGAGTCACATCCGTGCTGCCGACCCTGTAAGAACATAGATTTTGTGCCGTCAGTGTAGAGGACAAAGCAGGACAAGCCTTTGTTCATCCCACTGACAGCACAAAAACTCTCCAGTGAGCTCTGGCTACCCTACTCACCGCCGGGAACACAACACAAAGTTATTATAACCGCGGTATTCTGTAGAGCGGAGGTACTTCCCCAGTCGGACTGCTCAATTGGGCGGAAGTACCGACGAATATAACTGGAACCTGAAAAAAGCGCATGTGTACTATAAAACAAAATCAAAAAGGCAATAAAAACATTGATTAACCTATGACGCAAGTCCTAGTGCTCGCGATTAGTTCAATATAAAAAAAAAAAAATAAAAAATAATAAAAAAAAAAAAAAAAATATATAATCTACGATTGACGCGCTCCGGGCGCCCCGCCAAAGAGACCTTCAAAAACGCGTCTGATAACGCGCTAGAATACTTTGTCAAGAATTTTGTCGCTCATTACGATTACATACATACATTTTAATGAAGTTTTATAGCAATTAGTAAAAGGCTGGTCTCGGGTTCAAGCCCCGTCTCGAGCATCCAATATAAATTGATATAAATCAATACATGTACACATAACATTATTGTATGTATTTGGTGCCAGGTTGGTACGATCGCCACAGCATCGGCGAGTTTAAGACGCTGGTGGACGTGGGGCTGGTGGCGGCCATGGGCCCGCCCGGCGGCGGCCGCAACCCCGTCACCATGCGCCTCATGAGGCACTTCCACTACATCTCCTTCACCGAGATGGAGTATTCTAGCAAGGTATGCTCATGTTTGTTATGCTTTTGTGCAGCATTCACAAGACCATTGAATGTGAGTCGTGTAATGTGTAACAGAAGGTACTATAAACTTCAGCCAGGGTGAAAAAGGCCTTATTGGGCCACCTTAAACCCCGGCATTTGAGACTCGATACACCGTGCGGATTTAGTCGGTACTAGTCCGACCGCCCCTGCAGACGTTGGGAGGAGGGGTGGGGGTGATTTTTTCCCAAGTATTACTGCACGAAAAAAAGATGCACTACACAATCACAAAACATCATGTGCACAAATCAGATTTTTTTAAATCTGAAGTGTGATAATTACTTCCGTATGGTTCCAAATCGAGCAAAGAATTACCATATCTTTTGTTTTATAAAATTACTGTCCGATCTTAATTTAATGCAATCACAAGGTTGCCTGGAAGAAATCGCTTCAGCGATAAGGCCGCCCATTGTACATTGAACTGTATACATGCTTACCTTGGTTTTTATTTGATTAACTGCTGCAAGGCCCCTCAACCTCGTACCTTATTCAGCAGGTTTACTGACTCGCATTACGGAAGTTTTGGTTCGTAAAACACTTTAGAGAATGGATATATCAATATTCCAATGGTTATTTCCTTATTGACTTTTCCAGTACGGCATATTCAGCGTAATCCTCAACTCCTGGACGCGTAACATCAACCCAAAGGTGACGGTACGCGAAGCTCCCTTCGTGAAGGCGTCCATCGACATCTTCTTACAACTGGTATTTGAACTACTGCCGACGCCGGTCAAGTCACACTACACGTTCAACTTGAGAGATCTCAGCAAGGTGTTTCAGGGGATGCTGATGGTGGACCCTCAGGTCATAGAGGTCAGTTAATGACACTGCTTACCAAGATGATGTGGGCTTATAGGCGTGAATTATACAGAAAAGGTGTAAGGAATAATCAAAATAGGATCCACGACGGTTCATCAATTTATACCTTACTTGCTGACCCGCCCCAGCTTCGCCCGTGGCATAATTTGAAACCTCATATCACCTATTTAAGCTCGTCGTTCTGTAGTTTTAAATAATGTATCGGAATCTGCCGGATTTGTTGACATTTATAATACTCTCACTCAGCTCCCTTGAGTAGTAACATGATGATATTATAGCCTAATACTGTCGTCGATAAACGGACTATTAAACACAAAAAGAATTAAAATAATATTAACGGGAATTAACGGGGTCATGGTATAGGTACATATTATATACTGTTACGTGCACGGGGTACAATTAAATGCCGTTTACTCAACGAAGAGATTTATTAGCTCACCACAAACTAGACAATTAAATCACTAGTACACACAGTACTCTTCAACAGTTCCAGTCGCTCAGTAGTTCACAGTAGTCCACAGTCGTTGCTCAGGTCGCAGGTCTTCTCTTCTTCGGTCGCTTAAGCTCGCTGTGTTCGTTATCGATATCAAAGACAGAATGAATAGTGTCGCTATGCGAGCGTGTTTTTATACCTCTCAATTAGGAGGGTCGCTGACCTTCGGGTTCATTCTTGATATTTACCTATTGTTTTTTTTTTTATTTGACAGAGTAGGTACTCGTAGGTAGGTTGTGACTTTGTGTTGACGATTCTAGATTTTTCTATGCCATTCGGTAGAGAACCTCGTCACTAACAATGCGTTTTTATTTCTTGAAGATTCGATTACTAGTTTTCGAGATATCGACGTTCGTCGTAACAATACCTTTGGTTTGCCTGACGTTTGCCTTGACGTTTAAACTTCAGGCAAACCAAAGGTATGTATGTACCTATACCATGCTTTTTTTTTTGTTTTTACGTGCGCAAAATCCCTACGGATACCTCCCCACCGGAGCCGGTGGGAGAGGTTATGTCGGACTCGAACCGACTAAAACGCACGCCGCCTGTGCGTCGTTTTGGTTGCCGAAGGTGAGGTTGACAGGCATATCCCTCGCACCCCAGCCGACCCAGGGCCATCTCTCACGATCTGGCCCTCTCCTCGGGTGTGTGGGGGCTACAGAGTCTGTTCCCGGAAAACGGGGAGGCGCGCCGCCGCCGCGGCCTGCTTCATGGCCGCCCAGGCCGGCGCTCATGGGGGGCGGAGGTCGTTCATCGACCTCGGACGCCCGAGTTGCCTTCGTACGCGGGCAGTTTGGCTTGCGATCCTTCGTCGCTCCCGCTGCCGCTCACGCCCCGCCTCCTCCTTCACAAGCATTACTTGCTCGCAGAAGGAGGCGCCGGCCGTCCACTCATCCGCGCAGCGGACCATTGCCGCGAGCAAGGTGGAGAGCGTGAGAACCCTCACTCCCAGGGCCGCCACAAGCTCCCGCCTCGGTGTCTCCCACGCTGGACACTCGGTGAGCGTGTGCGGCCCCGAGTCCTCCCTCGCGTCGCAGTGATGGCACTCGGCTGTTGGCTCTTTCTCCATCCGACGCAGATACCTATTTTCCGAAGCAACCGTGCTCGGTGATTATCTGCGTCAGACGGTACGAGAGGCTGCCGTGTGGCCTCTCTAGCCACTCCCCCATGATGGGTCTTACCGCCGCTACTACGGCGCGCCCTGCGCCTGGTCGCCCAAGTCGTAGCTCCCATTCCGCCACCATTTCCCTGTGGAGCCGGGATCTCACGGCCCGAATTTCTTCGGGCTCGGGATCGTGACCCCTCTCCCGTGCCGCCTTTCTGAACCGGTACCTATACCATGCTTGCTTTAATTTCCATTTACATTATTTTATAGCATGAAACGCGATAGTTTAAAAGTTATTACAAAAATAATTTTATTAATAATTATTAATAATTAATATTATTATATTATCTTAGGAACTACTGGTTTAATTTGAACCAGTAGTTCCTAAGATGAGCGTGTTCAAATTCAAACAAACAAAAAAACAAACAAACTCTTCAGCTTTACAATATTAGTCGACTTTGTTGTTATTATGCATGACTCTTTATGACTTTTCTGTATAATTCACACATTATGTGACTCCAGTCCTTCAGTAATAAAAGCTTTCTGAAGCTTAGTCTCGATACATGTTCACTGGCTAAGTGATTCAATCACGTAATCATTTATAAAATGTGACAGAACGAAGACGACGTCATCCGACTCTGGTATCACGAGCATCAGCGCGTGTACCAAGATCGACTCGTCAATGAGGAAGACTGCCAGTGGTTTAAAGGGTGAGTACAGTAACCAGCACACCCGGCGTTTGGGTAGGCGCCCCTAGCCCCACCTTCGCCGCAAGTATATAGGATTTGGATGGCTTCAGGCGCAGGCCGGTGGCTCAGTGGTCAGAGCATTCCCCCCTATTTTTTTTTATACAACTTAGGTGGCAGACAAGCACACGACCGACCTGATGGAAAGTGGTTACCATGACCTATGAACGTGTGTAACACCAGTGGAGTCACATCCGTGCTGCCGACCCTGTAAGAACAGAGATTTAGTGCCGTTAGTGTAGAGGACAAAGCAGGACAAGCCTTTGGTCATCCCACTGACTGCACAAAAACTCTCCAGTGAGCTCTGCCTATAAAGGAAATATCGTGGGTAATATCGTAATATTAGTAGAACCACTGCTCAGTCTGGTGTGCGATAAATACGTAGTGGTGCGATTTTAAAATCGAACCTGTTGAATCAGTTAAAGAGAACTGTGTGATCGAATCACGTGGAGACAACCATGGCTAAGTTGAAGATCGTATTAAAGATACGGAGTGGCTCCAACATCGGACGAACCGAGTCGATATTGTCGAGAGGGGCAAAGCATGAGTCATACTCATTGAGGCTGAGCATGAGTATTAAGCAGCATTTGACATAATAGGTATCTACTAATGGGTTTTTGAAATTGGTCATCATTAATTTGTTAATGTCATGTCAATTTATTGTAAGGTCTTTAGGTTTTGTTTTCAATTAATTTGATTTTTTACTGACATACTTAAATAGATTTGACATGTATATACTTATTTATCAGACTGGTTTTAAATTCCACAATGTTACTTATTATCTTGACATAATTGATGACTTCATTGGCTGAACTTTGACATTTTCATTTACTTATTTATTTAAATTAATATTATTGGTGCATGGTAAAATGTATAATTTGCATGCAATACTGTTATTACTGTTATTCCCTTTATTATTATTACTATTTGTTGTAAAAATGTTCAAACACAATGTAAAAATAGTTCATGAATAAATATACTGAATACTGAATACTTCCTTCGTCAAGGAATTCCTCAAAGTTTTTTACTCAAACTGTAGTACTTCTATTTTGACGCACGTAGTATATTTTGTCCAGTTTGCTAAATAAAAAGATTCTATCGGAGTTTGGTAAGAAGTCGAGTGACGTCATCGGTGGACGCCTGATGCTGTTCGGTGACTTCATGGACATCGGCGCTGACGACAAGAAGTACATCGAGATCAACGACAGGGAAGAGGTGACTTTTATAACTCCTTGATTTTCATAGTGGTATATTTGTAATATATACATATAAGCAAGGCAAGGGTAGGATGTTACCTATATTTGGCCAAAAGTGGTTTACAATTGTCCAGGGCACCAGCTCCAGCTCTAAATTGTTTTTGACTAGGATATACTGGTATTCTCTTTCGTCTGACCGCCCAACTCTGGGAATAAAGCCTGCGTCAGAACCTCTGTCCATAGTTTATTAGGTATACTGACTTACAGGAGAGTTTAGCTTGAATTACAAGGATGTTGGTAAGCATATACATCACTTACAAGAGCGACAACAATTTTAAAAACATCAATAGCTGCAAGCAGAAGTATACTTTCCGCCCACGGTCCGAGAGTTGACTACGTGACTGTGTGACTACGTTATCGAAGACTAGCCGAGTATTAGTTTTTAGAACATTTTATCATTTTTCTTTTATCTGTCGTTTCGTATAAGTTGCGTGCTGCGTCTTTAGCACCAACTGTGGCGCCAGATAATGCAAGCCGTAACTTATTCGTTCCACGAATTTTCGAGACTGATGATGCCTTGCCTCTACCCGTCTGTTTATTTTGTTCCAGTTGGACGAAATCCTCGGCCATTACAAGAACGACTACAACATGTCTACGACGGCGCCGCTGGACCTGGTGCTGTTCGACGACGCCGTCGCACACCTGTGCCGCATCGCGCGCATCATGCGCCAGCCCATGGCGAATGCACTGCTGCTCGGCATGGGCGGCTCGGGTGAGTATACATACATCTAATAACAATACAGTGTCGTGACGGAGGGTCTCTATAGTCCGATTCCCGTCGGCTTGTCTTTGTCCTGCCATTATCTTACATATAAGACATTAATCTATACTACATCTTTATTTTCCACCTTTTAAATTATAACTCTTCGCCACTGATAAGGTACGGTTCCCACTGAAAAAGCAGCAGCAGGAATTTGTAATAGTAGTAGAAATTAGTAATAGAAGTAACTACGAAAAGGTTCATACTGCGTGACTTTCCTACTGCCGTTAGACCTTGCAAAATTATAAATCTATGTGAATCAGGTCGCCAGTCGCTGTCCCGCCTGGCGGCCAGCATGGCGGACCTGGCGTGCGTGCAGATCGAGATCACGAAGGTGTACGGCGCGGCGGAGTGGCGCGACGACCTCAAGCAGACCATGATGAAGGCCGGCGCCGACAACAGGGGCATCGTGTTTTTGTTTTCTGATGCACAGGTAATTAATTGTTATCAAGAGTGCACACGCATACACGCACGCACGCACGCACGCACACACGCACACACGCACACACGCACACACGCACGCACGCTCGCACGCTCACCCGCCCGCCATTCACAAGAACACACTTGTAATTTTATTGGTCGTTCTGCGATAATCATATTATGCAGTTGCATATATAAAAAGCATTACGCGATTGCAATTGCACTATTATAATACTAGCCGTTTAAGATTAGAAAAGTGAAATGCTAAGATGAGACCGGTACCCGCGACTAGTCCCTTGCATCCCGTATGCTCTGACCACTGAACTACCGAGCCACGCATTGAGCATACCAAATTGTTCTATGCAAACATCTTGGGGCGACATTGGGAACTAGTCGCGGGCCCAAGTCCAGTCTGAGTATTTCACTTCTTAGTTTTTCCAATCTTAATTGATTTAAATAGTTAGCATACTAATTGCCTTAATATTTCAGTAAATAATACTCCACAACCAACGGGAATTTATTCCACGCATATAAAGTATCCTTACTCACAACTCCTATTAGTAGTAGCAAGCCAGGTTTTCAGCAGGCAAAATCATTAAAATCATCAAAATCATCAAATTCATCAAATTCATCAAAATCATCAAAATCATAAAAATCATTAAAATCATCGAAATCATTAAAATCAATAAATCATTAAAGTACCTTAAAAAAAACATCTTCTGCTTCTTTCCTAATAGATTAAAATGGAATCGTTCTTAGAAGATCTGAACAACATCCTGAGCTCCGGCGACGTGCCCAATATCTACGAAGCCGAGGACCTTGACAAGATCTATCAAGCCGTCCGCCACGTGGTTATGGAGATGAACCTGGTTGCTACTAAGACCAACCTGTTCTCTTGCTACCAGCGCAGGGTGCGAAGCAACCTGCACATTGTGATCGTCATGAGTCCTATCGGTGAGGTGAGTAGTACCCATCGGCCATCCGAAGACTGTTATTTACCAGGGCATTTAACATCCGAAACATCGGCTCACAAAAAAAAAACGAAAGAAAAACATTCTTCGGTTTGCCTTCGGTAGGTTCTACGTAGAATCGAAGAATCATGTACCGTCTTTGATTCCGATTTTCGATTCTGAGATAAAAATTACCTACAGTTAGGAGGATGGTAAACTGGTTTAAGCACATAGGACGAATGTTTACTGGGCAAATGATACACTAAGTATGTAAGGCACATGTAAGTAGGCAGGTCAGCTAGGGTCGAAGTATGATTTGAGATTGAAATGTTCGTGATCACGGCGCTTATAAAATCGCCGTAATATCGGTAGCTCAGTAAAAATAATAAACATAGTAAATATCCCGGCGAATTTTACGCTAGACCTTACAGAACATACACAGACCAAATTGATGATACAGGAAAAAGGGAATTGAATCAATCAATAAATTACTAGCTCACCGCAGTCCACTGCTGGAGATAGGTCTCTCCCATTAACGGGGATTAACATCTTCAAATTACAACAAGTCAACTTATATAGCCTTTTAAGTTAAAAGACACTGCACACTGCTATATATTCTTCGTATGTGACAATATGTATTAAGCACTTTTTTATACCGCTTAGGTGGCAGACAAGTACACGACCTATCTGATGGGAAGTGGTAACGGTGACCTATGCACGTGTGCGATACCATGTGCGTTACACTCGCGCTTCCGACTCTGAAGAAACCTTCTAATACCACTATTACCACTATTGAAATATTCACTATGTATTGCTTTATACGATATCGTTACATATTTATTGTTACATAAATCGTATCTACACACTTTACTATGGGTATGATAGTATATTGCTACTTCTACTTTCGTACCATACCTAGTATAGTGTTCATCTATTAAATACCACTCTTAATAATGCACCTACTAAATTTATCTCTGCACCAGCTTTGGTTGATTGGCAGAGAATACCTACGGCATTATGTCCGCCTATGTACTTGTGCATAAAGTTCAATAAATAGAAGATTTCGGCATTCTAATAACCTGATTCAAACAAAGAATCTATATCATTTATTCAGTTTAAGCACGTAAAGAGCACATAATGAACGTCAATAAACCATTGAAAAATGATTCTTTCGCTGGTTCGGTAGGTCAGTTCTACTGAGAAGATACCAGCAAGAAACTCAAAGAACTATGTATATTAGAACTAAATTATCTTTCTTTTAAAATTGCCTCAGTTTACAATTAATGGAGTGCAAACAAGAAAGAGACATATGTTGACCGTGCATTTACATCATCAAGATACTCATCTACTTTATTCTATTGTAATGTTAGTGACCTTGATACTTTAAATACTTACTAAAACTCTTTAGATCTTCCGCGCGCGCCTGCGCCAGTTCCCGTCACTGGTGAACTGCTGCACCATCGACTGGTTCAGCGAGTGGCCCAAAACCGCACTTGAGTCTGTCGCACACCACTTCTTCTCCGACATGGGGGAGCTGCACGATGTCTCGAATGACGTCATCGACCGTATGGTGGTGGGTACACTAGAACACGTTGCTACTTGCTTCTAAATGACAAAAAAATAAAAAAATGGTAGGACATTTTTGTACAGCGCTATCTATACCCAAACTCAGCTTATATTAAAATTATTGCCAGTAAATATGGATTCTAGGATTTCTAGAATAAATATCCATACTAATATTATAAATGCGAATACCGTCTCTCTATGTTACGAGTACGCTTTCACACCTAAACTACATTTTGTAAGGAGATAGAGCTTCCTCCTTCTGCGAGCAAGTAATGCTCGTGAAAGAGGAGGCGGGGCGGGAGCGGCGGCGGGAGCGACGAAGGATCGCAAGCCAAGCTGCCCGCGTACGAAGGCAACTCGGGCGTCGGAGGTCGGTGAACGACCTCCGCCCCTCATGAGCGCAGGCCTGAGGGTGACTGGTGGAGCCGCCTGTCACCCTGGCAGAAGCAGGACGCGGCGGCGGCGCGCCTGGCGTGCCTCCCCGTTTACGGGGACGAGTTGGGGACTCTGTAGTCCCCACACACCCGAGGAGAGGGCCAGATCGTGAGAGATGGCCTTGGGTCGACCGGGGTGCGAGGGATACGCCTGTCAACCTCACCTTCGGCAACCAAAATGCGTACGTTTTGGTTACCCACAAGCGGCGTACGTTTTGGTCGGTTCGAGTCCGACATAACCTCTTCCACCGGCTCCGGTGAGGAGGTATCCGCGGGGATGTTGCGCACGTAAAAAAAAAAGACTAGAGCTTCGAAAAAGACATAAGGTATGTTTAGTTAGGATAACCAATATCCACGCTTTCGGATTCCCGATAAACAGCTAACACTTTATACATCCTATGGTGGTAAAAATAATATCAACCGCCTGATAGACAGTGGTTACCTTAACCCATCTCATAGACGGGTTGCAATACCAGCCCTTCTAGGCAAATGGCCATTCATTAGCCGGCGTATTGTAGAATAGAACGATGAATGTACGAGAATGTTACGTATTTTGACGTTTATGACATACGTTGAAAACTATCGTAAAAGTCAAAAGTGGGCGTTTACCCATGGTCCCACCAGTTCGATTCACTGGAACTACGGGGAATTTTTATTCCCTGTAGTCCCATTGCAATATAATCCTATGGGATTCACCATTCTAAACTGAAATCCGGGCCAACGAATTGCCACTTGTCTATGAGAGGTCCTGGAGCTCTAAGGAGCCTGCTGCACCGAATAAGGGAAACAAGCTACGTCTGTTTACAGCTGATTTATTGAGAGACTTCCTTAGTCCAAGTAAAAACAATGTTACCCTCGTAATCTAAATTAAACAATTATATACCTACATCAGTCTAGGGGGGCAGGGGTTTCATACGCCCATTACCGATCGTATAAGAACTTAGTTTTTTTTTAAGAACTCCATAATGGGAAACTATGGCTGGAAAAGTATACAACAATTTTTTAATTTATTGATCGTTGTTTGTCAGTCCGTATGTTGCTACGTGCACCAGACCGTGGTGGAGGCAAGTCGCAGGTTCGAGCATCGGCTGAACCGCATCAACTACGTTACGCCCATGTCTTACATGGAGATGCTGAACGCGTACGCAGACATGTTCAGGAAGAAGCGGAAGTCTATACTCGACGAGGCGAACACTCTCCGAACTGGTGAGGATTTATGACCTTTTTTTAACGTGCGGAAATCCACTCGGGTACCCGCCGCCGAGGCTGGTTATGTCGGGCTTGAACCGACTAAAACCGCACGGCTGTCTTGAGCCATATGTTGCCGAGGGTAAGGTAGCCTCTGTCATATCCCTCGCGCACCCCGACTGACCCAGGTAGGATTTATGACCTGAAGGATAATTTTCGTGAGCGTTTTGAGTTCCTTGTCCCCAGGGGTAGGCCCTGTCGCACTTCGTCTTCTCTTTTACTTCGAACTCCCTCGCATAGTTCGACCTGCTACGACAATTCCTTCACAGTTTCTGCAGTACGACTGTGGAATTCTCTTCCTCACTCCATACGCGATAGTCCTTCTCTGAATATTTTTAAAAGACGTATAAGAGATTACTTTCTCTCTCAACAATAGCAGACATACATGATATGTATTTGTATGTATGTATGTATGTTTATTTATGTATGTATGTATATATGTATGTATGTAGGTATGTATGTATGTATATATGTATGTATGTACGTGAGTATGTGTATGTGTATGTGTGTATATGTGTATGTGTATATTTGTGCCTATTGTCGGGGGTACACATTTTATACCTTCATATATTAATTTTACACTTGTGCACTAGACTTAGCCTCTCGTATTGCAATTCCTCTGTGCACTCCCGGGTTTGCTGGAAGAGAACTCAACTTTGAGTTAAGCTCGCCTTTGTACATTACATCTCATCTTGTTATATTAATGTAATATATGTGTGTATAAATAAATAAAATAAATAAATAGATAATTTTTGTAATAAAAATCTGTTCAAAATTCAGCCTTTAATTAAACCTCAATCTTGTTAAATGAACGAAACCCAAGAGTGCATTTTTTTTGTAAGGCAATCTGTTCGTTCGCGGCGGACGTAAAAACTAATGAATGGGTTTTATTGCGGTTTTCTTATTAGAAAGATCTTGGCCAGACATCAAATCTCACGTTTCTTTAATCGCAGACGGTTAAGTAGAACCGAAAATAAGATCTACGGGCTCCAGCTAGTATCTTATCAGATTTTGGAAGAGCCACAGGAACCATTTGCACAAAGTAGTAGTTGTAAATGCGTTGTTTCCATCCAGGCTTGGACAAGTTGAACCTAACGGAGATAGAAGTGAAAGAGCTGCAGATAGAACTGGCGGAGCTGAAGCCGCTGATGGAGCGCGCTGCCGAGGAGACCAGACAGGTCATACAGCAGATTGCGATAGACACTGTGAGTATGAGTACAATATGTAACTTATGACCGAATCAAGTGGTTTTAGATGCAGTTCTAAGCCCAGATTCAGAGTAGGCTCGATATGCACCAACAATATGTTGGGGTGCCTGGCCAAGGGTGGTCTGGGTCTTCTCTTGGACACACGAGCTTCACTGAATATACAGACCGATGTGACTAAACTCCGCGCGTTTTTAGTTGGTTCCTTACTCCCCTGAGGTGAACGCAAAAAAGGCTAGACACCGCGTGTGCAATGAATGGTGTAAGCATATCCTGCTCGAAGGACCAAAATGTTGATATTGTTAGTGGACGATATAGTAAATTGGTGGCAATACAATGACGGAACTACAACAATAACGAGAGTGCAAGCTCAAGTCATGACCTAGATATAAATTTATAGAAGGGAAAGAAATTTAGGATATGTTTGGGGTACAATTTTTTAGCACTACCAGCGCCTATAAGTTACACATTTCTACGTGTTATAATTCATACCGCTGTGTTTTAAATATTTATTATTTACAGGAAATAGCCGAGGAAGCTCGAGCGAACGTGGAGAAGGAACAAGCAGTGGCGGAAGAAATGGCCTCTATAACCGCCGCGATGGCTGACGACGCTATGAGAGACTTAGGTAATCCACGATACACAATGATGTGGTAGAGAAGAGTTCAGTTAGAAGAAGTATTTAGTAGTCACCGGTTTTAATCCCGATCTACAAAATGACTTATAAGATTCATGGGAGACTACTGTTGCCGCGAATCGCTCACGTGGAATTTTGGTTCCATTTGCGCTACCTACTGGGATTTCAACTATTCCAGGAATAAAAAGTTACTTACGTGAGCACCAAATTATTTTAGCTACTAGTTACTGCACTAACACTAGTAATTTAATGTCGAAATTGTGTCATAGTCGTGTAAAGATAATGAAGGATAAATTTATTTCATATATTTTTAGATAAGTTCATGGCCTCCCTTGAGCACCTCTCATAAGTCTCCAGGAAGTCACACTCTCGCTGCCGACCCTTTCGAAACCTTCCCAAATGACTACAAATTGGGTTCTTCAAGAGCCCTTCTTGCACACGCACCACAGCAGGGAGTTCATTCCGGCTGCAGGTTTCAGGCTTGAGCGTGCGCGGTATGAAGTTCATTTCCTTTACATAGAAATGTATATGTCCAGAGGAGGCGATGCCGGCCCTCCGCGCGGCGGAGAAGGCTCTCCGCGAGCTGAACCGCAACGACATCACGGAGGTGAAGGCGATGAAGAAGCCTCCCCAGGGAGTGGTGCTCGTCATAGAGTCCCTGTGCGTCGTGTTCGGCATCAAGCCTGTGAAGGTACTGGCTGGATACTACAATGTTAACGGGAATTACGCGTTCAGCCTGTGATCATGGCCGGTCAAGGACAAGTCGACAATCTTAATGTCATTTTTCACACAAACACTTATTAAGTAGTGCACTTAGTATTGCTTAAACTAGAGGTTCGATTTAGATTTTAGTCGCCTTTAAACCGAGTTTTTAAGCAAAGAATAAACTGAATTTTTAAACATCACAAAACGATAGCCACGGAAGATGGAGGATTCCAAAAAGAGTCCCCGATTGTTCATTTACTAGGTTTTACAAAACTTTTGTAAAAGCAGTTTTGTGTTATACATACCATGTATTAAAGTTAAAACATATTATAGGAGCCGGGTGCGAAGTTTGGTGAGAAAGTACTAAACTATTGGAAGCCGGGGTCGCTGATGCTCTCCGACCCCGGCGCGTTCCTGGACTCGCTAATGAACTTCGACAAAGAGTCCATCACAGAAGACATGGTCAAGAAGCTCAAAAGATTCGTCGTCAACCCGGATTATGATCCGCTTAAGATTGTCAGGGTATGTAATGTGACCTAAGTGTGTAGTGATTGTGGAATGACCTCCCTGCTGTGGTTTTTCCCAAGTGCCTACAATATAGGGTTCTTCAAGAGGGGCATCAGAAGGTTTCTTAATGGTCGGCAGCGCGAGTGTGGCACCCCTTGTGTTACATACGTCCATAGGCCACGGTAACCCATCAGGTGGGCCGTGCTTGTCTGCCAACTAAGTGGTATTTTTTTTTTTATCTGAATGTACTTAAACATGTAATTTATATGTAACTTAAAAAATTCCAGGTAAACTTGATAACAATATAATTTTTTTTTTTTTAAAAACATAAAGTTCACTTAAAATTAGATTTACAATAATTTAGAAATTAGAGTACGCCAATGTAACTTAAATAATAAAGGGAATAATGATATTATCTCTTAATTGTATGTATAAAAAGAACGCATACAGAAAAAATAGGTACATCTCTGTGGCATAACAAGTGGCGGCCTTATTGCATAACTACATTCATGCATATTGAATATTCATCACATGAACGGTACAGCGGTTCTTGAGTTATAAATAGTGTAACTACATGACATTCTTTTATATGTATAGATTTTTCTTATCATCGTTAGTAGGTATATAACGGAATTTTTGAACTTATTGTTTCGTTTGCCCCGTGCCCCACCAGGTGTCTAAGGCGTGCCAGTCGCTGTGCATGTGGGTGCACGCGATGTACAAGTTCTACCACGTCAACAAGGCCGTCAAGCCCAAGAAGGACGCTCTGGCACACGCCCAGAAAGGTCTCGCCGAGGTCGAAGGTGATTTTTACTTTTCTGACATATATTATCACTGTCTCATTTCTTATCCTTAATAGGTTCGAGAGATATGATGTGCCAATCTCATCTCCGTCAAACACCTACAGACGGAGTGCGTTTTATTCAGCTCGAGTCCGACATAACCATCCCCGCTGCCTTAGGTGTAGGAGGGGGGAGTATCCGTTTGGGGAGGGGGGAGTATCTGTGGGCGTAGTTGGAGAGAAGTTGAAAATGATGTGAAAATTTGTGAGAATGAAAAGGTTGAGGTTTTTTAGTCATTCACGTATATATTTATTGAACGAATCTGGATGAAAATTTAGTACAGTAATAGATTATGGGCTAGGACAAGCACATGGCTTACTTTTCATCGCGTGAATAGATTTCGACGACCTAAAAAAGGTACCTGTAACAGACTGGATGCGTAAGTTGGCGATTGGAAGTAGGGTTTGCAATTCCCGGGACTGTGGAGAGATACAGATTTCTCGGTACCAGACCATGCCAGTCCCGAGAAATTCGGTACCGAACACAAATGTATTAAATGAAAATGCCGGGGTGGAAAGGCACTGGTTTACAGGGCCACCTTACATCCAGTAATTCAAGACCCGAGACAGTGTGCGGTTTTAGTCGGTTCGAGTCCGACATAACCGAATGACCGCACCACCGTACAGCCCTATGAGGCTAAAATTGGCAGCCAAAATCGACAGTCAAATCTGGTAAAAAAATACAAAGCTGGAAATAGTGTGCAACAAACAATCTAATGCAATGGATAGTCTTTCCCTAACCGGGAAATCCCGGGTGCCTTCCCTAATCGGGAGTAATGGTAGTGCACAATAGGAAAGGTCTATGTCCAACAGTGGTCTGCGATTCCTATGAATCACAGAAACATATCATCACCATCACAACCACTTTCTTTTCAGTTCATTTAACTTAATTTTGATGGAAGGGGCTGCCGTCTAACTCTACAAGTCAGATAGCCAGGTGGTTTGGGCCTCGAATATCATGATGGAGCCATTATACACCCAGGCAAATACATTACAGTAAATGTAATTACAGCGATGCTGGCTAAGACAAAGGCCAAGATGCAAGAACTGCTGGATGGTATAGCGAAGTTGAACGCGTACCTGGCGGAGAAGGAGGAAGAGAGACGGAGGACGGAGGAGGACATCAACCAGTGTCTTGAGAGGATGGACCGCGCCAAACGGTAAATACTCATTTATAGGGTTCCATAGCTCAAAAGGAAAAAATACGGAACCTCTATAGGATCACTTAGTTGTCCGTCTGTCTGTCTGTCAAGACCGTTTTCTTTGGAATGCGTGGAGTAATCAAGTTGAATTCATACCACATACTTAAGTCTAGTGGTATGAGTAATGGACTGCTGAGACGAGGTCTCGGGTTCGATCCCAGGTTTTACCATGGCACACACCAATGACTTTTCGATGCTTTTCGAAGTTATGTGTGTATTTATCGCAGGTTTATAAGTGCCCGGTTAATGGCAATAGGCTCGCCACCTATTACATTGGGACTTAAACATAAACTGGCGAAATGTGGGTGCTAGCACTTCTGCCTACCTCTTCGGGGATATAGGCGTGAGTTTATGTTATGTTATGTTATGTTATACTTAAGTCTATTACGTCTTGAAACTGTGCAAAAATCAAACTTATTTTTTATTTATTTAATTCTTTATTGCACACACAGTACATAAATCATACACAAAACACATCAAAGAAGATGTACAAAGGCGAGCTTTACTCAAAATGAGTTCTCTCCCAGCAAACCTTTAAGTAGCAGAGGAGCATAAAATAATGAAAGGGGATTTGAAGTGTACATTACAAAAAAAAAGAAACAAAAAGAAAAGATAAACAAAGAAAGAAAACAAAATAAAAATAAAAAAGATAATAAGCGTACCTACCTGAACAGGTAGGTACATGTATTTACACAAACATAGCATACTACGTATTATATTAATACATACTTACACCTACACATAATACTTAATATACCTACATACATATACATATATACATAAATATATATACATATATAATATAAATATATATAAATATACAAAGCATAAATAGATAAATATACAGACTTCATTATTGTGAGAGAAAATGTTCCCTTGTTCTTCTTCTCAAAATGTCCAGAGTATTACTACTGCGAATGGTGTGAGGTAGTGCGTTCCAAAGACGTACAGCTTGTACCGTGAAGGATCCATCATAACAGCTGGAACTGTGTGCAGGTGTGCGAAGCAGAAGAGAGGAAGAAAGACGACAGGGCTGGCCCCTAGGCACAAGATAATTGAAGCGTTCCCGCAAGTAAGTTGGAGCATTAGGATTGTGAAGAATAGTATAGAGAAGAGTTAGAATGTGTAGGTCACGGCGCTGTCGAATAGGGAGCCAGTTCAATCTTTTACGATATTCCGTGACATGGTCATATTTACGAAGGCCAAACACAAATCGGATTCCCAGATTTTGCAAGCGTTCTAGTTTGTTCAGCAGTTCCTCCGATGCATCGAGATAACAGACATCAGCATAGTCTAGTAGAGAGAGTAAGAGAGATTGTGCAAGAGTAACTTTAGTCTGAAGAGGTAGGAGTTTCTGGAGACGTTTGAGGGATTGAAATGAACAGTATACCCTTCTACTTACCTCCGCGATGTGAACATCCCAGGCAAGCATAGAGTCGATGTGCACGCCTAAATTTTTTACACTTTTGGAATAACCAATTACTACAGAATCATATGTTACTGGAGGCAGAGAATCATGATCCAGGAGGCGGAGCATGTATCTACCACCAACAATAAGCGCTTGAGATTTTTTTGGGTTGACCAGCAATCCAAAAGATTTGGCCATCTGGGCCAAATCGATTGATATTTTCAAGGTCACTGTTGATGGCATCCACAGCCCCAGGTAGTTCATCAGCTTTGAAATGTCGATATATCTGCAAGTCGTCTGCGTAGAGGTGATAATGCGAAGTTAGGACCTTCGTGATGGCGTTAATGAAGACAGAGAAGAGAAGAGGAGAAAGGACGCCACCTTGTGGAACGCCTGCTACTAAGTCGCACCAATCGGAGGAAGCATCATTCATTCTAACAGATAAACAACAAACTTCTTAGTCAACATTCAAAATATTTTATGTAGTTCAAGTTACGAAACGTAAGCAAGTCCGACTCGCACTTGGCCGGCTTTTTTTATTACGACTACCCTACCTGAATCTGTGTTTCTGGAAAGTCGTGGAGTCTGAGCTACTGAGCCACGTTAATCGAAATTCTTCTATACAACCATCTTGGGGAAAGGAAATTTACAATCTGAATCAATTGTAAGTTCCCTTTCCCCAAGAAAAGAAGAATTTGAATAGTTAGTTGCTTTTAAATTTTATTTAAGTGAATGAGTCTAGGCAAGTGTGCTCCTGCTTTGCCCACATCATCACTTACCAACAGGTGAGATAGTGGTCAAACGTGAGATAGTGTACAACTTGTAACGATAGAAATATGGTCACATCAATAAGACTTCATCCCAGACATCTCATGATCATCGTCATTTTATCCTTTGTTATATTGAGAATTTAATGTTTTTCGTTTCCGGTAGAGTAGAAATTGAGCCACCCCATATCTTCCCATGCGGTGTCGTACAAGGCGACTAAGGGATAGGGCTGTTTGACGTCAGACAGATATATACAGCCCAAACTCAGGCACAGATACAAGGCTCGAGTCGACAATAGTGCTCGGAAGACGGCAATAGACTCACCCTCTATTACGTGAGGTCGAAAACAATTTGAAATTTGAGTGTTAATTCACCTCTGTCTAACCCTTCGGGGATTAAGACTCGATTATATGTATGTATGTATAGTACAAAACAATTATTATATGATGTATAGAGTGAATATTGCATTGTTGTTATTCCAGATTGCTGAACGGTCTGTCCAGTGAACGCGTCCGGTGGATAAAAACTATAAAGGAATTAGACGTAGCTACCGTGAACCTCATTGGGGACATACAGCTGAGTGCGTGTAAGTCATCGAGTACATGTTTGGATATATGTTAATCAGTCTCGCTAATATCAACGAATTTACAGAATACTGCGCCCATAATAACCTCGTGTTGTGTTCCCGGCGGTTCCGTACGGTAGCCAGAGCTCACTGGAGAGTTTTTGTGCTGTCAGTGGGAAGACCAAAGGCTTGTCCTGCTTTGTCTTCTACACTGACGGCACAGAAACTCTCTGTGCTACATGGTCGGCAGCGTGAGTGTGACTCCTCTGGTGTTGTATTCTTCCATAGGCCACGATAACCACTTTCCATTAGGTGGACCGTGTGCTTGTCTGCCACAAAGTGGTATAAAAGAAATTCGCACGATTATAGTGTTACTGTATTATTTTTATTCCTGGAGTAAGTTCTCATGCATACGAAATGGAATCTGAATTACATGCGGAGATTGCCGCCGGCGCCAGCTACTTCAGCATATTCACAAAGTTATGTCTCTATTTATGAAAAATGACCCTTATAAACCAAGAAAAATCAAAATGTTTTGTCAGGTGCTGTGGGCTACATAACACCTTTTACGGACGAGTTCAGGAGGGAACTGCTGGCTCAATGGATACAGCACATTCAGGTTTGTATATATATCTATCCGAAGATCTATGTAAGATTTATTAGATGATAAAAAGGTTTAAACAAAGGTATGACACGACGGTATATCCGTCCAATTGAGCAGTCCGACTGGGGAAGTACCTCCGCCCTAAAGAATACCGCGGCCTTAATAACCTCGTGTTGTGTTCCCGGCGGTGAGTAGGGTAGCCAAAGCTCACTGGAGAGTTTTTTGTGCTGTCAGTGGAAAGACCAAAGGCTTATCCTGCTTCGTCTTGTGCACTGACGGGACAGAAACTCTCTGTGTGTTAAAGGGTCGGCAGCACGTGTGTAACTCCCCTGGTGTTGCCCAGGTCCATAGACCGCAGTAACCACTTTCCATCAGGTAGCCCGTGTGCTTGCCTGCCACCTAAGTGGTATCGAAAAATATATCTTTGATGAAATATGGGTGTAAATACGCCAGTATAGCACTGCAGGTGCGTCGTTCCTCGGTAGTATACAAAAATAGAAATAGTAGAAAAATTGTATAGTTGACAAAATATTACACGCCGCAAGGTTAAATATAGTGTTACCTAATTGTACGAACATAACATCCCATATACCTGTATTTGCAATTATAAGGATAAAAAAATTAAATAAATAGTATAGAAAGTAAAAAGTGACCATCATCACGTTCCCACAGGAGGTGGACGTGCCACACACGCCGGGCGCCACTCCGCTGTCGACGCTAGGAGACGCCGTGCAGATCAGGTCAGAACATGTTTAATCAACATTGACAATATTGTTATGTTTGTATGTTTATGTGTATATATATGTACCTGTTTAGGTACCCTTCTTTTATCTGAAAATTAATGTACACTTTACGTCCCTTTATTACTTTAACTGCTTCTCTGCTACTCAAAGGTTTGCTGGTAGAGAACTCATACTGAGTTAAGCTCGCCTTTGTACATATTTCTTATATATTTATTTTGTGTTTGACCTCAGATACAATTCAGAATAGACCCTGACGTGCTGTAACATATTACCGAGTGAATACATTACTAACTTTCATTTATCATCGTTTATAGGAATATTGATGATATCTTCAACATATCTGCCGACACTGTATGAAGATTAATATCCTTATTCACTTCAGCGAAATAAGATGATATGAATATTTTTTTTAAATACGATATAAATACATACACAATAATCAAGCCATTATCCCCGGAGGGTTAGGCAGAGGTGAATTAACACTCTCATTTCACCAATCATTGAATTCAAGGTGGGTCCAAATTCTACTCTACCGGGAACCTCGCGGCTTTATAATATATATAATAAATGCACTTTGATGTATAATTTTATTGTCCACTAGCATTGTCACGTGGTTGCATCTAACGTTAGTTCTTATTTTACTTACTCCCGATTTTTGTTTTGTAATAGTGAAAAAATTATTAAAGTCCGTCCATTCATTTCAAAGTTTGTAGATTACGAACAAACAAATCTTTCCTCTTTATATATATTAGTATAGAAGTAGTTATTGATATGACCAGAATGCAAACGACTTTTGGAATTCCCTTCACCCTTAAGAATTAAGAATCTATGGTTAGATCAGACTGTCGAATAGCAACTGGAACTGACCGCATAACGTGCTCTTCAAGGCACGGAGAGGCCTCATTGTTTTAAGAACGGTCACCTATCCTAAAACTAACCTGACTAACATTATTTATTTATTTATACTCTATTGTACACATAAATGACATTTTTACAAAAATATGAGATGTAATGTACAAAGGCGAGATTAACTCAAATTTGAGTTCGCTTCCAGCAAACCTAGCCATGAGCCCCTAAAGGTACCGAAGTACCGATTTCCCGAAATTTCAGATGTATATTTGATGGTAGGTGTACTAGGTCCGGCTCCGGTTCTTCGGCTTTCCAATCAGGCCAACTAAATTGTATTTTTAGTCTTTAATTTAGTTAAAAGGACTATAGGTACATTAAATATTCATGTTTCCTCAGGACGTGGCAGATGTACGGTCTGCCGCGCGACCTGATGTCGGTGGAGTCGGCGGTGCTGATGTCCAACTCGCGCCGCTGGCCGCTCATCATCGACCCGCAGACGCAGGCCAACAAGTGGATCAGGGCCATGGTAATATCGACTGCATCATCATCTTCAAGGGAGAACAACCCTTTGCTTCTGGTAGATCCAGCGACTCCTCCTCCTTTAGGTTTTGAGTCTGACTTCCCAACCTCGAGATGAAAATCTACCTATTGCTTCATCCTTTTATCTTACACCCATCTGAAGACCAGAGACGGCGTAGAGGACTTCCGAGTATAAGCGCTTGCTGGTTTACTTGAACCCCGAAGATCTTGGTTGGGAAGATCACAAATATTTCATTTGATAGCGCTTACCTTTATTTACAGGGTAAAATCGAAGGGCTAATAGTGTGTAAACCAAACGATCGTGATTTGCTGAGAAGCTTTGAGTCTGCGTTGAGATTTGGGAAACCATTGCTGTTGGAGAACGTCGGTCAAGAACTGGATCCCGCTCTGGATCCTGTGCTTAAAGTAAGTGGACAGTTTGAAGTTAGAAGTATGAGATTGAACGTTTTGTTTGTACTCGTAGCGAGCGGTGCAGAAAGTCCCCCGCAGGCCCGGCAGGGTAGTTATGTTGAACTCGATGCGACCTAAAGCCGCCGACGCCGTCTTCGGTCACTCAATTGTCGAGTGTGAGGTTTCTTTTTATACTACTTATATCTGATGGAAAGTGGTCACCGTGGCCTATGGACGTGTGTAACACCAGAGGAGTCACACTCGCGCTACCGATCCTGTAAGCTCAGAGTTTCTGTGCCGCTAGTGTAGAAGACAAAGCAGGGCAAGCCTTTAGTATTCCCACTGACAGCACAAACTCTCTAGTGAGCTCTGGCTACCCTACTCACCGCTGGGAAAACAACACAAATTTATTATAGCCGCGGTATTCTGTAGGGCGGAGGTACTTCCCCAGTCGAACTGCTAGAATTGCCACTAGCTTTTCCCTGCCCCAGGCCATCTCTAGATGGTCTCCTCTGGTGTTAGAACCACGGTGTCCCCATCATGTCTCCAGCCAGCTTCTGCTAGGGTAACAGGTGGCTCCACTTGTTACACGCCATGCCGGCGGACATGGAAACCGCAGGTCTCATCACAAATAATAATTCCTTAATATCTTACCTTAACACAAAGTGGACCTTGGACTCCGAGGAGGACTCAGATGCATTAGGATCCTCGCTAGAAGGAATTTGATGGCCAATTAAATATTTCCAGCGCCAATACTTCCGTCAAGCTGGCCAGTTAGTGCTGAAGTTCGGCGACTCTCTGATCCCGTTCGTGGCCGGCTTCCGGCTGTACATGACGACCAAGCTGCCAAACCCAAAGTACACTCCCGAGACCTCCGTTAAAGTGCAGGTTGTGAACTTCGCGCTGGTACCAAGGTATTGGAACCATTTCACGTGTACTTTATACCGCTTTGAAAATATTATACTCGTACCTGCGGCTTGAACTTGAAATTTGGCAGATTGAAAGAATTGGTTGCTCATAGGGTGTAGACATCCTAATATAAATAAATAAAATATAAAATTGGGTAAAACTGGAACACGCGTACGACGTCGCGAGCGGCTGCTAGTATAGCCGATGTGTAAAGTTCAGACTGTAATCTATCTCTGTTCCAAAATTTAGACAGTTTCTGTTCAGCCGTAAGAACGTGATTGAATAATATTATTAAATAATCAATATTAACATTGTTGAATAATAATATCAAACATTCAAAAATCTTCACAAATTTTCACATTTATAATATTAGTGGGATGGCATATTGACTATTTATTTCATACTAGTTCTCACCTGTGTGAATTCCGAGCCTAATTTTGTAACTTGAAGAAAATACAATGTTCGAAGCATGAGTGTAACGTCTCTGGTATTGCATACGTCCATAGGTTACGGTCCATCAGGTGGGCCATGTGCTTGTCTGCCATCTTAGTGGTAAGGATTATCTAATTGTGGAGTCGTTCGTTTATGCGCGTTCATATATTTACATCCTAACATCTTCACAAAATTTCAATTTTAAAATTAAATGATAGTATCGAAAAAGCTATCACCACCCCTCTATATTAAGTATAACATAATTTTTTTTATACCACTTAGTCGGCAGACAAGCACACGGCCCACCTGATGGAAAGTAGTTACTGTAGCCTATGGACGTCTGTAACACCAGAGGAGTCACAGTCGCGCTGCCAACCCTGTAAGTACAGAGTTTCTGTGCCGTCAGTAGAAGACAAATCAGGACAAGCCTTAAGTCTTCCCACTGACGGCACAAATTCTCCAGTGAGCTCTGACACTACACACACCCTACTCACCGCTGGGAACACAACACGAAGTTATTATAACCGCGGTATTCTGTAGGACATTACTACCCCCTCAGCGGTCTATCGGAGCAGCTGCTGTCCATCGTGGTGGCGCAGGAGCGGCCGGACCTGGAGGAGCTGCGCGGGCAGCTGATCGTGTCGCGCGCGCAGATGGCGGCGCAGCTGGCGGAGATGCAGGCCGACATCCTGTTCGGCCTCTCCAACAGCCAGGGCTCGCCCGTCGACGACTTGCCGCTCATCCTCACGCTCGAGGCCATCAAGCTCAAGAGTGCTGAGATACTGGTGAGTGTAAGGCGTCAATCGCGAACTGAGCGGCTAGCGAAGCGGCAGCGGAAGCGCAAGCGGAATCGGAAGCGGGAGCGGCAGCGGCAAGTCAAAGATTATGTATCATTTCTCTCTTTCTCGCTCGCCGGTCGCCGCTGAGTACGACCTTTGTTGGACCTACTGCCTAATGGTCGAAGCCTTCCTTTTCTTTTTATCTAGGGCACACCAACTTGACTTCACTTCGCCTGATGGTAAGCTAAAGGTAAAGTCTCTGGAAGGAGGGTCACCATTACAGACACTAAGTAATGCTACAATAGTGGTACTCAGCTTGGCGGCCTCATCAGATACCTTTGCACGCCCCTCTTAAAGGACCTGGGATTGTAGGAAGAAGGAAACACGTGAGCTGGTCATGAATTTGTGCGGCCAAAAAATATTGTGGGCTGTGAAGACAAGATGAAACAAAATTATGGGGTAGGGTAAGAGGGTGGATCGCGGGCCTCAAGTGCCAGCTTCTGATGCAATGTGATGAAAATTAATGAATGAAGCGCGCCCACCACATGCGCTTTACCTGTGTAAAAACGTCGATTGTTTAGTGAACTACGACATGTATGTGAACCTTGCAGATGACTACATACATACATACATATAATCACGTCTTTATCCCTGGAGGATTGGGCAGAAGTGAATTAACACCCACATTTCACCAATAATTGTATTCGGTCCCACGTAATTAGGGGTGACTCGAGCCATGCATCTGAGGCTGAGTCTGGGCTGTATATATCTGTCTGATGTTAAACAGCCCTATCCCTTAGTCGCCTTGTACGACACCGCATGGGAAGAGATGGGGTGGCCCTAATTCTACCCTGTCGGAAACCACGCGGATGACTAGTCGCGTAATAAATCCGAGTACGCTCTGTGTATGAACTACTGCTGATATACAACAAGAGATCCCCACGGTCACACGTTCTGTGGAATTCTATTGAATGACCAAAATATCCGAAAAGGATCGTCGTCAATAATTTGTTTGTGTATTTCTTCTGACAGGCCAAAGTAGATGACATAGAACGCACGACCAGGGAGATCGACATCGCGCGCGAGGACTACGTGCCCGTGGCCAACAGGGGGCAGATCCTGTTCTTCTGCCTGTCGGACATGGCCAACGTTGACCCCATGTACCAGTACTCGCTCGAGTGGTTCGTCAAGCTGTTCGTCCGCGCCATGGCCGAGACCGAACCACATGGTGAGTCTGGTCTACTTTTTCAAAGAACCCAAAGGTTAAAAATCGAACCCTATTTCTGAGATTCCACTCACCGCTATCCGTCTGTCTGTCTTTAGGCTATGTCTCATGAACCATAACAGCTGTTAGACCGTTGAAATTTTCACAAAGGATTTATCTGTTGCCGCTATAATGACAAATACAATACAAAAACATATTGAGTAACAAACATCACATCTTAAGTATAATATTAGTAGTTATTCCGGATTGACATATGGTGGTCCCTCAAAAGTTTAGTTGCATCACAATTAGACTGAAAACCCGACCCTGACTGAGTTGGCAGAAAGCTAAGAGAATGATGAATAGCAGATATTGTGTGTCTCAATTGTGCATGTCTAATCTAACTAAAATTATTTTCTTTCTTTCTTTCTTTCTGTTTAACCGTTTAAGCATGTAAGCTATTATAAAAGTCAGGAATATTTGGATGATAAACAAGCTTGGAAATGAGCTGTTCGCTCATCTATGCTGCTCAAGTAAATTTTTGTATTTAGATGTAAGTAAGTGTATGTTTGTAAATAGACCAAAAAAATAAAAGCTCGCTGACTTATTTGCCGGAGTCTTCTCAGGTCGGGGCCGCGTTTATTTACTAAACTGATATTCATGTTCCTTTTTTGTTGACGTTTTGTGAGTGCCGATATAGTGCTCTATACAGAATAAATGATTTTTGACTTTGACTTTGACTAGTATCTACAAGTATAACTCACTTATCATATTAATTGATATAAAATTATATAACGCGTCGTGTTGTCGAGTATATTGTAGCAATCTATAAACGTTCCAGAGGAGATAATGGAGCGCGTGGAGATCATCATCGAGCACTTCACGTTCCTGCTGTACCAGAACGTGTGCCGCAGCCTGTTCGAGCGCCACAAGCTGCTGTTCGCGTTCCTGCTGTGCGCCAGGATCCTGCTCGACAAGGGACACGTCAACGTGACCGAATTTAACTTCCTGTTGACCGGAGGAAGGATCGAAGAAGTACGTTAAGTCGCGTACCAAATGCCGCAACACAACATGTTATGTAACACGGAAGGTGTTCAGTGGACGCTATGTGCGCTCGAACTGAGCTTGTACCTACTCGCAAGTACAGACACACTGACACAATGCGCGCCTTATTGTGTTCGATAAAAAAACCGTCAAATCGCGGCGCACACGAGCTGCAACGCTCTGATCGTGCGCGTAGTGTGCGCAGTTCCACACTGTGACAATTCAGTTACATTGCATGTTGTGTTGCACCAGTCTGTACGCGCCTTTATAATCATCTTCGGGGCTCACTCCAATTTTCTCTGTTAGCTAGCTGGCACACATGCATTGACAACGTGCAATGCCAAGTATTATTACTGTATAATGTGTTGAATTACAGGAGTTCCCGAATCCCGACCCGAAGTGGATCACGGCCCGCGTGTGGAACGAGATCCAGCAGCTGCACTACTCGGTGCCAACCATGAGCACATTCATGAACGATTTCGTTAACAAGCACGCTAAGTTCTACAAGAGCATCTACGATTCGAATACACCGCACAAGTACGTGAAAGGTTTCATCTAGTTGGAAATTATGAGACTTTCAGAATGCATGCCATCTTTGATGGGTACACCTGTAATTTCCCGAAGGCTCAACACCCACATTTCGCCAACATAATTTTTCGTCCCAAGTCATAGCCTGTTATAGGAGATGAACCTAATTCCGTCAAGCGATCCAGATTGCAAAGATTGCAACGATACATTCAGATAGATAATATTTGCGTCTTTTGGATCTATGGACAGTCACAATACCGATTGGTTCTCACTTCCTTTCACCTAATTATTCTTCCGTCCTAATTCCCTTCCAATCTCACCCTTAGGTTAACATACCCTAAGGACTGTCAGGTGGACGCTTTCCAGAAGTTGCTCATCCTCAAGTGTATACGACCTGACAAACTCATACCAGCTTTACAGGTAAATTTCTTTAAACGCATTATGTGGGATTTCTTAAAGTACTGTTTTTAGGAACCCTTTTTCCCTCTGTAGAACTATATTTTCAGCAGTCATCTCATCATCATCTCCCTGTGTTAATTATCTCAGGGAGTTCGCTCGCTACTTTTCCTCCTTATAAGGTTACTATGTAATGAATTCCCACCTGATCTCACAATCCTTGGGCCTAAACCGAGTAAGGACATCCGGGAAAGTTAAAAGGTCTCGGAATTACTCCTTTTTTACTATTTTTCTACTTCATATTGTTAAACTTTCCTTAGCACTTACCGCACACACCTGATGTTTAGTAAAGAGTAACTAATTTGACTATACTGTCAAGTATCCAATTTAGTTTACATGTAATAAATTCACTTCCAACCCACAATTGACTGAATCTGCCCAGGACTACGTGGTGGCGGGTCTGGGAGCCAGGTTCGTGGAGCCAGCCCCGGCCGACCTGGCGGCGCTGTACGCGGAGTCCGACCCGCTGGCTCCCATCATCTTCGTGCTGTCCGCCGGCACCGACCCTGCTGCCGGTAACTGGAACTAAAATAAGTTAACATTGTATCCATAGGGTTTCCAGGACCTTATTTTCCGATCATGTAGACTGATGTGACGAACACTATGCATGTTTAGTCGGTTCAAGTCCGCCACACCCACTTCACTTACCCCGGTGACACTTGGAACCTGTGAGCCAGTATTGTATTTATATTATTGCGTCAGCGCGAGTACACGTCATACTCGGGCTATCGCAAGTACGCGTCACACTCGGGCTATCTCAAGTATGCGTCACACTCGGGCTGTCGCAAATATGCGTCACACTCGGGCTGACGAAAGTATCCGTCACACTCGGGCTGTCGCAAATATGCGTCTCACTCGGCCTATTGCAAGTAAGCGTCACACTCGGCCTGTTGCAATTATGCGTCACACTGTTGCAAGTATGCGTCACACTCGAGCTGTCGCAAGTAAGACGCTAATTGAATGTATATGTAAACGTAGACAGCTTGCCATCAGAAGGACCGTGTAATTTTCAGATCCAAACCAACCTGGTGGCAACTGCCCTTTCTATCGAATAACTTGAACTTCAATTTTACCTCTATTACTATTAATTATTAATTAATATTATTATTAACATAGAGTCCTATCCAGAACGAACCTAGATAGGAATCTATGTTCTTTAACGAATACCTGTAGCTTACCAAATGTAGGGTACTGACTGTGTCCTTATTCCTGTTTTCAAGTAAAGATTCATTCTGCAGATTTGATGAAATTCGCTGAAAAGAAGAAAATGGGTAAGCGTTTCCAGAGCATCTCCTTGGGTCAAGGCCAGGGCCCCTTAGCTGAGGCAATGATGAGGGTGGGCTGCGACTTCGGCAACTGGGTGTTCTTCCAGGTGAATCTAATAATACTTTAATACTATATCTGCCAAAAATACATCCTTTCTATAATATTTTCTGCACATAGCATTTTTTTTATACAACTTAGGTGGCAGACAAGCACACGGCCCACCTGATCGAAAGTGGTTACCATGACCTATGAACGTGTGTAACACCAGTGGAGTCACATCCATGCTGCCGACCCTGTAAGAACAGAGATTTTGTGCCGTCAGTGTAGAGAACAAAGCAGGAGGAAAGCCTTTGGTCATCCCACTGACAGCACAAAAACTCTCCAGGAAGCTCTGGCTACCCTACTCACTGCCGGGAACACAACACGAAGTTATTATAACCGCGGTATTCTGTAGGGTACTTCCCCAGTCGGACTGCTCAATTCGGCGGAAATACCGCCGTGTCCTACCTCTTCAAGACAGCATACAAAGCAAGCATAGCATACAAAGAACTAAAGTTCCTGACGTGGTTCTCCATATTTATAACCAAGTTGAAGTGGTATTGTGTTGAACACATCTGAGGTGTCTTCCTTTGTCAAAGTCAATTAAGATAGGAAAAAAGGAACCACTTAGGCGGGACTTGAACTTGAGTTTACACGTAATAAATTCACTTCCTAACTTCAGTTCACCGAATTTCTAGGCAAGCGGAAATGCGTTGGTTGTCGTTTTGTAGAATATAATTTATTAGAATGACTGGTGGCGCGATTGGCCACGTGAGCTAGTGGACTGTATTATGCGGGGATGAAGTTAACTGTTCCATTGACGCTTTACACACAAACAAGACAGGTGATCGGGTTGCCGCGGATGTGATTAGGCATTGAATGCAACCCGAGAAATTAGGAGAGGATGCACTAACCTTTACGACACCACGTGTTTTCATCGCAGCCGGTGCACGAATCTTCTCTTCCTTCCTCAGGAGCTGCCGCCCACATCACTAAATCACTTGAGGGACACACGAGAGGCACAATCCGATCGGTAAGGGTCTATGAAGCGGTTAAAATGCAACAAATATTATTCATTTCTGAGAGACGCGCGCGCGGTCCGCCTTTACGCTGGCTAGTTCATAGCGGGACTGAATAAGCGTCTATATTTGACGATTGGCGGGCGAAAACTATTGCTATCTTTCACTTAGAGGTAGTGCGGGAGGGGAGATGGGTACAGGAGGCGTGTGTTTCCGCGTCAGAAAAAACAGATTCTACCACCGGCGCAACCATTCCCCCCGGCTTGAAGGGTTACCTTCGAAACGAAAAATGCGGGACAAATCTAAAGTCTAATCTAAATCTAGGTTTGGGAAATAACAACTAAAATATAAACCTAGATCCGAACTCGTGCCTACTGCTGGCTAGGCAGAGGGCAGAGGCGAACAACCGGGCGCAGATGCGATCCGGTTGCGGTTCTCCAACGATTCCAAAACGATTGGACTAATCCATCTAAAAGAGCGTGACGAGTTAGAAGGTGCATTCTATCGTCATCAACATCTATTGCGGGCAAATATTTTTGCGTACTTAAATCACCGGTCAACTCTATATGACCGCGCGTAGATAAAATTCTCAAAAATCGGCCTACATAAACAACACAACGCAACAGTCTCGACCAAGACGAGACGCGATTAGCCAACAACAAATAAGGGACTCTTCACGCGGGACCGATACAACAAGCGAGTGCTTCCTCTCCTCGGGTGGCTCGGAAACCGTAGTGGGATTGAATTGACTAACTGGCCACTTATCCAACGCGGCATGAATCCAGGACGGTCCACCAAACCATAACGGGTGATCTAAAATTTGCGAAGGAAGCAATCCACGAGAGAGACAATCGGCTGGGTTGTCGGTGCCAGCAACGTGAAAGGGATTTTGTGGCGCTAATTCAGATTGAATTTTTGCCACTCTATTAGCGACGAATGTGTCCCAACGATGGGGCGAAGAGTGGGCCCAACACAAAGCGACTGTTGAGTCCGAAAAAGCTAAAATTCTACTAATATCAATGCGAAAATTTACAATTATGTCAAATAAATTACCTTAAAGATTTTGACCACAATACAAAATGTCATTAAGCGACACGGAAGTGCTAGTCTTAGCACTGCCATCCAAAACCACGCGGAGTTTAGTAGTAAGCTTATCTTCTCTAATAACTCCGTGGTGCGGGATAATGTACGAAGGCTGGGTCCCGCCAGTGTCCGCAGGCGCAGGTGAGATGCAACCTTTATCTAAATATTCGTTAACAACCTCATCACAGGCCCGCTTCAACTTTGGAGACGCCTGCATCTTTCGTTCTAAACAAAGAAAGCGTTTTTCAGCGGATACACGGGAGTCACCGAGCGAAAAAATATCTCCCTTGAAAGGGAGCGCGACAACACAACGACCCTGCTCATCACGAGTAGTCGCGCGACAACAAATCTCCTCAGCCATCCTGTCATCAGGGCTTAGGATAGGTGGGACATTGACCTCTTCAATTTCCCAAAACTTGCGGATGGTAGACTCCAGCGGCGGCTCGACGGTGCAACAGAACGAAGCAGTCGAGTGACTAAAACTATCTATAGAAGCGGGTGCGGAACCAATTATAACAAAACCAAGAACTGTTTCCAGTGCGTGCGGAGCGGGGTACGTCGGTCCCCCTTGAATCTTACGTGATAACTGGAGGTGCGGGAGAATCGAAGCGCCGATCAATATATCGACGACTCCAGGAACAGCGTAAGTCTCATCAGCTAAAGGCAAGTCTTCAAATTTCGTTAATAAAGACGTGTCAACCGGGACGGTAGGCAACTGTTCAGTTATTTTATCTGTAACGAGCGAATCCATGTCAAACCAAATATTATTATTAAAACGAGATCCAAACCTTGTTTTAACGGTGCCATGAACAGCTGACTGTAAACCTCCAAAACCCTTCACCACTGAGCGGGTTGAACGCTTATTAACATTGAAACCAAGACGTTGACAACAATCTTGAGTAATAAAATTACTTTGCGAAGCGCCATCTAATAGCGCTCGAACAATGTGCGGTTTACCTAATGCATCAACAATAACAACGCGAGCGGTCGCGAGACACACAGTAGTGAGTGCAGCACTAGCGGAGAACGAACACAAGGTGACGTCATTCGCAGCGGTCCCCGGGCCGGCCGGAGCGCGCGCGAGCGCGGGCGGCGGCCGTGGCGCAGGCCGCCGTGTGCCACCGCTCGACGAACCAACTGTGCTCACATTGGATGCGGCATTACTATTTTCAAAATGAAGTAAAGTGTGGTGTCTCGCTTGACATTTGCGACAACTATTTCTACTATTACATAAAACAACGCGGTGTTTAGTACCGAGACAATTAAAACAAAAATTATTAGCGCGAACAAATTTATAACATCATTAGGCGACAATTTTAGGAAACCAGGACACTTGTACAATTGCGAATGATGAGTATTACACAAAGAGCAAACAGGTGATTGTACATGTGCTGGTGCGGTATTAACATAAGTATGAGTTGACCTCAGTGACTTCGATGACGCATCTATTTTGCGTGCAGAACTAACAACTATCTTCGCGCCTTCATGTTTCGATGAAGAGCGTTGCAATATTTTTATATGCTCGCGAACAAAACTTTCTAAGTCTTCGAACTTAGGAATTTTATTGCCGCGATGATCCGACTCAAATAAACGAATGGTTTCGGAATCTAATTTCTTTAAACCCATATACAAAAATAAGAAGTCGCAGAGGTCATCGATCTTTAGGTTCTTTACGGCGCGAACAGATGATGCGAAAGTATCTAGAAACTTCTCTAAGTTTTGATCGTTACATGCCGTAATAGATTTCAAGTCAAACATCTGATCCAAATATGCGTTAGCTACCGATCTTTTATCCTCATACTTAGCTTTCAAAGTATTTAAAATTAAATTATAATTTTCGGCACTAAACGTAATTCCAGCGCAAACGGTTATAGCTTTACCAGTTAATTTTTCAACGAGATAATGCAATTTTTCGTGATCTGTCAACGAAACGTTCTTATCTATTGTATTCTCAAAACTATCTATAAATAAACACCAATTGCGAATGTTACCATCAAATTCGGGTATTTGAATTGGTGGCAACTTAGGTCGGTCGCGAGTGGGGTTGGGTCGGTCAGACGGTTTCTCTAAACTCCTAGCGACGCGTTTGATACGACAATACAAATCGTCAAACGACGACAAGGCCTGATAACTCACTGAGTAATCGGGATTTAAATTTAACTCTAAAACGTTGATGTCATGTACTAAAGACTCGAAATCCGCGCGCAGACTATCCAAGTTTTCTATAGAACACAAGAACGAATCTCTAATAGCCAAATCAGAGGTTTTAAGTGCATTATCACAAATCGATTGTACGCGAGAGTAAATCATTTCTCTTTTAGCGTATAAAAGTTTCAATTGAACCCCACTACCGGTCCTATCAACCTTTGGGGACATGTTTACAATTAAATATCAAACTAAAGTGCGGTAAACAACAAAATATGAAATGACTTAATCCTAGCGGTACAGAGCAGCGACGCGGCGCGAGCGATATTCCGTAGGTAGGTAGGTACTTACAACTGTGAACGCACGCTTGAACAAAACGCGCCTAGCAACAGCCAGATCGTACTTACGCGAGCCAGACCGCTGTCTAGGTTCAACTATTATTTCAGGGATTAAGTATTGCGTAATATCTATTCAAATTAAAATACTTTCGTATGAATTTGAATGAAATGCGAGCGAGGTAGGTACAACCACGTATCTACCCACGTAGGTATTAGGTAAATACGATGCGAGCTGCGGCGAACGAACAACTTAATTGAAACAAATAAAACAAAAGCCAAATGCGTTAGGTATTACACTGTGCCTATGCACTAGGGTGTCTAGTATACCTAAGATCTAAGCCTAAATGCCTAGATGCGGGGTTTTCTACTAAAATAACTAGGTATTTAGGCGCGGTGCGTTTATTCCCAATAGAATAATAACAAAGTTGCGAACTACGACTAAGTGTTGATACGATACCTAACCTATGTATGTATTGGGTAGGTACGATGCGAGCCAGCGGCGAACGGACAACAAAATTGAAACAAACAAAAACAAAAGCCAAATGCGTTAGGTATTACACTGTGCCTATGCACTAGGGTGTCTAGTATACCTAAGATCTAAGCCTAAATGCCTAGATGCGGGGTTTTCTACTAAAATAACTAGGTATTTAGGCGCGGTGCGTTTATTCCCAATAGAATAATAACAAAGTTGCGAACTACGACTAAGTGTTGATACGATACCTAACCTATGTATGTATTGGGTAGGTACGATGCGAGCCAGCGGCGAACGGACAACAAAATTGAAACAAACAAAAACAAAAGCCAAATGCGTTAGGTATTACACTGTGCCTATGCACTAGGGTGTCTAGTATACCTAAGATCTAAGCCTAAATGCCTAGATGCGGGGTTTTCTACTAAAATAACTAGGTATTTAGGCGCGGTGCGTTTATTCCCAATAGAATAATAACAAAGTTGCGAACTACGACTAAGTGTTGATACGATACCTAACCTATGTATGTATTAGGTAGGTACGATGCGAGCCAGCGGCGAACGGACAACAAAATTCTAAGCCTAAATGTCTAGATGCGGGGTTTTCTACTAAAATAACCAGGCATTTAGGTGCGGTGCGCTTATTCCCAATAGAATAATAACAAACTACGAACTACGGCTAAGAATCCGGCTCGATCAGGACCAAAGAATGGTGGCGCGATTGGCCACGTGAGCTAGTGGACTGTATTTTGCGGGGATGAAGTTAACTGTTCCATTGACGCTTTACACACAAACAAGACAGGTGATCGGGTTGCCGCGGATGTGATTAGGCATTGAATGCAACCCGAGAAATTAGGAGAGGATGCACTAACCTTTACGACACCACGTGTTTTCATCGCAGCCGGTGCACGAATCTTCTCTTCCTGGCTCAGGAGCTGCCGCCCACATCACTAAATCACTTGAGGGACACACGAGAGGCACAATCCGATCGGTAAGGGTCTATGAAGCGGTTAAAATGCAACAAATATTATTCATTTCTGAGAGACGCGCGCGCGGTCCGCCTTTACGCTGGCTAGTTCATAGCGGGACTGAATAAGCGTCTATATTTGACGATTGGCGGGCGAAAACTATTGCTATCTTTCACTTAGAGGTAGTGCGGGAGGGGAGATGGGTACAGGAGGCGTGTGTTTCCGCGTCAGAAAAAACAGATTCTACCACCGGCGCAACCAATGACGAATGTATGGAATTTGATGTTTATGACATACATTGACGACTGTTATAAACTTCAAAAAATCCTGTCATTCTATTCTACAATAAGAGCCAGGGCCATATAATGGGAGCCAGGTTCGTGGAGCCAGTGCCTGCCGACCTGGTCGTAACGGGTTCAAGTCCCATCTAAGTCGTTTCTCTTATCTCTATATATGTTTATCGATTAAAATAATTAGCGTACTAATTGGCTTAACATTTAATTAAACAGTCGATGGTTCTCGAAAGTTACGCCAAATCCTTTGTATTATTTAAAATTAGTATTTTCCCAGCTCCTTTATATTCTAGGTTCATCTAGCTTAGACGGATATCATCCAGATGATGAGATGAGAATTGTGATGAAAAAAGGAAGTCTTTTTTCATCACAATTCTCACATATTATATCATTTCTCTCCAGAACTGCCACCTGTCCCCGTCGTGGATGCCGGTGCTGGAACTGAACGTGGAGCACATCTCGCCCGAGTTCGTGCACAAAGACTTCCGCCTGTGGCTCACGTCCACGCCCTCGCCGCACTTCCCCGTGGCGCTGCTGCAGAACGGTTAGTTGCTACAGTACGGCCGTTAGCATCTGAGCCGCCCGGTCTTTAACTGAACGTGGAGCACATCGTGCATCATTATATCCCTTTTAAGAACAATAAGGGCGAACAAGTATTATGAAAGTAGAAGAATCAAAAGGCGTGTGCCAGGATCATAGCATTAGCAAATGGAAAGATACAAACTCTACCTATCTCAATGGTGAAGACTGTATATTTGTATGTGTCTATTTTGTTTTTCAGGTTACAAAATGACAGTAGAACCGCCAAGAGGCATAAAAGCAAACTTGTTGAAAGCATACATAAATCAGGTTCCGGATTTTGCTGACTATTTCAATTCAACGGATACCAAAGTAGTTAATTTTAAGGTGTGTGTGTTATCATAATACTATTTTAATATTCACTTTTAGTGCACGCAGGCTCTCAAACGTACAAAATCACTTACGCACATAATACACACACCCAAAAACACAACCACTTTCAGTTGTGCTGCGCCAGCTCCACATTGGCCTGCACACACACGCACATCCATACATGAACACACACATAAACACACACACACACACTGCACACCGTTTAAAGTAACTTAGTAGTAGATCTGTACGAATTGTTTGTTTGTTTTGTTAAAGTTCTATCTACTGAACCTGGATGTATTCAAATAAATACTATAAACATACTAGCCAATACGTAATACTTCCAGTGGCTGCTGTTTTCTCTGTGCCTGTTCCACGGAGTAGTCATAGAGCGTCGCAAGTTTGGACCCTTGGGCTTCAACATTCCCTACGAGTTCACCGACGGAGACTTGCGCATTTGCATATCTCAACTGCACATGTTCCTAAACGAATACGCTGAAGTACCTTTGAGGGTTAGTAGTTAACGCTGTAAACGTATCTGCATTATACTAGCATCCACTCCTCGTTGCTATAGTCGTGGAGACGTTGACTCCTTCCTGATCCGAAAGATGGTCCCCGAAACTTGGCTTACCAAATTACACATGCGTCAATCGATACGAGAGGCCTCCGTATCGTCTCTCGAACCAATCCTTCGTGACGGGTGATGTGACGTTACCGAAATAGAGAAAATCTCTTGATGTAAAATAGCATTTCTTTCTCTTGCAAATATTAATGAGACGGTTGTGTCCTGACGTCAGATGCTGACGTACACTGCGGGGCACATCAACTACGGCGGGCGCGTGACGGACGACTGGGACCGGCGCTGCCTGCTGCACGTGCTGCTCGACTACTACTGCGCGTCTGCGCTCAGCGAGCGCTACGTGTTCGACGAGACGGCCGCCTACAGGCAGGTTAGTGCTCACACACACACATACATACACACAAGTGCACGCACACTCACACGCGCACCCATCGCACACACATACACGGAATGGCACAACACACAAGCAGGTTTGTCTTCTATCAACTAGCATGATGACTACTCTATTCCCAAAATACAGGTATTGACCTAGTTAGAGAAAACACAGAATTGTAAATATTTAGAGCACGCAAAGAAGAACAAAAAGCACCATGTTGCGATGACCCCAATTAAATATAGGGTCAAGCTGGAAGATGATAGTGACGCGCCTTCATTTGTTGCAGCAAGCCGCAGCGGCGACAGTCGAGGACTACTCGCGGTACATCCGCGCGCTGCCGCTCAACGACGACCCGTCGCTGTTCGGGCTGCACGCCAACGCTAACATCAGCTACGCCTTGTCGGAGACTGAGGCTTGCCTCAGTTAGTGGCTTGTATACCTTGAGCTCAGTACTCACTATTAGGGGCCGCTTTCTGTTATTGTCAAATTGTCCGCTTGATTCCTGAGCTTCTTTAAGTCTTCCAAAAACAGGCTTCTGGCTGATGAAAAGTGGAAAGTTTAGACACGAGTGTGATTACTCCACATCTCTCTCTCCCCTCTCTCTATCTCTTTCTCTCTCCCTCTCTTCCCCCCTCCCTCTCTCTCTCTCTCAATCTCTCCTTGTATTTAATCTAGACTTATAAAAAATAGGAAAAGTCTACATCCAAAAAGGTATTTAAACCCGCGACCGATCCCTTACGGTAGGAATGCTCTGAACATCTAAGCTACTCGAATACATCTTGAACTCGAAATTCTCTTATACATTTTAAATCTATAGTAAAAGTAATCATACTGCATAATTACGTCAAATTTTTATTAAATATTGTGAACCTTGCAGCTACGCTCCTCAACCTGCAGCCGAAGGAGGCCACCGGAGAAGGTGGCGCCACTGTCGAGGAGGTCATCGAGCAAGCTGCTAGAGACATCCAACAAGAGCTACCCGAGCCGCTAGACATACATCATATCTGTATCGTGTATGAACGCAGTTGTTATATATACTGTCACACTGCGTTTGGTGTCACACTCGTAGTGGGAAAACGGCTCGACCGATCTTGATAAAATATGCATCTAGATTGTGGATAATTCTACAATTGGTGAGGTGGAATATGAAGGGATATGGATTGAAATCCAATGCTACTTCCTATCCAACCAAATGTGAAAGTGTGAAAATGTATGTGCGTTTTTATTATTCAATCACACGCTAACGGCTTAACGGACCTGGCTGAAATTTAGTACAAGGATAACACGTAGGCTTTTAATCTATATTTGGCGGCCTCTGTGGGATAGCGGTAGAACGTTCGACTGGTACGCAGGGGGTGCGGGTTCGATTCCCGCTCAGTGTAAATATTTGTATGCGTGATTATGAATATTTGCATTGGTCTGGGTCTTTCTATATATAATATATTTAAAAAAAGGTACTAAGTATGTTTATCCGCATTTTAGATTCCATAACACAAGCTAGTTAAGCTTTGATATTAAATAAAAGAATTAATGAATTTTAACACATGTTCAACTTTGTTGCACAGCTACCCGGTGTCGTACAAGGAGTCGTTGAACACGGTGCTGATCCAGGAATCGATCCGGTACAATCGACTGCTCAGCGTAATCAAAAACTCGTTGAGGTGAGTGACTTTTACTCTAGTAAATAAGGGGTTACCGTGAAACATCCGAAAAAAAATGTCAGACAGCCTAGGGGGCCATAATAACCTCGTGTTGTGTTCCCGGCGGTGAGTAGGGTAGTCAGAGCTCACTGGAGTGTTTTTGTACTGTCAGTGGGAAGACCAAAAGCTTGTCCTGCTTTGTCTTTTACACTGACGGCGCAGAAACTCTCTGTGCTTACAAGGTCGGCAGCGCGAGTGTGACTCCCTTGGTTTTACACACTGCCATAGGCCACGGTAACAACTTTACATCATGCGGGCCAAGTTTAAAAAAATATTTTAAGTGCGGCACTTTTTCCAATCTAATTTGAATAGAAGGCATGCTATTTGCTCTAAAATCTTATTAAACAAAAAGAAATTGTATTGTTAACTGGTTAAGATTTTTTTCTAAATATACAGGGACTTGTTGAAAGCTCTGAAAGGACTTGTCGTGATGTCGGAGGCTCTCGAGAAAATGGGGGAGAGCCTCTCCAGGAACGCTGTGCCGCTCAAGTGGAGCTCCAAGGCGTACCCGTCACTGAAACCACTCGGTGAGAGTTTATTCTCATTTATTGTTCATCCCTACAGAATGTAAAATTAAAGTACCACTTCGATATTGAACTTTTTTTTAAAAGACTTCTTACTTAGTACTAACCAATAAAGAGCTTAGAGTCCGCGCCAGCAAATATGTCCCGCGGTAAAACTCTGAACTGAAATGACATCTCCGCTATACACAGCCGTACTGCGTGTTGGTTCGTTCAGGCTATGACAGGAAAGATTTAGAGTTGCCAGCACTTTTTTTATGATGTACTAGTGGGAATTAAATAATTCCCAGGACATCTTGATCGTAATCCCGTCGCATCATACATTATAATATGCACATGGGAATGCTCAAAGTGGTCAGTGGTGAGAGCATTCCCCCTGTAAAGGAAAGATCGCGGGTTTGCATCCCGACTGAACTGATTTTTTTTCCCTATCTTATTCGATTTGAATAGTTACCATACTAAATGCTTTAAAATTTCATTCAGTAGTTTGGGCGGAGTCATCAAAAATCAACGTACGAGTATCGGTAGATGGCTCCCACCGTCGCCGTAAGACGGGTATACACAGGAAAATTTAGATGATTTTAGCCGTGGTTCGGTGGCTCAGTGGTCAGTACATTCCCTCTGTAAGGAAAAGATTGCGAGTTCGTACCCCCATGCACTGATTCAATTTTTTTTCTATCTTAATCGATTTGAATAGTTACCATACTAAATGCTTAATAATTCCATTCAACTTTGGCCGAAGTTTTCACTCCTTTTCAGGGTTCCGTACCTAAAAAAGAAAAATCGGAACCCTAATAGGATCACTTCTTTGTCCGCCTGTCTGGCTGTCAAGACCTTTTTCCCAGTAATGCATGGAAATATTAAAGTGAAGTTCATACACCAAAGTTACTCTTACGTATAACGTCTAAAAGCTGTGCAAAAATCAAACTTCTAAGTCAAGGCGTTCAAAATATATTACGACTTATTACGGAACCCGCGGTGCTCGAGTCCGACTCGCACTTGACCGACTTTTGTACAAAGGTGTACCATTGTGACGCTTTGCTAAGATAAGACCCAACGCATCAAACCATGACTGACGTAGGATGATGGTCATGTTTCCGACCACTTGAGCAGCTTGTTTAGATTTGTCAGCATACACTTTATCATTTTGCTTAATGCAGTACAATCTAAGAGATATTTTTTTTAATTAGGAAAGAGGATATTTTTGTGTCTTACTCTCTATTACTGAACTAACGTAGATTACATTCATACCTATGTGAACAATAAAAGATCTGGTAAAATAATAACACGATACTGGCAACATTACATGTTCCAACTGCCACTCCGCGTCTAAGGGAGTTATTTCGTGACGCGTACTCTACCCTTCCTTTGACATTAATTAATACTACACGTTATTATAAATGGAGGCGACCCCAGGATTCTTTGATCCTGGGTCAGCATGTCTCATAACAATCAAGGGTACTTACATTTCGAACCGACTGACAAATGTAATTTTCCGCAGCGGCTTGGACCAAAGACCTGTGTCTCCGCGTCGCGTTCATGCGGGAGTGGGCCGACCAGGGCATCCCCAAGGTGTTCTGGATCTCGGGCTTCTACTTCCCGCAGGCCTTCCTCACCGGCGCGCTGCAGAACTACGCCAGGAAACACGTCATCGCCATCGACACCGTGGCTTATACCTTCGAGGTTAGACTCATAAGGGAACTAATTTGAAGTTTTTTTTATATTTAGGTCGTCAAATTGATTACACCCCAACTGATGGTAAATTAGGGTGCTGTTAGAATAGTGCTCGCTAAATTTGAAACCTTTTATATGGGAAATCAATAAGTTTCACAATAATACAAAATTTAAGTTGAATCAAAATGTTATAGGCATTGCATGTTACACCCAGCAAGAAGCCAGAAGACGGGTGTTGCGTCCGTGGTCTATACTTGGAGGGAGCGCGGTTTAAACTGTCCGATATGTCTTTGGAGGAAAGCAAACCTAAGGAGCTGTTTACAGGTGACTAAGTATTTACATGTACCTTCTCTTTGTTCTTTGTTTTATCGTGCGAAAAGTACCCACAGATTTACTCTACTCATTTCTTTTTCTCAAAAACGATTATTTTTTACTTTCGACCAATGGGTGAACACTAGTAACATCTAATACTAACTGTTTTCGCACCTCTTCACTAGAAATGCCGATAATGTACATGAAGCCGGAGCAAGGCCACAAGCTGAAGGAGGGCCTGTACGAGTGCCCCACGTACAAGACGCTGGTGCGCGCCGGCACGCTGTCCACCACGGGCCACTCCACCAACTACGTCATGACCATCGAGCTGCCCACGCACAAACCGCAGGCGCACTGGATCAAGCGCGGAGTCGCGCTCTTCTGTGCACTCAACTACTAACAACTACGTCATGACCATCGAGCTGCCCACGCACAAGCCGCAGGCGCACTGGATCAAGCGCGGAGTCGCGCTCTTCTGTGCACTCAACTACTAACAACTACGTCATGACCATCGAGCTGCCCACGCACAAACCGCAGGCGCACTGGATCAAGCGCGGAGTCGCGCTCTTCTGTGCACTCAACTACTAACAACTACGTCATGACCATCGAGCTGCCCACGCACAAGCCGCAGGCGCACTGGATCAAGCGCGGAGTCGCGCTCTTCTGTGCACTCAACTACTAACAACTACGTCATGACCATCGAGCTGCCCACGCACAAGCCGCAGGCCCACTGGATCAAGCGCGGAGTCGCGCTCTTCTGCGCGCTCAACTACTAACAACTACGTCATGACCATCGAGCTGCCCACGCACAAGCCGCAGGCGCACTGGATCAAGCGCGGAGTCGCGCTCTTCTGCGCGCTCAACTACTAACAACTACGTCATGACCATCGAGCTGCCCACGCACAAGCCGCAGGCGCACTGGATCAAGCGCGGAGTCGCGCTCTTCTGCGCGCTCAACTACTAACAACTACGTCATGACCATCGAGCTGCCCACGCACAAGCCGCAGGCGCACTGGATCAAGCGCGGAGTCGCGCTCTTCTGCGCGCTCAACTACTAACAACTACGTCATGACCATCGAGCTGCCCACGCACAAGCCGCAGGCGCACTGGATCAAGCGCGGAGTCGCGCTCTTCTGCGCGCTCAACTACTAACAACTACGTCATGACCATCGAGCTGCCCACGCACAAGCCGCAGGCCCACTGGATCAAGCGCGGAGTCGCGCTCTTCTGCGCGCTCAACTACTAACAACTACGTCATGACCATCGAGCTGCCCACGCACAAGCCGCAGGCGCACTGGATCAAGCGCGGAGTCGCGCTCTTCTGCGCGCTCAACTACTAACAACTACGTCATGACCATCGAGCTGCCCACGCACAAGCCGCAGGCGCACTGGATCAAGCGCGGAGTCGCGCTCTTCTGCGCGCTCAACTACTAACAACTACGTCATGACCATCGAGCTGCCCACGCACAAGCCGCAGGCGCACTGGATCAAGCGCGGAGTCGCGCTCTTCTGTGCACTCAACTACTAACAACTACGTCATGACCATCGAGCTGCCCACGCACAAACCGCAGGCGCACTGGATCAAGCGCGGAGTCGCGCTCTTCTGCGCGCTCAACTACTAACAACTACGTCATGACCATCGAGCTGCCCACGCACAAGCCGCAGGCCCACTGGATCAAGCGCGGAGGCGCGCTCTATCATTAGATTATAAATAAAAATAGATTATGAATATAGAAATATTTTGGGCAGTTACGATGGCTAAATAATTTGGAAGTGTTAATATGAGAAAAAAAACATTATATGAGGCGACAACTAGTCTGAGATATAAAAAACCGAATCAGTAACTGCGAACGAATTATGGAAGTAACACTGATTGGTCGGTTGGCTTTTATGAAGAATTTCGCTTCGATTTGTTTCGAAACTGCTCTAGTATGACTTGACCCTAATCAATAGGATCGTGCTGCCAGACCCCAGTCGCGTCCATAATTTCACTTTGGATCGTTCATGTGATTTTGCATGACCCTAATGATAAACAGTATCGAAATAACTTTTAAGCTTTCGCGTTTCTGTGACATGGTCGCCTGAGACCTCGGCCAGTGTAGCCTGGTCGAAACATCAGGCAATTTAAAGGTACAGGGATCAGGGATCTTGGTACAGTACTACCTATACCAAGATCGCGTTAATTCCCCTTAATATATTGTAACACAGTATCCTGTCCCTGCAGTTAATTCGTTTTTAGTTTTTGTCAGTTATAATATGTTTTCTTGGTTATCTTTGGATTAAGTAAGCTTTGATTTATTTAACATACTTTACCTTTTTCAAAGTTTATTGAGTACCTTCTCTGTTAATAAATAAATATATACTTTGTTTGGTTTCTTACCATCATGACCCGACCGTCAAAACCGGTTGTATCTCTTAAGTATCCCTTCCTTGTCGATTAGTTTATCTTTCTTTTTTTCATCTAGGACACGCCAACTTGACTTCACCTTGCCTAATGGTAAGCTAAAGGCAAAGTTTTAGGAAAGAGGGGTCACCATTACAGACACTAAGTAATTTTACAATGGTGGCACTCAGTTTGGCGGCCTCATCAGATGCTTTTTCACGCGCCGCTTAAAGGACCCGGGAGTGTAGGAAAAAGAAAACTCGTGTGCTGGTAATGAATTCCAGGTCTTGGTGGTGCAGCCAAAGAAAAGATTCTCCGAACCGCTTGGTTCTTGCTCATATATTCTGCACAATGTGAGGGTGACATCTAAGCCCTGCACGTGTTGTCCTATGTAGGGAAGGAGAGAGTTTGATTAGTTGGAAGAGCACATCAGAACACTCAGCATGGTAGAGACGGTAAAATACAGGCAAGGAAGCAATATTTCTACACATCTGCAAAGGCTCGAGGGTGTTCGTGACCTCGGGGTTCCCAATAATTCGGACCGCGCATCACTGCAACCTGTCGAGAGCATCTAGTAGTATTTCGCGGAGCCATCCCAGAGATGCGAGCAGTATTCCACGCAGGAACAAATTTGTGTCTTATAGAGAAGAAAAAACAGCGTGAAAAAACGTCTCACTTTGTTTAGCAGTCCGAGTTTCCGCAAGACTGTTTTGATGATGCTCTCGATGTAGTTTCTGTTATTCAGTTTGCAGTGAATATTCATGCCTAGAATATTGAGATTGTCCTGCAGTGGCAGTGGCGAGCTTCGGAGAGTGGGAAGGGGAAGGAAAAAAGATACCTTTGCTGTGAACGCACAAGCCTGCGTCTTCTTAGCATTGTACTCGATCAGGTTCACAGAGCCCAATTGAGAAATTTGATTCAGGATCCGGTCCAGTTCAGTGACAAGAAGCTGTCTTTTTTCCGCGATATCAGGATGTCCATGATAACTCACGTGTAAGGTGACGTCTGCATAGCAATGTATGCTGCCGGTGGACAGCATGTCATTGATATGCAGAAGAGAGTGGGAGATAATAGGGACTCCTGCTGTACGCCAGCATTTACCTGCAAGAACTCCGAAGCCCGTCCATCACAGATGACGCGAATACGGCGTTCCCGCAGGAAGCTAGCAACCCAGTTGCACTGATTAGGAGGCAGACCAAAGGCTGGTAGCTTGGAAACAAGCGATTTGTGACAGATTATCGAAAGCTTTGGCGATATCAAGACTAATTGCCAGTGACTCGCCGTGCTTGTCTATAGTGTCACTCCAAAGATGGGTAACGTATTCTAGAAAATCACCCGTTGACCGTTTCGGCCTGAAGCTATATTACCGGTCTTTAATAAAGGAGTGATCCTCTAGGTGAGGCATGAGCTTTTTGTTAATTATGTGCTCGAAGACTTTGCACAGCACTGAGGAGACGGCTATGGGTCAATTCCGACCATTCGATTTTGGAATTTCCAAACCGAAGGCACTGTACCCGAGCTGTAGGACAGTCGGTACAGTCGCGTAGGCATTGGAGACAACTCCGCTGCACTTTTTTGTAAAACCACCGCTGGAATAGGTACCATCCGGACCACTGGCTTTCCGTACATCGTACGTGCCACATTCAGTGAGACTGCCTTTGTGTCGTAGCGGTAGTGAACGCGGCCGCTACGATCGGGTTCCGCGCTGATTCAATAGGTACCCGCTCGGTGCAAATTTTGTATGCATGAATATGAATATTTGTTCTGGGTGTTTCTATCCTACTAATATTATAAAGGCGACAGTTTGTAAGTATGTCGCAGCACCGCGTGACAAAGTGCGGGATATTGGTTTTGTCTATGATTATGAGGCATGGCGTGAGTCGACACGCCTTACGGAAGGGCCCCCCAAGGAAAGCCAGCCACAAGAGTTACGTCCGTCAATCCGCAGATGTACTGACTTGGCTTACATGTGAAATTGGTCGAGTCCCAAGGAACTTGAAACACCCATACTTCTGTACCTGATGAGTAAACTTAATATACACTGATGAGAAGCTGTAAATGAGTGACTCAAGCATCTAGACCACTGCGTAATGTATGCCTAGAACATGGAGGTCTAAGTATATATCCTCGTTTACACCTAAGTATAAAAAATGTATTTGACAAGTTGCAATATGTCACAAGCTACAGTGTGAACGCAAACGTATTTTATACTTGTTGACTATACATACTGTGTGATTGAAAGAGTATCTGAGATACATGTTTAAAACAAAAGTATTGTGTTTTGATTAGTCTTCTACTAATACTAATATGGCACAACATGGGCACAACCCATTATCCCATAGGCATGCCCTATCCTCTCTTTTCTTTTATCTATAAGGACCGGGGTCCATCTAACGTACCTACCTATAGTCTCAGGCGATGCTTCATGAATATCCATAGAAAAATGGTTAGTAAAGCCGGAGCCGGCAAATAACGAGAAATCTCTTTAGTACCTACACCTAAGTATCATAGATATATATTTATTCTTTCATATATTATATTAATAGATTATAATATTAGGTACTCTATTGGGTAAATGAGTTTTTCGCCACAGGCACAACACATAATTCAAATTGTCAAAAGTGTCAAGTGTCATAACAAAATACAAATCAATGACACTATGATTTAAAATGGCAGCTGATACTGGTTACTCCTTAAACTCTTTGGGTAACAGTACAGTGCCTTGGGTGGCCTTGGGCTTGGTTCACCAATGATATCTATTCAATTGAAATGTAATAATTACACAATAATAAACATTAAACAACTTACCTCAATACAAAATTCAAACTATAACATATAAAAACTGAACAAAATATCTAGTGGCCTCCGATTAATAGAGATCATTGCTGTTGTTTCTCAATGACCGAGTGGCAGCATAGTTTATACCTATAGTTTTACCTGGTAAGTGTGGGAATTTCGGTCAGAAATCAGTACCCATTTTGTATGTATCTACGAAGTGGATACGTCGTTAATTCCGCAGTCGTAATTTATTGCTAGGTTGACTGATCACTTATCGAGTTTCTGTGTCTCATTCAATTTTCAACAAAAACAATTCACGCCTAGCCACCTCATCCAGGAACCGTGCCACAATTTTTGTTCTCATCGCCCTGTTCAGTAGTTGCTGTGCAGCAAGTGAAATAAAATTAATAAGTGACATTAAAGTAGAGGTATCAATAGTTTTCAATGTTAATAAACCACCTATATTAACCACATTTGGTCAGTTAACATAGGAATAGTCTAAAGCATAAATATACCTACTTATTTAAACGGGTTGGTGGTAAAAGTATATATTCAATCAATCAATTAGCATATTGCAGTCCACTGCTAAACATAAGTCTCAAACTAGAACTAGAAGACAAATGTATGTTTGTCCACATTAATTCTTAACACTAGAAGCTTCATACATACCTTCAAGGACAGCAGCGGTCAATTTAACAGTACTAGACATTCAGTCAGACTACTTATAAAATGATTGGGCATATTGTATTAACACGTCATGTACAGAAACTATACTTAATAATTAGTGACAAAATAGTATCACGTCTGCGAAGGGATTGCCACATTATTCGATTTTAAAAGTATGTGTTACATCATAGAAGTAACTGACTGTAGACAGACATTCATATCAGGTGAATTCTAAACATTGTGTTATGGCACTACAGCTGCAGATAAAATCGTCTATAGCTGAATTGTTATATCAAGTAAGTTCCTAGGTGGGTGGCATTATGACTAAAGGTGTGCCCGTCTGACTGCCCCATCAAGCGTACTAAAATAGATGTATTGTACTAACAACGGCCACAGATGAGTAAATCAAAATACACATAATAATCAACATAATCTTTACTCATTTCCAGAAATACCTTTCAAGAAAAGAATAATAATTTTTATAACAGTTATGGCATATTTTTCAAAAACATTAAGTACTTTAACAATAATCTAGCTTAAATAATCAATTCATAAACTTCCTTTTCATTTATTACCAATCAGTCTTCCATTAAGTGTTATTATTATTAATATAAAAACAATAAGTGTTATAAAACACAAAAAATACAATCCAAAAGTGTATAAAATATGTGACTAAATATGGTAATATTAAACATTTTGACATAGATGCCATTCTTCAAAACAAGTAAAGGTGGAGAGTCAAGGCATCCCTTGCACCGGTAACTCTGGCACACCCCGCAATTTATAAAAGCAAATCTCTTTATTGAAGGATCTTTGACCTCTATTCTTACTGGTGGTGACCAGTGATCAAAGCCGGTTCAATCAAATCAATCAGAATCAAAGAATCAATTTCATTTATTCAGTTTAGGCACATAAAGAGCACATATCGCACCTATGCAGAAATACTGTGATATCTTGAAATTAGCGATTTTACAGGAGACTAATTTAAAACTTTAGAATTACAATAACTTTTCAAATATTGAAGTTAGCGCTTAGGTGTGTATGAAAGTTATGTTTTTCAACTATTGAACTAGTGTTATATAAAGATTTTTTATATTACATATAGACAAAACAAACAGCTTGCAACAAACAAATTACGTTTCGAAAAAAAAATTGAATATTTATCACGTTGTTTGTGAAAAAAGGACCACATTAACGAGGTCCTTTTTTCACAAACTGTACACTTGTGATGTAACGTTGAAGATGATAATGTTTTTAGTATCTTACCGAGTTATATTAATAAAACACGTTATAAATGTAAGAAATGTTTTTAATAAAGTATGTTTTATTTTTCCGAAAACAGTCTTCCAAATTAGTTTTATGTAAAGGCCGTACTCCTAGCCTCAAGTACCTAATAATATTAAACTAACAAAATCAACTTCTAATATATCGCACCTTTAGAATTATAGGGACCTAATTTAAAAAATCATGATTTTGACTTTATATCAGAAAATGACCTAAAACAACCGTCTTTATCGACTTTTATTAAAACACGGACCGATTTTGACGGAGAAAGCTACATAACATATACTTCGGTCTCTTTCACTCCCCTCTACAAACCGCGTTCGTTTGGTTTGAGAGAGACGCAAGCAGTAACGTGCCGCGAGAGTCCAGAGCAGGTCGTTACGTGTTTAGTTTTATAGTGACCTAATCCGAAATAGGCCGGTACAGGATTAAATTTGTAGGTAAGTACATGTAACATTTTATAATTAAATAAAGACCCTATTCGTAATTGAGTCCATATATTACTAAACTTTCTTGAATAAGTTGTGACTTTATTGTCATTGAGACACTCTTTGATTGAAAAAAATTTAATAATTAAAGACCCATTTCTAATTCGGACCCTCTAGTTATGAAATTAATAAAATGAATAAAATTTATTGACAATTGTGCCCCTCTTATAATTATATGCGATTAGTATTTACTGACTATTTTAGTTATGTGTCCGTCTAAGTTTCAACTATTTTGATATTATTCAAATTATGACTTAAAAAGTCTAATGTATTATACATTACATTCCAGATTTCTGCACTCCCTTTGGAAATAAAACAGTAAAATGAAGAGACGAGCTGATTACATTTTAGAAAAAATAAATCTCAATCAAAATAAGAATAACACTGATAAAGAAAATATTCTACCGCGTGATTCATCAGTTAAAAACAATTCAGATGACATGATTCGAACTTTGAGGGATCAAAATATAATTATTGAGGAAACGCCTGAAAAACAAACTAACATCTCAACAAGTTCTTCATTTATAGAGAACTCGTCTGACGTGCCCGTACCAAATTATGGTCCGAAGACGTTACTATCCAGTACAAGCATGTTTGGGGTGAATACTTAATTAATCATTCGAATATCGTATTTTACCATTGTATTCTAAAATCATGGCAATCTAAATTTTTCTACTTACATTTCAGGTACAAACTATGAATAACGCTGACAAATTAATGACAGAATCAGGAACTTCTGAGCAAGCAATTCTACAAAGACAAGAGTCTAGTACTAGCACCAGCACTAGCTCCAGTAATTCTTCCTCAAGCAGGTCATCATCAACATCTTCGTCATCGTCATCCTCTAGTAGGACATCTCACTTAAGAAGGGCAAATACTTCTAATGTCCAAAATAATTACTATCAGTCACCGATTAACTCCGGTGAAAGTGATGTAGATTTAAGTGACAATGACCCTACTTATACATTTCATTCTAATCTTACAAAGACTACCTCTTTATCTACATCCAGTTCGTCGCTTTCTTCAAACCATTTAAATAGTAGCTCTGTTAATACTCAGCCAGAATCGACTAGGAGATCTAGAAAACGTACCCGAGATCCATCTAAATGGAAGCAAAACGTGGCCAATCATCTAAGGAATTCTGGTAAAGCATATGTTTCATGTACTACTAAAAAAGAAATACCTGCACGTTGCGTAAAAGAACCATGTAAGTGCAGACTTAAATGTTCTGAGAATATAAATAATACAGACAGACATACATTATTTGAAAGATATTGGGCTATGGGTGATATTGATCTGCAGAGATGTTACATCAGATCTTGTCTGTTGAAGGTTCGTCCTAAATATAAGTATACTAATGCAGCCAAACCTAGATTACCGAATAATGCATTTTATTTTACTGTTGACTGTAACAAAATTCGAGTTTGTAAAACTTTTTTCATTCACTCGCTGGGTATCTGTGACCGGCAAATAAGGACAATAAAAAAGAAAACTAACCCACATAATTTTGTAAGCAAAGATAATAGGGGTAAACACGTGTCAAGAAAGCCTATAGATGCGGATCTCATTGAAAGAATTAAGGCACATATAAATTCGATTCCTAGGATAGAGTCTCATTATTTGAGAGCTTCAACTAGTAGGGAGTATATTAGCGGTGAAAAGACGATCATGAATCTATGGCACGATTTTGATAAATTACAGAGAGAAGAACAAAACTCTACATGTGACTACTGGTTATATTACAATATTTTCAACAAAGAATTTAATATTGGATTCTTTCAGCCTAAAAAAGATAGACGTGACCTGTGTTTAGATTACGAATTAGCAAACCCCACTCGAAAAATAGAAATAAAAGAAAAATATGATGATCATCTAAAGGAAAAAGATTTGTGTCGCCAGGAAAAAGATCGTCAGAATATTGACGATACTAATATTTGCGTGGTCTATGATTTGCAGGCTGTTAAGCAGTGTCCAACTGGAGAAACATCATCGTTTTTCTATAAATCAAAACTTAATTGCCTTAATTTCACTATTGTGGAAATGATGAAGAAATCAGAAGAAGTAAAAAAGCGTAAAAAGAACGATGAAAAGACTATGAACCAGATTGGGGCATACGATAATGTTTACAACTATTTCTGGGACGAGGTTCAGGGAAAACGAGGTGCTAATGAAATTGGGTCATGTCTTTTAGATTACTTGCAACGTTTAAATGAACAGAATTCTAACAAAAGTCTTCATATCACTTTTTATTCCGATAATTGTTGTGGACAAAATAAAAACAAGTATATTACTTCATTATATTCTTATGCCGTATCTAAATTCGAAAATATTCACACTATCACCCACAAATATTTAGTCAAGGGCCATACGCAAAATGAAGGAGATAATGTCCATAGTCTGATTGAAAAGGAGATTAAAAGAAATAAGATGTCTGGGCCAATATACGCACTTTACCAATATGTCACCTTAATTAAGAACTCTCGCAAGAATGGTAAACCGTTTAATGTGAAAGAGTTGACGCATGATTTTTTTATAGATTTAAAGATTTTACAAGATAAATGGGGGTACAATTTTAATCAAGACGAATACAAACACAATATCTCATGGAACAATATAAGAGTTTTAAAATTTTATAAAGCGGAACCTTTTGTGTTTTTCTATAAAACTTTATACACTGAAAACGAGTTTATTAAGGTTGATATGAGAAACAAACGGAAGAAAATTGACGGAATAGAAGAGATAACGGTAGCCAAAGCATATTCACAAAGACTAGAATTAAGTGAACGTAAGAAAACTGATTTACGCGATCTCATTAATAAAAATTTAATTCCTAGTTATTACGTAGATTTTTATGATACCATTATTTAATGGTTCACTTACCTAATTAATAAGTTTTTAAAGTTTAAGTTTAAGAGATACCTACTTATTATTACATTTTGATATTTGATATCTTTTGTATAAGTACTTAATTACTGTTTATTACTTTTACTGAGTCAAGTTTCACCAATTTAAATATTTTTCAGTTTATAATTAGTATAATTTTATAAAGACTGATGTGATGTGATTACCACATTCTTTGTTACTATAATACCTAAGTACAATGTGATTTTATTGTTAGTAATTATATAGGCTAGAAGATAATGTAAAGCAATGTTAACTTTTAGAAATTATCTATTAAGTTGTTAGTTTTCTTTACAATCTGTGACATAGCATTATTAAAGACTTCTATAAATATGATAAGCCTTATTGAAAACTGGACTGATATTTACTTACAGATTTATACTTTCTAATAAACCTTTCTTACTATAATATTTTGTAGCTTTTATTAAAATAAACCCTAATAATATACTAAAATTCAATAATAGAGTGACTTACTAAGGATAAATACAAAATTTTGAACAACTATTCAGAAATAAAGAGACCTATTAAACAAAAAGTCTCCTTAAAAACTGTAGCTTTAATATTATAGAGACCTAATATCGACAGCTTTTTTAAAAAAAAATATAAAAAATACTTAATAGAGATTTGTTGATTTAATTTCATATAATGCATGTAGATAAATATTTTAACAATCAAATTAAATTACATTTACCTAAGTTTTATGACATTTCAATCTAATATTCTCCATTTTTACAAAAAAACATTAACATACCAAATCTTTACTTAACGTTTTTCAAAAATTGCTATTTTTTAAATAGGTCACTATAATTCTAAAGGTGCGATATTATTATCATTAGTAATAACAACAATAGCATTTTCTCTTAATATGTACTAACTAACATTATAGTAATTGAACTTATTTTTAACAGTCTTTTTCAGGAACATTATTTATGTTAAACAGTTTTGAGCATAAATAATTAAAGTTACAAATATCATACTCGTAGTATTAAAATCGAGTACAAAATAAAAAACATACAAAATCAAAGAAAAAATAAAAATATAACTTCTAGGTAACAATCAGTCTTCATAGTTTAATTTGTAACTTCAAAAGTTATAATATTAATAATTAAACACTGCCATCTGTAATAATAAATCAATGCCTATACATCTATAAAGTACATAGTAGCTCTATAAATGTAAAAAAAATAACTATCAAAAGTTTTGTACTGTGAAACAAGATTAATTACTTATAAATAAGATTAAAGAGATTAAAAAAAAGATTTATAAAAACCAGGAATGTGATTATGAGCCACCAAATCCATCAGATCTTTTTTTTTATTCTCCGCCAATCCAGGTTTTCTAACGTACGCTTTATTGAGTGCAATATTTGTAATGTCCTTATTTTTTTTTAATAATAATGGCCCTTTTAAATTGTTCATCGGCATAGGATATTTTGAAATATACACCTTGAGGATATGGTTTTTCAAATTTTATAACTTTGATTTCAGCCAATTTTATTGTATTATTATCTTCATCTTTTTGGAATGAAAGAGACATCTGATTGCATATTAGTTTCCAGTCATAAATGTCACTAAAACACAATTCTTTGACGTGCATCGGTTCTGATTTTTTTCGAGCAGCTTTAATGGCTCCTATAAAACCTTCTGGGGTGTATATGGAACCAGATCTTAATTGTCTAGTTACCTCTCGTTCGATTTGAGAGTGAGCAGAGTCACCCTCATTTTGGGTAGGTATGTCCTTTTATGAGGAATTTGTGGGTGACTGATCTAATATTCGGTAAATTCTGCACAGCATAATGGTACATGGTAAACATAAACTTGTTTTTTTGTTGACCAGAACAGTTATCCGAATAAAAAACTACGTCAATTTCTTGTTCGGAATCGTTTGAAATCTTATAAAGATAATCATATACGCATGTACCAATTTCATTTACACCTCTTTTTGCTTGCGTCTCGTCCCAAACGTAGCATTCAACTTTGTTACTTTTGAGGTCATAAATAGTCAAATTCAAAACGTTTAGTTTTGATTTGTAGTAGAATACAGAAGTATTTCCTTTGGAGCATTGAAATACAGCTTGTAAGTCAAACACAGCTACGAAAAGATTCTCATCGCTTTTATCTTTTGCTTTCTCCATTCTAGATAATTTCTTTTCATTTTGGTGGACTTGGTACATTTCTTTTTGTATTTCCTTCTCAGAATCAGTCTTATTATTGTATGACTCACAAAATTCGCACATATCTTTCTTGGGAATGAAGAAGGAAATATTGTATTCCTGTGTAAATTCTATAAAACATAACGTAGTTGGCAAAACTAACAATTCGAGCTTTGCATTGTTCAACATAATCCCTGTGAAGGTCAGTGATCGTTTTGCTCCCGTCAATATAATGACGTCTCGATTGGTTCCTTAAATAGTGGGCTTCAATTTTAGGTATGCTTTCACTAAAATCTGCTGATTCTCACACACGGTTGTTTTTGAAAACTTTACTTATGTGCGTATTCACGCGCCTCACGTGTTTTTTCCTAATATTTGGTCAAGTGCGTCTTCCACACACACGTATGTGTATCAGTTGACGTTCCTCTAGTGCGTTAATACGCGTCAGGCGTGTTTTCTTATAAATGCTACAGCTGTGCGCCACTCACACATACCCTGTGATTTAAACTTCTCACCCTCAGTACGAAAACCCACATCATATTATGTGGTTTTTTTATTCAGAAGCCTCAAGCACAAGTGGCTGTCGAAAAAGTACCTACCTAATTGTATTACAATCGACCAAAAAATTTAAGATAAAGGTGACAAAAAAGAAATGTATGTTTTTATGTCAACAGTGATACGAACACGGCGTCTTTCGTACCTTCGATGCTCGGATTTGTGTACACCGTTGGTTTCGATACCTAGGTATACCTACTCATACCTATTAAGACGTAACTAAAGATCTATAGGTAAACATCAATGTTGATTAACCTGGTGCAAATACTGGCACGTCTAAGGCGATGATGCGGATGACGTAATATTATGGAGTCCGAAGTCATATTATAGGCCAGTCATTAAAGCCTCAAACCCGGAAGAAATTAGTAACACAGTGAAATTTTGAGGGGTTTTCAATAAATATGAAATAACTTACCGAGTGATTTCGCAGCGCTCTGGGGTGTACGGAAAGGGTTGAAAAGGGGTGAAAAGTGTTTTTTGTTAATAACAGTGTCAAAAAAACTACTAACACGCTGCAAATTTAGAATAAGGTTGTTCCTACCGTTTTGTAACGTGTATTAAATTTGCAGCGATTTGCAATGTACGGAACATTGTTTATTATTAAAAAACATTAAAATTTGTTAATAACAAGGGTAACAAAATTATTAACACGCTGCAAATTTAGAATTATGTTGTTCTTACCAATTTGTAACGTCCATTAATTTTGCAGCGTTTTGCAACATACGGAACATTGTTTATAACTAAACAACAATGGAATTTGTTAATAACATAGGTAAAAAAAGTATTAACACGCTGCAAATTTATATTTAAGTTGTTCTTACCGTTTTATACCGTACATTTAATTTTCAGGGTTGTGCAACAAATTTAACATTGTTTATTATTGAAAATCAATGAAATTTTCTATTAACAAGGGTGAAAAATATTATTAACACGCTGCAAATTTTGAATTACGTTGTTTTTACAGTTTTAATACTTCTATCAAATTTGCAGCGTTTGGCAACAAATGGAAGATTGTTCAATATAATATAAACAAATATTTTAGTTAGTGACACTAAAAAAAAAAAGTTACTAGAGAATTGCAACCTGGACAATATGGACAAAAGGTTAATAAACTCTGCAGTGTTTTTCAAGGTAAAGAATATTGTTAATTATTAACAAAGTAAGATTTTTTATGATTAGTTAAGTAAGAAAAGAAACGTCAATTTTTCTATACAAACAGTGATGAAAGAGGTAGTACATTATAGTAACATTTTTAACTGACCTAACATTTCAATCATATCTATTATTTTTTAATTATTTACAACAGAGGCATCAAAAATTTGTAATTTAAATAATACAAAATAAATTTAGTTAGAAATTAAGAATAATTTTTTTGGTGTTTCGCTTCTCTTTGTGGTCAGGTCCACCAGGAACAACTGCAAGTAAAGAAAATAATATATAACAATTTTAGCAACAGTTTGATAAGATACAATTTCAATAGGATGATTTTAAGAATATTAACCTCACGCAAATTATTCATTCTCTAATAGTCTCATTCTTTTCCTAATCGTTGGTCCAGACGGGCTGTCGTTTGTAGACAAATCGAACTCGCCTACATTTTCCTCCGGTGAGTTTATTTCGGGTGTCTCAAGCTGAACTACTACTTCATCGGAATTGTCATTAAGAAATACATCTTGCGGCTCTCCGAAGTTATCATTTTCGGCATTCAACAGACTGTTCTTAACTGCGTCTGTTTCTTCATCGTCCATGCCATCAATTTCAATTTCCCTGACGTTAGAGCAAGTTTCACCATGACAAGAGAAGCAAAGTAGTGTGCATTTGAGGCCACTTTTTCTGCAGCTGCATGCTGCGGTTGAACAACCTTTCTCACATCTACAGGAGACAAGTTTCAGGACTTCTGGTGGTGCTGCTTCAAGGGTCGTCAAAGTTGGAGTCAAACTATGCGATCCTCTCATCCAACCCCATGATGTTGCAGGTAAATCGTTACCTATAAGAGATAAAAATCGAAAGAAAATATTTTAGAAATTTCTAAAAATTTAACGATAAATGTTAATCAAATTAACGTTCTGTATCAGAAGATTTTTCAACTCACCTAGCCATTGCTGAACTTGATGATACACCCGAAGAGAATGTTGGCGTGCTGCAGCTTTCGTTGGTGGTAAACTGCAGAGGTTGTACTTGCTCTTGGTTATAGACCGAGCAAATCCTTCGTAGCGCAAGTCATTCAAAGATTTCGGCAACTTTCCTCCGTACATCTTCACTAAGATTTTTTCTCCTGCATCATCAAGGTCGTCTGGCTGCGCGTTCGGTACTTTGAAACATTCAAGGGCTTCCTGAATTTGCGAATCTTTGAGGACAAGCGTGGTTAATTTTGTTTTGCCTTGGTTGAAAAGAGCAGAAGTTGTGTCACATCCGGAGAACGCGTGACAGGTCAGAATATGTGCATTCAATTGTTCTTTTTTTAAGCTGTTTGAGGAAAAAGTGGATGTTGCAGATTTTCCTTTTCCAGGCTTCATAAAATACACATTTTTGTGTCTTTCCTGTGCCACGCCAGTTAAAATGACGAGCAAATCGACATCTTCTCCCACGATGATCACCGTCTCATAATTTGCAGATTCCTCCAGAGCAGTGTACACAATTAACGTATCCGCATCTTCCATATGCTGCTTGACTTGGTATCCAACATTGAGCAGCTTTGACTTTAATAAATTTATTAATTGAGCCTTGTTTTTGCCATTACATAGAAACTTTTCTTGAGTGGTCGTTGATGGCATTGATTCCTCAACTATAACATCCACAGAAGCTGGTTTTATTCGTCGTAGCCGTTCTGACGTTTTTGTGCTCCTATCCGCAGCAGCTTCAGGATAGCCATCGAAAACAACAGCCGCAGAATCACCGTAATTTTTCCTGATGTAGTCGATGTACTTTTTGCAAATGTCTTGATACGTATCTCCCTTTCGCCAGACAACTTTATGCAGCAGATGACCACCGTCAATGACATATAGCACGTCTCCCTCAGTTACATTGTCTTTAGTTGGAGAAAACAACTGGAATAATGCAGACTTCTTGCTTTTACGCATGCCGACTTCATCAAAGAGAGATAAAGGGTACGGTGACAGTTCCCACGCGAAAAATGATTTGAGCTGCTCCTGAGACTCCTTCGTAAAAGAGATTCGCTGATAAAGGACAATGGGATCAACAGCGACGACAGTATCATGGACTTTCAAAGATGATGTGACAGCCGATAGAGGAAGCACACGTTTTTTACGTGGAAATGATATTTCCGAAAATTGCTTTCCGATAATTCCATTTAAGCTCTCCAGGCCAATTGACTGCGCTTTATGGCAATTTATTTGCGGACCACCAACAACACCTGTGCTCAAGGAAACAATATCATCCAGAACTGGAAAAGGATCATGATTTTCGAACCATTGCTGAAGTTTCTCAACGTCGGCGTTGTCTCTGGTTTGACGAGTGGGCCTGGCATCTATGTGTTGCTCTGTAGTTGCTGACTCGATTTCTACAAAATTTTCGATGGCTTCTGAAACTTTCTCCATTGTAGGCATTCCTAAGATCCATTTGGTGAGTACACTGTCTGTCAAGCCTCTCCCTCGCGTCAAGCCTCCTGTAGATTTCATCGATCTCATGAGAGTCTGCTCGATCGTCATGTCGCTCCAGATTCCAGACCAAAATTTGTCCGACCGTCTGATGGTGAAGTATCCGTTAGAAACAAAGTTGTGGTATTCACGGAAGTCCATTTTTGTTTCCAACTGATTCATATCCAGCAGATACAAATGCCCACATAATGCATAATTGGAATGGCCAGCTGCATGGAAAAATGGTAGCATTTTCGCAATCGTTGATAAATGTAACTTCCAATTTCCAGTCCGTTCAGCTTCGATAAATTGCTTCACTAAAACCACCATTCGGAAGTACTGGATCCACAAAGCTGCTGTCGGTCCATTTTCTGTCAACGTGTGCAACTTATTTTGTACTCGTTCAACAATTTCATGAAACATCTGCTGCTCAAGTCGAAGTTCAACGGTCCCAGTGTCAAATTGTTCTAACAGATCCTCTATTTCGAATTGCTCATCATCGGAGAAATCAATTTTTTGTAAAATTATTTTTCCTAACGCCAACTGAGTCAGTAAGTGACCTCGGATTGCTCTGGAGTAAGCATGACCTGATAACATCTTTTCCACTGAAACTGGAGCATAGATGAGAGAGAGAACTTCCTTCAGTCCACTGCCAGCCATGATGTACCCAATGCATCCGAGGAATGACATAAGCAAATGGAAACCTCCAAGCCGAACGATAACGTTTTGTAACAGTGGTTCAGATGTAAATTCAAGTATTTCACGGGCCTTTTTGTACAAAGGTTGATCGAATGTCACCAGGCAGGAAGTTTGACCTGATTTTTTCGTTCTTTCTGCAGCAGATATTAAAGTTGTGTATACGGTATCCCAGTCACTCGGAGGAGCGTTGATAAAAGGCAAAACTGAGATTGCAGATGTGACATAATCTCTTTTGGAAGTAAGTTTTTCCATGAATCCGTTCCAACCACAAATCCGAGGAATATCTTTAGTTTTTCCAAACATCCAAACAACGTCAGCTATTGTAGGAGTGATAGAATCATCAATGTCAACCGCTTCTGCTGTTATTGCTTGAAGTCCTCGCCTCCTGTGGTCTTTATGAAAAGTTTGTACTGCCACTGGTTTGATGTTTTTAATTACTCCTCTGCCGTAGACTCCAGTAACTGTGAAAATATTCTGTGAATTGGAAGTGGTTGGTTTTGGCGTGACGCTCTGAATCATCCCCATTGAGTGGAAAGTACCATGACCATCTAATGTGGCAACATTTACATCTGCATTGTCTGCAACGAATTGTACGAATCCTTTTTCAGGGTCTCCTTCAGGATTTAAGACCGAGGACAGTTGGAATGTCTCCGTTTCAGTATAGGAAGCACAGAAGCCTAATGATGAAAGCACTTGGATGAGATTTTTTGATCCATACTTAGAATGAAGAAACGCTGAAAGGCCGATGAGCAACGATGATATGTAAGTCCGGGGTCTCGTTGCAGATATGATACAATGCGAAAATGCTATACACTGTTTGAAATAAATGTCACGAGATTTCTTTTTGTTTTTCAGTATAATTTCCATCATAAAAAGCATCAGTGTCTCTGGAACGTCATCTTCTGCTGCATCCAAAAATTTGTCAGGGCTTGGGTAGTAATCTGTATCGTATACCATCGTCTGTATATCCTCTGAAATTATCGCTGCTGCAGTTTTTACGATTCGCGCACGTTCCTTTCGTTTATCAGGAAGCTTATTATGATACCATGAATCCAATAAGTCTAAATGATCTCGGATCGAAACAATTGTTGCACGGCCAGGTTCAGAATGAATCACGATATCCTCTTTATACTTTTCAATCAATTTCGACTTTATAGTATGATGGCTCGGTGGATCATCGATGAGGTTTGACAACTCACGTAAAGTGAATTGACATTGATCTTTATTTTCCTCGATGTAGTCGAATATTTTATCCATTGAAGAAGAAACATGGTGTGAAATAGGACGACCGACCGTACCGGAGGACTGTCTCGAAGGAAGAAGGAACTTTTGATAGCATGGCCGGTGATACTTGGCTCCCAATGCCACTAAATCCATGCCCTGTATTCGATCCAAAACCTAAAAAAAGTTGCTACTTTATTGCTGCGGCTCATCACAAATGTATGTATGCTGTTGATTAACTCTATACAATATTCAGATTTAGTACAACTATTTTGCGAAATCTACAAACAATCTATTTAAATATTGTCCGATTTTGACAAACAAAAAACCAAACCATATGTTTAAAAAGCTGATAAAACGATTAAAAAGCATAACTATCCGGTTAAACAATGATTTTGAACAAAGTTATTTGACATTAAACAAGTAGACCTTTGGGATAATTGACCGTGAAAAAGGGTCGCTTTCACTCATAAAGAGGCAAAATTTTATACCTGTTTGTTAAAGTTAAAGTTCAACATTGTTAAATAACAATTATACACAAAATACGATGCTGTCAATCGCCTGGGCGTATTTGAAAACATATAAATTGACATTTCAATGTAAAAAATTGGTAAAGTTTTGAATTTATTCATAAAAAGTTTAAATAATTTACTCAAATGTTGTCCGATTTTGACAAACAAAAAACCAAACCGTATGTTTAAAAAGCTGATAAAACGATTGAAAAGCATAACTATCCGGTTAAACAATGATTTTTAACAATGTTATTTGACATTAAACAAGTAGACCTTTGGGATAATTGACCGTGAAAAAGGGTCGCTTTCACTCATAAAGAGGCAAAATTTTATACCTGTTTGTTAAAGTTAAAGTTCAACATTGTTAAATAACAATTATACACAAAATACGATGCTGTCAATCGCCTGGGCGTATTTGAAAACATATAAATTGACATTTCAATGTAAAAAATTGGTAAAGTTTTGAATTTATTCATAAAAAGTTTAAATAATTTACTCAAATGTTGTCCGATTTTTACAAACAAAAAATCAATCCATATGTTCAAGAGGATGATAAAACGATTGAAAAGCATAACTATTTGTTTAAACAATATTTTTAAACAATGTTTCTCGTTATTGAATGGGATAATTGACCGTGACAAAGTGAAAGTTGGGAAAATACGTATTGTCCCTTGACACGTGCAGACCAAAAATTTTACCTTTCTGCTCCATTCGTCATCACTTTCCCTGGCAACCTTCAAGATGTTTTCTGCCGCGTTGACACTGCCAATCGACGATACCACAACCCGTTTTCCCCATGGTTTTTTCTGTTCGTTGGCTAGAAATTCGTCCGTTATGTTATCACCACAAACAAAACATGCACTTTTAAAATTGAAATCACTCGTTCGCTCCTGCGGGATTTCATCTGCATTACGAGGCTGTGCCGGTGGTGGTGGACCGTTTCTAGCTGCGACAACGACCATCTTCGCATTTGTATATTTTTTTCGGCACTTCGAATGAACTTTCACGCTGGTCAGACCCTCTAACAAATTCACTTTGCCGTCGTTCCTCTGCACACTGCATTCTCGTAGTTTTTCAGTTCCTTTTTCTTTCACCACGTCAAACGCGTCGGTGGACAACAATCTGTCACAAACAAAACACACTTCTTCGCCCGACATTTTGCCTACAACTGACTGACCATGACCGCTAGATTTTCATTCATGTCTAGGAATTTCGGCAGCTGCTAAAAGTGGGGGCGGGACGCTGAATGTCTAACGGTCCAGGTGTGATCTTGTAGAGAAAGTGAAAACTTTAGAAGAAAACTCTGATTGAAAATTTTCTTCAAGAAAATATAAGTTACACGTCTCTAAAAATAATCATTTTCAGAATGATTTTCAATAACAAAATTATCGAAAATTAACAATTTTCAATAACCAAAATAATTATTTCAAATTACAAAGTTTCATTTAGCAATAAAAATAATATTCCATTGATCTCATCAATTTTCTTCACAAAAAGTATGTTTAACATACTTTGTTTATTGTTCCATATTATTGTTCATGTAAAATATTCATTATGCAAAGTTAAAAAATGTTTCAGAATACCGTTCACAACATTTTTCCACATTTTAACTGTTTACTGACTCCTTGACCATTGTTACTAAATGAAATATTTGTTTATGTAGTATTAAACAATGTTCCGTTTGTTGCAAAACACTGCAAATTTAATAGTTACTATAAAATGCTGTAAACAAGGTAATTCCAAATTTACAGCAAGTTACAAATTGTTTCTACCCTTGTTATTAACAAATTTCATTGTTTTTTAGTTATAAACAATGTTCCGTATGTTGTAAAACGCTGCAACATTAATGGACGTCACGAATTGGTAAGAACAACCTAATTCCAAATTTGCAGCATGTTAATAATTTTTTTACCCTTGTTATTAACAAATTTTTATGTTTTTTAATAATAAACAATGTTCGTATATTGCAAAACGCTGCAAATTCAATACACGTTACAAAACGGTAGGAACAACCTAATTCTAAATTTGCAGCGTGTTAGTAATTTTTTTGACACTGTTATTAACAAAAAACACTTTTCACCCCTTTTCACCCCTTTCCGTACACCCCAGAGCGCTGCGAAATCACACGGTATGTTATTTTACCTTTCTTAAAAATCCCTCAAAATTTTAGAAAGTTAGTAAATTCCTCCAGGTTTGAGGCTTTAATGACTGGCCTATTACGTCTATTTAAACCATAATTAATTTAGATATGGAAATTTTAATAATTAGGTATATGTACCTACTTACGTTATGATGATTCGCACATCATTGTAGTCATAATAGTATTATTCTAACTACACTTAAAAAAAAAAAACAAAACAAAACGTGCGTTTCTAAATTACGATGAAATAACTAACAATGTTGATTTCTTATGAAGCCAAAATCATCCAATTTTGAAACGTTTTTTTCACTTAGGTAGGTACATATACCTATACTAGTCATGTACAAGCCTCGAGGCGTCCGAGTCCCTTTGCCTTGAGCTCGGTGTCGTTTACAAGGCTCGCCTCGTTTCTATGGCGTCCGACCACTCAGGAGTCTTTTTCAGAGCTCGAGTTCTTTTGAAGGCTCGAGCCCTTTTGAGAAGGCTCGAGCCCTTTTGAAGGTTCGAGTTCTTTTGAAGACTCGAGCTCTTTTTGAAGACATGAACCCTTTTGAGCGCTCGATCGATCTCAAAGCATTATTCTCTTTAGTGCGCTAATCTTTTTCTGCCCTTTAGTTTTAATGGATGCTGATGAATGAAAATTAGTAATTTATAATTGTGCTCTGCACGACAGGGCCCATAATTGTTACTTATACTATTACCTCTTATACCACCATACTGTACTTACATTTTGAAATCAATAAAATATTGAGTATTAAGTATAGGCTGTAATTTATCTTAAAGTTTTGTGATAGTTAACCTGACCTAGCCTAGTGTGGTAATAAATAAATAAAAATATTTTTTTATATTATTTTTCTTACAATTATATTATTTTTCTTATTCACAATTTGAATCAGTATTAATTGAACGATTATTCCTTTTTAAAAACATTCATCATTGTTTTATATAAAAAAGCAGTCGACTTCGTTTGCACCCACAATCTTTCGATATAGTTATCGTCTAATTCATTCAGCGTTTTTTTAAATTCCTGTGTGATTTCCTCACGTCTAGTTTTCTGGTGCCATTCATCTTGACTTGGATATTGTGTTCCTGAAAAAATAATAGGCAAAGAAAATATTTTAGTGGTGAAAGAGTTTACGCAAGTAGACAAAGCCATTAGCAGACACCAGTAACAAATAAATTTTGAACACTGTTCGGTCAGTTGAAAGTGCAAGTGCCAGCTGTTATTACAGGCTTATTTCGAATCTCCCTGGGGTTTTTTTCTATGACGAACACGATACTAAATTTGCACTCAATGCACATACACATACATTTAATTTACCTGTAAACATATATTATGTAGGGTTTTCAAAATTCAATTCGGGAAATAATACTATAATAAGATATAGGTACTACTAACTACTAATAAGATATGATATTTGTACCTTGATCAATTTTGTTACATGTACCCGATGGCCATATTACAGACCTTCTTCTATCCTCGTTTTCTTCACACAAAGATTCCTCCTTCTCTTCTATAGTCATAAAACAAACAAATTAATCATTTATAATCATATTACAAATACAAAAAATAATAAATTTAAATAGGTAAGTACATAAAAATTCACACATAAGAGATTAAAAATATATTTTACATTTTTTATTATATAGATAATCATTAATGAGTACATACTTGTTATTTTATTTTGTGTTCTTTTCTTAACATCACACAAATACTGCTTAAATTTTTCTTCAACATTATCGGAAGTCGCATTTTTGAGTGCCATTTGGAATCTTTCAAAGGCTTCTTTGGTTTCTAAAGCTTCTTTATTCATATTCATTAAAATTGATGTATTATATAATTTATACCTTCTTAAGCGATTATAACTTCTTACACGAACCTACTACGTCCACTGACAAATTCCGTTGTGACTACTTGTGACGCTTTGAATTAATTTTTCAATTACCCACATTTTCCCTATAATATACAACTGACGTTGACTTAGTTCGGATAGTCTGTCGTCTCCGTTCTATGATAGACTGCAGTGTATTTCATTAGATTATTACATATTTAAATCATCCTTCTTCAAAATATTTAATGTTCTAGTGTCATTTTGAGCTACTACTACTTATAATAGTTGTGGTTTTCCTGTGATATATTTGCCTACGTTGTTTAAAAGACACATGAGTGATTAATTTATTAAAGTAGGGACAAGATAATAGGTCACTTTTGACAGATGTCAGTTTTATATTCATAGTGAGGTGACCTGCTTAAAAACATCGATTAAATGAATGAATCGAATGAATCGATACAGACTTGAAACATATGTGAATTTTAAAAATGATCATGCGAATCCCTGTCCCATTATTATTTTTTCTTTCATAAATTAAAGGAGCAAAATAAGACAAGTACCTACGTAATTTAATAAAAAAATTGCTTTTATTCACTTGAACTATCGGAACTGCTATCTTCATCACTGCTGTCAGCACTCAGAGATATTATTAATTCATTTTCAATAATATTGTCTATTCTCACATCTCGTTCAAAATCTTGTAAAATTATTTTCTTTGTCTTCTCCACGACTTTTCGCCAGTCTTCTGTAGTGACTTCTGCACATGCAGTTTGTAGCAGAGTCATCATTTTAGCAGTACTGAAGGGTGGTTCAGTATTGTTCCGCGCTGCATGACCCTTTATTTGTGCCCAAATAAGCTCGATGGCGTTATACTGGCAATGGTAGGGAGGCAATCGAATAACTTCGTGTCCATGCTCTAGGGCTAGTTCATCGATTACATAGCGGAGCTTGGACGGCTTAGTTGCTTTTACCAGATTTAACAACTTAACTTTTAATAAAGTTGGACTTGCCTCCACACCATTTCTTACCAGCCACGAGACAATTTCTTGCTTTTTATTTGCTTGAGTTGGTGGTTTATCAACTTGTACAGAATGATACGGAGCATTGTCCATTAAAATTTTCGATGGGTTTTCTAAGCTGACTAGCAGCTTCTCAAACCACTTTTTAAAAACATCAAAGTTCATTTCCTCATGGTAATCTGTTGTAGTTTTAGAGGCGAATGCGAGGAGGCAGTCTGGAATAAAACCTTGAGAAGCTGATCCCGCGTGACATATAATAAGTCGGGCTCCTTTTCCCGATGGAACTTTTGAGGTGGAGGCCGCTGTATCATCGGTCCATGTCCGCGCAACCGTATGGTTCGCATTCAACCATGTTTCGTCAATAAACACGACATTGTCCCAATCCGTAATTTTATTTACCTGACGTAAGAATGTTATTCTCTTCAAAATAATATCGTAGCGTTCTAGCAGGATTTTCCGCTTGTCGGATTTTTTAAATCTAAAGCCAATCGATTTCAAAACCTTTGATAGAGACGATTTGCCTCCAAAAAATAAGCCTGCGCCTTTTAACGAACTCAATAGCTTTTCCTGTGTAGGATATTCTTTTCTCGAGTAATATCCATAAATGTGGTTGCGAATTGCAGCAGCATCAAAATTATCAACGTTAACAATTTTCTTGTCCCTCTTTCGTTTTTTCGGTGTACGTAAAGTATTATCTTCTGAGCCTGATGGTCCGTATTTCTCTTTCAGAATTTGAGTTACTGTCTTCTTCCCTATTCCCAATGCTTCGGCAACGCGTTCTCTCGGTGGTTTCAATGGTAAAAGAGGCCCATCGTTAACTGATTCACGTCCAAAATAATTGTACAATTTCAGCACTAGTTCGCGAGATTGACTGTTTAGAGTTTTCCCCCGTTTCGACATAGTAAGACTGTAATGTTTTTCTTGTTTAATAATCGTTAAGCAATCGGAGTCCAATTTATAGCCAGGTAAACGTAGTCAGTAAGATCAGTTCAATGAAAAAGCCGGATCAGAAGAAAATAACAGAAAGCACACCAAAAACGCACAGTCACTTCGCACAACAACAAAAGACTGCGTCATCATCATGTTATGGCGACATGACATGCGTCATCGACAGGCACTGGTGTTGCCAGCAACATCCACCTAAATTGCACCCAACATCAATGACCTTTCTATTTAGTTATTTTTTTGTATTTTTATAGTTAGTTAAAAGAATAATAAATATGTATAATTAGGTTTTATTATAATCACAACGTGGTTATAAATTTATGGTGATTTTTCTTCACAAGTAATCATTGCATTCGATTCAACTTACAATCCTATCAGCTTTCGATTTTTAGAGTAACATCCCTAGTGTTTAAAAAGAAAAAGGTTTGACTGACGCAACATTGTAACGACGTTCAGTTCTTTAGGTCAGAAATTGTTTATTATGTTTAGAATGGTTTATTAGTGAAAGCAAATCGTAAAATTACTCGTATCGGTCATTATTACAATAAATATGTAAACGTAATTGAAAAAAGTTAAGCAATTGTGCAGTTCTTATTTTATGCCCGCCGTTACAAGGTTACGTTGTTGAATTTTGATGAAATGTCAAAAGTGACCTATTATCTTGTCCCTACTTTAGTACTATAAATCTCGAGTGACAATGGAGCCAGTAGATGCAGAAGTTGATAATGTGACAAATAACCAGTCTTGTGTTGATCCAGTTCCTGAATCTTCGAGTAATGTAAATAATTTATCATTTGAAAATGACAAGAAAATCAAGGAAACTTATTATAATAAATCTGAATCAAAACTCGAATGTAAACTTTGTAAGAAACCTTATTCAATTAAATCATCACATTCAATCTTAAAAAGACATATTAAAACCAATGACAGTTTTAAAAAAGGAAGACGAGTGACATTCGATGATTTCAGTCTGTAAAGATGGCTCTAACAACGGTTCGGGTAAGCTCGGCATCTATATCTCGCCGAATGGATGACAAGGATAAAGATAGGCGTCATAACACTCGTGCAAGCGAAACAGCTAGAGTTGAATGAAGCGCCGAGCGATGACGTCTACAATGTGGTAGCGTTAGCACACAAAGTTTCACGTTAATAAAAATAAACAGTGTTTTAATTATATTTTTATTTTTACCCATGACGGAACAATTTTATAAATTACAATATTATATATGCAGTAATTGAATGAGAGACGAAGTGTATATGTTTCGATAACCATTCTTTATTAATTAAAATTATGTAAATATGATTATTAAAATAAACATATACGAAATAAAAAAAAAACAACTGTTTGTTCGCTAGACACCATTTCTCATACGCCCTTAAATAGTGATAATTTATTTCGCTTTTGGCGTTTGGTTGTAGTTGATATAGCCGGATCTATTTTATGGAAGTAATGAATTCTAACATGACAATATTTGTCAATTATTGCCTTCATGAGATATATTCTGTGGTTGAAAGTGGCCGGCTGATCTAAAGAATGACTGTCCAATGAAGATAAAATATTGTTGTTCACAAAAGATTTTAATATTTCTAACTTTAGCCGAATTATTTGTTTTTCATTTAGAAAATGCTGAGTTCTGTTTTCTTTAATGTAGTTTTTGATAAGTGTCTCAGATTTCAGGCATAGCTTGTATAAATCATGAGAAGGATAGCATAAGCCTCCCATATCCTTTAATGTAATTAATTTATGAAAACCAAGTTTTTCATTTGTTATCATTTCGGATACACATACTTCACATTTAATAGTTTTTATTAATGCTCTAGCAACCCACCCAGCAATATATCCTATAATTTGTTCAGCACTTTCCGAAAGACCATAGTTGCTATTGTCATTTAACATATTTGATAATATTTCCACATTAATTTTCGCTGTAGTATCACTGGCATGGCATTTGCTCTTTTTTAGATCTCTTACGAGTTCGTATGTGCCTCGACGAGTAATTTTATGTTTTTTAAATGAGTCACCCCCGATTACATCTTCAAACAGAAAATCGTCACTAGAACTATTCAAAGATTCTACGTCTTTGCCATCAGTTCGGTTTAACGTTGTGATGGCTGAAGAACAATTCAGGACAGGAAAATTATCTAGCGGTATGCAATTTCCGGAGAAAGAAGATCGTAGTTCTAAGTGTCCTAGTACTTTTCGGTATATCCCCTGAAATTGGCGTACATTTGGATTATTATTATATCCACCTTGTCGGCGAATTATACCAAAAAATAATTCAAGATGATCTTGGCTAAGTCTGTACATTGAAATATATTGTAACAAGCCGGTTTCTACTAAATTTGAATATAGATGTTTCAGACTCTCTATGCAAATTACAAAACCAATGAAACCTGTTTTGCAAGCAGATTGAATCACATTTCTTTTGGTTATATTTATTGTAACTCTTTGCCGAACAGTTCGTCTGGTTTTATTTAAAATTTTTAGAGAACATAATATAGTCCTTCATTTCGTTTAGAAATTGAAATATTGTATCTTTATTTGCACTACAAATTGGCTTCTTAAATTCAAAATGTTCACGTTTACGGGAATTCATTACATCAAATAAATTGTTAAAACATTCTATAAATTTTATCGTAGCGCCAGTGTTAACGAAGTGTTTGGAGGTAAGTAACTTTTCACATAATCGTAATGCTTCTGCTACACTTCGACTAAGAAGCTGAGTAGCCAGCTTAACTTTCATAGTTTGATTGCGAAAATCTATGTGTTTTGGAGTCAATTTATTTGCAAAATTCAAAGTTTCACTAGTTTGTAGTTTCACTAAATTTACTACATGTTGCCATTTTATTTCTTGATTTTCGTTATCAAAAAGTAATCGTTTCGATTAGAACGTATTCCGGACTAGCTTAATCATGTGGCATGGATCTAAAAACACGGCTACTTCCATGTCACATTCAGGGTGTTTAAATGTTGTTTTTAGATTTTTTATATCTCTAAGATTACAACCTAATAAATTAGCTGCATTTATATTTGTTGAGCAACCATCGAAAGTTAATGCAACCACTTTAACTCCTATCTCGTAGCATTTTGTCAAACAAATATTAATTAAACTTGCTTTAGTCTCAGCTGTGAGGCCATCAACAAAAAAATAACCGACTGGTATTTTCCAGTTTTCGTTAAGACTCACAAGCATCATGACGAAAGCTTGAGTTGCGACCTTGTCTTCGTCTATGTTTCCAGTGCCATAATTAACTAAACCTAAAGTTTTTTTACCATTCCAAACTGTTTGTTGTCGGATAGCCATTTCATCTATAACTAAAGTACAATAAATGTCTTTTCCTGATTTACTTTTTTTTAGTTTAAGAGCTTGGAATGATTCTGTTGTGAATCCAGGCTCTGCGTTTAAATTTTCGTACCATTTTGTAAGAGTCCGAGGATGGGGCAGAGTATCTTCAAAAACTTTTCTCACGTACTTATAACCAGCCGGAGAGTAAAAATTCAGTGTCAAAGCAAATTTCCTCATTGGTGGGCTAAATTTAGTTCTTATGTTCTTGTTGCGCTGCTTTTGTCTTTGCAATCTAGCAAACAAATCAGCTACTTCTGCTTTCATACACAATTCTTGGAATTGATCTTCTGGTACCTTTATATATTTTCTAAGACTTATAATTGTCTCTTTCAAAGATTTGCACCTTTTTTGTAGTCTTTTGTTTTTTCTTTTTAAATTTTTATTTTCGTCCTTAAGTTTTTTTTTATCAAATGTCAATCTTCTTACTTTTGTTTTTAAAAAAGCTTTACGGGGTGTGTCAAAAATCGAATCCATGTCAGATATATCCACGTTTTGTAAACAGTTTGGTGAACATGGGTTTGAATTATAATTGTAGGAATCCATAGGCACCTAAAAAAAAAGTAATAAATTGACTTTAAAATTGAAAACGACGAAGGCAAACAAGCATGCACGAGTGCAAAAAACATACATATTTACACTCATTTTATTTATACTTACGCAAAAGAATGGTATAGCCTCTTTTGATATCCAACTTAAACCTTTTTTCGTTTTATATATATCCTCCGGTTTAAAATGAATTGAACATATACGACTATATGTAGTCGGTGTCCAATCAGGTTCCTGTCTTTGTTTTCGAAGAACAACCACCCATTTTTGTCGTATTAATTCGTCCTTGGGAAACCTTAGAAACAACAATAATTATTACTATACTAAAAAATAAGAATAATAATTGCATAGAAACTAAAATCTTAACGACCTTCATAACATAACCTTATCCCCAGCTTTACCTACTCTTTGCTAAGCACGTTTGAAATAACTATCAGTTGTTCAGAGAGATAAAAGAAATAAAAAAAACTGGTGTGGCACTCGGGGACTGCCGCAGTAAAGCTATTGCATAGCATTTTTTATCAACTTATGCAATTATAATTATTTATTTATTTGGTTTATTCATATTTAAAACACTTTACACACAAATTTTCAAATTTCAATTCCAATTCGAATTCGAATCCGAATCATGCAATAGCTCAATAAAGAAGTCTAATAAAGTAAATTAAACTGTCACACAAAAATAAGTTAGGTATCCCAAAAATTATGTTGCTGACGTTACATACCAAATTGTCTTGTAAAGACAACAACGTAATTATGTCGTACCGTGTCTGACACGCATATTCTATATTGTCTATCTCGTTCTTTTAAACATGGCGGAGGACGCTAACTGTGATATTTATATTTTTTAGAAAAGTAGTTTTATAACAATACTTACGAGTGAAAAGTTATTCCGTGAGACTTATTCTTCTTCCCGGAGTGATTATTACACTTTTTAAACACACAATAAGGCATTTTAGTGTTTTTAACTAATTAAAATACGCAAAATAGCAGACGCAACCACACAATTATCACGTAGGCTGTTCTACGAGCGACTGAAGTGCACGTGTGTCGGATGACACAGGTCAGTAGAACCAGTACCAGAGACTGTGTCACTTGTCTTCCTTTTTTAAAACTGTCATTGATTAAAACTCATAAGTTCAATGATACACAAACTCAAGCAGATTCTATAAGAGGGATCAAAAAAAAAGGATATGTGGTGCGACAAATTAGTACAAAATTTTGTTATTCACGGTACACATTCTTTTAAGATTGTAGAAGAAGAGCATTTCATTAAAATGATTAAAGGTCTTAACCCTACTTATCCCGGATTGACACGACGTAAGTTGACGTTAAATATTCACAGGCTATTCGAGCATGAAAAAAGCAGATTAATCGAATGCATAAATTCCATCGATAAATTGTCCCTTACGTTTGATTTTTGGACTTCAATAACAAATAAGCCTTATATAGTTATTACAGCCCATTTTATTCACGAATCTAAACTAAGGGCCATCATATTAGATTTTGATTTAATACCCTATCCACATACAAGTGACCAAATATTAACAAAAATAAAACAGATATTTGATACGTATGGCTTACAACATAAAATTATTTCAATTACTACAGACAGGGGACAAGGGAAAGGGGTAGGGAAAAAATCCCGAATAAAATAACATACGAAAAAGCCTCTATGTTTTATTGATTACCTTTTATAATTTCCAGACCAATCACTACCTACGGTCAATATTCTAAGTCACTTTCTACAGGACCAATTCAAATTACCTACCTACTTATTTCGAATCAGTCAAGCAGTTTTGCGAAAATCATAAAGCTGTACAAAATCGATATGTAAAAGGGTGTTTACTTTTTGGGTATTAAATAGGTAGAAATATATTATTTGCTTATAAAATAAAACGTTACCTACTGGACTAGGAGTGAAAATATAGCAGAGAGCATCCAGCTGTCTTATCAGTTATCAGACAGGTAAAAACATGTTGCGCCAATCTATGTCTATACTAATATTACAAAGAGGAAAGATTTGTTTGTATTGAGTAGGCTCCGAAACTACTGGGCCGATTTTAAAAATTCATTTTCCATTAGAAAGCTACATTCTTACTTACGCGGGTGAAACCGCGGCGCGGTGCTAGTTCTATATAAAATGAGATAGTAGTGAGGTAGAAATCCTACTAATATTATAAATGTGAAAGTATATGAAGATGTTTGGATGTTTGTTACTTAATCACGCTCTAACGGCTGAACGGATCTGGCTGAAATTGGGTACAGGGGTAGATTAGAACTTGGATTTACAAATAGGCTTTTTATCAGGATCAAAATAAATCAACAAACGCTATGTACAAGATATATTAAAAAAAAAAACAAAACAAAACTAAAAAGAAACAAAATAAAACTTCTAATATATGTACAAATTCATTGAAGGGCCCCGTGCAAGTAAGGTTGCACGGGGCCCATTAACACGTTGCACGGGGACGCCGGCGCAATTTTGGCACTGTTGCCTGTGCTCGAATGAAGTCCGCCAAGCTGCCTCTTACAACCATAGCTTCCCGCCACGCCTCTTGCAGGGCCTGCACTTCGGCCTGCGATAAGGGCGGGCGGCGGTCTGCCACCCGAGGGGCAACTTGGCGCATCAATGGCCGTAAAGGCTGGCACAGCCACAGTGCCTCTTCGGCAATCTCCACTGGTGGCTCTTCGGGTGACTCATGGCTGTTAAAAAAAAGAGTAAGAAGATAAATTGTAATGGTAATAATATTTTAGACGTTTTTCTTCTACACAAAGCCTCTACCCCAAGTAAGCTATCCACTATAGCTTGTAGGTATGGAAAACTAGATAGCTGATAAACACCGAGGCATATTTCTTATCAGTCTGATAAAGCACAATTTTAGTGTCATTTGCCGGTCTTACCCGTGGTTCACCCATTTTGTCCACCTGGTGGACCACGGGCAAAGATATTCTTCCGTGGTCCACCAGGTGAACTAAGGTGAACCATACGAAATTATTATGGTCCACCTTTGAGCACAAAATCTTTTTGGTCTTTCGTTGACGTGCTTCACTGTAATTGAATCTTTTCAAGTTCACCTCTTTTTCAAGAACTTTCAACGTATTGTTTCTTTATCGTTTGACAATTAATCTTTGAGTATTTCTTGACAATTAATCTTTAAGTATTTCCTGACCCTATAACTAGAATTGACAACATTTCAAAATTTCAACGTCAATACATTATTAACGCAATTGAAAGTACATCTAAAATAACGAGACCCATATTTTTTATTTTTCTTCAGTATATTAATTTTCATTCAATTTTTTAACTTTGAATATCATTTTATTTCGAAAAGACGTAAGTGCCATATGACGTCATTAATACGGCAGAGTAGGCTTGTCGCCTTTGCAAGATGGTACGTTTTCAAAAAAAAGTCCCATGTAGAACGTCAGTTTTGAGAGATGGTTTGGATTAGGTAACAGAAGGACAAGGTGCACCTAGTCCTAGTATTTCAAAATATTTGATACCAATACCTGTTCCACCTAGTCTCAATCAGTAAGGGTAATAATTATATTATTTGTGGTAAGGGTGTTGTTGTGGCTGATTGGGAGTATTGGAACTAGGTAGACTTCGTGAATATGATACAACATTTAGATCCTAAGTATCTAACAGAACTTTGTGGATGAGATCATTAGGTATTCAATGTACTTAGTAATTTAGGTGAATTGAGTAATGTTTGTTTACTGACTATTTTTTATTTTATACATACAACATAATTAAAACATAAATACACAAAACAAATTCGCGATTATGTCGCGTCAAACAACCCACTCCGCATCGTTACCGGCGCAAAGGTGCCCATAATGCTGGCCGCGTTGCCTCGCTGAATCGCAATAGCCAACCTTTGCCCCAGGAACGAGCCGGATCGAAAGTCATCGCCTTGGTCGTGGATACGGCCCGTGATTGTTTATTCGATTTGGAAAAAATATTTTGGGCACAAATTTCAATATCGTTATCATCATCGTCAGCTACAAAAGGAAAAGTGATATAAAATAAATCTGTAATTGTTTTCTATTATAAACATTGATTTTTTTGTAATGGGTTTGATAAAAGCAACTATTTTTTAATCAAATTAATACATCCACACGATTTTACTACCGAAACTACCCATTTTTTTTTTACTAAAATGACACACCATCATAACACATATGATCATCATAGAGGAAATGAATTTTTTAATAACATTTTAGGTTGCGACCGCATAAAGTAGTTTTCACCAGTAAGCTCGAACACGTGTATATACTCCGTACCACATATACGAGTACATGCGTTACAAGTATTTTACTGTACTTAGCTCGATATTTTTATTTCTTGAATGAAATTTTAAAGCTATCATACGAACTATTCGATAGCTTCATTCGTGGCTCGATGGCCCAGTGGTCAGAGCATTCCCCTGCATTTCTTCCTATCTTAATCGATTTTTAATTCTTTATAAGTATAGCTTAATTACGACATATTATGAAAATAGATATATTCACGCACACAAATATTTGCATTGAGTGGACAAACCCGCGACCTCAGACGCTGCAAAAATCATAAACCTACGTAATGTGTAAAAAATTCTAGGTGCAAACCCTATCTCACTCTTACATCTACCATACCTACTTGATATCATTCACATTTTATCTTCTATCCTACTCTTACAAAATAACAAAATAACTATAAAATAAGTCTGCTACCAACTCAACTACCAATAGCATTCAGTAACAGTCTGATAAACTAACGTTAATTCCCGATAGCAGACTACTGTTATTCTTTCCCATAAAATAATGTGTTAAAATAACTGCTATTTTCATAACAACCACTACTATAGAGAGATTATACGTGTATGGTATTCTCTGTGGTACTCTGATACTTTTAATACTTTATGAACTAGTCTCTTGAGAAAAGCGGATTAGGTGTCGCCTAGTATCGGAAAATACTTGATCTTCGTACCTGTTCCAGTATCGGAAAATACTTGATCTTCGTACCTGTTCCAGTATCAGAAAATACTTGATCTTCGTACCTGTTCCAGTATATTATACTCGTATGTCTCAACTCTCAAGCTCGAGCCTATCTGTAAAGTGTAAACAAAGAATATTCGCTCACTATCTGTTTATTTACGATTTCGTCCATTTTCCATAGTAAAATTTCTCAAACATGAAAGTGTCCGATAGTTATCATGTTGCAGACAGCAGAAATCTACCTAAAGTAGATTATTTGATGTTATTGGAGTACATGCACGAAAGTGACTGTTACAACGTTGCGGAAACTAGAAGTGCTAAGACGTTGTTGAAGCCAACAACGTCTTAGCACTTCTAGTTTCCGCGAGTGAGGCTTACGTGGATACCGCTGTGGGAGACGTAGAAGTTCAGCGACAAGGGACGATGTGTAACGTTAAGTGCCGAGTTACACCCGAACACAAAATTAAGGGGAAGTTGTACATTGTGGCGGCTACCATTGATGAAACATTAAATAAGATCATCAAAGTGGAATGCAATGACTGCGCTTCATCTGCAGGTGGATGCAAACATGCCATTTGTTTCGCAATGTGGCTCATCAAGCGTTCTGATGAACCATCAGTTACCTCAACTGTGTGCTACTGGACCAAACCAAAACTAGCAGGGGCCATAAGCGATAAAAAGCATGTTATGGGCAAGAACATGGGCGCAGCTAAAAAGACCACTAGAACAAGTAATATAAATGTTCCGTCATTATCAATGTTCCTAGAAGAATGTACACAGCAGAAAATGTCTAATGGCCTTATTTTAAAACAAAGTCAAGATCATAAGCCTAATTTACATGATCTAACCATCTTTAATATAATGTTACAATTTGTCATTGAAACTCACACTAATTTAACTTGTTCTGGTTTTAAATTATTTGCAAAAAAAATGTGACTGCAGATGTAGTTGATGAAATTGCCAGAAAAACACAGGAACAAGCAAATTCAAAGTTATGGCATGCTATGCGTCAGGAAGAGTGACTGGTTCCAAAATACATGAAGCAGCTCACTGTAAGACAGCAAATGGCGCCTTAGTCCAAAGTATTTTAGGAGGTTACAAAGTACCTGAGACATCTGCTATTAAAAGAGGTAAACTGTTGGAACAAAACATGATTGAAGAGCTGGAAATTGAATTTGGTAGCATAGAGAGGACGGGCTTAATTTTAATATCACCCATTATAGGTGTTTCCCCTGATGGAATAACAAATGACTTTGTTGTGGAGGTGAAATGTCCCATAAGCCAAAGAACTATGAAAAACTATGTAAAAGATGGAGGACAACTGCAAGACAAATTTAGAGCTCAAATTATGGTGCAAATTCTCGGTGCAAACAAATCAAAAGGCCTCTTTTGTATAGCTGACTCTACTTTTGAACAGTCAAAGGTGTTACATAAATACTGGGTGCAATATGATGAAGACTATGTTAAGAAACTAATAACTTCTGCTGAACTTTTTTGGGAAAATTATATATATCAAATAATTTTAGATAGTGCTAAATAAAAATACATTTATGGTTTTATTTGGTTTTTTATTCATTACTTATAATGGAACTTTGTAGGTTTATTAAACCACATGCAACCGTAACTATATCATCTGTGTGTTGGACAAGTTTGTTATTAATAACTGCATGAGGTTTCAGCATTTTGAATAACCTTATTCGTCTAATAACTCTTTCTACGTGGATACGCAGACTAGCAATTACTTTGCTTTTGATAGCTTCTGGTTTTGTTAATTTTATATCTTTTGTAACACTAGGAGGCCGCAGAAGCTTTATATTTTTTGTACTAAGAATGGATTCAATGTGCTTGAATCCTCGGTCTGCCAATATTGTACAACCAGATGGCAATACATCTAAAAAACCACTAACTTCCACTAAACTAACATCTGATATACGGCCCCCAAAGCCAGCAGATACAAAGTTAATAAAACCATCAGGTGTGGTAGCCAGTAAATACTTCAACGTATTGGCATTTTTATATTGTGACCATGTCAAGGTGCGTACGGATAGCGCGTTCCTGTGTTACGCGTAGTTGGGAAACACTGTCCACGCGTACATTGGATACGCGTACAGCTCCTATACGGACCGCCGCGAACCTGTACGCGAGGTCAATCGATCCAGAGCGCTCCGCGAGCCCCAGTCATTCGCCATGACTCCGACAAACTTAGCGGTTGCGTGCACCACCACTGCTGCGGCGTTAGTCATTATTCAACACATTTTAAATAAAAAAAAGAGAAACAAACGGAAACCTAGATGGTGGATGAAAAAATTGTTTCGTGAAAGATTACAGTGTGGAAATAGGCTAATGGAAGATATAAATTATGAAGAAAGTGGGGACAAAAATTTTGTGAGAATGAGTTTGCAAGATTTTGAAATAATTCTTGAAAAGGTTGAACCTGAAATAAAAAAAATGAATACTAATTTTCGAGAAGCTATCACAGCCAGAGAAAGGCTATCCGTGACGTTAAGGTTCTTGGCCACCGGGGACTCATATACAAGTTTACAATATCTGTTTCGCATATCTAAACAGTCCATATCTACTATTATTATTGAAGTATGTGATGCAATTATCAAGGCTCTCAAGGATCATGTGAAGGTGAGTTAATGAATAAAAACGTTTATGTTTATCTGCTTATTTATTATGATAATTAAAATTTTAGAAAATTATAATTTAAGTACTTAAAGAAGTTTTATTAAATTATAATTAAGAATTTTCTGAATTATTCTTCTTGTTCTTGAACGTAACGTAATATTTCAGAAATTTCATTTTGATTATCCTCCGCTTCCTTTGGAGTTTCCGCTGTTGATGTAGGTGCAGTTTGTGCTGGAATTGGCGTGTCGCTGTAATTGCTTTGGCGTGAGGTAGAGTTGGTTAAATCCGTTGAATAGGCACCGGTATAATACCCATACTGACCAGGTAATTGGCCCATATCAGCTTGAAATATAACATTATTGATAGCATTTTTTACTAGTGTAAATGTTCGCGAGTCGTATTTTTTCAATTCATACGCAATGTGGGTCCCAAAAGAAGTGTAACAGTCTTCTTCCTTGGATAGATATTGTACACTGTGCTTGAGTAATCCCACTGCTTCTGTTAATGTGGCAGTGTCATCGTTATTACGGCGCCTTTTATTTCTGAATGATGTGTTGTGCTGTTGTTGTGTGGATGAGGCAGAATTCCTGGGTGTTTGTTGCATGAACGATGAAGAATTACTAGGTGCTTGTTGTGTGGATGAAGTCAAATCACTAGGTACTTGTTGCGTGGTTGAGGCAGAATTCCTGGGTGTTTGTTGTATGGACGATGAAGAATTACTAGGTGCTTGTTGTGTGGATGAAGTCAAATCACTAGGTACTTGTTGCGTGGTTGAGGCAGAATCACTGGCTAATTGTTCATCATTTGATATAGATTCATGCACATTCTGTGTGTTGTTGCTGGTAGTTATCTGAAAAATAAAATAAGAAAAACTTTAACTTAGATGAAATAATTTGTTACAGCTACCCGAGACTGAAAATCAATGGATGGCCGTTGCAAAAGAATTTGAAGAAAAGTGGAACTTTCCTCATGCAATAGGCGCAATGGACGGCAAACATGTTTGCCTTCAAGCACCATTAAATAGTGGAACGGAATTTTACAATTATAAACAATATTCTAGCATTGTATTGTTAGCATTAGTTGACGCTGATTACAATTTTATGTACGTAAATGTTGGATGTCAAGGGCGCATATCAGATGGAGGTGTTTTTAAAAACACTTCCTTGTACCGGAACCTTGAAAACAAAAGCCTAAATTTACCGAATCCTGAAATACTACAAACTCCTTACAATGTGAAGGTATCGTATATAATTCTGTGTGATAAAGCATTTGCCCTCAGTGAATATACCATGAAACCCTTTTCGGGTAATCCAGAAAGAGGATCTATTGAAACAATATTCAATTATCGTCTATCAAGAGCAAGGAGGGTAGTTGAGAATGCATTTGGGATACTGAGTTCGGTGTTTCGAGTACTACGAAAACCAATGCTTTTGGAACCGGAAAAAGCTACAAAAATTGTATTGGCAACTGTTTATTTACACAATTTTTTACGAAAAAGCAGACTATCAAATATTTACGCACATACGAATGCATTTGACTCTGACCAGCGAGGAGAGCTTGTTCCAGGTGCATGGCGACAAGACCAACAGCAATTAACTTCTTTTTTTCCTTTAGACAGTGTACCTAGGAGATCGCCCAATACTCCTACTCATATACGTTTACATCTGGCGGAACACTTTGTTAATAATGCCCCCCTTGAGTGGCAAAATAATCACTAAGTTTTAATGTGACATTTATATTATATAAAACGTGTACTAACTACACGGATTAACGTAGGCTAAAATAATATGTATGATGGTGGTGGCGTGGGTTTGTACTCAGTGAAAGACACTACGTTTAGAGTACATAAACAGTTTATTAGCGCACAGTGACTTGTACAACTATTGGAACTATAACTATATTCTAACATACATAAAAAACAAAACTTTTGGCGGGAGCGAGCAAGAGCCGCGGAATCGATTGAAACGTTACTTGCGTGCGGAGCGGGCGCGCGCGACTCAGCTTGCGCGGCGTCTGGCCGATTGTGTGACCGCGCACCGTACCGAGTTTCAAACACTATTTAACGCGCGTAATATATGTATAATAAAATTGAAAAAGCCTCATAAAGCAGCTGGTAAGTATAAATATAATAACGTTAATAACTAATCGTAATTACTTACAGTAGTCTCCGTTGTTGGCATTGGTTTGTCCTTGTCATTTAGAAAAGTAAAATATTCAGATGCAAACCACTTCGATATATATACATCATTAGCTCCTGTAAAAAAAAAGATAAAAAAGTATATAGGGTATTATAAATATGTCAATTTACAATGCGAAAATACAATGCATAAAATGCGTAAATAAACAATTTAAAAACTTACCTGATCCTGTTACTAAACTTTTTTTGATTTTGCTCCTTTCTTTTCTATTAGTTGCTAATAAAGTTTTCATCTTTTTTTTTAATTCACCTATTGGAATGTTCAGTTCATTTGAAATTGCCTTCCATGCATCTTGGCGTAAATCGTTATTTCGATAATCAGTTAGTGTGCTATCCCACAAGACCCGGTGAAATTCATAAAGTTGAATCAATCTAATAATATTTTCATTATTGAAACTCGAAGAACACGCGTGTTTATTCATTTTGCCGTCCAAATATAGCGTAGCCGGCCGCGTGCGTCCTCTTTGACGCGCGACCAAAAACCGACTGACGGTGGCTCGCGCTGCGAGTTGGCTCGCGCGGTACGCGTACCCCAAGAGTGAACGCGTAGCTGCAGGTATGGACTAGGCGTTCCGGATACGCGTAAACTGAGTACGCGTACCAGGGTACGCGCAATCCGTACGCACCTTCAGAGACTGATGTATGGGATCTGCTGGTTTTTCTATTTCGATCTCGAAACAATCAATGATACAAAAAATATTTGTGTACTCCTTATTTGTTCTAAAAGAAGATGGTAAATTTCTTTTAACAGTTAATACCGAAGGGCAAAAAATTAATTGATTAAAAATTTTTGCCAGCACACACAATGTCTTGTAAAATAATCTCCACAATGTAGTGAGAGATACTCCAAACATATCAGATATTTGATTAAAAGGAACATTATTTTTAATTTTATATAATGTAATAATTATATCATTGGCCTTTACTCCTTCACATTTAGTTTCTTAAAAGTTAATGATCCAATAATAGGTTTTTGTCAATCCTATGTAATCTTGGGGCCTTCTTGCTATTAAATCCAGCATGAAACTTTTATTTCCAGTCTTATCTTTCTGTACTTCAGATATTTCAGATGGTTCAGACATATCTGCAGAAGTAATAGTAGTGGTACTTCCTTGTGTTGAAGGTAATGCTTCTTCATCAGTAATTTCATTTACAAATGCATCATCGACATTAGGCTTATCTTTTTTGTAAGCAGATATAGAACAATATGTAGTTCTGTCTGCTGTCTTGGGCTTCACTTGTACGGCTTTGTTGCATTTATTGGGGATTTCATATTCTGTCCCCTTATCCACTTTCACAGGAAAAGATGAGGAAGATGATGTACTAGGCTCAGGTTCACATGCACTAGTGTGTTGTAATAGACTAACTAGAGAGTTTGGTAATATTGACCTTAGTTTAGGCCTAGCCCTCATAGTGGTCCAATATAAATAATTTTCAACATCTTTTAGCTGAAACAAATAATAAATAATTGAAATTAACATATTCAATAAAGCAGTAGTGTAGTGAGTCATGCAATGGATTATACATCTGATATAAGATATAAAAATCTATGCGTGCGCATTTGTGTGCTGCTGTACATTTTATTAGATAGTGATCACAACTTAGTCAACTTATAAAATACACTCAGTGGTGGTGGTTTTTTATTTGATGCATAATGATTTCAGACTACAATGCCCATGCTAACAAGGACAGTGTAGGTTAGGTTACTTCTATTATTAGTAATAGGAGATTACTAATAATAGGAGTAACCAAACCTTACAATATCTATTAGCAGTTAGCTAACCTTTGGCATGTCTTGCAATGCCTATTTTGTTTACTAACTTAATAATAATTTGGGGAATATGTATTATCCTACTAGTCTATAAAAGCATGACTGATATTATGAAGTTGTAGTAATACTTACATTAAGATGTGCTTCACATATATAAAGGGCCCGCTTGGGACATCCAACACCCAGCGATTTACACCACTCGTATTTAGCTGAGCTAGGTACTATAAAAAACATCAAGTTTTTATCTTTTTGTGAATTGTTTTTGCAAGTCGGAACAAAACAATATTTTGGTTCCTTCATTGGTACATACTTTTCACTGGGATTCATTATGTGTTATGATTAAACGTAAACTACAAAATAATTATAACGACGCGGAAACAATAAACAAAGAGACGAAAGATGACAACTGACTACTTGTCAATTGTCATTCATGTCAAATTCTGACATCCTTTTAAATGTTTCATAAATAGGAGCCGGCAAAGAAATCAAAGTATCGAGCCGTATGAATGACGTCACAGTCCCATTTTCGTTTTTATTTTTTAATCTCTGAAAATAAACCCGAAAAAAAAAAAAAAAATCATTTTTGGAGTCAGAATAGTCAACTGAAGAAACGGTATTTTTACTTTCAGTACTTTAGAATTTTGAAATGTTGTCAATTAGATGTGTTCTGTTCTAATGAAATAGTGCTCCGTCCCTGATTGCTTGTGAGTAAAATGAAATCTTGTTAAAATGGGAGATACGCAAGACGAAGAAAGCGATTTGCACTATATTACCAGAAAGGGGGGCACTATATTGGTGCATGATGTATATTTTTTCTACAGAGTCAAAACCTTTAAAAAACCTGCAGCGGTTTTATGGAGATGTGCGGAGTACAAAAAAAAGAAATGTACCGGAAATATTATTGTTAAGGTAAGTCAACATTCACGAAAGTCCTGTTTCGTAAACCTCCACGCTCCTAGAACTTTTCAAAAACAAATTAACATTTTTAAAATCTTTCAGGATGGAAAGGTGACAAGTAAAAAAAATCATTCATGTGCATCTGATTTCTCCAAAATTGAGGTTGCGAATGAAATTGAATCTTTGAAAAACAAAGTCAAAAACACTGATTTGCCTATAACACAACTTTATAAGGATAGTGTTGATATTTTAGAAAGTAAAGGATTGAACATGGTTACGCAAATACCGTCGTTTTCGAGCATACAACACAACTTATATACAATAAGAAATAAATCTTTAGGAGTTAAAAAAACAGTTCATAGCGATTTTGAAGAAGTGGAAGTTCCCATCAAATTTGCACACTTGGTTTTGGCAAACTATTTTATGAAGGATCGCGAATCATTGTCTTTTGTTCAAAAAGAGCTAGAGAGATCATTGCTGATGTTACTCAATATTTCGGTGATGCCACTTTTTCTTGTTGTCCGAAACCATTCCAACAATTGTACATATTACATGGAGATATCGGGAGTACTATAACGACTACAAAAGTTGTACCGCTGACATACGTATTGATGCCGAACAAAAAACAGGAATCATATTCGATTGTGTTCGATTTAATTAAATCACAGTTACCAAATTTCAATCCTAAAATAATGCATCTTGATTTCGAGAAAGCCGCAATAAATGCTATTTTATGCGCTTTTCCACATGTAACATTGCGTGGTTGTTTTTATCATTGGAAGAGGGCGATTTGGAAGAAGGTCAAAAATTTAGGCTTAGGCACTAGTGTGTTGTAATAGACTAACTAGAGAGTTTGGTAATATTGACCTTAGTTTAGGCCTAGCCCTCATAGTGGTCCAATATAAATAATTTTCAACATCTTTTAGCTGAAACAAATAATAAATAATTGAAATTAACATATTCAATAAAGCAGTAGTGTAGTGAGTCATGCAATGGATTATACATCTGATATAAGATATAAAAATCTATGCGTGCGCATTTGTGTGCTGCTGTACATTTTATTAGATAGTGATCACAACTTAGTCAACTTATAAAATACACTCAGTGGTGGTGGTTTTTTATTTGATGCATAATGATTTCAGACTACAATGCCCATGCTAACAAGGACAGTGTAGGTTAGGTTACTTCTATTATTAGTAATAGGAGATTACTAATAATAGGAGTAACCAAACCTTACAATATCTATTAGCAGTTAGCTAACCTTTGGCATGTCTTGCAATGCCTATTTTGTTTACTAACTTAATAATAATTTGGGGAATATGTATTATCCTACTAGTCTATAAAAGCATGACTGATATTATGAAGTTGTAGTAATACTTACATTAAGATGTGCTTCACATATATAAAGGGCCCGCTTGGGACATCCAACACCCAGCGATTTACACCACTCGTATTTAGCTGAGCTAGGTACTATAAAAAACATCAAGTTTTTATCTTTTTGTGAATTGTTTTTGCAAGTCGGAACAAAACAATATTTTGGTTCCTTCATTGGTACATACTTTTCACTGGGATTCATTATGTGTTATGATTAAACGTAAACTACAAAATAATTATAACGACGCGGAAACAATAAACAAAGAGACGAAAGATGACAACTGACTACTTGTCAATTGTCATTCATGTCAAATTCTGACATCCTTTTAAATGTTTCATAAATAGGAGCCGGCAAAGAAATCAAAGTATCGAGCCGTATGAATGACGTCACAGTCCCATTTTCGTTTTTATTTTTTTATCTCTGAAAATAAACCCGAAAAAAAAAAAAAAAATCATTTTTGGAGTCAGAATAGTCAACTGAAGAAACGGTATTTTTACTTTCAGTACTTTAGAATTTTGAAATGTTGTCAATTAGATGTGTTCTGTTCTAATGAAATAGTGCTCCGTCCCTGATTGCTTGTGAGTAAAATGAAATCTTGTTAAAATGGGAGATACGCAAGACGAAGAAAGCGATTTGCACTATATTACCAGAAAGGGGGGCACTATATTGGTGCATGATGTATATTTTTTCTACAGAGTCAAAACCTTTAAAAAAACTGCAGCGGTTTTATGGAGATGTGCGGAGTACAAAAAAAAGAAATGTACCGGAAATATTATTGTTAAGGTAAGTCAACATTCACGAAAGTCCTGTTTCGTAAACCTCCACGCTCCTAGAACTTTTCAAAAACAAATTAACATTTTTAAAATCTTTCAGGATGGAAAGGTGACAAGTAAAAAAAATCATTCATGTGCATCTGATTTCTCCAAAATTGAGGTTGCGAATGAAATTGAATCTTTGAAAAACAAAGTCAAAAACACTGATTTGCCTATAACACAACTTTATAAGGATAGTGTTGATATTTTAGAAAGTAAAGGATTGAACATGGTTACGCAAATACCGTCGTTTTCGAGCATACAACACAACTTATATACAATAAGAAATAAATCTTTAGGAGTTAAAAAAACAGTTCATAGCGATTTTGAAGAAGTGGAAGTTCCCATCAAATTTGCACACTTGGTTTTGGCAAACTATTTTATGAAGGATCGCGAATCATTGTCTTTTGTTCAAAAAGAGCTAGAGAGATCATTGCTGATGTTACTCAATATTTCGGTGATGCCACTTTTTCTTGTTGTCCGAAACCATTCCAACAATTGTACATATTACATGGAGATATCGGGAGTACTATAACGACTACAAAAGTTGTACCGCTGACATACGTATTGATGCCGAACAAAAAACAGGAATCATATTCGATTGTGTTCGATTTAATTAAATCACAGTTACCAAATTTCAATCCTAAAATAATGCATCTTGATTTCGAGAAAGCCGCAATAAATGCTATTTTATGCGCTTTTCCACATGTAACATTGCGTGGTTGTTTTTATCATTGGAAGAGGGCGATTTGGAAGAAGGTCAAAAATTTAGGCTTAAAATCGAAAGGAGAAAAGCGGATCGCTGCATTAATTGCTGCTCTACCTTTGATACCCCATGAAAGCATCAAAGAAGGATTGAGTTTGTTAAATCTGAAAGCAGTGATAGCAAAAAAATGTTACTCTTCTTAAAGTACGTTGAAAGATTTTGGCTAACTGATAAATTCAGCGAAATTTTGTGCGTATTTGTTGAAAGACACCGCACCAATAATACTGCAGAGTCTTATCATTCGAAATTGAATAAAGAAGTAAATAAAAGAAATGCAACATTAATAAATCTATTAAAAGGTTTAACAAAACTAGAAACATCAAGTTTCAAGACAACATCGAAGAGAAGAAAAATATATATAGATAACGACGATGATATTATGGGGATACAATTACAGTTACTAAATGGTGATATTCCAATCAATTTCGCATTGGAAAAACTACGTTGAGCAATTTTAGTTTCAAGTAATCATCATTTTAATTCAAGTAAATTATTTCAATTACTGAATAAAAAAAAAATGTCATTCGGTGTACTTTTTAATTTGTCGGGATCAATATTGTGTAATATTGTAGTTGTGGATGTCGGGAAGAGTAAAATAAAAGGTATATGTTTACTTCATCGTGTCCATTTATTGAGTGAGTCCCACACAAGTTATACATGTACTACACATGGAAAGTGCTAAGTTGCACTTTTGATAATAAGGCATTGCATCACATTTCCGTAAAGTACTTACGTCCTAAGTCACATACTACAACTCCCCTTAAAAAGATTGGGTTATCCCTTCCCTTCCAAAGGAAAAGAGAAAAAGGAAAAAAAATAGGTACACTATTATTACAAGAGTAAAAATAAACATAACTGAAATACACTAAACTTACAAACTATTACAAGGTTAAGCTATATTTAATTGAAATACATTTTCGTGTTATTTTTATGAATAAGATATTCCTTATTGTCCTTTAAAATCTTAACATTAGGTGAAACTTCCTCAATAACTAGAAAGGGACCAATATAAATGTTTTGAAGTTTGTCTCCAGTTTGATTTTTAATTAAAATAAGGTCACCTGTCTTATAAGTTATGGAGTTAGTTTTGCTATCATATAATAATTTTCTTCTTAACTTACTATTTAACAGATTTTGCTTAGCATCGTACTGAGCTCGCTGAAGGCGATATTTCATTTCCTTAGGATAGTCGTTATAATTATACAATGGTTCAATTGAGTTTCCAAACTCGGAAGGCAATTTACAACACTTGCCGAAAACTAATTCGAATGGTGTATATTTCGTTTCTGTATGTACTGTAGTGTTATAAGAAAATGCCCAGAAAGGTAGCCAATCGCTCCAGTCAATAGTATTTCTATCACATTGGATGCGCAGGTATGACCCTAATGTTTTATGACTATTTTCTAATGAACCCATAGTTTCATGGTGGTACGCGGTTGAGCTAAGTTTTTCGATTTTTAATATGTTGCATATGTTTTCCATAATACTAGACATGAACTCGGTACCTTTATCAGTTATAATTTCTTTGGGTACGCCATATCTCAAAATAAAATTAGATACGAAGGTTCGTGCTATCGTTTCAGACTCTTTATTTTGTAATGGATATACTTCTACAAATTTTGATAAATCACATTGTAAGGTTAAAACGTATCTATTATTGTGGCAATCAGCTGGCAATGGACCCATTGTATCTAACGCTATTCGTTCAAAAGCTGAGCTTGCAGTGCTGGTTATTACCATCGGTTCTCTCACAAAACGATTAGAAAATTTATTAAATTGACAGTGAGAACATTTTTTCACATATTCTACTACATCATTCGTCATGCCTGGCCAGTAATAATATTTTTTTAAATTATTTATCATTCTATTTACCCCTGCATGTCCGCTAGTGGGCAATAAATGAAAATCATTCAGTATGATTTTTTTTTCGTCTTTTCCACATATTCGTATAACGTCTTTCGTAATCAATATTTTAGGTACCTTTTGACGTAAACTTTTCATATAACTTGCAAGTAATTTAATATTTGTGGCATTTTGCCTATTTTTTACAATTAATACTTCATTAATGTGTTGTTTTTCACACAATGATCCTAAATCTCTCGCTAAATCCTGTGGGGTAGATAACGATCGAGAATTCAGGTATATAGTATAATGCGAAGGCACATACGTACAATATCCTTTATCAGAATAATGATAAATAACATTCTGAATAGGTTTATCGCTAGTGAAAATTAATTCTATCACATCATTGGGTCTTTTTAGAATCTCTACTATCTCAGGTTGATCAGGCCTGCTACAAATAGAAGAATCACTAATGTTTAAATCACTGTTACAACTCGTAGACTGCTGCAACTTTTTTGTTTGAGCTCTAGTTAATACTTGAACTACTTGATTTTCGATTGATTTTAAATCATTAGATGTGATGTTCATCGGAAGTCGACTTAACGCGTCTGCAGCTGCATTATTTCGACCTGGGATGTACACAATCTCAAAATCGTATTCCTCAAGGTACAGCCTAAATTTAGTTAGTCTGCTTGATGGATCTTTAAGACTAAACAAATAAACTAGTGGTTTATGATCTGTAAAGATTTTAAACGTTCTGCCGTACAGATATGGTCTAAAATGCCTTACAGCCCATACAATAGCTAATAACTCTAGGTCAATAATCGGATATCTACTTTCCGCGGGCGATAAGTTACGACTTGCGTAAGCTATCACATGACCGTTTTTGTTCGACAAAACCGCTCCTAAACCTGTTTTACTCGCATCTGTTCGCAATTCAAAAGTATTATTTTCTGAAAAATCTGGGTACTGCAATAAAGGTGGTGACATTAAACTAGATTTTAATCTCAGAAACGATTGTTCACATTCTGATGTCCACTCAAATATTGCATTCTTTTTGCATAACATATTTAATGGATACGCTATATGAGAAAAATTAGGTATAAAACGCCTATAATAATTAGCAAAGGCTAAATATCGTTTGACGGCATCCGGATTGGACGGTACGGGATACTTTTGCAACGTTTCAATTTTACTGTCGTCAGGGAGTATGCCATTCGAAGTTATTTTATGGCCTAAATAAATTATTTCAGTACGTAAAAAATCACATTTAAGCGGATTTAATTTTAAGTTAACTTGACGTAATCTTTCTAAGACGCTTATAAGATTTTTATTATGATTTTCCATAGAATTTCCGATTACTACGCAATCGTCTAAATAAATAAAAGCTTGTTTATAATTAATACCTGACATAGCTATGGTCATTAATCGGGAAAACACGGAAGAAGATGTCTTTAAACCCATAGGAGAGCGCTTCATTTGGTACATTTTATCAGTTGTAAAAGCTGTATACTTGCGTGACTCCGGATCTAACTGAAGTTGGTACATTTTATCTAAACTGAAAGCTGTATATTTTCGAGAATTTTCGTCTAATTTCAACTGGTAAAAACTTTGAGACAGATCTAATTTAGAAAAATAGATACATCCTGAGAGCGAGTCTAATATTTCGGTAATATTTGGTAGAGGGAATTTATCGTCTTTAATTTTGTTATTGAGCTGTCTATAATCGATTACTAATCTCCATTTTTTTTCGTGAGATGAATCAGCCTTCTTCGGAACTAATAAGACTGGACTGGACCACTCAGATATAGTTTCCTCTATTATGTCATTTTTTAACATCTCATCGATTTGTTTTTGTACTTCTTTCTTTAAGGAATAAGGTATTCGATATGGCTTAATATAACTTGGCAAAACATTATCTTTCAAGGATATTGTATGGGTCATTATATTTGTAGTTGTCAACTTGTCGCCTGGAAGATGGAAAACATCTGCGTACTTCGCACATATGTGTTCGATACTACGTTTTTCTTCACGATTTAAATTAGATAAGTTTAATAGTTCAAATAAAGTTTTTACTCGATTGACACTATTCGGTTCCACTGAAAGGTTACATATATCGAAGCAAGTGACATCATAAACATTAAAGTCTTGAAAATCACACTCTACTTCGTAATCATTAGTATTTAATATTCTTAAAGGAATGCGCTCATTATTTGGTGTCGCAATTAATCCAGCAACAAAAACACCTGGTTGCATTTCCTTTGATAAAATGACGCAATCGCCGCTCGAAGACGTGGGAATGAATCTGATTACTTCGCATCGCGGCGGAATCAAATGTCTATACCTAGCGTTATCGTGGATTTCAATGGAAACGTGTATATTATTCTTACAAAGTAATAATCTACTATCTTTATAATTAATTATAGCTTCATAATGTTTTAAAAAATTATCACCTAAAATACCGTGGGCCGTGCACGACAAATTCTTAAAAACGTAAAATTTTTCACTAAATACTTCATTGTTACTAACTAAATTCAAGTATATGTATCCTTCTGATACTAAACTACCACTAACACCTTTTATAGTTATTCTATCATAGCATAATTGCTGTATTAATTGGGGGTAATTACTAAGCCATTCATATTTCAATACGCAAAGACTGGCTCCACTATCAACTAAAAGGTTAATTATTTCGTTACCTACAAAAAATGTTACTGTACTATTAGAACTAATATTAAAAATAAAATCGTTCGAATTAACGAAAAAAATCATTTGCTGACTCATTGTTAGTATTTTGATTAGTAGAGTCGCGTCGTACATTATTGTTATTTACCGGCTCCACTTCGTGTACTGTGTGCCGAATAGGCACAGCGGGCCTATTAGATCGTATATTGGGTGACGAGATGGTGGGTCTATTTCCGCCTCGGGGTAAATATCCACCGCGGGGTGAATTAAACTGTTGACGTGAGGTGTTATAATATGTACGAGGGGGACCCGTATAAAATCGCGTATTACGATTATTTTGCTCGTGCCCTTGAAAACCACGCGATCGCGAATTATTATTGTTATTACCATTACCACGGTGGTTTTTTCCACGGGGGTGTCCGCGAAATGAAGTATTGGGACGCCTGATGTTCATCACTTCAAACGATGAAGAAAGGGACTGTTCATCCATAGCAGTCCTAACAGCTTCCGGTAAGGAAATAAACTGTCGAGAAGCTACGATTGTGCTTAATCTGGGATCACATAATCCGTCAGAAAAACGTTTAATAGCTATTTTTTCATTTAGTGGCTTCAAAACGTCGTATGCAGTAGGATTGTCGTCAGACTGGGCTAATGTTAAATTAACAAACAATTTCTCTAGCTCGTTCCCGAAATCCTGGATTGATCGATTACCTTGTTTGCATTGGTGTAATCTCCATTGTAGAGCGACTGCAGACTGTTTTTGAAGAAGAAATTTTCGCATATCAGCTAAAAGATTAGCGATTGAGTCGTAATTAGACTTCATACGAAGTTGTGCACTAGGCGAAAGTCTAGTTTTTAGCACAAATTCTATTAATAGAGTGTTAGATGTGCCTGTAATCATTTTGCTATATAACTCAATACTATTAATTAGATTTTTAGTTACCGTCTCCTGTCCTGTCATTACCGGTAATAATGAGATAGCAGTTTTTAAATCAAATTCTTTTTCGGTACTCATTTTCGGTTCAAAAAATGATAAAATTTTGTCATATAAACTGTGAATATTACTTATTATTGTATGAATGACAGTTAAATCATTAGAAGCTATTTCGTCGCGTTCAATTTGTAAATGCAACAAAGACGAAATACTGTAGACGACGTGCCTCGCGATGACACCTAATTACTTGAAACTTAAATGTAAATTGTTAAATACTTTCTTGCACGATATATATAAATTTATTCAAAATTGCTATATTCAAGCATTGTTAACTATTTGGCCTAATTAGAATACATTTATATTACTTACCGTTTATAAACAATAAACATATGTATCCACTGTACGCACACTACATACGTCACCACGTTCTTTTGCGAGCTACGTAGGTAGCTTGTCGCTGCAGTCGCTAACCGAAGTTCATCGAAATTGCACGACGCCGCCGTAGTTTGAGCTCAGTGATACATTTTCATAAAAGTAATTCGTTTAAATATTTTACGTACTAAATCCCACTCCACGCTTACCTGTATCCCGTACAAGTGGTCTTCGGCCGGATATATACGTGGAACTTTACATTAGTGCGTAAAATGTACAAAACTCCGCCGCATACGAGCCGCCATGATGGTTTGACCTCTGTTCGCACGCGGCGCGCTTTGAAAAGAGAACTGAGCATGGAAAAGAAAGACCTGACTCGCGATATCCAATCGGAAATACTCAGACAAGATCACACTGAAAAACATACTCTCGTCAAACGACCGGAAACTGATGTTGCGGGACCGACAAAATGTGTGGTAAAACATGACGAAGCTGTTTCGACACGAAGAAGCTGTGGCTCATCGGCGTCTATTGAAGCTCATAAGAGACTGCTGGAGTGCGAAGCTGCCAAAGCTAAGGCAGAGCTGCAAGCTGAAATGCAACGAAAAGAAGCTGAAATGCAACGAAAAGAAGCTGAAATGCAGCGGAAAGAAGCTGAAGTCCAGCAAACTCTGATCGAGAAAAAGCTCGCTGCTGACTTAGCAGCCCTTGAAGTTCAATGCCGAAGCCAGAGAAGCAACAGTCAGCGCAGTGATTTAAGTTCCGTTGACAAAGTACATCAGTGGCTTGAGCATAGCCACGTAGCGGAAACTAACAACAATCACCAAAATTTCGTGAACAGCGGTTCAGAAGTTAAGAACTTGGTCAGTGCAATTTATCAAGCAAATATGCAAAATAAACAATTGATGTCGCGTATAGCAACATCAAAAGACTTAACGTGGTATAGTGGTGATTCGCTTGAATGGCTTGCATTCAAACAGGCATATGACGAATCAACTAAGTTTTGCAAATACAGTGACGCTGAAAATATGTGGAGATTACGCAAGTCACTCCGTGGGGAAGCAAAAGAAACAGTATCATCACTTCTCATCGGAAATACGGCTCCACATACCGTCATGGAAGCGTTGGAACTTAGATACGGTAGACCCGAAACTATAATAAATAAAATATCATATCAGTTAAAGAAAATCTCACCGCTACCTCAAAACTATCATCAGGAAATTGTGCCGTTTTCCATCAAAATAAAAAACTTCGTTGCAGCAGTCCAGGCTGTAAAGAAAACAGAATACTTGTACAGCCCTGAATTGGTGTCTAGTGTATTGTCAAAATTTCCAAGCGCGCTTATAAATAAATGGGCCGATTATTACAGTGCAAACCCACACGCCGGAGAAGCCAGATTGCAAATACTTTCTGAATTTTTATTCAACGAAGCCAACAAGATTTCCAATGCCGGACTGACTCACATACACTATCAAACCGACTACAAAAAGAAGCTCGACGATCGCAAGCAACATGCAGTCTTGCTTAGCGAGAAAGACAGTGCACCTATCAAGTGTAAGTTTTGTCGGGTAGGCACACACAAACTTACTGAATGCGCTCGATTTAAGCGCGCGATGACAAGGGATCGATGGCGGTATGTACGTACTAACAGGCTGTGTCACAAGTGCCTGACGGCCACTCACAACCGCGACGCTTGCCCGGCGCCTGAATGCGGTGTCGATGAATGTACGTTACCCCATCACCGTCTGCTACACTGGAAACACAAAAGAACGGTATCCACCAGTGCACCCGCTAGCCCTGAAAACAGTGACCCACCGGTACTTGACAACTCTGAACACACCGTGACTCACGCATGTGATACATCTGAGGCAAGCATCCTATTAAAAGTAGTGCCCATAAAAATTAGCGGACCACGAGGTCTGCTCACTACCTACGCGCTGCTTGACGACGGCGCAACAATATCGCTGATATCAGCTGACATTGCTGAACGCGTCGGCCTCGAGGGAAATAAACAAACGTTACGTATTCGAGGTGCATGGAGCTCCGAGTTGGTCTGCGACAGTGAAATAATTAAATGTGGCATAATCAATATAAACAATAACAAACAGTTCGAACTTTGTGCAAGAAAAATACATCAATTAAATTTACCAACTCAACAGTTGTCCAATATTAATCACAAACAATATGAACATTTAAAAGGTATAAATGAATTTCTGCCGTGTGTCAACATGAAACCAAAAATATTAATAGGACAGGATAATTATCATCTTATCGCGCCCATCGAGACTATTATGAGAAGTAAAAATGCACCATGCGCGACACTGACGCAGTTGGGATGGTGCTTGCATGGTGTTTGTCCTAAACAAAAAGGGTCAAGGTTAACGGAGTGCGCGTTATTAATCAGTAGTCAAGAAGCTGACTTGAACGATTGTCTTCCCGACCACGCCTCCCATCACGATGTTGCTGGCATTTCCCCTCCGGTGAATACGTGCACAGGCGCAAAAAAAACGGCTGACGACCCACAAACACATACATACCTATCGACATTGGAATGCAGTTGTTTACATCGATCTATTCCGCACGCCGCGATACACACGGACCGCGAGGATGTCGAACGTATTCATGAACTAGTTCGAAAGTCATTTTTATTTGAAAGTATTGGCGTTCACAATAAACAGCGAAAGAATGAAGAGGAGTTGAAGGCCATAGATATTGTTGACAGGAGTGCTGTGTTACGTCACGGGAGATGGGAAGTTGGCCTCCCTTGGAAAAATACAAAAGATAAAATGCCAGATTCATTTTGTAACGCTTACCGACGTCTCAAAACAATTGAGCGGAACATGTCATATGACGAAGGATACAGAATAAGGTACTATGACAGAGTTCAGCATTTACTGGCCAACAACTACGCTCGAAAATTGAACCTAAATGAAAAGGACAAAGGGTATGACAGACTATGGTACCTACCTCACTTCGGAGTCGACAATCCCAATAAAAAGAAACTACGCCTAGTGTTCGACGCCGCCTCAACTACAGCTGGCCAGTCACTAAATGATTATTTATTACCGGGGCCCAACTTGCTGGAATCACTTCTCGGCATTATGTTCCGATTCCGAGAAAAGACAATAGGCCTTACAGGCGATATTAAAGATATGTTTTTACGAATTAAAATTCAAGAAAGGGATCAACACGCTTTGAGGTTTTTATGGAGAAACGATACACAAAAACAAATCGAAAAATATGTTATGACGTCATTGATATTTGGTGCAAATTGCGCTCCCTTTATTGCGCAACATATTAAGAACAAAAATGCACTTCGATTTGAAACGGAGATGCCAGAGGCTGTTCATGCCATTCTGAGGAGCCACTTCATGGACGATTATATTGATTGCTTCGACAATATTAATGACGCAATAAAAACAATGAGAGAAGTTTCGTTCATTCACCAGCAGGGAGGATTCGAGATGTGTAACTGGACCTCGAATGAACCAAGGGTCTGCATCAATATACCGCAGGAAGCATTAAGTGCGGCGGCCGTAGGGTTCAAAATTGAACAAGACAACCCTAGCGAACGGATACTCGGCCTCCTCTGGTATCCGAACACAGATACCTTCGGGTTTAACTTATCTTTACAACGAATTTCAACGAAACTACTGACATGCGAAAAACGACCTACAAAGCGAGAACTGTTAAGTATAATCATGTCAATATTTGATATTTATGGGTTCCTGGCACCATTTACTATAAAGGCGAAAATACTCATACAACAATGTTGGAAGACTGACTTAGATTGGGATGAAGAAATAAAAGAAGCTCATTTCGAAGTATTTCGTAACTGGATAACCCAAATAAATGAGTTGAGTAATATCAGAATACCAAGATGGTACTTCCACTCATATAACCAGCAATCAAACGAGACTCAAACTCATACTCATGAGAACTTAGAAATGCATGTATTTTGTGACGCCTCGCCGAGTGCATACGCCGCGGTGGCTTATTACCGAGCTCACCGTCCGTCTAGTGAAGAAGTGTTCGTCTCATTTGTCGCATGTAAGAGTAGAGTGGCACCTATAAAACCAGTTACCATACCGCGAATGGAATTGCAAGCGGCTGTATTGGCGTGTCGCCTCGCTGATACTATTCAAAAGGAGCACAGGTTGAAGGTAGTCAGGAGACATTTTTGGTGCGATTCAACGACAGTCCTTCACTGGATCAAAAACAAAAATAGAAATTATAACATTTTTATCGCAAATCGCCTCGGAGAAATAGACGATCTATCGTGCGTAGATGAGTGGCACTATATCCCCACCGAGCGCAATATAGCGGACATAGCAACTAAAAATAACGCATACAAGCTAGAAAACGGATGTGAATGGTTCCAGGGTCCCACATTCTTATATGAGAAGACCGAAAATTGGTTTATATCGCCACTTGAAACAGAAAAATTAAACATTAGTGAAGAAATATTAGAAAGTATACATAATATTTATGAAACAAAAGATAGTGACTTACCTGTTCCGGACATAAATAAATTTTCATCGTGGTTGCGCTTATTGCGATGCACTGCAACTGCCTTATTATTCATAGAAAAGTGTAAGAAAAATTATACAAAGAAATTAGATACAGAAATGTTACAGCGAGCGGAAATATTATTGTTACGTCACGCTCAAAGGCAATCGTTCGCTATGGAATCACATCTAATGAAAAATAACAAACCGCTTCAAGTTAACAGTCGATTGCGGACTTTGACACCCTACTTAGACGAGTTGGGATTACTCCGGGTTGGTGGACGAGTTGGGGTCGTATCTGACGTCACGCCCCAAATGAAGAACCCAGTTATATTAGATGGGCGTCATCCTATTGCAAGACTGATAACCGAATTTTACCACAAAAAGTGTGGTCACGGCTATAATGAAACTGTGGTGAACGAATTAAGACAGAAGTACTGGTTGCTGAATTTAAGACCCACAGTTCGTTCTGTCGCCTCTAAGTGTTTACCTTGCCGTATTAGAAAGACTGTGCCTGTGATACCACGTATGGCAGATTTACCAGAGGCTAGATTAGCGGTCAAAGCGCGCCCGTTCACTCACTGTGGCGTAGACCTGTTTGGTCCGATGGAGGTAACAGTGGGTCGCCGAAGAGAAAGGCGATACGGAGTGTTGTTCACTTGCATGACGGTCAGAGCTGTGCATATAGAATTGGTACCATCCTTGACTACGGACTCGTTCATTATGGCATTGAGACGCATGGCAGCGAGACGAGGGTGGCCACAAAATATGTATTCTGATAACGGTACTAATTTACGGGGCGCTGAGGCTGAATTAAGACAGTCCTACAAGGAATTAGATCAAACCATTGTAAAGGAAGAGATGACCAACCATGGCGTGAACTGGTCTTTTAACTCACCAATTAGCCCACACAAGGGCGGAGCCTGGGAACGACTCATTAGGAGTATTAAGACAACACTAAAGGTTATTTTAAAGGAAAGGGCACCTCATGAAGAAACTTTGACTACGTTACTAACTGAAATAGAAAATATTGTCAACAGTAGGCCTTTGACACATGTCTCTGTTGAGCCTGAAAGCATGGAGACCCTAACGCCTAATCATTTTTTAATCGGTATGAGTTCCAACTTACCTGTGCCTGGAGTTTTCAATGACGGTGACCTATATGTAAGAAAGATGTGGAGAATCGCACAGAGGCTGGCTGATATGTTCTGGCAACGATGGGTCAAAGAGGTCCTACCTACTCTGATACCGAGACAAAAATGGTACCAAGAGAATAAAAATCTGAAACAAGGAGACGTCGTAATAATTGTAGACCCAAATCTACCAAGGAACACGTGGCCTAAGGGCGTTATAGAAAGAGTTTTCCCTTCGAGAGATAATCGAGTACGTACGGTGGAGGTGAGAACGTTGACTGGCTTACTCACCAGACCTGTACATCGCTTGGCCCTACTTCCATTGGGAGATTAGTGTCACCGAAATGACACTGGGCGGAGATTGTAGACGACGTGCCTCGCGATGACACCTAATTACTTGAAACTTAAATGTAAATTGTTAAATACTTTCTTGCACGATATATATAAATTTATTCAAAATTGCTATATTCAAGCATTGTTAACTATTTGGCCTAATTAGAATACATTTATATTACTTACCGTTTATAAACAATAAACATATGTATCCACTGTACGCACACTACATACGTCACCACGTTCTTTTGCGAGCTACGTAGGTAGCTTGTCGCTGCAGTCGCTAACCGAAGTTCATCGAAATTGCACGACGCCGCCGTAGTTTGAGCTCAGTGATACATTTTCATAAAAGTAATTCGTTTAAATATTTTACGTACTAAATCCCACTCCACGCTTACCTGTATCCCGTACAAATACTATCCAACTTAGAATATAAATCTTTTGCTTCTTCCAATTTTTTCGAACCTATATCTTTCTGCCTCCTTTCAGGGCCTAATTTAAGTAAATAGGTTTTTATATAATCTAAAGAGTTCTGTAGTTTAAGAAGCTCTTCTGTTATCCCCATAATAACAGAAATATAATGGAATAGTAACAAACATTCTTCGTATTTATCTAAACAAAGTATCTAAAAAAAGTCAAAAAGTATCTAAAAAAAGTCAAAAAGTATCCAAACAAAATGACAAAATAATAATAATAAAAAAAATTGCTTATAAAGTAATAGTTTTACATACTTTTAATATATCGCTGACCATGACGCGATAGGTATGCACGTGGTAGGCTTCACATGGCAGTTCGGGCGAGTAGAAACACGCTATGCTGGCTGGCACGGAGTGATGGATGGGTGACTGTTGTCTTGCTGTTTGGGCCGGGCTATACCCTGGACTCCTCTTGAATAACCTTCTAGACTGCACTGGTACTGGTAGTAAGGTCCGCGCGTGAGATGGCAGCTATGTTGTTTCTGTTCAGCTCACGTTGTATTCTTTGACTAAACTGCCTATTGCATTTCTTGACAATGTAGTAGGCAATAGCGATGGCCAAAATGAAAAGTACAGCGGTGATCAGCATCTCCAAAAACTCGAACCGCTCGTGGTATTGTGTTGTTGTAGCAGAAGCAGCTCCGTTCGCGTTCTGTGCGATGACAACTTGATCTTTTGACGCCGATTTTCCCATGATATGATGGTTTGTTTTTTTTCAGACACTTCTTTCTTCTATAATTCTGGCTCCAATGGCAGGGTCGCCATGTAATATTGTAGTTGTGGATGTCGGGAAGAGTAAAATAAAAGGTATATGTTTACTTCATCGTGTCCATTTATTGAGTGAGTCCCACACAAGTTATACATGTACTACACATGGAAAGTGCTAAGTTGCACTTTTGATAATAAGGCATTGCATCACATTTCCGTAAAGTACTTACGTCCTAAGTCACATACTACAATTGCATAGATTTAATCTAGCCAATGAAAAGAGGTGGACAATAGGCAATATATTTCAATAAAAATAATTTACGCGATTATCAGGTGGACCACGGAAAAATATGTTTGCCCGTGGTCCACCAGGTGGACAAAATAGGCGTACACTCACCGGCCCCTTGGGCCTGCCTGGGTGGTCGACCTGGACGGGTCGGCGGCACTGGTGTACAACGCCGCTATGGGTGCCCCTCCCCCTGTTGTCGTGGCAAGGGAGCATGGCATCGTAGCGGCGCGTGTGGGGGAGATTGCGGTCGTGGCCGTCTATCTCACGCCGAGCCTACACCGACGCATAGGGGAGTACCGGCAGTCGCTGGAGCGACTGACCGACGTCGTCAACGCCTGTCATCCTCATCCGGTTCTTGTGCTCGGGGACTTCAACGCCTGGTCAGTGACCTGGGGGTCCCGGCACACGAACCCACGAGGTAGGGCTCTGGAGAGCTGGGCCGCTAATCACGGTCTAGTTCTCCAGAATCGCGGGGCCGAAGCCACGTTCGTGACCGCGGAGCGCAGTTCGATTATCGACCTATCGTTCGCAGGCGCTTCGCTGTCGCACCGTGTGCGGGACTGGCGTGTTGCTGTGGAGGTGGAGACACTGGCGGATCACCGATACGTTCGGTTTGATGTCTCCTCCCCCGCGGGTGATGCGCCGGTCATACCGGCCCCACGCGAGCCACGCTGGGTGCTTGGGAGACTGAATCGGGAGGTCCTCCTGGAGGCCGCCATCGTACAGGCCTGGGCCATTGCGCCGGACAGGCCTGTCGATATCGACGATGAGGCGGTGTGGTTCCGGGAGGCCATGACTCGTGTCTGCGATGCGGGTATGCCTAGGGCACCACCCTATAGTCCGAGGCGTCGGGTCTACTGGTGGTCTGCGGAGATCGCGAGGCTACGGCAAGCCTGCGTGATCGCGCACCGCCGGTGGACCAGACTCCGTAGGAGGCGTAGCCGAACCGCAGATACGGAGCCCCGAGTGGCGGAGCTTCATGTGGGATACAGGGAGGCCAGAGATGCCCTCCGAGCAGAGATTAAGCGGGCGAAAGCCGCGGCTTACAAGGAGCTCATGGAGACGCTGGAGCGGGACCCATGGGGGCGGCCTTACCTTATGGTAAGAGGAAAGCTGCGCCCCCGGGCCCCGCCGTTGACCCGGGTTTTCCAGCCAGCTCTGCTCGGTGGAGTGGTCGAGTCCCTGTTCCCGGCGCGAGCGGAACACGTTCCGCCGCAGATGACTCCGCCACCTCGGTCGCCTGTGGCGCCCAGTGTGGTAGTTGACGACGAAGTCCCCGAGGTCACTTGGGTAGAACTGGAGCTGGCGGTGCGAAGGCTTAGAGCCAAGAAGAGCACCGCCCCGGGACCCGACGGCATTCCAGGCCGCGCGTGGGTCCTAGCTCTGGGAGAAGACGGTCTCGAACCCCGACTTAGAGGGTTCCTCAGCGCATGCTTGGAGCGGGGCCAGTTTCCGAAGATGTGGAAGACGGGGAAACTGGTCCTCATCCGAAAGGAGGGTCGCCCGGCGGACGAACCGTCCGGCTACCGGCCCATTGTGTTGCTCGACGAGGTGGGCAAGCTCTTTGAAAGAGTTATTGCGAAGCGCCTCGTCGAGCACCTCTCTGGTAGGGGGCCGGACCTGGCGGATGCCCAATATGGCTTCCGCCGGTGGCGGTCCACCGTGGATGCCATCATGCGCGTGAGGACTTTGGCGGAGGAGGCAGTTGCCCGGGGCGAGTTGATGTTGGCGGTGTCCTTGGACATCTCCAACGCGTTCAACACCTTGCCCTGGAGTTGCATCAGGGAGGCACTCGTGTACCACGGTGTGCCTCTCTACCTTCGCCGCATAGTCGGGGCGTACCTGACGGAGAGAGCCGTCATCTACCCAAGTGCGACCGGCGTCGGTCGGCGTGAGATGTCGTGCGGTGTTCCACAGGGATCGGTTCTCGGGCCGCTACTGTGGAACATTGGATACGACTGGGTGCTTCGCGGTGAGCTTGCGGACGGCGCCGCCGTCACGTGCTATGCGGACGACACGCTAGTGACGGCGAGCGGGGCTACACACCGTGAAGCGATCCTGAGGGCCACGACCGCGGTTGCTCAAGTCGTGGAACGGATCCGGCGGCTGGGCCTTGAGGTGGCTTTGCATAAATCCGAGGCCATGTTCTTTCATGGACCTCGGCGCACGCCACCACCTGGTTCCAGTCTAACAGTGGGAGGCACTCTCATCGGCATCAAGCCCCAGTTGAAATATCTGGGGCTCGTGCTCGACGGCCGGTGGGACTTCGGGAAGCACTTCCGAAGTCTGGGCCCCAAATTGGCGGGCACAGCCAACGCTCTGGCGCGGCTACTGCCCAACCTGAGGGGCCCGGAGGACTCCTGCAGGAGACTCTACGCGGGTGTCGTGCGGTCCATGGCCCTGTACGGGTGTCCCGTGTGGGCGGACACCCTGAGTGATCGGCACATGCTCCTGCTGCAGCGTCCGCAGCGGAAGTTGGCGTGCCGCATCATAAGGGGGTACCGCACGTTATCCTTCAACGCAGCGAGTCTCCTCGCCGGATCCCCACCATGGATCCTGGAAGCGAGATGCCTTTCGGCGCTATACCGGTTCCGAAGGGCGGCGCGGGAGCGGGGTCACGATCCCGAGCCCGAAGAAATTCGGGCCGTGAGATCCCGGCTCCACAGGGAAATGGTGGCGGAATGGGAGAGACGACTTGGGCAACCAAGCGCAGGGCACGCCGTAGTAACGGCGGTAAGACCCATCATGGGGGAGTGGCTAGAGAGGCCACACGGCAGCCTCTCGTACCGTCTGACGCAGATGATCACCGAGCACGGATGCTTCGGAAAGTATCTGCGTCGGATGCAGAAAGAGCCAACGTCCGAGTGCCATCACTGCGACGCGAGCGAGGACTCAGGTCCGCACACGCTCACCGAGTGTCCGGCGTGGGAGACGCCGAGGCGGGAGCTTGTGGCGGCCCTGGGAGTGAGGGTTCTCACGCTCTCCACCTTGCTCGCGGCGATGGTTCGCTGCGCGGATGCGTGGGCGGCCGGCGCCTCCTTCTGCGAGCAAGTAATGCTCGTGAAGGAGGAGGCGGGGCGGGAGCGGCAGCGGGAGCGACGAAGGATCGCAAGACAAGCTGCCCGCGCACGAAGGCAACTCGGGCGTCGGAGGTCGATGAACGACCTCCGCCCCCCATGAGCGCCGGCCTGGGGGTGACAGGTGAAGCCGCCTGTCACCCTGGCAGAAGCAGGCCGCGGCGGTGGCGCGCGTGGCGCGCCTCCCCGTTTCCGGGGACGAGTTGGGGACTCTGTAGTCCCCACACCCGAGAAGAGGGCCATATCGTGAGAGATGGCCCTGGGTCGGCCGGGGTGCGAGGGATATGCCTGTCAACCTCACCTTCGGCAACCAAAACGACCCACAGGCGGCGTGCGTTTTAGTCGGTTCGAGTCCGACATAACCTCCTCCACCGGCTCCGGTGGGGAGGTATCCGTGGGGATTTTGCGCACGTAAAAAAAAAAAAAAAAAAAAGGTGGACAAAATAGGTGAACCACGGGCACGCACAGGTCATTTGGTACTTGAGTCGAGTTAATCTCACCTAATGTATATGTGCTCACCTAATTAAATATTAAATAAATAGATTAGAAAGCCTTACATATCCAGTGGATGTCATATAAATTGAATGAGATAATAAAAGAAAGAAAACCTGTGAGTCATGAAACACTATGTCTTAGTCTGGCAGTCAACTGTTCATCTGAACTGTTTAATTAATAATGCATCATAATCAATATAAACACTTATTTTATACTCTAAAGCCCTATTTTTATAAAAAATAATTCTTACAAAATCCTCCCGAAGAGCCAGTCCTCCCATCTACAACAATAAATGAGATTTTAAAATAACATGACATTGGCTGAAATATTAAGTCAAAAGTAGCAAGTGGTTACATACATTATTTTTTTGCCATTATCAGTTTCAGTACAATTGACAAAAAATATTGGAATCAAAACAATAGCACCCAGATAGCATTGAAACAGGCAAATTATGCTTCACATAGGCATTGCCAGAACCAGAGGCACACATATAATGATGAAGTGAAAAGTTTGAAAGTATGCTGTTGTCACTGACATCAAATTTGTTAGTTTGCATTATGTACAACATATTAGTTAGGCACACACATCCATGCAACCCATTGAAAAGTACCTACCCATTTAAAAACATACAGCTACATGCACCATTTCTATTCATAGCTATGTATGTCCACACACATCTAAGATTTTACTACTATACCGACCTATAAGATTAGTAGGTAGATATTCGAGTCCATCCAGTAGTAGGCTCAGGCTGCAATAGGCTGATTGATTGATTGATGAAATATACATTGATTCGTAAATAAATGCACCATTACAACGCACGTGATTCATTCCTACATAGATATAGTTTGAAATTTAATACAAAAAACATTTGAACATCTGAGTAAAGACAATAAGATAAATTAACCATACATACTTTTGGATTATTCTCGCCATATTTGTTTTCAACTGTTTCAACACTTTCAACTGTTTGTTACAGTTTAAAGTGTTGAGTGTTAAAATGAACTTTTAAATTCGCAAGTTCTAATATGACTTTTTTAGTTTTGTATACATTTTATAAGTATTTAAATTACATAAGTTGATTTATTAGTTCAATTGTCTATAATATATGAATTTAAATTATTTCGTATGAAAGAAAACTTTATACTCACTTTTCAAACTTCTTTCCAACTTGTGAAGACCGGTAGTGGCGTAATATCACAATTGTCAAATTTTAATTCGTTGTTGTTTCAAAATTTGTCCGTTCGGAAAGGCATTTAGTAAAATCACGGTTTAATATATAATTAATTAACTTTTTATAGTTAGCTTTTTTAAATTATGTACAGCTATGTATGCTATGTATAATGTATGCGCATGAAGGTCACCAATATTATCGTTAAAAACACTGCGTTTGAGTACTTTGATTGCTCGAGGCTCGAATTGCCGGTTTGTCTATGACGATAGACAAAAGAAAACGAAATTGGTTAGTCAGATTTTAGTTTGTAAGAAATTGGCTAGATGGCATTATATATATGTTATTTATTTAATATTTTTAAAATTTCTCTCTTTTGTATGCAAAGTTATTTTTTCACCATATCTTTGAAACGGTGCGTCTGAGTGTGAAAATCATGTTTTTTGTACCCCTATGTTATCCGCAAACACCTTAACCCACAGCCTATGTGTTTTCCAGTCTGCTTGTAACGTCTTTTTGAAATACGCGCGTAGCGTGTTCGCACGCACCCTCGTCACAAAATCTTTATAACTCGATACGTGTGTGCGTAATAATAACAGTAGAGTAATATTGAGAGTTCTAACTCACTTCGTTCGTTGAACTCTCAATATTACTGATCTAGAACTCTCAATAGCACATGTACGATTGAGAGTTCTAACTCACTAATATTGTAATATTTACGAACGAAGTGAGTTAGAACTCTCAATCGTACATGTGCGATTGAGAGTTATAAATCAGTATTCGTAATCATCAGTACTCACTTCGTTCGTTGAACTCTCAATATTACTGATCTAGAACTCTCAATAGCACATGTACGATTGAGAGTTCTAACTCACTAATATTGTAATATTTACGAACGAAGTGAGTTAGAACTCTCAATCTTACATGTGCGATTGAGAGTTATAAATCAGTATTCGTAAAATCATTTACCTAAGCCAACGTTCGACATTTTAATGCTGTTCAATACACTTTCAATACACTACCGTTCCATCGGTTATAAATACATAATGTCATAATTACATCTGTTCATAATCAGTCCGTCAGCATTGCATCAAACATGAAATTCATTAAACAAGCACAATCGTTACAGATTAGTATAATCTGTAATGATTTACCCAAAATCAAGTTACGCCATGGAGAATTATTGCCGAATACAGTACGTTGCATCATTTGCGGACCATCAAATTGTGGAAAAACCAATTTGTTAATTGGTCTCCTTTTGCACGAAAATGGATTGACATTTCAAAATGTTTATGTATATTCTAAAACTCTATATCAACCAAAGTACATTTTTTTAGAAAAGGTTTTACGAGGAGTACCAGGAGTCAGTTTTCAGAAATATCAGGCAAATGATGACGTTATGAAAGTTTCAGATGCAAAACCTAATTCAGTAATTATTTTTGACGATGTAGCATGTGAAAATCAAAGTAATATGCGTGATTATTTTGCCATGGGAAGACATAAATTGATTGACAGTTTTTATTTAAATCAAACTTATAGCAAAATACCTAAACAACTAATAAGAGATAACGCTAACTTAATTGTGCTTTTTAAGCAAGACGAAATTAATTTGAAACATGTTTATGAAGAACATGTTAACACTGACATGACGTGGTTGGAATTTCGTAACATGTGTTCTCAAATATGGAAAGAGCCTTATGACTATGTTGTGATTAATAAAGACTGTCCTAAAAACAACGGGTGTTATAGAAAAATGTTTGACACTTTTGTAGAATTAGATAAAATTTGAATATTTAAATAGACTGCTTTTAGTTTCTCGTCATTCTTTAATCGACTCTTATTGGATTACCATCTATTTTACATAATGGAAAAATCATTGAAAAAACAAATTGTAGATGCAACACAAGCTGTAAGAAAAAAAATACGTAACATGAAGGATTTTGAAGAAAATAACAGACAAGTGCTTGATACAGTTTTCAAGCCTGTTACAGAATCTCTTAATTTAATAGCCAACACCAATAATCAACCAGTTCTAACAAAAAATGAAGAAAAAGGAGAATTTCATGATCAAATTTCCAACCACGACTTACAGAATGATCAACATATAGAAGAAACAAATGATACCAATGATGAATCAGAAGCCGATATTGACTCTTCATTTGAGTCAATAGTCGATACTAATCCAGATCATGATGTATCATCTTGGTCATTATCTTCAGAAATATTAGCGGATGTACCATTTGGTGTAAGAAATGAACGTGGAAAGTTAATGTTAGGTTTCTCTAGTATAACGATTGGTGATGACGTTATTACTGTAGCCGGACACAAATACAAATGCACACCTGGCTTGCGACAGTTGCTCTTAAAAAAAGACGTTGATCTGAGCTTTGTTACAGATTATGACATGCAAAATTATAAGTCGATGTTACTTGTAACAAATGCACATCGTAGAGATTTTGATTCAAGAAAACCAATTAAAAGTAATAAAGGACAAAAATATATGCAAGTTATTAAACCTCTTTTCGATCAACAAAGTAAAAGTCCAAACTGTGAACCAAAAGTAGGAAAAGGATTACCTTTAACAAAAATGTGGAAAAAAAACACAGATTTTGTATATTGGGATGATCCAAATGAATTGGTTGATAGATTAAAGTTATTAATTGCTTCTCGAGATGCTGGCAACACAGGACTAGATAATGAAATAATATCTATCGTTGAAGAACTACGTGAAAGCAAAATCATTAAATAGACTTACTAATAAGAAATGTCTATCATTTTATTGTACACCGTTCAACACAATACATCTTAAATATGAATTTAGACAAATTTGGTCATTATATTCATAAGCGATTACGTATATCAGAATTGCTGGAATTTTATGATAATGCATTGCTCAAATCTGAAAATGGTGATTACGATTTGAAGACATCGAAGCTAACAGGGGTCAAACCTCCTGAAGATGCAGATGATGCAGTAAACAAAGCATATGTAGATGAATTGAGAACTAAACTAATAACCGACTTACAAAAACTGCAAAATACTATGTTAAACGATGTTCAGATCCAGCTGGAGAAAGCTTTAAAAACAATAGTATCTGAGGCAGTGGTTCACTTGGAAAACAAATTTTATAGTCGGAAAGCAGTTGATGAGATAGTTGAAAACGCAGTTAAATTTGTATTAGATCAAAAGCATAAGCTTGAAAGTTCCTCAAAATGACAAAACAACAAATTGTTAACGAAATACATAAAGCTGCACGAAAAAATTATCCTCGTCGATCTGTAATTTTAAAAGGTATTGATGATTTGTGGCAAGCTGATTTAATCGACATGCAAAACTTGAAAAGATTTAATAAAGGTTATAACTATATTTTAATAGTTATTGATTGCTTCTCAAAGTACGTTTGGATAGAACCACTAAAAACTAAAAATAAGCATGATGTTTCTAACGCATTCGAGAAATTGATATCGACTAACCATCGGATACCAGCTCATCTCCAAACTGATTTGGGTACCGAGTTCTATAATTCAGCATTTCAAAAGCTTATAAAGAACTATAATATTAATCACTACTCAACTTTTTCAACGAAAAAGGCTTCAATTGTAGAACGTGTTATCAGAACTATTAAAAATAAATTGTATAAGTACTTTAGTCTCAGCGGGCACTATAAATGGATAGATTTTGGTTTGGAGAGTGTTGTAAAGACATATAACAACACAAAACATAGCACTATTAAATTAGCACCCGTTGATGTCAATAAATTGAATGAAGCAGATGTTAAAAATAATATTAAGAACTCAATAAAAACGGTATCCTATAAACATAAGCCCAAGTTTATGATTGGTGATAGAGTTAGAATTAGTAAATATAAACAACTATTTGAGAAAGGTTATACACCTAATTGGTCAACGGAACTATTTAATATAAAAAGTATCAATAACACTGTACCAGAAACATATCACATCGAAGATCAACACAAACAAGTTATATCAGGAACCTTTTACAAACACGAACTTCAAAAATCATCTTGTCCAGGTGTCTATTTGATAGAAAAAGTTTTACGAAGGAAAGGAAATAAACTGTTCGTAAAATGGTTGGGCTTAAGTAATAAAGAGAATAGTTGGATTGATAAGACTGCAATAGTGGAATAAATTATATACATAACAGTTATTAATTATAATATTTTGTTCATTATACTATGAGCTATGCAAGGTGGTGGACTACTCAATAGTGTTATTAATCATTTGCCATTTGAACTCCACTTACCCGGCTATAATTATTGCGGACCTGGAACAAAACTTTCAAAACGTTTACTGCGTGGTGATAAAGGTGTAAATAAGCTAGACGAAGCATGTATGTATCACGACATTGCATACGAAAACTATACAGACTTGTCTAATCGTCACAAAGCCGATTTACAACTTTTAAATATGGCCAAACAAAGAATGAAAGCAAAAGATGCTAGTAAAGGAGAAAAGCTTAGTTCGTGGGTAGTGAGTAAAGTTATGAAAGCGAAACTCAAATCTGGTGCTGGTGTTAAGCCATTTCATAATTTGGTTACAAAAATTAAAAGAAAAATCAAGAAACGCGTACCCAAAGATGGTAAATCTTTAATACATGCAGCTTATATGGCTGCTAAAAAAATTGTTCCGTGCGTTCCAAAACTTCGAGTACCACGAGTCATACCTTTACCAAAAACAGGAGGCATTCTGCCTTTAATCCCGATTTTTGCCGGTTTATCAGCTTTAGGAGCTTTGGCTGGTGGCGCAGCGGGTATTGCAAAAACAGTGAATGATTATAAAGAAGGTCAAAAAAAATTACAAGAATCTGAACGTCATAATAAGACTATGGAAGCTATTGCATTAGGTAACGGTTTATACATTAAACCACACAAAAAAGGCAAAGGATTGTTTATAAAATCGTCAAAAAACTAAGTAATAAGCTACCTAATCGTGCCTTAACTAATATCGATATTCAAAATTATGCATATGGTATTCCTTATTTTCGAGGAGTTTACATGAAGGATCAGTTACCAAAAATCCCTAAACGAATTGAATGTGGTATAGTTAACTTAGATAATTCAGAAAACGATGGAACGCATTGGGTAGCTTATGTCAAGGTAAATAATTATTGTGAATATTTTGATAGTTTTGGTGATTTAAGACCACCAATCGAATTGATACGATATTTTAGGAACTGCAATATTAATTATAACTATACAAGATATCAAAAATTTGATACAATAATTTGTGGACATTTGTGTTTAGAATATCTACAATCTTTTTGGAATAAATACTATAAATTTTATACTGTTCTTTAATTTTTATCATTTGCAAGATGACACTCACCTTGTCTATAACTGGAAACTCATCGGTATTAACTACCTTCTATCCAAATACGTTACAATTAATCGGAGAGTATGAATGTGCATTATTACATTTATCCACATATAATTCTATTCCAAATATTGATAAAACAAATAATAAGTTATACTATGGTTCAAATAATGTTATTGAAATACCTGAAGGTACTTATGAGTTGCAAGATATCAGTGATTATTTAAAATCTGAAGTAAAGGATGCATCCATAAAGCTCCATTGCAATAACAACACCTTAAAAACCATGTTATTTTGTACATCAACTATAGATTTTACTAAAGATTGTACGTTCGGAGGTTTGTTGGGGTTTAAAAGACAAGTCTTGGAAGCCAATAAATATCATGTATCAGAGTTTCCAGTCAACATTTTGCCTACAACCGTGATAAGAGTTGAATGTGATATAATTAGCGGTTCCTATATAAACGGACAATCCAGTCACATTCTACATGAATTCGCACTTAATGTCCCACCTGGATACAGAATTATAGAAATACCAAAAAACGCAATTTACTTTCCAATCAACCAAACCAACATCAGCTGCATACAGATCAGACTTTTGGATATAAATAATAACTTAATAAATTTGCGAGGTGAAGAACAGTTGTATCTACACCTCAAAAGAAAAAATGATTGACTATACTAAATATAATATGTTTCTTCTAATTCAAAATAGCAGTTCTACTCGAACTCTCAATCAAGTAAGAACTCGACCTAAAAGGAGAATAAAGTTGAATAAAAACAATAAAGCATTTCTTAAGGCGATTGGTTTGTTAAAATGAATATCCTAGATGTTTTATCCGCTCCAGCCTATGACAACTCTGTGGAAGGAATTGAAATTCACTCTTACAAGCCTTACGTAACAAGTTTTAATAGAAGCGATGAAATCAGGATACCCATTAATCAGCAAGACTTGTATATATTACCATCAGAAAGCACTTTGTTTTTGGAAGGAACTGTTATTGTAAAGAAGGCTGAAAATTCGAAAGAGAGAGTCAGTAACGTTCATTTCACAAACAATAGTTTACTTTACTTGTTTCAAGATATAAGGTACGAAATAAATGGAGTGGAGATAGATAAAATAAAAAATGCTGGTATAACTAGCACGATGAAATCATTTATATCAATGAATGAGAGCGAAGCTAAAACATCTAATGCTTGGGGTTGGAATATCGAGGGAATAAGAAGTTCTAATGGAGGTAGCTTTTCTGCTTCTATACCACTTCGCAACATTCTTGGTTTCGCAGAAGATTTTAAGAAAGTAGTAATAAACAGTAAACATGAACTAATCTTATTACGAAGTAATACCAATCTGAACGCACTAAAACTCAACCCTGGTGAAATTGTAGAAGATATTATCATAAACAAAATAATATGGCGTGTACCGCATGTTAAAGTATCTGATAGAGAAAAAATAAACATTCTAAAATTGTTAGAAAAAGATCGACCACTTCAGATGATATTCAGGAATTGGGATTTGTATGAATATCCAATGTTGCCTAAAACCACCAAACATACTTGGTCAATAAAAACATCTTCGCAAATAGAGAAACCAAGATTTGTCATTATTGGTTTACAGACAAATAGAAAAAATAATGCTACATTTGATATGTCTCGATTTGATCATTGTGAGATTCGTGACGTTAAGGTATACCTTAACTCCACCTACTTCCCATATGAAAATATAAATACAAGTTTCTCGAATAATCGAATTGCTTTAATATATGAAAAATATACTAAATTTCAACAGTCTTATTATGGGCGTCGCGCTGAGCCTTTATTAAGTGAGGAACAATTTAAAAACGTTGCTCCGTTATTCGTCATAGACTGTTCTAGACAGCCAGATAATCTTAAGTCAGGTCCTGTTGTGGACGTAAGAGTGGAAATTGAAAGTGATATTGATATCCCGGATCAAACTTCGGCATATTGTCTTATATTGAACGACTGTATAATTGAGTATAAACCATTAAGCAGCACTGTGAGAAAATTATCATGAACCCGAATACAATTATAGTGGATGTCCAGGGGTTTAAAGACACTTATAATAACTTTATAATCAAGGAATTAGCTCTAGCCACTCGTGTTTATACCCAAACGTTCTTAATAAAGCCCCCATATTTATTTAAATACTTAACTACGAATGAAAAAAAACAAGTTACGTGGTTAGAGAGAAACAGAGGGATTTACTGGAATGAAGGTTATATCGACTATAGAGAATTTCGACGCATAATTGTTCCTTATCTAGAAAATAAAGAAATTATTGTGAAGGGCTTAGAAAAAGTTAAGTGGATTCAAGATCTTTGTATGAATTGTATTTGCGTAGATCTTGGTGAAGACAAGTGCCTAAATTTATCACTGTTGCATCACAAATATTCAAATAATGAGACAAGTTTTAATTGTATTAATCATACTAAACAATGTGCACTTAAAAATGTGTTATGTTTAAAGAACTATTTAATAGAGCAAGAAAGGTAATTTGTCTTCCTGTACACAGATTTAATAAATAAAACATTTTTTTAAAGTAAATGGTTTTTATTTTTTAACCCACATTTTAAATACCTATCTATAATTTTTAACACATTATTTTCACAGTACACACAATAAAAATTTAATTAAATATAAATATGACATCAGCAAATATTATTTGTATAAAAAATTGTATAAATATACATCAGTAAAATGTAGATACATTTTACTGATAAATATTTCAATAAAACAAACTTTAAATCTTCATTGATTTTTATTTCTTATTATCACTTTTAATGCATAATACCTATATATTATCATTTTTACACCAAATAATATTAAAATATAAATTATTTATGAAATATTAATTTCAATACAAATGACGATCACATTTATTTACAAACTTACACTACACCACTATTTACATAAAATTAATCTAGTTAGGAATATTTTAAAACAAGAACTATTAATAAATGTTAGGGAAAGAATAGCCGCATATTTTTTTTGATATATTATGTATTAAATTTTCGGTTTGATCAGAAATTTCGTCAACTGGATCTTTGACAATATATTGTGCCTTTATTATCTCCTCTTCATTCTCACTTGATCCGCTCAGGTCCTTAATCTCAATTTTGATCAAACGCCGTCCTTTTGTTGGTTCACAGTTTATAACGTATGAAGGTTGTCTATGTTTCTTTAATATTTTACTCACTATTTTTGATTCTGACTTGCGCGTGGATTTTTTTCTCTCGGCGTTTTTTTTAGGTGTTTCACGGTGTGTACTTTGAGCTGCGATCCATAATCGTTCAGTTTCTTCGTCAAATGCATATGGATCTTGCGCATTTGGAAGCGATTCTGGTGAATACAATCCATTTGGCAAACCGTTTCTTTCTTCAGTGTCTTCTATCGCGAATATATTCTCATTTGTGTTCTGAAAATAAAAAAACGTTAGTATGTTATTTACGTTACGTGACGTGTTACCTTTTCTATAAACACAATATTATAATAGTTTTTCAAATCAAATATCTTACCATGTTGTTTGTCGATTTGTAAACTAATAGATAAATTTAAAGTTGCACGTATAATTTACGTCCACGTCGTTAGTGATAAATTCAGAATGAAACAATGAACTTATAAAATTAACAACGGGATTATATAGCCACAGTTTCTGAAAATTGATACTATTTCTAATACATATTTCTTTAAACAACAAAATACTTACGACGTACAAGTTGAAACATGAAAATCCTATCATGTAAAAACACGTATTGTGCATAGCAAAGCAAAAAGATTTCTATGACGTGTTACCTCGCTACTGCAATGATTATTATATAGATATGGGTACTAAGAACAGGTTGAGACATGAAAATTTGAACAAACCTGATTCAGGTACAGTTTACCCTTTACTTACCTATGTGTGTTGCAAAAGTTTTCTATTATGTCACTAGTTGAGAATGAAGTATAATAAAACGAAAATATGATTACATCATGTAGGTATTTATTTATAAATAAGAGTAAAAGACATAGGTAGGTAGGTACATTCTTATAAGATAAAAACTTAAAGTACTTAAATACATTTTTAAACATCACAATGTCATACTTATGAAAAAATAAAACCCATCATAAATTTCAATTAAACGTCCTAAAATTCAGCCTAAAATTGAGCAATTACCCCAAGAAACAGTGTGAATGTTGTCCTTTAATATATACCGCTTATCATCATTGGATGATAATACAACTTTGTTGACACTACGGGTTACTAACTCGTGTTTCAATGATTTAAATAATAAATTTTGTTTACGAGTTATTTCATTATTGGTTAACGTTTTTTTATAATCTGCTTTTACTAAGTCTCTCACTACGCATTTCTTAACACCTTTAGCTTTTTTTAAAGTACATTGCTCAGATTGAATACAATATAATTTGGGACGTAGACCAATGAATTCCCTGATTATTTTACCACCCATTTCATCTTTGAATAGACCTGGCACTTTTTTATTCAAAATCGGTAAACTAAACGGATTACTTGTACTATAATTACTAGTATCAAAATAACTAATAAAGTAGTTTTTCATATCATTGTAAAAGTCGTTAGTTTCAATTTTATAAATAAAACTGTCTGTGTCCGTATAGCATAACTTGATAAGTTCTCTGTAATGTGGGCGCATAATAGAATAGTGAAAATCGTACATATGTTTTTTTGATAGTTCTAATACAGAGAAACCTATATATAGGGGTTTATCCATAACAATTTTTTCAGGTTTCATTTGAATCGCAACCAAATTCTCAGAAAATATAGAAACACTATGGAAGTTAGGTCTGGCAACCAAGGTATCGGCACTTAATCTCTTTTTTGTTTTATTTTCGCTATCACTCCACTGATTTACTAAATGAACTTTTACACGATTTTCATTATTTTCTAGCGTTTTACCGAATATACTGTTATTAAGCAATTTAAAAAAGTCTTGTTCAAATTCGGTCACTGCTTTTTGTCTAAGCTCGGTATTGAGGTCTATATATTGTTTTAAAAATGCTTTTTGCCTAAAAGTTATAACGCGATGCACTTTGTTTAATATTAATCCATGCTTAATACAATTTTTCAAATGTACGTAATGTATTACGTATTTATATTTATCATATAAAGTTGTGACAAGTTTAGAAATTTTTCCTCCAGGAGGCACACATTTCTCAGGACAAAATGGCAAGTCATTATGCAAACGGTGTAAATATTTAGGATAAAGTAAATCTACCTCTAATATGAACCCATAATCTGCATCATCTTTTATATTCATGATATTTAGATTTTCTATCTCATTTTTATCAAGAAACCTGAAGTTTGATAAAGGTAAAGGTTGGCACATAGCATACCCATATAAATTATTGCAATCTAAGTATACAATAAATATATCATCTTGTTGAGGGTCATAATTTTCCATATATTTATTATTACTTTTTACATAACGATGGGAACTCATACAAAGACCTCCTCTTATACCCTCTTGTATTAACCTTATTATTGCTAAATCATCAATAAGTTCTAACTTAATTCCCGTTTTGAGAAGCATCGCGTCCCATGATAAGCTAGGAGCTGTTACATAAAAAGCTGGATCTAATTGATAAAATCGCTTAGAAGTATTTCTAAAGTTTTCAAAAACGTCAGTCAACAAAAGTACGTCAGTTTTGAGGTAAAGATCAGTATAATCACCTAGATTTTTTATTTTAAATTCAGACCATACTAATTTAGCATGCTGGTAATCTGCTAATGAAATATGTTGATTATTTAAGGAATTATAAAAATAACATTTTTCAGGCAGAACTGTCTCCTTATAACGATTTATGTTGCTCATATAATCATAAGGATATACACCTTTTCGCGTAAGTAATTTAAATTGTTTTGGACAAGAGAAATTGTTTTTTAAGTGTATAAACTGTTCTGGTTTCAAACTTTTTACTAATTTGTCTAAACTAGTAGATAAAAATTTAAAGGAGTCCACAAACCGAAGCTGTACAAATTCATTTCTAGAAACTTGTATAAATTTTGTAAAAGAAATGTATGACTCTTTATTTTTAGCTATGATTTTAAGTGAACCGCTAGCTTCTCCTAATTTTTTAATAAAAAGATGGCAATCGTAACCTGAAAGGTTATGAAAGAAAATTGGTATAAATTTCGGAAGTTTATACATCAAATTACAGTAGTTATGTGCGGCTCCTCGATATTGACCTGTCAAATGACAGTGGTCTCTTACTCGGTCTGTGATTAGTAAGTTTTGACAAATATGACAACGAGTGCTTTCATTGAATTTAACAGAATCGTCGTTGTTAAATATAATTGGTACACTATTCGACAGATTGTTGTTAATCCATTGAACATCCCTGTAAATATTCTCAACAAATTTATCTACACAATCTTCCCCACGGTAAGATACAAAACGATTTCTACTTTCATCAAACGAACAAACTATATAATAAGCGAATGCTATAGGTATATGTACCTGACATACTGAGGTACTCGCAACAGAGGGATCCTGGTTGCACCCTTGCACTGGAACCAACATGGCTTCAAAATCTGCGTAAATTACATATGGCACATTTTGTTTCCTTTCGTAGTTTTTAAACTCAATCACTGAACCTTTTTGCGGTAGCTGAGTCATTACACCGGCACATACATGAGAATCAATTTCCATGCTTGATCTAAAAAATAGCAAACACTCATCACAAAAAAATAATTTCCCATTATGGTTAGTTATTTGTTTTCTCACCAAACGCGATAAATCTTTGATCAGACAGTAATGTGAATATCTGCTCTTTTCTAATAATAGTAAATTAACTGTTTTTTTGTTATCGTTATTAAACTGTGATTTGTATAAAGGTCCTATGATCTGTCTATTATTTTCTAAACCATATACATTTATTCGTAATCTTGGATTATTTTTTTCAAACATTTGTATATCGGTAAAAGTTACTGGAAATGACATTCCTTCTATGTTAAACAGATTGAAAAAATTTGGATATGAAGAAACTCTCTGAATGTTCCTATTTGCAGGGTAAAGAGCTGCCGTGACCGACCACAGGAAACAATATATATCATTGTTACGAATATTTACACATGCCTTTTTATTTTTAATGATCAGAGGTAAATCAATAAATCTTGAACCACGGAGCGGTTGATATCTATTTATATTTACCTCCATGTAACAGTTATTAAGGAAAGTCCAACCAGAATCCTGCTCTTCAAATTCGTCTATCTTTTTCAGTAATTGATTAGCAACATCTGTAAAGAGCTTTGTAAAATCATAGTTCATACATATAATAATATTTTTGGTTTCAAATGATTTAACTTCTGGTATGTCGTGTTTAAGTAGTACAAACTTTGAGTATATATGAAAGTTAACCTTAAGGGAAGTGTGAGCTGCAAGAGATTGATCAATTAAAGATTTGACCCTACTGTGAAGGTGTCTGAAGAAAACAGGTAAAGATGTCTGTTCGTTCGTGTCAAGAGTATGTAATCTATATGTTGCTAATCGATTTTTAAAAGCAGAGTTCACTTTCTCCACGCCATGATCTAAAGTAATTACGTTATCTGACTTTCGGTGTATTTTACTCCTTAAATGTCCTATCCATTTCTTACCATTTACGTCAACACCACAGCTATCACAGAACGGCATATTAATTTGTGAAACACACAGACAGATTAGGATGGAATTTTTAATTGAAATTTATGATGGTCAATGGATTAATCAAATTTATTTAATATTTTTATGTATTACATACAAATAGATAATTATATTAAGTTTAGTAGGTACGGACTTATTTAAAATTAATTTTATTAGAAAAGAAAGTGGCTTCAGAATCTGCGAACAACTCGCTGGCTTGTCTAACAAATTTTTGTAGTTGAGCCCAGTGAGGAGATTCCTCGTCAGTCCGAAGCTTCAACCACAGCAGGTTTTTTTTCCAAAGGTCGTCGCCACCTTCTTGGACGTCAACCGAGTTGTACACCTTCAAGTCAATGTGGAAGGGACCCTCGGTAGACAGTGTACGCCTCGTTTGACCGTTAGCCACCCGATTGTACAGCACCGATGTGGATGAAGCTCTGCCGGTGTTGACGGTGGGAGTTTCACTGTCGAGGTGGAAGATGTCGTATCCCTTTTGCGCAGCCTTTTTCTTTGAAGCTCTAAAACAGGGAAATTTTCTATATTATAATATTGTACCTTAGTACTTATAATGTTCATTAAATAAATAATAAATGATCATTATGTATATTGTTATGAACTGGACAACATCAGTTTTGCTTTAGTTAGGAATATTACGTGAACAGATTAATAGATGACTGTCATGAACGACACACAAAGTTTGATACTAATGGAACTCGAACCCAAGACTTCTGGATTTGCAATTACTAAACTACTTAGCCAGAAAAATAAATAAATCTCTCATAATAATATTATATTAACAAAAATAACAAAACTAGCACTATTTAACACGTAACCTCGCTCACTCATATTTTGGTACATACCTATTGCGTAATGTTGTTGATTATACGTATTTTAATTGGTAGTATTGGTACCTTATCATCACCTTACATCAGCTGGGTATAAGAGTACTAATGAGTAATAATTACCTCGGACATTCGCTTGAGGTACTTCTAGCAGATGACTTGCGTTTGACGGAGACCTTTTTGAACGTCCCAGCCTCGCTCCTTACCACTCTGTCACAATCGAACTCTTGGTCCGCTCTGAAAACATAATACCTATTATAAGTTACAAATAGTAAATAAATATACAGAAACCTACTCAGAAAACTATCACATTATCTTCACAAAAACTTTCTCATCGTAAAAACTATTTTAACAGCACTAGATTTTTCAGTCGTAAATTATAATATAACCAGCTTTTGCCCGCGGCTTCGCCCGTGTAGATGTCAACATAGCTTTAGTCTTTTCTCATGGTCTGGTCTACCCCACATTCAATTTCATCAATAGGTAAAGCGGTTTAGACGTCAAACCGTTGTTACGCTTTACCTTGTTACAGACAGACAGAAAGAGTTACTTTCGTATATTTTATGATATTAGTATAGATAAGTAATGAACATGTACGTACTGGTACATATGGACGTACCTTATACGATCGCTTGCAACGCTTTTGACAGTTGGTGACGATTTGCGCTTTCCAGCCCCCTTTGCTGCCTTCGAATTTGACTTGACGGCTTCGATCGACGTCGCCCTCGCACTGTTGCCACTATCGTACTCTGAATCCGACCTGTAAATATTATGAACAGAATAGTTATTAAATTGCGACTAGTAACTCAGAAAACGAAGTGTTTAGTCTGCCAATTGCAACAATTCGGTAGTCACTCAAACTAATAAAATTTGACAAGACTAATACGCTAAATACGTTATCACTAGTTAGTATCACTCACCGTCACCGTGCACAAAATAACGATAGGTTTAGTTCTGCCAAATTTGTTTAAAGGTTAAAAAGATTTCTCACTTAAAAACAATAGAACATGGGATAGAATATTTTATAACTTAGGAACTTACATTTTTTAGATAGGTACAGTGACGATTAAACTCACAAAAAATCTGGAGCCAGGTGTTTAGTCTTCAAGGTGAAAGGTCTTGGTCTTCAAGGTGGAAGGTCTTCAAGATGGTGGCTGCTCCAATGGATTCGTTCAACGGTTTAATAACGAAGTCAAAATGAAGCACTGACTGAATGATTTCAGATTTTATAAGAAAATTAATGATAATTTAGCAAAATACGTTAGGGTTGTCACCACGCATAGGAAAAAATATCTCGTCACGTTACGTAATGGAAATAATCAAATTATGATATAAGTCATGTAAATTCTACATGAAAATATTAATAAGTTATACATATCTAATAATAATGTAAATATTTTGTATGATGTAAAGTTTACTTAATATTTACATTCCCCTATTATGTTTGTATACAGTAAATACAGGAAATGGAAATAAAAATTAAACTTAACATTATACATATTATAAAAAATTGTCTTTCTTATAGTTTCATTCTTTAATAATAACTCAAATTGTAATCGCTCAATAGCTCAGTCGGCTGAGCATTCCCCTGTAAGGGAAAGGTCATGGTTTCGAGTTCTACTTGAGCATTTCATTTTTCCCGATGTATTTGAAATAACAAATTGCATTAATAAATGCTGTCAATATTAATTAAAATGTAAACATTTAATTTATTTTATTTTTAGATATAAAATGTGATCAGAAATGAGGTAAGTATTTGATTAAAAAACTAAATTATCTGGATTATAATATTCAAATATTCATTATGTTCAAAGAGTAGGTAATCTCAATAAATTATTTGAAACCAATGTAGATACCTATTAAATCCTTCACACAATATTTTATTGTATCGAAAAATAAGATGTTGTATTAATTTTAATTTATAGATAGTACATTATTAACTAATAGTGGCAGCCCTAATGTAATTCGTGTAAGCATTTTCGACCCATATAACTTCAAAGAATCACATGGAGTAAAATTACATACTCCACGTGTAAAAATCCTACAACCTGTACAATCCTGTATCAATATTGTATTATTATTATTATAATTTTAACGAATAACTTAATTTTTGATCCAACTAATAATTATATTTAAACTTGAAAGTTTTTTAAAGATATTCTTCTTAATATGTAGGTGTATCAATTTGTAATGCATTTGCTGTGGATAAACCTATAAACAAAATAAAAATAAATTATGTTATATTCAATCACACTATAACGGCTAAACGGATCTGGCTAAAATTTGTTCAAGGAAAATGTCAGCCTCCGTGGCGTGATGGATTCGATTCCCGCACGGTGCAATAATTAGTTTGCATGAATATGACTATTTGCATTGGTCTGGGTGTTTATATGTATAATAATTATACAGTAAATTATATACAATTTAGGTACAAGATATGCATAAATGGCGACCTTATTGCTAAAAACAATATCTTACACGCGACCTACATCAACACCTTTGGACCCCAAGCCATCCGATCCTGCTAGGCAGTGCATCCGCTAAATAACAAGCTAGTGTTTATTACAGGTTTTCATTTCAAGGTAGAGAGTTGGGCAACAGTCGATCTCGATAAAGTCAAAGTGCAAATATATAATACGGTCTTACAATATAGTTTTTATCTAACTATTTACTTTAAATAAGTAGGTATCTTTTATACAAATATTATTTTATGTAAAGATTGATCGTAGATGAAATATTAAAAAGTGAAGTCGTAGGTAAAACTAGTCAAGTAATTTCATTTATGGAATATTATTAGCGGTCAGTAGCAGGTGCATTTAGGTATGAGAAATGCTATTGTTTATATCATTATCATATTGCACTCGGCGAAGCTCGACAGCCGCGCGAGTAACGAGACCTCACTGGGAGTGATGTGCCGACAAAGGCTTAGCGACTAGCAACAGACCAAATCGTGGCATCGTTTCATACGTGCTATGTAGGTTGCTATACTTAGGTTATGTAATATTGACTATATTGCACCACCACCTGTAATATTGTAATATTTACGAACGAAGTGAGTACTGATGATTACGAATACTGATTTATAACTCTCAATCGCACATGTACGATTGAGAGTTCTAACTCACTTCGTTCGTAAATAATACAATATTAGTGAGTTAGAACTCTCAATCGTACATGTGCTATTGAGAGTTCTAGATCAGTAATATTGAGAGTTCAACGAACGAAGTGAGTTAGAACTCTCAATATTACTCTACTAATAACACTGCTGTGTTTTTTCAGTATAGCTGAATTTATATTTACTATTAGGGCAGCAGTGAATGTGTAGCTTCTTCGACACGATGATGTTTTCCGTGGGATCCACGAAAATCTTTCATTGAAGAAATGTTGGTGCTTTGATTTATTTTCTTCAGTGCCGTTTCAATAGGGCGATTGTTGATACTGAGCGTATTTTTATAAAAAGTTTTACAGACTCGAATTTTCATTCCAGAAATTATAAAAACGTAGGCGTTGTTATTTTCCCGTTTTGGTGCTGGTATCCCCTCATCATCAACTATATTTATATATTTATTTATATTGTTTTTCGATGTGGCCCAAATCCCAATAGTCTTTCAAAAGTTGCAGACGCTGTTCTTCTGTAATATTTGAAGGACATGTAAATGTACACTTTTCATTACAAGGCGGTTTCAGTGTCCGTTGAGGATTTATCTTTTTAGTCTTCAACGACTGATATTCTTTTCCATTGTTTCTTAACTCTCTTGCGACGTTTTTCTTCCATTTATTTTATTGTCTGCATCGTTTCTTTCCTTTCTTTGTTGGGCTAGTTATATTCGGATCGGTTTCTGCTTCTTTAATGTCCTCTACCCTACCTATAACAATCTCTGGTTCTGGTTCCGTATTCTCAGATTGAGAAATTAAAATATTGTTCTGCATTAACTCAACTGAGGATTCTATTATAATTGCGTCGCTTTCCATACTACTGGACACATCTATTTGGTGATTACTATCCAATGTATTTATCGGCGAGAACCTTCGTTTTCGTTTTTCGTTTATTATTTCATAATTAGGGTCTTAAATGGAATCATCGCTATCTGAAATAAATTATTGGCATCGTTAAGTTTTGAACGAGAGATAATTGGCAAAATGATATTCAAAGAAAATATTATATCAAGGCATATTACCTTCTCCTGAGGATGAAGATGTACTACTGGAAGAGCTGCTGGAGGTGGAAGAACTACTAGAAGAAGTCGACCTTGAAGATACTGTTCGCTTTCGAGAGATAAATGAACTAGAGCCTGGAGTAACTGAAAAACGTACAATACAATAAAAAACTTCTAATATTGACCATAATTTATCAAAACAAAACCATTCAAAGATACTTACCATTATCATTTGTTTCCATGGTATTCGATTCTTTATTTATTTCCTTAATAACATTCATAGCGAGGTCATTTTGCGCTTCACATGGTTGAATGGTATGTTGGACTGGTTATATTGTATTTTATCTATTGAAGGCTCATTTACAGAGTTTTTACTCATCGCCAGTTCTAAAATTTGCTTAGATCGTGACCCCATCTACAAAAAGGATAAACATAATTAAAATCTGCTTAACGTATAAAACGTGACAAACCGAAACTATTTCTGTATAAATAGAAATAATTACTAAAATAATGAATCATCGCAATAATAATTCGAACTAAAACAAATTATGTATAAAAAGTATATCATCTTCAACGTTACAAATTAAGATAACACTGCAAAAAAACAACTTTTTTACGAAAACAATGTGACATCAGGAACGTGACACATCAAAAAAATATTTTTTTCTTCTTCTATAATGCGTTTTAACGACTTGTCACATTTTTTGAACAGTAATAATTTAGCTAAAGCAACTTACCTTTTCAAATAAAACGTGGTATAGTCGTGATGTTACCTTCTTTTTGAAAAACAGGAGCACTTCACTTTATAAAGAACAGGTTGCAACTGGACTGTCACAGTGTCGTTGTTAAGCGATATGGCAGAACGAGACAGCGCTATAGTGTGATATCTTGTTTCATTCTTTCATTGCGCAGCCGTGTGTCGAGCAAAAGATACCATGTTTTTGGTGATAACAGAACTCGACACGGAGGTTTCGAATGTTTAATATAAAAAAAACTACTTTTTCGAAATATCACAGTATTTCCGCAAAGGTGCGATTGAACGTCAAAATTTTACAATTATGTATGTCAGGAAATAATATAAATATATTAAATAATGTAAAAATAAACCATTGGAAAATGATTCTTTCGCTGGTTCGGTAGATTAGTTCTACTGAGAAGATACCAAGAAACTCAGCGAACTACATTAGAACTAGATTATTTTTCTTTTATAAATTTGTTTTGGTTTACAATTTATTTTGTGCGAGCAAGCAAGAGACTTATGTTGACCACGCATTAACATCATTAAGGTACTCATCCACTTTATAGTAACCTTTACTCATTAAAGTTTTTTTCACTTCTATTTTAAATTTATTTATTGGCATATCAATCAAGTCCTGAGGAATTTTATTAAATATTTTTATGCAGCTGCCTAGAAATGAATCACCAACCTTGTGAAGCCTAAGTTTTGGTACAACTAGTTTATTTTTATTTCTCGTATTAAAATTGTGTTTTTCGAAAATATTAAGGTTTTTCCGTACATATAAGATATTTTCATAGATGTATTGAGAAGCAACTGTTAAAATATTGCCTAAGAAGTGCCCGGTTGAGACTGTAGTTGCTTCAATGGAGCCTTTTTTCTATTCCAGTTGGGTTTTGGTTTGATAACCAAGCCTTTGCGAATCTTGTTTTCATAAATCTTTACAAGACGTCTAATCAACTTGTCTCTGTACTAGATGTATTCGGATTTGTTATTCTTTTGTACAAAATGACTGAACAAATAATATGCATTCCAGGTAGTAAGGTCAGTCCATCATGTGAAAGAGAACTTTTTAAACCAGCAAATAGTTTTTCACAGACAAGAGTAATAACTCACCATTTGGTCAGCATGATCGATTCCGAACATTAGAGCATTGTATAAAGCTCGATTTACATCAAACGAACATAGAGCTAGAGCTAGAACAAGAGCATTCTTTCGTAATCTTTTAGTGTAAACGAAAGCTAGAGGTATCGATTTACATCAAACGAACATAGAGCTAGAGCTAGAACAAAAGCATTCTTTCGTAATCTTTTAGTGTAAACAAAAGCTAGATCGAATGTTCTTTGCTCATTCGTGTCAATTCTGTGGTTAGTATTGGTAGTGCTTCGTTATGTCTGACTCTGACAGCGATATCATTATTGCAAGTGCTGCATTTATTATTTTGTCGCGAAAGCTCAAAAATAAAAGAAGGAAGAGACGTTGGTGGGCTACAAATTTAATGCATCGAAGGACACTGGATAATGTAGGTGAAACAATGACGGACGGAAAACAAGAAGAAAGTGGACAATTCCAAAACTTTTGTAGAATGGCGCCAGAGGATTTTGATCATTTACTATCTCTGACCATCGAAAAAATTCGAAAATCAAGTACGAATTTTAGAGACTCGATTCCTGCATATGACAAACTAGCAGTGACTTTGCGATTTTTGGCAACTGGAGATTCCTATGGAAGCCTAATGTATTTTACTAAAATGTCTAAATCGACAATATGTAATACTATATCTGAAGTATGTGCTGCAATAAATGAAGCATTGCAAAACTATGCTAAGGTAAGTAAAGTTATTACTTTTATACATACCTACACACCTATTATCACGACCGTAGTTATTAGTGAAAGTAAGTAAATAAACTAAGACAATTTATTTTTAAGATATTTATTTTAAAAAAAATACACTGAGAACTTAAATAAACAAAAAGTAACTAGAAAAGATATACATGTTACTTAAAATTTTTCAAAAAATGCAGCAAAGACTCTCTGGTTTCTTCAGTTGCGGTATCATCCGGAATCTGTAATTGTTGGCTTAAATTCACATTATTACTTTCTGAACTAGCTTCCATTTGGTTGGGTAGAGGGGATTGATCTGAGGCTACAGAATACACAATGCAAGTATTTTGTGAACTGTCTGAATATGAAGACATCGGAGTTGATGCTAAATTTGACTCATAATCAAATTTCCCCAAATCAGCGTCGAACAGTATATTATGTATGTAATGTTCAACATACGCTTTCGTCCTTTTTGAGTATTCGCGATGTTTTGAAGCAACATGATTTCCAAAAGCTTGACTCTTGTCTCTTATTTTTGAATTATGTGTATCTTTTATGTGTATCTTTTGAAATACGGTAGGCTTCGGCTACTCGAGGGTCTTCATGTTTTGATTTTTTTGGTGGTATTGTGTGGCCAGATTGCAGTGATGTTGATGGTTGCCATTGTGGTGTGGTGTTTCTTGACCCTACTGAAGCTGCAGGTTGTGAATGTGTTGTTGAATCTAACTGTGTATCTGCATTAGGGTCCACTACCGCAGTTTCTTGTTCAATTCGCTCATTCTCCTGCTCATCAGCCTATAAAAAAACAGTTTGATTAATATACACCCTAAAATAATTTTTTATTCATTTCAGACACCGTCAACAGAAGAAGAATGGCTATCAATCGCTCAGGAATTCAATGAGAAGTGGAATTTTCCAAACTGTATTGGCGCTGTAGACGTGCGTCATACAAGCACTGCGTCATACAAGCACCTATTAACAGTGGAAGCGACTTTTTTAATTATAAATCCACATTCAGTGTGGTGTTAATGGCCATAGTAGACGCTAACTACAATTTTATATTCGCCGATATTGGTTGTCAGGGCAGAATATCAGATGGCGGAGTTTTCAGAAACACTTCTTTCTATCAGAAACTACAAAATAATGAATTAAATTTGCCCAATGACCAAAGCCTTCCAGGAAGACAACAGAATATGCCATTCGTATTTGTAGCAGATGATGCATTCCCATTACAAAGACACATCATGAAGCCGTATCCTGGTACTCATGCCAGGGGATCCGAAAAACGTATTTACAACTACCGTTTGTCTAGAGCAAGGCGAATAGTAGAAAATGCATTTGGCATTCTTTCAGCAGTTTTCCGTGTATTGCGAAAACCTATGTTGCTACAACCTGATAAAGCATCTCTCATCGTAATAACCTGCGTGTACCTGCATAATTATTTGATGAAAAGGAAAGCTTCTAGGAAGCTGTATAATTCGCCGGGCATGTTGGACAGAATTGAATATGACGTCGTCATTCCAGGCCAGTGGAGAAATATAGACCGTTTATCATCATTTCTCCCGTTATCCAACACTGGACGAAGACACACTTTGCAATGTGAAAATATCCGGAAAGAATTTTCAGACTATTTTAATTTGACTAATATTTTGCCATGGCAAAACAATATTGCATAATGAACGCGATATGTTACTTTATAAAAAGCGTAAATAACCCAACCTAAAATATGGTAGAATACCCAATAAATAAACATAACTACCTACTTACCATGTTTTTATTTTGGTTAGTGTCGAAATCAATTGTTTTCCTCGGTTTATATTTGTCCATCAAAAAGTGCATGCTTTTAAATGCAAACCATTTAGAATTATAAATACAATCGGCACCGCTGCCTGACTTCGTACTCATTGTTTTTTTCCTTTCCCGGCGGTAAGATGCAAGAAGCGAGTCCATCTTTTTTTTTAACTCTTCAACATTACATTCCAGTTGTTTTGCGATTTCCCGCCAAGCATCTTGTTTGTAAGTTGTATTTTTATAGTTTTCATACGTCGGATCCCACAGACATCTGAAATTGCGGTAGGCTTCTATCATTAATAAACATTTTTCTTGAGACCAATCCATAATTTAATCGAGATACGTAAACAATCGCTAGAACACAAGAACACTTTGATGAGACCGCTCAGTGGCGCGAGCACGTCCGAACACGCTAGAACGCTCTAAGCAACTGTTCGCGCGCTCTTGCGCCGTTTACATCAAGCGAGCGAGCATTCTTAGAATATTCTATAGAATCTTTGCGAACGCACTAAGAACAACGAAAGAATGCTCTACGCCTGTTTACATTAGAAGAATTTGATGTAGTGGGGATAGAATGAGCATTCGCTCGTTTGATGTAAATCGACCTTCAGACACAATATTTTTGGCTCTATGAGTTTCTGCTCTCTTTTATTCGTCACTTCATTCATATTGGGGTGATCAAGTGAACTTGCCACTTGTCTTTCCGGTGACTCTTTATTCTTTTAAAGCCATCTATGTTTCAATTTCACTTTAGTTAATACACTAGGGTTACCCCAACAGTTTACTCGTAGAGTTCCATTAGTGTGTGTTTTGAGATCAAGAAGTTTTTCAGAAAGGGCCACCGAATTATAGATATTATCCATATAAAATTCGTGCCCTTTAACCCTTGCACAATTTTTTTAATTTAGGGTTTAAAAAAATATTTGATAGGAAATAATAGACTTAGGATTATGGTAAAAATAATCATATTTTTTAAAATATTTATTTAGCCGTAATTTTGTTCGTTGTTTGTATACAACATTGCACACCCGCTTTAGTTTATGAAGTTTTTTTTTTTTTTATATAGGACACGCCAACTTGACCTCACCTCGCCTGATGGTAAGCTAAAGGCAAAGTCTCAGGAAAAAAGGTCACCATTACAGACACTAAGTGCTACAATGGTGGCACTCAGCTTGGCGGCCTCATCAGATGCTTTTTCACGCCCCGCTTAAAGGCCCCGGGACTGTAGGAAGAAGGAAACACGTGTGCTGGTAATGAATTCCAGGTCTTGGTGGTGCGGCAAAGAAAAGAGTCTCCGAACCGCTTGGTTCTTGCTCGTATATTCTGCACAGTGTGAGGGTGACATCTAAGGCCTGCACGTGTTGTCCTATGTAGGAAAGGAGATGGTGGGATTAGTTGGAAGAGCTCGTCAGAACACTCACCGTGGTAAAGACGGTAAAATACAGCCAAGGAAGCAATATCTCTACGCATCTGCAAAGGCTCGAGGGTGTTCGTGACCTCAGGGTTCCCAATAATTCGGACTGCGCGTCGCTGCAACCTGTCGAGAGCATCTAGTAGGTATTTCGCGGAGCCATCCCAGAGATGCGAGCAGTATTTCACGCAGGAGCGAATTTGTGTCTTATAGAGAAGACACCGCTGCTCCGGCGTGAAAAAACGTCTCACTTTGTTTAGGAGTCCGAGTTTCCGCGAGGCTGTTTTGATGATGCTCTCGATGTAATTTCTGTTATTCAGTTTGCAGCGAATATCCATGCCTAGGATATAGAGATTGTCCTGCAGTGGAAGTGGCGTGCTCTGAAGAGTGGGAAGGGGAAGGAAAGAAGATACCTTTGCTGTGAACGCACAAGCCTGCGTCTTCTTGGCATTGAACTCGACCATGTTCTCGGAGCCCCATTGAGAAATGTGATTCAAGATCCGGTCCAGTTCAGTGACAAGAAGCTGTCTTTTTTCCACGATATCAGACTGTTTGGCCGCAGGTTGTCCGTGATAACTCCCGTGTAAGGTGCTATCGTCTGCATAGCAATGTATTCTGCCAGTGGACAGCATGTCGTTGATATGCAGAAGAAAGAGAGTGGGAGATAATACAGACCCCTGCGGTACGCCAGCATTTATTTGCAATAACTCCGAAGCCCGTCCATCACAGAGGACGCGGATACGGCGCTCCCGCAGGAAACTAGCAATCCAGTTGCACAGTCTAGGAGGCAGACCAAAGGCTGGTATCTTGGAGAGAAGCGATTTGTGCCAGACTCTATCGAAAGCTTTGGCGATATCAAGACTAATTGCCAGTGACTCGCCGTGCTTGTCCATAGCCTCACCCCAAAGATGGGTAACGTATGCTAGAAGATCACCCGTTGACCGTTTCGGCCTGAAGCCATATTGCCGGTCATTAATTAAGGAGTGATCCTCTAGGTGACGCATGAGCTGTTTGTTAATGATGTGCTCGAAGACCTTGCACAGCACTGAGGTGACGGCTATGGGTCGATAGTTGGCTGGCTCTGAGCGATCCCCCTTCTTGGGGATCGGCTGTACATTCGCCTCTTTCCAAGCCGAAGGCACTGTACCCGAGCTGTAGGACAGTCGGTACAGCCGCGTAAGCATCGGAGACAACTCCGCTGCACATTTTTGTAAGACCACCGCTGGAATACCATCCGGGCCACTGGCTTTCCGGACATCGAGCGATTGAAGCACCGCACGAACATCGCATTGCCTGATACGTATTTCAGGCATTACGTGGTCACCATTGGGTAGTGTCGGCGGCTGTATACCGCAATCATCGACTCGGGAATTGGCCGCAAAGAGATTTACTAGCATATTGGCTTTCTCTTGCGGTCCATGGGCCAGGGATCCATCAGGGTAGCGCAGCGGTGGCAGCGAAGGCTGACAGAAGTTGGCCTGCACGGCTTTGGCCAGTCGCCAGTATCCACGGCTGCCCGTGGGATGTGTCACTAGCTCTTGACCAAGCCGCGCAATGCGCAGGGCATCCGCTCTGACGTAAGCCCTCTTGCAGACCTTTGTGGCTCTGTTGTACGCCGCCTTGAAGTGGCTCACATTGGGATCGTGCGTGGCACGCGCCCTTACCCAAGCGCGATACGCGGACTGCTTTTGATCAACAGCCCTCGCACACTCGCGCCCGAACCAAGGGCGCACTCCTCGGGCACCGGTGACATCAGTGTACGGGATATAGTATTCCATACCCAGACCGATCTCACCGGCAACAGCAGTAGCACAATCCGAGGGTTCCTTACCTTCAAAGCAGCGTTCAACCCACAGGATGGACGCACAATAGTTGCGCAGCCCATCCCAATCTGCTGACGAGTAGTGCCAGAGACGCCGCTTCCCCTGCACGGGTCGTGAAGGCGCTATAATTGGCACCTTGGAGCAGACCAGACAGTGGTCGGAATTGCCTAAAGCGGCTTGTACCGAAACACTGTACAGGTCTGGGTGACTCGTCAGCAGAAGGTCTAGCAGAGAGGGTGCTAGGCCCGACCTTCTTGGTATTCTAGTGACCTCGTGTACCAATTGGGTCAGGCCATGCGCCAGAGCAAATGCATGGGCGGCTCTTCCCGCATGGTCTGTTTTGGAGGAGCCCAACCAGGTTTCGTGGTGGGCGTGAAAGTCCCCCAAAAATACCACTTCGGCGTTCGGAAACCGTTCCTGCGCATCATCTGCCGCCTGACTCAGATATTCAAAGAGTCGAGTTGTCTCAGCATCTCCTGTATGGGAACGGTAGAGGCACACATAGATCTGACTCGTAGAGCCATGGTCTACGTGTACCCATAGGGTTGAAAAGGATGGGTCCTCAAGGCAGCGCAAACGGTAACAAACACGCACACCCCGGCTTTTGCACGGAAATTTTCCTCGATAACATAGCCGGGGTAAAGCAAGTAGGTCGTGTCATCAGGGCGGCCTATTTGTGTCTCCGTGAGAAAGAGCATATCTGGTTTCGCCGTCTCAAGGTGTTGGTGGACGGCGTTGAGGTTCGCATGGAGTCCACAGATGTTAGTGGACTCCACCTCAAATAGCGAGCTTGTGGGAGTTTGTAGAGCCGCTGTGTTGCCCAATACTCTTAAATGCGCTGCCATGATGAAAAGGAGAAAAGGGCGTGAAAAAAAAGAGGTGATTGTCGTCGCAGCACCGCGTGACAAAGTGCGGGATATTGGTTTTGTCTATGATTATGAGGCATGGCGTGAGCCGACAACCCGTACGGAAGGGCCCCCGTACCCCCCCGAATATGGTCGCCTGGCCCCCACTTCCGGTCACCAACCGGCACGACGAGCCATACCGGGATTATGCGCGGTCTGGTGAGGCAGCCTTCCAGGGTGGTTAGTCCCAGTTGGGCCTCTGTACTATACCGCGGGCGGCCAGCGGCACCACCGTTTCTACGGGTCTCCCTGACCGGCGCGTCGCCCCGCACCATCCTCACTAGACTACGCCAAGACCCACTGGTCCCACTAGTGCTGCGACCACCATCACCCCTACCCGGCTATGCATTTGCTGATCCCTGAACGCAATCCAACCGAAATTGAATTACTATGAAGGGTTTTTCGCAATATTGCACGGTGGTACCAACCCGGTCGAAATTAGTGACAAATTTGTGCCGTCAAATCTCTACCACCTCTAAAGGGAGAAAGGGGTCAAACGGAACAAATTTTTGTTAAGGGCTCATATCTCTGATACAAGTTGCTTGCTTATTGCAAGACCGACATAACGAAGAAAATAACATTTTACAGGACGGTAAATTAAACTTTGAATCTTTAGTTATTCAATCAAAAAAACACAGTCTTTGTTCAGAAGTATTTTAATTAGTCTTGTTAGTACATTAATTAACTTTCATATTAAGTAGTCACTGTGTTATCTTAAATATACTGTTTTCAAAAACCAAATTAAAAAAGCAAGTTCCTCACTTATGTCATTATTGTAGTAAAAAGTTACCTAGAAAAAATATTCTGCCGAAAAAATATTGCGCCTTTTTAAAATTTACTAAGTTAGCAGTAGTTTGTAAAATAGGCTTAAAAGCCTTTGATACACTATTTAATATTCGGAAACAAAACATAATAATAAAACTAAGAACATTTACTAAAATAGGTACTTTATTAAATCAATCAGTCTCATGAGTTGAATTTTCAGGTGTAACTTAAAATAGGTGATTATAATTCGTACGTGACGTTTTAGTAGGTATATTATATAATGACAAGCACTAGTTACTTCGTCACTAGGAAGCGCTTTAGCAAATATTTTTAAAGGAACGTCTTTATTAACATTATTTGCATCATCTACCTATAAAATCAACAAAAACATTATTACTTATTTACTCATCAAACAAACAAAAATATATCTTCTGACGCTAAAATGACACACAAAACAACCGTTAACGTTAAACAACATCTTTAAAACAGTTTAGTTAGGAACTTTTACAGACAAATAGGAACTACCTTTAATATCACAATAAAACATAATAATATTCTGACACAATGTCAATCATATAATTAAAAGTGAGGCTACAACATTAACGCAAGCTAGTCACTGTGAATCATATCATAACTAACAAACGTAAACAAAAATACTTCTAATAATAATAAACATAAAAAATAATCTCCTTAACACAAGTACCTACTCAGTCTTCCTGGTTTATCGTCAGGTCCACAGCAGCATTGTTCGTGGCTAAACTTTGCCAGAACAACATTCTATTTGCTGGCATTTATGGTCCTAACCTTTGTACTATATTATTTTTGCGTTCATCCGTTATACCTCTAGCTTCTGTTTTTTACACATGCGCTGTAAAACCTTTTTTTGCTAGTTTTTTTTTAAATATTCTAGTTGTATGTAATCGGCAGTGAAATCAGTTTTGTAAAATAAACTTGAGCTTCCTTTTTTAAAAAATATTTCACTGATATCACGCAGATACGCTCGTGGACTCGATTGGTTGAATATGGCAGAAGAGGTATCATCAGCAATTTGTAAAAATCTGTTGCAGTCATCTTCTTCACAACAGTTTTCCTAATTTGTTGACGCAACAGCATCGGCTAAATCGTCAAAGTCGTATACTTTTTCTTTTTCTTCAACGCATGTTCTACTTGGTGATGAAACTCATCAGCAGACATAAAAGTGTGCTCCGTTTCAAAATACTTCAATATGATAGCATTTATAGACGTCTCGTCAGAATTTATGAATTTGACGATGAATGAAAACAACGTCCAATTTTTATTTTGCGCAGCGCCATTATCGAGCCATAAAGTTATCTTATTTGAGTCTCTGAAGTGCATCAAAAAAGCTCTAAATGTAAAATAAATAATTATCGACACCTGCAAGGAATAACATCGTATCTCACTTTTAGCAATTTTTCAGGAGAGCGCGTCAATGTTTTGAAAAATTCTCTTAGGTTTCGGTGAAGTCTGACTTCTAAACATAGTTCTAAATCAGTCTTTGTAAATATAAAACTATAGTTCCTAATTGGAATCAGACTCATTATTATTTGACTGAGTTGCTTGAAAATGATGTGGTAAATTTATGTAATAATCATGGTAGACTGCTGGAATAGCATTACCTTTGCACAAGATCATTAAATCTTTATATTTGGCTACAATAAAAGGCAAAAGGCCATTATAAGCCTTCGAAATGTTGCTAGGTAACTCCTTTTCAGTTTTGTGATTCCCTGGTGGCACGACGAGTAACAGACCGAATTGTCCTATGTTGAGCTATATCTATAGTTATTTCATTATAACTTAGACTCTAAGTTATAATGAAATAACTATAGATATAGCTGATTGACTTTCAATATGATTCTCTAAGTCTTAGAGAATCATATTGAAATTTAATCATGCTTGGTAAGCCACTGATAAAACGAATGTGCATAATTTTGCTCCATGAAACTTTTACATTATTAACATCATATTCCCAGTTTTTTTTTATACCACTTAGTTGGCAGACAAGCACACGGCCCACATGATGGGAAGCGGTTACCGTGGCCTATGGACGTATGCAAGACCAGGGGTGTCACACTCGCGCTGCCGACCATGAAGAAACCTTCTGATGCCCCTCTTGAAGAACCCCATATTGTAGGCGCTTGGGAAAACCGCAGCAGGGAGGTCATTCCACAGCTTGTGTGTGCGTGGGATGAAATTTCTTTCATACCGCACAGTGCGCACCGTCTCAGGTCGCAATGTGTGAGGATGAATTCCCTGCCTATGGCGAGGTGCGATGATAGAATGTAGCTACGGGCATCATGTCAAACAATTCATCTGAGCACAACCAGTTGTTGTAACATGGCAAAAGCTGTTTAAAATCCAATATCGTATATTGATTTACTTCTTTGACTACATAAGGGTCACCAAATCATGTTCAAGCAACTCAGCCAACGCCATGCAAATAACCAAACAGTTAGCATTAGCCAATCAGGAACGTTTTGTTTACGGATGGTTGACATATTGATCGCTGATTTGCTATTTTTTGTGAAAGGGTTGCTTTTATCTGAGATTTTTGTTTGTTCTAACTCAGGTACTTCTACCCGTTTTTAAACGTTTTTACCAACATTTTTAAGGGCATGTAAGTAATAATCATTTCAGTTCATTTCTATTTAATTATTTTTTGCTAGCTGATATTTTCAATATTAAAATTAAATTTCAAGAGATGTAGTAGTAAAACGTAGTATATCGCAAAACTTTTTTATTTTTTTTTAATAATAATAATTTATTTGCGAAAATAGGTAGGTACAATTTGTGACAAAATATAATAATAAAGTTTCTCCATTTTCCACCCTAAGGCATGCAAATATCATTAAATTTAAATACATACAATTGAGATAGTAAATATCAAACTGCTATTAAGAAATCTAAATATAGTAAAAGAAATCGACATTTTACACTAAATAATACACCATTCTATTATAACCAACACAATAAATTCATTGTCAATAAATTAAATTAAATTTAAAGAATGTTAATTAAAGTAATACAATAAGTCCAAACAAGAAATAATATTGTCAAAATTGTAAGAAGTCAATTAAATTACATTATAATAAAATAAAAATACACAATTAAATATCGTTATGTCAAAACAATTTCATCACATAAATACTCACTGACACTGTAATACGCTTTTTCAATTAGTAGTCGTTTTAGTTTAGACTTAAAAAGCTTAAGGCTTGGAATTTCCAGTAATTGTTTTGGCAATTTGTTATAAACTTTGGACACCATACCAAAGATACTATTACCGAACAAAGTCGTTCTGTGTTGTGGACAGCAAATTTTGTGCTTGTGTCGCTCACCATTATAATTAGAAAATAAATTCGAATTAGTCTTCACAAAGTTAACTACTTCGTATATATGTATATAAACAGGGCATAGTCAATACTTTCAATTTACTGAAATATGGTTTACAGCTGTCAGTCTGTTTTAATTTACAAATTGATCTGATACACCTTTTCTGAGCCTTGAAAACTATATCTTTGTCCTTACAGTTACCCCAGAACAAGATTCCGTATCGCATTAGGGACTCAACGTTACTGTGATAAGCTGTTAGAACCGCGCTCTGGTTTAGTACCCTTGTTAACATGTGTAGAGCATATGATTGCTTACTCAATTTTAGACATAAACTCTCTACATGCGGTTCCCATCTCAAATTACTGTCAATAGTTAAGCCTAATAATGAGGTTGTTTCAACTCCATGAATTTTACTACCCCCATAATCTATATCTATACTTATATCCTGTTCTCTATTTTTGAATGTCATTAAGTGGGTTTTGTCAAAGTTCATTTTCAAATTATTTGATGTCAACCATTGTATTATATTATCCAAAGTATTGATTATGTCAGTTATAAGGAAGTCTTTGTCTTTGCCAGTGATAATAATGGTGCTGTCGTCAGCAAATAATATTGTGTCATGGGTTGTAATTTTAGGAAAGTCATTTATATAGACATTGAACAAAAGAGGTCCAAGTACGCTACCCTGAGGAACACCTAGATTTACACTTTTATAAGAAGAATAGAAATGTTTCTCCAACTGTTGCGCAGGACATATCCGGGTAATTTGAGTGCATTGCTTTCTTTCACCAAGATAAGATTTAATAATGCTCAAAGGACTTCCTCTTACACCGTAGGCATAAAGCTTTTTTAATAGCAATTCATGATCAACGCAATCGAAAGCCTTACTTAGATCCATATACAATGCACACACTGGTATTTTTTTATCTACATTATTTGTGACTGTTGGTAAGAAATTGTATATAGCTAGATTAACACATTTGTGTTTTCTAAAACCAATCTGTTCATCAGCAAATAAGCTTTGACCCTCAAAAAACGTATAAACTCTGTCATGGATAACTTTTTCAAAAATTTCAAAGATTGTTGGTATCAAAGCAATAGGCCGGTAACAGCTCATAGAAGTTACATCACCTTTCTTGAACAGTGGCCTAATTATTGTAACCTTAAGCTCTTCGGGAAACACTCCAGCCTGAATACACAGATTTATTATATGGCTTAACACGTTTGATATCTCAATCGAAACTTGTTTCAAAACTTTTGTAGCTATGTGATCATAGCCAGTACTGTTTGAGTCTCTTAAGCTTTTTATAGTATTGTGTATTTCATAAGGTGTAGTTGGGTACATAAAAAGGGACCTTGAAAAGTTTGGAGGGCAAGAAAAAAATGTATTGAAGTTGATATGCTCCGTATGATCCAAATAATAATCGTTAAATGATTCAGCTATGAGCAATGGGTCGTCAACCACCGTACCATCCGTCTTTTTTATATTGCATATTTCTTCTTTCGGTGCATTATGCTTATACTGATTGATAATTTTCCAGGTGGCTTTGCATTTATTACGAGCTGTATATATTGTATTATTATTATGTGCCTTCTGCGTCAGTTTTATGATATTATTTAACCTAGTAGATAGTGTTTTGAATTCTCGTTTATTACTCTCAGTAGGATCTTTCCTATATTGCCAAAGCAGTCGCCGTTTACGTTGGCAACATTTCCTAATACCGCTAGTGATCCATTTTGGTCGTTTATGTGCGTTAACTTTTATTTTCATTATAGGAAAGCAGAGATTATAATAGTAAGTAAAAGTGCTATAAAATCTACTAAAGGAGTCAATGGGGTCATTGCTCTCAAGGCAAGCTCTAAATGTCAATGATTTAATATAGTCTTTAAATTTCATAATATGGTCATGCTTTAAATTTCTAAAATTGACATACCAATATTTAAATTTATTGGCAGATTTTATGGGACAGGTAAAAAGCTGCGCCATATGATCGGATAATGCGAACTCAAACATTTGGCCCTTCACTTTAGTCATATTGTGTATAAAATTGTCTAAACATTTGCCACTGACAGGTCGCGTAGACTCCCTAAATACCAACCTGAGGTTATAGCTTGCCAACAGCTGTGCAAACTCCAATGATTTATCACTTTTAGACAATATATCTATATTAAAATCACCACACAGAACTACTTTACATTTTTTAAGACAATAGGAAGACAACAATAAATAATTTTTTTCAAAAAATATATCCAAACACTCAACTCTTTCTTTTGGTGGTCTATAGATACAAAATATAAAAAGTCTATGGTCTATTAACTCCAGGCCTGAAACCTCAATCAGACCTTCTGCGCAATATTTACTAAGCCCATTTATGGGTCTATATGTGAAACCATTTCTAATGAAAATACATGAACCACCACGTCTGTTCTTGCGGCAGAAAAAAGATGCGAGCTGAAAGCCCGGAATGCCATCGCACCTTTATCCGCAATTGAATCCAATGACAACATCAAGAGATCTGACTTACTGGCAAGACCATCTATATTTTGGTGTAAAATACGCAGTTCCTTACAAACGAAAAAACAAGTTGTCTTTATTAGGGAGACTAACCTTCGGATCATGATTCAGACTAAGTCGCGGATCAGTCTCCTTAATAGGGAGACTAACCTTTGGATCACGATTCAACCCAAACTGCAGATCAGCCTGTGTACATTGATCCCTGCAGACTGGTTTACTTAAGTTCACATTACTAGTTTCCCTTATGTACTGATTATATCTTAGTCGATAATTTAATCGTAAAATTTCTTTGAGCAATAATTGGCACGCATGTAAAGGGAATGTGCCGCGACTAGGTAGATATTTAGAATAATTCATATCAAGGTAAATAGCATGTGAGTAGTATGAACAGATAAAATTTAACTCGTAGTTCAATTTTCTTTCATTTAAGTGTCTATTGTACGGCACCTCTGAAATTATAATATTTGTGTTTTTACAGAAATTAAGGAATTTTTTTAAACTAAACTGTAATTCATACGGATTATTATCATTAATACCACCCAGAAGAATAACTATTTCATTGCTATTCAGTTTCTTTATACCTGCTTCTTCTGATAGCAATACATCTTGTAAGGATGCTCCTGGCTTCCAGAAGCAAGATACGTCATATTCATTACCAATCAATCCTTGTAGTTTGGTTTGCATTTTTCGTCCCTGTTGATCTGCTATAATAAATATTTTCTTTCTATGATTATTTATATACTCGATGTGCGAATTTTCTCCATATTTTTTCTCATCTACTATTTTTATATGTGTTTCCTTAACTTTGTGCTTATTTTCTTCATTTCCAGATTCAAAAGATTTTAATCGCTGCTTGTGTTTTTATACTCAACTATTTTCGGTGTTACGCTGATTGTGGGAGAAGATGTAGGTCCAATTCTTGTAGGACGTTTTATGGGTGTAGATGTTAGGCTATATATCTTTCGTCTCATCCCACGCTTAGTACCAGGAGTAGAGAGTTTTATGTCTCCGATTTCAATTTTTTTGTACAACTCTATAATTTTTTTTGACTTTTCCAGGTCCAATCTTAGTTGAGCATTTTCACATGTTAAGCTGTCGATTTCTTGATTAGCACTTTCTAATTCAGAAGTTAATTTTTCAACTTATTCATTAAAGTAAACTATGCGTTCATCATCATCAAACGTCTCGTCGGGTAAACTTCTTATTGTCGTATCAAAAATCGAGGAATTAGACATTTGGCTTTGAGCAAGCGACATATTTTTATTAATTTTTCTATAAGTAATATTGTCATTCTCCATTATTATTATTTTTCTACCATTTAGAAGTATATTTTTTTTGTGGTATCATTACTGTACTTCAAGATAATTTTTCATCTGTTGCAACACAGTCATATAGTTTGTCTACTTCCCGCTAGATGGAGTTGTTACCATTTTTCGAGTAGTGTCTACAGCAAATTATATTTTTTTGCAACGGTAACCCCAGTATTACTGTCATATAATAATGTTGATTATTTTTGCTACTCGCCGCTATCAGCGCTAGTAGTATGGTAAACATTGATTTTCAAATATTGTAACGGGTCAATTTTTGTTTATTTCTATTATTTCATTGTTTTATTGCACTTTCAGTTACAGTAAGCATGATTTTTATCTGCATACACCAACTTTAACACATTCCACTACAAATAATATAACTATATCTCCTATTTACAGAAAATTCATAAAAGTAACTGGTAATTAGTACATCACTGTTTTAACTTCATTTGCACACAGTTACGTGGTCACCAACATTATCACTTGAGAATCAGAACGTTTACTTTGTATTGAATAACTTCCACTAACATTTAGCACTGTTATTTATTAAATTTATTAAAATTAAATACGTAAGCAATGTAAACATTGCTGGGGGTTGCCAGCGTTTTTTTCAGTTATGGGTAACTAAACAATTTTGTCTTTCGAAGCACTTTAAGAAAAAATGCACTATTTAAATAAAAATCGTGTAATCACATTTGTGTACGATTGTTACGTTATAATAAAAATGCCAATGAGCCGTCCTTTGCTGTTTCACCTCATGTTGTCAATCAACGAAGCCATAATAATATAAAGTATTCGTCGATGGACACCGTGGTGCCAAACAGCCAATTCAAAAAACGTTCTTCTGCGATTGACACCGTGGTGTCAATAATTCGTGGTGTCAAACAGCGAAGAACCCACAATCGAGGTTTCTTTTTTAATTCACCTTTAAGATTTTATGCCATGCTTCAATTAAATTGGTGGTGCGGTGTCGTTCACCTTGACAATTCCAAATGTCGTAATGTAGAGAAGGATTGTTCAGCCATGTATCTACAAAATAATTGGTAAACTTTGTAATTTTTTCGTTTACTGGACATGTTTCCATAAATGCTAACCACCCACCTTCACAAATACGACAAAGCAGCACATGTTTCCACATGATCTTTTTCTTCTATTGTTGAAATACCAAGGGCTTTTGACTTTTTCGTCAACAACGCTTGCTTAAAATGAAAGTTACAACATTTACATTTTATAACATGTTTTAATAGCGTTAATTACGAAGATTAAAGGGACTTTTAAAGGTTATATCAGAAAGAACCACTATACGATAATGCATTTTCTTCCCGTTCATCAATTACGTTCTGTATAAAACTAAGATGTTTTCCATGACTGCAAACTGAAGCTTCACAATCGAGACAACTCATATTGCGTACAGTTGTTTATGAAGTGGACTTCTCCCAAAGAACTTGATATACAGAAAAGGTGCCCCTAAATGGTTTCATTGTTTTAGGAATTAAGCTCTCTCTAAATATAACATCCTCTCGGTCTATTTTTTTCACAATTATTTTATGATTTTCACTTTCCATGTAGCTTTTAATGTAATCGTAAAACTGTGCAAACGTTCCAATATCATTACCAAAAGTGACCATACGATCTGCAGTCCTTTTTAGAGTTGCTCCAATTCTATCAGGGGCACCTTTCCCATGCCCGGACTCGGAATAGTTCCATGTTATTCTTTCCAGTTGCGGGAAGTCTTTACAAAGTTGAGTAATCATGTAAAATATGTGCTTATTTCTGTATTGTGAAGTTGGAGAGTCAGACAAAAAATGGATAGTGTCGATAAAACAGTTCAGAGTAAACACCTCCTCTATCAATGGTATTCAGTGGGCCCACACAGCTGGAGCATCGTGACGCAAACAATCACTGATTGTGCACACGGATTTCGGTGTAACGTCTCCAGTCGTAAAACTGTGTGTGAAAATTACTGCAGTATGCAAAGAGACTTGTTGTCTGCGTGCGCCAAAGTGAAATGCCTGAACTCTTCCCCGTACTTCAAGGAATAGTTCTCCGAAAAATCAATATGTACACAAGCTTCATGAATATTAAGGTTTTGTTTCAAATTTGTCATTGCTTTATATTGACTCATAATTTTGAGAGTATGATGAAAAAATGGTTTTAAATCATCTTCTAACTTTACAATAGCGTTTTTAGTACTTAAGGTAATTTCTGTTTTCTCAGTCACTACATATTGTTTCTTTTGCTTATTAGGAACATTGATTTCTTTGGTCACTCTTTTCCATAAATGAAAGGTACAGGGAGAATCGTCCGAGTCCACACAATATTCCAGATGGTTTAATTTGCAGGTATCACATGTTCTTGCCAGGCAGTTTAAATTTCTCGAATCCCAGCAAAATTTGGAAAGTACCTGATCATAATTATTTTCAAGCATATTTTTTTTTCTTATGCAAAGCGTCAATCAATTTCATGTTTTCATGAATTTGGCTTCCGCAAGTGTCTCTATAAGATTCTTAAGGAAAAGTTACCCAATACGGCCGCTGTTTACAAAAGAATGAGTAACTTACTATGATTTTAGTCTCTTCAATAAATTTTCTGTGCAAATCTTTCAAAGGTAAGCATAACAGCCGTTTCTGCATTTTTTTCTTATTTTTAGTTATCTGTTGCTTCTTCCCTGCACATAGTACGCTGTTGACATCTTGCAAATAAAATTTTTTTATGGCCTCAATCACTGGTACCGCTTTAGGTCTTGAACTAGTTTTTGGTTGATTTATATCATCTGCAGCTACATCACAAGTATTTGATTGAGCATCCGAGGGATCTGCATTCGTTTCTACACTTAATAAGTAAGCTTCATTCGTCTGTCGCGATGTTTTAAGTAGCTTTTGAAGTCTCTGTACCTTTTTTGCTAGGGCTTTATTCTTTTTTTTATAATATGAGAGAAGTCTTATGAGCCGCATCCTTTTCCTTAAACCTTCAGATTTAACTTTTTGTATTGCTGACTGAGCTGCTGTGCTATTTCCGTTTAAAGGGTCTTTTTGTTTAATATTGTTTGTATCCGAAGAAACATTAGCACCATCTTCACCAATAACTGCGTTTACTTGAATTGTTTCGAAAGTGTTTTGTGTTTTGTTTCCTTCCTTTTTTCTTTGTGTGTACCTTTAAAAATAATTTCTAATTACTAGCCTTCATAATAGTGTTAAATATATCAAAATTTTGGTACTTATATTCTTATTTAAACTATACAAAAATGTTCGTTAACTTAAAACAAGCAATAGATACATAATATTTACACAGATATATTATAAGTATTTACTTATTTACCTTTTAGAATTTTCTTTCCATCTTTTGCGTTGCTCTTTAATAGACCGAGTAGATTTTTTTGAATTACTTTCTGCCTTCTTTTTTAAATATTTTTGTCTGCGTTTTTCTTTCTCCACAGTTAGCAATTCAGGATCATTTTTAATTTCTGCATACCTTCGTCTTTGGCATATTCTTTGTTTGGCTAATCTGTCTTCTCTTGCTTTTTGTGATTTAGGAGCCATCTTCTTTACACTTTGTAGAAAAATGGCTTAATATTATTATCAGTCTCATTAATTATTTCAGTCTTGACTCTCTTCTCTAATCTAGAAAAGATAAAAATTACGAAATGATTATCTATTAACGTTATTAAAAATCAATAAACTTAGTTCGGATTAAGATAAATTTCTTTTTTGATATAATAATATATTAAATGTAGTTAAATAAAAATGATTATAATAATAGAAGAGAATTAGAAGTACTTATTCAATTAGTTCTACAATGACCAACTTACCAGCTTTATTAATCAAATTTATTTTTTAACGGCGCTGAAGATAACATTTTTATATATAACCTGAAATATAAAGAAGGAGAATTATATGCAAGGCCTTTATTCACACATTAGTGAATAATCTTCTAAGTTACAACTAGGAGGATTGTTGGTACGCTTTTGATACTATCTTATCTATCACACATTACCTACAGCCTAGTCTATATGAAGCTCCTGCACTATATTATAACTATTTTATTCAGCTAAAAGTCGGTAGGTACCTTATAAAGAATTAATTAATAAAACTTAAGAATTGTTGTATAAAATTACAGGGACCACTTGCTACTATTATCTATAAGAATAGGTAGTTTCATCTTCATTTTCATTTTTTAATTCATCAAATAAAGTGGGTAGATTTCCCTGGTTCTCAATATACACTCCTATCCAGTATATCTGTAGGAGTTATTTGTATCATATATATTAAAAATCTTTAAGTCGAAGCTGTCTTCGCTTAAAGCTTTGCATTGACCACCTCCACAGGTCGCATAGATTACATTAAAATTTTGTAATATAAACAAAAATCTTCTTTCGTCCATTATGTGACGATTTGTTTCAATATGAAGAATATAGTACTTGAGCTCCATGATATAAAATTATTATAAACCATAAGCTTCACCTTAAAACAAACGCAAACGAACCTCTGTCATTATCCTGAATGTGCATCATTATTCATTTTACATAATGTCATTATCCTCATCGTGCATTATTATCCTGACAGTAAAAATTCAGGACAATGATGTTTAGAAAATGACGATTTCGTTAAAAACTTGTTCCGACATGTTTTGGGCGAGAGATATTTAGGAAAATGATTTATTACAGCATACATACACAGAACCGACATACTTTTATGTGAAATACAGAGAGTAAAATGCATTTTTACAGAATATATCAATGAAAGTGTAAATGACGCTTATAATGAACATTTTGGAGAATGAAATTCAAAGGCTCACCTGCTTAAAACAAACGCGCGTATCACCACCAAAGCCCGTCACTCGACTGCGGCACGCGGAGCGGTCAAAGGCTCGGCTACGAGTTTACTCCCCCCTCACCCCTTACACGATATATATCGAGTGCAAAAATTTGGTAGGACAATGACGCTAATTCTTTAAATATGAGTATTTTATTAACCCTAGATACATAACGTTATTTTGAACCCCTTAACGCATATCGTGAGGTCAATATGACTCATGATTGTTTCATGGTCAGTCTAACCATTATTATTTTATACTTGGATTAAATTGATGAAATAGGTAATTTAAAATATATTTATAGATTAAATAAAAACTTTTGTTACGTAATATTATATTTATTTTACATGGAAATCACAGCACAAATATTTTTGCTCATAATAAAAAACAAAATTAACCATTCTTCTTATAATAAAAAAAAATCAAGTAACTTCTAATAAACTATTATTGTTATATAAAACCAAAATAAAAGACTCTAACAAGATTATATAATCAACTATCAGTCTCAAAATAGGAACTAAGCGCATTCTGAACATGTCCAAACTTTATGCTCACCGCAGATAGGTTTTTTACATTTTTTGCACTCTGCTTGCGTCTTTCTTCGTTTTTGCCATGGACAAATGCCACAATATTTTCTTTTCTTTGTGATAGGTTCATCCTCTATCGATGATGAACCTTCAAGAGGTACATTCGGTAATATATTTTGGATATTTTCTCTTAATTTTCGACTTAGAGTAGGTGTCTCAAGTCTTTTCTCCATCCATGCCTTTGATAAGTCTGTACTCAACTGTTTCATGAATTCCCGTCTGTTTAGAGGTTTTTCTTTCTTGGATAGCTTGTTATGGCAGTAAATAATATATGAGTTAACAAATGCCATATTTAGCATGCCATAAAATAAGGCCATAGGCCATCTATTTGTCTTCCTACTACAACTCATGTTTGAACACATCTGATCGAAGGAATCGACCCCTCCCTTCGTTTGATTGTAAAATTCAATCATTTCTGGTTTACCAGAACTAGCGTTGATTACACCGTCTTCATCACAGGATGACAGAAGATATACTACTTTTGCTGGTTTGGGCTTGTATGACAACAATGTCAGTGGGCCGTCATAGCAAAACATAGTTGTTCCGATAGCTCTTGATCTACTGTTTTTTAGCTACTCTGGTATCTCTCTTTTATTTGAGCGTATTGTACCTACAATGGTTAATTTATACGGTTCTTGGAGTAATGATTTCCTTCTAGCAACATAGTTCGATCGCACAGTTCGATCAATCGAACAAACGGTATTTTTAAATCCTTATTGTTCGATAGATCAGTCGAACCACGAGATTTCATTATTTAAAGGTGCACGCTGTTCGATCAATCGCACTAACGGTATTTTTAAATCAGCATTTTGAATAATGACAGTTCGTGTTTCGACTGATCTATCGAACAATGAGTGTTGGATAGATCAGTCGAAACACGAACTGTCATTATTTCAAAGTGCTTAAATAGTCGAACCTTAAAAAAAAAGGGTTCGATCAAAGTCAAACGTCCCATGTAGGTATTATATTATATTGTATTATATTATGTATAGTATTTTAAAACAAAATTGTGTCTTAGTAGCAGTAGCAGGTTGGAATTGTTTTATTTAAACAATGAACCCTTCCATGCCACGCGTTCAAGGAAGTGTCCAACGCTAATTTCACCACTCACAAGCATCATATTGGTGTTGATAATAAATTCATCTCGCTCTATTTGTTGCTTTTGCCGTCGTTGTAACACTCCTCCTTTCATCCTAATGGCATAAAATGCGCAATCTTTGAATAATATTTCCAACAAATTCATAAGATTTGGTCCTTTCCTACCCACACACAGGTTCAATTTATTATGCCATCCTTCTAAGAAATTTGTAGTTCTATGTATCTCACCATGAACAGACCATTTCTTAATGAAATCAATATCTCTTAGCCACTGCTTTTCGAAATACTTCCTAAATTTGTTAACAGGTTCTTCGTCATCGTTTATATCACGCTTAATATATGACCAACCTTCCATAATTAAATCTGCAGGCAATAATGGAAGCATCGTACTTAGTGCAACTATTCTTCTGGTGTTTTGATGTTTATTAATACCAAAAAACTTCGCCTTTCTCCATAATGCTCTCATAAAATGATAAAAACAACCTTTTACAATAGTTTCTGGAAATACTTTTTTTATCGCGTTCATCGCTGCAGTTTCATAATCTGTCATAAACTTTGATGGATTTATTTGTGGTAATTGAGATTTAATAATGCTGAACAAAGCAATGTAACTATCTTCTGTTTTATCAGACATCAATACATATATAAGTGGGACTATATTAACATAATTGAGAGTAGAACCAATATCTCCATGGACTGTATACAATTGTACAAAAGGCTTCGGGCAGCTGCTAAAAGTGCCGTCCGCATAATAACTGTCAATATGTTGAATTTTATCTCTTGACTCATTTGAGCAAAACAAAATTATGCGTTTATCATCAAACGAGTAATCTCCTAAAATAAAAGATTCGAATTTCGGCGGTATTTCTACTTCTGAAGGGCGGGCTTCTATATATTATTTTATTTACTTTAGCAGCTTTCTTTCTATTATTATATAAAGAAGTTTTTATTGACACATAAGATGGAATTTTGTGTATTAATTCCAAACCAGCATCTTTCAAAGGCGTTACGTGTTCGGCGTATACAATTGACATGGGTTTAAAATTCTCACATGCTGCCTCTTTCATTTTATTAATCTGTTTTTCAACTATGTTTTTATTAAAATCAGAGTTGCAAGAGTGTTCTTTCTTTTTCGTAATATTGTTATCCTGAAATAATAAATGTAATTATATATATTTTTAGTTTTCCGCACGCGGCTCCGCCCGCGTGGATGTCGGTACCCCTACGTCATTTCCCAGGTGTACACGACTTGGTACACGACTATCTGTGTACTAAATTTCATTTAAATTGGTTCAGTAGTTTTGGCGTGCAAGCGTAACAGACAGACGGGACAGATAGACAGAGTTACTTTCACATTTATAATATTAGTAGGGATAAGGATAGTAAGGATTGTTCTCTTAAAGTTATTACTTACATGTATGGTAATTGATCCGTAGCATAGCTTTTTATTTTTCACGCTGCACATCCAAATTGAAGAGCCATTTTTGTAAGTTTTATTTTTAAAATATTGGTGGCCTTTATGTAAGAGAACATTCCCCCCTTTACATTTGATGATATCTATATGTTCGTCTGCCATTTTAAACAAAATTACGAGAGTAATAATGAAATGTAAAAAACGACTTCTGTTAACACTTATTGCAAATAATGAAATCTAATATGAATGATTTTGACAATTTCCCATAGACACATCAATGCATTTTAACTGCCAGTTTCTAATAAAGAGGTCAAACTATCAAGAATGATAATATGGATATAACATTTATATAACTTCATGGTGCCACTATTAGTAGTAAATAGATTGTATATTACTTTACCTATGCATGATCCGAGCGCTTCAATCCGCTTAGGTCGATCAATCGAATAATATGGATTTAAATATTCTCATAGTGCGATCGATCGAACAGCTAGGATTCAAAAACTCCTCATAGTGCGACCAATCGAACTATGAGGATTCATAAGTTAACATCGTTCGATTGGTCGCACTATGTTGATTTATAAATCCTCATAGTGCGATTGGTCGAACTGTGCGATCGAACTATGTTGCCAGAAGGAATGATTTAGCCAAAGGTACCGATGTGAACCAATTGTCACAAGTAATATTTCGACAAGTACCGTGAATAGTTTTAGATAAATCCTTCATATAGTATTCACCAAGAGGCAGTCCATTCGTTTCTGTTCCTTTACCTATATACGGTATTGCATCAAACATATATTTTGTTGTACTGTCGCAAGCCATAGGAATCTTCAGTCCGTATTTACTAGGCTTATTAGGTATGTACATACGGAAGGAACTTAAGTACTATACTTAAGTATATACTTTTATATTATATTACTGTTTTATACATTAAATGTACATGCATGGCTAGCGGTAGTGATAGCGATAGTGAAATTTACTATTCGTTTAGTGACGACGACAGCGACATACGTGATGGTGGTGCTGGTGTTCCCGCACTATCTGAAACTCTTCAGAATCAATTTTCCGATGTTCCAAGAAACTTTAACGTGGTCCATATCAACGCTCAGAGTATTCCTGGCCACTTCCCAGAGATGCTGACAACTTTTGGTAATAATAATAACATTTATGCTATATTAGTTTCAGAGTCGTGGCTTAAACCGTGTCTACCCATTATCTCTTACTCACTACCTGGCTTCACACTTATCCGAAACGATCGTACGGGTAAGAAAGGTGGTGGTGTTGCCATATATCTCCGTTGCTCTGTCGCCTACTCTGTAGTTGACATATCGGCACAGCCGCCCGCATCGAGTGCTGGGGAACATTTGTTTGTGGAAGTCGAGCTGCATCACTCAAGAATTCTGCTCGGTGTTTATTACTCTCCTTCGTTACTTGTAAACTTCTTTTCGTCCTTTGATAATCTACTACATAATCTCACCCCGTCGTACAATCACATCATTATCATGGGTGACTTTAACACATGTTTATTAAAAAAAGATACTCGTTCATCTTCTCTTCTTTCCATTGTACAATCAACTAATCTCCATGCTCTCCCTCTTAATGCCACCCACTTTTTTCCTGACTGTGCACCATCTCTTCTTGATCTCATGCTAGTTTCTTCTTTAGATCATGTCGCTAAACATGGGCAATTGGCAGCGGATATGTTCTCCTATCACGATCTTCTCTATCTATCTTATAAAGTCCGCCCACCCAAGGCAAAACCGAAAATACTAATGCAGCGTAATTTTGGTGCAGTGAATATTGATCGGCTCAGACAAGATGCAAGGGAGATCGATTGGGCGCCCCTATTGACATCAGACTCCCTAGACGAGAAGGTTAATATTTTTAATACCAACCTTATCGCGCTCTACGACATACATGCGCCCATTCGAGCTATAAAACTGAGACACCCCCCGGCACCGTGGCTCACAGAAGACATAAAAAAATTAATCACCAAAAAAAGTGCAGCTAAGTTTAAGTTCAAGATGCGACCTACTGATCGAAATAAAGAAAGCTATCTGTCGATCCGTAATCACTGCAACAAGGTGTGTAGGAACGCACAACGCCAACATGTCCATGATTCTGTACAAAACAGTGATCCAGCTAAAGTCTGGAAATTCCTGAGATCGATGGGAGTTGGAAAGCAACGCCAAGAACTAATTCCAACACGTCCCGATATTAACGCCCTTAACCAGTATTTCTCTGCTTCGTCCAATTTCAGCGGGACAGCTAAAATTAACACTCTCAATCATCTTTCATCGCTTCCAACCCCAGACTACTCTCCATTTGTCTTTAGTCAATTGACCGCTTGTGATGTTGAGAAGAGTATTCTGTCCATATCATCTAATGCAGTTGGCTCTGATTCTATCAGCCGCAAGATGGTGCTGCCCGTCCTTAGTGACATTTTGCCCATTATCACCCACATAATGAACCACTCCATTGCCAAAGGTACATTTCCTACAACGTAGAAAGATGCCCAAATCCTTCCGTTACCAAAAAATCCTAAACCTACATCTTTTACCGAGTACCGTCCTATCTCTATCTTACCATTCCTATCCAAAGTCCTTGAACGCCTCATCCAAAACCAACTTAGTGCATTTATCTGTATAAACAACCTACTTAACCCGTTTCAATCCGGGTTTCGTCCGGGACACAGCACCACAACCTCCCTTATTAATATTACTGACGACATACGGTTCGGTATGGAGAATGGAAATCTCACAATACTCTGTTTACTTGACTTTAGCAACGCATTTAACACGGTGGATTTCGACGTTCTCCTTGCCATATTAAGCTCTCTCAACATATCTCCATCGGCTATTGACTTGTTTCGTAGTTACTTGTCTGGTCGCCGGCAGCGGGTCCGACTGGATGACACCTATTCATCTTGGTCTGACACTGCTGCGGGTGTGCCGCAGGGTGGCGTTTTATCTCCTTTGCTCTTTTCACTATTTATTAACTCTATCTCTAATCAACTTCTCTCTTCCTACCACCTTTATGCAGACGATTTACAAATCTACTGCCAGACCAATGTGGACGGGCTGTCCCAAGGTATTGCCACGATTAATACTGACCTGGCTAACCTTAGTGCTTGGACTACTATGCATGGACTTAAGGTTAATCCCGGAAAGACTCAGGTCACTGTAATTGGTAGCTCAAGACTTTTAGCTAAGATCGACTGGTCGGCACTGCCCCAAATTTGCTTTGAAGGTACTACCATTCCCATAAGTGATACAGTGAAGAACTTGGGCATATTTATCTTGACAAAACCATGTCATGGACGGCTCAGGTTCAGAACGTTAGTCGTAAAATTTTCGCCGCCGGTGGATCGCTGAGGAGACTACGTAATTTCCTTCCAACCGCAACTAAAATTGAGCTAGCACAATCCATACTTCTACCTATTCTGGACTATGCCGATGTCAGCTATCTTGATCTTAACGAGGACCAACTTGATAAACTTGAGCGACTCCAAAACTTCTGTGTACGATTTATTTTTGGCTTGCGCAAATATGATCATGTTTCTGAATTTCGTAAAAAACTCAAGTGGTTACCAATCCGCCTTCGCCGGAATACTCATATTCTCTCTCTTCTTTTTAATATTTTATTTAACCCGACTACTCCTTTATATTTAAAAAATCGATTTAGATTTCTGTGCGAGAACAATTCCAGACTCTTAAGATCCACGGAAAACTTAACCCTGGCAATTGTGACGCATTCTACAAGCTTCTGCGATAAATCTTTCACAGTTCAAGCTGCAAGATTGTGGAATGCGTTGCCTGTAAATATTAGACGAGCACAGTCACTGTCAACATTTCAGAGACTGGTAAGGGAGCACTACCTAGCGTTATGAGTTGTTATGTATGTTCCCTCTTTGCTTTTTGTTTATTTTCCTTTTTCTTATTTACTTCTAGCAGCTGTATATTATGTAATTGGTGTTTATTTGTGTGTAATTCACTTATATGGTATATATTTAACATGGGTATGTATATATGTAACTATGGTATATGTATGTTTATATATGGTATATATTTTAGGTATGTATTTATGTATCTGTATATATAGGTAGGTATTTATTTAATTAAATAATATAATCTCTTATTCTTCTTCACTTCTGTTCTTAAATGCTTTACTAGATACAAATGTTAATTAGTTTTAATTTAGTGTACACCGCAAACTACCCTGATTACTGGCAGCATAGTCCATACACTGGTTGTCTGGAAGAGATCGCAGATTGCGATAAGACCGCCCATTGTACAACTATCTAGAATGTATGTATCCATTGTATGTGTCCTATGTTTGGTGTGCAATAAAGAGTATTATTATTATTATTATTATTATTATTTACACATCAGTAACGAATATTTCTTTTTCGTGTTTTCAGGGGCAAGCTGGCGCTTAGGCCAGTGACCCCGAAACTTTCGTCCATTATCTTCAATATTTATTTGAGAATTATTGAATTTTCTGTTATTGTGTTTTTTCGTATCAGAAACTAAATCTTTGCCCTTACAATTTTCTGGTAAGCCTATTAGATTCTTCATCAACAGCTCCCGGTAAACAGACAACTCATATTTAGGATTTTTCAGCACACATTTTCGTTTGTTCCCACTTGTTCTACTGAACAGTTCTACGGTAGAACTAATGGGATTTTTTTTTCTCACTAGTTCTACGATATTAGATGTAACAAAAGAGTAGAACTAGTGGGAGTCTTTATTCCCACTTATTCTACCTGTTCCATCGGGTAGAACTAATGGGAGGTTTTGTTCTCACTAGTACTACGATATTATGTTTAACAAAATAGTAGAACTAGTGGGAGTCTCTCTTCCCACTTGTTCTACCTAAACCGAAAAGTAGTTTTACACAAAGAAATGTGTTACCAAATATGCTAGTTGTGGCTCAATAATAGGTTGTAAGACACTTAGATATTACTGAATAAATTAAAACACACTATTAATTACATCACACATTGTTTATGTAAAAGAAAATATAAATTGTGATATAAAATTGTCAAATGTTCTACATCTATATCCATATCTTCATATGTGGAGAAAAAAAAGGTTGAAGAGTACGGAATTTGGCACAGTTAAAGTTTACATGGAGGAGGAGTGCCAAAATATATTATTTTTAACAATATTTTTATGCATTATTATTGAGGAACCTATAAATCTAAGTAGAAGACGGTTTTTGATTGTAGTATTTCTACATTCTTACTTAAACTACCGAATCGTTTCTAAAAAGTGCCCGACGCCAATTTCGCTAGTAACTAATTTTAATAGTACATTTCTTATAAAATCGTCATTGTCAATTTCAATCCTTCGACGTTTTGGTTGTGAACAAGAAGGAAAATTCTGAATTTTATGATTACGAAATGAAGAAATCAATGAATCATTATAAAGGATGTGTAATATTTGCAAAATATTTCCTTCATTTTTATTTATTAATTTTGTGATGCCATCCTTCAACAGCATTGTTAGTACGGTGACGTTCTCCATATACACACCAAATATTAATGAAATCATCTCTCATCCAGTACTTTTCAAAATAGATAAGGAATTCTTTTAGTTGCTTAGTATTATATTCGGCTATTTCACTTTTAATATACTGCCATCCCACCTTTATTTCAGCTACGGGCAAGAAAGGGAGCTTACTGCATAAGGATATGAACCTGCGATCGAGTTTATTTTTGTGCAGGCCTAACTGTTTTGCCTTACGCCACAGACTAGTTGAAAAATGATACTGGCATCCCTTAACCGTTACGTTCATTTTAGCTAATGCTCTCATTGCAGCTTCTTCAAAATCTATAGTGAATTTATTAGGTTGCCAATCTGGGATTTGTGACTTTATTAGGGAAAATAAAGTTAAATATGCTTCTTTTGTCTGGTTTGACATAAATGCATACAGTAATGGAATTATATTAGTTTGGTTACAATTACTGCCAATGTCTCCATGAATACTCAAGATCTGTTTAAACGGTGAAGGAGAGGACTTAAACGTCCCATCCATAAAAAAATGTCTTACTTTTTTCATGTTTCCTCTGGCATCTTCTGAACAAAATATTATTATTCTAAGCGGTTCATTATAATAATCAGCGAGTAAAAAACTTTGGAACTGTCTAGGTACTTCTACATCTCTAACAATACTTGTACAAATTCTTTTGACACCAGCAATTTTATTTCTATTTCGATAAATTGATGACTTTTTATTTTTGAAATCAGGGACTGGTTTATTTACAGCTAGATCCAGTCCTTTATTCCTTATATTCGCCAAACCTCTATTAAATGCTCGTGGTGCTGGCTCCTTTCCACATGCTGCTTCTTCGCAACTGTTATTAATCATGAATTCATGATATCAATCATATTTTGATTTTCATTGGGATGACATTCGGTACTATGAAGTTTAGACTGCAATATTTCACGAAGGTCCTAAAAAGTAAAATGTATTAAATATTTTTTCTAGGAATGGCAACCAAAAAAAATAGGACTGTCTCGTCAGTCTAAAGCAAAAAAATAAAGTGTTGGTTTATTTTTCTATCTGGATATTCTCAGTACGGCTTCAGCAACTGTTACATGGACCTCATAACTGGCGAAATGTTGGTGTAAAATACCTCTGTCTAGCCCCTAGGGAAAATACAGACCTGATGTTATGTTATAAAGTACTTACCGCGGTCAATGTTACGGATCCAGCACATTTGTTATCCTTGTATTTTGTACACCTCCATATGGATTTTCCACTTTTATACACTCGTTGTCGGTAAAACTGACGCCCCGACAACAACAAAACATTTCCTCGACCTCTTTTAATTATTTTAAAGTCCGCAGCACTCATTTTTATCGGTTTTAACGATACTCAGTTTAATGCAGTATTATAGTGAATGTCACACAAAGAGTAACGGCCTACCCTCATAATTGTTGATAAATTTATTTTAAACTATGAACTATGCACGTTTAGAAATTTACATTGTATGATCATTCACACTATGATAGGTAATTTATTTAATTTATTTCCTGTATATTATTTAATAGCCTATGATCCATTGAAAGGAAAACAGCTATAAAAAATAATAACAATATTTACCATTACGTATATAAACAATGTGTGATTTAATTTATAGTGTGTTTTAATTTATTCAGTAATATCTAAGTGTCTTACAACCTATTATTGAGCCACAACTAGCATATTTGGTAACACATTTCTTTGTGTAAAACTACTTTTCGGTTTAGGTAGAACAAGTGGGAAGAGAGACTCCCACTAGTTCTACTATTTTGTTAAACATAATATCGTAGTACTAGTGAGAACAAAACCTCCCATTAGTTCTACCCGATGGAACAGGTAGAACAAGTGGGAATAAAGACTCCCACTAGTTCTACTCTTTTGTTACATCTAATATCGTAGAACTAGTGAGAAAAAAAAATCCCATTAGTTCTACCGTAGAACTGTTCAGTAGAACAAGTGGGAACAAATGCACATTTTTTGTATAAGTAATATGAGTTCCATACTGCGGTGTCTAATAGATGGAAGAATACCTTTTTATACCAGCGTATGGTTTTTCTCGGCGAAGAGTAGTAGCTTATCATCTGGTCAGACCTATCTACGCCAGACATGTGTTTATTATATGTTGTAACTTCTATAGGTTTTTTAGTCCTTTTTCCGTATCTGTTTACTGCTTCTATCATATTGGGGTGCTCCATGGAGGTCAAAATAATTACTGGTCTTTTATCAACCCATTTACTGACATACACTTTATTTTTTCAAACCCAAACGTGCTCGCCTTTTTTTAATTTTCTATTCACCACTTCCTTTGGATTATCTTTTCTATTCACACGAAGGGTACCGTTTGTGTGTGTTTTTAAATCTAGTAGTTTTTCGGAAAGACTGACCGAATTGTAATAATTATCCATGAAGAGATTATGGCCCTTCAATAAAAATGGTCTCATTAATCGCATTACCAACCGTTCTAGTTTTTTACCCTGTTCTGTGCTCTCATCTTTACCGCTGTACATTATTATATACAGTACGTAACCGTCAGCCGTTGCCAAAACATAAAATTTTATGCCATATCTTGCCTTTTTGGACTTAATGTACTGGCGAAAGTGAAGCCTACCTCAATACAATAACAAGGATTCATCTAAACTAAGCTCTTTATCGGGTTTGTATATTTGTCTAAAGTTTTTATTTTTATTTTATTTTTATTTATTTAATAGGTTTTTCCACAGCAAATGTATTACAAATCGTTTTACAAGATATGTTTAGCGAGTAATGTGGCTGATACATTTGCCAATTACGGATAAACCAACATGCGTAATATTACAATATTGAAGAGAAAAGAAAAAAAGAAACCTATATTAGCACAGCGAAATGATTAGACAAATGACAGTTATGCGTGAGTTTAGCAGAGATAGTAAAATGAATTACATACCTACCATAACTTATTTATCATACTGAATAGGTATACTATCTACTTTAATTAAGTGGTGACTATATTGTTATTTTTGGAGGCTCGAAGGGCACTAAATATTTTAATTTTAAATCTATTCCGAGAATCATGGTATATGTCGATGTTAGGTGTGGCCTTAGATATTGTATTGAATTCTCTGCACAGCTGGTGCAGAGGAGAAGCTTAAAGTCAACATGTCCATAAATTTATTAATCTTTTCTGCACCTTTAGCACGTAGCTCTGAACAACACATACACCGAAGTATTTGCTCATAACGGCGACTAGACATTGTATAAGAGAACACTGGGTGGTAATATAGTGGGTCAACATGAGTAAATAGTTTCTGTTGTTTGGGAGTGCGAATATGTCCATGTAATAATGAAAGGCCAAGAAACTTTTTCATCTCTGCAACTGTAGTATGCCGAAAATTTTGAGAGCGAGAGTATCGAGTTGATGGTTTGTTTGAATTGCACAAAGCTGTACCATAATTATTGGTACACTGAACTAAATAATTAATTAGTTCTTTGGGAAAAACATGATCAGAAACTTCCGTAGCGCTAGTCTGAGAGCTATTCTCAAATTGTATGCCCTGTGAATCTGTATCAAATTCAAAAACAGGAATTTCGTATGTTGTATGTGTCCACGGCTGGTCTTCTGATTCTGGGGATCGGTCTCGGTTCTGCACTCGTACTGGTTCTATATCATGCTGAGATGTAAGAAGGGATGGCGAGTGGTCTAATGGTTCTGGAATTGGCTCAGCATGTTCAGTAGATCTGTCATCCTGCTCTGAATCGGAATCTATGTTTGAAATATCAGACTTACTTGAATCTGATGAAACGACGGGACTCGTCGTAACTCCAGACGAGTTACGACGAGGCCGGACTGTAAATATATCTTCGAATGAACTAGAGGCGCCGCCAGCTTCATCTATATGCTGTGGTTCGTAGTTTATGTCAGAGCCATAATCACCGTCATTGTCTTCGAAAGGATCCTGTTCAGTTTCTGAGTTTGATGACAGATCGTCGAATAAACGAATTCTTGGACGTTTATTGGTTCTTTTTTCAGAGATCTACAACAATAAGAAATCACAGAATAAATAAATATCTTATATATATATATATATATATGTATATATATATTTACAAAAAATATTCGTGCCTATATTAATCCATACTAATATTATAAATGTGAAACTCTTCTGTCTGTATGTTCGCTTTCACGCCTAAACTACTCAACTAATTTTGATGTAATTTGAAATAGGAGTAGATTGGACGTTGAGGAAGGACATAGGCTATGTTATGCTATGATAGGCTATGACATCCATGCGGGCGGAGCCGCGGGCAAAAGCTAATAAATCATAAAACGCGAAAAGTTTATAGTACAACTAGCCGAATATAGCCTACGTCCTTCCTCATGGTCTAATCTACCCCTACAGACAGACAAACAGAGTTAATTTCGTATTTATAATATTAGTATAGATGTTCATTGAGTTGAGGTAAATCGTACTCGTAGGTACGTTTGTACCATTTGTCAGGTTACAATAATTTACCTTCACTCAACTCCACCCAAATTTCGAGGTAAATTAGGTAAACTCATGTGCATTAATTGTGAGACTGGTCAAAGTAATAATAATGATACTAATACATGAATGCACGTGGTTTACTAGAAATAACTGGTAAATAACGTGCACTTTTACTAGAATAAGTATTATAAGATATTCTAAAATAATATAAATGCATCATAATGATATAAATATTAGATTATAAAACAAATAAATACACAAAATCAAAATTTACTTACGTTTTGAGGGGCGTAAACACGTGGTAGTTCACAAAACGGCACTGGCCGCACTAAATGTTCTAGAAACCAAGCGCGCGCTCACGCTTGTCAACGTAGTACGCATGCGCGAACGGTTTGCTTGTGTGTGTATGAGCGACTGAGAGAGCAATATGAAAATACCCGTAAAATACCAGTGATACGACAGTGACATTATGAGTTGCTCATTTGGTGTGGTCGTAAGGTGTTATTGGAATAAGACACGACTTTATTTGTTGGTAGCTCATTTATTACTGGAGTAAATATAATTACTACACACACCTCATTACAGGGGTAGATAAAATGAAAAAAAATTATAATAGTAATGTTTTCTCTTTAAAAATAAAATAAAAGTAAACTACATAACTTTAAACTAGTTACACAGTTTGGATGCTTACGAATAGTTGCACATATATTAAACAGTTATACATACCCATAAGTAGTTACTTAATTTTAAATTGTTATACAGCTGCATAACTAAATAATGTTTTTTTAATCACTAGTTACATAAAGTTTAGTTCTATTCTTATGTATTATTTCGCGCTTTCCATTTTTTTAAATAACAACATTTGGTTCGATGTCTTTCAAAACTACATAGGGTCCTTTGTAGAGAGTTTCTAATTTGCTACAGGTTTCATTCTTAACTAATAGTAAATCATTTTTGTTGCACTTCACTGCATTCAATTTATTGTCATGTTTACCTTTTCTATCCACTTTCACTTTCACTAAATTTTCACATGCGTCCTTATGTGCTAACTGTAATCTATATTTCAGTTCTAAACTGTAGTCGTCTATGTTATACAATGGTTCTACGTTACTTATAATCCTACAAGGAATATTACAAGATTTCCCAAATACTAATTCAAAAGGAGCATACTTTGTTGCAGTATGTATGGTATTGTTGTATGAAAAACACCAAAACGGAAGCCAATAACTCCATGTGTCAGGGTGCTTTTCGCATTGAATTCGAAGATAAGAACCTAAATGCTTATGAGAATTTTCTAGTGCTCCAATTGTTTGGTGATGATATGCTGTAGAATTAAGTTTTTCTATTTCTAGCAACTTACAAACTTATTTCATTGTATTAGATAAAAACTCAGTCCTTCTATCTGTCACAATACATTTCGGAATACCGAACCTTAAAATATAATTATGAACCAATGCTTTAGCTATCGTTACAGTCTCCTTATTTACTAATGCATATGCTTCTACGAACTTACTTAATTCACACTGAATGGTGAGTATGTAATTATTACCTTCCTCATCTTTGCTTAGAGGTCCCATCACATCTAAATATATTTTTTCAAGGGCAGACGTGGCGGTTGTCGTCACAACCATAGGCTCTACCGTATGCCTTGAATGTTTCATTCTTTGACATTTATCGCATTTACGAACAAATTCGCGAACGTCCTTTTCCATATTTGGCCAATAAAATCGTCTTTTAATATTGTTTACCATTCTGCGTACCCCAGCATGTCCGCTAGTGGGAAGCAAGTGATAATCGTTAATAATAAACAATTTATCACTGTCTCTGTCTATACGTTTTACCCCTCTTAAGACACAAATTTTTGGTCCTTGGTAACTAATAGTACTATTTATTTCTTGAATTAATTCTTTTATAAATATTTCGTTCTTATCATTTTTTATTAAACATATTTCGTCGACGTTTATTAATTTACAGAAATTACTCAATTTAAATACAAATACGTCTCGCGTGAAATGTAACTTATAATTGAGATCTATAAATAATATCTTCTTGCTAGCGCTATAATGAAAACATTCTGATTTTGTATCAATCAGTTTGCCTAACTTACTCAACTCATCATTTTCTATTAATACCATCTCCACTGAACTAGTTGGTATCCTTAGTATTTCTACGACGCGGCCGTTTATCATTAAAAATACAAGGGCTTACGCTCCTACTCCTGTCAATTCTACTTTTCTCCTCCTCTATTTTCTTTTGTGCTCTCGTCATTATCATAATTTTGTTATGCATGTCGTTAAGTTCTTCTGATGTAAGAGATATTCGAGACAACGCATCGGCTACGGCGTTATCTTTTCCTTTGTCGTTCATGATCTCATAGTCATACTCTTCTAAGGTTAATCTAAATTTTAATAATCTGCTACTGGGATCTTTTATGCTAAATAAATATATCAAAGGCTTATTTATGATCTGTCATTATAGTGAATTTTTTCCAAATAAATATGGTTGAAAATATTTTACCCCCCAAATAACAGCAAGTAATTATTTTTGAATAGTTGGATAATTCTTTTCTGCCTTATTTAAAGGTCTGCTAGCATAAGCTACAGGGCGTGAATCATTGTTACAAAGTACAGCACCAATTGCTATACCAGATGCGTCTGTTTGTAAAATAAATCTACTTTCTGGTGAAAAATCAGGGTATTGAAGTACAGGTGGTGACATAAGAGATTCCCTTAACTTTTGAAATGACTGATCACAGTCCACTGACCACACAAAAGGTACATTTTTTCTACAAAGTTTATTCAATGGTAAAGTTAATTCGGCAAAGTTTTTTATAAACTTTCTATAGTAATTACTAAAAGCGACAAAACGTCTGACGTCATCAGAGTTTTGCGGTATAGGATAATTTTTCAAAACTGTTATTTTATTTGGATCAGGTAAAATTCCGTTCTTTGTTATTGTATGTCCTAAATAAACTAATTCTGTTTTCAAAAATTGACATTTATTCGGATTAAGCTTCAAATTTACCTTTCTTAATCGTTCAAAAACATCTAATAGGTTATTATTGTGAATTTCTAAATTTCGCCTCATAATCACAAGGTTTTTAAATGCAATAATAATGTAAAAAAAGTTTGGTCAAAGATTAATGAGTGGACAGGTCAAGTAAAAAACAACATAGACACTGTAATCTTAAAACACTTGGGCAAAATAGATAGCACGATTAGCATTTGTAATAAATTCACTGACTGCTTTACCAAAGAAGTTTTAAATATAAAACATGCATGTAGCCATAAATTTCTAGACAGGTCTAGGTATGTGGTGCGTAGTGAAGTATCCATGAGATTTCAAAAGGCTCAACCCAGTGATATAGAAAAAATCATATGTGCCCTCAGCTGTGAGAAGTCTCCAGGTGCAGATGCAATTAGGGTAAAATAAATTAAATTAGTAAAAAGTAGTATTAGCGCTATAATTTCAAAATTTATAAATTTATGTGTTGAACAGGGGGTATACCCACATAATCTCAAATCTGCTATAATAAGACCTATATACAAGCAGGGGCCACACTATGATTATTCTAACTACAGGCCGATAGCAATTCTGTCTGTCATTAATAAGATTGTGGAAAAATATATAGTCAGTGAAGTAAGTAGGTTCTTAGAAAGGTACAGCATTTTAACAGACGCCCAGCACGGTTTCCGGCGAGGTCGTAGTACGACAACAGCTTTGGGACGGTTCGTTGATGACGTTACTAAGGGTCTGGACCAGCGGAAGCAGGGGGTAGTAGTGTTCATAGACTTCCGAAAAGCTTTGACACTTTGGAACACCACCACTTGCTTCAAGCTATGGAGGAATGTGGAATCTCGGGACCGCTAAATAGGTGGTTTAGTGCATATCTAGAGGGTAGAACACTACGGACCTTTATTGACGGCGTCAGTGGACGGCCCTCGAACGTCACTTGTGGCGTGCCGACCGGCTCGGTGTTTGGCCCTATCGGGTACATAATGCATGTGAACAGTATGTGCAATGTAGTGCAAAATAGTAGTGTGTATATATACGCAGATGATACTTGTTTATTATATATGGATAAAGATATCAATGTTGTAGAAAGTAAGATACAAGAGGACCTCACAAACATTGTTAAGTGGGCCCATGATAACGGCATTGTAATTAACTTAAATAAAACTAAATGCATGCATATTTACTCTCCTTATGTTAAATATCCATTCCGGACGCCGCGCATAGTCGGACATAGCTATCATTGTTTACATAACCCGCACGCGTCATGCGCGTGCGTAGGTATCGAGGTGGTTAAAGAGTATAGGTATTTAGGACTTACTGTCGACTCCGCCTTCTCGTGGAAGGCTCATATCACAATACTAAGCGATAAACTAAGGGCAGTGCTGGTCAAATTCCATTATCTGAAGTTAGTTCTGGATAGGGGAACCCTGTATGCCGTCTATTATGCGCTGGTAGATTCAATGCTTTCCTATGGGTTGACTATTTATGGGCGGACATTTAAGTCACATTTGGATAAAATTAAATCACTACAAATCAGGTTTATGAAACTATTGGTAAATGATAATACTAAAAGTCGCTGTAAGGGTACTGATTATGAACAGTTGTTTGTTGAATGTAAAATGCTCCCAGTCCACGAGTACATAAAGCTTCTTTTAGCCACGGAGCAATATTGTAGTAACGAATTCAAGATATATAAGACTCGCCCGGGGCGAAAAACACTAACATTTTCGAAAAACCAAGCTGTCAGAATTATTTTGGGGAAAGAAATAGAAGCTACATGATTCCGCATATATTCAATAGTTTGCCATCAACTCTGATATCTAGTAGTATCACAAAAAGATCATTCAAGAATAAAACAAAACAGTTTCTTTTAGATAGTATAAGCATGTAATGGATGGGGGTACCTATGCATCTCTTGCGAGTTGATATGGTGCTTGGTTTCAGATCAGCCCTTCTATCGATCGCATCCCCGCTTCCCGTATGAGGCCCCGCTCTCGTCCTACGGGCGGGGCGGCGGCGCGGCGTCCGCCAGCATTATGAGTTATGACCGATGCATGTTTGTATTTTGAGTTTGGTAGTTATCTGTTAACGGATTTTATTTGAGACTGTTATTGTTGCGCTTGGTGGGCCGGGTGCGGTGTGGATGCGCACAAGTTGTGGGTATGGCGTGCCCTATCTACTACATGTAAAAAAATAAATAAAAAAATAAAATTAAAAATTTGTAAAGTGTAGCTACATCTATTTTATAAACTGTGTGATAGATGTGTGAGTTTGTTTTTATGTTTTAGTTGTAGGTATGAAAGAATAAAAACGAGTATTTACGGGAGTTGCAACTGCCAACAAACTGCTGTGCAGTTTGGCAGATGTCTTGGAGTAATAAGATATTGTTTAAAAGGACATTGTCCAACTTGTATGAGCACTTGGCCTGGTATGGACAGATAATAATTTGCCAAATATGATACAGGTTTGGTAGTTCATACTAGTAAGAAATAAAATAACATCTTATGGTTGTATCAGAATTCATCATTTATATTATTTATTGACCATAGTATTTCGTCAATTTTTGTTAAAAGATTAGTTGTATTCATCATTTCTTTATTATTCAGTCATAAGTTATTAAAACATCCTGGGAATTAGGCAGGTGGGTTTACCCTAGGGACCTATTTAAGTTGGTATGGTATGTACCACACGCCAATAATATTAACTCTAAAAACAGAATCGGCTTTCGCAAGAAATTGAAAAATGTAGGTATTCACGAGTCAAGATGACAAGGGAATGACATTTTATAAGATTTCTTTCCAGTTGCCATATAAAAACACAAGCTCAATCGATTAAACATAAATTCGTTTTTGAATCGAGTTAAAAAGTTTTCGTTTCATTATTATAAAAACAATGTTTGATCAAAGACGAGACGACACCACATTGTTTTGAGTTGTGAATCTTTTTTTAAACCATATTAATATATTATTATTCTTTACTACTTTCTCGTATCTATACAATAAAAATAAATATAGATAATACCACTTTACAATTATGTAAATTGTAAAGTGGTAAGTATTATATTTATTTATTTTTATTGTATTTACATACACTATTTAGTGTTTAGGTTGACTGATAGAGAATGCTTGTTGAATTAAGTCCGCTTATGTACCTACTTGTGCATGAAGTCTAATAAATAAATAAATGAGCTCATTATTAACCGAATATAATACATAATTACTTACATATATTTTTACGTTTTCGTCCTCGTTCTTATAATCTTACGTTTGATCGTTGAGTAGAACCGATTTCCACGCGGGCTTAACCGCAAGCGTCACAGTCAACGCGTACTCAATATCATTTAGTTTATGTATCTTTTTTAAAAGTATCAAGTAGTCAATCTATCAATTCTCTATCAATTCCTTATCAAACTCCGGTGTCCCATACATTACTCTTTATCGATATATTCATAAGTCTTAAATAAAAATCGATTTCGATCTTTATTATAACTGGCAACATTTTATTATTAAGCAAAAGAGAAAGATGTATACCCATGTTAGGAGAATGTATATTTTAATGAACTAATTGATTAAATACTAATTATTTAAAGATATTTGTTGATACTCCAAGAAATCATTATTAGTTCGGTAAAAATTAAACATGATTATTGATCAATAGCTACATTTGCGTACGTCGTGTCCATGAGAGGCCAGTTTTGGACATTGCCCTTTGAATAAACGTTTTCATTTCATTTTCATTTCATTTCATTTCATTTCATCGAGATAAATAAAACATTTTTCGTAAGTAAGTCCTGACATTGCAACAGTCATAATCCTTGAGAACGCACTTGAGCTTATTTTCATCCCCATTGGTAATCTTTTCATGTGGTACTGACCCGTGTTAGTAGTGAAAGCTGTGATTTTTCGACTTTCTGGAGTCAAGGTCACTTGATAATATGACTGACTAAGGTCAAGGTGACTAAAGTAGACTGCTCCTGATAAGGAATCCAATATTTCGTTAATATTCGGTAGTGGGAATTTATCGTCCTTAAAGGCCTATTCGCACACAACAGTGTCGGCACGTGACCGACAGTTCCGTATCGTTCAGTTCCGTGACGTGCTAGTCATGACATATCAGTACTGACAACGCGTGCAGTGTTTTTATCCAACGAGCGCACCAGTTTCATGTAAAGATGCCTCGATATTCAAGAGCACAATTAGCAGCGATTGCTTTAATATTAGATGAAGACGAAGAAATTTATGTAAGAAGAAGGCAATGGGTTCATAACGCGTGGAGAAAAAGAGAAGAAGAAGGAGAGTTCGCCACCCTATATAAACATCTGATAGATGATGAAACAAAGTTTTTTGAGTATTTCAGGATGCCAAAACATTGTTTCAACATACTTTTATGCAAACTCACTGAAAAGTTGACAAAACGAGATACTCATTGGAGAAAAGCTATACCACCAAGGGAACGTCTAGCAGTCTGTTTAAGGTGTGTGTCAATAAAACAACAAATCATAATCAAAATATTTTATATTAATGGTAAGAATTGTAGAATCCCCTAACTGTGCAGTTGTTATCAGAACTTTTTACAAGTACAATCCTGTTATCTAAATTACTGTCCATCACAACATTTTCATAGTTCACGTGGGACCTGTTTTGGCTCATAATGGCGCTTCCATGATCCTCCACCACAACAGTTTCATAGTTAATCGCATTAGACCTGTCTTGACTCGTAATGGTGCTCCCATGATCCTCCACCACAACAGTTTCATAGTTAATCGCATTAGACCTGTCTTGACTCGTAATGGTGCTCCCATGATCCTCCACCACAACAGTTTCATAGTTAATCGCATTAGACCTGTCTTGACTCGTAATGGTGCTCCCATGATCTTCCACCACAACAGTTTCATAGTTAATCGCGTTAGACATATCTTGGCTTGTAATAGCGCTTCCATGTTCTTCCACCCCAACGGTTTCATTCATCTTGCTAGACGTATCTTGGCTCGTATTAACGCTTTCGTGATTTCCCACCACAATAGTTTCCAAGTTAGTAACATTAGTAGACCTATTTTGGCTTGTAATTATTGGGCTTGAATCATGCGCAAGCCTTGGAAATTGGTTTTTCAATAATTTTGATTCGTACTTTTGAACAATTGCAAACATTTCTGATTTAGCTTCAAATAAATCACAAGGGTGCAATTCTTTTAATGTCGGAGCAAGAGATGCCAAAAAAATGTCAACCGGATGCTCATTTTGGCGAATCAAATAATCTATAACTTCTGTACCATGGGATTCAGGAGCGGGTGACACAGCTTGAGTTGGCAGTGGAGATTCTGGAATATTATGTGGAATATTTTCGATGTTATGTCTATCGTCAAAAAATTTAACCAAAAAACCTAGTTGCTCATGGTATCTATATAGCTTTGTTGACTTGCGACCTTGACCACTTTTAGTAACATTCTTTTGAATACTCTTTCTAAAGTTGTCCCTTATATTCGACCATCTTGCTTTACATATTGAACCTGAAACATAAAATACACGTTTAATTCATACAAAATACAATAATTTAATATAACTGATGAAATAAATAACTAAATAAGTTTATTTTTATAAAAGTATCCAAGTTATAATTTTATATTCACACTGATCTATGTATTTCTTTTATTTCAGATTTTTGGCAACAGGGGACTCGTTTAAAACAATATCATTTAGTTTTCGTATAGGACACACCACAGTACATGAAATCGTTAATGAAACCAGCAAAACCATAGTGGAGACGTTGATGGAAGAAATGTTACCAAGACAAACAACAGAGATGTGGCTATCCATTGCTAATGATTTTTATACTAACTGGAATTTTCCTAATTGTTTGGGAGCATTAGATGGAAAACACGTAACTATACAGGCTCCTGCCAATAGCGGCTCCATGTTCTTCAACTACAAGAAAACCTTTTCAATCGTCTTGTTAGCACTTGTAGATGCACAGTACAATTTTATTGCTGTCAGTGTTGGTTCATATGGTAAGAACAGTGATGGTGGCATATTTGCAAATAGTAATTTAGGCAAGGCATTGGAACAAGATAATTAATCGGTACCAACAGATGCACCATTACCAGGCACGGAAACACCAAGTCACTATGTAATTCTTGCAGATGAGGCATTTCCTTTAAAACCGAATTTGATGCGTCCCTATCCAGGGCGAAATTTGGATTTATCTTAAAAGATATTTAATTATCGTTTATCGCGAGGTAGAAGAGTCGTAGAGAATACCTTTGGGTTATTGGCTCAAAAATTTCGAATATATTTTAGACCAATTCAAGCTAAACCAGAAAATGTCGACCATATGATACTATCAACATTAATCCTACATAATTTTATTAAGAAACATGTAAATATTACATACTCACAGGAAATCAGAAATGTACGAGAGGCAAATGAAAGTGGAGATATGCTTCGCCATCTTCCTTTACAGGGAGGAAATGCCACAAATGAAGCTTTCATGACCAGAGAAGAATTTAAAAACTACTTCAACTCTGAATCAGGATGGCTAGACGGTCAAGAGATGAGAATATAATACACATGACAAACAGACAAGAGTTACTTTACTTTTTTTTTTTACTGAAATGCCATTTACGCCTATATTGCTCCTGTAATAGAATTATGTTATCGCAATTAGTCCTGCATATCTCAATATAAGTAAGTTATTATAAAAAGTGAGACTAACAACGCGCCTCGCAATGCTTCTATAAGCTCATATTTTATGAACAGTCAAAGTGAATCGCAGCGTGTTGTCCTTGTGCAGATTTTTTTATCAAATAGCTTGAGAATAAAGGTATGTAATATTTTTATGTTAATCAAATTATATAAATGTCAACCATAGTAGAAAATAAAAACCCTATTGTTTTTAGTCCTAATGTTGCATATTCGTAGGGGAATGTGAATTTTCTGTGAAACCTATAATGGTTTTAACTAAAATTTTAAGGCGCCTCCTGAATTTGACTTATTTTCATTTAAGTATTTAAGAATTTATCAAGAAAATATCATGAAGGATATCCATTTTTTGGTGAGCATTTCAGAGTGTGACATAGTGCCATTATAAGTATTATTGGTTCTATATTGGCGAGTGTTAGAACCGAAGAAGATTCGCCATATTGTTTCCAATTAGGGTTCCACATAGCCCAGATAAAAACAAAATCGATTAATATCATTTATAGATTAGCAAGTTTTAGGAATATTATTGTGCGTAGTAGGTTAAACTTTAGTTTTAACATTGTTTTTATTTGATTTAATGTAGTGGCGCGATTCTCGCCACGTGAGCTAGTGGACTGTATTTTGCGGGGGTGAAGCTAAACATTTCAGATGACACTTTACACAACAAACAAGATAGGTGATCGGGTTGCCGCGGAGGTGGTTTAGGCAGTGAATGCAACCCAAGAAATTAGGAGAGGATGCACTAACCTTTATGACGCCACGTGCTGTCGGAGCCGGTGCACCGGTCTTCTCTTCCTGGCTCAGGAGCTGCTGCCCCCCTCACTAAATCACTTGAGGGACACGAGAGGCACAATCCGATCGGTAAAAGTCTATGAAAGCGGTTAAAATCCAACAAATATTATTAATTTCTGAGAGTCGCGCGCGCCGCCGCCATTGTTTTGCTAGTTCAATGCGGAAGTGAAGATGCGGCCATTTCAACAATTGGGCGGGGGGGAAACTATTGCTATCTCACTTTAAAGGTAGTGCGAGAGGGAGATGGGTATAGGAAGCGTGTGTTCAGTGTCAATCAATTGAGAGATGATTTGAATTACTACTATTGAGCGGGAAAATACAAATTTTACTATCGGCGCAACCATTCCCCCCGGCTTGAAGGGTTACCTTCAAAACGAAAAATGCGGAACAAATCTAAAGTCTAATCTAAATCTAGGTTTGGGAAATAACAACTAAAATATAAAACTAGGTTTGAACTCGTGCCTACTGCTGGTTAGGCAGAGGGCAGAGGCGAACAACCGGGCGCAGATACGATCCGGTTGCGGTTTTAACCCGTACAACACGAGTTATCATACAAATGAACAAACAAACATAAGCTTTCGTGGAGCGAATGCCACGACCACGAGCAATAGTGACTTTGAAAGGCCTAGCAAAGTCTGTGCCGGTGTGTACGAAAGGTTTTGTGGATTGAACAACACGACAAGAGCGATGATCGGCCATTTCAGGCGCGATAAAACGCGGGCGGAGTTTAAAACAAGGTACACATCTGTGTACTCTAGCGCGAATCAAATTACGAGCGGAAATTATCCAGTATTTCTGTCTCAATATAGACATTAACAAATCGGGACCAGCGTGACAATTCACCTTATGATGATAATCTACTAACAAATCTAATACGTGGTCCTTACGCGAGAGAACTACTGGATGCCTTTGTTCAAATCCTAAACTTGAATTTCTCAAACGACCACCTACTCGAATGAGTCCATCTTCCAAAAATGGTTTCAAGTGTCGGAAAGAACGACTACAAGGTTTGTTAAATACTAAATTTTTAAATTCAGAAGCAAAATAAAATTTCTGCAACTCGCGAAGTATGACCAATTCAGCTTTATCTAAATCAGCGGCGGTTATATGACCGCGCGTAGATAAAATTCTCAAAAATCGGCCTACATAAACAACACAACGCAACAGTCTCGACCAAGACGAGACGCGATTAGCCAACAACAAAATAAGGGACTCTTCACGCGGGACCGATACAACAAGCGAGTGCTTCTTCTCCTCGGGTGGTTCGGAAACCGTAGTGGGATTGAATTGACTAACTGGCCACTTATCTAACGCGGCATGAATCCAGGACGGTCCACTAAACCATAACGGGTGATCTAAAATTTGCGAAGGAAGCAATCCACGAGAGAGACAATCGGCTGGGTTGTCGGTGCCAGCAACGTGAAAGAGATTTTGTGGCGCTAATTCAGATTGAATTTTTGCCACTCTATTAGCGACGAATGTGTCCCAACGATGGGGCGAAGAGTGGGCCCAACACAAAGCGACTGTTGAGTCCGAAAAAGCTATGGTGCGGGATAATGTACGAAGGCTGGGTCTCGTCAGTGTCCGCAGGCGCAGGTGAGATGTAACCTTTATCTAAATATTCGTTAACAACCTCATCATAGGCTTGCTTTAACTTTGGAGACGCCTGCATCTTTCGTTCTAAACAAAGAAAGCGTTTTTCAGCGGATACACGGGAGTCACCGAGCGAAAAAATATCTCCCTTGAAAGGGAGCGCGACAACATAACGACCCTGCTCATCACGAGTAGTCGTGCGACAATAAATCTCCTCAGCCATCTTGTCATCAGGGCTTAGGATAGGTAGGACATTGACCTCTTCAATTTCCCAAAACTTGCGGACGGTAGACTCCAGAGGCGGCTCGATGGTGCAACAGAACGAAGCAGTCGAGTGACTAAAACTATCTATAGAAGCGGGTGCGGAACCAATTATAACAAAACCAAGAACTGTTTCCAGTGCGTGCGGAGCGGGGTACGTCGGTCCCCCTTGAACCTTACGTGATAACTGGAGGTGCGGGAGAATCGAAGCGCCGATCAATATATCGACGACTCCAGGAACAGCGTAAGTCTCATCTGCTAAAGGCAAGTCTTTAAATTTCGTTAATAAAGACGTGTCAACCGGGACGGTAGGCAACTGTTCAGTCATTTTATCTGTAACGAGCGAATCCATGTCAAACCAAATACTATTATTAAAACGAGATCCAAACCTTGTTTTAACGGTGCCATGAACAGCTGACTGTAAACCTCCAAAACCCTTCACCACTGAGCGGGTTGAACGCTTATTAACATTGAAACCAAGACGTTGACAACAATCTTGAGTAATAAAATTACTTTGCGAAGCGCCATCTAATAGCGCTCGAACAATGTGCGGTTTACCTAATGCATCAACAATAATAACGCGAGCAGTCGCGAGAACAACAGTAGTGAGCGCAGCACTAGCGGACAACGAACACCAGGTGACGTCATTCGCAGCGGTCTCCGTGCGGGCAGGACCGCGCGCGAGCGCGGGCCGCGGCTGTGGCGCAGGCGCCACCGACGCGGGCGAGCCATGCGACGGTGTGCCACCGCTCGACGAACCAACTGTGCTCACATTGGATGCGGCGTTACTATTTTCAAAATGAAGTAAAGTGTGGTGTCTCGCTTGACATTTGCGACAACTATTGCTACTATTACATAAAACAACGCGGTGTTTAGTACCGAGACAATTAAAACAAAAATTATTAGCGCGAATAAATTTATAACGATCATTAGGCGATAATTTTAGGAAACCCGGACACTTGTACAATTGCGAATGATGAGCATTACACAAAAAGCAAACAGGTGATTGTACAATCAACGTTCAAAAGTGCGTTAGCACCTTAATGTTTATAATGACTTGTTCGGTTAAACGCGTATCTATGTGTTTGTCATATTTCAACGCATACATTGATACGTCTTACAGTATCAATATGAGAAAATATAAATGTGTGTGTGTGCGTAACAAAGATAACATTATGCTCGTCTTTTCTTACTATTGTTCGAAGTATGCACTGCGCTGAATCACTTTATAAGCGATGCTAAAATTTGCTATTTTACATAACGTAGTACGTAGCAGGGTTGGTAACGTGGCTACCACAAATAGTCTTGTAAATTGGATGTTATGGGTTCGGATCTTAGTTTTGTCCACTTTTTGTGTTGTTTTCATTTTAAATCTTGGAACAAGTTAACGGAATTAGCAATAATTATTTACAAATAGAAAAATGTTATACTTAATTTACTTTGTATAACATTTTTCTGATTTTTTTCTTTAATTTGATTATAAATAAAACAAAAGTTTACAAAAAATATATATTTCAATTTGGAAATTAAAGAAACATCCAATCTTAATTTGTGGTTATAATATTTTCATTAAAAAAATATACTTTCTTATAATTAATATTGCATATTGAGGTTATAGCTTAATTATTCGTTTTCTCGTGGAAAAGAGGATTGAAACCTTAACCTCAACCGTACAATCTTAAACTAATTACAGGCCAGCACGTCCCTTGATAGTCTCAGTAGTGTCAATAGGCTCAACAATACATACAAACTCAACAAAACTGTTATATTATTATATATAACCATATATATATATATAGTTATATATGGTTATATATGGTTATATATAGTTATATATATATATATATATATATATCAGTTTTATATATAAATATATTTTATTTAATATTTTGTGTGACCTCCGTTATTCTCAATACAACTGAGAAGACGTCTACGCATGGAGGCCACAATATTTGCACAGATATCTGTGCCACGCAAACTGTCTCACAACTGCATGCAGTGGGTCTTCAGCCGCTCAGGACATCTTTCGTCCTGTGCTACCCATCTTTGCACCATTAAACCCCATACATTCTCAATCGGGTTCAAATCAGGGGATCGTGCTGGCCAAGGAATAACTTAGATATCCGGATGTTCACTAAACCATTCGCGAACTATGGTGGCTCGATGGATGATGATGAGATGGAGCTAGCTTGCTTCAATTTGTAGGTGCCTAAGGCAAACCTTTTTAATTCGCTAAGAGTTAACTGTGGAAAGTGATTTAAAATAGAGTTATCTGCATTAATCATAACAAATGTTGTCCGTTGTCTATTCAAATTATTATTTTGCACAAATTCACACAAATGATTCGGCAAGTGTAGCCTACTTTTAGCTATTTCCACATACTCAAGGGTTTCTGGAATATCAGTGATGACTGGGTGAAACTTGTTCAACAAGCTACAGCCTATTCGAAAATCAGTCATTAAATGTGCAGCGGCCCTATTAAAATAATCTTGCCGAAATAGTTTGAAGTCTCTCTTCAGGCGGCCATTCACAATTTCTACAACCCATCTACACATTGTGACACAACGAGTTCTGTTGGCTTGTAGAGTAGTTAACTGATGTTCACCCTCAAGAAGAGATTCAGGTACATGTGTTTTGTAGCCATAATCATTTAAGTCATCAATTACATCACGAAAACCTCTATCTAATATAAATATATCATTTTGCCGGAAATATAAACGCTTGGGTCCATTTTCATTTGCAAATAATACATGCATTATTGTTGCATCATTTACAGTAGCCTTATAAGGCCCCAAACAGTCTAAAATATGTCCATCACAGCAGACAATCATAAAAGGTTTAACTAAATTGTCATGTTTGTGCAGACTGTAGGTATTTTTTTGAAATGCATAATTAGAGCTTGACTGCATGTATACATATGTGCCATCACATATTGTAATTGCTGGCTTAGCATCAGCATTCATTTACGAATTTCCAAATAACCCTTCCGGTATTATGGTATTTCGTGAAGCCACTTGAACAATACTTGTATGGTTTAATCCTAAATGCATAGGAACAAACTCATTAGCAAGACATTGTCTTGCTTTGTTTATATATCTTTCTAATGTGCTTCTAGGCATATTAAAAAGAGTTGACAACCTTTCATTACTGTCACCGGTTCTTATTTTAATGATAAAGATGCTCAAAGCTTTGCTAGCATTTGGAACTTCGGCGACTAAACATGGATTTATCATATTTTGTTGAACAATTTAAAACCATTTATGGAAAAGACTACTAGTAATATACATAACCTCTTACATTTAGTTGAAGAGGTAAGAAAATTTGGAATTCTCCAAAATTTTAATGCATATTGCTTTGAGAATAAACTCTGCTCCATCAAAAAAATGGTTAGGCAAGGAAACAAAGCACTTCAACAAGTCGCTAGAAGAATAAATGAAATGTCTTCAGTAGATATAGAGAGATTTAAAGAAAACAAGAAGTGTCCGTCAATAAAGAAAGGAAAGCGCGGTAAATATGGTTTGGTTTTAGAATTGGGGACGTTTATACTGTCAGCAAAGAAACAAGATAAATGGTTTCTAACTAAATCAAATCACGTGGTTGAGTTTATATCGGTGAATTATGATCAACAAGAGCAAGAAATAGAAATACATGGCTATCATATCAGAAACACCCAAATTGCCTTTGAAGAACCTATAAGCTCATCATTTTTAAACATTTGTAAATGTGATTGCAAGGAACTTAATAAGCTCAAAAATGTGTATAAAGTTGCAGACATTAAGTGTAAACTTTTAAGTGTATCGTTAAATACAGATGTATATTTGTTACCATTATTACATACTTTATAGTAAAAGGTTTAAATAAATAAGACTAAATTTTTGAAATTATACATTAATTTTTTTAATTATGTAATCAATAACAAAGTTCGGTACATTAACATTTTGAAAGTAGGCGGAACTAATTTCTACTTTAGCTTACTATACATATTTTATACTTTAATCAGTCTCGGTTAGTGAGGTATTTATTCCTTTATACTATAATTGTCGTAATTGCTTTCTAATACAACTATATTATATAAATTAAGTAAAATATTTGGTCTCTATGATTGTATTTTTTTAAGTATACTACCTACCTGCCATTCGGTGGCAACCATAATACCTAATAAACATTTAAAAAATATATTAAAGTGCGTTTATTCATTTGTATGTCATACAGTAAGTAAACAGGTAAACGGGCCATCTGATGGAAAGGTTCACCCCTGCCTAAAGACATTAGCAATACCTAGGGCGTCTAATGCATTGCCCACTGCAAAGAAGCAAATATGAAGCACATCCGTTGCCTAAGCCACGGTTATCTACCCCACTCTCCATGGAGCTCTGGAGACCACACAAGCGTTTCCACATAAGCGGAGTGAATCAGTGTTTTAAGGCCAGGAGTACCGTGGGTCTGTAATCTACCTACACTTGACAGCATGCTGGACGCTGGCAGACCACGAGCCATGTTACATCTGTCAAATGAATGTAAACGCTGCTTAAATCCGCTTTTGGGGAAACGCTGAAAACTAATAAACAATTTTAAAAATAGATATTTATCTATAAGTAACGCGATTGGCATTCAAATTAACGACGATACGTCACAACAACAATCAATCATTGATTCAAACTAGTAATCATTTAAAAAATATTTTAGGATTTGATAGCCTATATGTAATTAAAGAAACCGTACACAAGGATCCAGTCCGAAAGGAATGTACTAAATAGGTAAATCAAAAACTTAAAAAAAAAAACAAAAACTCAATTCTTATAAGGTAGATGAGACAGTAAGACTAAGTTTTGAAAACAGAAAGGTATTTAATTATTCGGCTGCAGTGCTGCACAGCAATAGAATCATGTGATTGATTTAACCACCTACACGTTCGCTACCTCTCTTTGATTTTGTTCCGGTAAGGATTCAAGTGCTGGAAGTGCTTGATTTGCTAGAGCTGACTGATCCAGAATAGCTGACTGTTCTGCAGGTATGGCGGCTACAGAAGATGTTGCAATGGTATCTTTCTTTGTTTTTTTGCCCTTAACCCTTTGTCTAGAAGTAGATGTCCTCTTATTGCTCTCACAGCGTTGGCGAGCATTTTTTAAAACAATTTTAAAAAATTTTTCGCAATCTGCTTTTGTAAATGTTTCATCTGATTCTTTCACAACATCTAAGAAAAATTTAATCGTGTTTTGGAAAGCTTTGAAACAAATTTTTTCGGTGTCACTCTCCTTCGATGACCCCGTCCATGAACAACTTTTCAAAAACTCTCTGTCAAATAAATGATCAATCAGGTAGTATGCATTCGAAGTGCCCTTTCCAGACCCTCTGTTACATAACCCACGCAATTTTTTTTGGTATTCTCCTTTTAATATATTATCTGATAGGTGTTTTTCAAAATCATCTAGATCATTTAAACTTTTTATTATCTTTATGGCATCTGATTTTGAACCTGGGATTTTGAAGATAGTTTTATATATTCCTCCAATTGGGTCTGCAATTCTGAATGTTTAATTAGTAATTGGTTTTTTCAAACAGAGCATTTTGATTATTAAGAATTGTTTTGACATCCTGTTTAATATTCTGCATATCCGCTTGTATTTGCTGAAGGTTTATGTCTTGATTAACATTTCTTCAGCGACAGGAAGTAAATGGAAATAACTCTCATTGGAGCAAATAGTGATAGCACAATATAAGTTCAGTTCTTTGGACTTCTTTAAGTGTTATAAAACTGAGATAGTAAAAAAAACAACGATACTCAGATCCCTTCCAATGAGCTAGAACATCGACCGATCTTATTGATCTGTGTATCTCTTTAGGCATTTTACAATTTCTCAAAAAACTGTTAACCTTTTCTATATTCTGAGCATTCCATTTCGTAATATACGTTCCAAAATTTCCATCTCTCCAACCCATTAGTAGCCTCTTCATTAAGCCAAGATCTATTAAGTGCAGTGAGTCCGATACAGGAAAATCTTCAATCATATCGTTGTTTAACTATAATAACGGTGAATCTTTCTTGTGATGTTGTCCATACTTCTTCGAACGAAACTCCTCATTGTTTCTTTTAAGACTGTGAGATCCAGTAAATGTCACAGTATTTGATTTATGAGAATATACACCGACGACAGTGCACTTTAGACAACCATGTTTGCTATTAAAATTGGAAACACCGGAAATAAAACACTATTAGTTAGGTATAAACTTATTTTGATAAATTAATGTAATGCTGATCTGAATGCTTGTCTGAGAACGACCGAACCTATCTTTTTTAACTGATAACCTGCGAAACATTACCTATGCATCGTTACCATTTAGTAATCTAAATTACATAGGCAAAATCTTTTTAATATCCGCCATTCTGATACACAATAAACAAGTACCCTATGACCTATGAACACAAAAACAAATCTTCTACCTTTTATCATTGCCCTGGCTGGTGAATCACAAATGAAAGCTCTTAGTTTTACATGCACAAATTTTTCTTCATTTAAATCAGTATTTAGTATTAATCCCTCTTCAAGTTGCTTCATTTCTGTCACTAAAGGTCCTAAAAAAGCATCTAAATCTGATGATTTTCCATCTCCACCATAAATTCCTGTTAAAAAGAAAAATTCCAATTTTATTGTCATTACGACAAATTTAAAAAATAATCATACATACTCGTATTATACAACTTGGTCATGAAGCTTAGGTAGGTTTTAATAAAGATAATTTTTTATTTACTAACCCACAACAAACGGTGCCAAATTTGGTATTTCAAAGATGGTACATAATATAGGCCAAAACTGGTACCGCGAACTGTTGAATACTGGTAATCCATCAATATTTATGTTTAGAGAAATCGCATTTGGTAGACAGGAAACATATTCAAAAATTCTTTTCAAACATTTGATCAGACCATTGTGCCAATAGTGCCCTGGGGGTGAAACAGTAATGTGTAGGCTTTCTCTATTTGTACCTAGTAGTGTACGTGCATCTGTAGGCAACACACCGTTTATTCTTATATTTATAATTTCTAGTAAAGAGTTTAATGCATTATGAGAAATGTTATAGTCTAAAGCCCAGTTTTTGATAGAATAACGCAGTTCAAAATTTTTGTGGTAATCTGAAAGTTCTTCCTCATTATCGCTTTCACTGTCGTTAAATGATTTTTCATTATTACTTTCGTCATCCAATCCTCTTCCATCTAAAGTACTACTACAGTTATCTTGTACGGAACCCTCACCACAATTTACGATGCGGTCTTTATCAGTTAAATTTAAAAAATCAGTGCTCACTCCGGTTAACATATCTTGATAGTATTTTTTTACTTTTCTTTTATAAGAACCACTTTTTTTAAACCGCTTCCACTTATTTAAATCCATTTTTAATATCGTTCACAAAAATAGCTGCAATCTTAATGACTGACGTCAAATCCTATAACAGGATTTCCGAAACTATATGAAGCGTACTTTCGCCTGTACTGGTCGTTTCAAGCAAAAGTGGCCTTTAAAGAGTTTTAACCAGGATTGTTTGAGATTACTTAGATAATAACACTCTTATGTTATGCCTATATAAATATATCTAGATCTTATAACGGCATGCGTAAATCTAAAAAGAGAACATTTTATCTTACTGAGTGCTGTTACAATCTTAGTGATTTATTATTTTAGAAACGCGGGTAAGATATACACTTCTAAGCTTACCTAAAACCAGACTAAAAAATAAAAATGCTTTTCTGTAGTTTATCTTGAATTGACTTATATTGACTAGAAATATTAGCTTATATGAGCTTATAAGTATAAATAACAAGAGTGATTACTCCTCAGTGTATACATTCCTAGTCGAAGCTCCTAGAGGAGTCTTAAGATTTAAATGCTCCTAAGATGTTATCTTATAGGCGCATATAAGTCTTAGTTACTAGAGTAATTACTCCTAAGTGCAATTGGTCTTGATCCTAGCGTTTATAGGCGTCTTAATCCAGTAATAGCCACGAAATATGATCCTATATACCGATGTAAGTCCAAATTATAGGATCAAACGTACTTAAGTAAAAACGGCATTCATTTATGCTGTTAAAAGCGCAGTAGGAAATACAAAAACTATTAGGGGAGCTTTATAAGTCCATATAGCATTATAAGATCCCATTTCAGGATTACTTTGCTGCTTGGGTAGTTAGGTACATACCGCTTTCGCCCAATTGTAGCCCAATATTGTTCCATATGTTTGCTTTAAAATTATTGTCCATGTATTTTCTGTGTGAAAGATCATAAATTGCAGGATGTACACGGACCAATTCAATCAGCTTTTCGTCGTCCATCTTGAAAAACTGCAACTGTGCACTTAAAAATATTGTCTGCTAGAAATTTACGTCAGATCACGGCGAGTGTCGGTGCAGCACTGACATTACTGAACGTCACTGTCACTGATGAGTACGAATAGCGTCGTACAAAATGTATGCTAAAATATAATTTTTGACTGACACGGTTGGGCACGTTACTGAACGGCACGCGCCGGCACAGGAATAGGCCTTTAATTTACGATAATCTATTACTAATCTCCAATTTTTTATACAATTATTTTCTGACTTTTTCGGTACTAATAAAATAGGACTGGACCATTCGGAACACGTTTCTTCTATAATATCATCATGTAACATTTTAGATATTTGCTTTTCTAATTCGGGCTTTAAACTGTTTGGTATACGGTACGGTTTAGTGTACACAGGAACCGAGTCACGTTTTAAAACAATTGATTGTTCATACAGGTTAGTTGTAGTGAGCTTATCGCCTGGTAATTGAAATATGTCAGCATATTTGGAGCAAATAGCCTCAATGGTTTGTCTTTCGCTCGAGTGCAAATGATCTAATTTTAATAGTGATAATAAAGTATGCGCTCGATTGGAGTTCGATTCGCATTTATGAAATGAACATATTTTATAATTATATATAATATAATAGTTCTAGATGAGGTTGGAAAACTGGTAAAATAACATTGTTTTCGCTAGTATTCAAAATTCGAATAGGGATTACATTATGCCTAGGTGAAACAATTAAACTTGCCAAAAATATATTTTCCTGAATTTCACTAGGAAATATTACACAATCTTGGGTAATGTTTCTATCTAACTGTATGTAATGTATTGATTCACATCGCGGCGGAATGTTTAGAAAATTCGAACTAACCGCTGGTTTTCTGTACAAGGTTAAAGAGATCGTCTTGTCGTGAGTTTCTAAACTTAATAGAGATTTTTGTATATTAAATGTGACGGATTTAAATTGATCAAAAAAATCTTGACCTATTATACCATCTGATTGACACGGTATCTTCTCAAATATATAAAATTTATGCTTAAAACATATACCATCACATGTTCTAACAGTTAAATAAACATATCCATTTGAAATTCCTTTTCCCCCTATTCCATTTATAATAATTTTATCATCGTATAACGGCACATTTCTTGGTAATATGTCAGCACTTATAGCCGACAAAGAAGCACCGGTATCCAATAGCCATGAATACCTGACATTATTTACGAATAATGCGATATAATTTGCGTTACTTAAATCACATGTTAATATGTTATACTCTTTAGGATCGAAAAAACTGCTGATTATTTAACACTTTGAGATGCTAATTCATTGCTATCGTGAGTTTGATTCTCGGTTGTTGCACCAGCACGTTGAATATAATGCATATTCTGACCTCTACCTCTACTATGATAAACTCGACCTCGATCCGTTTGCGTGTGGTAGCCACGAGTTTGATTTCCTCGAAACCCACGAGTTTGATTTTCCTCGGAAACCACGAGTTTGATTTCCTCGAAAATTGTAATCATTATATCTAGGAGGACTGTTGAAATTATTATAATTCCCCCTATTTTGGTTCACATATCCCCGAAAACCTCTTTGAAAATGACCTCCACGCGCTCGAAATGAAGGTGTATAGACCTTACCTCGCATATTCCCTCGCAAGTGCATAATCGAGTTAGAGGACGATGGTTGGGACAATTCCTCGTCCTGTGCCGCTCGTACGGCGTCCTTCAGCTCTGTATAATTTCTCGCAGAAATTATTGTGCTTAAACGCCTATTTCGTAATCCATCTGAAAACTGTTTTATTGCAAGTAGTTCATTTATAGGTTTTAAAATTTCATATGCTTTTTCGTCGGTATTAGCTTGTGCAATGGTTAAATCGACAAAAAGTTCTTCGATACGTGTTGCATATTGGGCAATCGACATTTCATTTTGTGAAATTTTATTAAGTTGCGTTAGTAGCGAATTAGGTAACTTTTTTGTAAGCAAATATTGTTTCATGTCCTTAACTAAATCAATACATGAGGCATACTCTGACTTTAACTTGAGCTTGGCTGACTTACTTAACCTAGTTTTTAAGACAAAAGTGGCTAACAACTTTTTACATGCTGTCTCAGCTAAACAACTATTATAAAGTTCAATGCTATCAATAATTTTTTCGATAGTCTCTTCTTTACCATCCATGACCGGCAACAAACTAGCCGCAGTTTTCAAATTAAATGTCTCCATTTTTACGATATTAGTAATTTGACAATACTCCTTAATCTTTAAAAATGATTCCTCTATATTTTCTACTAAACTATTAAAAGTAGTTTCTAAAAAAATTTCTGAAAACAATTTTTCTTCTAATTGTTACGACGTTGTTGGAAGTGAAATAAATACCCGTTAACACAATAATACTTTTTACTTTTATTAAACATAAACAGTTGATTTTTCCAATAATAATGCCCCGAGACACCAAATCACACCCCTTTTATAAACTCCACACTACACCTCTCCTCTCCTCGGCTCGCCCCTCCATCGCTCCCACCTCTCCGCACCAACACGTCACCAGTCAATGTTGCCATTTGTTTATTTCCGTTACAGTCGGCCATCCTGAAACAATTGCACCGCAATTGGTGCACACAATATGTTAACTCTCAAGTAAATTAAATTAATCGTCCCTAGTAACTACATCCTCGTCGCTACTACTTTCACTACAATCTGGGCCACTTTTGTATGCACGGAGGGCATCTGCAGCCACTATGCCGGTGAACTTTTTGTAGCCACGCATACCCTCCACATTTCTAATTTCATATCTACCATTATTAAGAACCTGCTGAATGACATAGGGCCCAGAATACAAAACTTGCAGTTTGTTATTTACGTTTTTAACTTCCCCCCCAGAGGGCGCTTGTTTCCATAGAACTAAGTCTCCTTTATTGAAAACTTGTTCGGCCCTATGACGTTTATCATAACTTCGCTTCATCTTTTCTGCTCGCAACTTCAGTCGCTGAGAAGCATTTTTACGCTTTTCACTACTGGTTATATTTTGTTCATTCCCAACAAGGTTTGGCAAAAGTCTACCTCTACAGCTAAACATAATTTCATAGGGATGATAGCCCAAACTTTCATTTATGGTATTATTTATACCCCAAACTACATCCGGTATACATTCAGTCCACATATTCGGATCTATATTACGAGTACGCATAGCATTTAACAACGTTCGGTTATATCGTTCGACTTGACCGTTAGCACGTGGGCATGCTATGGCATTTAAGGTATGATGAAATTGATATTTTATAGAAAATTCTTTGAAAACTCTACTAGTGAATGCCAAATTCCTATCAGAGATGACTTGTTTAGGAAAACCGAATAAACTAAATACATCTTTGAGTACAGTGACAGTTTCAAAAGAGTTAATAGTTCTAGTTGGTCGAGCTAACATAAACTTTGAGAAGGCGTCGACAATCATTAGTACATATTGATGACCTTTATTAGTCTTACAAAAGGGGCCTAGATGGTCTACGTGTACTACTTCCATAGGGGCTGAAGGCTTAGGGATAGGATGCAACTCACCACTTGGCCTACCATGATTTCCTTTCGCGTATGCGCACTCTAAACAATTAGTAATATATTTTTTTATAAAACGGGTCATCTTAGGAAACCAATAATCAGATTTTATTAATTCTTCACAACGTTTAATACCCACATGCCCTATCTGATCGTGAAACTTTTGCATAAACTTCCATCTAGCGAATTTAGGTACTACTAACCGATCACCATGCAATGTTTTCTTAAATAATCGATTATTCTTAATTTTGTAATTATTTTGAACGTCTGTACAAACATTACCCTCCGATAATTGTAAAATAATATTATGCAATTTGTCGTCTTGTAACTGTATGCTCAAGTACCAATCATCACTCGATATAATATTTAAATGTACAGTGTGAAATTCTAACTCATCATCGCCTACCTGACCTACCTCATTAGTACAATTTACTGGGTTACGACTCAAGGCATCCACATGTTTCATACGATCTCCCGGTCTATATTCAATTTGAATATCATACTCTTGAATCGTAAGCCACCAACGAGCTATACGCGGGACTAAATCTTTTTTTAACAAGGTATACCTAACCGCTGAGCAATCTGTAACTACTTTGACTCTAGTCCCCAGTACATAAACGCGAAAATGTTTCAAAGAGTCTACGACCGCCAATGTCTCAAGTTCATAACTGTGATACATTGATTCCTCACGCGACGTTACTCGGCTATAGTAAAACACAGGCTTCAACTCACTTTGCTCGTTCGTTTGAAATAGTATACCGGCTATACCCATCTTGCTCGCGTCAGTGTGAATTTCGCAAGGTAACGAAGGGTCATATAAAGCAAGAACAGGGCGAGAACACAAAGTTTGTTTTAACATACAAAAGCAATGGTCATGTACGTCACACCAGAACCAATCGGTAGATTTTTTTGTTAAATCGGTTAACGGTTTCGCCAATAAGGCAAACTGATTAATGTATTTCCTAAAATAACTGCACAAACCTAAAAACTGACGTAACTGATGCAAATTTGTTGGCTTAGGAAAATCAATCACCGCGCTTATTTTGTGGTTACCCGGCCTAATCCCTTTAGCGCTGATTTCATGTCCGAGAAATGTCACCTCGGATTTAAGGAATGCACACTTCTTCATATTCAACTTCAAATCAGCATTACGTAACTGAACAAGCACTTTTTCGAGTAAACTAAGACCGTCAGACATACTGGACGTTGATAACAACATGTCATCCATAAATGTAACGATTTCATCACTACCCACAAGTTTCACTAATTTTTGGATGACCCGCATAAACACTGATGGGGAATTAGCTAATCCAAAGGGGACCCTCATATACTCGTATAATCCGTCTGAGGTAACGAAGGCAGTCTTAGAAATTGAATCATCACTTATTTTAATATGATGGTAGCCAGAAAATAAATCCAAATTGGTGAAATAAGATTTACCCGCTAATTGTGATAACTGATCGTCGATATGAGGCATAGGAAATCGATCTTTAATCGTAATTGCATTCAGATCCCTGTAATCCACACATAATCTATAGTCACCGTTTTTCTTACGTACTAATATTATCGGAGATGCATACTGAGAGTTAGATTCCCGAATGATACCCCCATTTATCAAATCGTTAACTAAATTTCTTACGACTTTTCTTTCCGAATGCGCTAATCTATATGGTTTTCGAACAACAGGTTTATTAGTATTAAGCTCAATAGTCATTTCTCCTAAATTTGTGCAACCTATTTCCTTGCTTGTAGTAGCAAAACAGTCACTGTACGTTCGTAAAAGTGTTGTTAAGCTTTTAAAATGTTTCTCAGCAATATCACCCACATTGATATTTGCTAACTCACGATTAAAATTCTCACCACACTCATCTCTCCTCATAGTTAGACAATTAGAACTCACCTCACATTTTTCGGCTCTGGCTATAGTCATCCCCTTCTTCCAAATGATGGGGCCGACACCGATGTTGCAAACTCTGACATAGCCTCCGCCTCTTCGTAGTACCGCACTGGCGACTGCATACACGACGTTTCCCATAGAGAATCGCCTTGGTTTAGTGCAGTAGTCGCCGGAGTCAGCTCCCTGAACTAACACTCTTACAAGGTTGTCTCCGACAGGTATGGTTGTATCTTCGGTAAGTTGGACTCTGAAACTAGTCGCTTCATTAAAAGTGCCAATACTCATCAGGTCATCTGAGGAGTTCAGTATTTTGCATAGGGTGACACCATGCTTCGACACATTAAGCATGACGTCTTCCCTATTAATGACTGTCTGCCCAATGATCAAAACGACGTCACCCAGGTCTACATCAGTCACTACAGCAGTAGTCGTAATGTATACGTTGTCTACTAATAAATTAAATTGTACCACCCCAGAAGTCGGCACCGAGCAACCATTGAACCCCTTCAAGACAGTATTAGAGGGTTCTTTTTTCAATTTCAAAGCATTAGAAACTTCTTGAGAAATCACGTTGAGCTCACTTCCTGTATCTAAATAAGCCTTCATAAATACATCATTGACCTTAACCTGCTTCTTATACATATCATTCAATTGCGACAATAACTGGACTTTCTTGATGCTAGCCTGACTATCCTCCACCGTGATACATGTACTTGCCACATGGCCCACGTTTCCACATCTAAAACATTTGCGTTTATCTGGCATCTTGCATGTGGTTGCCACATGCCCAACTTCCTTGCATCGGTAGCAAATAGGCGGTTTCCTTCCATCAATACTTCTTTGGGGCTGGCTATTAGATCCTTCGCTATCTTTACGTGTTACGGACGACTTCACGGATGAGTTTTGGATTTTCAACGCATTAGTTTGATAGGAATCAAAAGCGGACAAGAAACCCTCATACAGCTCATCTGGAGTAGAGCATTGAAACGCTAGTGCGTTCGCACGTAATTCGGTCGGCAGTCCCCGAACGATACACGACACAGAAGCTTGATCGCTAAGTTGACATCTATAACACATGGCCAATTTCTCCTGAAAATACTTAGTCATTGTTTCCGTTGAGAGTTTTTTTCGATCAATTAGTTCATCTAATAGGGACGCGTAGTCAATATAGCGCGAAAACGCCCTTATGAACATTGATTTCCATTCTACCCACGAATAATCGTAAGACTCTAATCTATCAAACCATCGTCTAGCTTGACCTTGTAATTTTGATTGTAATATAAATGATTTAGTTTCGTCGTTCCAGTGGTAAATTGAGCCTAACTGCTCAATTTTCTTAATCCAACTTTTTATATTTAAATCACGATTATCCGGATCAAAATCGGGAACTAATTTAGCAGTATTCTGTATTCTGGCCATACGATTATGTAATATATTATCGTCATTATTTAAACATCTTTCTACAGCAGCTTCTACTTTCTTTTTTATTATGTCTTTTGCTGAGCATGGAGGAGAATTATTATTTCCACTTACGTGAGAATTATTACTTCTGCTCCTTTTGCTGTTTTCAGAACAGCTAGACCTGTCCTGGAACCTCTTCATCTTGCGTTGTCTTCTGCCAAGTTCAGTAAATCCCACTTCTGATTGTTACGACGTTGTTGGAAGTGAAATAAATACCCGTTAACACAATAATACTTTTTACTTTTATTAAACATAAACAGTTGATTTTTCCAATAATAATGCCCCGAGACACCAAATCACACCCCTTTTATAAACTCCACACTACACCTCTCCTCTCCTCGGCTCGCCCCTCCATCGCTCCCACCTCTCCGCACCAACACGTCACCAGTCAATGTTGCCATTTGTTTATTTCCGTTACATAATTTTAATGCACATAATTTTTGATGAAATTGATACAGCTCTTCCGCTTTTAAAAAATTTTCCTTACAATATTTCTCATTTTTCTGCCTTTTGGTTGGACCTAATTTTCTTAACCCTACTTTAATAACTTCTAAATCTTTACTTATACTAACTAATTCTTCTGCCATAGGACAGGTTAGCATAAACAAAAGGGTAGATACATACCTCTAAAACATCTTATTTTAAAAGAAAATAATAAAAAAAAGAAATCCAAGGTTAAAGAAAAAAAAACGAGCTGGCTACGTAGCTACACATCCAACGAAGGTTTTGGTTATCCTTGCTTATCCGTGGTTACGCTGGTTGCTGATCTTCACTATCCCTGTATCCTCGACCAGACAGCCTCATTCTGATCCGATGAAATGCGTCGCCTCGTAATTCATTTCGCACCACTTTAACATGACATTTTTTGTACTGCCGCTCCACACAACGCCAAAATCGTAGATAAAAGAATATTGTTGGTGTAGAAGTGTGTAGATGTATCCGCTTCTACTTGTCCGTTGATACCATGTTGATTTACAATGATTTCTCGATTCTCACACGCACATTTTGCACAGCGCGATCCCATTTTTATAGAAAAAAATAATAATTATTATATTTGGTAACTTGTTGAAATTATAATATAAAGTCACGTATGCCGACGCTAACGACGTCACAGTCAGGATCGAATGTTCCATACTCGGTACGGTAACGAGTCCACGGCTATCTTATTCTGCTGACGACGCGAACTCGTGAGAACCGACTGGCAGGGTCGCCATGTGGTGTGGTCGTAAGGTGTTATTGGAATAAGACGACTTTACTTGTTGGTAGCTCATTTATTACTGGAGTAAATATAATTACTACACACACCTCACTCACAATATGACAGTAAATACTCTTCTTTATACTACTTCTATGAAAAATTGTCGTCGACCAACGTAGTGCTGATACTCCTATAAAACAATAGTGCATCCTTCGACGTACTGTCATAATGCACCATTTTAAATTCCCGCCTAACGACGTACTGTCAGCGAACGTGTTAAGTTTTTCTTTTTTGTCATAACTTTTTTGTTATTATTTTGTAACCATTGTGGTTTTAGCAACATTTTCTCATCATAAACTCACGCCTATATCCCCGAAGGGGTAAGCAGAGGTGCTAGCACCCACATTTCGCCTGTTTATGTTAAGGTCCCAATGTAATAGGGGGCGAGCCTATTGCCATTAACCGGGCACTTTTAAACCTGCGATAAATACACACATAACTTCGGAAAGCATCGAAAAGTCATTGTTATGTGCCATGGTGAAACCTGGGATCGAACCCGAGACCTCGTCTCAGCAGTCCATTACCCAAACCACTATGCTACAGCGGTAAGAGACATTCCTTTTAAAGAAATATGCACATGTTTTCGAGCAATACACGAAGACATTAAATTAGACCCCCTTAAATATTGACCCTATAACTTAGTTGACTAGGTACTACATGGCTCAATACGCGCAGCTTTTAAATGTCCCGTCAAAAAGAAAACTTATCTTTCTTGAATAAATCTTCTTCCTTCAATTGATGCAAAAACCAGAATACGTTCTTCCTCATTATGGTCCAATAACCAAAAATCTTCATATTGGGCGGGGATCTGAACGTCTTTTGTATTACTTAAGCAGGTTTTAGTAACAACAAGATGTGTTTCTCGATCTATGCACTGAGCTTTAATGCTGTTAAAATTGGGTATATTATTATCTTGAACAAAATTGTAACCATTTAAATTGTAAACATATCGGGTATTATTCATAAACCTATTTCACACACTAAGCAAATCAAATCAAATCAAATCAAATCAAATCAAATCAAATCAAATCAAATCAAATCAAATCAAATGCATTTATTGTTTGTCACAGGTAGTAGAAGATGTTATTAATTACATAAATAAGTAGGTATCACTGTGGCATGTCTGATAAGACGTACAATATGAATATGAATTATAAAATTATAGAATATAACTAATTGAATAAATGATTATTTAAGCTACTCGTATTACATTATAATTGGCATTATACCAGTTTAAAAAAAATTTTCAACAAATGTAATTATAGGTGAATGTCAACATTGTTTCTAGTCATTTACATAATCGTCATGCTAACAATAGAATAATAAATATGTCACAGATGTAGTTTTATCAAATTAAATAATATAATAATAATAACAAAATAAAACAACTATTTAATATAATATCAAGTCACAGTGCTTCGATCATCCACAAATTCAATAATTCAATAAATACAAATTCGATGTAATTTTACACAAACACTAAAGACTGATCTCAAACGTTTATAATGGCCTTCATTTTATCATAACGAGCTTGGCCGTGATAAATCGAGAATCCGCACGCCACAATATTTCCGAAAAATTCATTGCATCGAGTTTTCATGTCTCGATTGTTAGAAGTGTTAGAACCTTTGATTATATAATGTCTAGATTCCCTACGCCCTACTACCAACAGATATAAAACAAGCTAACCGATGTAAACATGTGTGCGTGCGGCCGGTGTTCTACATGATGCATTCGTTTATCTGTGTGCGTAAATAACGATACCAGCTACCAAATTTCCCAAAAATCGCATAGCTATAATTACATTAATTAAATGCTAGGTTTTGAATATATGTACGTATTATTCATTATTATTTGTTTTTATTCATTGACATTAGCTATTATTGTTTTATTTTTTGTGACATTTTAGTATTATTCAGTATTTTATTTTCTGACGTTATGTATTTTGCTATGATTGTTTTTGTTTTTATTGTTTTGTATTAAAAAAAATGCATGGCAAGTTGCTGTAGTTACCGCATTATTTAATTTTATAATGTTACCGGGTAATAAGAGCCCTAAATCACAGTATAGTTTGAAATATAAAGTTTAGATAAGAAGATATCAATTTTTAAAGGTTTTGTCTGTCTCTGTCTTTTTGTTCCGGTGAATCTATGGAACGCCTAGATCGGTCTTGACGGAACTTTCACTGGTAGATAGCTGTTATGACGGTATGTTTTAGGAAATATGTATTTGAAATGTCCAAAGTCTTGAATTCAATTTGTACATAATTAATATAATTTGAATTAAAAACTAGAGTAGACATTTGGAAAAAAATAAAAATATACATAAGATTGATAGATACCCTACGGTATGTTAGGTGTTCGGTTTCGGTTGCCATACAAACCTCTATAGTAGTCGTTACGAGTTGTTGGAGTCTTAAAAAGTCCGTTCTAACAGTTCTAAGTACAGAATTTCGATACCACTATTGGTTTGGGGAGGTCAGCTGACAGTTGGCTCATGGAAAATATTGAAGTACAGTCGCGTTGTAATTAGACTGGAAAAGCGGACTCGGTTCCGCTTTTCCAGTCTAACTACGATGCGGCTACTATTACTACCTCGGGGTAAAGGGCTCGGATGCGACCGGCACTAACTCAAGAATTTATGAGGTGAAAAAAACGACGGGTTGCACTCCGGGAGTGCCGGCACAAGTGAAAACTTGAATATTAACGTTGTGCATTTTTGATATTTTGGAATGGTTAGAGAATAATTTTGTACGAATTGCTTTCATTATCAGTATAAAAGTACTATTATTTAAGTGGTGGAATACAATATTCATTTATTGCGCTATCGTACACAAACATTTCAATTTATATTACATTAAAAAGTTTATCACCGCCATCACACATGTGACATTCGCTCTAGCGCCCTGCGCCGCCTGTCCTCTCTCCATCCGTCTTACGAAATTTCGACCAGGTCACGTGTCCTGACGCGAGTTTAGAAATTTTTACCCATTCAAAAAAAAGTACACAGCGCCGCTAAAGAAGTTTTCACTTCAATAATATCATGGGCAATCATAAGAGTAAAATAAAAAAATCAAACTCAGTGACCATCTCTTTGTATTTGTTTTTTAAACAATTTTCTTTAAGATGCTGCGTTAGCGTTCACATTATCTAACTTTAATATGTGATAGTATCTAATGGTAAATACTTTTTCCACTACCAACCTTAACAAACTCACTTGGTGAAGAACACCGCAAACATGGTCTGCGAAATAATTAGCCCAACCTACAAAATGCTTCATTACTGTTGATATTATTTTAGAATGATTCGCACTTGTCATTATAAAATCATGTTTAACATACTGGCGAATAACAGTTTCAGTAAGGTTACATATGGAATATACATCATTTGAAGCATAAATCAGGCCACCATTATCTTTCCTCAGATAATAGTGATTCATTGCAATTTATACATTTTATTTGCTTGCGTAAATTCCGCACAACATAGCCTGCTATATAGTCAACTATTCATGAAATCGTGGATCACAGTCGTGGTATAAGAATAAATTTTTTGCGTCATTTTCATCCTCATCATCTCTACTTGTTTGCAGCCATGAGCCTTTATCAACATCACAAACTCTTTGGTGGCTGCTTAGAAACTGGGTGGCCAATCTCACGTTCATAATTGAGTTACGAAATTTCGAGTGCTTTTTAGAAAGTCGATTAGCAAGATGCAATTCTGATTTTTCTTGCAAATTTTCTAATTTTTGCACATATGACCAATCAATTTTTTCATCATTATGCAAAAAGCTTGCTTTTGATTCCCAATGATTCCTTATTAATTTAATCATATGGCAAAAATCAAGGAACTCAGCCACTTCATTATCAGCACACGGATGTTGAAATGTTGATTTTAATTCTTTTGGGTTGTCATATCTGCAACCTAAAATCTGCATGGCTGACAAATTGGAACTGTGACCATCAAAGGTTAATGACATAACGTCAACGCCTACTTCGTGACATTTGTACAAAACAGTTTTGATGCTATTTGCTTTTTGTTCCCCAGTTATACCGTGTATTAAAAATACCCTATTGGCAATTTCCATGGCTCATTCATACATACTAACATAAAAACGTAACGGTAACGAGGAGGGTTCCTCCAGTTTCCCTGCGACCGGAACTGGCTAGTCGATGGTTGAGGCACTGATGAGATCGTTGACTTAACAGCTGGAGCAGACTTCTTGATTTGAAGGCTTTGTTTCTCTATCGTTCTTGATGCCTTTATCTTTTCGGGAAGTTTGCTGTAAAAAAGCATGTCGTCTCTGTCTATTTCTTGAATAATGGTCACGAATGATTTTTCTAACCCGGGAGTAACGTACTTTTTTCGGGCTTCTGTTTCTACGAAATGAAGATCACACAATAGTCGACAGCTGTCACTCAAGTGTTTCTCGGCTGTGAGTCTATCTTTGTCACTTTCGAGCAAAAGCTCTTATCCTTTATTGAGGGCAGTAATCCCCGCGCCTAACTGCTGCTGAACGCTCTCAATTTTTTTATCGCGGTATCGGGCTGAATCCGATACAGCGGCCAGGATTTCTGGGTTTAATTTTGGCGCTTGCAGCAAGGGACAGTTTTCAGGTTCTGGATTCTACTTGAGTAATTTATCTTTAAGGTCTTTATCCATGCCCTTTTTCAGAATAGGTATCCATAGAAGTGACAAATTTTCATGTAATTTAGGTCCAAACTTGGGAACGTCCTCGACGGCCTCGCCTAAGGCTGCGAGAACATCTGGATTCAGCTCCTTCGCTGTGATGAGTTCAGGTTCGAGATCGACACTATGAGTGCAATTTTGTTCACTATCGACGTTCACAGATGGTGAACTAAACTCCTCTATGGTATTCATTGGATTATCTTGTTAAATTTCTAAAACAAATAAAAATGTTTTTTTTTTGAGGAGAATATTTAATAGTATTACTCGTATATGCCGTCTGTTAACACGCGGTTAACCTCGTGGCTTTAAAACTCGTTTCCATTTAAAGGAAGCATGCTACTTAAATGACCAGCCCATATTATAAGTTGACTCATAATTGAGTCGGGTACACCAGCGTGTTAACACACGGTCAACCTCTCGGTATTTTGGCACTCGGACAACCTCTGCGTGCTATTTTGTAATTGGAAATTTAATCACTATTATATCACTAACACTTTACACTAAGTTATAATAAGAACTCACCTGAATTATTTTCATCTGACGAGTCGGATTCAATAATCCGTTGAAGTCTGCGTCGTTCTTTATCCTCCAATCTTTGTATTTCACGTTGATAACGTTCAATTTTATCGTTATGCTTTCTTTTAGGCATGATAGTAAAAATATCAATACTTTGCGCTTTGAGCGTGCGCGCACTCTGCCTCGCACGAAAAAAGAATGAGCTAGGAGTGGTCGGACGATAGTGACGGGGTAAGTATACCATATACAAAAAAAAAGTATAGGGAATCGATTATTCGATTCTCTCTAAAAAGCATGCGATTATGCCTTGTAGAATAAAAGGACTACGTGGTTAATCATTATATCCGAAGGATGAAGCAACGAAATATAATTGCATTTAAATGTAATCCAATGGATCTAAATTCATCTTTTAAAAAAGCCAAATCTTCTAAAACTGTTTTAACGTCTCCTCCTAGGGTCCCGTCGTCTAGGTACCACACGTTAAATTTAGAATTTAGTTGCCTTATCACAGGATGTATAGCAAGGCTAAAAATGAGTGGCCCAAGAGGGTCACCTTGTTGACACCCAACTGATGATTCTAAAACGTTGTCCTTGTATAGTAATTTTGAGGGGTACCTATAACATTGCCAAAGAAATTTATAAATTTTAGGGGTTTCCAATTTTACTTGCGTCAACACTTTTGAGCGTTTCGAGAGCATTAGGTGGATTAAGACCGTTAGCTCATTCAAAAGTGCATCGCCGGCTTCCCCAGGGCTCAGCAAGTCTTTGAGGTGTTGCGGGGTTAAACCATCTAGGCCGCCAGCAGATCAGCTCTTGAAGGAACCAACGGCGGCTGGAACGTCCTTAGCTGAAACAGTGAGAAAATCATCGTCTTTATTTGGAGGATCAGGGAAGGAAAGGTCAACGGCTGGTGCTGGATGCTTGCTCTTCAGTTCTGCAAGAGTATCTGGCGAGCAAGCAGCCACCACATCGCTGCTAAACAAAAGTCTCGATGCACCCCTTATGTCACCTTCCCTTAATTTGGATTCTACATAATGATAAACAGATTTTTTTCGAAAGTTCGAGAATTTAGGGTCAAAAATATAGGTCGAGAGGCAATTTTCTTTAATTTGTAGTGATAAAGATTTCTTAGGAGTGGAGACATGTGATATGTGTAGAATCCTGTAAGGAAAAGTGAGAAGCTGTTCCTAAGCTCTTTGAGAGTTCTCCCGGACTACTTTTGAAATGCAAGAAGCCAGATTTTGTGCCACAGATGGTCGGGCACCGCGGGGAACTCTCTTTAAAATCGAATCCGTATTTTTAAATTTGCTTAGAGTTCGCCGAAATGGAATTTCGGAGGTAGTGTGCGATTGTGATACTGGTATTGAGCTTGAAAGTACATTTGGAGATTTGTGTACTTTTCCCAAATGTATTTTCAAACCCCGCTTACCTTTAAAAAAGCGAGCTTGGGTGCAGTGGGAGCACCGAACGAGTGTGGTAGGTTGACTTGAAGTTACATCCGTATCACTACGAGTACCACTGCAGTCTTGCATAAATATTTAAACTTACACTAAATCACTTATATATAATACACAAAATTATATTTACAAAATATTCGTATTTGAAAATGTAATAGAAATAAATATAAACGTCAAAAGCACTGCATGACACTTCGCACCATGGCAACGGCGGCGTCGCACCTTTTGGATTACTCGATTAATATAAGATACAAGTATTTTCAATTAGTTATTAGTTTTCCCCTTCACCGTGTCGATGGCAATCTTTTTAAATAAATATAGGTGGCAATAGATCTAGCCATATCTCAGTGACATTGATCGCGCCTTCTCACACTCCGTTTTAAACATCTTATCATTTTAAAAGCCCAACTGAGCCTATATTCTGTTTTTGTAATTAAATGTACTGCCTCCGCTAATTTAAACGCTTATTCATTTTCAACATATAACTTGTATGACGCAGTAACTTTAGTTCAAAAATGGAGTATAGCGTCTGTGAAAATATAAAATATTTGTTGTGACAATTTTTGTGTCGTTAATCTTGTCCTTCTCTAATTTAGAGTTAACCCGGGGTTTGAAAATACACGTTCACAAGGAACGAAGGTGGCGAAGATATTTAATCTTTTTAGCATGTACTTGTACAACCGTAGATACGCCGCCTTGCGTTCTTTCCACCATTTGAGCGGGTTTTCAGTGCGTAAAATCACAGGTTCTTGTAAGTATTTATCGAATTCTACAATCCCCGTTGCTGTAGGGTTTACTAGTATTAAATTAGTAATTTCCGAATCGAAATCACCTCAAAGTAAAGGATAGGTTACACAGTGCGAGCAGCTGATATGACAGTAGACAGCTACTGTGCATGTGTACTCGTATGACAGTAGCTCGACTCGCCTCGCTCGGTCACACTATGCGAACTGCTGGCGTCGCAGGAAGACAGCTACTGCACCAGTGTACTCGCATAGTTCGTCTGTATCATGTCTCGTGCAATGTTGTCGCAAAATACACGTTTAATCACAGTGCATACCACTATAAAAGCAGTTACGAAAATACTTTGTGTTGAAATTGAAAGAGCTATACAAAAAAAGAAGAAGAAGAGAAGTGTTTGGGTCAGGATTTGGCTGCAAGGAAAAGGGGCAACGAATTCAATATTTAAAGAGCTATATGATGAAGATCCCCGAGAATATAAAGCGGTTATGAGATTGACAACTGAACAAGTGGAAATACTTTTAAATTTGATTGCTCCAAAAATTCAACGTGATGATACACTAATGAGGGATGCGATACCTGCGAGGGTGAAGTTGGAAATAACCCTAGTATACCTTTCTTCTGGGATATCGTATAGACTGTTGTCGGTATTTTTCAGAGTTTCAAAAGCATCCATCATTAAAATAATACCAGAAGTGTGTGCTGCTATCAATGAAAGTCTAAAAGGTTATATCAAAGTAAGTATTTTTTTTTATTCATAATCAAATTCACAATGGTTTTGTAAAGTTTTTGTACATATTAAACGTGAACTTTACATATTAATACTTAATAACTACAGTACTACATAGCTTAGTTCGTTATTTTTTAATATTAGAGATTGATATTGCTGCAGCAAGTACATCATTAGATTGGGGTATAGATTCAAATTGATCCAGCAGTGGCGCAGAGAATGCAGATGTTGTAGGTTCAACAGGTTGATAAGCTTCAGTAGCGACCTCTACAAGCTGGTAGGCTACAGGCTGTGGTGATAGCGTACATTCATTATGGAGTATAGATTGTGAAGATTGTTCCACTTGCATAGAGAGTGCAGACATTTCATAATTTACTGTAGGCTGTGGTGATGGCGTACATTCGGAACTGTAATTAGAAGGTGTGTACACAATTCTACCACAGAGGGCTCTCTTACGGTATCTAGAGAGTATCGCCTGTATTTCATCTGTCGCATCAATTCTATCAATCGAAGATAACTGTTTCAGCTGCAGTGCTACATGTCTTCCAATAACATCACATTCATCTTCTAATTCTCTTGTAATCGGGGCAGACACGTTTACTAAACTACTATTTAGTTCTTTGAGTTCATTTACGGCTGCTTGAATGTCAGACCGTTCTGATGATAATTTCGTCTTTAACTTTAGTGTTTTTGGTGGCTTTACCACTTTTATATGAGCAGCTTTGTTGCTATTGTCACTAGCATCAAGGTCCACGTTATTCGTGGCCTCCTCGCTTCCTGACGCTGATGCGACGTTGCTTTCTGACGTTGATGGATGATATGGTTCCTGAAATTAACATTACTCTTTTATTTTTCAGATACCGAATGTGGAAGAATGGCAAGATATCCAAATAGGATTCGCTTCGAGGTGGAATTTCCCTAATTGTTGTGGCTCTATCGATGGGAAGCATATAACAATTCAAGCACCACCAAATTGTGGCAGTGAATATTATAACTACAAAGGAACAAATAGTATAGTGCTCATGGCTGTTGTGGATCACGATTATACTTTCAGATATGTAGATATAGGCTCATATGGTCGTAACGCAGATGGTGGGGTATTCCAAAACTGCTCTTTGTATCCTTATCTAGAAAACAATTTATTGTTGCCTGAAAATGGTATTCTAGTTGGAGATGATGCCTTCCCTTTAAAACCGTATTTACTAAAGCCCTACAAAAATACATTGACTACCGCAGAAAAGATTTTTAATTATAGGTTGAGCAGAGCAAGAAGGATTGTGGAGAATGGGTTCGGCATCTCGTTTTCGTGTTTTGGGAAAGCCAATTCAAGTTACAGAGGAAACTACGATAAAGATCGTCTTATGTGCTTGTACATTACACAACTTGGTGGCGCATGGCCGAGTGCGGTAATGGACTGTATTGCGGGAAGTAGCTAACTGTTCCATTGACGCTTTACACACAAAAGACAGGTGGTCGGGTTGCCGCGGGAGTGATCCAAGCAATGAATGCAACCCGAGAAATTAGGAGAGGATGCACTAACCTTCACGACACACGTGTTTTCATCGCAGCCGGTACACGGATCTTCTCTTCCTTGCTCAGGAGCTGCCGTCAGCATCACTAGATCACTTGAGGAACACACGAGAGGCACAATCCGATCGGTAAAGGTCTATGAAGCGGTAAAATGTAACAAATATTAATCATTTTTGAGAGACGCGAGCGCGGTCCGTCATCACGCTGGCTAGTTCAAAGCGAGACTGAGTGTCTATATTTCACAAATGGCGGACGGAAGCCACATCTATGGTTAGTGCGGAAGGGGACACGGGTATAAAAGGAGTGTGTTTCCGTGTCAAAAATACAGTTTCTACTTCGGCGCAACCATTCCCCCCGGCTTGAAGGGTTACCTTCGAAACGACAAATGCGAAACAAATCTAAAGTCTAATCTAAATCTAGGTTTGGGAAATAACAACTAAAATATAAACCTAGATTGGAGCTCGTGCCTACTGCTGGCTAGGCAGCGGGCAGAGGCGAACAAACAACACAACGCAACAGTCTCGACCAAGACGAGACGCGATTAGCCAACAACAAAATAAGGGTCTCTTCACGTGGGACCGATACAACAAGCGAGTGCTTCTTCTCCTCGGGTGGTTCGGAAACCGTAGTGGGATTGAATTGACTAACTGGCCACCCATCTAACGCGGCATGAATCCAGGACGGTCCACCAAACCACAACGGGTGATCCAAAATTTGCGAAGGAAGCAATCCACGAGAGAGACAATCGGCTGGGTTGTCGGTGCCAGCAACGTGAAAGAGATTATGTGGCGCCAATTCAGATTGAATTTTGCCACTCTATTAGCGACGAATGTGTCCCAACGATGGGGCGAAGAGTGGGCCCAACACAAAGCGACTGTTGAGTCCTAAAAGCTAAAATTCTACTAATATTAATGCGAAAATTTACAATTATGTCATTAAGCGACACGGAAGTGCTAGTCTTAGCACTGCCATCCAAAACTACACGGAGTTTTAGTAGTAAGCTTATCTTCTCTAATAACTCCGTGGTGCGGGATAACGTACGAAGGCTGGGTCTCGTCAGTGTCCGCAGGCGCAGGTGAGATGTAACCTTTATCTAAATATTCGTTGACAACCTCATCATAGGCTTGCTTTAACTTTGGAGACGCCTGCATCTTTCGTTCTAAACAAAGAAAGCGTCTTTCAGCGGATGCACGGGAGTCGCCGAGCGAAAAAATATCTCCCTTGAAAGGGAGCGCGACAACATAACGACCCTGCTCATCGCGAGTAGTCGTGCGACAATAAATCTCCTCAGCCATCTTGTCATCAGGGCTTAGGATTGGTGGGACATTGACCTCCTCAATCTCCCAAAACTTGCGGATGGTAGACTCCAGTGGCGGCTCGACGGTGCAACAGAACGAGGCAGTCGAGTGACTAAAACTATCCATAGAAGCGGGTGCAGAACCAATTATAACAAAACCCAGAACTGTTTCCAGGGCGTGCGGAGCGGGGTACGTCGGACCCCCTTGAACCTTACGTGATAACTGGAGGTGCGGGAGAATTGAAGCGCCGATCAATATATCGACGACTCCAGGAACAGCGTAAGTCTCATCAGCTAAAGGTAAGTCTTTAAATTTCGTTAATAAAGACGTGTCAACTGGGACGGTAGGCAACTGTTCAGTTATTTTATCCGTAACGAACGAATCCATGTCAAACCAAATTTTATTATTAAAACGAGATCCAAACCTCGTTTTAACTGTGCCATGAACAGCTGACCGTAAACCTCCAAAACCCGTCACCACTGAGTAGGTTGAACGCCTATCAACATTGAAACCAAGACGTTGACAACAATCTTGAGTAATAAAATTACTTTGCGAAGCGCCATCTAATAGCGCTCGAACAATGTGCGGTTTACCTAATGCATCAACAATAACCACGCGAGCGGTCGCAAGACAAACCGTAGTGAGGGCAGCACTAGCGGAGAACGAACACAAGGTGACGTCATTCGTAGCGGTCCCCGGGCAGGCCGGAGCGCGTGCGAGCTCGGGCTGCGGCTGCGGCGCAGGCTGCCGCGCGTCACCGCTCGACGAACCAACTGTGCTCACCTTGGATGCGGCATTACTATTTTCAAAATGAAGCAAAGTGTGGTGTCTCGCTTGACATTTGCGACAACCATTTCCACTATTACATAAACCCACGCGGTGTTTAGTACCGAGACAATTAAAACAAAGATTATTAGCGCGAACAAATTTATAACGATCACTAGGCGACAATTTTAGGAAACCAGGACACTTGTACAGTTGCGAGTGATGAGTACTACACAAAGAGCAAACAGATGATTGTACACGTGCTGGTGCGGTATTAACATAAGTATGGGTTGACCTCGGTGACCTCGATGAGGCATCTATTTTGCGTTCAGAAGTAACAACCTTCTTCGCGCCTTCATGTTTCGATGAAGAGCGTTGCAATACCTTTATATGCTCGCGAACAAAACTTTCTAAGTCTTCGAACTTAGGAATTTTACTGCCGCGATGATCCGACTCAAACAAACGAATGGTTTCGGAATCTAATTTCTTTAAACCCATATACAAAAATACGAAGTCGCAGAGGTCATCGATCTTCAAGTTCTTTACGGCGCGAACAGCTGACGCGAAAGTATCTAGAAATTTCTCTAAGTTTTGATCGTTACATGCCGTAATAGATTTCAAATCAAACATCTGATCCAAATAGGCGTTAGCTACCGATCTTTTATCCTCATACTTAGCTTTCAAAGTATTTAAAATTAAATTATAATTCCCGGCACTAAACGTAATTCCAGCGCAAACGGTTATAGCTTTACCAGTCAATTTTTCAACAAGATAATGCAATTTTTCGTGATCTGTCAACGAATCGTTCTTATCTATTGTATTCTCAAAACTATCTATAAATCGACACCAATTGCGAATGTTACCATCAAATTCGGGTATTTGAATTGGTGGCAACTTAGGTCGGTCGCGAGTGGGGTTGGGTCGGTCAGACGGCTTCTCCAAACTCCTCGCGACGCGCTTGATACGACAATACAAATCGTCAAACGACGACAAGGCTTGATAACTCACTGAGTAATCGGGATTCAAATTCAACTCTAAAACGTTGATGTCATGTACTAAGGTTTCGAAATCCGCGCGTAGACTATCTAAGTTTTCTATAGAACACAAGAACGAATCTCTGATGACCAAATCAGAGGTTTTAAGTGCATTATCATAAATCGATTGTACGCGAGAGTAAATCATTTCTTTTTTAGCGTATAAAAGTTTCAATTGAACCTTACCGGTCTTATCAACCTTTGGGGACATGTTTACAATTAAATCTCAAACTAAAGTGCGGTAAATAACAAATATGAAATGACTTAATCTTAGCGGTACAGAGCAGCGAGGCGGCGCGAGCGATAACCGTAGGTAGGTAGGTACTTATGACTGCCAGTGCAAGCTTGAACTAACGCGCATAGCAACAAGGTCGTACCTACGCGATGGTCGCTGTCTAGGTTCAACTATTATTTCAGAGATTAAGTATTGCGTAATATCTATTCAAATTAAAATACTTTCGTATGAATTGGGATGAGATGCGAGCGAGGTAGGTACAGCCACGTGTCCACCCACGCAGGTACTAGGCAAATACGACGCGAGCCGAGAACAACGTAATTGAAAAAAACAAAACAAAGCCAAATGCGTTAGGTATTACACTGTGCCTATGCACTAGGGTGTCTGAGTATACCTAAGATCTAAGCCTAAATGTCTGGATGCGGGGTTTTCTACTAAAATAACCAGGCACTTAGGTGCGGTGCGCTCATTCCCATTAGAATAATAACAAAATACGAACTACGGCTAAGAATCCGGCTCGATCCGGACCAAAAATGGTGGCGCATGGCCGAGTGCGGTAATGGACTGTATTGCGGGAAGTAGCTAACTGTTCCATTGACGCTTTACACACAAAAGACAGGTGGTCGGGTTGCCGCGGGAGTGATCCAAGCAATGAATGCAACCCGAGAAATTAGGAGAGGATGCACTAACCTTCACGACACACGTGTTTTCATCGCAGCCGGTACACGGATCTTCTCTTCCTTGCTCAGGAGCTGCCGTCAGCATCACTAGATCACTTGAGGAACACACGAGAGGCACAATCCGATCGGTAAAGGTCTATGAAGCGGTAAAATGTAACAAATATTAATCATTTTTGAGAGACGCGAGCGCGGTCCGTCATCACGCTGGCTAGTTCAAAGCGAGACTGAGTGTCTATATTTCACAAATGGCGGACGGAAGCCACATCTATGGTTAGTGCGGAAGGGGACACGGGTATAAAAGGAGTGTGTTTCCGTGTCAAAAATACAGTTTCTACTTCGGCGCAACCACAACTGGTTACGTACTACTGCATCAAATACTTATACACCACCAGGAACTACAGATTATGAAGACATCATAAACTTTCAAATCATTCAGGGCCAGTGGAGGTCCGAAATTAATGAATTACCGAGTATTCGTCGCTCGAGAATTAATAATAGATCGAAATTAATAGCAGAGAAAATGCGTGATAAATATAAAAATTATTTCAATGACGACGGAGCAGTTGCATGGCAAAATTATATGATTAGGTAATTATAATTACCTAGTAGTAATTAGAATATAAAAGGGAAGAGAAAAATAAAGGATAGTAAATTTTGTGGACCCTGACTGGTTTGGAATGTGCCTTGTGCCTTTGTAATTATAATTTGTAATAAAATACTTACCAAATTACTTGATGTTTCCTTTTCTTTAAGATTAATTATTTTCATAATATAATCCATAGAATCGAACCATTTGATAGATGGTTTATAGATCTCATCAGTGCCAGATCCACTTTTTTTGCTCTTTTCAATTTTCAATAACTCCTGGTTATACGTTGAGCGTAAATTTTTGATTTTTTTTGTAACTTCATTCATGTTTTGTAAATTGCATTCCAAGCGGATGTGTTCTAACGACGCTTTACGCAAATCTCTGTTCTTGTAATTAGGATCCAAACAATTCCATAAGTTCGTTTGATTCTTGTATAGCTCCACAAACTTTATATTTTGATCGGATGTCCACCTTTCCGCCATTTTGATGTCAACGCAAGAAACCTACAAAAACACTGCACCGGCGGCGTGGGCCCGAGCGTACGAGCTACTGTCATTTCGCGAAATCATGCGAGTTGACGACCGAGCGACGTGCGAGTGGCGTGGTGGGGGAAGGCCAGTTGCGAGTAAAAACAAAAAATGTTGAAGTAACTCGCTTGCGAGCAACTGTCCCACTCGCACATAACAGTTACTCGTATGATGCGGTCACACAGTGCGAGCTATTGCACCTCAGTAACTGACACGGTCAGCTCGCATGCTAGCTCGCACCGTGTAACCTAGGCTTTAATCTGTGTCATCATCAGTAGCAGGGGCAGTTGGAACTTTTGCAGGTGTTGTAGCAACTTGTTCTATTAAAGCCTCTCCTATTTTTAACTTTAATGCTGTGCAGCTCTTTCAAAATTGCGGATATTATTGAAACTGTTGTTCTTAAATCGAGGATCCAGAATTGTAGCCTCGCAAAGTAACATGTTACTTTCAATGCCCCCAAATCGCTGCCTTAACTGAGATTTTAATGTTTCAATAAGGCTAGCAATCTCAACTAATTGCTGATTGACAAATTTGTCCATTTTTAACTGTATTAATATACAGTAAACTATGTATTTAGACGCAGAAACATATTTTTCGTGTATGTTCATAGTGTTTCGTATGGTTTTCCATTCATTTTGATTTAAAATTAAATCAGATCGCATCAAGGCAATTGTAGAAATAATAGCATCTTTGTTTTTATAAAATCTATCAAGCATATCAAAGGTATAATGTCCTTGAATTTCTTTTAATTTTTTTTTTACACTTGGTGTGCTTCGGTGAAAAAATTCTACAATTTTTTTGACTTTATTGATCGTCGCGCTTACCGACCGCAATGCGGCTTGAACAACCAAATTTATTGAGTGTGCAAAGCACCCAATCGATCGCCAGCCTCCTATGCGAACTGCACTCATAGTGTTTGCCGCATTGTTGGTGACAATGACTCCAATCGACCGATGAATATTTCGCTCGCGAATTTTTTCTTGTAAAAATTCTCTTAAATTTTCACTTTTATGCTGGTCCAATGATCAAGGATTTTTTCACAAAATCTTTAATAAACATATTTATAGGTCTTAGAATGCCGGCAAATGATAACTAATGCATATTATTGATCCAATAGTAAACAAACTGCGTTTTTACTTGGTCATGTCATCTATGTAACTAAACTACTATCTTTGCAAGTCACTTTGACTTTGACATCAGTTCAAGATTCAATTCGAATTTGTGAACTCTGGTTTCCCTTCATAACGCATAAATTCGTATTTAAAAAGTATTTTAGAAGCGAAATACATTTGAAGAACGTAAAAAGAGGGCCAACAAAAGGCAGTAGGATTCAGTATTATTTTTTTAACTTCAATTGGTTTTTATCGTCTCCATTATATTTCTTTAGGCAATCTGGCTGATATAAACATAATGGAACAATAGACAAGCCTGAACGTACGAGTTCAAGTTATGCTGCTGCAACAGGACAGGTCAGCAGTGGCAGCATGTAAGTTATGATTTATTGTTAAGTATCTGAACATTATCTGACGTCCAGGCAGGCTCCTCTGTTTCTTAGGGTAGCAAAAACTGATATATGCCGCATTGTTATTGCGGTAGTAATCGACTAAAACCGAATTTCCCACCCCCTGGAAATTTTATTGTCATATATATAAGTACATAATATTTTTATTGACTAGATTTGGCATTCATGGGTGGCGAAGGTCAAGACAAAGGCCAGAAATATTCGCGACTCCATGAGGACAACAGGAGGTGGACCAGCTGTAGGACAGGAGACATTGACGTGGAAAGCAAAGTATAGTTGGGGCTGCCTCCATTTACGTTTTTGCCAAGCTTGAAGCGGTAAAATATGATTTAACTAACTAGTGCCCGCGGCCTTTGCATAGGATTTTGATCCCATTCCCGGAACTCATAGGCATCTTTTCAGCTACATGGTGGCTCAGTTGGTCAGAGCATTCCCCTGAGGATTTTCTGTCTTAATCAATTATTAGTATGATATATAATTATTGTTATTTTTACCTTTGCCGAACACCTCGCCATCTGCTTCGATAATGCTGCCACTTGATGTATCTCCTCACCTGGAGGTTCAGCAGCCACAACCAACAACGCCGGTTCGTCGACAATCCAATCCGCCGACACTCGGCGTCGGGGCACAACCCGACTCGTCCATATCGCCATCCCCATGACAATTTAGTACAAGTTCTACAAGAAAGTAATAGGAGCTTGCAGAAAACTATTCGACATAGTGCTGAGGCGATTGCTGCTGCTTTGAGAGACAGCAGTGCAATCATAGCAGCACATAACTGCAGCCACAACGTGAACCAATAAAATAATGTTGGACCATGGTTCATTTTATTTTTAGTGACCTGTGGTCTTTTTTTTTATTTTTTTATAAATAGACCTCTAATTTTTTTTTTATTGTACACCAATTTAATTTTAATGCAATTGAAAATTAAAACTAAAACTATTATAAGATAGCTACTAAAATACACTAAAATAAAATAAACATAAAAATTACATACATAATGCGTCATGAAATTCCTCCGCATCCTCACCGACCGGTAACGTACCCAGAAGGCTGGCAGCATTGCCACGTTGAATGGCAATGCTTATCCTCTGTGCAAGATAATAACCAGCCTTCTGGTCACGCGTAGCGTCGATCAGCTGCTTTGCCAAGTCTTTATATAGGGACCGAGCACTTGGACCCCATGTCCCTAACGTTTCAACCCCAAACGGCTCAAAAACATAATCACCTGTCAGGTTACAGTATTTGCGCCTTTTGAGGTTTTCCGCAGATGCAGCAGCAGCACCGGCACACCCTGCTGTGCTTGAAAGATGTGAAGGCGCAAGAGTGTCGACGCACGTAGCGTCCCACACCAAAGGTCTACCCATCTTCCAAGGTAGCAACGACATACCATCCGGTCTCTTGCCATCGCTACGCACCAGCCCTTTAGGTTCATGAATGGCTGGCACGCCAGCGGTAACTAGAGCACGGCGGATAATGTCGTTGATGCAGGCGTGTCGCGGTATACGCCCAGCGCTTCTGCTGCATGAAAGGCCATGGTGCCCAAGACTGTCGACAGCTTCACCGCAGTGGCAATGATGCGGAGAAATGCACGGCGCTCCTAAGCGAAGGCAAGTGGCAAGGCGGAAAGTAGTATCGTCCAACATAGTACACATGGAACGCATCATCAAAGTCTTTTCAGCGTCGTAAACAAGGAACACCACTTGAAGGATATGAAAATGTATTTGCCATGCCACAGATGCTATAGGCCGTATATATACAGTACATCCTAATAACGATGAATGTTATTATCTTAGATTGTTATTGGTGAATGTTCCTGGTCCGACATCTTTTCAACAATTGAGAACAGTTGATGGACATCTGTGTGCGACTTACCGTGAGGCGTGTCAATTATTACGGTGGCTTGAAAACGATTCGCATTGGGATCTTCATCGCCGCATCAAATTCGCACACTGTTTGCGATTATAATATTGACATGTTTCCCCTCAAATCCGAAAGATTTGTGGATGAAATATCGGGATGACATGTCTGAGGATGTGTTGCATCGCGTGCGTTGTGAAACTTTGAATCCTACATTGGAAATTAGAGATTTACAATGACACATTGAGCATAATAGAAGATATGTGTTTGTTGATGGCAAATAAAGTATTGTCGTGTTTGGGCCTGACAGCACCCAATCGTGCTATGCAAGATGCATTAAATCATGAGTTGCAAAGAGAACTCCAGCACGATACTCAAGCTATGACCGAAGCAGTTCGCACAACTGTTCCGTAATTGAACGAAGAACAAAGGATTGCGTACGATCGTTTGAAACAAGCTGTAAACAGTGGGTCTGGGGGGATTTACTTTCTTGATTCTCCTGGGGGTACTGGGAAAACGTTCCTAATTACATTGCTATTAGCAAAGATCCGATCGCAAAATGAGGTAGCCCTAGCGTTGGCTTCATCTGGAATAGCAGCAACTTTATTAGAAGGCGGACGAACTGCACATTCAGCCTTAAAATTACCATTAAACATGTATATCAACGAAACGCCAGTTTGCAACATGGCCAAAAATAGCGCTATGGCGAAGATTCTCCAAGTATGCAAATTGATAATTTGGGACGAATGCACAATGGCCCACAAGAGGTCGCTGGAGGCACTAGATAGGACGTTAAAAGATTTACGTGATAACCAAAACATTTTTGGTGGAGCCATGATACTGTTGTCAGGTGATTTTCGTCAGACTCTTCCAGTAATTCCTCGATAGACTGTTGCTGACGAAATAAAAGCATGTCTAAAATCATCAAATTTGTGGCGGCACGTAAAGACACTACAATTAAGTTTACAGCAAAAGTATCTTCTTTCCTTCCCCTCCCCACTCTTCAGAGCACGCCACTGCCACTGCAGGACAATCTCAATATCCTAGGTATGAATGTTCGCTGCAACCTGAATAACAAAAACTACATCGAAAGCATCATCAAAACAGCCTCACGAAAACTCGGAGTCCTGAACAGAGTGAGAAGATTTTTCACGCCGGAGCAGCGGTGTCTTCTATACAAGACACAAATTCGCTCCTGTGTGGAGTACTGCTCGCATCTCTGGGATGGTTCAGCAAAGTACTTACTAGATGCTCTCGACAGGTTGCAGCGACGTGCGGTCCGCATCATTGGGAATCCCGAGATCACGAACACCCTAGAACCTTTACAGCTGCGTAGAGATGTTGCGTTCATGGCTGTGTTTTACCGTCTGTACCATGGGGAGTGTTCTGATGAGCTCTTCCAATTAGTCCCACCCTCCCCTTTCCTACACAGGACAACACGTGCAGGTCTTAGATGTCATCCGCACACGGTGCAAAACATCCGATCAAGAACCAAGCGGTTCGGAGACTCTTTCCTCTGTCGCACCATTAAGGCCTGGAATTCATTACCAGCTCACGTGTTTCCTTCTTCCTACAGTCCCGGGTCCTTTAAGCGGGGCGTGAAAAAGCATATGATAAGGCCGTCAAGCTGAGTGTCACCATTGTCACACGGTATGTGTAAGTAATGGTGACCCTCTTTTCTGGGACTTTGCCTTCAGCTTACCATCAGGCAAGGCGAAGTCCAATTGACGTGTCCTATATAAAAAAATAAAAAAAAATAACTACTAACATGCGAGTGTTTTTGCAACAAGATCAAACTGCGACTGTGTTTTCGAAGCAGTTGCTGGATATTGGCAATGGTAAGGTCGCAGTTGACAGCTCGACCTGATTAATGACTTTTCCCACAGATTTCTGTCACTTCACAGAATCGAAAGAGGAGCTTATTCAGCGTGTTTTTCCGGACATTAAACAACAATATAATAACCACGATTGGCTAAGTGAACGAGCAATATTGGCAGCAAAAAACAAAGATGTCGATGATCTCAATGCTACCATTCAGAATTTCCTTCCAGGAGAGTTGTTTACGTACAAATCAGTTGACACGGCTACAAACCAGGATGACGTAGTCAACTATCCTACAGAATTTTTAAACTCATTGGACTTGCCTGGACTACCACCACATAATTTGAAATTAAAAGTAGGGTCAGTTGTCATCATGCTGCGTAATATTAATCAACCTCGACTTTGCAATGGAACGAGATTGGTTGTGAAGAAACTCATGAATAACATCATCGAAGCTAAAATAATCAAAGGAAAATACAAAGGAGAGGATGTCTTAATCCCACGAATACCTATGATTCCAACGGATTTGCCATTTGATTTTGAAAGGTTGCAATTTCCCGTGTGTCTAGCTTTTGCGATGACCATAAATAAATAGCAAGGCCAATCGTTGCAAGTTTGCGGAATAAACTTAGAGTTTCCCTGTTTCGCACATGAACAATTATATGTTGCGTGTTCGCGTGTCGAAAAACCAACATCCTTATTTATTTACGCACCGCAAAAAAAAACTAAAAATATTGTCTACCAGAAAGCACTATATTAATTAACTGTATATATGTACAGCAGTGGACATTTATTGGCCGATATCATGATGATGATGATAACTGTGTTGTATTTAATTTAAGCAAAGATTTGTTTATCATGTTCACAGTCCAGAAACGAGCACATCCAAGAAAATTTTAAATTTTTGTATATGGAGTGTATAAATATAAATAAATGACTTAATATGTATATAATATGTGCATTTGGATCCTTACAATTATATAATAATATGTTGTATATATCTAAAATAAAACTCAATTTGATACAACATTTTTTTTTATTTCAAAATATATTAAGCACTCTTCTTCTTTTTCTTATCAAATTATGCCTTCCATCTTTGCTTGACGATTATTTTGCCAATGTCAACGTGTATTAGTGACTCTTTATTTCCATCAACTTGGCTCCATGTACTTGGGAACCACTTGGCTCGCCAGGACATGATAATATGGCGGAAGTACTAGGCGACTCGGACAAATCTGATTCGATCAGAACATTATCAATGTTGAGCTGCTGGCTGTCTTCAATAACATCAATATCTACCAGAACATTCTTGATGTTGGGCTTTTGGCTGTCTTCAATAACTTGAATGTCCTGTATGTCTTCGGCCGATAAATTTAATTCACAGAATGTCTCCTCAGATGATGAAGATGGCATTGTAGAAACGTGTTTTGGTTTAGATAGCAGCTTTTGTTTAAATATATTTTTTTGTACTTTTGCCCTGTTCACGCGTATTATTCGTTCTACATTCTTACCACACTTGGTACAAAATCTGAAGGTGTCAGCGATTATGTTGTAGCATTCGTCGCATCTTAATAATAATTTAATACAACCTGGACAGTTATTATTTTTGTTCTGCCGTTCCATCCACTTTTTACAACAGGGACAATGCATTTTAAGGAGTTGAGGGATATATAGCTTCACTATAACTTCTGGAAAATAGTTTTAAAATATCAACAATTTAAATATTATAGTTGTTTGAATTCTTTATTTTCTCGATGACAACTGTAGTTTGATAGTTATAGTCAATGATATTACATAAAAAAGAGGCAGATATGTTACTATAGCGCGCGTCTGGTGAAGACGTGAAAACGTCCCAATTGGGACGTATCGCATTCAGTGCATGTCTTGCAAACGCCGAGTTGTCACGTATGTAAGTGCTTAATAAAATTGCAACAAAATGCCATCGTGTGTTTTTAAAAAATGTACAAATTACGACACTAAGATTAATAAAACACAAGGGATCTCCTATCACATGTAAATACATAAAATATTACCGATTTATTAGTGTTTTCTAATTAAATTAGTTTAATAATATTCTTAAAATAATGGCGGCAGAAAAACGAGACAAAAATATTTTTGAAATGAGTACGACAAGGACACAATAACACTGCACGCATAGATTATCAGTACAGATGGGACATTTTCACTTTACTGCCTACTAAAGTAATAATTGACCTGCTGTTCCGTTTCATTTGTTATTTAAAAGTTTGTAATCACCAGTATTAAGGTATATCGCGACATATCGATTAAGTCAGGACCATATTGAATTTTTTTTTGGTATCATTCGACGCCCAGGTGGTTACAACAGCAATCCGAACACCATTCAATTTAAAGGATTGTACAAAAAAAATTTCAATCATCTAGAGTTACGTAGTGCTTTTAGTGGCAATTGTATTCCTTTGGAAAATATTCCCGTACTTACGTGCTCATCATCAGGAATCATAAATATTAATTCGTCGTCACGACTTCCTGTTTTACACGAAACTGATAATATTGTAGATGTCCTTACATCCAGTGATAAAAATTCGGAAAACAATACTAATATTCTTGCTGGAATGCTTAGTAACGAAAGTTCTTCAGAATCGGCTTAACAAATAACAAGCTATATTTCTGGTTGGATTGCACGAAAATTAGCAAAAACTTTAAAATGTGAAACCTGTGTTGATACCTTGTACACTAATGAAAAATTGTGGTTCCACAAATTAATAACAATTAGAGATATGGGAGGTTTATGCTATTCATCAGAAGATTTGTTTTCCGTTTGCTTACAGTCAGAAAGTGTTATTAAATCTCATTTGAATGAAAAGGGAGTTCATTTTGTAAATAATGAAGATGTTGATAAGTTAAAGTATCGAATTTTAAAAAAGTTTTTAAGCTCCAACATATTTCACTCGCTTTTAGACCATTCAAAGCAACAAGCACCGTCTTTTAATCATCGCGTAAATTTAATTAATAATTAAAAAGCAGTATATTTGTCAATTATTATTTAAATTTAAATAAAAATTGACAAATATACTGCTGTTCGTCTTCATTCTGCTCATAAAAATAATCCCGAAATAAAAAAACTTTCTAAGAGGCAGAAAAGAAATAAATAAAATTTATTCGAAGGCGTTTAATTTTTTATTAATTATCGTTTTGTTTCTTAATTATCATTTAAGAATAAGAATAAGAATAAATTTATTTCAATAAAGAGTTTTACAATATTGTTTGTGGGAGCTCCTTTTAAGCAAAAGATGCTTGTGTTAGGAAACTCCGCTCTTCCATGAATATTAACTAAATTAACATAATATACCTCTTCATAAATAATTTATATCTAATGGTTATATGTGTGTTGTGTGGGTGTGTGTGTTGTGTGGGTGTGTGTATTGGGTGGGTGTGTGTGTATTGTGTGGCTGTGTGTGTTGTGTCGGTGTGTGTGTTGTGTGGGTGTGGGTGTGAGTTTGCACGAGGGTGTGTAGTAGTTGCTCAATTTAATGTTGATTATATTTTATGTTCACAGAGTGCTTCCGTGTCTTCATATGAGAGTGGTTTTTACCAATTTATTATACATTTTTTACATTCATAATATAACTTTGAGTATATGTCTATCTGTTTATTTATCTTATTATATAGGTAACTTGATCTTATTTTATATTGTATACTAGCAAACTTTGTGTTGGCTATGTGTGTCTGGGCAACATTGGGTGTTCTTCTTTTATTAGCCGTTATGCCTGGGTCAAAAGGTAACGTTTTATGCTTTTTTAATATAACTTGAGTGATGTATAGCTTTCTCACCGACAGTACACCACTTACTTGGTAGAGAGCAGCAGTAGGAAATCTCATTTTTTAGAAATGCATAATTTTCAGCAAGGAACGTTGAGCTCGTTCTACCTGTATAAATTTTGATTTGGCTGCTCCACCCCAAACACTAATACAGTACATTAGGATTGACTGTGCTAGAGCGATGTATATCCGTGTTAAAAGGTTATTGTGAGTTTTGTTGTCAGTTGTGTGTTTCGGTACAACGTGCCTAAGTGTTTTAAAAATCCAGCTCAATTTACGAACCCTGGTTGCAACTTGCTCCAAATGGGGGAACCATGAAAGTATTTGATCGAGGATCACTCCTAAATATTTAACTTCAGTAACTTTATTTATTAAAACACAATTACATTTATCCGTATAGGCAGCACCACATGTGTGAATTCTAATACTGAATTCGTTTTTTGGCTGAGTGATATTATATATTCCAAAGCATACGTAATTTGTTTTAGTAGCATTCAGGGTTAGTAGATTACCGCTCAGCCACTCAGCTATGCAAGCCATACCAGCCTCAGTATTCTGTTTAACTTCACCCCAACATTTACCATGAAAAACTATGGCTGTGTCATCGGCATAGCAAAATATCTTTGCATTTTGTATAATTAGGCTACACAGATCGTTTATATAAATTAAGAAGAGAGTAGGGCCTAACACACTCCCCTGAGGCACGCCACATGTTACTTCTGCAACCTCACTAATAAGAGAATCTATTTTCATACTTTGTTTTCTGCTTGTGAGGTAGTTCTTGAAAAGTTCTAGTGCGATACCTCTGATCCCAGCTTTTTCTAATTTGTTTACAAGAATGGGAATAGAGACCGTATCAAACGCTTTCTTAAGATCCAAGAAAACGGTCAAGCATTTATACTTGCTATCCAGACGTTCTGTTATTAGGGAGGTCAAAAAAATAACCGCATCTTCAGTAGATTTACCTTGTCTAAACCCGAATTGTGAATCACTTAGAATTTTAAATGTGTTTAAATAATTTATTAACCTGGTATTCATTATTTTTTCTAGAATTTTAGATATAGTTGTTAAGACGGATATAGGGCGATAGTTATTGATGTCATCTCCACTGCCACTCTTATACACGGGTGTGATTATAGATTGCTTCAAAGAGGTAGGGAAAGTGCCTTTTCTAAAACATAAATTGACCAGATGGGTTATCATGGGAGTAACTTCTTTGTTTACAGCTTTTATACCTCCTCTACACTACTCGCAAAGTTCCTCGGCGAAGTTACTCTAGAAAGTTGACCGAGGTCCGAAGTGACACGCTACACACTCGTTCAACTTCGCGAGGAGCTCATTCGCGCTGCGGTGCCAGCACCCTGCGGATGCTCTTTAACATGGACGCTCAAGTAGCAGCTGCCGTAGCAATGTGCACTCTCGCGTATTATAACTACGTGCATATTCTTCACACGAAGAAAACTAAAAAGAAAAGGAGAAAAAGAAGATGGTGGATGATTGCCATGCATCGGAACAGAACAAGGTTAGTAGAACTTTCGTGCGCTTTGCATGTTTGACGTCGACTTTACTTACCTACTATTCTTTTTTCTTTATTTTATTGTATTTTTTTACAGACGTACAATGGAGGAACAATTTCTTGAGCTCATACAGGAACCATCTGGGGAATTTGAAAATTTCCACCGAATGTCATTGGACGATTTTAATTTTTTGCTTGCTAAAGTCGAACCTTTAATATCTAAACAAGACACTCATCTAAGAGAAAGTATACCTGCCAAGATACGATTATCAATCACCTTGAGGTTTTTAGCGAGTGGTGACAGCTATAGATCAATGCACTATTTATTTAAAATTTCAAGCCAGTCGATATCATAAATTGTAGTCGAAGTCTGTAAAGCACTGAACGAGGTTCTGAGGAATGAAATAAAGGTATTTTTTTTAATTTAGAACATTTATTTATTCTAAGTTGAAAAATAAAGGTAGGTCAGGTGTTTACCTGTATTGATATATCAATAATAACAAGTTAAAAATAAAGTAATGAGTACATTACGAGTTATAATATGCCTGATATATTACATCATTATTATGTGTGTTGTCGTCTGGAGAAACGGATTGAGTTTGCGTATCTGGTATATGCAAAATATATTGACCGTCATTAGACTGATCTGAAAGTGGCCCGGGGGGTATCATTACAGAATAAACGGAAGTCATTTCCTGAGAAACTGATCGACTTTGGGCTTCTGGTACAACAATTTTATCGCTTATAACACGTATCTTTGAAGAGCGTTGACAAGCGGTATTTTTGTTTAGTTTCTGGGTGCAAGTGTGTTGACTTTCATTGAACTGATCTAATGATGGCTCTGAATATGATGAGTGTGGCCTGGGAGATAATGGTGTAGCATCATAATAAACGGCATTATTTGCAGATACGGGCCGTTTCCTTACTGAAGTTAATGAATTATATGGTGTAGACTGGGGTGTAGAGGAACGAAAAGATTCAACTGATGGAGATCTTTCAAAACATGATCTCCGAAATAATGCATGAATTTCAAACATCAAATCCTCTTTTTTGTGTTCAGGCAACTTCTTTAGTTTTTTGGCAATCAGTTTGCCGAATATATCACACTCGTCTTCAACCTCGCCACTATCCTTTGCTGACTTATTATTTATTATTTTATTTAAATTATTAAAAGCTTCGGTCATCTGTTTACTGGCGACTTGCAATTCTGGTGGGTTGTCGCGCCGCCGGATGGTGTGTTTAGTTTGTGATGGCGATGGCTCTATCGAATTTTGTTCTTTCGGAGTCGGAGAAGTAATTGGTTCGGCCTCTGAAGCATTATAAATATTATTTTCTCCCTGAGTTGAATCAGTTTTTTGATCCTGAAATAAAAAGCAGAGATTATTAGATAGATGATGACCTATTTGGTATTGGCATTGACCGCGCACTTTTATTATGATCAGAATATTTTTTTTACAAAATAAACTTTTTATTTACAGATGCCGGAAAATGAGCAGCAGTGGTTAGAAATCGAAGACGGATTTAAGGATAATTTTCCACATGCCCTTGGCGCAATGGATGGAAAGCATATCGTTATACAATGTCCAGTTAACTCTGGTTCTGAATACTTCAATTATAAGAAGACATTCAGTTTAGTGTTATTAGCTTTAGTCGACAGTAACTATAACATTATGTATGCTGACATTGGTAGTCAAGGGAGGATCAGTGATGGAGGTGTATTTAAAAATTGTTCGTTATGGCAAAAAATTGCATCTAACAGACTTAGTCTTCCTAAACCACGTTCATTATCCAATACTGATACTGTCGACATTCCCTACGTTTTTTTGGCTGATGGAGCGTTTGCTTTACATAATAATATAATGAAACCATATCCTGGCAACCATGCTATCAATTCACCGAAACGAATTTTCAATACGCGCTTGTCGAAATCTCGAGTAGTAGTTGAGAATGTTTTTGGTATTCTATCATCCAAGTTTAGAATATTCAGAAAGCCAATTGATTTGGATATCCATAATATCCCAGTTATTACAATGACATGTCTCTTATTGCATAACTTTCTCAGAAAAAGTTATAAATCATCATGTATATATATGCCTCCCGGTACTGCAGATATATATGATGACAACGGAGTTTTACTTCAACCCGGATCTTGGCGGAACGACGTTGATGGTAACTGTGCATTGAGAGACATTAGACAAGTGCCACGCAGATCACCATTATCTGCCGTTCAGATAAGAGATTACTTTACAAATTATTTCAACAGGTTATATACACAATGTGGGTAGCAATAATTTATACTTTTTTAATAATTGAAAATAAAAAAAATTACCGTGGTTATTGTTGGTTTGCATTTAAACACCGTTCCCAAAAATCTGTTCATAAAATCGAATGCAAACCAAACTGGACGATAAACATCGTCGGCGCCGGCACCAGACTTTAAAGAAGCTTCTATTTTTCTGTGGTAGCCCCTGTATGTTGCAAAATGCGATTCTTTTTTTTTCCTAATTCCTCTACGGGTATTTCGAAGATTTCCCGGATACGCTCCCAAGCATCATTAAGTTTTTTTTTGTCCTTGTGACATTTCTCATTTGGGTCCCAAATAATTGTCTCTGCTTGTATTGATTCAAGGAACAACATAATTTGCTCCTGTGACCACTGTGTACCGTTCATAATTGTATCACGCCTCTTTAAAATATTAAATCACGCACACGTGTATTCGCAACGAACGTCTCGGAGCGTACTGAAGTCGACCAAGTAGTGTAGAGAGGCACTTCGTGAGCGCGCTTCGGGTAACTTCGAGCCCTTTGACTCGGGCGCAAAAACCGACAACAAACGGAAGTCGCCCGAGGCGAAGTAAAGTTCGACGAAGTAAGCCGAAGTGCCTCTCTACACTATTGTATTCGTCTAACCTCGTTCAACTTTGCGAGTAGTGTAGAGGAGGCATTAGAAATTTAGTGGAGATGTTATCATATCCTGGTGCACTGTCCGATTTTAAACTTATAAGCATTCTATACACCTCATCAGGGTCAGTTTCAAGTAACACCATAGAATTAGGTTGAGTGCCTACATCAGATATGTCCAAGCTTGCCTTTGTGTTATAATGAATTTGTTGCGATAGTTTCGTCCCTATATTTACGAAATATTCATTAATGTAGTTTACTGATTCTAGGGGGGACGATTTTAAAGTCAATAATTCGGTGTTATTGTTTTTAATTTTGTTTGTGTAAGTTATATTTTTTATGTTTTTCCAAAGTGATTTGTTATTGTTGATTGAATTTGTAAGCAGTTCTCTTTCATACTTCCTTTTTAGTTTTTTAATCAAATTGTTACAAAAATTTCTGTAGCGCATATATGTAATTTTTAAGATTGTATTGTGTGGTTCCTGACTTACTTTCCTTTGGACATTATTGCGGTTTCGTATACATCGTAAAATACCACTAGTAATCCAAGGCTTAGTAATTTTCTTGCTGCTAGAAATATTTACCGTAGTGGAGCTATGTTTAATTGATTCTGACAGAATTTTTATAAGTAAGGTACATAGTAAGTTAGGGTCCTCACAAGAAAGTAGTTTTATTATATTATTTTCTTGCAAATACTTAGCAGCTTCATTATAGTCGGTAGTAGAGGCTGTTTTAGGGGTAGATACATATTTTAGTTTTGTTAATACTAACAAAGTGGTATAGTGATCAGTTATGGTAGAAGTCAAGACAAAAATGGAGACAGACGTCTTACTTTTATTAATTTTGAGCATGATATGATCCAAGCAGCTTCCCTTCCTGGTGGGGATAGTGTGCCCCGTCAGAATGCCATGAATTGACAACATATTGACATAGTTCACTCTATTTGAATATTCATGGGCTCGTTCATCTACCTTAGGTAAGAGATTTATATTTATGTCACCCGAGATCACAACATTTTTTTTGAGTACATAAGGTATCTAAGTGAGCGTTTAGGGAATTTGTGTTCGAGGGTGATCGGTAAATACACAGGATAATATTGTTAAGTATATCTAGTTGAAGGCAGGACGCTTCAGACAGGCTTATTTCTTTGACTTTTGGTTTAAGCGTGTTTTTGACATAAACAACGACTCCGTCATTTTGATTCAACTGTCGTAAGGTGGCGTATTGATGATAGTTTTTAAGTTGTGGAATCGGTTTATTCTTTTGTAATCTACATTCAGTTAATATAATTATGTCAATCTGAAATGCAGAATCAGATAGCGATACAATAAAATCATCGAAATTAGAGTACACGCTTCTAATGTTTTGTGATACCACCGTAAGATCATTTTTAAATACATGAATGTATTGTGAGAGCTGTGAGGGATCACATTCAATAGTGCGTGCAATTTTCATATTGTCGATCTCATCAACAGTTTGTAGATTTTCACTCATTCACAATGATTGTAAAGAGACTAAACGTCATTACCAGACTAAATAAATACTTTTGATAGTTATTGCATATGCAACGTGCGTTATATAGACTGTACGTTCCTATTAGTATGTAGGTTTGTGGTTTGGATGTCATTTTTAAGTGTATTTTTATCTGTGTGTATTGTGCTTTAATGTTTGTTGTTGTGAAGTGTGTTGTTGGATGTATGCATTTTATGTGTACGGTATTGTAATGATTTTGATTAATGTTATGTTGTAGATATGGTGTGGGATGTGCATGAGTAGTGTTTAGTGTTTGTATGAGTTTATTGTTTGTTATTGTGAAGCGTGTTGTAGAATGTATGAGTTTTATGTGTACGGTATTGTAATAATTTTGCATAATGTTATGTTGTAGATTAGATCTGGATAGTGTGTGAATAGTGATGTAAGTTACAGTTACATTACTATGTTGTGTAAACAATGATATGTTTTCAAGGTTTGTATTAAGATTTGAGGCTATGGATTTTTGGTTGTATGTAGGTACTTTGTATGATGATATAATAAAAGATTTTATGTGTTCAATAGTGTGAATATTGTGTAGATTCTTGTAGTTAGATGCGTAATAGTGCAAGTGAGAAAATATTTGTAATAGTGTTAGGAAATTTGAGCCTATAGATTTTTGTGAAAGGTTATTAGTATGTATGGTAGTTTTAAAAGTAAAAGTGTTTACATTATAAAATGCTAGTAGGTAGTAATTATACAGAAAATTAGGAAAATATAAGTTACATTTTTGAGTAGGTAGTCATTGCTGGAGTAATAGTGAGTGTACCTGGGCTTCATTTTGGATACAAATTGTTTTGGAAAAGTCATCCTTCCGTACGAATACCTTCCCATACGCAGTCCAACAGTATTTGTACTGTTTTGATTTCACGAGGTCCCGAGATAGGAAGAACAGGCGTGCTCCCTTTGCGGTCAGCTGTTCCGATATATAGATGGGAGAATCTTCGTTAGTAGTGAAGCCCAGGTGTTTTGCTTGTAGTTTATTTTTGTTTTTAATGTTGTACTCCTTGGCCATTTTTAATAGATCTGTTTTTTGTATAGTAGATCCAAATTCTATGATTATTGGTAAGTTTTTTCCCGTTTCACTTCTTCCTTTAAGTCTGAAGATATCTTTTATGTCTCGCGGGCAGATATCCATGTTGAGAGTTTTGGATAAATTCAATACGAGATTGATGAGAACTTCTCTACTTTCAGGGTTATTTTGTGGAACATTTTTGAGTTCAACACTAGACTTTCGTGCAACTTTTTGTAGATCCTCTATTTCGTCCTCTAGTATTGTTATGTACTCACGATCCTTTTTTGACTGGGACTCCAACAGCTCAATTTTTTTTCCGAAATTCCTCATTTTGAGAGGCCAGGAGCGAGACAGATTGTTCAATATTAGTATTAGTTTCATTTATTTTCTTTATATTGTTATTGATTTCTCTCAATTCCTTCCTCTGTTCAGTGATTAATTCCGACATAAACTCCTTCATTTCCAGTTTAAAGTTGTGTAGTTGTGTCGGTGAGATGATTTCTTCTCTGGGTCTTTTGTTGCGGAGAGAGATGTAATTAGGTGGCGTAAACTCATACATCTGAACATCCCTTTCGTTGTTAGTTGAGAGCTGAGGATCTGGTCCATCATTAGGAGTATTTTGTTGCATCAAATTGGGTACTGATAATGCTTTACCAGGGGGTGATCGCTTAACGGACATGTTCTCAAAATTATGCAACGATGTGGCGGGCGTATCTTGTGGAGAATAATGAGTAGGTTATTAATTACCCGGATTTTGTAGCAGTCACAGACGTAGCGGCCGTAGCTAGCGGCTGTCTCGCGTAGCAACACGACCGACCCGTAGTCTTCTCAAGTTACAATTCAACGAAAGACTAGAAAAAAAACTGTCGAAGTAGTGGTCATTCGAAGATGTGTCTTGTCTAAGTATTGTGAGGTAAATGACTGCCATATGACCTCTACAATTGGTTGTGGAAGTTAGACGGCAGTTTCATATCGAATTTCGGCCGCATCATAGTTAAGATTGGAAAACCGGCCCCAAATAAGTTGATAAGAAGGTCAGAGAATGATGATAATAATTCTGTGGCCATAGGTCAGAATGTGATAAATACAAATTCATTACTTTACAGGACAAGCAAATTAAATTATTGAGAAATCTTAAAGTGACTTATAAAATATGAGACACTCCGTATATAAACAAATTCTTTTTTTTAATTTAGGTAATGTATTACTAATTTGTAAAATGACTTAAAATTTATTGTGACAGTAATAGTATTCATGTGGTTATTTTTTTTAGAAACGGTTCCTCTTGTCACTCTGTGATCAAAAAAAGTTGGTAGTTATCATGATATGATCTTAAATGAAAATTAAATATGAGAAAAAATCTTTATTTAAATTGAAAAGACATATAGATAACATTGTGCTAAAAGCAGCATTAAGAAATAAGATAATAGACTTATTATTAAATCAATTTCTATTCAGACTCGGAATTATAATCACTAATGTGTGATGCTTCTACTACGTCATTGTCAGACTTAATCACATTTTTATAGAAATCATGGTACACTGGATCAATGTACTGTAATAAAGACATAACATCCTTATGCTTCTCTTTACTTATTAATAATGGCTGAATGTACGCCTTAGGAACATCCATCATTGGCTGATTATTTCGACTGGCTCTAGCTTTCCTCTTCATGTCACATTTTTTAAACTCGTCTTCCAGTCGCAATGAATACTTAAAAGAAAAGCAACAAGGATGTTCTTTCTCGATACGTATCCAAAATATACTACGCCACAGAAAATAATCGTTATTCTGATCTTTAGTCTTTTTTATAAACGACTGCTTTAAAATGCTTGAAAATGAGAAAATGTCGTCTTGTGACATTTCTATCACAGTGAACTTACTGCTGACCATTCTCACAAGCATGTACCAGTCATTTGGAATTGAAATTGTTCCATTATATTTCTTCTTGCACGCTCGATTAATGCATGGTCAGCATCACATGCTAAATGTGTGTGACCAGGAACTAGAAACTTGTGATCTATAGTCTTTAAACCAACTTTCTGTGTAAGTATGTAGTTATATACAACAGGTAATACGTTGTTACGGGTTTGCCCGGGACATGTATCTGAATAAATAATAACGTGTTCTGTTTCTTCGGGCAAACTCATTATGAACATTTTTAGGCAAGATGCTATCTCATCAGCACCACGTTGCGCGATACCTTCATGCCACATGAAGCAAGTAGTTTTCCCAGTGTTACAGTTTCTGACTGTAAAATTAAAAGTCCATAGCTTCCTTTTGTAAAATGCTACACTAGTATTTAAGTATGGTGTAGCGAGACACTGCCGTAAATCACACACAGCAACAACGATCTGGTAAGCATGGCACTGCACCAAGTGACGCGGTCCGTTTTATGATCCTCGGTCAAGTTATGTGGGATCCACCGCGAGCACAGCTTTCTCACACCCAAATGTTTGTGTAGGATTGATTGTATTTGACTCATGCCTATTTCTAAGGATGCGCGAATTTCATGGTAGGTCACATGCCTGTCTGTTTCAATCATACGGCGCACAGCATCGATGTTTTTGTTGGTCACAGCGGTGGACGGCCGACCATCGCGAGATTCGTCACTGAGATTGATACGACCACGCTTGAATTCTGCAAACCAGCTATAAACAGTCGTCTTGCATGGAGCTTCATCGCCAAAAGCTGTTTCAAGCCGAGCGATGCTCTGTTGAGCCGTCAAATTACACTTAAAATCGTAGAAAATCATACTACGAAAATTTTCCCGAGTTAAATCCATGTTGATGCAGACACACAATTTTTTTAATGGCGCCACAAGGTAAAAACAAAAGACAGTCAGATGAAACAAACTGTATTCTACAGCCAAAGAGTTCTATTTTCAAATGTTGTAATAAATTGTTAAATATTGTTTATGTAAGTGGCCAGTTCCGGAAACTTTTAGTGTAACCTATTTATAGTCTTTGAATGATTTCAGGAAAGCATCTTAATAGACATAAAATCTACAATTACTGGTTTTTCTTGAGATTTTTGTTGGTGGTGCGATAGATGTCTCGGATTTCGTCTTTTTCTACCACTACTTCTAAAGATTTGCCAATATCTATTATTAAATTACACAGATCATCCTTAGTTTCTTCCTTTGTTGAAGGGACGTTTCTGTATTCCAGACTCGATGATTTATTCTTCTTTTCTAAGAATTCGACCTTTTCTTCTAGATTCCGAATATAGGCTAAGTTTTCCTTACGTTCTATTTCGAGGTCTTCAAATTTTTTCTTTAGGTCATCATAAGTTTGTGATAAAAAGGTAATAGATGCAGATATGCTCGTATTTTGCTCTTTAATTTCAGTAACAGTTTTTAGTAATATAGCGTACTTTTTATCATGTTGTGCTTCAAAACTTGAGAACATAGACCTCAATTCAGTCATTCTGTCATCCCCATGCTCATACTTTATTTTTTTGGTAGTATTCAAGACGTCCGTATTTTTTGACACGTTCGCCTCGCTATTCTTAATTGGAGAAGATGATCTAGAAGGCGGTGAAGTACGTTTCATCGTAATAAATAGTTTGATTAGTAACTACGTGCGAGTAATATCACCGACAAAATAATAATAATAAGAACGCTGAAATATTTGTGTTAATATTTCTTTGTCACAATTTCCTCCAAATATATATATTTTTTTTGTAGTATGGCAATCTTGAGTGATACAGCAGTTGTCAAATATGGTGATAGATGAGGATGACAGATGACAAATGACAACTGGCAAATGACAGATGACAAATAGACAGATGACAGATGACTGCCGTCAGATGACAGACGACAGATGACAGCCGACGAAGAACAAATGACAGATGACAGTCAGCAAATGAAAAATGGCAGATGACGTACCCATAGACAGTATAGTGAAGCGTAGCTCGTTGAGTACCTTTGTCTCAACACTTGTTGTCTCTCTTACACCAACACTTTGCGTTTCTTGACTTCTTGTTGCTGCCTGCGCGCCTAGTACTTCACTTAGAGATTTTGTGTTTCGAATTATAGTGATTTTAATAAAAAAATAAAATAAAACTGTTACATGCACACGTCTGATCGCTTTCGCGGTCCGGGGGGAAGGGGATATATCCGTGAGCTACGCCCTCTGCTCGTTAGACAATATAGCAATGCGCTTCCTGTCTAGGACCCTATTATTATCATTTTTTGGCTCCTCTGCCAACCTAAACGAAAACCATTTTTAACATTGCTCTGAAACAGTGATCAATTTTCGTTATGAAAATTTTTACATACGTCACGGATTGTTAAGGCCCAGCAACAGCAACCTCGATAGCCTGAGTTGCCTGCTCCCTAAAAAAGTTTCAAATGCTTTCACAGTTTATCTATACTGTACCTAATTTCTACGAATGAAATAATTTAACATGAGGCATAGGTATCGTCCTAATAGAATGCAACTACGCAATAATCGCGTGAATAAGAGATGCGATCATCGTGAATTTGGCGATCGCATCGCTCGAATGGCAATTAGAACACTTATTGACGTGACAACGTCTTATAAATTGGTTTGCCGGGTGACACTTCAAGAAACTGCGTTACGCTCCGCTCACGTTATGCGCTCACAATGAGAGCGAGTGAGAGGCACGCGTCCCTTCCACTCGGGCATGGTTAGCCCGCCTAAGAGCGAGAGAGACAGACATAAAAAGTGAAAGGCACGCGTCCTTACTATTATTTCATCCTTCTTCCTACTATACGAATGAATATTCACATTAAAATTATTTTACCACTCAAAGTCGTTGTCACGTAAAACTTTCGCCCGTATACCGACTTTACAGGCAACCAATTTTTTGAAATCCACATGTTTTAATGCGCGTTCCTACGAACATAATTCGTGCTATACGTTCGATTTCAATTGCGTTTTATTAAGACTGCCGTATAAATTTATCAAACAAGGAAAATATGCAAAATAACTAACACAGAAAATGTAAACGCACGTGCAACATCGGTCCCACGGCCACGCCCACGCCCCCGGGCCCGAGCACGATAGCCATCACCTCCACCTAGGGTTGCCAGATTAGAAAACAAAAACTTCTGGACAAAGTAAAATATATAAAAATATCGGGGTTTTGAGAATTTTGTCGAGACAAATAAAAAACTACTAAGAGAGTCCCTCAAGAAGGACCGGTGGTCTAGTCAGGATCGCAATTTTGCGAACGCAGCAGACCGTCGATGTATAAAGCGCAGCATCGTTTTTACATCGATGGATGTAAGCAGCGCAGCATCGTTCATTGTGGAGTAGAGATTTTTGACGTATGTCAGCAGGGGCATTCGATTGGCTGAAATGTTGAGATGAAATAGAAAACAAATTAAAAGAATGTTTTTTTATTAATAAACAATAGAAAATAAAATAAAATATAAAATGTGACTACTTTTTAGGTTGCCACATATTTGATGTTTGCTTTTACAGAATCCAACAATTTGGATCCATTAGCACTTTGAAGAACATTCTTGAAGTTTAAACAATCATTATCAAAGTTTAATGTTGTGTTCCCAGTGGTGAGTAGGATAGCCAGGGCTCACTGGAGAATTTATGCTGTCAGTGGGATGACTAAAGGCTATTTTTAAACTTTCGCGGTGTGAATTCATAATTATACTAAGTATCGGGACTTCTCGCGAATTATATTTTGGAACTTACTATTTCTGCCGACGTTTCGGATGCGTTGCAGCACCCGTGGTCACGACTTGACTAGTCTTCGAGCGTCGAGATGTATGCGGGGAACATTTTTTGAGCGCCTACCCACCATTACACTTATTATGAATGGTTAGGCTGGCGACACACCACACTCACTATGTCAGTTTTTAACGGCACTGTGTTTTTTGGTTTTAGTATCTTAATCACTGGATTCCACGTTCCGGATAGCTTGAATCCATCTTCCCTATTGAAATTTTTATATTTTTTTATTTCAATGGCTTCACGCACAATCCGTGAATAGTAGTGGCGATCAGTGGAGAGGACTTTGGGTTGATGAAGCTCAATCCAGTGATTGGTACCCGACTCAAGATGTTCTGCTACTGCCGATTTGTTGAACTGACGGTTTTTCACAGCTGCGATATGTTCTCTGACTCTCTCTGCAATGGTTCGCTTGGTCTGGCCTATGTAGGAACTACCGCAGCTGCAATCCACTTTATAAACACCCGGTGTTTGTAGAGGTATGACGTCCTTCGATGTTCGCACATATTTCGCTACTTTGGCGAACGGTTTAAAAATCGTCTTGATGGAAAACTTCCGTAAGCAAGATCCGATTTTGTCCATTACACCTTTCACATACGGCATGTATGCCGGTTGGCGGTCAACACCCAGCAACATCTTCCTCGGTGCACGTCGCGGCTTTCTAGCACTCGTACCATACCCGTTCACCTCAAGAACCTCCTGAACATGATCTAACTCCTGCTGTAGGTGCTCAGGGTCACACAGGTCATTAGCTCGCTTGATGAGCGTCGAACTTACGGATTTTAAGTGAAGTGGGTGATGATGCGAGGAGGCGTGCAGGTATCTATCTGTGTGAGTGGGTTTTCGATACACAGTGTGGGCCAAGGAGCCATCAGTTCTCACCATTAACTTTATGTCTAAAAAACTTGTAAAAATTGTACGGCTTGCCCAAAGTGCATAAACCCAATGTGCCACTGCGACCAATCGTAAGTCAAATTGACTCGCCAACCTACGACCTAGCGAAACACATTGCTAAAGCACTGCAGCCATTAGTGGGAAAAACACCATCTTTTGTGAAAGATTCTCGCCATTTTGTGGACATAATCAAAGACGTTAGATTGGAACCAGATGAGCTTCTGGTAAGTTTTGACGTTGAGTCGTTATTTACCAATGTTCCATTACAAGACTGTCTGCAGATTATTGGAACTAAATTGAAGGATAATGGTCTACCGGATAGTTATGCGACACTGCTGCAGAGTTGCCTCGAAGGGAACTACTTCCTTTACCATAGTCAAAATTACCTCCAGATAAACGGCGTCGCCATGGGCAGCCCTTTGGCACCAGTCGTGGCTAATATCTGGATGGAACATATGGAGGAAATGGTGTTTCAGAACGCCCACGCCCAAATTGGGCTATGGAAAAGGTACGTAGATGATATATTTTGTATATTCAAGGGCAACAGGGAGCAGGTGGTTCGCTTTACTGAGTATCTCAACTCATTACATGTGAAGACACAGTTTACGTATGAGATTGAGAACAAAAGAACATTATCTTTTTTAGACATAAAGTTAATGGTGAGAACTGATGGCTCCTTGGCCCACACTGTGTATCGAAAACCCACTCACACAGATAGATACCTGCACGCCTCCTCGCATCATCACCCACTTCACTTAAAATCCGTAAGTTCGACGCTCATCAAGCGAGCTAATGACCTGTGTGACCCTGAGCACCTACAGCAGGAGTTAGATCATGTTCAGGAGGTTCTTGAGGTGAACGGGTATGGTACGAGTGCTAGAAAGCCGCGACGTGCACCGAGGAAGATGTTGCTGGGTGTTGACCGCCAACCGGCATACATGCCGTATGTGAAAGGTGTAACGGACAAAATCGGATCTTGCTTACGGAAGTTTTCCATCAAGACGATTTTTAAACCGTTCGCCAAAGTAGCGAAATATGTGCGAACATCGAAGGACGTCATACCTCTACAAACACCGGGTGTTTATAAAGTGGATTGCAGCTGCGGTAGTTCCTACATAGGCCAGACCAAGCGAACCATTGCAGAGAGAGTCAGAGAACATATCGCAGCTGTGAAAAACCGTCAGTTCAACAAATCGGCAGTAGCAGAACATCTTGAGTCGGGTACCAATCACTGGATTGAGCTTCATCAACCCAAAGTCCTCTCCACTGATCGCCACTACTATTCACGGATTGTGCGTGAAGCCATTGAAATAAAAAAATATAAAAATTTCAATAGGGAAGATGGATTCAAGCTATCCGGAACGTGGAATCCAGTGATTAAGATACTAAAACCAAAAAACACAGTGCCGTTAAAAACTGACATAGTGAGTGTGGTGTGTCGCCAGCCTAACCATTCATAATAAGTGTAATGGTGGGTAGGCGCTCAAAAAATGTTCCCCGCATACATCTCGACGCTCGAAGACTAGTCAAGTCGTGACCACGGGTGCTGCAACGCATCCGAAACGTCGGCAGAAATAGTAAGTTCCAAAATATAATTCGCGAGAAGTCCCGATACTTAGTATAATTATGACTAAAGGCTTATCCTGCTTTGTCTCCTCTGCACTGACGGGACAGAGACTCTGTGCTTACAGGGCCAGGGTCGGCAGCGCGAGTGTAGTTTCTCTGGTGTTACACACGTCCATAGGCCACGGTAACCACTTTCCATCAGGTGGGCCGTGCACTTGTCTGCTACCTAAGAGATATACAGGGTGTATTTTTGAAACGGGGCAGTAAGGGCAAGTACCTTAACCGTTGCAGTTAGAGCAAAACGTTCTTAAAAGACCTTCCCTAACTTTTTGGGACATTTTGAACTGCATTCACAGATTTTGTAAAAAACTTACAGTTAGCAAAAAAAATGCAAAAAGTTCAAAATTTTTTTTGTTATGCCAATCGATTCTATTTCATGTGGGGATCAAAAACTCAATGGGACCATTTTAGCTTTCAGTACTAGAAAAGACAGAAATCGCCAAAAACGTTTCCCATACATTTCGTACGGAAACTCGAAACTCATAGGTCAGGTAAAATTTTGAACTTTTTAAAAAAAAAAATCATTTAAACGTTTAAGAAATTGGTATATGAAATAAATTGCTCAAAATGATTTCCATTTTCACGAATACATAAGTCTATCCTTTTTTGCACTGAACGAATGGCGGCTAATAATGTTCTGGGATGAATATTACGTAAAATGGTCATTAATGCAACCTTGAGCTCTTGAACACTGGCGTACGTCGTTTTATACACCTCGTTTTTCACGAAGCCCCATAAAAAAAAATCAAGTGGTGTTAGATCGGGGCTACGAGGTGGCCACTGTGTTGGACCATGTGTACCTATCCACTGTGTACCGAATAGGCGGCTCAAATTGGAACGTGAAAGGTGACTATTATGTGGCGGAGCACCATCTTGTTGAAAATGAACTTTTCGCAATTCCGACAGGGGCCATTCGTCCATCTCGTTTTCAAGATGGTGTAAAATGACTTCATTATACATGGCAGAATTCAGTTTCCCTTCATAAAATTGCACCATTATGACTCGATTGGACATTATACCACACCAACAGTTGAATGAGAAGCGAACCTGATTATGACTTGCCGTAACTCTTAGTGGAATTTCTTTGGACCAATAGTGGTGATTTTTTCTGTTGTACATACCGTTATTGGAAAAATTCGTTTCGTCTGACCACAGTATGTAATTTAAAAATTCATGATCTCTGCTTATTTTTCCTCTTAGCCATCTGCAAAAAGTAAGCCTTCGAACATCATCACCCGGATGTAACACTTGAACTATGCGCTCATATCGATAGCACTTGTAGCCGTATTTCTTCCATATCTTTATCACAAGGGAGTGGGATACACCTACTTCAAGGGCGACTTGCCTGGACGATACCTCTGGATATGCTTCGACATAAGTCAGAACCGCAATCTCCGTGTCCATGTCCACACAAGGCTGCCGCTTTCTTTTGAAAGAACCCTGCAATTCCAGGTTTTTCAAAAGATTTGTAATAACCTTTCTTGTTGGCACATGCCGCACCGGATACTTATTGCGGTACCACACTAATGCAGCTCCCGCATTTCGATTATTGACAAAATACGCTTCTAATAAGTCAATCTTTTCACGATTAGAAGACATTTTAGCGAAAATCCTTAATTAATAACTCATACGAAGTTTCTCAGCTGAAACTAAGTATAACACACAGATTTTCGAATCAAATTCGAAATTTGAGGGTAAAAATTCTTTTTATTTACTTTACAGTCGATTCTACCCACTTCCTGGCCATAACAAAAAGTTAGACCATCGTAGAAATTTGTTTCTGTTGCCGAAATTTTATTTATTTTATTTATTTATTTACCATACAATACACTATCATTACAGATGGGATCTAATACAATAGTGTATGGGAAACGTTTTTGGCGATTTCTGTCTTTCCTAGTAATGAAAGCTAAAATGGTCTCATAGAGTTTTTTGATCCCCACATGAAATAGAATCGATTGGCATAAAAAACAATTTTTGGACTTTTTGAATTTTTTTTTGCCAATTGTAAATTTTTTACAAAATCTGTGAATGCAGTTCAAAATATGTCAAAAAGTTAGGGAAGGTCTTCTAAGAACGTTTTGCTGTAACTGCAACGGTTAAGGTACTTGCCCTTACTGCCCCGTTTCAAAAATACACCCTGTATAAAAAAAATCTTATCAATAACTCCGCTTTAATTGGGCCCATTCCCATTCGATTTCTGTCATTTGTGTATAAGTTATTCAGTAGGCTGAAAACTCTTACACAGTGGGCATTACTCACAAGAATTGACAAAATGCAACTTACAATATTTTATAAGTTTTTTATGCTGTTTTCACAACATTTCTTAAAAGAATACGCCCATATTTTGTCATTAGAGATAGTATTTTCTTTTAGAAAGTGCTGAAATATTTCTTTAAGGCAGCAATAATCAGTATATAAACCATCTTGGTCTACTTCGCTTGAAATATTAAGCAATTCAGGTAAAAGCGACAGTTCTTCATATGAAAATATTGTTTAACACTTGAGAGACAAAACAGAATAGGCCAGTCATTAAAGCCTCAAACCCGGAAGAAATTAGTAACACAGTGAAATTTTGAGGGGTTTTCAATAAATATGAAATAACTTACCGAGTGATTTCGCAGCGCTCTGGGGTGTACGGAAAGGGTTGAAAAGGGGTGAAAAGTGTTTTTTGTTAATAAGTGTCAAAAAAACTACTAACACGCTGCAAATTTAGAATAAGGTTGTTCCTACCGTTTTGTAACGTGTATTAAATTTGCAGCGATTTGCAATGTACGGAACATTGTTTATTATTAAAAAACATTAAAATTTGTTAATAACAAGGGTAACAAAATTATTAACACGCTGCAAATTTAGAATTATGTTGTTCTTACCAATTTGTAACGTCCATTAATTTTGCAGCGTTTTGCAACATACGGAACATTGTTTATAACTAAACAACAATGGAATTTGTTAATAACATAGGTAAAAAAAGTATTAACACGCTGCAAATTTATATTTAAGTTGTTCTTACCGTTTTATACCGTACATTTAATTTTCAGGGTTGTGCAACAAATTTAACATTGTTTATTATTGAAAATCAATGAAATTTTCTATTAACAAGGGTGAAAAATATTATTAACACGCTGCAAATTTTGAATTACGTTGTTTTTACAGTTTTAATACTTCTATCAAATTTGCAGCGTTTGGCAACAAATGGAAGATTGTTCAATATAATATAAACAAATATTTTAGTTAGTGACACTAAAAAAAAAAGTTACTAGAGAATTGCAACCTGGACAATATGGACAATAGGTTAATAAACTCTGCAGTGTTTTTCAAGGTAAAGAATATTGTTAATTATTAACAAAGTAAGATTTTTTATGATTAGTTAAGTAAGAAAAGAAACGTCAATTTTTCTATACAAACAGTGATGAAAGAGGTAGTACATTATAGTAACATTTTTAACTGTACATAACAAATTTTATATGAAATTTAACCTAACATTTCAATCATATCTATTATTTTTTAATTATTTACAACAGAGGCATCAAAAATTTGTAATTTAAATAATACAAAATAAATTTAGTTAGAAATTAAGAATAATTTTTTTGGTGTTTCGCTTCTCTTTGTGGTCAGGTCCACCAGGAACAACTGCAAGTAAAGAAAATAATATATAACAATTTTAGCAACAGTTTGATAAGATACAATTTCAATAGGATGATTTTAAGAATATTAACCTCACGCAAATTATTCATTCTCTAATAGTCTCATTCTTTTCCTAATCGTTGGTCCAGACGGGCTGTCGTTTGTAGACAAATCGAACTCGCCTACATTTTCCTCCGGTGAGTTTATTTCGGGTGTCTCAAGCTGAACTACTACTTCATCGGAATTGTCATTAAGAAATACATCTTGCGGCTCTCCGAAGTTATCATTTTCGGCATTCAACAGACTGTTCTTAACTGCGTCTGTTTCTTCATCGTCCATGCCATCAATTTCAATTTCCCTGACGTTAGAGCAAGTTTCACCATGACAAGAGAAGCAAAGTAGTGTGCATTTGAGGCCACTTTTTCTGCAGCTGCATGCTGCGGTTGAACAACCTTTCTCACATCTACAGGAGACAAGTTTCAGGACTTCTGGTGGTGCTGCTTCAAGGGTCGTCAAAGTTGGAGTCAAACCGTGCGATCCTCTCATCCAACCCCATGATGTTGCAGGTAAATCGTTACCTATAAGAGATAAAAATCGAAAGAAAATATTTTAGAAATTTCTAAAAATTTAACGATAAATGTTAATCAAATTAACGTTCTGTATCAGAAGATTTTTCAACTCACCTAGCCATTGCTGAACTTGATGATACACCCGAAGAGAATGTTGGCGTGCTGCAGCTTTCGTTGGTGGTAAACTGCAGAGGTTGTACTTGCTCTTGGTTATAGACCGAGCAAATCCTTCGTAGCGCAAGTCATTCAAAGATTTCGGCAACTTTCCTCCGTACATCTTCACTAAGATTTTTTCTCCTGCATCATCAAGGTCGTCTGGCTGCGCGTTCGGTACTTTGAAACATTCAAGGGCTTCCTGAATTTGCGAATCTTTGAGGACAAGCGTGGTTAATTTTGTTTTGCCTTGGTTGAAAAGAGCAGAAGTTGTGTCACATCCGGAGAACGCGTGACAGGTCAGAATATGTGCATTCAATTGTTCTTTTTTTAAGCTGTTTGAGGAAAAAGTGGATGTTGCAGATTTTCCTTTTCCAGGCTTCATAAAATACACATTTTTGTGTCTTTCCTGTGCCACGCCAGTTAAAATGACGAGCAAATCGACATCTTCTCCCACGATGATCACCGTCTCATAATTTGCAGATTCCTCCAGAGCAGTGTACACAATTAACGTATCCGCATCTTCCATATGCTGCTTGACTTGGTATCCAACATTGAGCAGCTTTGACTTTAATAAATTTATTAATTGAGCCTTGGCAAACCATTACATAGAAACTTTTCTTGAGTGGTCGTTGATGGCATTGATTCCTCAACTATAACATCCACAGAAGCTGGTTTTATTCGTCGTAGCCGTTCTGACGTTTTTGTGCTCCTATCCGCAGCAGCTTCAGGATAGCCATCGAAAACAACAGCCACAGAATCACCGTAATTTTTCCTGATGTAGTCGATGTACTTTTTGCAAATGTCTTGATACGTATCTCCCTTTCGCCAGACAACTTTATGCAGCAGATGACCACCGTCAATGACATATAGCACGTCTCCCTCAGTTACATTGTCTTTAGTTGGAGAAAACAACTGGAATAATGCAGACTTCTTGCTTTTACGCATGCCGACTTCATCAAAGAGAGATAAAGGGTACGGTGACAGTTCCCACGCGAAAAATGATTTGAGCTGCTCCTGAGACTCCTTCGTAAAAGAGATTCGCTGATAAAGGACAATGGGATCAACAGCGACGACAGTATCATGGACTTTCAAAGATGATGTGACAGCCGATAGAGGAAGCACACGTTTTTTACGTGGAAATGATATTTCCGAAAATTGCTTTCCGATAATTCCATTTAAGCTCTCCAGGCCAATTGACTGCGCTTTATGGCAATTTATTTGCGGACCACCAACAACACCTGTGCTCAAGGAAACAATGTCATCCAGAACTGGAAAAGGATCATGATTTTCGAACCATTGCTGAAGTTTCTCAACGTCGGCGTTGTCTCTGGTTTGACGAGTGGGCCTGGCATCTATGTGTTGCTCTGTAGTTGCTGACTCGATTTCTACAAAATTTTCGATGGCTTCTGAAACTTTCTCCATTGTAGGCATTCCTAAGATCCATTTGGTGAGTACACTGTCTGTCAAGCCTCTCCCTCGCGTCAAGCCTCCTGTAGATTTCATCGATCTCATGAGAGTCTGCTCGATCGTCATGTCGCTCCAGATTCCAGACCAAAATTTGTCCGACCGTCTGATGGTGAAGTATCCGTTAGAAACAAAGTTGTGGTATTCACGGAAGTCCATTTTTGTTTCCAACTGATTCATATCCAGCAGATACAAATGCCCACATAATGCATAATTGGAATGGCCAGCTGCATGGAAAAATGGTAGCATTTTCGCAATCGTTGATAAATGTAACTTCCAATTTCCAGTCCGTTCAGCTTCGATAAATTGCTTCACTAAAACCACCATTCGGAAGTACTGGATCCACAAAGCTGCTGTCGGTCCATTTTCTGTCAACGTGTGCAACTTATTTTGTACTCGTTCAACAATTTCATGAAACATCTGCTGCTCAAGTCGAAGTTCAACGGTCCCAGTGTCAAATTGTTCTAACAGATCCTCTATTTCGAATTGCTCATCATCGGAGAAATCAATTTTTTGTAAAATTATTTTTCCTAACGCCAACTGAGTCAGTAAGTGACCTCGGATTGCTCTGGAGTAAGCATGACCTGATAACATCTTTTCCACTGAAACTGGAGCATAGATGAGAGAGAGAACTTCCTTCAGTCCACTGCCAGCCATGATGTACCCAATGCATCCGAGGAATGACATAAGCAAATGGAAACCTCCAAGCCGAACGATAACGTTTTGTAACAGTGGTTCAGATGTAAATTCAAGTATTTCACGGGCCTTTTTGTACAAAGGTTGATCGAATGTCACCAGGCAGGAAGTTTGACCTGATTTTTTCGTTCTTTCTGCAGCAGATATTAAAGTTGTGTATACGGTATCCCAGTCACTCGGAGGAGCGTTGATAAAAGGCAAAACTGAGATTGCAGATGTGACATAATCTCTTTTGGAAGTAAGTTTTTCCATGAATCCGTTCCAACCACAAATCCGAGGAATATCTTTAGTTTTTCCAAACATCCAAACAACGTCAGCTATTGTAGGAGTGATAGAATCATCAATGTCAACCGCTTCTGCTGTTATTGCTTGAAGTCCTCGCCTCCTGTGGTCTTTATGAAAAGTTTGTACTGCCACTGGTTTGATGTTTTTAATTACTCCTCTGCCGTAGACTCCAGTAACTCTGAAAATATTCTGTGAATTGGAAGTGGTTGGTTTTGGCGTGACGCTCTGAATCATCCCCATTGAGTGGAAAGTACCATGACCATCTAATGTGGCAACATTTACATCTGCATTGTCTGCAACAAATTGTACGAATCCTTTTTCAGGGTCTCCTTCAGGATGTAAGACCGAGGACAGTTGGAATGTCTCCGTTTCAGTATAGGAAGCACAGAAGCCTAATGATGAAAGCACTTGGATGAGATTTTTTGATCCATACTTAGAATGAAGAAACGCTGAAAGGCCGATGAGCAACGATGATATGTAAGTCCGGGGTCTCGTTGCAGATATGATACAATGCGAAAATGCTATACACTGTTTGAAATAAATGTCACGAGATTTCTTTTTGTTTTTCAGTATAATTTCCATCATAAAAAGCATCAGTGTCTCTGGAACGTCATCTTCTGCTGCATCCAAAAATTTGTCAGGGCTTGGGTAGTAATCTGTATCGTATACCATCGTCTGTATAATTATCCTCTGAAATTATCGCTGCTGCAGTTTTTACGATTCGCGCACGTTCCTTTCGTTTATCAGGAAGCTTATTATGATACCATGAATCCAATAAGTCTAAATGATCTCGGATCGAAACAATTGTTGCACGGCCAGGTTCAGAATGAATCACGATATCCTCTTTATACTTTTCAATCAATTTCGACTTTATAGTATGATGGCTCGGTGGATCATCGATGAGGTTTGACAACTCACGTAAAGTGAATTGACATTGATCTTTATTTTCCTCGATGTAGTCGAATATTTTATCCATTGAAGAAGAAACATGGTGTGAAATAGGACGACCGACCGTACCGGAGGACTGTCTCGAAGGAAGAAGGAACTTTTGATAGCATGGCCGGTGATACTTGGCTCCCAATGCCACTAAATCCATGCCCTGTATTCGATCCAAAACCTAAAAAAAGTTGCTACTTTATTGCTGCGGCTCATCACAAATGTATGCTGTTGATTAACTCTATACAATATTCAGATTTAGTACAACTATTTTGCGAAATCTACAAACAATCTATTTAAATATTGTCCGATTTTGACAAACAAAAAACCAAACCATATGTTTAAAAAGCTGATAAAACGATTAAAAAGCATAACTATCCGGTTAAACAATGATTTTGAACAAAGTTATTTGACATTAAACAAGTAGACCTTTGGGATAATTGACCGTGAAAAAGGGTCGCTTTCACTCATAAAGAGGCAAAATTTTATACCTGTTTGTTAAAGTTAAAGTTCAACATTGTTAAATAACAATTATACACAAAATACGATGCTGTCAATCGCCTGGGCGTATTTGAAAACATATAAATTGACATTTCAATGTAAAAAATTGGTAAAGTTTTGAATTTATTCATAAAAAGTTTAAATAATTTACTCAAATGTTGTCCGATTTTTACAAACAAAAAATCAATCCATATGTTCAAGAGGATGATAAAACGATTGAAAAGCATAACTATTTGTTTAAACAATATTTTTAAACAATGTTTCTCGTTATTGAATGGGATAATTGACCGTGACAAAGTGAAAGTTGGGAAAATACGTATTGTCCCTTGACACGTGCAGACCAAAAATTTTACCTTTCTGCTCCATTCGTCATCACTTTCCCTGGCAACCTTCAAGATGTTTTCTGCCGCGTTGACACTGCCAATCGACGATACCACAACCCGTTTTCCCCATGGTTTTTTCTGTTCGTTGGCTAGAAATTCGTCCGTTATGTTATCACCACAAACAAAACATGCACTTTTAAAATTGAAATCACTCGTTCGCTCCTGCGGGATTTCATCTGCATTACGAGGCTGTGCCGGTGGTGGTGGACCGTTTCTAGCTGCGACAACGACCATCTTCGCATTTGTATATTTTTTTCGGCACTTCGAATGAACTTTCACGCTGGTCAGACCCTCTAACAAATTCACTTTGCCGTCGTTCCTCTGCACACTGCATTCGCGTAGTTTTTCAGTTCCTTTTTCTTTCACCACGTCAAACGCGTCGGTGGACAACAATCTGTCACAAACAAAACACACTTCTTCGCCCGACATTTTGCCTACAACTGACTGACCATGACCGCTAGATTTTCATTCATGTCTAGGAATTTCGGCAGCTGCTAAAAGTGGGGGCGGGACGCTGAATGTCTAACGGTCCAGGTGTGATCTTGTAGAGAAAGTGAAAACTTTAGAAGGAAACGTTATATATGTAATTCAAAATATACAAAGTGCATTTATGCAACCGCCATGAATTTATCAATCAAATTCATACGTCATATCCTATGCAAGTCTAGATGCACTAGGCACTGACGCTTGACCATCGAATGTCGATATTATTGTCGATAGAATTTTATGCCTGCAAAAAGAAGTTCATGATACATATTTTGATCAAAAAAAATATATTTTTTATTATATTGTGTTTTGATTGCGCCATACATGAGAAATTTTATGTAAGGTGGCAAAACAGTTTTTGTATACTACTTAGGTGGCAGACAAGCACACGGCCCACCTGATGGAAAGTGGTTACCGTGGCCTATGCATTTGATTGTAATATGGAAAAAAGTTTTATGTTTACTAATAAGGTGGCAAAACAGTTTTTATTTATACCACTTAGGTGCAAATATTTGCACTGAGCGGGAACCGAACTCGCACCTCCTGCGGAACAGTCAAATGTTCTTCGACTGTCACGCAGGAGGTAACGCTTCACCACTGAGGCCGCCAATATTTATTTAGGTACATTAATTTTGAATTCAATTTCGATAAATAAATATTTAACAACATTCTACCCAATACTATATATATACTTGTATAATAAATACTTGTATTTTATTTTCGATGTAAAATATTAGACATAATTATTATCAACAACAATATAGTACAATAACGAAGTACCTACTTCTCTTCAAACAATAATGTAAATCGTTTATCGATATTTTTTGTATTTTGTCAAACACTATCGATAGCCAACGGCTCGCGGCTGTGACGTCAGCGGGTCGCGACTCGCGGTCGCTTCGCGCCCGTCGGCAAATATCAGTTTCGGCGCGAATCAACAACGAGTTTGCGTAGGTACAAAAGTTTTGGTGTAAATATTTAGTTTTATGATGTGAAGTGCTACTGAAATGTTATCTAATGGTGAACTACGTTATCGTATTATATTGTTGTGATGTAGAAAGTGATAAATGCACGGCAGTGAAAGTTTAGTGATAATAAAATGTGTAGACGACATGTTGGTTTTGCAGAAAAAAAATGTAAACTGTGCAATTATACGAGCATTGCAGAAAAACGTACGTATTTTTTCACATTTGACAATGATAACTTGATAGGATTTTCTATGCTCGTTTCAATGATGTACGTATGATAATATATAATTATAATCTTCATATCTAAATAACGATTTATTGAGGTGCATGACCTCTAGGTCTAGAAGTAATCTAGGTCCAGGGACGTAGTTAAAACTAAGTGCAAATTCGCTCCGGGCCGGCCGACGGGTTAACATACTTTGTTTATTGTTCCATATTATTGTTCATGTAAAATATTCATTATGCAAAGTTAAAAAATGTTTCAGAATACCGTTCACAACATTTTTCCACATTTTAACTGTTTACTGATAGACTCCTTGACCATTGTTACTAAATGAAATATTTGTTTATGTAGTATTAAACAATGTTCCGTACGTTGTAAAACGCTGCAACATTAATGGACGTCACGAATTGGTAAGAACAACCTAATTCCAAATTTGCAGCATGTTAATAATTTTTTTACCCTTGTTATTAACAAATTTTAATGTTTTTTAATAATAAACAATGTTCGTATATTGCAAAACGCTGCAAATTCAATACACGTTACAAAACGGTAGGAACAACCTAATTCTAAATTTGCAGCGTGTTAGTAATTTTTTTGACACTGTTATTAACAAAAAACACTTTTCACCCCTTTCCGTACACCCCAGAGCGCTGCGAAATCACACGGTATGTTATTTTACCTTTCTTAAAAATCCCTCAAAATTTTAGAAAGTTAGTAAATTCCTCCAGGTTTGAGGCTTTAATGACTGGCCTAGAAAGCTTTTTGAATAAAGAATTTCTCAGAAAAATTGTATCGTTCTTTCATATACTGGATTGTTCGTGTCAAAAGCAGCGCTGCTTCAGCACAAAAAAGATTTTTCTCAAGTTCAGTAAAATTCTTCAGTAACGTTTTATTTTTACTCCCGAAGAAATTGTCATCTAGTCGATTTTGAAGCTCATTCATTATTATTTTTTTTTAATTACTATTATTATGAAAAAGAATACAATATAACATGAATGAAAAATACAAAGTGTGTACATTCAACCTTAAAATTAAGCGTTTATTCCAAAGAACTTAATATTTCCTTCAACAGGTACAAAGTCGCTTTCAATCCATACATCATTTGTAAGAGCTTCCCATTTCTTTGTTCCGGCTTCCAACACCTTCGGAGAATCTTTGTCATCCAACAATGAATCTTTGATTTTCTTTAAAGCATATTGTAACTGCATTGGGTCCAAGCTATAGTTCATGGCACTTTTTTCAGTTGATAGGTAGGATAAAAACTCTTGAGTAAAGGTCCTCTTCCGAAAGCCAGAGAATGAAGGCCTACTTTTTTTTTTATACGTGCGCACAATCCCCACGGATACCTCCCCACCGGACCCGGTGGGAGAAGTTATGTCGGACTCGAACCGACTAAAACGCACGCCGCCTGCGGGTCGCTTTGGTTGCCGAAGGTGAGGTTGACAGGCATATCCCTCGCACTCCGGCCGACCCATGGCCATTTCTCACGATCTGGCCCTCTTCTCTCGGGTGTGTGGGGACTACAGAGTCCCCAACTCGTTCCCGGTAAACGGGGAGGCGCGTCAGGCGCGCCGCCGCCTGCTTCTGCTAGGGTGACAGGCGGTGCTAGGGTCACCCCCAGGCCGGCGCTCATGGGGGGCGGAGGTCGTTCATCGACCTCTGACGCCCGAGTTGCCTTCGTACGCGGGCAGCTTGGCTTGCGATCCGTCGTCGCTCCCGCTGCCGCTCCCGCCCCGAATGAAGGCCTACTAGTAGAGACCGGGTCAATATTTCCCAGACTTTTAGTAAGAAGAGCTTGTGTTATTTTGGATACATATTTGAACTGAATAGGGGTAAACATAACTTGATTTTTGTGCCCCTTTGTAAAAATACATTGTTCATGTCTTTTCTTTGATGGAATTTAGGATGAGTTGTAATTTGCTGAAGAATACTTAAGTCTTCTAAATACGTTTCAAACATCGCGTGAAACACAGCTTCTGATGTTAAGAGAGGTGAAGCTCCTGATCGAATCCTAAACTTTATCCTTTTTGCTAACACAGAATAATACTTTAACATTGGTGCTCCTGAAAAGCTCCATTGAAGCCCTGCTGGTTTATTCTTCCATATATACGCATAAGAGTAATGGAAAATAGATTTTCTGTGTTGCCCTGGCAGTTGTAATAAGTAAAATGTCTCCTAATTCCTTCAGCACGCCGGAAACACTTCCTGGACTGTTTGCTTCCTTCAAACATGAAACTATTTCTGACGCCATAGGTAGCATTTGAAGACTAGTATTTAACGCACTTGTTAATTTGGTGTAGTATTTATCTTCCATAACCATAAGGATGGCTTGGGCTAGCGGACCAATTAATTTTTTTCATAATACTATCTATTTCCAAAACAGTACACATATCACTTTCCAAAGCTAAAATTGCTATTTGGAATTCACTCATAATGTTATGCACAAAATATAAATAAGCTTCTGAAATCCCTTCCTTCTTACATTCGCCTGCACTGTTGTTATCAAAATTGACAACATTTCTCGAGACAAAGTCCCATATCTCTTTTCGACATTCATTTGTACCTTTTAACAAAAAAATATTTTTTCGGAAATGGCGAAGAAGGTTTTTGTATTCGAGACTGGCAAACAAAAAACATTCCTTTAGTTTCTCGGTTTATGTTGAATATTAACTAAATTCATTGAATATTTTTATTACAATGCTTTCTATATCCACTGACAAAGCTTTCGGTGTATATTTTACACAATTGTTAATGACATGACAGTTACAGTTTGCTTTTATTATTGTTTGTTTCTTGTAGTTTTTGAAAAACAGAAAGCAATTCTCTAAAAATTATAGATATAAATCTCATGAAATACTTCGGACAAAGGGACAGGCCGAAGGGGGCGCGCAAGAACTCGTACTGCGCATCATGTGTAACAAAAGCAGTATACTTTATGCTTTCCTCGCTTATCAACAAATGGAAGAATCCATTCTTTAAATCTAACACACTTAAAACACGGCCATCTTTGAGTTTGTTTATTAAATCGTTCTATAATAGGCAACGGTTATTCATCTTTGACAATCTTTTGATTAATAGGTCTGTAGTCCACACAGACCCTTGTACCACCATCCTTTTTCTTCACAAGGACTAACGGGGAAGAATATTCTGAATTACTTACGCGTATCACGCCATCACGCCATCCCGCAACCACTCCAATACTTGCTTATTGGAGTGGTTGCGGTTACCAATTGCTGTTCAGCTTGCGATATTCGCCTTGGTCGCTGAGCAATGGGTATGTCATCTTTCAATACGATGCGCAACTGTAGTGGAGCCTCCTTGGTCTGCACTGTTCGATAACTTTCTACCGTCCGGATTACTTCTTTCTTTAAAACTTCATTTTTCATATGACCTACAACAGAACCAAATGAGCATGCCTCACTTGCATAACATCCCAAACGTTCCCAATCCTTGTTTACAAACCTTACATTACCAACTTTTAACACAACTGTAACATCATTTAGAAATTCCTGGCCCAGTATAATATCGTATGGGACATATTTACTACACAAAACATGGCAAAGTACGTCGGTATAGCATTGTTTATCCACGCACATCGTTAGTCTACACACTCCCAATGAACGCACAGTTGATCGTCCGATTCTAGACAGTTGGAGGTTGTCTTTGTCACAACGCGGCTTTCCGAGAGTTTTATACACGTCTTCGGAGATAATATTCACGTCTCTGCCCGAATCAACCAGTCCTTTTACACGAAAACTGTTTAGTTCTAACATCACAACCGGCTTATTCTCGTCTTGAACTGTTATATCGTTTTCATAAACATTCGCCGCCATCGTCGTGAAAGTCATTCGACTCTTGCGCTGATGTTGGCACTCGGTCATCTTCGTGTTACTCTTGTCGTACGTTCGGTCGTAGCATTCGACTTCAAATTAGTCGTTATCTAAACTTGCAAACATTGCAGTTTTAAACGTAAATGTTCGATGCTTACTTGCGCCGCCTGCTGGCTTCTGTTGATGTGTTTGATTGGTTTTTTTCCAGCATCCTTGCTCGCTTCTGCGATTGCGTTGGTGCACGCTGAGCCAACGTGGCCAAACTCATTACACTTGAAACACTTGCGACCTTTACTTTTATGCGGGCAATCCGCCGATGTATGCCCTAGCTCGCCACATCCATAACAGCGAACGCCTGAACGACCCTTTTCTTGAGTTTTTTTGAGTAGTCTTCATCTTGGCAGCTATAGTTTCGTAAATTGAGCTTCTCTTTTAGGTCATGATAGGTCGTAACGCCATACAACATCTACTTGTTCGTCTCGACATCGGGAATTCCATCTACTATATATTTGATAGCCACGTAGTCTGCCATCTTGCTACACCTACCAAGTTCCTTTATCACCAACATATAGTCTAGGCATGTTTCGTCTGCCTGCTTCCTTCTGGCGCTCATGAGTTCGCGTATGATCTTCACGTCAATATCTGGAAATTCTTTCTGTATGCTTACTTTTAACTCATTCCAGCTTTTGAATGGCCGCTCTGCTGGCAACCATAATTCCGCTGTGCCGGTGAGCGATCTTCGAGCAACAAGCAGCTGCTGTAGAGGTGTCCAACCGAATATGCTGGCGTGATCCTCAACATCATCGATCCACCGAGATACGGGATAAGTCTTATCACGCCCACTGAATCTTGGAACAAGCTCCGCCGTCATCTGTAGCATGTTCGCGCCGTGGGATGTCTCCTTCTCATACCTAGTACACTCCTTCGTCCCCGTAGCCTCTTTTTTTTTGCTAGGCATGCTGTCGTTGTCGTCGTATTTTTAAGTCGTAACGTCTTTTCAACTTCAACACGCCGCGGTAAACGTCGTTAGCTTGGTGGGGAACACGAGGTAATATTTTGTCGCGATCCCGGACGAGTCCCCAAAATTTGTAGGCCAGGGGTCGAAGTAAAACACTATTTGATACTTTACATATGTATGTGTAATATATGCAGATAAATTTGAAAGACTAGGGTGGCGTTTTTTTTTTTTTTTTTTATACCACTAAGTTGGCAGACAAGCACACGACCCACCTGATGGGAAGCGGTTACCGTGGCCTATGGACGTATGCAACACCAGGGGTGTCACACTCGTGCTGCCGACCATGAAGAAACCTTCTGATGTCCCTCTTGAAGAACCCCATATTGTAGGCGCTTGGGAAAACCGCAGCAGGGAGGTCATTCCACAGCTTGAGTGTGCGTGGGATGAAGTTTCTTTCATACCGCACAGTGCGCACCGTCTCAGGTCGCAATGTGTGGGGATGAATTCCTTGCCTATGGCGAGAGGTGCGATGATAGAATGTAGCTACGGGCATCATGTCAAACAATTCATCTGAGCACAAACCATTGTATAGGCGGTAGAACACACACAGTGAGGCAAAATCCCTCCTAAGGCTAAGAGGTTCCACTCTACCTGTGAGTATGGGATTGTCAACCAGCCTCAATGCCCGTCTTTGCAACAAGTCGAAGGGGTCAAGCTGGTATGCAGGTGCTCCAGCAAAAAGGTGACAGCAGTACTCCATGTGAGGCCGGACCTGTGCCTTATAAAGAAGGAACCTATGTGTATAGTATTTTTATAAGTACGTCGGTATAGTCAGGTCAGGTCAATATTTCGACTTGGTAAACTATAGCCAGGACATAGCATGTTTACGAATGTTCGAAACTCTTTTCTTCAACTATTCTCAATGGATGATATTCTTTCGCTACAGTTGGATGCTTACTTTTCAAATGTCTTTTTAAATTACCTATATTAGCACTAGATATAGAAAGTACCTGTCAGAATCTGAATCATTTGCACATCCATGGAACGACGCAAAACAGTTCCTGGTACTATTCAAACATAAGAAAACTTGACAAAATCTGCATTTAGCAGTTGTTTTCATGCTACAGCCCTCATATCGACATCTTTGCTGCTTTTTGGTAAACTTTGGCATATGCCTCGCACTAGAAGTTTGCTTTTGCATAGTAAGTAAGGGATTTATTGTGACTCGTCTCTTTTTATGCTGGTTTGATAATTCCAGATTTCCGTCGAAAATATCCTCTTCTTCGTGCGATACAGTGTTTTCTTGGATAAGTTTGGTGCCTAGTTGTAATTTACACTCCCAAAGTTGTGGTATTTTATGCGTAGCATCAAAGCTAAGTCGACGTTGTTCACGATATACAATCCAGGAGTTCTACACAGCAATATCTATCATATGAAAAATAAATCTTACTGTCCACTTGCGAGTACGTGCCCGGATTGGACAAACAGCTATCATTCTGTCTGCCAAATCTACGCCACCCATATTTGAATTGTACTTTTTAATGAACATTATAAATGTGCGAAATATGCAGCTACGTTCAAGGAGGGGCAGGTACAGATAAGAAGTACTTACAAATGTGATTCCTGCACCAACGTGATCCAGCGCATACGAATTACGGATTACACTGCCGTACACTCCCAACGGGCGATGAGATGGATTACGATAAGAATTAGTAAAAAAGCAGACATTTCCCTTGAAAACATTAGCACTAAGGAGATAACGTATGAATAAACGGACAAAAGTGGGTATAATGGCAAAAGTGAATAAAATGGTAATGGAAAAATTTAGTGACCTAGAATCAAAAAATTACAAGAACTAAAGGAGGTAAATAAAACATACAATTCGTATGAGCAAGAAATCAAAACCTTAAAAAGTGAGAGGATTGAAACTAGAGGAAAACAAACTAGCAATAACACTGCTAACAAGACAAGCAGTCAAAGTCAAACGGTTATTAATGTCCCAAAGAACGCAGTGGGTTTAGGGACATCAACAGTGGACGATAGTTCGGTACGTAAGCACGCCAACCTTAAACAGCAGACACAGGCGAAGCCGAGGTCTAGCTTTAGTTATGCAGCGGCGGTGGCTCAGGAAGCTTCGGACACTAAAAGTGATATTAATAAGCAGTACACCTGGACAGAAATTATAAGCAGAAAAAGGACTAACCTTATAAGAAAGGGAGGTAATGTGTCGACTGCACTCCTGAAATCAGTAGAACGAATTTATTTATTTATTTATTCTTTGCAAATATGGGTTACATAACATTCATTAGATATATATGTAGTTTCGCTATATTCCACCATAATAGGCATGTAATTTAATAGCGAAATTAGGAACAAAATACTAAACAATAATCTGACATCTTACTTCTAGAAATTTTCATACTGTCGAAATACAAATCAAAATGTCATGGTACCTATGGCCACTTAAAAATTAAAATTAACAATGTCATAATGTATTATCTCAATTATATTGTACATGTGTAATGTAAACATAGATTTTAGTCATATATTATAATAGTAAAAATCAAAAAGTTTTCATCACTATTTCTACCAAATGTATACTGAGCACATCACAGCTAAGGCACTTTGTACAGTCGTAATAAGTTATCACACAAGAAATTTTTCAACGAATAGTAGCAGATCCGGAAGTTCACTATAGTAAATCAGGCTTTTTTGAAATATTAGATACGTTTGTTCTATCAATCTAGGGTATCCGAGGAATTGACCCATTACTCTAAAGATTGATCCATTGTATTCAAGAACACTGACGGTTATTCCATTGTTCATAATCTAGATGGTTCGCTATGCAAATTCTGGAGTAATCGTCCAAACCTTGACCCGTAGTAATGTCCTTGAGCTTGTTTGTTAATGTGGTGAAATCATCTGCCATAAGGCACAAAGTGGCACTTGATCAAATACTCAGTTATGACAAAATGCTCTCTCAGTCTCCATGACATTAGAGAAAAGAATATCCCAACCCTCTTCAGTTCACGTTCCTTGCCCTGCAAGCCTATACCAAGAAACAATAATTTCAAAATTTCAAAATCACTTCACTAATCGGAACACGTTTTTGTCAACACGTCTACTTGAGCACTTAGTAACAGTTTTTAGATCAACCATATGCCTGAAATGGTTGCAGCGGATTTGGTTGTCTCGAGCACAATTTTTTTTATTATCATGAGTGTTATCGACGACTGTTACATACTGAATATTACCGGGAATATGCTTTGGAGTTATTAAAATTCTTTTATCGGGGGATTCCCTCCCTATATTTCTCATTTCATATAATACAGTGTAAACACGCTATCAGTTGAGGACAAACTCGTAATCTTGCAGCTACTGAGTCACCTTCTGGAAACTCAAAGCTGAAGGCTATACGGGCCCTCGCTTCATGCGGTAATACATAGGTTACACTAAAAGTTTCCGGAACTGGCCACTTACATAAACAATATTTAAAAATTTATTACAACATTTGAAAATAGAACTCTTTGGCTGTAGAATACAGTTTGTTTCATCTGACTGTCTTTTGTTTTTACCTTGTGGCGCCATTTAAAAAATTGTGTGTCTGCATCAACATGGATTTAACTCGGGAAAATTTTCGTAGTATGATTTTCTACGATTTTAAGTGTAATTTGACGGCTCAACAGAGCATCGCTCGGCTTGAAACAGCTTTTGGCGATGAAGCTCCATGCAAGACGACTGTTTATAGCTGGTTTGCAGAATTCAAGCGTGGTCGTATCAATCTCAGTGACGAATCTCGCGATGGTCGGCCGTCCACCGCTGTGACCAACAAAAACATCGATGCTGTGCGCCGTATGATTGAAACAGACAGGCATGTGACCTACCATGAAATTCGCGCATCCTTAGAAATAGGCATGAGTCAAATACAATCAATCCTACACAAACATTTGGGTGTGAGAAAGCTGTGCTCGCGGTGGATCCCACATAACTTGACCGAGGATCAAAAAACGGACCGCGTCACTTGGTGCAGTGCCATGCTTACCAGATTCAACGAAGGTGCGTCAAATTTGGTGTGGGACATAGTAACAGGTGACGAAACATGGATTTATTGCTACGATCCCAAAACAAAGCAGCAATCGAGCGTATGGGTCTTTCAAGATGAGCCGAAACCAACCAAAGTGGCGCGCGTGAAAAGTGCATCTAAGCGGATGATTGCTTCTTTTTTTAATAAAACTGGACACGTGGCTACTGTTGCTTTAGAAAATCGTCGTACTGTGAATAGTGACTGGTACACGACCATTTGTTTGCCGGAAGTTATTGACGAACTCCCTAAAAATAACCATAAACGCCGTATCATCCTGCACCACGACAATGCTAGTTCTCACACGGCCAGACAGACAAACGACTTTTTGAAGGCGAAAAATGTAGAACTCATGAGTCATCCTGCATACAGTCCCGACCTGGCACCTTGTGACTTTTATCTGTTCCCAAAAATTAAGAACCAATTACGCGGCCAACGATTTTCATCACCAGAAGAGGCTGTCGAGGAGTATGAAAAACACGTTTCAGAGGTCACCACAGAGGAGTGGCACAAAAGTTTTCAAAACTGGTTTGATCGAATGAAAAAGTGCATAGACGCCAAGGGAGATTATTTTGAAAAACAATAAATTAATTTTGTACCTTTAATAGTATTTTTTCATATTCATTCCGGAAACTTATAGTGCGCCCCACGTATATCGGTTGGCCCATGGCTAAGCAGATTTGTGGTTGCTACTCCTTCAGCCGGTACTAGCTGAGCTGGCATCGACGGAAGAACTGGTTCGTTATTGCCTCTTCTTGAATTTAAAACACGGTTCATGGTTACTAAAGGTGATATATAACATTCATAAACATTATGGCTAGGGGCATCAAATGGTCCAAATGCTCCAGCTGGAATCAATACCTCCTGTTCTTTTGGAACGGCTAAATCAGGAAGATTGAATTTAACTTCTTCACCTGTCATCGAAGTGGTAGTGTTTCCAATATTTCTTAAATAATGATATACTTTTTCTGGAATATACAGATTCTCGGGTAACAAGAATATAGATATCTTGGTATATTATTTTATAAGTCGAGGAAATCGTAGTTACTAACTGGGAATTCCGGTATTATCAAAATACCAGAACAAGATAAATTTTGTTTTATTAAATTATTTTGAATAAAAACCTATTTAAAGATTGTAAAAAAACGTAATTTTCATATTGTTTTACCGTAAACAAAGTGATTTTAGTATGAGTAGGATTATGACAAACCAAAATTAGGGAGGTATGCATGGGACATCGAGAAATTAGAGAACTTGTCATCACATTTTCATATATTTTTTTAAATTAAGATGTTATTTTAAAATATTTTTCTGTTTTACCTTTTTCTGTTAACTTTAGTTAAAAGTTTGCTATCGATTGCCTTATCAAACATGATATTTTCATTAATAATAATTAAATTAAACAATTTATAAGTCAGTGGACATTACATAAGTCATTGCAATGGTCAAAATATTTGAAAAAGCCCATTTAAAAAGTCCGCTTGAAGTCGCTAAATATTTCAATTTATTTAGTGATAAGAAGTGTATTATAAATTAATGCAAATTTGGATAGTCACGCATTTATTCATATCAGTCATATCTATATCGGCAAAAAGAAAAAAAAACGGCAACTAAAAGTTCAAGTAATCAAAAATTTCATCATGTACTGCGTCATCTTCGACTTCGACAACTTCCAACTAAAGAAACCGACAAGGAAGGTAGTACTAAAGAAATTGTTTCTTTAAGGGTTGTAGTGATTTTCGTCAGGATTCCATCTGGCAAAACATAACTATGGCAATTATGTTTTAAAATTTTAAGCTGATTCCTTATAAGAAGAATGGAGTTGGTTTGGTGGAATTGGAGTCTGTTCCTCAATTTGTTTTTTATTATATTCATTTGACTGAACAGTCGTTCCACTTCTGCGTTGGAATGTGGTAACGACAGAACTGTCATAGCTAAATCTGCTGTCTTTGTAGGTATTGAAACCTGTAGCGTCCTTATATTTTAATACCTGGGCCCAAAATCACACAGTATTTGTGTGTGTGCTTATGTCCAATTAACAAAATAAAAGCTGTGGCAATATTTTAAAATATTGTCAATTTTGTCTTCTATATAGTTGGGACATTTTCTGTAGGATCATGTAATTACTGGGTAAACGGTTTTGACATTCTTCAACCAAACGTACGGTAAAATCAATAGGGCATAACGGGGAAGTTAAGGAAAATTAACTAATTAATAATCAAAATGTATTTATTAATAAAAAATAATGAAAAATAAAGGCTTTACAAAGGCTTTACGAAAGGGTTTACATATTATATGAGTATTTGACATATCATTTTGTGAAGTAATCGAATATTTTTTACATATTTATTTTCCCAAACCCTCATGAACACCTCATCGTGCCCCTAGGTAGGGACAATATGGGGTACCCAAATCGAGGCCGTACGGGATACGCAGAGTAAAGGGTTATTTAACCTCACGGAATGAACAAATGTACGTTTCTTCTATATTCTCGTCATCAACGTCAGCACAGGCTGTGTGTGCCCATCGCTCATATACCTGACAGGCCACCCACCACTCCCGAGACTTCAAAAATAGGTGTGGTTCTCACCACCACAATATAGGCAAAATACATCCTCGTCTATATTTCCTGCATTAAAGTGTGATGTTTGTAGTTTGTAGATGTTCTTATGCTTCTTCATGTTTTTCTTTAACTTAGGATCATTTGGATAGTGATGCCGAACTATTGATAGTTACACTATCGATAGTTGACCTCGAGAGACCTTCGTTTATGTGTTTTTCACCTAAACGACTGCGACGGTCACTTATGATTTGACCAGCTTTAGAAAAAATTCTTTCGGCTGGTACCGACGTCCCAGGAATGCACAAATACCTTAGAGCAATATTCTTTAATTCACTTTGACTGTAAGTCCAGAACTCTATTGGATATTCTGTTTGGGCAATAATGGGTTTTTCTACATATTGTCTGATATCTACAATTGCATTTGATGTAGCGTTTCCACTAGCGAGTGAAGGAACATGAAGAAAGGATAGCAGACTACTAAGTTTAGATTTCTTTGCCGGTATCTCAGGTTCTTCTGCACTTTTTTGCAATTGATTCAATTGATACCATCGAGGTTCTATTTAATGATAGTAATAGGGAAGAATATTCTTTTTGCACATAATTTATCGCCCTTTCTACTTCTGTGCCAGTTTTGAAGCCGAGTTTTTTGAAATGTGGATTCAAAAGGGTTCATATTATACATAAATGTCCTACTTTCATAAGGTTTCAGTCTATTGATGAATTTCTAAAATGGCTTTTCCTGAATCTGACATCAGCTGTCTCTCTTGCTCAACGATATTCAACAACAGTCCTTTTATTAGAGGAATTATTAAAGATATAGTTACATATTCTTCTCCCGATATTGACTCTGTAGAAGTCTCTATTGGCTCAAAGATAATTTCAACTTCTTTCAACAATGCGTACTCTGTAGCAGTAAGATTAGGCGGAGAATGCGAGTTCTGAGTAATGGCCAGAGTAAGCTCGTCTTTTACATCTGTAATTCTTCTCATCATTTTCAATACGCTGTTCCATCGAGTCTCAGCATTTTGTATAAGTTTCAACTCCTTTTTTTTAAGATCTCTTTGAATCATTTTTAGTCTGTCTGATGATGGATGAAAGTGACAGCCAAAGAAAAAAATACAATATTCCGGTAGAACTTGTCCTTACTAGCATTTTTTGTTTTGGGGTCGAAAGTTGTGGGACCACTGCCCTCGAATTTATTGGGAATTATGTTGTTCGTTCTTTGGCCGGCACTTTAAATTTTAGCCCAAAAATGTATGGAGTGTGAATGATGTCCTTTTGAAAAAGAATGATAGAAAATGAGTTAAAAGGCAAACTACAAAAAGGAGTTATGATTATCGCAGACATGTATGTATCAAAGTGTATAATTAGTGTATGTAAGCGTGTATGTATGTACTTACATACACGCATGTATATATGTTGTGTGAAATACAAGAAATATTAAATGCAGCGACAAGGGGGAGGAAGGGGAATGGTATGTCAGCAGAAACACTACCCTACCTAAACCACTAATATAATTCAAACAATATACAAAACAATTGTAGATACCTACCTCTGATATGTTTGCAGCATCATGAAAACCTTCAAGCACTTTGGCTGCCAATAACACACAATGTAATCTATTATTCATAATATAATGGCATGTCAGTGCAAGAACACATACGTTATTTTTGGACGTCCAAGTGTCGATTGTTATTGCGATGTATTTAATTTTTCCAAGAATTTCTATTAATTTTAGTTTCATTTTCATATACAGATTTGGCAATAATTTAGTAGATACCGTTGTTCTTCCTGGAATTTTATATCTGGAGTCTAATCCAGCAACAAATTGTCTCAAGCCTTCGTGTTCCGCCATTTTAAGCGGCTCCATGTCGACAGCTATCATTTTTATAAACAAACCATCTAACATTTTTTTTCTTGATGAATTTACGTTGTAAGTAGAAACAGTATCTTTGCTTACTCCCTCATCTTTCCCATCGTCTTTCGAGGTTTCATTCTGCGAAGATGTAGATGTAGAATCTGTTAATAGCACTTCCATATGTTTTCTGGTCATGCGATCTTTCATGTTGGACGTGTTATTACTATATTTGAATTCACGCTGGCATAATTTGCAAACTACTTGGTGTGCACTTCTTCTGGTAAAATGTTTCCACATGGGCGATTTGTTTTTACTAGAAGATAAGCTTTCCATTTTTGCAACACTTTCACAGTTTATAAAACACTCTCAGATAACAGTTTTATACTTAGCAGTTAGCACTCATTTATTTTTATCCTACCCACATAGAAGATAAATTATACGTGGGGCGCACTATAAGTTTCCGGAATGAATATGAAAAAATACTATTAAAGGTACAAAATTAATTTATTGTTTTTCAAAATAATCTCCCTTGGCGTCTATGCACTTTTTCATTCGATCAAACCAGTTTTGAAAACTTTTGTGCCACTCCTCTGTGGTGACCTCTGAAACGTGTTTTTCATACTCCTCGACAGCCTCTTCTGGTGATGAAAATCGTTGGCCGCGTAATTGGTTCTTAATTTTTGGGAACAGATAAAAGTCACAAGGTGCCAGGTCGGGACTGTATGCAGGATGACTCATGAGTTCTACATTTTTCGCCTTCAAAAAGTCGTTTGTCTGTCTGGCCGTGTGAGAACTAGCATTGTCGTGGTGCAGGATGATACGGCGTTTATGGTTATTTTTAGGGAGTTCGTCAATAACTTCCGGCAAACAAATGGTCGTGTACCAGTCACTATTCACAGTACGACGATTTTCTAAAGCAACAGTAGCCACGTGTCCAGTTTTATTAAAAAAAGAAGCAATCATCCGCTTAGATGCACTTTTCACGCGCGCCACTTTGGTTGGTTTCGGCTCATCTTGAAAGACCCATACGCTCGATTGCTCCTTTGTTTTGGGATCGTAGCAATAAATCCATGTTTCGTCACCTGTTACTATGTCCCACACCAAATTTGACGCACCTTCGTTGAATCTGGTAAGCATGGCACTGCACCAAGTGACGCGGTCCGTTTTTTGATCCTCGGTCAAGTTATGTGGGATCCACCGCGAGCACAGCTTTCTCACACCCAAATGTTTGTGTAGGATTGATTGTATTTGACTCATGCCTATTTCTAAGGATGCGCGAATTTCATGGTAGGTCACATGCCTGTCTGTTTCAATCATACGGCGCACAGCATCGATGTTTTTGTTGGTCACAGCGGTGGACGGCCGACCATCGCGAGATTCGTCACTGAGATTGATACGACCACGCTTGAATTCTGCAAACCAGCTATAAACAGTCGTCTTGCATGGAGCTTCATCGCCAAAAGCTGTTTCAAGCCGAGCGATGCTCTGTTGAGCCGTCAAATTACACTTAAAATCGTAGAAAATCATACTACGAAAATTTTCCCGAGTTAAATCCATGTTGATGCAGACACACAATTTTTTAAATGGCGCCACAAGGTAAAAACAAAAGACAGTCAGATGAAACAAACTGTATTCTACAGCCAAAGAGTTCTATTTTCAAATGTTGTAATAAATTGTTAAATATTGTTTATGTAAGTGGCCAGTTCCGGAAACTTTTAGTGTAACCTATGTATCAGTATGTTGACAGCATCAAAGTTTACAAAACTACACGTTTAAAAATATAATTTTAGCACATATAAAAATTCACCCAACAATGGGATCGCCCTATAATTAATCGACCATTGGTAGGCCGTTTCCGCCGTATTTGTTCACCACAATATACCGCGATTTAAATTATTACTATTTTATTTAAATGAAGAATGTACCTGTACGAGTCATATATCGTACATGGCACGCGTGCATCATTCACATCAGCACTTTTCTGTCGCCTTACATAAATTGTATATTTTCGCGACAGTACGCATTCACAGCTCATAATAAGCGGTTCTCATCAATCCATTTTAGCATTAGTTACGGGATAGTTAAGTGATAAATAAACGCATCTCATTTTATCTATCAGTGACTTATCATTTCAAGTAACAAAGTTTTGTGTGCGCCACATTCAGCAGCGCAGACATACTTTTGGTCCTTCGAGAGTGAAGATTTGAAGTATTCCGAGGTTTTTTTGTGCGGTGGCGAATCGGTTGAACTGGCCTCCCAGAAGCGGGTCTCACCAGTCCAATTGAGAAGGCGCATTAGCCGTACATAGGACACGGACCACTTAGAACAAAAACATCGACCAGCAACAACAAGTAACACCAAGCAAATTTAGTGATTTGAGGTATTTATTATTCAATTTTTATCATGGAGGCAATAATAGAAACCCAATATCAAATCATGGAAGCAATTTAATAGCATCTTGACTAACTTTAAAAAGGATGGTCAGGGTCGTAAGACGCCAGAGTACGTGCAGAAGAAAATAGATCTTCTGGATAAGTATTGGGCTGAGTTTCAAATAAATCATGAGAAAATTCGCGACTGCGAAAAATCTTCACACCCATACTTCGTGCAAGATCGTTATCAACAGACACGAATTTTTTACGAAAGTACCAGGGAGTTCCTAGCTGGGTATTTAAAAAAAGAGCAGAAACCAACTTCTCCCGTAGTAAAGTCACCGAGCTTTACATTCGATCCAGCCCCATCGACTTCAAAATTATTAGAGCCAAACTATCAAAAGATGGGTACTAGTGAAGCTGAACGTGAAGTTCAGTCTCCCCTTGCAATAAAGGTGCCTGAGGTAGTACAGTCTGACACTAATAGCAGAACAGAAGAGATGTTACGCAAACAGAGGAGCAACTTCAAGGCGTTCCAAAGAACAGCATCAAACATCAAAGTGGATCTTCTTAAAGATAAATGGCAGTTTGAAGATGCATTAAAGGTGTTAGAATCAAGGTGGAATGCAGTTGATTCGCTTTATTGGGACCTTGACAGCTTACCCAACAAGGCTGAGGAGCAATATGAGACGTCTTACAGCACGTGTGAACTCATTTACTACGAGATGAAAACAAAAATTAACTCCAAAATGTGGTCAGTTTCTCACCGAGAAAAATCAACTCCAAAGATCGAAATTCCAGCTTTTAGTGGAAGTTATCAGCACTGGACCTCATTCAAGGATTTGTTTGTTGAGACGATTCATTCCAACCCATCACTATCAGAGGCTCAACGCATGCAGTTCCTCAAAAGTAAAATAAGAGGTGAAGCCGAGAAACTTATTCAACATTTAACGATCAGCTCGGAAAATTATGAAACAGCTTGGGAGATCCTCAACCATAGATATTGTTACGTGCACGGGGTACAATTAAATGCCGTTTACTCAACGAAGAGATTTATTAGCTCACCACAAACTTGACAATTTAATCACTAGTACAAACAGTACTCTTCAACAGTTCCAGTCGCTCAGTAGTTCACAGTAGTCCACAGTCGTTGCTCAGGTCGCAGGTAGAATCTTCTTCAGTCGCTTAAGTTCGCTGTGTTCGCTTTCGGTCTCAAAGACAGAATGAATCGTGTTGCTATGCGAGCATGTTTTTATACCTCTTAATTAGGATGATCGAATTATCTAGAAAGTTCGCGAGCGATAAATACCTATTCTTTTGATCTTGCCGCCGTCGCTGACCTTCGAGTACATTCTCGATATTTACCTATTGTTTGTTTTTATTCAAAATAGTGTGTAGGTACTCGTAGGTAGGTTGTGACTTTTTGTTGACGTTTCTAGATTTTTCTATGCCATTCGGTAGAGTACCTCGTCACTAACAATGCGTTTTTATTTTTTGAAGATTCGATTATTAGTTTTCGAGATATCGACGGCTGTCGTAACATTACCCCCCTTTTAGTCATGCTCGTCCCGAGCATCATTTGTTCCATGATGACGCGTCAACCTATCCACATGGACTACCTTAGGTTTTCCCCTAACCCCCTTCCTAATGCGGTAGGTAATGTCATTGATTCTCGTAATAACCGTATAGGGCCCTTCCCAGCGAGCTTGGAGTTTTGGAGAATTCCCCTTGCGTAGCGGATTATGAAACCATACTAGTGTTCCTTCTTCGAAACCGTTGGTGTTTGCATTTCTATCGTACCGGGTTTTCATCCTTTCACCTGTCTTCAAATTGTTTTCCCGTACTATTCTGTGCACCTCGTCCAGTCGGTTCCGAAGTTCACTCACGTAATCCGTCACGGGCTTAGGACTATCAGGTGGCGTACCGGTTATTGCATCCACTGGTAGCCTAATCTCTCGACCAAAGTTCACTTCGCTGGGGTGTGTCCCATACTGTTATGTACCGCAGATCGATAGGACATCAGGAATAGTGGGATGTACTGGTCCCAATCTCTTTGGTGTTCATCGACAACTTTAGCCAAGTGATTTTCCAACGTCTGGTTAAACCTCTCGACCATTCCGTCTGACTGCGGATGCGCTGGAGTCGTACGGGTCTTGTTCATTCCAAGGAACTTGCACATTTCTTGAAATAGAGCAGACTCGAAGTTCCGTCCTTGGTCAGAGTAGACCTCCATAGATGCGCCGTACCGGCAGACCACTTCCTGAACCAATTTCCTTGCCACAGTGACTGCTTCCTGGTTGGGTGTCGCAAATACTTCCGGCCACTTAGTGAAGTAATCTTGTACTACTATGATGTATTTGTTACCTTCTTCAGTCGTTGGAAAAGGTCCAGCAACATCAATCGCGATACGTTCCCATGGTGCTCCGACGTTATACAGTTTCAATTTTCCTTTGCTTCTTGTCGGCGGTCCTTTAACTGAAGCACATGCAGTGCATTTACGGCACCAATCCTCGACATCTTCCCGACAATGAAGCCAGTAAAACCGCTGCTGTCGTATTTTAACTAGGGTTTTCTTGACTCCGAGGTGCCCGCCAGAGACACCATCCTGGCTGTGCCGTAAGAGTGTAGCCACCTTGCTTCGTGGTACCACTACTTGTAGGGTCACCTCTTTGCCGTCGTTGGATTCCCATTTCCTATACAGCACGTCGTCTATCAGAGTTAAACTGTCCCACTGTGCCCAATAACTTTTGGTAGTGGAACTATAAGCAGATATATCACTCCATTGAGGTTTGCTTCCGAGCTGCTTCCAGTGCAGTATAGGCTGTAGATCGTCATCATCCTCTTTTGCCTGCTTCATACTGCTTCCGGTCCATTCGTCGTCAAGTCCATTCACCTTTATGACTTTAGTCTTTTCGCGGGCTTCGTTCTTCTGACAATGCTTGTAATCTTCGGCACACGGCCTTCGTGACAAAGCATCAGCATTGCCGTGCCCTTTTCTACTTCGGTGTTCTATTCGATTTCGGTGTTCTTCGGAGTTCGGTGTTCCGGAGTCCGTGACCCTCTTCCGTTTTCTCGAAGGACACTCTAATTGAATATGGCCCTTTCCTCTACAGGAATAACACGTTGGGACATAACGTGGCTTCCTCTTCTCTGCAGCCACCTCCTTGACCTCCGTGACCTTAATTTGAGCAATAGGGATGGTTGGGGCCTCATATCGACCGGCCAACGCCCGCCCCGCGGCCCTGGCGACATTTAGTTGTAACGGAACCTCTTGATCCATTTGGGTCCCGGAGTCCGTGACCCTCCTCCATTTTCTCGAAGGACACTCTAATTGAATTTCCAGCCTGACGATCTTCTTTTCGAGAACTTGCGAGCGGTCGTCCACGGTCCCAGACTTCGAAGCCACTTCATTACTCAGCATTTGCAAGCCCTCTTCGAGGTTCCTCACTTTATCTCCCAGTGCATGGATGCGATGCCTGCATCGATTTTACCCATGACGGCTTCTTGGTTGGCCTGCAGCATCTGCTGCATAGAAGCCTGCGTTTCTTGCCTGAAGGCCTGCATCATCTGCTGCATAGAATACTGCATCTCTTGCCTGGAGGCCTGCGTCTCTTGCCTGGAAGCCTGCATCATCTGCTGCATAGAATTCTGTATCTCTTGCCTGGAGGCCTGCATCATCTGCTGCATAGACGCTAGCAGCGTCATTATGTCTGTATCTGACGAGGTTCCCTCTGGTGCTGCCGTAGTTCGCGCTGAGACAGCAGAATCGGCCTGACGCCCTTCTTCTTCGAGGCTCCGTTGACGTGCGGCCTCCATTTCCACTTGACTTGTGGTCCGTGGAGTACGCCCTTCGTCTTCATGTGGTAATAACGGCATTCCGCTTCTGACACCAATTGTTACGTGCACGGGGTACAATTAAATGCCGTTTACTCAACGAAGAGATTTATTAGCTCACCACAAACTTGACAATTTAATCACTAGTACACACAGTACTCTTCAACAGTTCCAGTCGCTCAGTAGTTCACAGTAGTCCACAGTCGTTGCTCAGGTCGCAGGTAGAATCTTCTTCAGTCGCTTAAGTTCGCTGTGTTCGCTTTCGGTCTCAAAGACAGAATGAATCGTGTTGCTATGCGAGCATGTTTTTATACCTCTCAGTTAGGGTGATCGAATTATCTAGAAAGTTCGCGAGCGATAAATACCTATTCTTTTGATCTTGCCGCCGTCGCTGACCTTCGAGTACATTCTCGATATTTACCTATTGTTTGTTTTTATTCAAAATAGTGTGTAGGTACTCGTAGGTAGGTTGTGACTTTTTGTTGACGTTTCTAGATTTTTCTATGCCATTCGGTAGAGTACCTCGTCACTAACAATGCGTTTTTATTTCTTGAAGATTCGATTATTAGTTTTCGAGATATCGACACACTGGGGCGTCGTATATGGCGGTCGTACCCAAAACTCTAATTATACCAGAAAATAAGTGATTATGATTGAAACTTAATAAAAACGACTTGTGAGTAATCGTCATGTCTATCATTCTAGTTCCAACATATTTAGTACCTCAGAATCAAAACATTTTTTTTCATTATTAAGTAATTTGCGGTTAATGGTTATAACTGGATCAGAAGAAACAAATAAACGATTAATTATATCTGTAAGGTTGTTCGTTCTTGAACTTTTTCTAGCGAAATGTTCTCTGTAGGACTTAAAGTCTTTATTCCGAGCCTCTTGAGCCTCCTCACTTAACATTCCTATAGGCAGTAATGCATGGTTAATAATTTCAGCGCTGTGAGTTAATAGTTTGCAGCATCCAAGGCATCCAAGGGTATAAAGCAAGATACAGCTGAGCCGTACCCAGACAATATTGCTTAAACTTTTGCACATTCATTTTATAACCACTGGAAATGGTCTGCAATATGATATACATTCGTCTTATAAGATCTTCATCGATTTTGGTGATACGTGAAGAAGTTTTATAGTTTTGAAAAAAATTTCTTGCCACATTCCCTTCATTTGAATTTCCAAAACCCGGTTTTAGTTTATCTACAATAAGAGACAACTCATTTTTGAATTTAGCCTGAATGTCTTTTTTCGTATCATCTATAAACTCCTTATTTGTTTTCGAAATACACCAAGCCCGAACCGGTAATTTGTAACTTAAATGAAGTAATGACTCAAATGATCTAATCCAGGCATGTAATACGGGTATGCCGAAAGATACAAATTTCATATTTGATGGGTCTGTTCATAATTGCATCAAGGTCATTAAATTCTTTGGATGTAGCATCGCATAGGTAACATCTCAATGTGGATTTTGTATATGATAGAGAGTTACACAATTTACCATCTACCATTGTAAATAAAGTATGGTGTTCAATTAAGTATTTTTACTGTCTAAAGTCACTTCTGTAGGAACTAAATCTTTGATTTGTTTATCCATCCATTCTGTTTTAGACTTAACTAAATCTTTAGTTTCTTTTTTATATTGAAGGCTGGGTCTACAAAATCTAGGCGATGAAGGTCTAGGGTTTTGCCACAGTATAATTGGTTTCCCATTTTTTTCACCCGTAAGTCGTAATGGAACCAAACATGTTAAGAACATATATTTATCATCAGATGTTTCAGACAAAAACTTTTGTTTATATTGAGTATGACTAGAGCTACCATCAAATCCCCATTTAGAATACAATATAATTTTGTCAAAGGAACAGTCAGAATGAGTCTCTAAAACAGAGTATTGAGTGTGCAATAAACGTTTTGCTGTATGGTCTAATAAGCATTGGAGTGGTATTTCAGCTTCAGTCTCTGTTATTTTTACATTTTTTGGGTACGATATAACTTTTTCAGACTGTATTTCTTTATATCTTGGAAAAATATCTTTTGCATAGTTTCTTACAACTTCATATTGTGAATGCGACAACTGGGCTTCAATTATGAATGAAAGAGCATCGTATGCCCGAGCCACTTAGTCTTTAATTGGTTTTTAAAATTACGTAACTCTCTTGATAAAAGTTGACGATTTTCTGAAGTACAGTTTGTTTTGTTTGCGACATAATCAATCAAATCTTCAAATTTTCTATCAAATGGCTTATAATTACTATTAAGTAATATATCAAACATATTTCTTCGTTTTATTTTTAATTTAGGCAATAAATCTGAAAAAAATGTTAAGTGCCTTAAATTGAAGTATAGCAAAAAAATACGATTATTTTTATTTTCTGCAACAGGCTTTCACTTTTGACTTCAGATGAATTCAATGGAGGGTTCAGAGTACCTATCTATGAATTTAGATTCAAAAGCCTGTTGCGGAATTTCTAAATATCGACCCTTAAAATAAAACATCATCTCATCCTCAGAAACCTGTCATATCTCCGACTTTATTCAATGTTTATTTAAATAAAAATAGTTTTTATATCGGGCTTACCTTGATCTATAATCGACATAATAATGTTATAATGTAAACAGAATAAATATATTATTAAAAAATGTTGATTGCGCTCAATCAATCGCAGAGATGCACAAAACTCACTAACAAGGTAAACTTTAAATATTTTTATCGGGTAGATGGCTAACTTGTCATTGATCCAAATACCACCAACAGATGTCGGAATACCCTACCTACAAACAAAATAAAAATCATACCAAAATACCTTCATTTAAAATATTGGGTTTTGGGTATGACCGCCGTATATGACGCCCCGGTGTGCGACGGCTGTCGTAACAATATATAATAACAAAAAGTAGATCTTCTCATCATATATCAAGTCATTGCTTAGCGTACCCAACACTATACATTTGTCTGCAACCTCCGTCAAAAAACTTCATGATACAACGAGGGAATGTTTGAACGCGATTAAAAATCTCGGTGTGGATATTTCGTTGTGGGATCCATTAATAATAGACTACTTTGTCAAAAATTGGATGTAGTCACTCACAATGACTACCTAGAGTCTCTGAAAGACCCACGTGAATTACCGAACATCGCAGATTTTCTTAGTTTTCTAGAAAGCAAATTTGTATCATGGGAATCGTCTCGTCGCAAGCCGGAAGCATCAAAGCAGCAGTCTGAACCGGCATCCACTAACAAGAGATATCCATCGTACAAGGCATACAGTGCAAATCAAACCATTCAACAGAATTCTAAATCGCATTCAAAAACCCATGAAGACACGTCAAAATGCAATCAAGATCACAAATTATTCGTGTGCAAGGCATTTCTCGAATTACAACCCGAAGCCAAACGGAAGGCAGTTGCGAAATACAATTTATGCAAAAATTGTTTAAATATTCATACGCGGGGCATTGAAAGCATGTCAAGAAAAAGATGCCGCGTTTGTAGTTCGGATCATAACACACTACTTCACGACGCTTACGGTAAAGGGAATGGACAAACATTAAACAGCAAATCAGTGCAACAATATAATGTTACTGATAGCAAGTCAAACGTGAATAGCAACCACGTGTTCCAAGAAAATTTATCAGAAACTCTCCTTACAACAGCATTGATTAGGGTACAAGCGTGTGACGGGTCCTTAATCACTTTGCGAGCACTCCTGGATCAGGGTTCACAAACATCTTTAATTACGGAAAAAGCCGCACAAATGTTACGATTACCACGCGGCCGATGTAAAGGTGTCATTTTCGGTGTCGGCGCTAAAGAAAATAGTTGTAAAGGAGTCATAAGAATTACGTGTCACGCCATTCACAGCGACTATACATTTGATACCGATGTATTTATAATGCGGAACTTGAGAAATAACTTACCGAACAAATCATTCGAGAAGCCAGAATCATGGACATTTTTAGAAAATGTAACATTGGCTGATCCTGAATTTTATTTGAGTCGACCTGTAGACATTTTATTGGGAGCGGAGATTTATTCAAATATCATTCATGAAGGTATCATCAGGCAGGAAAAATCACAACCGGTTGCACAACAAACACGCCTAGGGTGGATTTTATGTGGAAACGTGCAAACATTCCACTGCAACGTTGTGATTAACAATATCGATGATATCCAAAAATTTTGGTCTGTTGAAGATATAGCAGAAAACTCAAACATGTCACAGGACGATTTAGATTGCCTACAACACTATAAAAATACAACTACTCGCAACAGAGAAGGTCGCTACGTTGTCGAGATACCATTCGAGTCAGACATTCAAGAGAAATTGGGAGCTTCGAAACCCATGGCCTTGGCACAATTTCGACAACTTGAACGCAAGTTTAGCAGACAACCACAATTAGCAGAAGCATATAATAACTTCATTCAAGAATATCAGTCATTAAATCATATGGTCGAGTGTACAAGTCACACTAAACAGAGTTGTTATTTACCTCACCATTGTGTTCAACGTGCAGATTCGATAACTACGGCGTTAAGAGTAGTTTTTAACGCATCGGCCAAAACAACCACGGGCTATACATTGAATGATCCCATGAAAAGTGGACCGAACTTACAACAAGATCTCATGTTATTAATCTTGCGGTGGAGGCAATATCAATTCGCGTATACTGCTGACATTGAAAAAATGTATCGCCAGATATAATGCAGTCCTGATCATCAAAAGTATCAAAAAATACTGTGGAGGAGTTCTCCTGATCAACTACTGCGTGAATACCAGCTCACAACAGTGAGCTATGGGATGAAAGTAGCTCCGTTTTTGGCCATGATGACTTTGAAACAGTTGGCAGCGGACTAAGGGCACAAATATCAGAACAGCAGAGCCGCTCAAGCGCTGCAAGAAGAATTCTATATGGATGACCTTGTAAGTGGAGCCTTCACATTATCAACAGCCAAACAATTACAACGCGATTTGGTGCAATTATTACAATCATTTCAACTTAAGGAAGTGGCCATCTAACAACGACGAACTACTTCAAGACGTAAGCAGGGAGTGCTCAAATCAATCTTCATTTAACTTCAAGCAAGCGGAATCAACAAAGACCCTTGGATTAAAATGGCTACCACATGGAGATACATTCACATTTGAGTTGAAGATAAATCAACCAAGGTCAACCGCAACATATACCAAACGTTCATTACTGTCTGATATATCGAAGATATTTGATCCCCTCGGTTGGCTGTCTCCAGTAACATTTAAATTGAAACTTTTATAAAAGCAAGTTTGGTTATCTAACATTCAATGGGATGATCAGCTTCCGGTTGATATTAGTACAGAGTGGCACAAAATGAAGGTAGATCTACAGGGCATAACAGACTTTAAAATACCAAGATGCAAGATGGTACCAGATTGGAGAACATGATCCTATTCAATTGCACGGCTTCTGCGATGCGTCGATGAAAGCGTATGCATGTGTCGTATACTGTAAACATAATAACTACATTACTCTTGTCGCCGGAAAAACAAGACTAGTGCCGGAAAACAAGAAGCTGACTCTACCACGTCTAGAATTCAGTGGGGCGCATTTGTTGTCAACACTTATGCACAAAATTCAACAAGTCTTCACCGGGCGCAAAACTGAAGTATTTGGATGGACTGATTCTACTGCTGTTCTCGGCAGGATTCAAGGCGATATCAATCGTTGGACACCATTTGTAGCGAACAGAGTCAAACATATCAAACAAGTCATACAGTCGGACAAGTGGTACTACATAAAATCTGCTGATAACCCAGCTGATTGTGCTAGTCGCGGTATTACCGTAGACTACTTGAAGCGAGAACAACTGTGGTGGAGTGGCCCTAAATTCCTACCGGAATTCGAAAGGTCATCAGGGCTAGAAAAACCTATCTACAGCACGAGTCAAGAGAAGAAAAAAATAGCACATATCAACGTCACAACCAGTAGTCAACTTTATAGTAATGATGTCATAAAAAACATATAACGTAGGAACAGCAACATGACACGAGCCGAGCGCGTACTGGCATGGGTGTTACGTTTCATACGACGTAATACTGAGCATTCGGCTTACTTGAATGTAAACGAATTAACTATATCAAAACAAATGATTATAAAATATTGTAGGGTACCTAACGTACCTCATAATATATACAATATTTACATAAATATTATTTATTACATGTATACTTATTTTATTTGCAGACTGTACATTTTACTTAATCTACACAACTTACACATTATCTAATATTATTTTATGTGAATTATATTGGTTGGTCGATGTAACTTGTCGATATCATAAATATCGACATTAAGTTATCGACAGTGTCTCAACTCATTGCCATGTAGATGTATAAGTTCTATATAGGTGCCCGCTCCACCGATGCGCACGCACAGAGGACACACCCAGTCGCTAACCATACACGACGCGAAGCGCTTGCTATTTCCTTCCGCTAAACCGCATGTTTATTTACTTTAATCGATCTTGTTGCTTATATGTCTAAGTGTAGTATATACCTAAATATAGTCTTTGTCTGTACCTATCGCCTATCGTCCAATCTATCTTCCGTGCTTTCTATTGCCAAACTATAGTGAACTGTACCTATCTTTCTGTGCCTGTGCTTAAACTGACTTTCTGTGCCTGTGCTTAAAATAAACTTTCCTTTCTTCTGTTGGTGAGTGTTTAATTGTGAGTACAAACATAGACCCCTTAATATGTTCAAGAAATAGAGTTTGCAGAAGAAATAAGCAATATACGTTTACGCAAGCAAGAGCAAAATCTTGAATCTTAACCCATTTTTAGACGAGAACGGTCTTTTAAGGGTTGGAGGGAGACTCAAGCATGCAAACATTAGCGCTGAGATGAAGCATCCCCTTATTATACCATACAGCAGCCACATTACCGACCTTATTATCGATCAAGCTCACCGCCGATCATTTCATGCGGGAGCTCGGTTGACACTCGCACACATTCGAAAGTGTCATTGGATATTGGGTGGAAACAGAGCTGTAAAGAAACGATTACATGCATGCATCATATGTAAAAAACACAAAGCAAACAAGCAAAAACAAATGATGGGCGACTTACCTGAACCTCGGAGTAACCCATCACGTCCTTTTCAGCACACTGGCGTAGACTTCACTGGATATGTTGACGTGAAACTGAATAAAGGGCGGGGTGTTAAGCCAAGCAAAGGATACATCGCGGTGTTCGTGTACATGGTGACAAAAGCCGTACATCTCGAACTTATATCAGACCTTACTTCATCAGCCTTTTTGGCTGCATTAAAATGCATGTCATCGCGTCGAGCCAAGCCACAGCACATATACAGCGATAATGGCACGAATTTTGTTGGGGCTAATAAGATGCTGCAGCAAGAATTACAGAACTTTCACAAAATATTTGGTGACGAATTTTATTCAGAGATCCATGAGTTGGGTATTCAGTGGCATTTTAACGCCCCCGCTTGGCCGAGTGCAGGAGGCCTGTGGGAAACAGCGGTAAAAAGTCTCAAGCACCATCTCTGACGTGTTGTTGGTGAGCAAAAACTTACGTTCGAAGAATACAATACGTTACTATCCCAACTGGAAGCATGCCTCAACAGTCGACCGCTGTGCGCGCTTACGGAAGACCCAGATGATTTAAATTACCTGACACCTTCACATTTTTTAAGCAGCGGTCCGATATATATTGAACTCAGAACACGATGAAAGAACACGTTGGTACAAGAGTCAGAAGATTTTCGAAGATATTTGGAAGCGATGGCAGTCCGAATATCTTGTTCAGCTTTCAACAAGAAGTAAATGGCAGAACCCACACGAGAACATTAGAGTTGACGACGTTGTCATCATTCACGAGTCAAACGTTCCTGCAGGAAAATGGGTTCTAGGCAGAGTAATTGAGGTGCATCCCGGTTCAGATGGATTAGTCCGGGTTGTTACCCTGAAGACAAAAAATGGAACTATAAAGCGCCCAGTGATCAACTTGACAGTACTTGTATCTGACAATAAATCTCCTACGGCAGGTGATTATACATCAAACCAACATTCTTAGCAGCATAAAGAATCACAAGAAGATGCCACCCGTTTTTACAAAGCCAGTATCTGGTGAAAGTGACTGAAACTCAATTTATAAGTATAGAATTAAGTCATGTCATGTAATTTAATGAAATTTATAAGTTAAGTATTTTGTTACTCATTGTCATTTCACTCGTTCATCTCGCGCCGGGGAATATGTACGAGTCATATATCGTACATGGCACGCGTGCATCATTCACATCTGCACTTTTCTGTCGCCTTACATAAATTGTATATTTTCGCGACAGTACGCATTCACAGCTCATAATAAGCGGTACTCATCAATCCATTTTAGCATTAGTTACGGGATAGTTAAGTGATAAATAAACGCATCTCATTTTATCTATCAGTGACTTATCATTTCAAGTAACAAAGTTTTGTGTGCGCCACATTCAGCAGCGCAGACAGTACCAATATAGCATTTATAATGTGTATTAGTAATAATAACAGCAGTCTTGTTGTAAACTTTAATATTGGCAATACAAGTGATGATTTCTAAGATAATTAGAACTTTCCTGTAACGTATATGTTGTCGGACCATTATATCAACAAAAGGTACACGATACTATTACAGAATTCATAACTATCGATAGTATAAAACTATCGATAGTATCGATACTACCAGTAGTATGGATAGTAAAGTTGAGACGGACGAAAATACTATCGATACTATTGATATCATAGCGGCTATAAAGGTTTAATACTATCGATCCTATCAGTACTATGGAAAGTCATCAATAGTGTTAACACATTTTGTGCTATCGTTACTATGGATTATATCGATAGTATCGAGTCGCTTAGATACTATCGATAGTCTTATCGATATTTCCACTATTGCAGTGGTATCGATAGTCTATCGATAGTAGACTATTGATCGGCATCACTACATTTGGATCTGAGCACTTCTTGCTTCGTTTTGATTATTCTGGGCCCCCCAACTCATTTTTTAGGAAGTTGATGGATGGAATAACGGTTTTCCCCCTCTTCGGTACTTTTCCTCGTTTGACTTCTTCGTATATCTCACGAGCTCATCTTCTTGTTTGGAAAAACGGGTTTAAAGTTGCCTGGAATTGAATCAAGAGACACCCCTCACCTTACCATAATTTGGTGATATGACGTTCCATTGTGGTCTGTGGGAAACCGCATAGCTGCTAGTGCTGCCTTTTTGTAGCCTACTGTCTTGCATATGACTGCTTTAATTGCTCTTTTCATACTCACTGTACACCATTTTCTTTTCGTATGTTCGTACTATTTATAATATCTATGAAATAACAAATTATTATTAGACAATGAACATCGTCATACTTTTTATTTTTTACGTGCGCAAAATCCCCTCGGATACCTCCCCACCGGGGCCGGTGGAGGAGGTTATGTCGGACACGAACCGACTAAAACGCACGCCGCCTGTGGGTCGTTTTGGTTGCCGAAGGTGAGGTTGACAGGCATATCCCTCGCACCCCGGCCGACCCAGGGCCATCTCTCACGATCTGGCCCTCTTCTCGGGTGTGGGGACTACAGAGTCCCCAGCTCGTCCCCGGAAATGGGGAGGCGCGCCACGCGCGCCGCCGCCGCGGCCTGCTTCTGCCAGGGTGACAGGCGGCTTCACCTGTCACCCCCAGGCCGGCGCTCATGGGGGGCGGAGGTCGTTCATCGACCTCCGACGCCCGAGTTGCCTTCACATCGTCATACTAACGTATGTGGATTCATCCAAAATAATGCTATATTTTTGGTTGCCAAAGTCTTTGATGAGATTATTTCTAAAATGTGATGCTAGGACCTGGTTGATTATTTGAGTGCATTTTGTCCTGTGTATTTTCATGTCAGCAGATTTTGAATCTACGAACACCTCTTTGCACAATTCAGCCAGATGGTCTACTTGATAAAAGGCACTGTGCTCTGCTATAAATAAAGCTAGCTAGCTTTAGAAGGTAAGCTTACCTTCAGCTCTTTGAGTATATTTATTCGTCCTTGAAGCTGGAGTAAAACAAATTTGCTGATTTTTCGAAATCATTTAACATTTTTTTTGTATTCCTTCGTATCGGCGTGTTTTCTTAAATCATTTAATTTGGCGAATATTTCGCAATGGCTAAACTAGCAAAAGCTTTTCGCTTGATCGGTCATAACAGGTTTTAACCACATTTTAAATTCGTCTTGCATCTCCCATTCTGAGCATAAGTTTTCTTTCTTATACGAGTAACCATTTCTACGAATTTGGTATAATAACAACTTGAACACAAAATTCATGATTAATTTTGAAGTTAAATTGTAAACAGTAAAGTTTAGAGTACCCAACCTCTGTTTATAGTAAAAGACGCTGACTTCAGCATAGGGCGTTACTAGAACTTTCTGAAAATCGATTGTTGCTGCAATGACATTTTATTTACTTGTTTGTCGGAAGCCAACGTACTATGTCTAAAGTAGGTAACGATACCTTTACATTTATCAAGCAAATTTTTCAGTTTTGGACTATTAATAACAACATACACACACAACAATACTTTAATCATTACCGCGGCATTGTCCGTTACATTGGCCACCACTTTATCACGACAGTTCCATTCTTCTAATATTCATGCAATTACCTAAAAAAAACATGCTGTGATTTGATGCAACTGCAAAAAGGCCTCATTCTATTAAATTTTTTGGTTGATTAAATTATGATCAACATTAAAACTAGCTGTGTTGAACTGTCAAAAACGATATTCCCGTAACACATGTTTCATTGTTAACGTTAAATTGATCAAGTTGCGAGAAATAATAAAAACTAGTACAAAATTTTCGAAATCGGTATTTTACCTACCAAACCAATGATATGAAGAAATATAATTGAACGAATGCACCAATTTTGATGTTTAAATATAAATACGTGCTACTTGGCATCTCTTGATAACCCTGGTCACGGAAATAAAACTAAAAGGTAAGTGCTAATTAAATTCAGTAAGATCTTGGCGTACAGATTGAAAGTGTAAATAATTTTCGACCTTATTGACATGACACAGTATTGCGTATTTTTTGTCGTATCATATGTCGTCAAGGTCGAAAGTAGCTTGCGCTATTTTTCGTGGTCTCAGTGTGAAGTGCGAAATATGTATGCGTCAAACAAAAGGGCTGACGGGTTTGAAGAAGTGAAAAAATGCAATCCTTTTTATTTTATTTTGTATATATATAAATATAACATAGTCTTCAATATTGTAATTTTCTTTATTAACATGTTCAGCCTGCAGGTTCTCATCTTCGCTGTCATTGTCGGAGGCACCTTCAGATGTGTCACTCGGAGAATAGTTGGTAGAATCTTCACGGTTTCTGTTTCGGATAGAATTCATCTTTATTGCATTTTGTAATCTGTTTTTATTCATAAACCTATTTTTTTTCAAAAGATTGAGGGATCCTGTTTGATTAAATTTAGTTGAAACATGTTTTTTAGCCTTTATATTTTCAATTTCTTGTTTTTCTGGTGTATCGGTCAAAGTTCTGGCTCTTCCTTTTTGTCTTCCTTTTCGTGTTTCTTTACGAGGTTCGGCTTTTGGGTGAGGGCGTATTATAGCTGGCGATATAAAAGTTGACGATTTTCCGTCTATAACTTCGAAACCTGAAGCAGTCGGCTGTCTAATAGCCACCTGATCAATACTGGTAGGTTATTTATCGATAAGTGGACGATCAGAATAGGATGCGGGCATAAAATCGGCGTCTGTGTAGATGTTTTCATTTAAAGGATGGAAACCAGTTGAACTAAAACCTTTGCAAATATTGCAGGCAAGAGGATAAGTTTTTCCCACCAAGCCAGCAATATCATATATAGTTAATGGGTTTTCCCACATGTCCTGGAGACATTAGTAACTCGTTAGCCGCTGTATTAAAATAAGTCTTGAAAGGTCCAAAAACTGACTTGTGTAGTGATTGCAAATGGTTACTAGTATGTGGATGTAGAGTAACAAGCTTTACACCATTATCTTTGGCCATTTGTATTGCCGGTGTTGAAATATGACTTTCATGATTGTCCATTATGAGAATGACAGGTCGTTCTTTGGTAGGTTTTGCATATTTGATAATATGCTGGAGAAATATCACAAACATGGACGCGTTTGACCAACCGGATGGACGGGCGCCTTCAATACTGCCTTTAGGAGCTCCAGTTATCATAAAATTATTAAAGTTTACACCAGGGAGTATCAGCATGGGTGGAATAAAACCACCACCTGCATTAATAGCCGCTATCATTGTAACCGTCGTTCCTCTTTCAGCGCTAATCATTGAGCCAACTTGTTTTGCGCCAAGAGGTGCTAATATCCTTGGAGGAACATGGACAGTGGACAATCCAGTTTCGTGTAAATTCCAGATGTCAGTCGCATTTATGTCAGAGGGACATTGAGAAAGGACTTTCTAAAAATTGTCGAATGTTAAACTCACAGTTTGTTTATTAAACGCCGTAGAGTGAGCCAAACTAGTAGCTTCAGGCTTTCTTAAAGACCATTTGTTTGGTATCGCTTCCTAAATAATCGCAGCCAATAATCTCCAGCCATTTTGTTTGTATCCTAACTCTTAGGGTATTTTTTTTCATTTGCTTTTGGAAATTGGTATGCAAGTATTTTCACGTCTTTAAGCGTCAATCCAAATTGCAAGTGGGCTGCGTCTTTAATATAGTCAACCAGACTAAGCGATATATACTCTTCGGTTGCTATCAAAAACGTGTAACTTGTTTACGTCCTTAACCATTTCCAAACAGCGCTTTAAATGACGACGCAAAGTTGTTCTTGGTAATCCAAAATGTTTAGAAGCACCGAAAGTGGAGAACTTTTTCTACTTAATCATTTAAATGTCATTTGTAACATCTGTGGGCATATACAAATGTTTGTTTAAGTGTTTTCAATATCGTAAACACATATATCAATAATAACACATTTCTAATACATTATTAAACTCTTCTTTTAGCATAAAGATGCTCCACTATTTACAGAATTCATTGAAGACCATGTCAATGAAAAACCCACATGGTTAAAGGAAGCATTACAATCAGCTTCTAAAAGCGATGATGAAGACAGTGGGGTTGATGAAGGTAATACAGAAAATAATGTTAAATAAACTGTGAAGGAACGAGGTGTGATATTCCTCCAACACAAAGGGAGGATCCTCCGACCAGGCAAGGTGATCACGCCTGGCGGGCCGCGGCCCCATAATGGCGTTTGTCAAATCACGCATATTAATAGGTGTCCTTTACTTCTCGGCATGATTTCTGGAATAATAAAGATATTTGATTAGGAAATATTACGTAAATATAAAATAATTTAATAAAATATTCTCCTAGCCAAAGTACAACACTCAGGTTGTACCTTGGCCACTGACCATGGAACAACTGATCGACAGTGACCGAGGTACAACACTACTTCAATTTCACTAAAACGGTGGATTTTAAATAGTTTAGAGGTTACGTATCTCGTAAGTTTTTTATTGTGTTGAAACTTGTTAAATAAAAGAACCGATAGCAAATAACAGTTAAGTGACTATTATAAAACGTTAAAGACTATTAGACTTCAAAATATATTAGAAATACTTACTTTTTCGCTCAAAAAAGTTTTGACGTCGATAACACCAAACACCAACTTAATAGCGGTATGCGACTAACTTCACACACAACTGTTATGTTATGTTATGTTATGAAAATATAAAATCAAGTAAAATATATGTATATTACAATTATATATGTGTTATATATGCGTCATTATGTATTTACTTTACCCTTTTGAACAGAGATATCCTACCTGATACATCAGGTATTTTCAAGTAATCACTGTCAGGCTAAATTGTTAACAATGCTATCCATATAATGCACAAATCTTGGACCTCCTCAGCAAAATGTTTTAGACCTTGAATATTGCTCGCAGGTGTGGAGTCCTGTTTATGATATTTAAATTGATAGACTGGAAGCAATCCAAAAAATATTTTTTGCATTACTTACATCCTATTCAAATCTTGTACCTACATTACGTTACCTAATTATTTGAGCAGATGTAGGCAATTCCACATTCTCGCATTATACGAACGTAGAAATATAGCTGATTTGACTCTTCTGTTACTAGTAAAACACTATTGCCTGTTCTGAATTGCTAAGTAAGATTGGATTGTGTGTGTCATCTGTGCGTCTGAGGAAACCAAAGCTACTATTTGTTCACTATACCATGAGTACGACTTAGAATAATTTTTCACCAGCATTTATCAACTTGAAGTCAATTGAGCAAGCAATTTTTTGACAAAGTGTAACGCGATTATCGAAATAGCTTTTCTTTCTTTCTTTTATAGATATATTTCATTAAATACCATTGCAATGCTATCTACCGTCTTGTATAGCATAACTGCTATATGCGAAAACTTGTGATTGACCAGTTTATATTACAATTGTTTCTAATATGTGTTCTAGCTGTAAGTTTGTCTTAAAGAATAAAATATAACATTCCCAGTAGTTATGATAATGATGCTTCTGACCGATTTCGGCCATGGCGACCACTTCGACTCCTAGTCGGCTCGGCGCTGATGTGCTCGAAGATGGCTAACATAGCCGATCTTCGCGGTGAACTCTCGTGTACACTGAGGGCACGTGAGAACAACACCTATATAACCGTATTGTAGTTAACAGTGCTAACAACAGGGTTGACCAACGGGAATGACCCAAATGAGGCATCTAAGTCATTGATTGGGTATTCGATGCCATTTGGAGGCTTTCTTATTTTGCTTTGTTCCGATTGCATTTCAATAAGTATATTGAACAAAACCATTGTTTTAGGCCCCTCGCCCACGGCGACTTTTTGAAGCGATGCTGTAGCGATGCTGTCGTGCATCCGTATCGATACAGTCGCGAAGCGGTCGCTAGCTGTGTGCCCTCGCTCACGGACACAGATACAGTCGCGATGCAAACGCGATACTGTCGCGCTTCTGTTGCGATGTAAACGCGATTCAAGTAACGGCTCAAAAATATTTACGATCACTACAGTTACAAGATGGACTCCGTTGAGACAACATTAGTCACGTTGTCTTTGGTACTGCTTTTACGTAAGCAGTCGAAGCGTAGGCAACGAAAGCAGCGTCAGTATTGGATGCATCCATTTAATAAAGAGAGATTACTATGTGGACATCATGTAACAACGTTTAAAATACTAAAAACCTATGATCTCAAATTTAGAAGTTGTTATAGAATGTCGTATTCGACGTTTTGTGAATTGCTTTCCATTGTAAAACCAGAGTTAACACGCAAAAACACAGTGATGAGACAGTGTATATCAGCTGAAGAACGACTAACAATGATTTTAAGGTAAGAAAAACCAAATTTTATGTTAAATATCTTTTAATTCAATATTAATCATAAACATATTTTAATTTCTTACTTTATATATAACGAAAGCGAATATAGGTTTGTGATAATAGAATCTTGTGTACAATCATCATTATTGTAATTATATTCATTATCATTACTTTGCAATAAACTTCTTGCAGTATTTACGTTGGCACCTGCAGGCGTTGGTGGCGAGTGGTTGCTATTCATTAGCTGCGACACACTACTTTCAGTGCTTGTACGAGCAGGAGTTGTGTGGTAGCTTTGGTATCCAGACTGATATCCATAGCGACTGGTGTATGCAGACGTTTGTGTCATATTGTTATATTTGCGAAGCAAATTTATAATTTCAGCTTTCGCATCGAGTTTATATTCTTCCTTTATGGTATTAAAATGTGGAAAAAGCGAGAGTAAAAAATGTTGATCTGGATGTTGAATGGTGGGCGTGACTGTGTTCAATTTCTTAGTTAGAACTTCGTATAATTTGTTTTGTGCATCATCAACGCCATTACTTGTTTTAGGCTTCTTTGATTTTGGAATAACAAAAGATTCCAAACAGCCTTCGGAGTCATTTTCCTCGGTAACTGTAGGTCGACTTGGCGGTCTGATTTCGGTCAAAGGTTGTAAAAACGACAATAGTTTCATAGTAAACATATTGTTTTCTTGGTTTAGCCCCGGACCCACTGGGACAGTTTTTTTCCTTTACCCGTTCTCTGTTGAAGGAATCTTTTAAACTTTTCCATTTTTTCTGGAGTTCAATAGCTGAAAAAAGATGTACAAGTTTATTACTTTTATGTAGGTAATTGAAAAATTATTGCAAGTGGAGCTAGAGCCTTACGACCTTGGCATTCTGTATCTAGCTCGAATGAGGAGGAGAGTCGGAATGAAAATCACCATCAAATTGCCTACCCTGATAAGAATTGCATGCGTGATTGATATGTTGGTAGGAATGTATTTTTTATTAATTTATTTTCTTTTTTCATTGTTTTACAGGTACTTAGCAACTGGATGTAATTTCACAGATCTTCATTTGGATTTTAAATGTGGACATACTACTGCACGTACGATTGTGAAAGAAACTGTGGAAGTAATATGGAAGAAATTAAAAGACATTTCGATGCCAGAGCCAACAAAAGAATCACATTTAGAAACCGCTGCAGGATTTATGAAACATGCTAATTTTCCTAACTTAATTGGAGCAATAGATGGAAAACATATAAGAATTATAAAACCATGTCATACGGGCTCAGAATATTACAATTATAAACATTTTTTTTCCATCGTGTTGCTAGCAATATGTGACGCTAATTACAATTTCATAGATATAGATGTCGGATGCTATGGAAAGGGCTCAGATTCAACAATACATGACAGTAGCGAATGGATAAAAAAGTTACGACAAGGAAATTATAATATACCTCAACCAAGACCTATATCTAATAATGGAATACCTATACCATTTTCATTTATTGGCGATGAAGGATTTGCTTTATCACAACACTTGCAAAGACCATACGCTGGTAAACATTTACCACGAAATAAGAGAATATACAATTACCGCTTGACACGCGCAAGACGTTATATCGAATGTACGTTTGGTATATTGAGTAACAAATTCAAAATTTTCAACCGGCCCATAAACGTTAATGTTGATTTTGCTGCGAATATAGTTAAAGCATGTTGCGTATTGCACAATTTTATACGTAAGCGAGATGGGTATAACTTTGATCACACTTTGAGTATAGTCGGATTCCAAGATCCACCTGCTAGTGATAATTTACATTTATTTGGAAGACAAAGATCAGAACTAAGTGGTACTGCAATCCGAAACATATATACTGACTATTTCACCGGTGAAGGTTCTGTACCGTGGCAAGATTCTAAAATTTGAAATAATGTAACCTATACCTTGTCCAAAATAGGATGATGCGGACGGTCGATAAAATTATATTGTAATTATATTTCATAGTAACCTAGATCTCTACAATTTTTTATATTTGTTATATTGTCGTCAGTATTGCATAAAGAGCAATTAGCATATTATACATAAGGCTTATAGGCCTGTAGTTTTCTATAATGTTCCTATCCCCTTTTTTGTGTAATAATATAATTGTGCTCTTGGTCCATTGCGATGGTATACATTCTGAGCTTAAAATAGAATTGTATATTTCTATGAGTTTTCTTAGCTTTTCCGGTCCTCTAATTGACATTTTGATCATTTCGTTTGAAATCTGATCTGGTCCAGGAGCTTTATTGTTCTTTTGACTGTTGACAGCTTTTTCTATCTCTGATTGTAGGAAAACTGGTATGCTTTCATCCATGTCATCATTATCGAGATTTATAGTTAAGTCTCTAGTATTTCGTTCTTTTGCATAAAGTTTTCTATAGAAGTCAGTTGCTGTCTGTATTATAGCTTTTCTTGTCGTTTGCTGCGTTCCTACTTTATTTTTAATATTTGGGATCCATTTTTTCCCCTCTATCAGTTCTTTCAAAGCTTTTTTAACTCCTCCGGTCTTGTTTATATGGTAATTAAGTATATTCGTTCTTTTTTTAGTTCTATCTTTTTTGATGCTGTTACTTATTTTTTTACTTATTTCTGATATGGCCTTTAAATTATCTTTGTCTTTTCCAAGTTTTAAGAGTTTTCTTCTTTCTTCTATTAATGTTTTAGTGTCATTTTCTGTATGGGTTGTCTCAGGCTTTGTGGATTTGTTGAACAGTGGACCATATATTTCTTTTATTTCATTGTTATATTTATCTTCTATTTCGTTTTTAGGTGTATTTATGAGACATTGTTGTTGTGTATTTATAAAGTTATGCTTTGTACTGTATTTTTTTCTACTCTTTTTAGGTTCAGCGATATTTATTACTACTCTCACCATCCGGTGGTTGGTATTGAAGTTAAATTGGTTTAAAATGTTTATATCATGAAAATACATTTTATTGTTTGTTGCTATGTAGTCTATTTCGTTTCTGTAAGATCCATCTGGGGATAACCAGGTCCACTTTTTCTTCGGATTTTTTCTAAAAAAACTGTTCATGAATGCAACATTGTTTTCCAGTGCCATTTTAATCATTCTTTCTCCATTTTTACTTCTTCTACCGTAGCCAAATTTACCTATTATATTTTCTTCACCAGTTCGTTGAGACCCTATTCTACCATTAAAATCTCCCATAACTATAATGTTTTTATGTGCATCTTGTAAGACTGATGACAGCTGGTCATAGAAGATGTCTTTAACCCGTTCGTCTTGTTGTTCAGTGGGAGCATATACTTGAATAATCGACCATTTGTGTTTGTAACCCGGCAAACGTATATTGAGTACAGCTATTCTCTCTGATATACCTTTAAATTCTTCAATATTTTTTTCCAAGTATTTTTTAATCATAAAGCCGACACCGTAACTTCCCTTTGTTTCCCCTTTATAGTATAAGACATATTCATTTCTATCTTCAATGCTTTCACCTAATCTTCTTACTTCACTTAAACCTATTATGTCCCATTTTATTTTTGAAAGAGCTAATTCTAATTCGGTAAGTCTCTCGTGTGTTCTTAGTGTTAAGCAGTTCAATGTACAAATATATAGTTTCCTATTTTCTTTTATTTTTAGTGTTTTGGTGTTATTGGTACTTTCTATTATTAGAGCTGGAAGGGATTGGTCAATATCCCTCACGGTGACCAGCCGGCTTGGTCATCAAACAGCTAATAGAAAAATGTCAAGAATACGGTAAAGCCTTGTATATCGCATTTGTGGACTACAGTAAAGCATTTGATTCTATAGAACATGACTCGCTTTGGAGGGCTCTAATCCAGCAGGGAGTACCAAAAAAATACATACGTATAATTAAAAATATATACGCAAATAGTACAGCGCAAATAAAACTGGAATCAATAGGTGAAGAGTTCCCAATAGCCAGAGGTGTGAGGCAAGGAGATCCGCTATCGCCAAAACTTTTCTCAGCAGTCTTGGAAAGCATTTTCAGAGATCTTGAATGGGACAATTTTGGCATTAATATCAACGGTAGACAACTTAGCCACTTAAGATTCGCTGATGATTTAGTCCTAATAACTGACAACGCGAAGACCCTTCAACATATGCTACAGCAGCTGACTGAGGCAAGTCGAGTTGTTGGCCTTACCATAAATAAATCCAAAACAAAATTAATGACAAACAGAGAAGAAATATTCATAAAAGTGGACAATGAAGTTATTGAATATGTTAAAAACTATACATACTTAGGGCAATTTCTATCTTTTAGAAACCGGACCGACATAGAAATAGAAAGCCGAGTAGCCTGTGCTTGGAAAAGATACTGGTCCCTTAAAGAGATATTTAAAAGCAAATAATTTCCTGTGGCAGCCAAGAGAAAAGTGTTTAATTCTTGCATCTTGCCATGCCTTACGTATGGGTGCCAAACATGGGCATTGACTCAAAAACATCTTTTAAAACTAAGATCGTGTCAAAGGGGAATGGAAAGAAGTATGTTGGGCGTGACGCTAAAAGACCGCAAAAGAGCAGTAGACATTAGATCTACAACAAAGGTGGAAGACGTACTAGAGAAAATAAGACGGTTAAAATGGCGATGGACAGGACATATGACAAGGGAAAGCAGACTGAAATGGACAAAAATTATAACAGAATGGCAGCCACGTGATGGCAAAAGAAATAGAGGTAGGCAAGCTAGAAGATGGACAGATGATATTAAGATGATTGGAGGAACAATCTGGTTCAGAAAAACTAATAATAGAAAAGAATGGAAGCAGCTGGAAGAGGCCTATGTGTCACAGGACACGCTGATCACTGAACCGGGAAACCCGTTTAAGTTAAAACGCTTTGTTGTATGTTAAGTTTTTGTATAGTATCAGCAATAAAGGCTAATAATAATAATTTGTTTTATGAAAATCATAGTCTAGAATATATGTATATGATATAATCGATAACCCCTCCCCTCCCTAGTTTTTTTGTCAATATCACAGAATACCTAATAGTATTGCGTACAGAAGTTGCACTGCTTTGATCTTGATTTGTATTTAGAAGTCAGAAACCAGTAATTTCCATAAAAGCCAAGATAAGCCAAATCGAAATTAAGAGGCAAGAAAAGTACCTACCTATTTTGTTTTCAGCATTTTTATTACGGTAAGTAGGTAGGCATTTAGAAAACTGAACTAGATTTGATTACTTGACTTTATACTTGTCTTATTTATAAGGTAGGCACAATTATAATACAAATTAAATAATAGCCACAAAAATAATAGCACGATATTATAAATAAATGGTTGCTTTATAATAAGTAGGTAGGTATGGAACAATTTTTAGCCCTCACGAATTGTTTATAGGTGGGTAAGTACTTACGTCAAGGTACTTGCGGTTTATTTTAATATCTTTATTTTTGTTGTGAAAAACAAAGATAACCAGTGTTGTGAAACGATAGTTCGTGTAAGATTGATCAAAAATTTTATCGTCTGATTTGCTATGAACTGTCATCATCCATATCATCTTATTTTGGACAAGGTATAAAATAGTTATAAGTCATTAGAAAGAGCTGTAAACGTAACCTGATTCACTCAGTCTAGAACATATTACCATTCTCACCACTCATCTACATTTATACTTAAATAACTATTTTAATATAAATATTTTCATTTTTTTTTTTTTTTTTTTTAAAGTACATAACATTTATTAAAATGACATGGAATATAAAATAGAAACAATATCTCAATTCTAAGTAATCTATACAGAAATAATTTATAAATATTAAATACAATAAAAATTATTTTCATTTAATTATACCTATTAAATAACTTACCACAAGCATTCTTTTCTGTATTTGTTTTTTCTCCAATTCCTGAATCAAATATTTCATTTATCTCTTCCCATGCATTTCTTTTTGCAATCTTATTCGAATACTCAGGAAGACGCGAGTCCCATAATACAGGACGATTCTGAATTGCCATAATGAATGTTTCAGTGTCGAACGACTCCATTTTGCGCATGTGACGAAGAAAAGCCTGCACTCTCGACCTGTCTGTGTTGCACTGATGCTCCACTCACGCGCCACCCTCCTTCCGTTCTTCCCCCGATGTCATCCGACACGGTCGCGCGTTTGCATCGATACAGTCGCGATTCAGTAGCACGTTGGAATCGCTATTGTAGCGCGTTGCAAATGCGACTAACACGAGTTAGTAGCGATGCTGTCGCGCAGTTGCTAGACGCGCGACAGCATCGCTACAAAAAGTCGCCATGGACGAGGGGCCTTAGGGACTCCAAATTATCATGGCGTTTAGAGCAAGCCATACTCTCTAAAACTGTCCAGAAATCATAATCCAGTGGATTAAGATCGGGACTAGACGACGGCCAGTCTTCAGCTCTGATGAAGTCCGAAACGTTCACTTCCAACCAAGACTGCGTGGACCGAGCTTTATGACCCGGCACTGAGTCTTGTTGGAAGGACCATACTTGGTTATTGAACATGGTGTTGTTAAGGGGTTTATACTACCTTCTCAAGAATGGTATCTTGATACACTTGTGCCGATGTTTTGATACCTTTTTCACAAAAATATGGCTCAGTCACTCCTTCATAGCTAACACCTCACCAAACCATCACTGAAGTCGGATAATGCCCACGTTGCACTCTGTCGACTAATTGGGAAGCTTCCTTATAGCTTTGAGCATAAATACGGTCATTTTGTTTGTTAAAATGTTGCTCAATTGTAAAGATTTTCTCATCCGTAAACAAAATTTTTCTGTGACCTCCCTTTGCGTACCGCTTCAGTAGTTGCTTCGATTTTACCACCCTATTCTTTTTTAAATTAGCAGTTAAAAAATGAGCAGTGCGTCTCTTATAGGCTGCAAGTCCTAAGTCATCTTTTAAAATGCGCGACATGGTTCTGGGTGCTAGCTTCATCTTCCGAGATAAAATCTTTTGCTTTCGGACAGGATTTCTTCGAATTCTTTCCCTTTGCTTTGACCACCTTTTTCGTACGATCACTACGTGGACGGCCAGATCTTTTTCTGTCACAAACAGAGGAGGTCTCATTGTACCTATTAATAGCCTGGTACACAAACATTTGACTAATACCAAGCTTATGGAGAGTTTTAAAAAATACATTCGGTTCCATACCAACTTTGTATAATGCAATCACAGCGATTCGGTTTTCTTTATCACCCCACTCCATTTTAATATAGCAAAATATTGTACAATGTATTGGCGCCAAAATTAGAAAACACAATGACAATCGTATAAAAATGACAGATTCCAAATTCAAATGTAATATTTTAAAATTAAAATGTAACCTTCTTTATTTGCTTAATTATCTAGAAACTAACTCTTTCAGTTTAATCAGTCTCGAAATTGCAAATATTTGATAATATCTGAGCTTATTACCTAGGTATCTATACCTACATCCTTAGCGCAACTTAATATTTGGAGACACACGTACTGGAAAATTATAAAAGGCGTTCCGGGTTTTCGTCCCATTTATTTGTGGTGGAGGAAGAATCTTTTTTATCTCTTTTATATGAATTGCTGACACATCGGGTTCTAATGGCATCTGGAATTTCATCATGTCTTTCACTTTTAGTCTCAAAAACGAAACCTCATATCTATTAACACTTACTACATCAATTATCTTTGCGACATAATATACCTTCAGTTTCTTATTGTCCATTAAAACTAGCACATAATCGTCAATTTTGGGTTTACGCTCAAGTTTTATGAAACTTTCTGTAATCAATGGGAGCCCATCCTCATCAACTTCTTCTTCATCTTCTACTCCACTCAGATCGGTTTCACTATAGCACACTATTTCCTCGTCTTCATCGGTACTATTAGTTTTTCTTTTTTTATCAGATAAAACTGGTCGCTTTATTGCTTTTACCGCTGATTTTCTTATTTGAGTTTTTTTCTTTTCTTCTGCTATCTGGTCTTTCTCTGGAGTGTCAGTCGCAACCATGCTTTTACCAAGCTTTCTTGCTTTACGTTTTCCAGTCCGCGGTACAGCCTTCAAAGCAGGCATAAATTCGTCAGGAGTTTTAAATTTAATTATGGAACTCGCGGGAGTATTTATTGTAGGTGGTGTCATCTCTCTGTTTGGTATGCTAGGGCCAGGTTCTTGAGACTCACTAAAGTAGAGTAATATTGAGAGTTCTAACTCACTTCGTTCGTTGAACTCTCAATATTACTGATCTAGAACTCTCAATAGCACATGTACGATTGAGAGTTCTAACTCACTAATATTGTAATATTTACGAACGAAGTGAGTTAGAACTCTCAATCGTACATGTGCGATTGAGAGTTATAAATCAGTATTCGTAATCATCAGTACTCACTTCGTTCGTAAATATTACAATATTACAGGTGGTGGTGCAATATAGTCAATATTACATAACCTAAGTATGGCAACCTACATAGCACGTATGAAATGATGCCACGATTTGGTCTGTTGCTAGTCGCTAAGCCTTTGTCGGCACATCACTCCCAGTGAGGTCTCGTTACGCGCGCGGCTGTCGAGCTTCGCCGAGTGCAATATGATAATGATATAAACAATAGCATTTCTCATACCTAAATGCACCTGCTACTGACCGCTAATAATATTCCATAAATGAAATTACTTGACTAGTTTTACCTACGACTTCACTTTTTAATATTTCATCTACGATCAATCTTTACATAAAATAATATTTGTATAATAGATACCTACTTATTTAAAGTAAATAGTTAGATAAAAACTATATTGTAAGACCGTATGGCCGGGTTCCCACTACGCCGGACCGGCAGATCTGCCGCGCCGGTAAATCTGCCGGAAGAGCTAGTGGCTGTACAATTTATATGAAGCTATTCACATTATCCCGGGTCCGGCATTTTTGCCGAGCCCGGCATTTCTACCGAACGTTTTGTCACTACGAATTGCCGGTAGAACGACCGGGCCCGGAGTAATGTGAACGAGTTTGTGCCGGTATCTGTCCCCCGCTCGCCCCGCTCGTGCTCCCCTCGCCCCGCCCGTGTTCCACTCACGTCATTCGGCTCGCATGTTCTGGTAAAAGTAGACGTTTAGCATGGATATTGAAGCAGAAACTTTAATTACGCTTGTCCAAGAGAGACCTGTTCTGTGGGATAAGACCGAAGACGTTTATAAAGACAAAAACTTAAAGTTAGCAGCATGGCGTGAAGTATGTTTAATACTGAAACCAAACTTCGATGAACTGGATGAAAAAGAAAGAAAACAGTACGGTGAGTTTTTAATGTTTTATTGATAAAATGTAAATGCATTGATAAATTTTATTTTATAGCTGCTGCCTGCCACGGAACGGAACCAATATCTGAAACAAAATAATTAGTAAATAGAGTCCGTATAGCGTTGGCATTAGGGCCACCTCGACTCGACACATTTCGATTCATGGGTGTAGTTTCTTGTTCTTGTCTATGTTCTATATTTTGGTAACTTTCAAAATTTATACCATCTTTTTCTCTTACAAAATTATGTAAGACTGCACAAGCTTTAATTACTTGAATTGCTGTGTCTACGTTGAGATCTATAGCTCGATGGATTATTCGCCACTTATTTGCCAGAAGAGCTTGCTCGACTTAGTCTATAGTTAAAAATCTTTTTATCAGTATTCAAATGTGTACCTCCATATGGACGTAGGAGATTAGGTGTTAAAGCAAAGCCTTCATCGCCAACAAGTATAAACGGTAATTCTTCGTGCAAGTTTTCATGAAGCGGTCTAGGCTTTGGTACATTTAAAGTACCATCATTGATCTTTTGCCAAAATGTACTATCCTTTAATATACTAGAATCGCATTCCTTGCCAAATGAGCCCACACTAATAAAAATAAATCGGTACTCTGAATCGACAACTGCCATTAATACAAAAGAATAATACTCCTTGTAATTAAAGAACATAGAACCACTCTTGGCTGGTTTCAAAATTCTGATATGTTTGCCATCTACTGCTCCAAGACAGTGAGGAAAGTTGGCTTTTCTTTCGAATCCTGAAGCGATGTCCTCCCATTCTCTCTCAGTATCAGGCAGCTTAAGGAAATCTGTCTTTAGGTTTTCCCAAATGACGTGGGTCATTTCTTTTATTAGTTTACTTATTGTCGAAACGCCTACTCTGTATGAGTAATGTATTTCTTTGAATGAACATCCTGAAGCTAAATATCTGAAAAAAAAGTATTTTTTGTTAATACATTATTACTTTATACGTCACCAAGAAACAAATTGTATTGTTTTATGATATTTTTTTATTGATTTCAGGAAAACAGGTTTCAACTAAATGGAATAATATACGAGATTCGTGGCTTAAGACAGTAAAGAAACAAAAAGATGAGTCTAAATCTGGATCTTCGACCAAAAAGACACGAAATTATTTATATCACGAGCAATTAATGTTTTTGAAAAAAGTCTCCGAACCTCGACCACCACATGAGTCAGTTTCAAAAAAAGCAAGAACCGAGACTGAAGTAGGCATGGAATCAGATTTTCGTTCACCTTTAATTAAAGATAAAAAAAAATTGATAATAAAGAGGTAAATGACAGGATGGTAAAGTTTTTGGACTCCAGAATAAACCCAGAAAAGGAAAACCATCATCTATCTTTCTTCAAAGGCATTATACCAATCTTGAACACTTTAACTATCGAAGAGACTTTAGAATTTCAAGCTAGCGTCATGACAATGTTGCAAAAAATTAAAAGTAGGAATTATGAGAGACCAAATTACGGACATTGGCGTGATTCATATAATCAGATAACCGGACCAGATCAGTATTCTGGATACTACACACATAATAGCGTCAATCAACAGCCAATACCTACGCAAGATCAACACTACCCTGGATACTCTACGCAATATAATAGTAGCAATCAACAGGCAACAACATCTATACCATCAACTTCATCTCAGACATCGAATCCGATTCCAGCTTCGCCATCAGCATCTAGTAATCGTTCCATACATTCCCAAGACTCAGATTACTTAGATTTTGAAGGGATTTAAGTTTGAGTACAAATAAATACTTAAATAATTGTTTGCATTTTTAATTCATAATGATTATCAAATACATACACCCTCCCACACACACATACATGAAACAAACATACATAGCAAACATTCATTCATTCATACAGTCTTAAGTAGGTACCTACGTCAAAACTATTATTACGCAATCTAGTGCATAAAATTATCTTACCTTAGACATATGGCTAATCTTAGTTCTGGGCAAATACATTCTCTGAAACTTGTATCTCGTACTCTTATGTCTAGTCGTCCCAGTAAATCGTCAAAAGTGGTTGCTGTCATTCGAAAATAATTGAAGAACTTTGATTCGTCTCTTCTAAGTTCACCCATTAATGTTTCAAATGTTCCAAGTGAAAATCTTTCCCGTAAAATAGGGTGTACCCAATGTTTTCTTTTATTTTGCCTTCTATTAAGATACCACCACAACACAACAATTTCGTCGTCCATTGTGCGCGCAGGTCCAAATTCAACTGAGGACTGTCTGAATTTCTTCCGGGATCCGATGTAATGTGAACACTCTGTCCGGTGTCCGGTTTTCGGCAGATCTGCCGGTCCGGCGTAGTGGGAACCCGGCCTATTATATATTTGCACTTTGACTTTATCGAGATCGACTGTTGCCCAACTCTCTACCTTGAAATGAAAACCTGTACTAAACACTAGCTTGTTATTTAGCGGATGCACTGCCTAGCAGGATCGGATGGCTTGGGGTCCAAAGGTGTTGATGTAGGTCGCGTGTAAGATATTGTTTTTAGCAATAAGGTCGCCATTTATGCATATCTTGTACCTAAATTGTATATAATTTACTGTATAATTATTATACATATAAACACCCAGACCAATGCAAATAGTCATATTCATGCAAACAAACTATTGCACCGTGCGGGAATCGAATCCATCACGCCACGGAGGCTGACATTTTCCTTGAACAAATTTTAGCCAGATCCGTTTAGCCGTTATAGTGTGATTGAATATAACATAATTTATTTTTATTTTGTTTATAGGTTTATCCACAGCAAATGAATTACAAATTGATACACCTACATATTAAGAAGAATATCTTTAAAAAACTTTCAAGTTTAAATATAATTATTAGTGGGATCAAAAATTAAGTTATTCGTTAAAATTATAATAATAATAATACAATATTGATACAGGATTGTACAGGTTGTAGGATTTTTACACGTGGAGTATGTAATTTTACTCCATGTGATTCTTTGAAGTTATGTGGGTCGAAAATGCTTACACGAATTACATTAGGGCTGTCACTATTAGTTAATAATGTACTATCTATAAATTAAAATTAATACAACATCTTATTTTTCGATACAATAAAATATTGTGTGAAGGATTTAATAGGTATCTACATTGGTTTCAAATAATTTATTGAGATTACCTACTCTTTGAACATAATGAATATTTGAATATTATAATCCAGATAATTTAGTTTTTTAATCAAATACTTACCTCATTTCTGATCACATTTTATATCTAAAAATAAAATAATTTAAATGTTTACATTTTAATTAATATTGACAGCATTTATTAATGCAATTTATTATTTCAAATACATCGGGAAAAATGAAATGCTCAAGTAGAACTCGAAACCATGACCTTTCCCTTACAGGGGAATGCTCAGCCGACTGAGCTATTGAGCGATTACAATTTGAGTTATTATTAAAGAATGAAATTATAAGAAAGACAATTTTTTATAATATGTATAATGTTAAGTTTAATTTTTATTTCCATTGCCTGTATTTACTGTATACAAACATTATAGGGGAATGTAAATATTAAGTAAACTTTACATCATACAAAATATTTACATTATTATTAGATATGTATAACTTATTAATATTTTCATGTAGAATTTACATAACTTATATCATAATTTGATTATTTCCATTACGTAACGTGACGAGATATTTTTTCCTATGCGTGGTGACAACCCTAACGTATTTTGCTAAATTATCATTAATTTTCTTATAAAATCCGAAATCATTCAGTCAGTGCTTCATTTTGACTTCGTTATTATACCGTTGAACGAATCCATTGGAGCAGCCACCATCTTGAAGACCTTCCACCTTGAAGACCAAGACCTTTCACCTTGAAGACTAAACACCTGGCTCCAGATTTTTTGTGAGTTTAATCGTCACTGTACCTACCTAAAAAATGTAAGTTCCTAAGTTATAAAATATTCTATCCCATGTTCTATTGTTTTTAAGTGAGAAATCTTTTTAACCTTTAAACAAATTTGGCAGAACTAAACCTATCGTTATTTTGTGCACGGTGACGGTGAGTGATACTAACTAGTGATAGCGTATTTAGCGTATTAGTCTTGTCAAATTTTATTAGTTTGAGTGACTACCGAATTGTTGCAATTGGCAGACTAAACACTTCGTTTTCTGATTTACTAGTCGCCATTTAATAACTATTCTGTTCATAATATTTACAGGTCGGATTCAGAGTACGATAGTGGCAACAGTGCGAGGGCGACGTCGATCGAAGCCGTCAAGTCAAATTCGAAGGCAGCAAATGGGGCTGGAAAGCGCAAATCGTCACCAACTGTCAAAAGCGTTGCAAGCGATCGTATAAGGTACGTCCATATGTACCAGTACGTACATGTTCATTACTTATCTATAGTAATATCATAAAATATACGAAAGTAACTCTTTCTGTCTGTCTGTAACAAGGTAAAGCGTAACAACGGTTTGACGTCTAAACCGCTTTACCTATTGATGAAATTGGATGTGGGGTAGACCAGACCATGAGAAAAGACTAAAGCTATGTTGACATCTACACGGGCGAAGCCGCGGGCAAAAGCTGTTTTTTTTTTTTTTTTTTTTTTTTTTTATATACGACACGCCAACTTGACCTCACCTCGCCTGATGGTAAGCTAAAGGCAAAGTCTCAGGAAAGAGGGTCACCATTACAGACACTAAGTGCTACAATGGTGGCACTCAGCTTGGCGGCCTCATCAGATGCTTTTTCACGCCCCGCTTAAAGGCCCCGGGGCTGTAGGAAGAAGGAAACACGTGTGCTGGTAATGAATTCCAGGTCTTGGTGGTGCGGCAAAGAAAAGAGTCTCCGAACCGCTTGGTTCTTGCTCGTATATTCTGCACAGTGTGAGGGTGACATCTAAGGCCTGCACGTGTTGTCCTATGTAGGAAAGGAGATGGTGGGATTAGTTGGAAGAGCTCGTCAGAACACTCACCGTGGTAGAGACGGTAAAATACAGCCAAGGAAGCAATATCTCTACGCATCTGCAAAGGCTCGAGGGTGTTCGTGACCTCAGGGTTCCCAATAATTCGGACCGCGCGTCGCTGCAACCTGTCGAGAGCATCTAGTAGGTATTTCGCGGAGCCATCCCAGAGATGCGAGCAGTATTCCACGCAGGAGCGAATTTGTGTCTTATAGAGAAGACACCGCTGCTCCGGCGTGAACGTTTACGACTGAAAAATCTAGTGCTGTTAAAAATAGTTTTTACGATGAGAAAGTTTTTGTGAAGATAATGTGATAGTTTTCTGAGTAGGTTTCTGTGTATTTATTTATTATTTGTAACTTATAATAGGTATTATGTTTTCAGAGCGGACCAAGAGTTCGATTGTGACAAAGTGGTAAGGAGCGAGGCTGGGACGTTCAAAAAGGTCTCCGTCAAACGCAAGTCATCTGCTAGAAGTACCTCAAGCGAATGTCCGAGGTAATTATTACTCATTAGTACTCTTATACCCAGCTGATGTAAAGTGATGATAAGGTACCAATACTACCAATTAAAATACGTATAATCAATTACATTACGCAATAGGTATGTACCAAAATATGAGTGAGCGAGGTTACGTGTTAAATAATGCTAGTTTTGTTATTTTTGTTAATATAATATTATTATGAGAGATTTATTTATTTTTCTGGCTAAGTAGTTTAGTAATGAGTGACCGTAGTTGCAAATCCAGAAGTCTTGGGTTCGAGTTCCATTAGTATCAAACTTTGTGTGTCGTTCATGACAGTCATCTATTAATCTGTTCACGTAATATTCCTAACTAAAGCAAAACTGATGTTGTCCAGTTCATAACAATATACATAATGATCATTTATTATTTATTTAATGAACATTATAAGTACTAAGGTACAATATTATAATATAGAAAATTTCCCTGTTTTAGAGCTTCAAAGAAAAAGGCTGCGCAAAAGGGATACGACATCTTCCACCTCGACAGTGAAACTCCCACCGTCAACACCGGCAGAGCTCCATCCACATCGGTGCTGTACAATCGGGTGGCTAACGGTCAAACGAGGCGTACACTGTCTACCGAGGGTCCCTTCCACATTGACTTGAAGGTGTACAACTCGGTTGACGTCCAAGAAGGTGGCGACGACCTTTGGAAAAAAAACCTGCTGTGGTGGAAGCTTCGGACTGACGAGGAATCTCCTCACTGGGCTCAACTACAAAAATTTGTTAGACAAGCCAGCGAGTTGTTCGCAGATTCTGATGCCACTTTCTTTTCTAATAAAATTAATTTTAAATAAGTCCGTACCTACTAAACTTAATATAATTATCTATTTGTATGTAATACATAAAAATATTAAATAAATTTGATTAATCCATTGACCATCATAAATTTCAATTAAAAATTCCATCCTAATCTGTCTGTGTGTTTCACAAATTAATATGCCGTTCTGTGATAGCTGTGGTGTTGACGTAAATGGTAAGAAATGGATAGGACATTTAAGGAGTAAAATACACCGAAAGTCAGATAACGTAATTACTTTAGATCATGGCGTGGAGAAAGTGAACTCTGCTTTTAAAAATCGATTAGCAACATATAGATTACATACTCTTGACACGAACGAACAGACATCTTTACCTGTTTTCTTCAGACACCTTCACAGTAGGGTCAAATCTTTAATTGATCAATCTCTTGCAGCTCACACTTCCCTTAAGGTTAACTTTCATATATACTCAAAGTTTGTACTACTTAAACACGACATACCAGAAGTTAAATCATTTGAAACCAAAAATATTATTATATGTATGAACTATGATTTTACAAAGCTCTTTACTGATGTTGCTAATCAATTACTGAAAAAGATAGACGAATTTGAAGAGCGGGATTCTGGTTGAACTTTCCTTAATAACTGTTACATGGAGGTAAATATAAATAGATATCAACCGCTCCGTGGTTCAAGATTTATTGATTTACCTCTGATCATTAAAAATAAAAAGGCATGTGTAAATATTCGTAACAATGATATATATTGTTTCCTGTGGTCGGTCACGGCAGCTCTTTACCCTGCAAATAGGAACATTCAGAGAGTTTCTTCATATCCAAATTTTTTCAATCTGTTTAACATAGAAGGAATGTCATTTCCAGTAACTTTTACCGATATACAAATGTTTGAAAAAAATAATCCAAGATTACGAATAAATGTATATGGTTTAGAAAATAATAGACAGATCATAGGACCTTTATACAAATCACAGTTTAATAACGATAACAAAAAAACAGTTAATTTACTATTATTAGAAAAGAGCAGATATTCACATTACTGTCTGATCAAAGATTTATCGCGTTTGGTGAGAAAACAAATAACTAACCATAATGGGAAATTATTTTTTTGTGATGAGTGTTTGCTATTTTTTAGATCAAGCATGGAAATTGATTCTCATGTATGTGCCGATGTAATGACTCAGCTACCGCAAAAAGGTTCAGTGATTGAGTTTAAAAACTACGAAAGGAAACAAAATGTGCCATATGTAATTTACGCAGATTTTGAAGCCATGTTGGTTCCAGTGCAAGGGTGCAACCAGGATCCCTCTGTTGCGAGTACCTCAGTATGTCAGGTACATATACCTATAGCATTCGCTTATTATATAGTTTGTTCGTTTGATGAAAGTAGAAATCGTTTTGTATCTTACCGTGGGGAAGATTGTGTAGATAAATTTGTTGAGAATATTTACAGGGATGTTCAATGGATTAACAACAATCTGTCGAATAGTGTACCAATTATATTTAACAACGAAGATTCTGTTAAATTCAATGAAAGCAATCGTTGTCATATTTGTCAAAACTTACTAATCACAGACCGAGTAAGAGATCACTGTCATTTGACAGGTCAATATGGAGGAGCCGCACATAACTACTGTAATTTGATGTATAAACTTCCGAAATTTATACCAATTTTCTTTCATAACCTTTCAGGTTACGATTGCCATCTTTTTATTAAAAAATTAGGAGAAGCTAGCGGTTCACTTAAAATCATAGCTAAAAATAAAGAGTCATACATTTCTTTTACAAAATTTATACAAGTTTCTAGAAATGAATTTGTACAGCTTCGGTTTGTGGACTCCTTTAAATTTTTATCTACTAGTTTAGACAAATTAGTAAAGTTTGAAACCAGAACAGTTTATACACTTAAAAAACAATTTCTCTTGTCCAAAACAATTTAAATTACTTACGCGAAAAGGTGTATATCCTTATGATTATATGAGCAACATAAATCGCTATAAGGATTATCTGCCTGAAAAATGTTATTTTTATAATTCCTTAAATAATCAACATATTTCATTAGCAGATTACCAGCATGCTAAATTAGTATGGTCTGAATTTAAAATAAAAAATCTAGGTGATTATAATCTAAATATCATGAATATAAAAGATGATGCAGATTATGGGTTCATATTAGAGGTAGATTTACTTTATCCTAAATATTTACACCGTTTGCATAATGACTTGCCATTTTGTCCTGAGAAATGTGTGCCTCCTGGAGGAAAAATTTCTAAACTTGTCACAACTTTATATGATAAATATAAATACGTAATACATTACGTACATTTGAAAAATTGTATTAAGCATGGATTAATATTAAACAAAGTGCATCGCGTTATAACTTTTAGGCAAAAAGCTTTTTTAAAACAATATATAGACCTCAATACCGAGCTTAGACAAAAAGCAGTGACCGAATTTGAACAAGACTTTTTTAAATTGCTTAATAACAGTATATTCGGTAAAACGCTAGAAAATAATGAAAATCGTGTAAAAGTTCATTTAGTAAATCAGTGGAGTGATAGCGAAAATAAAACAAAAAAGAGATTAAGTGCAGATACCTTGGTTGCCAGACCTAACTTCCATAGTGTTTCTATATTTTCTGAGAAATTGGTTGCGATTCAAATGAAACCTGAAAAAATTGTTATGGATAAACCCCTATATATAGGTTTCTCTGTATTAGAACTATCAAAAAAACATATGTACGATTTTCACTATTCTATTATGCGCCCACATTACAGAGAACTTATCAAGTTATGCTATACGGACACAGACAGTTTTATTTATAAAATTGAAACTAACGACTTTTACAATGATATGAAAAACTACTTTATTAGTTATTTTGATACTAGTAATTATAGTACAAGTAATCCGTTTAGTTTACCGATTTTGAATAAAAAGGTGCCAGGTCTATTCAAAGATGAAATGGGTGGTAAAATAATCAGGGAATTCATTGGTCTACGTCCCAAATTATATTGTATTCAATCTGAGCAATGTACTTTAAAAAAAGCTAAAGGTGTTAAGAAATGCGTAGTGAGAGACTTAGTAAAAGCAGATTATAAAAAAACGTTAACCAATAATGAAATAACTCGTAAACAAAATTTATTATTTAAATCCTTGAAACACGAGTTAGTAACCCGTAGTGTCAACAAAGTTGTATTATCATCCAATGATGATAAGCGGTATATATTAAAGGACAACATTCACACTGTTTCTTGGGGTAATTGCTCAATTTTAGGCTGAATTTTAGGACGTTTAATTGAAATTTATGATGGGTTTTATTTTTTCATAAGTATGACATTGTGATGTTTAAAAATGTATTTAAGTACTTTAAGTTTTTATCTTATAAGAATGTACCTACCTACCTATGTCTTTTACTCTTATTTATAAATAAATACCTACATGATGTAATCATATTTTCGTTTTATTATACTTTATTCTCAACTAGTGACATAATAGAAAACTTTTGCGACACACATAGGTAAGTAAAGGGTAAACTGTACCTGAATCAGGTTTGTTAAAATTTTCATGTCTCAACCTGTTCTTAGTACCCTTATCTATATAATAATCATTGCAGTAGCGAGGTAACACGTCATAGAAATCTTTTTGCTTTGCTATGCACAATACGTGTTTTTACATGATAGGATTTTCATGTTTCAACTTGTACGTCGTAAGTATTTTGTTGTTTAAAGAAATATGTATTAGAAATAGTATCAATTTTCAGAAACTGTGGCTATATAATCCCGTTGTTAATTTTATAAGTTCATTGTTTCATTCTGAATTTATCACTAACGACGTGGACGTAAATTATACGTGCAACTTTAAATTTATCTATTAGTTTACAAATCGACAAACAACATGGTAAGATATTTGATTTGAAAAACTATTATAATATTGTGTTTATAGAAAAGGTAACACGTCACGTAACGTAAATAACATACTAACGTTTTTTTATTTTCAGAACACAAATGAGAATATATTCGCGATAGAAGACACTGAAGAAAGAAACGGTTTGCCAAATGGATTGTATTCACCAGAATCGCTTCCAAATGCGCAAGATCCATATGCATTTGACGAAGAAACTGAACGATTATGGATCGCAGCTCAAAGTACACACCGTGAAACACCTAAAAAAAACGCCGAGAGAAAAAAATCCACGCGCAAGTAAGAATCAAAAATAGTGAGTAAAATATTAAAGAAACATAGACAACCTTCATACATTATAAACTGTGAACCAACAAAAGGACGGCGTTTGATCAAAATTGAGATTAAGGACCTGAGCGGATCAAGTGAGAATGAAGAGGAGATAATAAAGGCACAATATATTGTCAAAGATCCAGTTGACGAAATTTCTGATCAAACCGAAAATTTAATACATAATATATCAAAAAAAATATGCGGCTATTCTTTCCCTAACATTTATTAATAATAGTTCTTGTTTTAAAATATTCCTAACTAGATTAATTTTATGTAAATAGTGGTGTAGTGTAAGTTTGTAAATAAATGTGATCGTCATTTGTATTGAAATTAATATTTCATAAATAATTTATATTTTAATATTATTTGGTGTAAAAATGATAATATATAGGTATTATGCATTAAAAGTGATATTAAGAAATAAAAATCAATGAAGATTTAAAGTTTGTTTTATTGAAATATTTATCAGTAAAATGTACCTACATTTTACTGATGTATATTTATACCATTTTTTATACAAATAATATTTGCTGATGTCATATTTATATTTAATTAAATTTTTATTGTGTGTACTGTGAAAATAATGTGTTAAAAATTATAGATAGGTATTTAAAATGTGGGTTAAAAAATAAAAACCATTTACTGTAAAAAATTGTTTTATTTATTAAATCTGTGTATAGGAAGACAAATTACCTTTCTTGCTCTATTAAATAGTTCTTTAAACATAAAACATTTTTAAGTGCACATTGTTTAGTATGATTAATACAATTAAAACTTGTCTCATTATTTGAATATTTGTGATGCAACAGTGATAAATTTAGGCACTTGTCTTCACCAAGATCTACGCAAATACAATTCATACAAAGATCTTGAATCCACTTAACTTTTTCTAAGCCCTTCACAATAATTTCTTTATTTTCTAGATAAGGAACAATTATGCGTCGAAATTCTCTATAGTCGATATAACCTTCATTCCAGTAAATCCCTCTGTTTCTCTCTAACCACGTAACTTGTTTTTTTCATTCGTAGTTAAGTATTTAAATAAATATGGGGGCTTTATTAAGAACGTTTGGGTATAAACACGAGTGGCTAGAGCTAATTCCTTGATTATAAAGTTATTATAAGTGTCTTTAAACCCCTGGACATCCACTATAATTGTATTCGGGTTCATGATAATTTTCTCACAGTGCTGCTTAATGGTTTATACTCAATTATACAGTCGTTCAATATAAGACAATATGCCGAAGTTTGATCCGGGATATCAATATCACTTTCAATTTCCACTCTTACGTCCACAACAGGACCTGACTTAAGATTATCTGGCTGTCTAGAACAGTCTATGACGAATAACGGAGCAACGTTTTTAAATTGTTCCTCACTTAATAAAGGCTCAGCGCGACGCCCATAATAAGACTGTTGAAATTTAGCATATTTTTCATATATTAAAAGCAATTCGATTATTCGAGAAACTTGTATTTATATTTTCATATGGGAAGTAGGTGGAGTTAAGGTATACCTTAACGTCACGAATCTCACAATGATCAAATCGAGACATATCAAATGTAGCATTATTTTTTCTATTTGTCTGTAAACCAATAATGACAAATCTTGGTTTCTCTATTTGCGAAGATGTTTTTATTGACCAAGTATGTTTGGTGGTTTTAGGCAACATTGGATATTCATACAAATCCCAATTCCTGAATATCATCTGAAGTGGTCGATCTTTTTCTAACAATTTTAGAATGTTTATTTTTTCTCTATCAGATACTTTAACATGCGGTACACGCCATATTATTTTGTTTATGATAATATCTTATACAATTTCACCAGGGTTGAGTTTTAGTCCGTTCAGATTGGTATTACTTCGTAATAAGATTAGTTCATGTTTACTGTTTATTACTACTTTCTTAAAATCTTCTGCGAAACCAAGAATGTTGCGAAGTGGTATAGAAGCAGAAAAGCTACCTCCATTAGAACTTCTTATTCCCTCGATATTCCAACCCCAAGCATTAGATGTTTTAGCTTCGCTCTCATTCATTGATATAAATGATTTCATCGTGCTAGTTATACCAGCATTTTTTATTTTATCTATTTCCACTCCATTTATTTCGTACCTTATATCTTGAAACAAGTAAAGTAAACTATTGTTTGTGAAATGAACGTTACTGACTCTCTCTTTCGAATTTTCAGCCTTCTTTACAATAACAGTTCCTTCCAAAAACAAAGTGCTTTCTGATGGTAATATATACAAGTCTTGCTGATTAATGGGTATCCTGATTTCATCGCTTCTATTAAAACTTGTTACGTAAGGCTTGTAAGAGTGAATTTCAATTCCTTCCACAGAGTTGTCGTAGGCTGGAGCGGATAAAACATCTAGGATATTCATTTTAACAAACCAATCGCCTTAAGAAATGCTTTATTGTTTTTATTCAACTTTATTCTCCTTTTAGGTCGAGTTCTTACTTGATTGAGAGTTCGAGTAGAACTACTATTTTGAATTGGAAGAAACATATTATATTTAGTATAGTCAATCATTTTTTCTTTTGAGGTGTAGATACAACTGTACTTCTTCACCTCGCAAATTTATTAAGTTATTATTTATATCCAAAAGTCTGATCTGTATGCAGCTGATGTTGGTTTGGTTGATTGGAAAGTAAATTGCGTTTTTTGGTATTTCTATAATTCTGTATCCAGGTGGGACATTAAGTGCGAATTCATGTAGAATGTGACTGGATTGTCCGTTTATATAGGAACCGCTAATTATATCACATTCAACTCTTATCACGGTTGTAGGCAAAATGTAGACTGGAAACTCTGATACATGATATTTATTGGCTTCCAAGACTTTTCTTTTAAACCCCAACAAACCTCCGAACGTACAATCTTTAGTAAAATCTATAGTTGATGTACAAAATAACATGGTTTTTAAGGTGTTGTTATTGCAATGGAGCTTTATGGATGCATCCTTTACTTCAGATTTTAAATAATCACTGATATCTTGCAACTCATAAGTACCTTCAGGTATTTCAATAACATTATTTGAATATAGTATAACTAATTATTTGTTTTATCAATATTTGGAATAGAATTATATGTGGATAAATGTAATAATGCACATTCATACTCTCCGATTAATTGTAACGTATTTGGATAGAAGGTAGTTAATACCGATGAGTTTCCAGTTATAGACAAGGTGAGTGTCATCTTGCAAATGATAAAAATTAAAGAACAGTATAAAATTTATAGTATTTATTCCAAAAAGATTGTAGATATTCTAAACACAAATGTCCACAAATTATTGTATCAAATTTTTGATATCTTGTATAGTTATAATTAATATTGCAGTTCCTAAAATATCGTATCAATTCGATTGGTGGTCTTAAATCACCAAAACTATCAAAATATTCACAATAATTATTTACCTTGACATAAGCTACCCAATGCGTTCCATCGTTTTCTGAATTATCTAAGTTAACTATACCACATTCAATTCGTTTAGGGATTTTTGGTAACTGATCCTTCATGTAAACTCCTCGAAAATAAGGAATACCATATGCATAATTTTGAATATCGATATTAGTTAAGGCACGATTAGGTAGCTTATTACTTAGTTTTTTGACGATTTTATAAACAATCCTTTGCCTTTTTTGTGTGGTTTAATGTATAAACCGTTACCTAATGCTATAGCTTCCATTGTCTTATTATGACGTTCAGATTCTTGTAATTTTTTTTGACCTTCTTTATAATCATTCACTGTTTTTGCTATACCCGCTGAGCCACCAGCCAAAGCTCCTAAAGCTGATAAACCGGCAAAAATCGGGATTATAGGCAGAATGCCTCCTGTTTTTGGTAAAGGTATGACTCGTGGTACTCGAAGTTTTGGAACGCACGGAACAATTTTTTTAGCAGCCATATAAGCTGCATGTATTAAAGATTTACCATCTTTGGGTACGCGTTTCTTGATTTTTCTTTTAATTTTTGTAACCAAATTATGAAATGTCTTAACACCAGCACCAGATTTGAGTTTCGCTTTCATAACTTTACTCACTACCCACGAACTAAGCTTTTCTCCTTTACTAGCATCTTTTGCTTTCATTCTTTGTTTGGCCATATTTAAAAGTTGTAAATCGGCTTTGTGACGATTAGACAAGTCTGTATAGTTTTCGTATGCAATGTCGTGATACATACATGCTTCGTCTAGCTTATTTACACCTTTATCACCACGCAGTAAACGTTTTGAAAGTTTTGTTCCAGGTCCACAATAATTATAGCCGGGTAAGTGGAGTTCAAATGGCAAATGATTAATAACACTATTGAGTAGTCCACCACCTTGCATAGCTCATAGTATAATGAACAAAATATTATAATTAATAACTGTTATGTATATAATTTATTCCACTATTGCAGTCTTATCAATCCAACTATTCTCTTTATTACTTAAGCCCAACCATTTTACGAACAGTTTATTTCCTTTTCTTCGTAAAACTTTTTCTATCAAATAGACACCTGGACAAGATGATTTTTGAAGTTCGTGTTTGTAAAAGGTTCCTGATATAACTTGTTTGTGTTGATCTTCGATGTGATATGTTTCTGGTACAGTGTTATTGATACTTTTTATATTAAATAGTTCCGTTGACCAATTAGGTGTATAACCTTTCTCAAATAGTTGTTTGTATTTACTAATTCTAACTCTATCACTAATCATAAACTTGGGCTTATTTTATTTTATTTTTTATTTTTCGGAAAACTTACAGCTAATATACAAATATACAAAAGTAAATAGTATGAAAAGGCCACTTAAAAGTTTTCACATATAAACAAGATAATTAGTATTAGATTAGTAAACAGCAACAGCAAATAAGAACATAATATAGCGAAAGATACATAAATACATTGATAATAATTCGACACAAATAAAGAAATAATAACATGGAAAATTGCCGTGCCCGTGTAACTGAACACCTCCGCATCTACACTGAGGCATTTTCAAAAAATTTAATACATGAGACTTTTTTAATTTAGAAACACTGGTATTAAAACTATCGATGTCAGCACACCGGCATGCTTCGTTGTACGTGCGACCAGCTCTGATCACATATGAGTTCTGGCGATATGTAGTCCTTGCTGGGAGTATGCAGCAGGTTAGACCTACGTAAGTATGCAGATGGAACCCCCAGGCCAAATTTGCTCACCAACTCCGGCGCATCAACCGATCCATTCATGATTTTGAACAAAAACGTCAAGTCTGCAATTCTTCTACGCTCATGAAGTGGGAGGAGGTGAAATTTTCTGCAACGACTATGATAGTTAGGAAGATAGCATTGGGATTTGAATTGTATGTACCTTAAAAACTTCCTCTGTATGCCCTCAATTCTATCTATGTATGTATCGTAGATAGGATTCCAGACCTGAGAGCCATACTCAAGGTGGCTGCGAACCAGTGAACAGTATAAAACTTTTATAGTTTTTATGCTCTCAAAGTCTACGGACGTTCTAATTAAGAACCCTAACGCTTTTGAGGCCTTACTGACAATGTTGTCAATATGTGTGTCAAAAAGTAGCTGTGAGTCGAACGTAACACCAAGATCATTCATTACATTGACTCTGGTCAAGTATCTGTCCAGCAGCCGATAGTCGTAGTTAATGGGAATCGGCTTACGAGTGAAAGAACAAACGTAACACTTAGTGACGTTCAAGTCAAGCCTGTTACGGTCACAATACTCCTGAAACCTCACCAGGTCCTCCTGCAGGAACTCAGCGTCCATAGTCGTTTGTATATTTTTCATTATCTTCATGTCATCTGCATATAACAATATTTTAGAGTGAATGAAACACCGATTGATATTATTGATAAAGATATTGAACAGGAGCGGGCCTAACAATGATCCCTGAGGAACGCCTGATGGGAGGTATATCGCACTCGACGAGTATCCATTCAAAACGACAGTTTGACACCTATTTTCAACATACGACGTGAACCATCTATAAGGATTACCCCTAATGCCCATGGATAGAAGTTTCCGCAGTAGGGTTGCATGATGTATCCGATCGAAACATTTGCTGTAATCGGTATATATAACATCAACCTGGGACGGTTGAGCCATTGATTCTGTTAAGAAGTTGCTACAGATAATTAAATTAGACGACGTGGATCGACCTTTCAGGAATCCATGCTGTTGTTCGCTAAAGTTTTGTTTGAGAGCTGAGTAGAGTTGCCTATGAATGATTTTTTCCAGAACTTTTGCAAAGACACATAGCTTCGAAATCGGTCTATAATTTTCTACAGAATCTTTTGACCCCTTTTTGTGAATTGGTGTTATATATGCCAACTTCCAAACAGATGGCACTTGACCGGACTCGAGGGAACGTCTAAACAATATTGAGATGGGAACAGTGAGACTCCTGGCGCAGTTGGTGATAAAGACTGGTGGAACGTGATCTGGACCAGCCGACTTGTTCAGGTCTACCTGCTTAAGTAGCCTGAAGACTTCATCCTCGCATATTTGTATGGAGTGTATGTCTGCTGTGGGATGTTCCAGCTCCTCAGAAAGGGCATGAACCTGTACACAACGCGCTGAAGAGCTGGTGTCCGCATTCGTGTCTAAGAAGTTGGATGAGAAGTAATCGCTAAACATGTTGGCAATTTCTTCACCGTCACTAGAAGACTGGTGTCCAAACTTAAGGGCTGTAGGATAGGAGTTAGATTGTCTTCTTGATTTAACGTAGCTCCAGAAAGCTTTTGGGTTAATACAAATGTCCGCTTCAATCTTGGCAATGTAATCATTAAATAATATTTTTTCTAACTTTTTAGCCCTCTCCCTCAAGATAGCAAAGGACTGATGATCAGAGAGATTATTATACTTTTTGTATCTGGCATGAAATTTAGATTTTTCTTTTAATATTTTTAGTAAGGGGCTTTTATACCAAGGAGGGTAGTGGGCATGTGTGGCTACTATTTTTGTTGGTATATATGTATTGCGCAATCTGTCGATAGTACTGTAAAAGTATACTATCGCATCCTCCAATGGCCCATGATTTAACTCATACTGCCAGTCAACCTCAGCCATTTCATTGTTTATTGCATCAAAATTGCCCGCGGAATAAAGAAATCTGATGTAAGGTCGCGTCGGTAGGCTATGCAGTTGAACAAACTCACCTGTGATAGACAAGGCTTTGTGGTGTGGATCCTCTTTGACCAGTGGTGCCGCGCTATGAGCTACTGAAACGTAATCATTTGACAGCACGAGGTCCAATAATCTATCGTTCTCATTGGTATGGTAATTATACTGGTGCAGGTTACAGAGATTGAAACTGTCGACTAAATCCTTTTGTATTTCACCCTGCACATTGCTGGGAGAGAAGGTACCATCCCCACCGTCAGAACACCAGGTTAAGTAGGGTTGATTGAAATCACCAACAACAATGAACTTGTCCGCGGCATTTCTAAACACAATGTCCGCTAAGTTATTAGAGAAACGACTCAGTTGAGCCGATAATGTATTCCCACCCTTTTGGTCGCAAATATAAACAACACAAATGTGTATGTTGTACGTCACCTTCAGATTGCTATGATGCAACTTCAGCGTGACCCAAAGGTCTTCAGCCGACGAACACCACTCATAGCGGACGTCCGCTGCGAGTTCTCGTCTGACAGCTATTAAAACACCACCCCCCTTCTTTTGACCAGTAGCAACATAATCTCGATCCCTCCTCCACACCAAATATCTACTGTCAAATAATTCAGCGTCAGAAATGCCATCAATAAGCCACGATTCACATATACAAATAACATCATAACTGTCTAAACAGATATTTCTAGAGAAGACACCTGTTTTAGTTCGCAGTCCACATACGTTTTGATAATATATACTAATAGGCAACATTATAAATCATTAAGATAACGTTAGCATTTAAATAGAAAAAATATAATATAAGGTACATACAAATCGAAGCAAAAAATATGAATTTATAGGATACCGTTTTTATTGAGTTCTTAATATTATTTTTAACATCTGCTTCATTCAATTTATTGACATCAACGGGTGCTAATTTAATAGTGCTATGTTTTGTGTTGTTATATGTCTTTACAACACTCTCCAAACCAAAATCTATCCATTTATAGTGCCCGCTGAGACTAAAGTACTTATACAATTTATTTTTAATAGTTCTGATAACACGTTCTACAATTGAAGCCTTTTTCGTTGAAAAAGTTGAGTAGTGATTAATATTATAGTTCTTTATAAGCTTTTGAAATGCTGAATTATAGAACTCGGTACCCAAATCAGTTTGGAGATGAGCTGGTATCCGATGGTTAGTCGATATCAATTTCTCGAATGCGTTAGAAACATCATGCTTATTTTTAGTTTTTAGTGGTTCTATCCAAACGTACTTTGAGAAGCAATCAATAACTATTAAAATATAGTTATAACCTTTATTAAATCTTTTCAAGTTTTGCATGTCGATTAAATCAGCTTGCCACAAATCATCAATACCTTTTAAAATTACAGATCGACGAGGATAATTTTTTCGTGCAGCTTTATGTATTTCGTTAACAATTTGTTGTTTTGTCATTTTGAGGAACTTTCAAGCTTATGCTTTTGATCTAATACAAATTTAACTGCGTTTTCAACTATCTCATCAACTGCTTTCCGACTATAAAATTTGTTTTCCAAGTGAACCACTGCCTCAGATACTATTGTTTTTAAAGCTTTCTCCAGCTGGATCTGAACATCGTTTAACATAGTATTTTGCAGTTTTTGTAAGTCAGTTATTAGTTTAGTTCTCAATTCATCTACATATGCTTTGTTTACTGCATCATCTGCATCTTCAGGAGGTTTGACCCCTGTTAGCTTCGATGTCTTCAAATCGTAATCACCATTTTCAGATTTGAGCAATGCATTATCATAAAATTCCAGCAATTCTGATATACGTAATCGCTTATGAATATAATGACCAAAGGATCATGCTCATCAACGGTACTGGTTTTTCTCATGCATCAAGATAAAAATTATATTACAATTATTTTCTTTATTTTTGAAGTCATTCTGCAATTAGAATTACAATTTTGTATAGGGGTTTATTTTGTAAACTAAAAAGTTATGAATTACCTACTGCCGGCAGTGCCGGCTATTCTTACGTTAAAGTGTTGCCATAATCAAAATAAGTAAATATATTGACAACTCTAATCGATTTTTTTTTGTATACGATTGGAAAGGTAAATCGCGGGGTTTTATATAAATAATAAAGCGAGATGTATCATCTGTGGTGTGAAATAATTAGTATTTCACACACACAGTAGTCGTATTATTTTGCTTTCAAAACTTTTTAAAGCAATTTCACTTTGTTGCTAACGATACATAATATGAATGATTGCATAGATTTTTTTTTAATTATCTTGCTTCGGTTTGATATAAATCGAACCTTTTTAATAAATGAATGATTATACAACTAAATCAGTCATTTGAAATAATTATGTATCGAGTGTATTTATTCGAGTAATCAATTTTCATTTAAAATCTAAAATGGCAACATTGGTGTTGATGTCTCAAACATTCATTGCGAAATTGAAATTACGTTATAAATAAATATTACAGTTTTTTGTGTTGATCGAGTCCTACTCTCCACAGTAATTGTAACTCCTACTCAGGTAAGCACATTCTATTGTATTGACGTTTTCATACCTATCAGTCTATTTCTTGATTTCTCAGACAGTTACTCAGACAACCTACCCAGTCATTCTCTCGTTTTTATATTTTAATTTTTACTTCTCATAAATCACATATTAAAAACTATAGACAAATGATAGCATAAAACCAATGTCACAATGCTGAAATTGGAAGCACTCCGTGCTGTAAGCACAAAATATAATTATGTTGTGCGGCCCATTCAGTTGGGCTTGAAGTCAGTGATTTCGACATTCCTTTGCTCATTCTATTTATACTATATTCTAATGACCTTTTTTTATATTTCATTTCAAATATATTTTTTGATTGTAGCTGTCTCCAGGAAGTATTATTTGTTCCGAGTGTTTTGGACTGCTTCAAAATCGAGTTAACACAATGAGCGAAGGAAGTGCTATGCCTTTGCCTGCTCTTGGACATAGAAGAATCTGCTTTCCTTGTGGAAATTCTATTTTACGAGCACCAAGAACATACCCTGTGCGACATGATCGACAAGAAAGAAACATGTTAATGAGACTGGTTCCACTGCACTTGGTAAATATTTATTAGTATGTTATTGAGAATATGGAGCTCTACTTGGGCTAACAGAAAAAATATTTAAGCACCTTATTTTTTTTAGGTTTCCAGAATGGAAAGAGTATGTGCTGCATGTTGGAGATCAGCTACGAGAGAAGTACAGAGGCAACAGCAGCATGAATCAAATCGTCCTACTGTAGCACATGCTGTGTCAAGTGATGATTTCAATATTCCTGAGCCACCTCTTCCATCTTCAAGACCAGTAGCAGTTCAATTAGTGGCACCAAAAATCACATCATCTTTATATAGACGTGCTGCAAACACATCTGGCCACTGCATATTCGTTAATTGTTTTGAAAATGAACGTCTACTTGTACCATGTGCTATAAAAGATTTATTATTGTATCATTATAAATTCTATGTACCATCTGGTGCACGTGTTTGTCGTCACCACTTGGATCATGGTTCTTGGAATGAATTAACCTCCCAATTGAGGGATTTTACTGGTAGTCAATTTGATAATATTATGACTATGATGCAGCGAGCAGCTAATAACAGATTTGATTTTTCAAATATTAGGATGATGCCTCCATATTTATGTCATTATTGGCTTGGATTCAATGCTGACCAGTTTTATGATTTACTTAACAGTATCCCAAATCTAACAGAACAGGTACCAAATGCTTCTATAGCCTTGTGCATATATTTAGTTAAGGTAAGAACTGGTGACAGTAATGAAAGGTTGGCTACTCTTTTTAATAAACCTCGAACCACTTTAGAACGGTGGATGTCAAAAGCAAGAAATTGTTTAATGAGTGATTTTGTCCCCTTGCACTTAGGGTTTAATCATGTTACTGTACAAGATGTTGCTTCTCGAAATAAGATTATACCAGAAGGACTGTTTAGTAATCCTGATTTGCCACCAGATGTTAAACCTGCAATAGTTATATGTGATGCTACCTATGTTTTTGTGCAAAGTAGTTCAAATTATTTGTTTCAGAAACAAACCTACAGTTTACAAAAACTAGACAACCTAGTTAAACCATTTTTGATTGTGTGTTGCGATGGCCACATTGTGGAATGTCTTGGTCCATACAAAGCCACTCTTAATGATGCTACAATCACCAGTTTAAACTTAAATAATGAGGGATCTTGTATAAGCTCATTTTTTAGAAGAGGTGATATTTTTCTTCTTGATAGAGGATTTCGAGATGTTATAAATGAACTCCAAGAACACGGTTTTGTCACCCACATGCCAGAGTCTCTCCTCGAAAATGAACACCAATTAACAACCCAGCAGGCAAATCGGTCTCGTCTAGTAACCATGTGTCGCTGGGTTGTAGAAATAGTCAATGGTAGGATAAAAAGAGACTATAGACTATTCCGTCATGTATTCAATAATAGAGCTGCTATGCACCTCAATGATGATTTTAGGATTTGTTGTGCCTTATTAAATAAGTTTCATGTTGCCATAGATGACCCACCGGAGGCTTTGGAATATGTTACAATAGCTAAAAGTAGACTTTTTCTAGTAAACCATCTGGCAACATATGTAGCACAAGAAAATCTTAACAGAAGGAAAGCTAGCTTCCAAACAATTGATGGCAATCATCCTCATTTGGATAGATTCCCACGACTCACAATTACTGACCTTAAGCGGTTTGCTCTAGGTACATATCAATTAAAACAGGCCAGATCTTACTTCGGGGAACATGTTCGTCAGTCTGGAATATATTCAGTGGAAGTGAATACTGAAATTGATGAGGATATTCCTCTGATTTTAGGCCTAAATAATTATTTGTTAAGAGGTAGGATTAAATCCAGGCATGTGAACAGTCGTACATATTACACGTATTTATTAATAAGCAGAGACGATGCTGTAGCAAATACATTACAAGCCATAGTAGGTTATTGTTGCAACTGCCTTGTTGGTAAGCGAACTGTTGGCTGCTGTGCTCACATAATGACAGTGGTGTGGTTTTTGAGTTGGGCTCGATACAATGATATCACTGCTCCAGCATCTTATTTAGATGATTTTTTTAATGAAAATGATGAATGAAGTCATTAGCTGTTTCTATATGTATAGGTACTTACCTACCTACTTACTGTAAGGGGTAAAAAACTATGATTGATTATATACCTACCTACATGTTTAAAGTGCTACCAGTGTCACTGGATTAAATTAAAGATCTCTTTGAATTCTGTTGTTTTTTTTACAGCTCTCCTTTTTTTTGTATTTGTAACTGTTTTAACAGGAAATATAAAGGCAAAGTGCTGATTTATTTAAGTCTATCCCATCAGATATGCTAATTAATCTGCTACGACCTATAAACTTACCTCTATACACGACGGATATTTCTATTTTGAGGTTAAGTTACGTTTTCTAAAAAAACTTGGAAATGCGGTTTTGATTCCAAAATGGCAATTGTAGATGGTTATTTGGTTAATTTATAAACCATCTAAAACAACTTTGGAATTGACGCAACCCTGTACCGTGGTCCATATTGTCGTGGTCATTCTCCTTTGTCTAAATTCATATTTAAGATGTATTGTGTTGAACGGTGTACAATAAAATGATAGACATTTCTTATTAGTAAGTCTATTTAATGATTTTGCTTTCACGTAGTTCTTCAACGGTGGATATTATTTCATTATCTAGTCCTGTGTTGCCAGCATCTCGAGAAGCAATTAATAACTTTAATCTATCAACCAATTCATTTGGATCATCCCAATATACAAAATCTGTGTTTTTTTTCCACATTTTTGTTAAAGGTAATCCTTTTCCTACTTTTGGTTCACAGTTTGGACTTTTACTTTGTTGATCGAAAAGAGGTTTAATAACTTGCATATATTTTTGTCCTTTATTACTTTTAATTGGTTTTCTTGAATCAAAATCTCTACGATGTGCATTTGTTACAAGTAACATCGACTTATAATTTTGCATGTCATAATCTGTAACAAAGCTCAGATCAACGTCTTTTTTTAAGAGCAACTGTCGCAAGCCAGGTGTGCATTTGTATTTGTGTCCGGCTACAGTAATAACGTCATCACCAATCGTTATACTAGAGAAACCTAACATTAACTTTCCACGTTCAATTCTTACACCAAATGGTACATCCGCTAATATTTCTGAAGATAATGACCAAGATGATACATCATGATCTGGATTAGTATCGACTATTGACTCAAATGAAGAGTCAATATCGGCTTCTGATTCATCATTGGTATCATTTGTTTCTTCTATATGTTGATCATTCTGTAAGTCGTGGTTGGAAATTTGATCATGAAATTCTCCTTTTTCTTCATTTTTTGTTAGAACTGGTTGATTATTGGTGTTGGCTATTAAATTAAGAGATTCTGTAACAGGCTTAAAAACTGTATCAAGCACTTGTCTGTTATTTTCTTCAAAATCCTTCATGTTACGTATTTTTTTTCTTACAGCTTGTGTTGCATCTACAATTTGTTTTTTCAATGATTTTTCCATTATGTAAAATAGATGGTAATCCAATAAGAGTCGATTATAGAATGACAAGAAACTAAAAGCAGTCTATTTAAATATTCAAATTTTATCTAATTCTACAAAAGTGTCAAACTTTTTTCTATAACACCCGTTTTTAGGACAGTCTTTATTAATCACAACATAGTCATAAGGCTCTTTCCATATTTGAGAACACATGTTACGAAATTCCAACCACGTCATGTCAGTGTTAACATGTTCTTCATAAACATGTTTCAAATTAATTTCGTCTTGCTTAAAAAGCACAATTAAGTTAGCGTTATCTCTTATTAGTTGTTTAGGTATTTTGCTATAAGTTTGATTTAAATAAAAACTGTCAATCAATTTATGTCTTCCCATGGCAAAATAATCACGCATATTACTTTGATTTTCACATGCTACATCGTCAAAAATAATTACTGAATTAGGTTTTGCATCTGAAACTTTCATAACGTCATCATTTGCCTGATATTTCTGAAAACTGACTCCTGGTACTCCTCGTAAAACCTTTTCTAAAAAAATGTACTTTGGTTGATATAGAGTTTTAGAATATACATAAACATTTTGAAATGTCAATCCATTTTCGTGCAAAAGGAGACCAATTAACAAATTGGTTTTTCCACAATTTGATGGTCCGCAAATGATGCAACGTACTGTATTCGGCAATAATTCTCCATGGCGTAACTTGATTTTGGGTAAATCATTACAGATTATACTAATCTGTAACGATTGTGCTTGTTTAATGAATTTCATGTTTGATGCAATGCTGACGGACTGATTATGAACAGATGTAATTATGACATTATGTATTTATAACCGATGGAACGGTAGTGTATTGAAAATGTATTGAACAGCATTAAAATGTCGGACGTTGGCTTAGGTAAATGATTTTACGAATACTGATTTATAACTCTCAATCGCACATGTAAGATTGAGAGTTCTAACTCACTTCGTTCGTAAATATTACAATATTAGTGAGTTAGAACTCTCAATCGTACATGTGCTATTGAGAGTTCTGGATCAGCAATATTGAGAGTTCAACGAACGAAGTGAGTACTGATGATTACGAATACTGATTTATAACTCTCAATCGCACATGTACGATTGAGAGTTCTAACTCACTTCGTTCGTAAATATTACAATATTAGTGAGTTAGAACTCTCAATCGTACATGTGCTATTGAGAGTTCTAGATCAGTAATATTGAGAGTTCAACGAACGAAGTGAGTTAGAACTCTCAATATTACTCTACTCACTAACAAAAATTTCATTGGCAGGCGACGTCGTTGCTTTGGTTGTTAAACTAGTATCCTGAATTTCACAGGCAGATTCAGTGTCAACATAGAGATCCATAGCTTCCAAAACAGATGGACTATCAGCACGTGTCGCTTCTGATGAGAGACTAGCACGATTCTCTCTATTTTGCAGTTCATCGGGAGCATCCATATATAAAGATGGTCTTGCTGGTTCATCTCTGTCAGTAACTGATGATGGCATGAATGAAGTAGATCTCGGTAAAAATATCTGCATCGTACGGGAAAATCCCGCATTTTTTGAAGGCTGATGCTATATTTGTTGGCGGCATTGATTTTGTATATGCCTGACCCACGCATTCAGCGACATTGTATATAGTTATTGGTTTACCTGGGTTCTTCATTAACCATGAATCCACAGCGCTATTGTAATATACTTTGAAGGGGCCGTTTAAACCCACATCAAGTGGCTGCATCTTAGCAGTTGTATGAGGGTGCAAAGTTAAAACTGTCACCCCAGATTCTTTGGCTAAATTTAAAGCCTCAATGCTAAGGTGAGATTCATGGTTATCGCAAGTTAGCAGGGCAGGGTTTTCACGGCTTGCAGAAGTGTGATTAATAAAATGTCTCATAACGTGAACAAACAATTCCGCGTTCATCCACCCAGTTGGAGTAGCTAGTCCGAGGGATACTGGAGGAGCACCACGCAACATTATGTCTTTATAGTTTTTCCTCGGAAAAACTAGAACCGGAGGTAATGCTTGACCTGCCGTACATACAATTGCGCATGTAGTAACCAAAGTACCCCTTTCTCCGCTAGTTACTTTACCTATATTTTGTTTTCCTTTCGGCGAAACTTTCGAAAAACATTATAATTACGAGTGGTATTTCTTAATATTGAGCCTAATTTCTGTTGATTCTGGTTTACAAGATTGATTTGTTTTGTAAACTCGCTTACAGCGTGTTCGGCTACAAATAGCGTTTGTTTCTGAGATGAAGCTACTTTATTAACTGAATTGTGTAAACCAGAGATTTCGTTTTCAAATTTAACAGCATCGTCGTAATCTAAGTTGCCTGTAATTGTTAAGGATAGAGCCTAAACCATTGATAAGACCACATCTAACTCTATGTTTTGGGGTTATAAATATAATTTTCTTACTTATCAAATTTATACTATTTTATATTTGATCCTTATAGGTTCTATGTAAATCCTCATATTCTTCAGCATGCTTAGTATCGGTATATATAACCATAAGCTTAATCGCAGTTTCGTATAAATATGAGACGTTATACACGCAAGCCAAACTAAAAGTGTCAACCTGCTACAAAAGCTGACCTTGTTTTAGAAGGAGGATTCCATTAACGTTATCTACAGGATTAAGGGTTACGGTTGCGGCTGCGTAAAGCACGAAGGCTCATGTGACGAGGATTCTGTAACAAGATGGGGTCTGCGTAAGAGCTTATAATGAACTCTTGTGGATTTTGAGTTCGGGTGGTTACCTATAATTTCTGCTACGTTGTTAGGGTGTAGGTGAATGATTTTGTAGGGGCCTTTAAATACCGGCTTTGTCTTGTCGCTCCTCGTAGTCTTGGCTACCTGCTTATAGACTGTTTCACCTACCTTAAACATCATAGCTTTGGCAGTCTGGTTTCTCTTTTCTATCACCTGTTCTTTATTTTTCGATACGTGAGCTGCTAAGCACTCCTGTACTGCTTCTGCATTTTTCCGGTGGTTAAGTACATAGTCCTGGTAGAACTCTAGTAAAACAGTTCTAAGGGGTTCCTGGAAGCTGTGTGACCAAATAAAAGTTCTCGTGGTGTGTATCCTGTTGTGGAGTGGATGGCATTATTATAAGCTATTATTGCGTATTTCCTCAGTAGCTGTATCGGGTCGTCTTTGTTGGTCATTCGTTGAATTCTAATGATTTCACCAATAGTTGAATGAAATCGTTCTATTGGAGAGTTTGAGTTTGGGTTGTAGGGTGTTGTAAAGTGGATATTGATATCATGAGAAGCACATATTTCCTTTATTACGTCATTGTCAAATTTTGTGTCGGAATCTGTGGTAATTTTAAGTGGCAAACCTAAGACAGAAAATATTTGCAACAGTGCTTCAGCTATGTGAACACTACTGGATGCGTTTAAGGGCACAGCTTGTGCAAATTTAGAAAAATTATCTATTATTGTCAGAAATGTTGCGCCCCCTGTGGAATATAGATCCATAAATAGGTGTTGAAAAGGTTTAGTGGGTGTTTCTGTTATAGCTAGCGTAGGTCTCACAGGATGTCTTTCATATTTCGCCCTAAGACACACGTCGCATTGATTTATAAATTTTTGGATAGAGAGTAACATATTAGGCCAATGATAATTTCTAAGGAGGTGTTTATGGGTTTCTTGGATACCTCTATGCGATGATTTACCCTCATGGTACCGTTTTATCATCTCTTCTTGTTCAGTTTTATTTTCTATGACTGTAACACGTGACGTACACCTTATTAATTTGGGACCCCTGTCATTAAAGATTGTAGTATAGACTCTAGAAGAAGCTAGATATAGGTTTTCATCATAAAAGTAGCAATGGAAGATACGGTTGGCAATCGTATGTTCCTTTAGGAATCGAATTATTTCAGACTCAGTGTTATTAATTGGGATAAAAACGTCTTTAATAACATTTCTGGAATTAGTGGATCTATCTTCTACCCTATAAGAGGATCCTGGGGTGGATCTAATATAAAATTGTTTAAGTTGTTTGTCTATTGCATCAGAAAGTATTGGTATACCATTGTTTTCGTTATCAGGCTGTGTGTGATTTGTCGAAACTAACTGGTCGGAGTCAATTATTGTTATGCTCATCGTGTCTGTGTCTTTGTCAGTATTTGACGGCAAAGCGCTACTGGTAGCGATGTCGTCGTCATCCCTCATGCCCCTATTGATGTCATAAGGACGTAGCGGGTTGTTATCTGCTTCAACATCTCTAAGTACGTCTTCTAATAATCTATTAATGTGTTCATTATCGTCCTCTCCGGGATTTACTGCTAGGAAGTCTACACTGTTATGGAATATTTTGACTCTAGATAGTGCGTTTGCATTGGTGTTTTGTTTGCCCTTTTTATAAACTACTTGAAAATCGTATTCGGCTAATTTTAGTTTCCAACGAGTTAATTTTGAGTTGGGATCTTTTAAGGACATAAGTCACATTAGAGGTCTATGGTCTGTATAGATTGTGAATTTACGACCGTATAAATATGGTCTAAAGTACTTCGTTGCCCAAATGATTGCTAACAGTTCTTTTTCTGTAGTCGAATAACGTGTCTCTGTATCGGATAGTGTTCGGGATGCAAATGCAACTGGCTTGTCTGAGCCGACCGTTCCCTGTGAGAGAACAGCGCCTAAAGCGAAATCTGATGCGTCTGTTGTCATAAATTGCTTGTTAAAGTCGGGATATTGAAGGATCGGGGCCTTTGTTAGGATTTGTTTACATTTCTTAACCAAGTCAAGGAATTCATCTGTGTGTATGATTTTAGCATTCTTTTTTAGGCAGACTGTCAAGGGTTTTGTCAGTTTAGCGAAGTCCTTAATGAACTTCCTGTAATAGCCAACTAGACCTAATAAATAATAAAAAGCCTTATATTTCTTACTCTATAAAGATATCAGTTTTACAATAACTTATTTTTAAATAACTATAATAAAAATTTTCAACTTAAAATAAAAAACTAAAATATAAACTTTCTATTATTAGCAAGAACCCCTCGTTTCGAAGGTGAAGGCCTCCTCTAGAGATTTCCATTTCTCTCTATTCTTTGCCGTCTCTATCCAATTTTTTCCAGCTACTTTTATGATGTCATCTGCCCACCGGGCTGCAGGTCTACCTCTCTTTCTAACGCCTGGTGACCCCGCCCAAATTGTTATTTTGTGGGTCCAGCGGTCGTCTGTCAGTCTGGCTACATGTCCAGCCCAACGCCATTTGAGCTTCTTGCAGTGACATAGAGCATCTATAACTTTTGTTCTTTTTCTTATAATTTTGTGATTAATTTTTTGTATTTTTCTAACTTTCAATAGACTTCTCTCCATACTTCTTTGACATGACGTAATTTTAGCTTGAGCTCGACCTGTGAGCTTCCATGTTTGACTGGCGTAAGTTAGTGAAGGTAGTATACATGTGTCCATAATTTTTTGTTTTATAATAGTTGGCATGTCACTCTTCATGATCTCTTTTGTGCTCCAAAATTTGTTACATGCGATTGTTATTCTCCTATCGATTTCTATATACACGTGTCCATAATTTTTTGTTTTATAATAGTTGGCATGTCACTCTTCATGATCTCTTTTGTGCTCCAAAATTTGTTACATGCGATTGTTATTCTCCTATCGATTTCTAATTCGTTTCTCTCTTTTTTGAAGGAAATTTGTTTGCCAAGATATACGTAGCTTTCGACATACTCCAGCTGTACGTTTTCTAGATGTACGGGTTGTTTTATTGAGTTTGTCATAATGTTGGTCTTACTGCGATTTATTTCCAGTCCTACCTGTTTGCTTGCGGCATGTAAATCGTTTAATATTGACTGGATTTCGGTGGTATTCTCTGACAGCAAAATGATATCATCGGTGAATCGTAGGTGACTCATGTATTTATTATTAATATTTAGGCCAGTCCTTTCCCATTTTAGTTGTCCAATTACTTGTTGTAATACCGTAATAAATATTGTTAGTGAAATGACGTCTCCCTGCCTCACTCCTCTCCTGATTGGTATAGGGGGGCCTGTTGACTCTAGTCTAATTCCACTGGAACAATTTAGGTATATATTTTGTAGGACTTTCACATAAGTTGGTTCAACATTTTGCGATTGTAGAGATTCCCATATTGAGTGATGGTACAGAGAGTCAAAAGCTTTTTGGTAGTCAACAAATATTAAATAGAGTGGTCTATGTAATTCCTGGTATTTATCTATAATCAGTTCTATTGAATGAATATGATCCGTAGTGGAAAAACCTTTCCTGAATCCAGCTTGCTCCACAGGCTGGTGTGTTTCTATGGTGGATCTGATTCTTTTTTCTAAAACTTATGAAAATAATTTATATATTGAAGATAGTAGGCTTATTGGTCGATAATTGCTAATATTATTTGGGTCTCCCTTTTTATACAATAAGATAATATCTGATTCCATCCATTGTTTCGGTATAATTGCTGATTTTAACACCAGGTTAAATAGCTGTTAGAGGACCTGTCAGGTAGAGACTTCCAGCTTTCAGAGCTTCATTGCTTATTTGGTGGGGGGATTTTTCATGTTTTAATTTTACGATCCCTGTAATTACTTCTGTTTCATCGATGCGTCTTACGTCTGAAATTGTAATTGTTTCATTTGTTGTAGACTCGGGCGATGCCTGATTTTCACATTCGTATAATCCCTTGTAGAAGTCTGTTGCAGCTTGGAGAATTTCATTTCTATTGCGAGTTATATTATTTGATGTTTTAATTTAGTTAGTACATGTTTTTCAATAGTCATTTTACGATAAATACTGTAGTCACGTTGAATATTCTTGCTTACGAGCTTGTAGAGAGCTTTAAGCTCGTTTTTCATACTACGTGTTTTTGGTTTTAATTTTTGAAGGTGTTGTCGTCTTGATAATAATCCTCTTGTACTTTCAGATAGAATATTCTTATGCTTTGATGACTTGGTATTGTGTGCTTTTTTAAGACTATTGTTTATTGCAGAGATAATTGTGTCATTTAGCTCTTGCACTGTACAGTTTTGTTCCAAAATAATAGCAGAGTGTTCTAAACTTTCTTTAAGTGATTCTCTATATATTTGTATTTCATCTTCGGTTTTTAAGGTACTTTTAACATTATTTCCGTATGTTTTCCTACTTTTATTCGAAGATTGTACTATAAATGTCGCTCTTACTAGTCTATGGTCGCTGGGGTATGTGAGATTAAGTACTTGCATATCTTTAGCATATTTTTGGAGATTAGTTAGTATGTAGTCTAGCTCATTTATTACCAGGACATTAGGTGATTTCCAGGTCTATCTCTTGTTATCTTTTTTGTTAAAGAAAGTATTTAATATAGCCAGTTTATTTTCAAATGCAAATTATATAAGTCTATTTCCTCTATCATTTCTACTTCCATAACCAAATTTTTTCTTAATTAGATTTTCTTCTTGTTTTGGTTGTCCAATTTTGGCGTTAAAGTCGCCCATTACAATTATGTTATTATATGACTTTTTTAGTGCATCGTTTACAGTATGGTAGAAAAGTTCGATTTCTTTTTCGCTTGCTGATTCTGTTGGCGCATAGCATTGTATTATGCTGATGTCAATATTATGTATTGTCAAGTGAAGTAAAGCCACCCTCTCTGATAGGCCATTGAAACTTATAATGTTCTTTTTATGGCATTTATTAATAATAAAACCAACTCCATACAAGCCTGGTGTTTGTCCTATGTGGTATAATATAAAGTTTTTATATTCTTTAATAGAATTGCCTAGTCGTCTTACTTCACACAGACCGATGATATCGTATTTTATGTCTTTCAGGGCTTCATTTAGTTCTACCAGGCGGGAGTGGGTTGACAGTGTTCTGACGTTATAGGTTGCCACATAGAGTCGGTTTCGCTCACAGTTATGAATAGTATTTCTTTTCTCTTCAGGGTTTTGGTCTACGTCTCCCACGGGGACCAGCCGTCTTGGGAGAGTTTGGTCTTGAGGGGCGCAGCTTAGTTTTTTGGAGATTCTTGATTTTCTCGGCTTGTTGACTGGTTGGTTGCGGCATTCAGTTGTGAGGGACGTAAGAAATGTGATATATTTTGATGTTTATTTTTCTAAAGAGCCTGTTTTGGTTGCTCTCTGTTCTCTAATGGTTTTATAAGATTATTTTCATTTTTATTTTCAGGGGATTCTGATAACGGCCTCTTATTTGAGAAGATTTTAGGTGTGGGATTGTCCTTTGTTTTTAACGTGACTATTTTGTCATGACGCAGCATTACCTTTTACCCTGATAAACGCCTATTTTGAAGTTCTTCTTGAAGCTCTTTACGTTTTTGTAGTACTGCAAGTGTATAATCCTCTTTTATGTATATGCCAGTATTTTCTAGTTTTCTTTTATTTCTTAAGATTTGTAGTTTACTGCTTGTCGATGTGAATGTTACCACAACTGGTCTTATTGTAGTACTGTTCTTCTTACCCCGTCTTATTGCCGTTCCAATTTGTATCATTTGGAATACTATACCCATTTTTTTATTTATAATGTCCAGGATTACATTTAAGAGATCCTCATAGCCTCTTTCCGTTTCTAGAATACCAAAAAATATGAGATTATTTTTTCTTATTTGTTTATCCACGTGGTCTATAGTTTTCTGCTGAGTTTCTATTTTTTGTTCCAGTTGGTTTGTTTTTGTTTCAATGTGATCAAATCTTTCATTAATATTTTTATTTATGGTTTCTTTGATATTTTCCTCCATATTTTTCATGTCCTGTTTCTGTTGTGCTAGGTCTTTTTGTATGTCTTGTAACATTTTTCTTATATCCTCCATATTTTTTTATTTTAGCGCCCTCTAGTGGCGAGTAGTTGTAAACAGGAAATATTTATCGATCTTGCTAAAGATTTTGCTAGTCGCTTACAGATGGCGTTGTTACTCAATAATTTGCAAAATCACCAGATGATTAGCAGTTTTTAAGGTTATATTTTTTACAACTTATTATTTATAGCTGTATTTGATCTCGCACTTATTACAAAACCAGGACAAACCTTCTTTCTGCTGTGTTATATCCTCTGCAGACTTTGATAGGTTAACCTGTTTCAAAAACCCAAGAAGTCTTCTTGTACCTTCACGGAACAAATGTCAGTTACACCAGTAGTTGTTGTCACTGTCAGTACGTTCTCTAAAATTGGAATAAAAGTATTCCCCGAACATGTTGCAGATATCTTCACCATTACTATAACTTAAATCCCCAAACTTGAGTACAGGCGGGTAAGAATTAGAATAATGTTTAGATTTCACGTATTGTCATAAAGCTCTGGGGTTTTTTCAGGATAGCTAATTCTGTGTTTGCAATATAATTGTGAAACATGTTCTATTCTATATCTTTGACTCGCTGACGCAACACAATGAATGATTGATGATCAGAGATGTTACCGTATTTTTTAAACTTTGAGTGATATTTGGCCTTTTCTTTTATAATTTTAATCAATGAGCTTTTATACCATGCAGGGTAGGTAGCTTGCATGGTATAAAAGCTGGTATGATGCAAGTGCATTGCGGAAATACAGTCTTTGTGGATATAAACTGCTTTTGGAGTTCATTGATAGTGCCATAGAAAAACCCAACCGCATCCACAAGGAGCCTACTTCCCAGTTCTAATGCGTGGTAGGTAATGTGTTCATATCCTTGTTGATGGCGTCGCGTCGTAATTTGCTTGACTATATAAATATTTTAGCCGTGGTCGAGAATGTAACTGCTGGATCTGAATAAAGTCAGCCACGAAACAAACTGCTTTATGCTGTAGGTCTAAACTAGGAGATCCTGACAGTGCAAAACATGATCTTCGTTTACGTTTACATGAGAGTTATATTGCAATAAATTACACACAGCAAGATTATCACAAAATTTAGCCTGGATAGGTCCTTCTAAATGACTAGGCTATAGGTGATATCCGTCAGTCACAGCTTGCCATACGATATTACTTTGATTAAAGTCACCTACAACAATAAACTTGTCGGATGAGTTCTTTATAACAATGTCAGTAAGATTGTCGGAAAAAGTATTCAGATGTCCCATTAAAGACTGACCGACCACCTTTCTGGATGCATACATAAACCACCCATATATTGATTTTATGGGAGATTCTGGGTTTCGATTGATTTAAGGTCAAGGTTATCCATAAGTCTTTAGCAGATGAGCACCACTCTCTGCGAACGTCAGCGACTAGTTCACGACGTACCGCTATTAACACTCCTCCACCTAACATCTGATCCGTTAGTGCATAGTTCCGGTCACGCCGCCAAACAATATATCTACTATCAAATAATTCACTATCAGATGACATCAAAACAACTAAGACATACATCAATTCATTTCTATAACATAAAGAAGTTTTCGTCTGAAGCACCCGAACATTTTGATAAAAATACTAAGTGGTGTGAATTTGTACAAAAGACATTAATATAATAACAACATAAAGCACACCCAATATTTTCACCAAGTACAATTTGCTCTCAGAAATTCGTTCTATACCTAATAAAGTGTTATAAATTCTGTGAAGTGGGTAAAATTCAAATGCATTGATTGGCTAAAACTTTTAAGTATTTCCTGATACCATATTTCAAAGATATCTCGATTTTTCATAGTGCACAAGTCTGATGAAAATAGAAAAAAAATATATACAATAACTTAACTTTGTTATTTATTAATCACAGAATGATTTCAAGACTGATACTTACATTGGGATATTTTTTTAAAAGTCAACGCAAACTCACTGATGTTAAAACTAAAACATGATTATGTGACTCAAAAGAAAGCATTTTTCTTTGAAATTTAGTAGTGAAATCATGTTAAAACTTAAACTTTTCTCAGTAGACAAGACTACAAATTGTCAACTACAATTATAAAAAATTCACTTACGTAATATACAGCTGCACAACAAATACCGATTTAAACTATTATGAATTGAACAAAATGAACTTAAAGATATATTTAAATATATATGGGTCCAGAGTGGGAGGGTACTTATCAAAAAAGATGACCCGAGTGATCCTAAAATAAGATCGATCCGTACGCTATCGGATATTAATCTGTTGTTACTCCCAGTATAAAATGTATCTGTAACATTCGATGATCACACTTCAGTCATTACATCTAATATCACTTACAGCAAATACACCTGTGCCGATGCCTGGCAGGAGAAAGTTTCACAATCAAACAACGGTATTAATATTATACATTTGAACATACGCTCATTGCGAAAGTATTTCAACCAATTCCAAGTACTTATAAATGGCTGCAAAGAAAAGCTTGACATAATTGCACTTACAGAGATAAATATTCGTAAACAAGAATTACCATTGTATAGTTTAGAGGGATATAATACACACATAAGTACACGCGAAAAGATAAAAGGAGGGGGGATCTTGTTATACATACATAATAAGTTGAATTTCACAGCTACACAAACTGCAAATACAGTGAACTGATGAAAATGCATGGACAATTATTTCGAGCCGGAAGAAAAGTTGTACACATTTTAATTGTCTACAAGCCACCTAAAACGACTGTAGTCAGAATTTTAATTCGATTCCAGATTTGACATTAGCTACTGTCATTTTGTGAAATAATGATACCACATAAAATATGATAGTGTAAGTGATGAACACAAAAATCGATAAACAATCATGTGCCAATTAAAGACTAAATTATAGATTTTTATTTAAATAAATACATAATTATTTATTAATTAGTAATCGCTGCTCTATTTTATAAAAAGTTAATATTTTTGTTTTTATATTAAGATAGTTTTCAGTATTGGCAACCAGTGCGCGCTCGTGCAGCTTTCGCCATTTTGTTTATCGTGTCATTCGGCTTCATTCTCCCAGTCTGACTGCACGAATATCTTATTATTTCATTGCGAATCGATATTTTGTTATTTTGTTGGGTTTTTGTTAATGTGTTGTTACGTTGTTTGTTGTTACGTTTATAGTTTTTTGTGAACTTTGAGTGAATCTATTTGTTTTGGTTTTCCATCAAAATGGATCCTCTGCCAAGTACATCACAAAAAGACGTGGATGTTTTCTTGTCCCCAAGAAAAAAACGTCCACGAAAAGCTTTCACTGTTACTGAAAAAGTAATGATCCGCAACGCCTACAAATACGTGAAAAATGAAATTTCTGCGCAATTGGTGGCCTTTGAAGTTGTGGAAGAAAATGAATGTATGAGCAAAGTTGCTGACATATTGGGAATAACCTTACGCTCTGTTTGTAACGTTTTGAAGGAAGTAAATAGAGGTGCGCCGCCAACTCCTCCTAAAAAAATTGGACCAAAATAATAAAATCTTCAAATTGACAGACGTGAGAAATTTATTTCAGGAAGGCATTCAAAAAATTACGGCTACCGAATGGTCTAAATGCGTATCCCATGTTGTCAAAGAAGAGGAAAAAATGAGTAGGCTAGATATGTTAATTGACAATATCACAGACACATTTATAATAAGCGATAGCGATAGCGATAGCGATAGCGATAGCGATAGCGATAGCGATAGCGATGACGGCGACCATTTATAAAATAAATTATTACCATAATCTATCTGTTTTATTTGTCATGTTCCTTCATGATTACATTTATTTATTTATCTCACACACAATAATAAAAGAAAAGTCTCAGATCGTTAATTTTATTAATCGTCAAAACTAAATTATCGGTTCAGAAATATTTAATTTCCTGATATACTTAGTTTACGAGAGTAAAATTATAAACGAGAAGAATCGATCCGGAAATATTCCATTTCCATATCGAATAATTTCGCAACGTCACTATTTAGTTCTTGTCATAACGTTGCAACACTGAAATTGTCAAATCTGGAATCGAATTAAAATTCCGAGTATAGACAAGGATTTATGAACGAATTACAGTTGGTGTTGACTGGAATTTCTAGGAGTGCGGAACTACTACTTATAGGTGATACAAATATAGATTTACTAAAGAATACATGTCCTGGTAACATCGTCGAACAGTTTACCAATAATATGAGCAAGATAGGTACGTAGCATTTGTGACGTAACGCGAGAAGAGTTTTACAGTGGTACAGTGACGCAATCGTGCATCGACCATGTGTGGGTACGCTCCCAATGTAAATCATCGGCATATATTTGTGAATATATGTGTGTGTGTATATGTATATATAAGTATATACATGTGTGTGTGTGTATGTATATATATAGTAGTATGCATTAACTGTATAATATATCCGGAAACTGCCCACTATGTCTATCTATTTATCTATCTCACTCCATCCCATGGTTGCCTGGTAGAGATTGCCTTGTGCAATAAGGCCGCCACTTGTAATGCCACAAAGATGTACCTATTGTATTTTTTCTGTATCCCTTCTTTGTGTACATGCAATAAAGAGATATATTATTATTATTATATTTTAACATGCAAAATTTCGGACCATTATCTTATCGGGGTGTGTTTTGACTGTAACTCGGTCGACCAAAATGCTTCAAGTGTAGTGCGGCGTGCTAGGACTGTTATTCGACAAGACCAGGTATTGAATAGTCTTGAAGATTACCCATGGACAGAACTATTAGCATGTAAGTGCCCCATTGAGTTGTATGCTGGATTGTGTTCAGCTTTTTCTAATGCTTATGATGCTGCTAAAACTGTGGTACCTGTTTATAATAAAAGAAAACCAAAGCCGTGGATTACAAAATTACTAATGCGTATGATTAATTACAGGGATAATTTGTTCAGGCAATGTAAAAGTAAACCATTGGACATGAACCCACGCCTTCAATATAATGAGTATAGAAATAGAGTAAACAAATTTATATGTAAGGCTAAAAACAAATATCGTCAAGAGATTATAAACTGTAATAAAAATATTAGAAGAATTTGGGGTAAAATTAATTCATGGCTGGGGCGAGAAAAACAAATCGCGGATTTTAACATATTGAAATACTTAGACAAAACTAAAAAAACAATTGATATATGTGGGAATTCTTGTAATACTTTTACTGGTGAAATATTAAATATAAAACATAACTGTAAATATAAATTTTTAGATAAATCTACCTATGTCAATTACAGTCAAGTGTCGTTAAGATTTCAAAAGGTCTGTCCAATGGATGTTGTAAAAACAATAAATTCGATGAGTTGTGAGAAATCAGCAGGAATTGGTGGAATTAGAGTTAACGAGATTAAATTATTAAAATGGGAACTGTGTGAGATAATAGCATTGTTCATAAATTTGTGTATAAAAAAGGGAGTTTATCCAGATAAATTAAAAGCGGCTATAATAAGACCTATTTTTAAACAAGGTATGCATACCGATTATTCTAATTATAGACCTATAGCTATACTCACTGTAATAGATAAAATTGTAGAAAAAATCATAGGAAATCAGGTAAGTGGTTTTCTAGAAAGTCATAGCATTATTACAAATGCTCAACACGGCTTACGGGGACGGCTTTGACCCAGCTAGCTGACGACGTCAATCATTGTTTGGACCAGCGGGAGCAGTTAGTTCTTGTCTTTATTGACTACAAAAAAGTATTCGATACTCTTGAACACCAGCAGCTGCTCCAAGCAATGGAGGAATGTGGGATCGCGGGACCACTAAATAAGTGGTTTACATAGCTGGGCATTAACTCGTTAATCCGTTAATCGTTAATTAACGAAGTTAACATTTTGATTAACTGATTAACTTTTAAGTTAACTTTTAAAAATGTTACTTAACGGACACATTAACTTCCGTTAATATGCAGAAGTCCGTTAATCGTTAATCCAATGCCTACTATTTACCGCACGGCACCGCGGCGCGGCGCGAAAAACAGGTTCAGACAAGTATGAAATGAATGACAAGTGCCGGGCGGCGCGCGGCAGCGCGTGAAACAAAAACAAAACTAGATATATTTGGCCGGCGCGTGCGAGTGAGAAAACTGCGAAGAATTTTTTTTCGTTTGATCATTTTATTACTTAGCGCCGGTGCTTACAGTGACGAGTGTTTTGTTTGTGAGTGTAATTTAGTTAGAAAAAGTGTATTGTGCAGTGTAGTAATTAAAACCATATCATGGAAGACATGGAATCGAATTCCAGCGATGCTGATGAGAATCCATGGCCACATTTGACTGAGTATGTGGAATTTGTATCCAGATCGGGCCAGCAAATACTTTTTGCGTGTAAGCGATGCTTGCCGAAAGACACCAAAATAAAAGTTCATGTATCAAGCCTGAATAATTTGAAACAACATGTAAGAAGGGTACATGAGTCACAGTACGTACAGTTTGAAGAGATTGTTAAGGCGGGCTCTAACCGGGGCAAGACAAAAAGGAGAACTCATTCTGACGATGATAGCACAAGTAGCAGTAATCCTAATCCTGTTAAAAGAAGAATACAACAGGGACGACAGCTGAGCATCGGGGAGTCATTCGGAATTGCAGCTACTGGCAGCGGTGTGCCCCAAGCCAAAGTGGAAAAATGTATAGTAAATTTATTTGTTTCAAACATGATTCCTTTACATGTTGTCGAAAGCAAGTCTTTTGGTGCGTTGATAAAAACCTTAAACCCGAGCAAAAATTCAATTTCAAGAAGAATTTTGGGTAAACGCATTACTGACGAACACATCGAATTGAAGCAACACCTGATTAGGTAAGTAACTAAAATAAATACCTATTTTCTATTTATTTTTAAAAGATAAACTTCGCCTTACGTAACCTACGTAGGTATAATTTTATTTGAAAGTTAAAATAATTAGGGGTTCATAAAATAGGTATGCATGTAGGTGTTAAAATACGAGAAAATGGGTTCTCTAGTAATATTTCATTGAAAATATTTCATCAGAATGTTTGCGGCTTGAACTCGAAAAGGGATGAATTTGAGCTTTATATAAAATCGGTCATAAAACCAGACTATATATGTATAACTGAACATTTTCTAGACCGGGTGTCGGCTCCCTTGTTTTGTTTGAGCGGATACAATAATGTTGCGTACAACACCAGAGTTGGGAAGACTCGAGGTGGTAGTCTTATTCTAGGCAAGGCAGATAGAGAGTGCAATGTGTGTTCACATATAAATGATCTGTATGCTCGGGATTCCTTCGAGATATGCTGTGTAAAGGATGTAGATAGTGGATTATATATATGTAGTCTTTATCGAACGCCGGAGGACAGGAACTTCGATATATTTGTGCAGCGTCTGGAGAAGGTTCTGGAATATTTTTTCAACAGAAAGGCTTTAATTTGTGGAGATTTTAATGTGAATTTACTCAAGGAACATGAACATCGCACTGAATTTTTGGGATTGTTACGATGTTTTGATTTTAAGGTTCTTGTGCAAAATGTTACTTTCATCCGAAACAGTAGAACATCCTGTGTTGATAATTTCTTGACCAATGTGAACGATCAGAGTATACATGAAATAAATGTGGATCACAACGGTTTATCGGACGGGCATGCTGGTATTATGTGTGAGTTATCGCTAGTAAAATTAACAGATAGAAAATCTGCACGGAATGCAACAATTAGGGTAGAAAAAAGAGTATTTAATAAAAGAAGTCATGAAACATTTGAAAAATTCATATTGAACGCCGAATGGTCATCAATGGCAATAAACACCTTTCTTTATAAATTTAATAACATATTTAAAAGTAGCTTCAGGAAAAAAATCAGAAAAATAAATAATGGTGGGAAACATACTTGCATTCCATGGGCAACAAAAGGCATAAGAGTTTCTAGTAAAATGAAACGATTTCTCTGCATGCATAATGGAAATAGTATTAATGATAGTGTTCTAACTTATAGAAAAAATTATGTTAGGTTATTCAGAAGGGTTATTAAGGCGGCAAAAAGAAATGCTGTAGTTAGGCAATTGGAAAACGCTAAAAATGTTAGTAGAGAAATCTGGCAAGTTGTTAATCGCCATAGAAACAAAACTAGTGAAAAAGCGTTTAAGAACTTTAGTATTCATAATAATATTATGGAAAAGGTCGAGGACCCCAGAGAGGTTGCACGTATATTTGCTGAACAGTTTAATAATAATAATAAACATACTACAAATGACAGACAAAACAATGATTCAAATACTTTTCTTCACGATAGCGGTCGCGGGATCATTAAGGACATGGTCTTTTCTTCTATTAGATCGGAGGAAGTTGGAAAGTTAGTGCGAGGAATGGTTAACAAGACTTCAACTGGTTATGACGAAATACCCATTACAGTAATTAAACATCATATAAAGATATTAGCTTTCCCACTATCATGTTTTTTCAATCAATGTTGCGAAGCTGGAATTTTTCCTGAACAGTTGAAATTGGCCAAAGTGGTGCCAATTCACAAAAAGAGCGATGCGATGGATCCAAAGAATTACAGACCCATCTCTGTCTTGCCAACCCTATCTAAAATTTTTGAAAAATTAATAAAAACTCGTCTTGTGTCCCATCTCAATACAAATCAAATTATAAACAGGCAACAGTTCGGGTATCAGAGGTTTGTAGGCACTTCAGATGCTATAAATAGTTTAACCAATGAAGTAATAGGAAGAATTAATGAAAAACAGAAGGTTGCTGCAATATTTTTGGACCTAAGCTCCGCATTTGATACTGTTGATCATGCGTTGCTGCTTAAAAAACTGGAATATTATGGCGTGAGAGGCAGGGCCCTGCAGCTGTTTGAATCATATTTGGGCAATAGGACGATGTATGTGGAAATTAAATCAATTGATGAAAATGGTTGTCAACGGGTTTATAGATCCAAGGTACATAACGTGATGACTGGTGTCCCACAAGGATCGATCCTTGGACCTGTGCTTTTCCTTATTTTTATGAACGATATGATAGATTACACGAAGCGGTTGAACGCGGATGCTCAATTGGTAGTTTTTGCAGATGATACAAATGCAGTAGTCAGTGCCGGTAGTATGGAATTGTTGAGCTGTAAAATAAATACGTTGCTGACTGATTTTCAGAATTGGTTTGCAGCTAATAGCTTAATAATAAATAGAAAGAAAACAAGCGTTATGGTATTTAAAACTACATCACGTAATTGCGACACTATCAACATTATGCTAAACGGCGATAGGGTAGATTCTGTAGATACTGTTAAATTTCTGGGCGTTCACATTGATTCGTTACTAAATTGGAAAGATGAACTGGATGCCATAGATGGATCAATTTCATCAGCTTGCTTTGCTCTTAGAAGTTTAAGAGATGAAGTCAGTGTTGACCACCTAAAGATGGTGTATTTTGCATTAGTGGAGTCCAGGTTAAGGTACAGCATTCAGCTTTGGGGTAATAGCTTTAAATATAACTGTAATAAGGCATTTATATTGCAGAAAAGGGCTATAAGAACAATAGTCCGTATTCCACAGTGGGAATCTTGCAGGGAGCATTTTAAAAACCTGTCTATACTAACCGTGCCTTGCCTCTATATATTAATGGTTTTAAGTGATTTTGCAAAACACATAAGGGATTATGAAACGGAAGATGAAAGAGTAACACGTGAAAGCACTCGAAGGAACCATTTCAAAGCTACATTGAATCCGAGAATTAACGTCGTGATACATAGTGCGAAACATCAAGCAATAAAACTATTTAATAGTCTGCCTAATGACTTAAAGCTTGATGTCTATAAAACCTATTCCTTTAAGAAAAAGTTAAAGTCCTTGCTGTTGGAAAAGTGTTACTACACAGTGGAAGAATTTGTGAATGATGACTAAAATGTTTTTGTGACTAAATGTAAAGTTGTAGTTAATTGTACCTAAAATTTTTTATTTTATTTTATTTCATTTTGACGTTATAGTGTATTTTAATTGATTGTATGTATTTATTAGTTAAAATTGACATTTCAATACAAACTATGTTTGTTTAGAAATAAATAAATTGAATTGAATTGGTTACCTACAGTAGGTATATAATTTTCATTTATTATTATAGCTTTTTATTAAACGTGATGTGTTGTTTATAATTTTAATTTCAGTTTACTTGGAAAAATTAATTGGGTGGCAACGACGGCTGACTGTTGGTCAGCTCACAACAAAAGTTATTTGGGCATGACAGTTCACTGGTTAGATCCTATCACAAGAGCCAGAATGCATGCAGTATTAACGTGCATACGCCTAAAAGGTCATCATACATACGACATCCTGGCCCAAGCAATGATAGATATTCACTATGAATTTCACATAGATAAAAAAATCACAAGGTCAGTAAAATAGACTTACCATTACTATTTTTCGTGGCATCCTAGCTCCTAAACGGCTGAACCGATTTCGATTTAGTTTTTTTGGTTTGATAGCTGGCTTGATCGAGAATGTTCTTAACTAGGTTTGATCAAAATCGGTTCAGCCTTTTAGGAGATATTGTAATTTGAAATGTAAATGTCGGGGGATTTTCAACTTTTTAAGTTGGTTAGGTTATTTTATTTTCGTACGTATACAAGTGAAACCACAAACCACATTCATACATACATTAAAAAGCTGGCTTAATTTTATTTTAGGACTACTACGGATAATGGCAGTAACTTTGTAAAGGCATTTGTGCAATTCGGCTCGGAGATCGACATACTTCCAGAGTTGCCATCGTGTGATTTAGAGTCTGAGTCTGACCCTGATATTGCCAATCTTTTAAATCCAAACTCAGAAGAAAATGATGACTTAGAATTTATTTCAGTAGAAAACACACTGAATGCTCCTGATCATCTCCAGTGCAATGAAATCAATGAACAGATATTAGAAAACTTTAATACTTTGCCAGTTCACATGAGATGTGCTGCACATACGTTCAATTTGGTCGCTAGCAAAGATGCAGATGCTGCTCTACAAATAACTGTTTTCAAAACTCCCTACAGAAGTGCCTTAGCCAAGGCACTTACTCTCTGGAATCAGCAATCACGTAGCACGGTAGCAGCAGATATCAATCACGCTAAATTAAGCAGACGACTTGTCCTTCCAAATTCGACGAGGTGGAACTCTCTGTATGATGCTATTGTCGTTTTCAACGCTATATTGGAAACAAAAAGGCCTTCTCTTCACAGGATTATGACTCAACTAAAAATTCCAACTTTCAATGACCAAGATGTGACTGTAATGAAGGAGTACGCAAAGGTAGATTTATATATGTACATAGTTTAAAATAACGTTTTAGTAAAGTTATTTTCTTTCCACATCATATCAATACACAATACTTATATTAAATACTTATTTACAGGTTATGGCACCTGTCGCGAATGCCCTCGATCGTATCCAAGGAGAAGCTCAAGCATATCTCGGATCACTACTACCGACGATTGCAGCAACTGTCTATAAATTAAAAAATATTAAATCTAAGGGCCTAGTAAATTGCACAGCTTTAGCCAATGCATTATTAAATGGCATAGAGAAAAGATTTGGACCACTCCTGAATGATAAACAGTGCCAACTTGCCGCGGCATTTCACCCAAAGTTCCGATTGATATGGCTGGAAACGTATGACAGCAGTAGAGTGGATGCAGTAAGAAAGTGCATGGAAAAAAAGATAGAAGATGCCTTACGGCAAGAAGCAGCGGAAAATTCGAAGGACAGAGATAGTTTAAGTGGCGGAGGGAGCAATGCGAGTAACAACGATGATGACGAGGAGGAAGACTTTTTCAATTCTGTCACTCAGTCTACAGAAAAACCAAAGAGCTCCAATTCTTTAAAGAATAAAGTGCAAAGTCTCGTTAAAATGTGGCTGGACATGAAATCAAAAGACTCGTTCAACGATGCTGCATTCCTCGGGGAACAGATATTCATAAATCTATTTATTAAATACAATACTGCTATACCCTCAAGCGCTGCAGTTGAACGTTTGTTTTCCACGGGTAAAGACATTTTGACACCAAAACGAGCCTCGCTTTCAGACGAGAACTTCAACATGTTAATGTTCATGAAGGGGAATATGCACCTTATGTCCGACGATTAAATTACACATTTGAATTATACATGTATTTTGTTTTATTCATAACCTGTTAACTTCCAGAACCTAAACCAATAAGTTTTTTAAGTTCACTAACGCAACGATATAAAAATGTAATTTTACACATATTAACGGATTAACGATTAACGTTAACTTGCGTTAATTCTTCCGAAATGTAACGCTTTAGCGTTTAACGAAGCTGACTTTTTTTGTAGCGGATTAACGATTAACAAAGTTAACTATTTGATTAACGGTGCCCAGCTTTGGTGGTTTAGCGCCTACCTATACAACAGAACGCTGCGAACGGTGGTTGATGGCGTCACTAGTGAGCCGCGGCACATAAAGTGCAGCGTGCCTACCGGCTCCGTGTTTGGTCCTATCGGATATATTATGCATGTAAATAGTATGTGCAATGTAGTGCACAACTGCCGTGTTTATATGTATGCTGACGACACATGTTTAGTGTATTCTAATAGAAACTTAAATATTATAGAGGAACGTGTCCAGGAGGATTTCACCAACATAATTAAATGGGCCCACGACAACGCCATAATAGTCGATACAAATAAAACAAAATGTATGCTAGTTAGATCTCCTTATCTGAAATCTATGGTGCGACTGCCGCGCATTGTAGGACACAGCTACGAGTACCTACATGCCGACGGTATGTCGCCTGCATTGAAGTGGTGGACGAATATATTTTATTTTATTTTATTATATTTGGAAAACTTACAGCTAGTGTACAGTTTATAGTCTTAACTAATTAATAGCTGAAGGCCATTAACAAGTTTCCACTAGTAACAATAATGTTTACATAAATAAGGGAAAAAAACAGTAGGTAAACAAAACTAAACATCTATCTTTCGAATAAAACCACTACAGATTATTATCCGGATTAACTCTCACCAAAGAACCTATTCGCTAGAACGTGCTTTAAACGGGAAGCTTTTGTATTAAAGAGGTCCAAATCTAATTCTCGACATAACATATTGAAGCATCTGCTCACCCGTATTAAGAATGAGTTTTGCCGGTAGGTGCACTTAACAAGGGGTACATAGAGTAAACTAGGATTACGTAATAGTCTGGATCGTGCTATAAAGCCAAGCTCTCCGAACAACTCGGGACAATCCACGATACCAGTCACCATTTTGTGTAAATACAAAACATCTGCGATTCGTCTCCGTTCATGCAGGGGTAGTATATGAAACTTCTTACACCGCACAATGTAGTTAGAGGTATACCTATGTGGCTTGTATTGCAGAAATCGCAAAAACCGTTTCTGAATACGCTCGATCCTATCAATATAAGTGCGGTACACCGGGTTCCACACCTGTGATGCATACTCCAAGTGACTGCAGTAGTATATTATTGGGAACTCTACCCCACATCGTTCGGCCAGGCCTCACTCTGTGAGGTATCGTTCCCAATAATATACTACTTTTCCAACAGATGAATCGGTAAATAATATACTATTTACAACATTAACACATTATTATTTACAACAGATGAAACGAACGCGATGGCATGCAACGCATCAGTCTGTTTAACGCTTTTATGGGTTTCCGTTCAACGATCTACGTTTTTCGATTAACGCTTCCCGTGCAAACGTGAAACAGACTCAGACCTAACACTCAAATAGTGTTCATTGATTTTATGGGATCGAACCATAATAATTAACCAAACAGACTCATACACAACAAAGTAAACCTCATGAGGTTTTTATCAAATTGTACTTAATCAATGATCATCGCTTTATGGAATCGAACCACAATAATTAACGCAACAGACTCATCTCATATCCAAAGTAAATTATCATCAAATAAAATCACTGTTCACCGCTAATGGGATCGAACCATAATATTCAGCGATACAGTGTCATAACACGACACGATACAGAAAAAAATAAAAATAAAAACAACACGATTACTGAAATATACGATATTTATTTATTTTTGTACTTATGAGCTAAACCTAGGTGGAGACCCTTCAAACACCTCGTCAAGGGACTCCACCAAGTTTTGAAGCTTACGCCACTGCGTGCTGTCGTCGTCGGTCTGGAACTTGATGCGCACCAGCGCTTTCTTCCAAAGTTCCGTCGGCTCCGTTGTGCCGACGTCCCTGGTGGCGTAAACTTTTAAGTCCACATGATAGTGACCAACGGTGTTTGCTGTTCGCCGCTCCGTCCCGTTGGCCACTCTGTTCACGAAGTAAGACAGCACCGCTGATGTTGATGATGCTTAATCAGAGTCTGCCGTCCGACGACTGACTCCGAACACATCGGAAGTCTTTGGGGTATTACTTCTGAAACAATAAATATTTAATTACCTTGAGGATTGTTAAATCACATTGTTGACGACGTCATATAGACGGTCGTCCGTCATCAACATGTTATAATATTAAGATATACCTGTGCCTATACCTAATATAAGTACTCCTGACCAAGTCGACCTCATCTGCTAGTCGATACACCTGTTGATTGACAATCGAGGCTGTGATGCAGGACCCCTTCTCGAAGTTGAGAGTACATCGTCAACCGACAGTCGCTCTCACAAAAGTTAACAACGGTGCAATGCTAAGATAATACACAAAATTATTTAGTTAAAAACCAAGTCAATTACCTCTTAGTAGCCGAAGGTTTTTTTGTAGCTTGTTTGCGTTTCTTGCTACTCTTTAATGTATTAGTAGTTGAGCTGTGAAGCGGATGGTCAAATTCTGAGTCAGACCTGAAACATTTAAATAAAACAAGACTGTTAGATAAGCTCCTCTAGACAAGCGACAATAAATTTTGTAGCATATTGTAGAATACGTTGATCAATGTATGGAATTGACAAGCGTTGACGACTGTCATAAATGTCAAAAATACGCGTCAAGTCAATTCCGTACATTTATCAATCTATTCTACAATACGCCAGTCCAGTACTAGGAGGGTGTAGTAAGCCTTCTCGTAGAGCGATACCTATGCTTGAGCCCCTCCGTAAGTAGCGGCATCGCCATGAAACTAATTACTACACTACGATGGCAAAACAAAGTAATGTGCTGCATGCCCATACCGGAGGAAATCATGATCGCTTCCGAGAGCAATAACGATAGCAGGAGCATGTGTATGGAAGGAAGCTATCTAAAGCTCGGTCCACTGCGACAGCGATTTGATTCGATAGTAATTCGTGGGCAATGTTTAAAGTCAACGTTTATACGTAAATCGCTGCTTTACGTACATACGCTGATTTTAACTTCACCGAGAAGTTGCTATCGATTCAAGTCGCTGTCGTACGGACCGAGCTCGATGGATAGCTATCTAAAATAGGTACACCCACACACAAACCAAAACAAAGAAACAAATCATAGAAAATAGTAATAAATAAATTTGTTTAATACTCACATTTTAGACGAAAGTCTCGGAGACTGTTTCTCACTAGGTAAGTAGGTAGGTACTGTTACGGTTATACCGACGCTGATTACTTCTGAGTGATGTATAAAATGTTGACAAAACCAAGTAAATTATATACCGTATTACGAGTATTATGCGGATATATTATAAATAACCTTACAAAATTAGCAAATAACGATAAACTGACATTTATTTTTGTAAGTATTATATTAATTGAAACGCACTCATTGATTTGCACGTGCCCTAAGTCAGCATAATCGGAAGCGTGCAATTTTGTTAATGCTAAATTACGTGTTACTAGTGTGTCAGCCCTAAGTATTTAACTTAGGGCTGACACACTAGTAACACGTAATTTGCATACATTGATAATTACATTAAGTACCATAATGCGAATGCATATCAACCCTATCGAAAATTGATGATATCGAAAATTGATGAATTGATTATTGTGAAAAATTTAATACAAAATAATTATTCAAATTACATGTATTCATTTACACAGAATAAGCACTAGGTTTCACACGAGAAACAAATTTAATATTAAATTACATATTTTTTCTTAAAAAAAAAATTGACTATAAAATTAACGTATTGTGTGAGTTTAAAAAATACTCCATTTGATTGGAAATTAAAACATATACAGGTAATTTTTCACATTTTTTAATCTAAAATATTTTTTTATATTTCTATATTATGGATACATACAACATAATTTTTTTTCGATTTTTAGGAGTGTTATTACACTAAGCTGCGAAGGAAGTGTCGATGCTTTTATTAAATAGCAAACGCTAGTAATAGATCTTTGAAGATTATCTGCGCACATCTAATTGGAAATTAAAACATATACAGGTAATTTTTCACATTTTTTAATCTAAAATATTTTTTTATATTTCTGTATTATGGATACATACATCATAATTTTTTTTTCGATTTTTAGGAGTGTTATTACACTAAGGCTTAGCACGCACTACGATTAAACGCCCGCGTTTAACCGCAGGTCTGAAATCGCAAAAAAATGTAACACATAGCTTTCTATACAAGCGCACGCATTAGTGACTTTTTTCAGTGACTGATTTTAAAAACGCAACTTGTTACGTTTTAACCGCGGTTCGAAAACGCGCGGTTTTTTTGTGTCCCATAAGAACAGTATTGTGGCGCACGCACGGCGGTTAATCGCATTCGGTTTTTATTCAGTCTCGACTGTGCGAGTGCGAAGGATAGACGTTTTTGCAGAGGTTAAGTCATGTCGTCCGACTCAGAAACATCGAATGTAGACTACGACAATTTATCAAAAAACATTATTATTGAAGTGGAAAAAAGGCCGGCATTATATGACAAATCGTTAAATCAATACAGAGACAGAAATATTAAAGCCCGGCTTTGGCAGGAGGTGTATCAAAATGTGTGCAGAAATTGGACTAGCTTGTCGGAGGCAGAAAAGAAAAACAAAGGTATGTGTTGTGCTTAATTTTATTATAAAAAGTTAGTTAATAGCATCGTACTGCCAATTTAAGGCACCAGATTGAGATGTAAAGTAGTCGGCAAATAAATTTCGAGTTTGCATGACGTCACTACTAGGACGAAGTCGAGTTGGGTGCAAGCTTCTTAGTTCCGATTGGTCACATCGGCCCAAATTTTCTGGTAACTCTTTGCCATCGTATTTTCGTACGAAGTTGTGAAATATGCAGCACGCTTTGACTATGTAATCGCAAAGTTCAAGTTTTGTATCTAAGAGCCTGTGAAAAATTCGCCATTTATTGGCCATAATGCCAAATGTACATTCAACTGTTTTTCTGGCACACGAAAGTCGGTAGTTATAAATCTTTTTCTTTAATAGATATGTTTCTGCTTGGGTATGGTCTCATCAAATGTTTTAAAAGTGGAAAAGCTTCATCCCCGACAAATACAAATGGCATTACAGATCCTTCATTATCATTTGGTAGTACTGAGCATGGTGGTAAATCCAATTGGTTTGTTAAAAGTCTTTTACCAAAATTTGAATTTCGGAATACGCTGGCGTCACTATTGGATCCGTAGGCACCCACGTCAATAGCTACGAAGCTATAGTTAGCATCGGCAACAGCAAGCAGAATAATTGAATAAAACTTCTTGTAATTAAATGACTCTGAGCCGGTATAATCAGGTCTTTCGATTCTTATGTGCTTGCCGTCAATCGCGCCAACACAATTTGGAAAGTGTGTTTGTATGAAAAACTCTCGTGCTATGTTTAACCAGTCTTCTTTTGTCATTTCTTTCAAATAAGTAGGCTGCAAATATAACCACAACTGCTTGCACGTATGATGGATAATTTCACTGATAGTCGTAGCGCCAATCAGGTATTCAAAATACAACGACTTTATGCTATTTCCCGTAGCAAGGTATCTGTGAACAAGATTTTCATTTTGTTTATTTGGTTTCAGGGAACTCCATACAAAAAAAATGGAAAAACATGAAAGATTGTTTCGCTAAAGAATTGACAGCACAACAAGGCAAATCTGGACAAGCTGCCCCTTCAAAGAAAAAGAAATATATTCATTTCGATTCAATGCTTTTTCTAATTCCTTCCATGCAGAAACGAGAAACGAGCGGTAATCTATCGTCGCCTAATTCTACTCAGGATGCAAATACATCATCGGATTTTTCTACTCAGGATATAACATTGTCTACTACAGCTCAGAATTCACAACTAACTAATGACAATAGAACACCACTGCGAAAGAAGAACTGTTCACGAGACAACAACAATTCAACAGAAATAGACAAACAATTACTTGATATATTAAAAGACAAACAAGCACAGGAAGAAGAGGACGAAGAAAAAAACTTCGCGCTTATGTTAGTTCCCATGTTACGTAGATTAAATGAAGACCAAAAACATTATGCGAAGATTGAAATCCTTAATGTCTTAAAAAAAGCACGTACTCATCCATCTCCGCAACCATTAGGACAACACGTTATCAACCAACCAGCTCAATTTCGAGGACCAAAAATAACTAGTTCACCATTGTATCATCAAACATATACCCAGCCACAAACCCCCTATCACTATCAGTATTCTCCACAATCCTCATCGATGGATACAATATATTCCATTCAATCACCATCACCAACAATGCCTCCACCAAGCCCATCTCCACAGTCATCAACTACAATTCAGCAAGCACCTAAGGCTATACATCCAACGATGCCGCAAAATCAGATACAAATTATCGACCAACAAATTTTGAAACCAGCCAATGAGACTGCCGATTATTTGACACAATTTGTAAACCAGTTAGAAGACCAAGACTATGCCTAAGAGTAACTAGAAAAATTGGTTATACATAATTATATTTTAATTTACTTGTTGCGAAATAAAACTTTAAAAAAATTAAAATTGTTTTCTTACCTTAACGTAACTGAAAGTCGCTCTTCAGGTGATATTGCATTACGAAATGAAGTGTCTTCAAATTTTAGATACTGGCCCACGTCATGTAATAGTTTATCAAAATGCTAATCGACATTCTGTAGTAATTAAAAAACTTATCGGGATGTTGACGCACGTTGTTGTACATTTTGCAAAAGTATCCTTTCAAATGTCTTTGATCAGTTAGTGGATGTACCCAGTACCTATGGCGGCGGCGTTGTTTATGCTTTCTATTTTTTAATTTCAATATCAAAGCTACAACACATGCTGCTCGCCAGAAATCCATGGTGAAATGAAATAAATTTAAGTAAAAAGCTAGCCGCAGTGCGTGTTGATGCCCGTTTTTGCGTTTTCAGCTTTTCCTAAACCGCGCGCGTTTAATCGCAGTGCGTGCTAAGCCTAAGCTGCGAAGGAAGTGTCGATGCTTTTATTAAATAGCAAACGCTAGTAATAGATCTTTGAAGATTATCTGCGCACATCTAAAGTATACATTTCCAGGTATTTTATGTTTTAAGTCATTATTTGATTTCTAAAGTTAATTAGTATTTTATTTTTATTCATGTAATAAATATTATGTATAGTGCTGAGTAAATTGTTTGGGAACATTTATTTATGATATATTTTTTTTTTTTAGGATCCGCATCAAGGTCCAAAGCAAATACAAGAGATCTGATACAAGGGCACTTACTGAAGATATCACCAAACGTCTGGGTAGGTTATTTTTTTTTTTTCTTATATATTTTATTCTACCATATTTTAAAAATGATTTAGTATAATGTGAAATTAAATAATAAATAGGATGTGATATAAATTTTTTTTTTCTTTTTTAGATCCGCAACAATCCGAAGCAAGTATCTACTTCAAACGTTCAAAGTAACCGGCGTGTATCTGTTTACCATTATATATTATTTTATAATTGTAAGATTTGTGTATTACACTTATTCTAAGAATTATTGTTGACTTGAGCCACGCAGCTGGAGGCTGTTTGTAAGTAGATACTTTTAATCTAAATTTACTCTCGATCTTATACAATATACTTAGGTACTTCAAAATGCCTCACTGTACGGGTTGTAAATTGTTCGTAGCTAATCGTCAATGGGCTGGGCATTTACGAAGTAATGCTCATAAAAATAATAGCGCGATCACGATGACTGATAACGTTCAGATGATTAAGTCTTCTTTTAAAGAGCGAATCGTAAGCTATCGGATCATTGCAACTAACGGACAAATACATAATTTCCCAGATATTTTTCTTTATGCCATTAGAGATCAAGTTAAAAATTTAATAGATCAAACGTTAAAAAAACACACATCGATCAAGATCAATTTTGAACAGTTTTCTTTTTTTGTTATATACAAAAGTGATCAACAGGAGTTGAAATCATTTGCTACAAAAAACTATATCATACATTTGCACCATGATTTTGATTTGATTTATAAGACAGCTGTGGAGTTTCTCAAAAACAAAATTGAAGGTTTTCAAGAAAAAGACAGTGGCTGGGTATTTTTGTCTAATTCTCATATAGAAATAAACATTAATAAATACCAACCTTTGGGTGGTTCTAGATTTATCTCGTTACCAAAAAATAAAGCAAATAAAAAAGCATGTCTAAATATTATGAACAAAGATAATTATTGTTTTTTATGGAGCATAGTCGCGGCATTGTATCCTGCCAGGAAACATTCTGAAAGAGTTACATCATATCCTCATTTTCGAAATGTTTTGAATATAAAAGATTTATCATTTCCAATTGCGTTATCCGATATAGCTATATTTGAGAAAAATAACCCATCCTTAAATATATTTGTTTATGGGTTAAGAAATAACAAAACAATAATTGGTCCTTTGTATACTACAAGGAATAGAAAATCAAAAAGCGTTCATCTTTTATTTTTTAACAGCACGCATTCTCATTTTTGTCTTATCAAAGATTTACCGCGTTTAGTTCGAAAACAATTGACTAAACACCATGGAAAACTATACTTCTGTGAAACATGCTTATTATTTTTTAGAACTTTAATTGAATTCGAAAATCATCTGTGTGGAGGGGTGGTTACAGTTCTGCCGGATGAAGGTTCTGTCTTAAAATTTAAAAATTACGAGAGAAAACAAGATATTCCCTTTGTGATATATGCAGATTTTGAAACATTACTCAACCCGATTTCCGGCGAGAAATTAGAAAGTGCTAAAACATCATGTTTACAACGACACGTTCCAGTAGCATTCGCATATAATATAGTGTCAGCATTTTCTACTACAGTAGAAGGCTATAGAAGTTACCGGGGTCAAAATTGTGTTTCTAAATTTATCGATTTCTTAATAAAGGATGTGACCGCAATTCATAAAATTCTTACTAAATCTGAAACTATGATATTTACAGATAAAGATGCGTTAGATTTTAAACATGCGACAATATGTCACATATGTGGAAATATGTTATGGAATAATAAGGTTAGAGACCACTGTCATATTTCAGGAAAATATCGCGGCGCAGCTCATTCAATTTGTAATCTGCAATATAAAATACCTAAGTTTATTCCCATATTTTTTCATAATTTGTCTGGATACGATTGCCATTTATTTATTAAAAAATTAGGAGAAATTCCCGGTCACATTAAAATAACAGCTAAAACTAAGGAAAAATATATTACTTTTACAAAATTTATTCCTATTTCAAAGTATATACAATTAAGATTTTTGGACTCCTTTAACTTTTTAGGAACAAGTTTAGACAAACTCGCTAAAACAATGAGAGTAGAAGATTTTATAAATCTCCGCTATCAATATCCTGATGAAAGACAATTCAGTTTACTTACAAGAAAAGGAGTATATCCGTATGATTATATGTCGGATTGGAAATTTTATGAGGAAAAATCGTTACCACCTAAATCTTGTTTTCATAACTCATTGACCAATGATGACATCAGCGATGAAGATTATTTTCACGCTCAAACTGTTTGGAAAGAATTCAATATTAACAATTTAGGCGAATATACAGACCTGTATCTGAAAACTGATGTACTATTATCAACGGATATATTTCAAAATTTTCGAAAAACTTGTAAACAACATTATAGTCTGGACCCCGCGTTTTACGTTACTGCTCCTAGTTTGTCATTCGACGCAATGTTGCTTAAAACAAATGTTCAGTTAGAGCTCATATCAGATTTATCTATTATTCGTATGATTCAAAATGGTATACGAGGCGGTTTGTGTATGTGTTCCCATCGATATGCAAAAGCCAATCATAAATATATGCAAGATTATGATTCTTCGAAACCTGAGTGCTTTATAGTATATCTAGACTAATAATCTTTATGGGTACAGCATGTGTCAGTATTTACCTTATTCTAGTTTTCGATTTTTAAGCCAAAATGAAATAGATAATTTACATATTAGAGACATTGAGGATGACGCCGAATGGGGTTTCATATTAGAAGTTGATCTCTTTTATCCTAATCATTTGCACTCTCTCCATAACGATTTACAAAAAAACAAAAAAACTAGTAGCTAATTTATATAACAAGTATGGATACGTCATTCATTATATTCATTTAAAAAAATGTTTAGATCATGGTTTAGTATTACGCAAAATACATAGAGTTATAACTTTCAGACAAAGTCCATATTTGAAACAATATATAGATTTGAATACACAATTAAGACAAAAGGCAAAAAGTTCTTTTGAACAAGACTTTTTTAAGCTATTAAACAACAGCGTCTTTGGTAAGACACTAGAAAATACTGAGAATCGGTAGATGTTCATTTAGTTAATAGATGGTCTGATAATTTTAATCGTACAAAAAAATATATATCCGCTGAGAGACTTGTAGCTAGCCCATATTACCATAGTGCATCTATTCTGACTGAAAATTTAGTTGCAATACAAATGAAAGCCGATCAAATTATTTTAAATAAACCTATTTATATTGGTTTCACTGTATTAGAACTTTCTAAGTCTCATATGTACGATTTTCATTACAACACCGTGAAACCTTTTTACAAAGATCAAGTGAAGTTGTGTTATACAGATACAGATTCTTTTATCTATAAAATCAACACTAATGACTTATCAAGATTTAAAATATGAATTTTTACACTACTTTGATAGCAGTAATTATGATGCGCAAAGTCAATACAATATTCCAATAAAGAACAAAAAAGTTCCTGGTCTGTTTAAGGATGAAATGGGAGGTCAATACATTTGTGAGTTTGTGGGTTTGAGATCTAAACTTTATTGTTTAAGAACTCCCGATAAAGTTATCAAAAAGGCAAAAGGCGTGAAATCTTGTTTAGTCAGAGGGATTAGTATGAACGAGTATAAAGATGTTTTATTTAAAGATATTGTTATTCGTAAAAAAAACATTATATTTAAATCGATCAAGCACGAAATTTTTACTCAGAGTGTTGACAAAATAGCCTTGTCCAATAATGATGACAAGCGTTCACTCTCTGTAGATAAAATATCAACTAGAGCCTGGGGTCATTCATGTATTTTTAAAAATAATTAATTAAAATAGCAGCCCTCCATCACACATAACACACAACTTTTGCTATAAACGTAGTAACGTTGGTGTGACTCTCTCATGTTAGTAGGAACGAGTCCTAAAATATTGCATAGTCCTGTAGTAAATTTAGATTAATTATACACTTATACACTGTATTATATTACTTATACACTGTAACGTCAAATCTATATTGATTTTATTATTATGTGGTATCTAGTAGTTACTGTTCGTAGATCAGCTCAGATACTTAAAAATGAATGTATTTGATTCATCCTATGTATACACTAAATGCATTAACCACGTGACAACATAATCTCCATAGCGTTATTTTTGTTGTATTCAAAGTTCTTTTGCTTGTTATAATAACCCTATTATGAGTTTGTAGAATTCGGCTTCTCCGGGAGCGACTTTATTTGTTAATAATCGGGTAGAGTATAGCAGGTTGGGTGTGGCCGTAGATAAGCTAAGGGATATAATATACAACTGGTTTACTTCAGATTACGCATGGTTAAATGTAAAGATAATTGTTGAAATTCAGATTATTCACCTCTGTCGTACCTTTCAATGACAAAACAACAGCTTAATATGAAGTATTACGTAATATAAATGATGTATTTGCATGATATTGATACCTATGTAACCGAATGCTGCCACTGCAGTTATAATACCGAACGATGGTCTAGTGGTAAATAATTTACACTTTGCAATCGAAAGTATGTAACTTCAAATCTATATTGATTTTATTATTATGTAGTATCTAGTAGTTACTGTTCGTAGATCAGCTCAGATACTTAAAAATGAATGTATTTGATTTATCCTGTGTATACACTAAACACAATGTCAACGTGACGCCATTACTAACGATTAGGATATTTTGATAGTTGAAACTTATTTATGTCAAGTTTATACTAAAAAGAGTTAAAAATGTACTGTTATTAACATTTATTATGTATTAATAGTATATGTACCTATCTGAACAGAGCTAATGCTTATTTGTTCAAATAAATTTTATGAATATATAAATATTTATGTTATCAATTTGTTTTGTTTTATTTCATAATAAAATTGAAACTATATTATATGAGAGCACAATCATCACAGTTGTTGGTTAAGTTTACCCTTATTTCCTCATATTTCCTATTATTGTCATTTTTATAAGAACTACGGAGAAACACATCTAAATAGCAATTTAATACAACATTTACGTAAAGGTAAGTGATGCAATTCAGTGGGTATGTGTGTCTGTGTAAGTGCTAGCTAAGCATGACCTAAATGAATTTCGTATAAATACATACAACACTGAAAAGTAATAACTTAATTAGTATTTGTTTTATCAGAGCAAGTCGTTAAATTTATTTTAATCTTCAAACAAAAATCTTAGTGCATCATACATCATGTCAGCGGTAAGTAAATAATAAATATCTCTACACCATTTTTAGTAATGTCATTATTCTATTTTAAGATATATTTTTTGTACTTACCACATACACATTATGTACATATGATAAAATACAACAGTTTTGATAATATCTGTAAAATTGTTTCAGTTTTCGGAGCCCGATCATATTATCTTCAGCCAATACGCACAAGATCCTAACGAGGACTACAACGAGATGCTACGACAAGCAGACAAGCAGCAGCCGCTAAAAGCAGTGCTAAGAACCGCTCAAAGCGTCGAAGGGACGCCAAGAAAAAACAAATCAATCAGTCCTTCGTCATGAGCAAGGCTCACAGGCGAGGGATTAAATTGATTAAAATATCAGTCATTGACCTATGCAATAACACTCAGAACAGTGACAGTGATAGTGATAGTGATAATGTTATAATAAGTGCGCAATATATTGTGAAAGACGCGTTGGAATCTGTAAAGGACGAAACAGAGTTTTTGGTAAAAAAATATTCAAAAACATTAATAGACAGTGATCTATGACTTTATTAGTTGGTACCTACTTAAATAATTAAGCTAGTTATTATTATTATTTTGTAAATATTTAGATATACTTATTACATAGTTGTTAGGGTTATGATTTTAAGATAGTTAAGCTTAATTTATAGTGTTTGATCGTTAATTTAAAAATGTTAGTTAATAGGTATGCTTATTTTAGGTATAGAAGCCCTGTGTAGAATCTACAATATTTATATATTTATTATTATTCCTTGATAATAAATACAATAAAATAATATCTATTATATTTCGTCATTTTATTCTTCAGATATAACCATGTAGTCCTTTTAGCCTACAAGGCAGATGTCGCACGTTTTTAAAGAAATCGATAATTCAATCGATTACACTTTCATACTTTTTTTTTTTCTTTTACATCGCCACCCTACGGCCACCGCCGCTAGCTGTCATTCTTTTTTCGTGCGAGGCAGCGTGCGCACGCGCCATTTTAGTTAAGAAAAATACGTACCTACATTAGTTTAAAATCAAAAATTTTTTTTTTACCATGCCCAAAAGAAAGCGGGATGATAAAATTGAACGATATCGTCGGAAAATTCAAAGACTGGAACAAAAGTCACAACGGCGACGTCATCAAAGGATAGTTTCGTCTTCAGATTCGGGGCAAAAATCAGGTAAATTACTTGATTAATTAATAATTTGCGTACGGAATGTACGTACTCATTCTTACCTAGAGGTCGACCGTGGGTCGTCACATTGGTATTTTGCACCTGGAGGTCGACCGCGGGTCGTCACGATGGTAGCTAATAGAGCCTGGAGGTTAACCGTGGGTTATCACGATGGCATTTTATCCTGTTTGAACCATATGGGGTTTAAACATAATGTTCCTTCTGGAACATTTGCCCGATTTATTTATATCCTACCCTCAATAAAGCGGTCAAATTTTTCGCTTTCTAGATATTGAGGAGCCGACAATGAACGAGGTCGTTCAAGTTGATGTGGAGGTAGACGCCCTACCCAATGACAACTCGGCATATGACTCAACCACGGCAGGTGAACCCGCCGCGTCAGGTGAACCCATGGACGTATCCGTATTAGATCCCGAAATACTGTCCGCCTTAGGCGAAACTACGCCAGAAGTACCGAAGTTCGGTCCCAAAATTCACGAGAATCTAGCTCGGCTTTGGCAGCCTATATTACGCAAGGGGCTGAATAAGGAAACTAAGGATAAACTGTACAAGGAGTACTTAGTTCCTGAAAACTGTGCTCTTTTGAGAGCACCTGTACTCAATCCCGAAATATCAGCCGCCGTGCCGGACGCATCCCGAACGCGCGACAAAAGGGTTGAAGGGGTCCAGCAGCAGCTTGGACTGGGTGTGACAGCCATCAACAAAGGACTAGGTCTACTTTTAGATGGCGAATCGAACAGGTTGGAAGTCATCAAATATATGAGTGACGGTTGCCGTTTGCTGTGCGACCTCCATTTCTTAGAAGGTGAGGCAAGAAAGAAGTTCGTCACACCGGGCCTGGATAAATCCTTCTTGAATGTAATTCAAGATGTTGAACGCGACGATATGCTTTTCGGCAACAAGTTGTCAGACCAGATAAAAGCTTCCAAGATTATCGAAAAGCATGGCTTACAGATAAAGAAACCTGTCCCAACGCCCAAGCCGAATTCTTCATCTCAATCCCAGCCGTCATCTAGCCGTTCACGCTCGTCGGGAAACTGGATGGGCCCTCCTCGCTACTCCTCGAGGGGAGGAAAGGGGGGGGCGAAGAGAGGCGGGCCAGCGAACCGAGGCAGGTTCCTGGCAGCCCCAGCCCAGACGAAGTCATCGTCAGGCCAAGCCAAACAACGTGTCACCAATCAACAGCAATAAAGGTACTTCATGCTGGTAGAATTAGCTTCTTCCATAACTGTTGGTTACATGTTACCGATAATCCGGTTATTTTAGAGTGGATAACCAATGGATATCCTATACCATTCGATAAGAAAGTAGTGCAACCATTTCCCCCCCGTAATCAGTTCTCTGCTAGTGACGAGCAGGACATGTCTTTAGCCATAGATAATCTTTTAGACTTAGGCGCCATTTCAATCTGTAATCGTACTGACGGCGATTTCTTATCTCGAATCTTTTTAGCGCCTAAACCAAACGGGGGTAAAAGGTTTATTTTGAACCTCAAAGGTTTAAACAAGTTTGTCACTAAAACTCATTTTAAGATGGAGGACCATAGGACAGCGTCTAAGCTCATACCACAAGACGGTTACTTAGCCACGGTGGACTTAAAGGAAGCCTACCTCTTGGTACCTATTCGGCATCAAGATCGTAAGTATTTACGTTTTGAATTCAAAGAAACGGAGTATGAGTTTAATGCCATGCCCTATGGTCTATCCGATGCCCCGAGAGTCTTCACAAAATTGATGAAAGAAGTGATTACGTTCTTGAGAAGCAAAGGTTATAAGTCTGTCATATATTTAGATGACATACTTTGTATAGGTGACACTCTCGAAGAATGTTATACTAACGTTAAGGAGACCTGTCAATTGCTCGAATGTTTAGGGTTCATAATTAATTACGAAAAAAGTGTACCGAAACCACAAAAAATATGTCGTTTTTTAGGTTTCTTATTCAATACAGTCAATTTAACCCTTAGTCTACCGCCTCACAAAGTCAATAACATATCAAATTTATTACGGAAATTTATGCGTTTGCCCAGATGTACAATTAGAGATTTTTCACAACTAATTGGGGTTCTAATAGCGGCATGCCCAGCCATTAAGTATAGCTGGCTGTATACTAAATCGCTAGAACGGCATAAGTTCCTTGCTCTTCAAGAACACGGAAACTTCGAGGCTAAAATAAATATTCCCCAATCTATTTTACCGGACTTGCAGTGGTGGCAACAAAACTTAACGTCTTGCAACCCTATGCGACCACAAGAATTTTTTAAGCTAGAGATTTACACAGACGCCTCCAGGACGGGCTGGGGTGCTTTTTGTCAAGGCAACCGCGCCAATGGAGGGTGGAAGGACGAAGAATCGTCTTACCATATAAATTACTTGGAGTTACTTGCCATCCTAATGGCTTTGAAATGTTTTGCAAAAGAAGTTTCTAATTGCTCTATTTTGCTCAGGGTAGACAACACAACAGCGATTAGTTACATCAACCGAATGGGGGGAGTACAGTTTCCACACCTCAACGACCTTACAAAGGTAATTTGGCAATGGTGTGAGAAGCGAAAGATTTACCTCTTCGCGTCGTATATTAACACACGCGATAATATAGAAGCTGACGAGGAATCTCGAAAGGTAAATATCGACACAGAATGGGAACTATGTGATTGGGCTTTCCATAAAGTGGTTCATAGTTTGGGTCAACCAGCACTAGACTTGTTCGCTTCACGCACCAACGCCAAATGCTCTAAGTACGTTTCGTGGAAACCTGACCCCGATGCCATAGCGGTTGATGCATTTACTATCGACTGGCGTCACGAATTCTTCTACGCATTCCCCCCATTCTCCCTAATTTTGAAATGTATCAGGAAAATCCTTGACGACGAAGCCACTGGCATTTTGATATTTCCACACTGGCCGGGACAAGCCTGGTTTCCTCTTCTCAAGAAAATGTTGAGATCGGAAATTATATATTTCAAACCTAACAGAGGCCTTCTATGCTCACGTTTCAGGACACTGCACCCGCTGCACGGCAGCCTTACCCTGGGGGCCGCGACGCTCTCAGGCTCGCGTTCATGAGACGCGAGACCCCGGACGTAGCCTTGGATTTGATGTTAGCCTCAATATCTGCAAGCACACTAAAACAGTATTCCGTGACATACAAACTATGGTGGCAGTTTTGCAACGACAAAAATTTAAATTATTTCTATGTTACCGTAGCATCCGTTATCACTTTTTTGGTCGATCTCTTTAATAAAGGTGCTTCATATGGCACTATTAATAGCCACCGATCTGCCCTAACATTACTCCTGGGGAATAACGTAGGGTCAGATGAACTAATAAAGCGGTTACTGAAAGGCATTTATAAGAAAAAGCCTTCGCGCCCTAAGTATACGTGTACTTGGGACCCCCAGGTGGGTTACATCACGTATCAAATTGGTACCCTAATACCAATATTACGCTAGAAAAGCTAACTAAAAAGCTTACTATCTTATTGGCTTTGTGCACCGGGCATCGAGTCCAGACTCTGTCCCTTATAAATATAAAAAATATTAGGCAAACTCCCTCTGGGTTAAACATTTCGATCACTGATATAATTAAAACGTCAGCGGCTGGAAGAAGCCAACCACTGCTATTCCTACCGTATTTTGTGGGTAATCCGGCCATTTGTGCAGCGAAAACACTCGACGACTATCGCGAGGCCACCGCGGGGTTGCGCCCCGCCGGTATGAACAATCTTCTCTTGACATTTAAGAGGCCCTATAGGAAAGCCACCTCTCAAACGATTGCTCGCTGGATCAAGCAGACACTAGCGGAGAGTGGCGTGGACGTGACGGTGTTTGGGGCGCATAGCACGCGCCACGCCTCCACCTCCGCGGCAGCCTTCGCTGGTGTCTCGGTAGATACGATCAGCAGGATGGCTGGCTGGTCAAATTCGTCATCAGCCTTCGCCAGATTCTACAATCGCCCTTTAACTGATCAAGGTATCTTTGCGAGGACCGTATGCTCGATTGATCACATCGATGATACTTAATTGTGATAAATTATTATTATGAACCTAATTTAAGAAAATTTGTGAGACTTTTTGTTATTATAAGAGGTACAATACAAGTTGTTATTTTGTTTTTTCTAATGATAATCATAAATAAAAACAGACATTTGTTACTGATACAGTATACCTATATTTTATTTCATTTACAAAATCATAGGTACTTACCCAATACTTAACTAATACTCTAAACATCTACATGGTTATATCTGAAGAATAAAATGACGAAATATAATATAAGATCAAACGAACTTCTGGAAGTGAAGTTCGATCAATATTATATGAGTCATTTTATTCGAAGATATAGCAACCCACCCACTCCAATCAGCAGTATCAAAGTTTATTAACTCTAAAGAATGACAGCTAGCGGCGGTGGCCGTAGGGTGGCGATGTAAAAGAAAAAAAAAAAGTATGAAAGTGTAATCGATTGAATTATCGATTTCTTTAAAAACGTGCGACATCTGCCTTGTAGGCTAAAAGGACTACATGGTTATATCTTCGAATAAAATGACTCATATAATATTGATCGAACTTCACTTCCAGAAGTTCGTTTGATCTTATATAATATACTGAATAATAATAAATGTAATATGAGCTGTGTTATATTTTAATTATTCATCATGTTTTGTTCTTTATTTAATGTACCTATATAAAATAGTTTTAAAATAAATTTAGGGTTGTGTAAAAAAAACAATAATATAAATCTTTTTGTATAAAAAATGTTTATTTATTGAAACTTTTAACCTATAAAGCATTTTTCTCCTCCAAATATCTTGTTATACATAAAACATTTTTAAGTGCACATTGCTTAAAATGGTTATTACAATTAAAATTAGTTTCACTTTTTGAATATTTTGCATGCAACACAATCATTTTTGGACACTTCTCTTGATCTAGTTCTGTCACTATACAATTCTTGCAAAGGTTTTTAATCCATTTAACTTTCTCTAAGCCTTTCACAATAATGTCCTTATTTTCTAGATACGGAATAATCACACGATGGAATTCTCTATAATCTATAAAACCCTCATTCCAGTAAATCCCTCTGTTTTTTTCCAACCATGTAACTTCTTTCTTTTCTTCACAAGTTAAATATTTAAATAAGTATGGAGGTTTTACTAAGAACGTTTGGGTATAATCACGAGTGGCTAAAGCTAACTCCTTAACTATAAAGTTATTGTAAAGGTCTTTAAATCCTTGAACGTCTACTATCATAGTATTCGGGTTCATAATATTTTTCTGACAGTACTGCTTAGAGGTTTATACTCAATTATGCAATCATTCAGTATAAGACAGTATGCAGAAGTTTGATCTGGTATGTCGAAATCACTCTCGATTTCAACCCTTACATCAACGACGGGACCTGTTTTCAGATTATCAGCTTGTCTAGAACAGTCAATGACAAAGAGCGGTGCTAAGTCCTTAAATTGTTTTTCGCTTAACAACGGCTCCGAGCGACGTCCATAATACGACTGCTGAAATCTAGTGTATTGTTCATATAATAAAGCAATTCTATTATTTTTAAAGTTTACATTCAAATTTTCATATGGGAAGTACATGGAATTGAGATACACTTTAACATCGCGAATATGACAGTGATCGAACTGAGACATATCAGCACTTGCATTATTTTTTTCTGTTTGTCTGTAGACCCATGATAACAAAGCGCGGTTTTTCTATTTGAGACGAAGTTTTTATTGACCATGTATGTTTTGTAGTTTTAGGTAACGCAGGATATTCATATAAATCCCAGTTCCTGAATATCATTTGGAGAGGCCTGTCTTTTTCTAATAGTTTTAACATACTTAATTTTTCCCTGTCTGATACCTTAACATGTGGTACACGCCATATGATTTTATTGATGAGAACTTCTTCAACAATTTCACCAGTGTTAAGTCGCACTGCGTTTAAGTTAGTGTTACTCCTTAGCAATATTAACTCATGTTTACTATTAATTACAACTTTTTTAAAGTCTTCTGCAAAACCGAGGATGTAACAAAGCGGTATAGATGCAGAAAATCGGCCATCATTAATATTTTTTATGCCATCGATATTCCAGCTCCAGGCATTAGACATTTTCGATTCACACTCATTCATTGAAATTAATGACTTCATCGTAGTTGTTATACCAGCATTTTTAATTTTATCAATTTCCACTCCATTGAGCTCATACCTAATATCTTGAAACAGGTAAAGTAGAGCATTGTTCGTAAAATAAACACTACTGGCTCTTTCTTTTAAATCATTTTTTCTTACTACGATAGTTCCTTCCAAATATAAGGTGCTGGCTGACGGTAGTACGTACAAATCTTGTTGGTTGATGGGTATACGTATCTCGTCATTCCTGTTGAAACTTGTAACGTATGGTTTATAAGAATGGTACTCGATTCCTTCAACAGTATTATCATAGCTTGGTGTGGATACAATATCTAAGATATTCATTTTAGTAAACCGATCGCTTTAAGGAATGCTTTATTTTCTTTAGTCAATTTTATTTTCTTTTTCGAGATAGTTCTTAGAGGCTTGAGAGCATGCGTTGAACTGTAACTTTTTATTGGTTGAGGTGCATATTTATTATAATCAATCATTTTTTTCTTCTTAGGTGTAAATACAGCTGCACTTCTTCACCACGGAGATTTATCAAATGATTATTTATATCTAATAACCGTATATGTATACAGCTTATATTGTTTTGATTAATAGGGAAGTATATCGAGTTTGTAGGAATTTCTATAATTCTGTATCCAGGAGGAACGTTGAGTGCAAATTCATGTATTATATGACTAGGTATTCCGTTTATATATGAACCACTCACAATATCACATTCAACCCTGATAACGGTCGTGGGTAAAATGTTCACTGGAAACTCGGAGACATGCCATTTATTACCTTCTAAAATCTGCTTATTAAAACCCAATAAACTTCGAAGTGTGTCTTCTTTAGTAAAGTTTATAGATTTTGTACAGTGTATAGACGTTTTTAAAGTATTATTGTTACACAGTAGTTTGATTGAAGCATTTTTTATTTTGGACTTTAAATAGTCGCTGATATCTTGCAATTCATAGGAACCTTCTGGTATTTCTATAACTTCATCTGTGTCATAATATATCTTATTATTCGTTTTATCAATGTTCGGAATAGAATTGAACGTTGAGAAATGCAATAAAGCACACTCATACTGTCCATCTAACTGTAGAGAGTTGGGATAGTAGGTGGATAAATCTGAGGAGTTGCCAGTTATCGACAAAGTGAGAGACATCTTGAGAATGAATAAAATAAAAGAAAGACTAATTATATGTAATTTTATTATTCCAAAAGTTCCACAGATATTTTAAACATAGGTGTCCACAATTTACAGTATTGAATTTCTGATATCTTGTATAGTTATAGGAAATATTACAGTTTTTAAAATACTTTATTAATTCTAATGGCGGTTTCAAGTCACCAAAACTATCAAAGTATTCACAATAATTATTTACTTTAACATATGCTACCCAATGCGTACCTTCATTTTTTGAGTCGTCCAAGTTGACTATAGCACATTCCATCTGTTTTGGTGTTCTTGGTAACTGATCCTTCATATATACACCTCTAAAGTGAGGTATGTCACGAGCATATTTTTGAATGTCTAAATTAGTTAAAGGTCGATTAGGTAGCTTATTCAGCTTTTTGATGATTTTATAAATAACCCTTTACCATTTTTATGAGGCTTTATGTACAAGCCCCTGCCCAATGCTAAAGCCTCCATAGTCTTATTGAGACGTTCATTTTCTTGTAATTTTTTTTGTACCGCTTTATAATCGTTAACTGTTTTTGCAATGCCTGCGGCACCACCGGCTAAGGAGCCTAACGCTGATAAACCAGCAAATATTGGAATCAAAGGTAGAAAACCGCCAGTCTTCGGTATAGGTATAACTCGAGGTACTCGAATATTCGCTAAGCATGGAAATAATTTTCGTGCCGCTAAGTAAGCTGCATTGATGAGAGTCTTGCTGTCCTTAGATTTCAGTTTTTTAATTTTTGATCTTATTTTCGATACAAAAGTATTAAACGTTTTAATCCCTGCACCGGACTTTAGTTTCGCTTTCATCACTTTGCTCACTAACCATGAGCTAAGTTTTTCACCCTTGCCAGCGTCTTTTGAGGTAAGCCTTTGTTTGGCCATGTTTAAAAGCTGCAAATCGGCTTTATGACGATTGGATAAATCTGCGTGATTTTGGTAAGCAATGTCGTGATGCATACAAGCTTCGTCTACTTATTAACACCTCGATCACCTCGAAGTAATCGTTTCTGAAGTTTTGTACCAGGTCCACAATAGTTGTATCCAGGCAAATGAAGTTCAAATGGTAAATTATTAATTACACTGTTAACTAGTCCGCCGCCTTGCATTCCTCAAAATTAAATGAAATAAATATAACAAAGTGAATGCTTATAAGGATTGATTAATATATCAATTAACTATTGCAGCTTTGTCGATCCAGCTGTTTTCTTCATTGCTTAAACCCAGCCACTTTACAAAAAGTTTATTTCCTTTTCTTTTTAAAACCTTTTCAATCAAATAAACATCAGGATGGTACGATTTTTGAAGCTCTTGTTCATAAAAGCTTCCTAATATCTTTTGTTTTCGCTGATCTTCTATATGATACGTTATTGGTAAAGTTTCATTAACCTTTTTTATGGTAAATAATTCCGTTGACCAGTTAGGGGTGTATCCTTTTTTGAAAATATGTTTGTATTTACTGACGCGAATTTCATCACCTACTTTGAACTTAGGTCTGCACCGAACAGATGGTCGTTTATGGGAATTTTGTATATTGGCTCTTATTATTAACTCATTGTATTTATGTACTTCTATAGGTTTGCATTGAATAGTACGATGTTTTGTGTTATTATATGTATTTAATATATCTTTCAATACCGAACCATACCACTTATAGTTTCCATTTAGACTGAAACATTTATATAACATACTTATGATAGTTTTTATCAGTCGTTCAACAATTGATGCTTTCTTTGTTGAAAATGATGAGTAATGATTAATATTATACTTCTTTATAAACGTTTGAAAAGTTGTGTTATAAAACTCCTTACCAGAATCCGTTTGCAAATTAACTGGCATGCGTTTGCTTAGAGTAAGTATGTTTTGAAAGGCGCGAGTGACGTCAAGTTTATTTTTTGTTTTTAGTGGTTCTGCCCAAGCAAACTTGGAAAAGCAATCAATCACTGTTAAAATATAATTATGTCCGCCATTAACTTTTTTCAAAGCCTGCATATCTATGAGGTCAGCCTGCCATAAGTCATCTATTCTCTTTAAAATTACAGAACGCCTGGCAAAATTTTTTCGCGCAGGCCTGTGTATTTCATTAACAATTTGTAATTTCGACATTATGAAGACTTTTTAAGCACTAGTAATTTATTTATATCCTCCTTAGTGTAAAACTTGTTTTCTAAATGAGTGAAAGCCTCAGATATCACCGCTTTTAAGATAATTTCAACAGTGTTTTGAACATCTATGTCTATTTGGGTATGCAGTGTATCCATAATTTTATGAAAATCTTCTTTCAAATCCTGTATAATTTTCCTTGTTACTTGATCTATGTATTCCTTATTTACTGCATCATCAGCTTCTACTGGAGATCTGAGTCCTCTTAGCCTTACTGTCTTCAAATCAAATTCACCGCTTTCTGATTTTAGTAATGAATTATTATTGAATTCAATTAATTCCGATAAACGCATTCTTTTATGAATATGATGTCCGAATTTGTCTACATTCATGGTTAAGGTGTAATATATTGAAAGGTATAAAGTAAAATGAAAAGCAGAGTACTGATAACATATTATTTATTAATAACCCTACTTTCACGTAACTCTTCAATTATAGATATAATTTCATTATCCAAACCAGTGTTACCAGCATCTCGAGATGCGTATAATAACTTTAACCTATCCACCAGTTCGTTTGGATCGTTCCAATATATGAAATCTACATCATTTTTCCAAAGTTTAGTCACAGGTGAACCTTTTCCCGTGGACTGAATGGAACTCGAACTCGCTAGTGTGAAAAGAGGTTTAATAACTTGCATATATTTTTGTCCTTTATTACTTTTGATTGGTTTATTTGGATCAAAATCCCGACGATGTGCATTTGTTATAAGTAACATCGACTTGTATTGCTGCATGTCGCTGTCTGTAACCAAACTTAAATCGATGTCCTTGTTTAGTAACAATTGTCTTAAACCAGGCGTACTATTGTATTTATTTTCACCTACAGTTATGTATTCATTGCCGAAGGTTATGGTAGCAGAACCAAGCATTAATTTGCCTCGATCTCTTCGAACACCAAAGGGTACCTCAGTCAACACCTCTGAAGATAGCGACCAAGATGACGTATCATGGTCTTGTTTGTTATCGACCAATGATTGGTATGAAGTATCACTATCAATATTAGATTCATCACTATAGCCTACAGCATCAGCTGTCAGCGATTCTTTTTTCTGCAATGTTTGATTCAAAAACGGTACGTCAGTTTCATCATTTACAGCACTACTAGAAAGAGGTGATTGCTTGCTAGTGTTGGTTAATAAGGTAAACGATTCCGTCACGGGCTTAAAAACTGTTTCCAGAGCTTGCTTATTGTCAATCTCCATATTCCTCACGTTACGAACTTTTTTCTTTACAGCTTCTGCAGCTATGACAATTTGTCTTTTTAATGATTTATCCATAATGATACAAGGGTCTGTTATCGGTTAAGGACTGTAAAGAATAATGACATCGCAACGACGTACGGTCTTAAATACGGTCTTAAGTTCTTAATCAAATTCAACAAAAGTATCAAATTTATTTCTATAACATCCATTGTTTTTAGAGCATTCCTTATTAATTACTACGTAATTAAAAGGCTCACTCCATATCTTTGAACACATTTCACGAAACTCAAGCCATGTGATATCTGAATTTACATGCTCTTCATAAACATGTTTTAAATTTATGTCATCTTGTTTAAACAGTACTATTAAATTTGCATTATTTCTAACCAACTGTTTAGGAATTTTACTATATGTTTGGTTCAGATAAAAACAGTCAATATATTTATGTCGACCCATGGCAAAATAATCTCGCATGTTGTTTTGATTTTCACAAGCAACGTCGTCAAATATAATAACAGAGTTAGGTTTTGCATCTTGTACACTCAATACATCCTCATTTCCCGTATATTTCTGAAGTGAAATACTTGGAATCCGTTGCAAAACTTTTTCCAAAAAGATATACTTAGGCTGATGTAAAGTTTTTGAATAAACATAGACGTTTTGAAACTTCAATCCATTTTCATGTATTAGAAGACCTACAAGTAAATTCGTTTTACCACAATTTGACGGTCCGCAAATAATGCATCGTATTACGTTGAGTAATAACTTGCTATGCCGAACATGAAACTTTGGCAAATCATCGCAGATTGTGTTTAGATGCAAGGATTGCGTCTGTTTAACAAATTTCATGATCAGTATGTGTTTAGAGTTGAACGTTGAATGAGAGAGCGCGTTCACGACATTACCATTTAAACTAGATCAACCGATGGGTATGAAACGTTGAATTGATTGAGTTCATCTGCAGTGACAATCATTTCGTGCATCTGTATATTATTGGGAACGATACCTCACAGAGTGAGGCCTAGGCATATGAGATGAGTCTGTTGCGTTAATTATTGTGGTTCGATTCCATAAAGCGTTGATCATTGATTAAGTACAATTAGATAAAAACCTCATGAGGTTTACTTTGTTGTGTATGAGTCTGTTTGGTTAATTATTATGGTTCGATCCCATAAAATCAATGATTAGATTATTTGAGTGTTAGGCCTGAGTCTGTTTCACGTTTGCACGGGAAGCGTTAATCGAAAAACGTAGATCGTTGAACCCATAAAAGCGTTAAACAGACTGATGCGTTGCATGCCATCGCGTTCGTTTCATCTGTTGTAAATAATAATGTGTTAATGTTGTAAATAGTATATTATTTACCGATTCATCTGTTGTAAAAGTAGTATATTATTGGGAACGATACCTCACAGAGTGAGGCCTGGCCGAACCATGTGGGGTAGAGTTCCCAATAATATACTACTGACTGCGAACGAATGCGCAGTATAGAATTTTGAACATTTTCACATTCTTGAAATCGGTCGCGAATCTTAATATGAAACCAAGGGCCCTTGAAGCTTTCTTAACAATGTTTTCTATATGCTCATCAAATATTAACTTGGAGTCAAAAGTTACACCTAGATCCCTAACAAAACTAATTCTTTTTAAAATAATATTTTGCAGCTTATATTGAAAGGATACGGGTAAAGTTTTACGGGTGTACGAGGTGACGCAACACTTTGAGACATTAAGTTCTAGCTTGTTAACACGTTCTTGGACACCACGGATATAGGCGTCCACCGTTTGACATTTAATATGACGGACGCCTATGGACGTCGCTTTTGTGTATTTTTTTTTACAATATAATTCTTATTTCTATGAAATCAAGGTTCACTATTTTAAAGTAGAAGTCTTGTGTCATATATCAATGGCAATAGATTTGTAATCGGCATATTCTATGAGTAAAAAATTTAGTTGCCAGTAGGAGTGTGGTCGTAGTCAATGTCCCCCTCATACCGCGTACACCCCGGACATAGACGTCGTATTTGTTCGCGTCAGCGTCAGTAGCTCAGTGTCAAGGCGGAAGGAAAGACGTTTCGCCGCTCGCACAGGTAATTATTTTTTCTTCATTTATCGATGTTTTTTTACTGATAATATAATTTTATACACTACATATCCTTTTAGTGTCATAGTTTTTCAAAAGCAATCATCCTAGAGTGCATAATTTAGTTTATTTGCATGAAAGAATGGATATTATAACCTTGATTTATTTGTTGCTAGATGGCGTCTAGTGATGAGTACAGCCGTGCTGAAAAGCGTATTATGAGGCTTTTTGAAGAAGCTTCATCCAACGAGGGAACACCCGAACTATTCAGCGATGATGGAGAATACGGCTCGGACCAGGATTATGATCCTCGTAATGATATTTTATCATCTGACTCAGACCAACCACATCCACCGAAGCGCAGGCGCTTTATTCCATCTATGCGCATATTAGAAAGTTCTGATGATTCGGACTCTTCGTATAATGAAGAATGTCATGCTGTAAGTACTTCTCCATCTATATTAGTACATAATTACGACAATAGTCCAACGCCAGGACCAAGTAGATCTACACAAGCAAACGCTCAAAACTTAGAGCCGAATGAAACTACAGGCGTGTTTGAACATTCGCATTCTCCAGCATCGAGCGGAGCTGTATCTTCAGGTACCTGGCATACTGATAATATAGATATTCCAGCCTTCCCCTTTGAAGATTGTCAAGTTGGGCATAAAATCAATATTACTGCAGAATCTACTGCATTTGAAATCTTCCGCCAAGTTTTTACACCAGAAATTATGGACATTATAGTTGAGAAAACAAACGAATATAGTCAACGATTGTGTGCTGAAAAGGGTCCACAAACGAGGTTCAGTCGTTACAAAGTTTTTAAACCAACCGATCGATCTGAAATAGAAAAGTTTTTAGGTTTGTGTCTATTGAAAGGGCAAATAGCAACATCGGAAGCTCGTAAACTGTTCACCCCTACAGATGTTTTATATTATGATCCGATTTTTAGATACATAATGTCTGGTAGACGTTTTGAACAAATTTTGAGATGTTTGTACGTAGCTGATTTGGGCGCTAAAGGTAAACATAAAATTGATACTTTCATTGAGGTACTCTCTGAACAGTTTCGAAAAATATATTGCCCTGGTAAGGAACTTTCTCTAGACGAGGCTTTGTTATTATACCGTGGAAGGTTGCAATTCCGGCAATACATAAAGAATAAAAAGGCCAGATATGGCATAAAGTTCTATGAACTTACCACGGTTGATGGCTAAATTCTGAATATTTATATGTATTGTGGTAAAGATGATGATGATCGAGGAGACAAAGATTGTAGTAAGACAGAAAAAATTGTTATGCAATTAATCAATCCATATCTACATAAGGGTTATCATTTATTTATGGATAATTATTATAACAGCGTCGATTTGTCTAAAAAAACTGATTGAAATACTCACTCAAACGGAACTTTACGTGCAAATAGAAAAGGAAACCCCTCAGATGTAATCGTAAAAAAACTGAAAAAGGGAGAACATATATGGAGATGTAATGGAAAAGTATATGTGTCGAAATGGTAAGATAAACGACCTGTTATGATGATTACCACACGAGACCATCCAGCCCTAAAGGAAGTATTCAATAGATTTGGGAAAATTAGAATAAAGCCCGTAGAAGTTGAAAAATACAACACATTCATGTCAGGAATTGACCGATTAGACCAGATGGTGTCATACTATTCTAGTCCAAGAAAAAGTATTAGATGGTACAAAAAAGTTCTATTTCACCTCCTTGATATTTCTGTTTGGAACAGTTTTTATCTTGGCCGTAAATACTGTAACCGTCTATCAAAAATAAGTTTTCTCAAATAGCGTGAAGATCTCATTAATACTTTTTTTAAAATTGACCCAAACATGTCAATTACTGATCTCCACAAAAAGACTACTGTCAAAACAAGAAAAGCTACTATTTCTGTGCCTCAATCTAGTACTGAATTGACGTCTGAAGCGACATCAAGCCAAAATGTTCAATATCTTTGGCCACAACTGCAGTGTTGGGCACTAATCAATTATTACTTTAATCATTATAGTAATTGATTGAAAAATAAATTGCTATTAATTTAATCATAATTAATTTAATTGCAATTAATCGATTAGTTGTACATTATAATTAAATTATTTAAATTTATTCATGTTAATTGCAAGGTACAATTAAAATAATGCAATTAATATTTTTAATTGTTATAAGGAACAATTAAGACTAACAATTAATAATCATGTTTATCTGCATTCTGCAGCTACTAATATATAAACGATCACTACATACATATAAATGTTCTTTCTTGTTGCTACTTATTTCGCCGCGAAACTTTCCGTTCAGTCTTAACAGCATTTGACAAATTCGTAAAGTATGTTAAATTTGTCTGTCTCTCTCGGGTTGCAAGCGCCCGCCCGCGCCCGCGCCGGCACTGCCCCCCGCCTGTTAAACATCAGTCCGTCAGTCACTTGCAGCGTGAAAAGCAAAGTAGCCGTGTTTATGTGGCTTTATCCTAACTAGTTCGTTTCATTATATAGACACAAAACATTTTGTACTAATTGTGTTTGAGACTTGTGTTAAGTGTAAAGAATAATTATGGATAATGTTGATGAAGACAGTAATATATCTGTGCTTGTCAGTGTTTCGGACAATAATGAGACGCGTGATTCTTTATCCTTATCTCCCTTGCCATCAACCAGCACTGCTAACGACGTTGCCACCGCTGAGTCATCGCGGCAATTGCGGCTTCTTTTACTTGACGGTACATATTTTAAGCACTTGCCTGAAGAATCATCGGGCAATAACATCACAGCTTTGTGCATGAAATGCCCTGAAGATATGATGGTAAAAGTTAAAGGTTATACTAATTGTACATCTAACTTTCTAAGCCATTTGAAAAGAAAGCATGGACAACAATGTATCGAGGAGTATAAAACATACGTAAAGAAAAAGAGAATAAATGAAAAAGAAAAAACCGAAAATATTGCCAATACCAAAATTGGTAGAATAAAGAAATCTGATAAAAAGAATAAGCCGACCCAAGATCAATTCGATGAAAATATTTTGAAATATTTTATACACTCTATGATTCCATTGCGTGCAATAGAAGACCCATACTTCTTAAAAATTTAGAAATATCTGAAATGGACATCACACTTATGAGTCGACGTACCCTAGGGCGACGGATAGCAAATTACTACGAAAAACAAGTAACGACAATCAAATCTGAACTAAGTGAAGTGGAGTACGTATGCACAGCGTTAGACATTTGGTCTAGTAAGAAAAGAAGTTTCATTGGTGTCACAGTACACTGGATCAAAGATGACTTGAGCAGAGGTTCAGTAGCGTTAGCCTGCCAAAGATTCAAAGGCATTCACATTTACGATCGTTTATCGGAAGTCATACAAGAAATAAATGCAGAATATTATCTAAATTCAAACAAAATTGTTATTTATTTTTTTATTTATTTATCACCTTAAAAACATCATATATACATAATTATTTACAGTGCATTTAGAAACCACTGAGGTTTGTAGCAAATGCAACGAGTTATTTTTCAATAAGTAATACAGGTTACAAAAAATAATCACTAGAATCACAAAGTAGAATATAAGAAATAAATGTAGGTAGCTTAATATTTTAATGTAGGTGTACCGGCGCAGAATGGCGACACGTACCTAATCACGGCTAAGCAAACATCCCTATTGAAATGGTATATGTTTACAAAAATCCAAAAAAGAATCGCTTCAATACATGTTTAATATTTTTGTCATTTAAATTTTCCTTTACAATATTTGAGGGTAGTTTATTAATTAAGCGCGGTACAATGTATTGCGTTGTTCTCTCACCGAATACGTTAGCAGCGCGTGCGGTTTGTAACCGGTTCTGTGAGACTGCTCTTGTGCATACATGATGTTCCACTTTATCACCCAAATAATATTTAAAGTAGTTTTCTTTTAACAAACTGTATTTTAGTTTTAAATGAATGGGTAATACTTTACAGTGTTTAAAAATACCCAGATCATCATTGCTATATTCTAACTTAATTTGCGGCGATATTATTGTCTTTAATATTTTCAGTTGCAGATTATATATTTTGTTTATGTGTGTTTTATAGGTCCGTCCATAGCTGGTGAGTCCATACAAAATATGAGACTCGGCTAGAGAGTTATAAAGTAGTATTTTCACATGATAGGGGATACGACGATTTAAGATTTTAATATTTGCCAGGAAGCTTCTCAGCTTATCACATACTTTATCGATATGGAGTTTCCAGTTCAATTTATCATCAATGATGAGGCCCAGATATGTATGAGAGGTAACACGTTCAATGGTTGGACAGCAACAGCCGTCACTATTAAAATTATGTAGGCATGCGTGATCGTGAGCTATTATCTGATTGTTGGCTGTTGAGGACTTTAAGTATGGTGATCTGATATGTAACAGTTTGGTTTTGTTTGCGTTAAGGACAAGCCCTGCATCATGACACCATTTACAGAGGGTATAAAAATCTGCCTGCAGGTACTCGTACGCTTTATCTAGGTTCCTATTACTAACTAGTAAACACGTATCATCAGCAAATTGGTAACAGGTGCTTTGTTCGATACAATCACTCATATCATTGACGTATGTCAAGAAATGAAGAGGTCCCACCACTGATCCTTGTGCCGTGCCCTTGGACACAGTCACCGTATCACTGAACGCATCATTGACCTTAACAGTATATGTGCGGTCAGAGAGGTAACTTTTAAACCATTTTAGTAAAGGCCCGCGTATTCCACAAGTGTCAAGTTTATGAAGAAGCACCTCGTGATTAAGAGTATCAAAAGCACGGGAGAAGTCAATGAAGAGTGCTAGGGTATGCTTCCTTTGATTCATGGACTCGTTAACATGATCAGTAAATTGTGATAGGACGTCACTAGAGCCCTTTCCCTGTTGAAACCCAAATTGATTTTTATAAATGATTTCCTTATCGTTATAAAAATTATTCACTTGACCACAGACATACTTTTCAACTATTTTGTCGATAGTGGAGAGTAGCGTGATAGGGCGATAGTTGCCATATTCATTGCGATGACCTTTCTTAAAGATCGGTCTAACGCAGCCAGTTTTTAATTGGTCAGGATAATCACCCTTTTTAACACTGCAGTTAATGAGATTAGCTATGGACTGAGAGATACCACTGCTTACTGTTTTTATGTCTGAAACTGAGATAGTGTCTATACCCGAAGCTTTCTTGAAATTTAGTTTTTTTATTATTTCACTTACGTTTTTTTTTGTAGCCTTTTGAAATCGAATACTGGAGTTTACCGGATTTGAAGACGTATGCTTACCTAGTAATTGGGTCTTACATTGTGGGATAATTATTTTAACCGCCTGATCAAATTCTTTGGCGAATCCATTTGCCAGATCTTTGGTGGACAGACCTTGCGATTCGAAGGCTCTAATAATGGCTTCATCGACGGATAAGGATGTGCGACCTAGCATGTGATTTATTATTTGGTAGGTTTTTTTAATATTATTGAAATTATCGCTAATAGCATTTACATAATACGAGTTTCTACAATTTTCCAGTATTTTATGTGTTTTATTGCGTAATTTATTGTATTCAAGTCGCAATTCAAGATTATTGGGGTTTTTTCTCCAAGTACGAAATAGACGGTCACGTTTTTTACACAGTTTATTTATATTACCATTGATCCAGGGAGCCCTATATAAACCCTGGCTTACTTTATATTTCTTTGTCATACTAGCTTGGTTATGAGCACCGGTTAAGGAATCCCTAATGAAAGTATAAATTTGTTTTGGGCAGTTCATGTCACCAGTCCGCGCCCATACAACTTTGTTTAGTTGATCATTTAACACTTTATAATTCACATGTGTTTTGGAAACCTCCTGTGTGCGTCGGGTATGTAAGCATTGACTTACGCATGAAAACATAATGACCTTATGGTCGGCTAGTACTACATCGAGCGCTGCCGAGTACGGATCTAATGTAGGGAATCGCGCAAATAAGTGGTCAATGCAAGATTTTGTTATTATATTTAATTTTGTCTCAATTCTTGTGTATTCTGTGATTCCACACATAAGCCCGTGCTCACTCAGTGTTTCCAAGTATGATTCAGTATGTGATGACATAGTTTTCAGGTCTATATTCATATCGCCGATTATTAGTGCATCGTTTTGAAACTTGAAAGTAGACACGTACTTATCAAGTTCTTTAATGAACAGTTGTTTACGAGTGTATGAAGATGGCGGTCTATAAACGGCACTTATAATTACGGTTTTACTGTCTGTTTTCAAGATACCTGTTATATTTTCGAAAGTGAAGCTTTTATATGGGGTTATCGTAAATTTTAAGTACTTTTTTGTGTAAATAATAATACCGCCACCCTTCCTATTTGTTCGTAGTTTCGAGTGCATATTGTAGCCAGGTATATTAAATAACATGACAGTATTCTCAGATATGCCAACTTCGGTAAGTACAATCACGTCCAGCGGATAAATACATTCATGGATAATTTGTAACAATTTAGGAAAATTCTTTATTATAGATCTAATGTTAACATGTAGGCAGGATAGAAATAGATTATGGTTGGAAGGTAATTGTTTAAAAAAGTCGTTAACAGATTTACAGTTGCTAATTTCTTTAGGTTTTAGTGGTTCCATGAACTAAAAACACAAAAAACTTAGCTTACATCTCGATCAGGGATACATAATTTTATATTTTTACTTAGAACTAGAAGGCGCGCAGTTGTCAAGCAGTTCAATATCCTGGATTGAATATATGTAGTGGATCTTGCTAACGCCTGTTTGACGAGCGCATATCTTCCCTTCCTTGATCCATATAAATTTGTATGAACTACCAAGCCTTTGCTTTGTTGTATAGAAAAGCGTCTTCATATACTTAGTTAGGGCTTCACGAACAAAAATTTTATTATTTACCTTCTCCGCCGGTGTGTCGGGTAGAATAGTACCGAGTGTTAGGCGTTTGATTCTGCTGGCGGCAATCCATCGGTCCTGTGCAGACTTTGTCTTCATCTCGGCCAGTATATAACCGGGCTTACCCTTGCGTCCGTTTACATGACGAGTTGACTGGATGTCCTGCTTGTCCACCTGCAATTGAGTTGCTACCAAGAACAGCACTTTATTAGTATCCTGGGGAGTTTCCTCCGGTAACCCCACAACTTCAACGTATGTAGATAGTGAGTGCTGCTCATGTTGTTGCTTTCCTCGTTCTAGAATCGCAACACGCAGTTCCAAATTTTTATTTTTGTTAATTAGGTCTGTAGTTTTGTTTTCCAGGTCTGTGATTTTTTTATCCTGCTTTTTAATGTACATCGTTGTTGCATCGGTGACCGACAACGGCAGCAATTTTGTAAAAGCATTTAAAGTATTTGGTGTAAAATTATCCAACATTGACCATGCAGAACAATCTCAAGGTTCTCAGTCTCTTGAAGATAGCTCTGAGTCAGATGATGAAGAGACTGAGCCAATTAACCCTGAAGGTTTGCATTCGCTACCTGTACATCTGAGATGCTGTGCACACACATTAAGCCTTTGTGCAACAACAGACGCGAATAAAGTTTTAAGCGCTCAAAATTCGACATTGTCGGATATGCATGCTGCGCTGCAGTCATGAAAAAATGCAATGTTCTATGGAAGGCTGCAGCTCGGCCAAAGAGTACGGAGATGGCGATACTAGATGGAACAGCTTATTCGACTCTCTGAAGCAAATACAAAGCATTAAAGAAAAAAGCTTATTTCTTCATAGATCTTTGAACATTAAAAATGTAATCAAATAAAATGAATTTGAAAACATAAAAGAATATCTTATCTGTGCTGCACCGGTGGCAGAAGCCCTCGACATAATGCAAAGCGAGAAAAATACATATTATGGTATAGTAATGCCGTGTCTTTTGGCCTTACGCAAAAAACTGCAGAAAATTGAAATAAAGAATAACTTTTCTCATTGCAAGCCTCTCATTGAGGCATACAGACAAGGCATTGAAATTAGATTAAAAAAAATTTTCGATGTTTCTACACCTGAAGCTGAAAATGCTGCTATAGCTGCTCTATCATATCCTTGGTTTAAAAATAAATGGCTGACTTGTTTGCAGCCCTCAGACCGAACAAAGATTCTGAAAATTTTTAAGACGTGTATATCAAAACAAATACACGAAAACGAAACTGCAACAGTTGCTACGAGAAATGCCAACCAAGAGAACATATTTTTTAATTTTGATCCTGACTCGTCAGTCTCTGACACATCTATGACGGAAACTACTTCTTCTGCTGCGCCTTTGACTAAAGCCGAACTGTTAATGTTACATTTTTTTGCCGAAGAATGCCAAGATCTTCAGCTCCTAGATCGATATCCAGAAATAAAAACAGTTTTTATTAAATTTAATACTCCATTGCCATCGTCAGCATCCGTAGAGCGTCTTTTTTCGTTCGCAACAATGACTAATTTGCCGAAGTCACAAATTATCGGATAGTATGTGAAGGTGATAGGTGTTCGTTGATAGTGTAAATGTAAGACTAGAAATGATTTTGGTAGGTAGACCATCAGAACGGGGCGCGAGAGGCATTACCGCGTGGCATGTTCGGCGGTTCGTACACACTACTTTCTATATTTTCAAAAAATGGCGGACGCAGTGGTTAGCGGGTGAAGGCGTCACGCGTTGGGCCAATCAGAACGCTCTTTCGCGGTCCGTTCGTGGCGGTCGTTATTTATTAGTTTTCAAAGCAAAACATAGGTATCTAAGTACATACTTATTAAATAAACATTTTAAAAATTGGATTTGTAGTTAGACGGGCGGACCATGACACCGTCGTTAACATCCTGCCCCTTAGTGTCGTCATTGTGACACTCAAAACTCAAGAGCAAGGCAACTCGTGTTGCGGGACGTTTCAAAATGCCGGTTTTGGTTTTAATATCTACGGTTCTTACCCGTCCATCAGCTCCTGGATACACCTGGTGGATGATTCCCTTTGGCCAGACATTTCGAGGAGAATCGGGATCTGCTATAATTACTAAGTCAGATATCGCAGAGAAAAGGCAGCTTCTTGTCACTGAGCTTGACGGGGTCCTGAATCACATTTCTCAATGGGGCTCTGAGAACCTGGTTGAGTTCAATGCCAAGAAGACGCAGGCATGTGCGTTTACAGCAAAAGTATCTTCTTTCCTTCCCCTCCCCACTCTTCAGAGCACGCCACTGCCGCTGCAGGACAATCTCAATATCCTAGGTATGGATGTTCGCTGCAACCTGAATAACAAAAACTACATCGAAAGCATCATCAAAACAGCCTTACGAAAACTCGGAGTCCTGAACAGAGTGAGACGGTTTTTCACGCCGGAGCAGCGGTGTCTTCTATACAAGACACAAATTCGCTCCTGTGTGGAGTACTGCTCGCATCTCTGGGATGGTTCAGCAAAGTACTTACTAGATGCTCTCGACAGGTTGCAGCGACGTGCGATCCGCATCATTGGGAATCCCGAGATCACGAACACCCTAGAACCTTTACAGCTGCGTAGAGATGTTGCGTCCATGACTGTATTTTACCGTCTGTACCATGGGGAGTGTTCTGATGAGCTCTTCCAATTAGTCCCACCCTCCCCTTTCCTACACAGGACAACGCGTGCAGGTCTTAGATGTCACTCGCACACGGTGCAAAACATCCGATCAAGAACCAAGCGGTTCGGAGACTCTTTCCACTGTCGCACCATTAAGGCCTGGAATTCATTACCAGCTCACGTGTTTCCTTCTTCCTACAGTCCCGGGTCCTTTAAGCGGGGCGTGAAAAAGCATATGATAAGGCCGTCAAGCTGAGTGTCACCATTGTCACACGGTATGTGTAAGTAATGGTGACCCTCTTTTCTGGGATTTTGCCTTCAGCTTACCACCAGGCAAGGCGAAGTCCAATTGACGTGTCCTTTATATAAAAAAATAAAAAAAAACCTACCTTTAATTGTGCGCCCTCGCGGTCCCATTTCTTGCGGGGCGCTAGTGTAGGCAATACTTCCCTAAGCCATCTGGACCAAAACAAATCAGCTAAGCGTTGTGCAATACGCCACTGCTTTCTCAGACATAGGTCGCTGTCGTCAAAGATACCTATTTGTGGAAGATTAGATGAGGAACCCAGTAAAAAGTGATTAGGCGTTAATGTCTCTGGGTCGCGTGGGTCGACGGAGACATGAGTCAAGGGACGGCCGTTTATCATATTCTCTACTTCACATAAGAAGGTAAGCAAGGTCTCCTCCCTCGGCGCTCCTTCCTTTAAAACTACTTTTAAGCCGTTTTAACGCTCCTAACAAGGCGCTCCCATGCGCCACCCATATGTGGACTGGCGGGGGGAATAAATTTCCACTCGACCCCTTTGTTTAGAGCTTCAGTTATTAATGTTTGTTGATTTTCAAATAGTTCTTTATAATTCCTTTTTAGTTCACTGTCAGCACCTCTTAAATTAGTACCATTATCCGAGAACAGGTGTGTGGCCAACCCCTACGAGCAGCCATTCGACGAAGTGTCATTATCATAGAATCGGTTGTTAGAGTGGGAACTACTTTAATATGGACAGCACGCACCGTGAGACATGTAAATAATACGCCGTACCTGCGCGCCCTCTGCCGACCCACCGTAATTTCCATAGGTCCGAATAAGTCTACTCCACACATGGTGAATGGTCTGTGGTGATGTGTAAGACGACATTCAGGTAAGTCACCGAGGTGCGGCGGTGAAGGCAAAGCTCTTTTAAAACGGCAAACTAAACATTGTTTAGATATGGTACGAACTGTAGGTCTTAGTCGAATGAGCCAATATTTTTGACGCAACTCGTTAACTACCATCTCGTTACTTGAGTGCGCGGCGTTTATATGGTACTGAGTAACGATTAGGCGCGCGATATAGTCACTGCCGTCTAAAATTATTGGGTATTTGGTGAGCTGACCTACACCCTTTACGTTACCGATACGACTGCCCATACGTAACAAATTATTTGTATCCAACATCGGGTGAGTGACCTCAAACGACTATCCTTATTTATTTCTTGATTTAATCTAAGTAAATTTATTTCCTTTTGAAAAGAACATTCTTGTGAGTAACGAAGTAACAACAGTTCCACTTTATTCATAAATTTTTCGTTAATTACTTTAATTTCACTTTTTCGACATTTTTCAATAAACAATAAAACAGTTGCAGTACAACGCAATAATCTTAACCAACCAGAAAAACGACTTAGCTCGGGAACAGGTAAGTTACATATTACATTATTGTCCTGAACAACTTGCACCTTTTCTAATATATTTTCACTAATTATTTTTATTTCAGGTTGTTGCGGCCAGTAAGAACGCGGTTGGTGTAAGAATGACGGGCCCAAAAACCAATCCGAATCACTAGTCAATACGTAATCATTATTTTTTGTCGCCAGGTCTGCGACGTTTATGCCAGTGGGCACATATTGCCACTCGTCGGTGCTACTCAATTCGTCTATCTCACCTAGCCTATTTGCGATAAATACTTTATATGATCGGCAATTATTCTTAATCCAGTGTAAAACTGTAGTCGAATCTGTCCAATAAAATACTAAATTAGGCTGTAAACGGTGTTCTTTTTTAACACTAACTAGCTAACTAACACGGCTCCCTGCAACTCGAGTCTAGGCACGGACACCGGTTTTAAGGGAGTAACTTTACACTTACTCGCGATGAACGCTACAGTAACTTGTCCGTCGCTGCTTTCGCGACGCCAATATGCGACAGCGGCGTACGCGCTCGGCGATGCATCGCAAAATAAGTGAAGTTCCAAACTAATTAAACTATCACTCGTCTTATCACCAGCAAAATAATAACGCGGAATTCTAATATTATTTATTTCCTGAACTTGATTCATCCATTTATAGAATAAATCACATAAATTATCATTCAATTTTTCATCCCATTTAATATTGTGTTTCCATGTCTCACGCATTAATATTCTTTCTTTGATTGTAAACGGACCTAAATAACCATGAACATCGAAAATAGACATAATTATACTTAACATTTCGCGTTTAGTAGGTATTCGCTTCCTAAGTATAATATCTTGCGGAATGCGTTTAAAAGATAAATCCAAAGCCAACATGTCGCTGCGCGGAAACCATAATATACCTAATGCCCGCTCCGGTTGTTTATCAAAATTGAACGTTATTGACATGTCGTTAAGACTATCTTTCGGGACGTCACTAAGTACGTCAGGTATATTACTGAGATAGTTACACATTTTAAACCCACCTTCATTATGAATAAATGAAATTTCTTTTATTATTTTTCTAGCTACCACTTTATCAGGAAAGCTATCAATATAATCATCCATGTACTGATTTTATTAAAAGCTTCTACGGCGTCTGGCATCAGCTGACTGAATCGAGATGCATTTTTATTTTGATTAATAAATTGAGCAATAAATGGCGAGCAGTTCGCACAAAAAATAAGTGACGTCATTGTATACTTGTTTACAACATCGCTGGTCTTATCTTTCCAAAGAAATCTAAATGCGTTTTGGTCGTTATTATGTATTTTAATGCGCAAAAACATATCTTTTATGTCTCCAATTATTCCTATAGAGTTTTCTCTAAACCTAAACATTATACCTGTAATAAAGTTATTAAATACCACTCCTCGAAATAAAAACTCTGTTGGGTTTCTGCAATAAAAACAGATTCATTTATTTACTTTCCGTTTACAAGACAAAATTACAAAAGACAGCCAGAAATAGTCTTACCTGCAATAAAAACAGAAAACAACATTAAAAGTTTTTACTCCAGGTGATTTGCTTATTATTCCTTATTTAAATTGATAACTCTCAAAACAATTATCTTCAATGTTCGATGTTTTAGGTTAGAATGTCGACCATCGAGCACTCGCGTTCCACCATCGATAACCCGAGTCTATAACCTTGAGCGAAACGCGGCAAATTCAAACTTAAAGTAAATTACGTCTCATATAAATGAGAATCGTTATTTTCTTTATATCTCCCCCCCTCGAAGGAGAACAATCACATAACATATAATGTGATTGTTCGTCAAGTCGTATCGTCAGCCATCGGAATTAATTTTGGTATATGAAAAAGGTTTGATTCTGTTTTCTTGTGTCCGGTATCAACCTCGTAGATTGAATTTGAGATTTTCTTTAGTATTTTGTATGGTCCGATTCTTATTTCGTCCAGCTTTTTCCTATTGAGGCGGTTTCCATTTTCCACATATACCAAGTCTCCGGCATCCAAAGTAATTTTTTTCCTGTGTTTGTTGTATCGTTCTGCATTTTGATTATGGGACTTTTTGGTGTTTTCATATGCCAATTGTCGATCTCTTCCTAGATCTTCCTTTGTACATTTTGTCTTCAATTCGTGGGGAAAATATTGACACTTTCACCTTCCATTAAGTATTTCGGCGCAAATCCAGTAACTGTGTGTTCCGTTTCATTGTATCTTCTAACACATTCTTGAGCTATTGATGACCATGTGTTTTTATTTTCGTTTTCATTTATTTTGCATCTTATTTTATTTACAAGAGTTTGATTTAATCTTTCATTAAGCCCATTTGAAAATGGGGCGTCTACAGCAGTAAATATCATTCTTATGTTCTTCTGCTTTAAAAATTTTTTATACTCCTTTGAGTTTATGCCAGGGTATTGATCTGTTAGTATTGTTCCTATATCGTTACTTTCTGTCACTTTCGTTGTTAATTTTATAAAGTCATTGGCGGTCAAAGTGATCAACCAAAAGGTGTAAATATTTTTTTGTTGATCGCGAACCCCCAAATCCACCAATGGTATCGATGGACATAATTTCGAATGGGTAGGTGTAGCTGGGCCTAAATGTGATAGGAACCCATATTTAGATTTTTTCTTGATTTGTTTTTTTGACATATAGAACAATTATCGCAATTTTTTTTAATATTCATTATCATGTTGGTCGCTGAATAAAATGGAGTTATCTTATTAATCATTTGCGATCTTCCTAAAGGACAGTAGGTGTCGTGTATTTCTTTTATCAATGTTTTACTGAGGTTTTCTGACAATAGTATTTTGTCTTTTCCTTTTAACTTTTTGTAATAAATGCCATTTTTTAATACAATGTCTTTCTTCTTTTCTTTAAAGGACATGTTCTCATTTTGGTCCTTTTTTATGTCTTCGAGACTTATTATATTAGACTTACTTATCAGATTTACGACTTCCAGGATGTCGTCTGTGTTATCATATGGTTCTAAAACTGGATTCCTGCTTAGGCAGTCCGCTTCTTGATTTGATTTTCCAGGATTGTATTTTATCGTGAAATCTTATTGAGACAAGTAATATGTTAAGTCTCCTAACTCTTCATCTGTCCTAGATTTTATGTTCAAGTTTTCTAGAGGTTTGTGATCCGTGTATACCGTGAATTGTTTCCCAAGCAGCCAGTGTTGCCAATATTTCACTGCTTCTTTTATGGCTATACATTCTAGGTATATCGCTTTTTTTTTCTTTTGTGCCTCATTCAATTTTTTTGAGAAATAGGCTACAGGTTTATAATTTTTATGTTCATCTTCTTGCTTCAACACAGCTCCAATGCTTTGATACTTGCATCAGTATAAATTGTAATTGTTGAATTTGGGTCATAAATTTTTAGAACTGGTTCCGAACAAAGCAATGTTTTAATTTTCTCAAATGAATCTTGACATTCTTTCGACCAAACAAATCTTACATTTTTCCTCAGAAGATTATGTAATGGGTCTGAGATTTGTGCCATGCGTGGGATGAATTTATGGTGGTAATTTATTTTCCCAAGGAATTGTCTTACATTTGTTCTTGTTTCTGGAACTGGGAAGTTTCTCACTGCAATTAAATAATCTTCCTGTGGTTTTACTGAGTTTTTTTCAAAAATATGACCTAAGTATTTTGCATGATTCTTCGCAAATGAGCATTTTGTAAATTTTAATCTAAATCCCTCCTTGTGAATTGCTTCCAATAGTCTTGAAAGATGCTGTATATGCTGTGTAAAATTTTGTGAGAAGATTAATATATCGTCGATGAAAGACACCGCAAAATCTGTAAGTTTGTATTTTCTTATTATATTATTTAATATCCTTTGAAAAATTGCAGATGCTGTTTTCAATCCAAAAGGAAGGCAGGTCCACTGATAGTGTCCTTCATGTGTTACAAACGCGGTTTTAGGTCTGTCTTGAATCCTTAGGGGAATTGACCAGAATGCAGAATTTATATCCAAAGTTGTAAAATATTCGCAGTTCACACTTTTTACTATCAAATCTTCAATCAGTGGAAATGGCTGTGCTTGAGGAGTTATAATTTTATTTAAATCTCTGAAGTCTATACACATTCTTGATTTTTTATTTTCTTCTTTCTTAAATGCTAGAGTAACTGGAGCAGCAAAAGGGCTGTATGACTCCTCAATAAGGCCTTTTTCCAATAACTTAGCTACTTGACTTTCTATCTCTTTCCTATCTTCGAACGTGCACCTGTAAGGTCGTTTAAAACAGTAATTTTCTTCCATTAGCTCAATATGAGCCTCATAGTCCTTAACAGTACCAATGTCATATTTATCTCTGGCGAATACAGATTTATATTTGTTTAACAACTTGTCGATTTCTGACTGTTCATACATATCCAAGTGATTCACAATTATCTTAAATTCATTAGTATTTAGATGATTGTTGAAGTTTATTTCATATTTTGTTGAATCGTATGTTTTTTCTTTTATGTCACCTGTCAAAACAAGAATATTGACATGTTTGTGATTCTCAGCCTCTTTATTTAAGTAAATTTCTTTTTCTTGTTTTTGATAGTCTGTGTTCTGAATAATCCTTAGATCTTCAGTCTGGATTAATTTAAAATTTTCAATACTGTCTAAACCAACCAAAAAATCATAACTGAAATTTTCACTGTCCACAATAAACACATGGATCATTTTTTCTATATTGTAAATCTTCACTTTTAGGGTTATCATACCTTTTGTTTTTCCTGCACCGTTAATAGTTTTCAAGCTTATTTTTTTTGAATTTTCCATATTTTTTTCTTTAATTTTTAATAATTTTGCATTTATCAATGATACGTTTGAACCTGAGTCGTAAATACCAGAAATTTGTAATGTATTGTTTAGTAATAGCTTGATTTTTATTAACGGTGGTACTTTTAGTTTTTTGGATCTTCTGTATTTAATTCCACCTCCAGTTCTGAATTGTTAACTGATTTAAATGATCCTATTTTTTTATTTTTATCTTCTTTTTCTCTAAACCAGCAAATTGATTCAGAATGAAAACGCTTCCCTTTGTTTGCCTTTTCACATATTTCACATGGATTTTTGTCTTCACTTTTCTTTTGTTTGTTATCCCAGAAAGGCTTTCCTTTTTTTTTCATGTATATTTTTCTTCACAAGGTGTTCTAATTTAGATATTTCATTATAAAGATCTGGAGTTTCTTGAAGTGTTTCTCTGTCAATCTTGTCGGATACATAATTTGGTAAACCGATAGCAATAAGATCAATCAATGTTTCAGTATCCATGGATTTTCTGATTTGAAGTAGTAACTTCTCTTTTTTCAGGGCATATTCAAGCAAGGAACCTGATTGATATTTGAAGTTAAAAGCATATCTAATAGGAGACCAACCTTTGTTCCCAAAAGTTTCAATAAATTTGTTCTTTGGATTCTAGAACTTTTTCTAGCAACTTCTTTATTGTGTCCTCTGACGTGCTTGTGGTAGGTATTTCAGCTACCTTGTCTGGAATCTCCTCTAAATAAAAATTTTCAAATAATAAGTTACCTTCCTCATCTAAATAAGCTTTTTTTATATTTTCAGTTAAAGTTATCCTAACTTTCCTGAATTGATTTCTTTTTGTCAACGTGTTTTTCACTCTGCCATACACTTGTGACGTTATCAATTCTTTGTGTAAACTTGTTGGTTGGTATTCATCCGGTACTGCAAAAGAACGACCATCTGGTGTGCCGATTGAGGTTAGGCACAGTATTGTAGTTTTTCCATCTGACGCTCTTTGCATTTTAAAGTCGAACCTTAGTTTCTCCATCTTTCACGAAGTATTCACAATAATGTTGTTTTGTAATAAAGTTATTAAATACCACTCCTCGAAATAAAAACTCTGTTGGGTTTCTGCAATAAAAACAGATTCATTTATTTACTTTCCGTTTACAAGACAAAATTACAAAAGACAGCCAGAAATAGTCTTACCTGCAATAAAAACAGAAAACAACATTAAAAGTTTTTACTCCAGGTGATTTGCTTATTATTCCTTATTTAAATTAATAACTCTCAAAACAATTATCTTCAATGTTCGATGTTTTAGGTTAGAATGTCGACCATCGAGCACTCGCGTTCCACCATCGATAACCCGAGTCTACAACCTTGAGCGAAACGCGGCAAATTTAAACTTAAAGTAAATTACGTCTCATATAAATGAGAATCGTTATTTTCTTTATATACCATATAAAGATTGTAATAAGTCAGGCCCTTGAAGAAGAAAGTCATTAAGTGACTTGTTGTCGCTTTTGGCGGCGGCATCAAAAACCAATCGTAACGTTTTTTTTTTATTTGGGTTGTCGACACCAAAATGTGGTAGATACCAAACGTGGTCCGACTTGGAATCGAACCTGCGCTCCGCCTCAGTCAGTTCTCGTGCGTAATTATTTTTAATTAAATGTTCATTACGTTCGCGGTATCTAGTTTCATATTCTGAACTAGAAGACATCTTTCTTTCTACGGAGTGTAATCTTTTTAATGCTGCGGGATACGAATCTGGCATAACAAAATTATCGTATTTCCATGGAAGGTTGACCCACCATTGACCGTCCACCAACTCGGCTGACTCGTTAAGAATATTTTCGGTTCGCAATTTCTCAATATTTTGACGTGGTTTGCTTCTAATTCCAATTGAATCGAGTGAAAATGAACGGCGAATTAAATCGTGTAATTTGTTTAAATCAGTGTCCGTACTAGATTCTAAGGTATCAACAGCTGACTGACACGATGATTCATCTACACATGTATGTATATCAAAATAACATGAAGTCCTGCTTGCGCCAGCGCTGCCGCTACTCGGGGACGAGTCGCGGTGCGCGTGCGCGGCCGGTTTACCTGAGTAGCTGAGTGCGCACGATGTTGCCGCTTCGCTCGCTGCGGCTGGCTCGTCGCCGCCGGCGCCCTCAATGCTGCCGATTCTGTTGACGTGCTCGGCGCGCATACCAGTATAACCTGCTTGCCAGGCTCCGTGCGCAATTAAATCATAATTATCTTGACCCGACACGACACGCGACACGCGATTATCGCTCCAGCTGGTTGCTGATTTGACTACTTGAGCGAAGCGTTATTAGATATAGTTATGGTCGGACTGCTCGGAGAGAGGGCGCTGCTACGATAGTGTCAACATCGTGTCTGCATATTTGTGTTGTAAAAAAATAAAAAATACAGACTAAACAGTGCAAAAAGTGTGTACAGAAGTGAATAAGTGCAAGAATTATGGACAGAAACATACAGAACTATTAAAACATACGTAAATACGCTGTATATACAGTAGTACTGTAACGACAACTTGGCAAGTTTATTCATTTAAAAAGTGCAAAATAACGTTACGAACTGTGGTCGCCATATGAACTGAAGTGTGCAAGAAAAAACTACGTGAATTACAAAGTTATCAGTGAAGAATTAACTATTTCCTATGAAAACATAACCTAAATTGGTTAAAATTATAGAAAGTCATCATTATTATAAATTCATGTCAAATAGCGACATCTGTGAGGAAATAGCTGTAACTTCATGCAGAGTGAAAGTGCTTCCTCATTCACAGATCAATGCTTCCAATAGTTATCTAAGTAGTCCACTGCAAAATCGCTAGAGGGCTTAATTACTAAGTTCTAAAAAAATATAATAGAGGGCACGAGTAGTACGATATGGAACAAATTACAGAAATATTAAAATCTCTTCAGATAAAGTTAGATGAACAAGCAAATGAACTGAAGGAAATAAAAGAAAATATACCGAAGAGCATAAATAAAAATATAGATGAGAAATTCCTTATACTAGATTCTAGACAACAACAACTAGAAAAAATTACCCAAGACCAAACTAAAAAGATTCAGTTATTTGAAAGTATTATAAGAAGAAAGAATTTGATATTTTTTGGCGTTGAAGAAACTGAGAACTCCTATTTCAGTCTACAAAATAAAATTTTAGATATTATACTGAACCATATAAAAATAGACTGTCAAAAAGGAGATTTAGAGTATGTAACAAGAATGGGGAAGAAGTCTGACAAAACTAGACCAATTATTGTCACCCTCACTACAATGGGAAAAAAGATTGAAATACTTAAAAACAAAAAAATGCTACAAAGTACCTCGTACTATATTAAACAAGACTATCCGCCTGAAGTTCTAGAGCAAAGAAAAAATCTACTCGCCCAACTTCAGAGAGAAAAAGACCAAGGAAAGAAAGGTTATATAAAAAACAACAAACTAGTCATCCTACCGGGCAAAGAGAATGCTGAACAACTTTTAGAACATCAAAACCGGCAGAAGAGAATTTTATCACACTCACCTGAAACACAAAATGACAATAAAGGTCAGAAAAAGGCAGCAAAAAACCCTATAAAAAAAAAAAAAATGGACCAATACTTAACTAAAAATAATACAGAAAACACATCTTCACGGAAAGACATAAAAGGTCCTTCTACATCCAACATATGACACGAGACAGTCGCCTCTCTACGTCCCCCAATACGGCCGGTCACCGCGGGGGTCACAGACTACAACCCTCCACTCCACCCACTTTATATATGCACATACAACGCTCGATCCTTATCACACGAAAGGCTACTAGATTTTAAACAAGCAATATCAACTATTAATTATGATATAATTGGTTTAGCAGAAATCAGACGCACAGGATATAGCTTAGAGGAAGATGAAAACCATGTGTTCTGTTACTACGGTGAGACCAAGGGTCAGTATGGGGTAGGATTCCTTATAAAGAAACACCTCAAAGGATATATAGAAAGCTTCAGTGCCATATCTGAAAGGATCTGTACTTTACACATGAACTTTGAAACAACAAGCTTATCTCTTATACAAGTTCATGCTCCCACCTCTGATGCTACTATACTGGAAATACAAAATTTTTATGACCAATTACAAAAGTCCCTGTTAAACTGTAGTAAAAATCTTATTATTATGGGCGATTTCAATGCTCGAGTTGGCCGTAAATTAAAATACGAGGACAGCATACTTGGAAATTCATGCTTCGGAAAAAGAGATAAAAGAGGTGAAATTCTATTGCAATTTTGTTGGGAGAATAATCTGTTTGTAATAAATAGCTTGTTTCACAAAAACACAAAAAACTTATGGACATGGCTCTCACCAAAGAAAAATAGAAGCCAAATAGACTACATATTATCTAACATAAAGGAGAAATTCATAAACTTTGAAATATTAAATAAATTCAACTTTCCAAGCGACCATAGATTTTTGAGAAGCACTATTACATTGAAAACACATAAAAAATCTAGAGTCAAATATAAAAACAAAAACTACGCCTTAGAAACCGCTGACCAGCACCAACAATTTAAAGAAGCTCTGGAAGCACACTGTTCCAGCATACAACTGGAGGACACAGATGATTTAGAGCTACGGTATGAAAAAATCAAAGAAGCAATCGAGGTTAGCTTAAAATCAACGTTGAAGAACTATAAGAATGAAAAAAGAGAATATATTATTTCAGATGATACAAAATTATTGATAAAGAGAAGAAATGAACTAACAAATAAAAAACAGCTAACAATTGAAGAAAAGAAAGAAAGAACCTACTTATACAAAAACATTCATAAAATTATTAAGAAAGAATATCAAGATTTTAGAATATCCACTATTGAGAAACATTTAAATGTGTCAAGAAGCATGAAAAAAGGTCAAAAAGTACTGAGAACGACTAAAAAATGGATGCCCTGCTTACAACATAATGGTAAAAATACCTACTCAAGGTCAGAAATAATAAAACTAGCAACTGAGTTCTATAAAGATCTATACGCATCCAAGACCCCGTCAAATGAAAAAGCCCAAGTTCTAAAGGAAAACACAACCGTCCTACAAAGGTTTACATGCCCGGAAATCTCTACAAAAATAAAAGCATTAAAAAATGGCAAAAGCAGCGGGCCAGATGGTATACCAAATGAAGCAATTAAATCAGGTGAGCATATACTAGTACCACTCTTGACCGAGCTCTTTAATAGGATATTGGACAATAAATCTATACCAGCAGAATGGGCTAAATCAGATGTAATTCTTCTGTATAAGAAAGGAAATCCAGCTGACATAGGTAATTACAGACCAATCAGTTTACAACCTAATATCTACAAACTATTTGCCTCTTGTGTGGAAGATCGTCTCGCAGTGTATACAGAAAAAGAACAGCCGGTGGAGCAGGCCGGTTTCAGAAGAAACTACTCAACGATAGACCACATCCACTCTCTAGAACTCGTTATAGAGAAGTACGAAGAAATGAACCGCCCGCTCTACCTGGCGTTCATAGACTACGCCAAAGCATTTGACTCTATATCACACAATAGTATATGGAGAGCCTTACAAGAGTGCGATGTGCCCACAGAAACCATTGAACTTATTCAAGATATATATAAGAAGAGTAAAAGTAGAGTTATATTAGAAAAACCAGGACCTGAAATAGATATATGTAGAGGCGTTCGACAAGGTGACCCGCTATCTCCCAGAATATTTATAGCCGTGCTTCAAAGCATTATGAAGAATCTGAATTGGAAGAATAAGGGTATATGCATAAATGGCAGGTATTTAAGTAACCTCAGATTCGCTGACGACATAGTTCTCTTTGCGGAGACTGCATCACAACTGGAAATTATGATGAGAGAATTACACAATGTTAGCAGTGAAATTGGTCTACAGCTAAACACAAACAAAACAAAAATTATGACAAATAATAAAACAGTCCCCATAGTTGTTGCTAATGCTCCAATAGAATATGTCCATGAGTATGTTTATTTAGGTAAACAAATATCATTTAAAAAATCTAGGCACCGAGATGAAATAAATAGACGAGTAAATATGGCCTGGAATAAATTTTGGAGCCTAAAAGAAATCATAAAATCAAATCTTCCAGTGAGGCTAAAGAAACAAGTCTTGGACTCTTGCATTCTACCATCTCTCTCCTACGCATCGCAAACATGGATATTCAACAAATTCACAAGAAATAAAATTTCAACAACCCAAAGAGCCATGGAAAGGAGCACTCTCAAATTAAAACTAAAACATAAAAGAACAAATAGAGATATTAGAAATACAACGGGAGTCATAGACGCTGTGAACCACTGTAAAATGCTTAAGTGGAAATGGGCCGGCCATGTTTCACGTATGGATGGTAATAGATGGACAAAAAGGATTACTACATGGAACGGCCCATCCGGCAAGCGAAACAGAGGCAGACCAATGGAAAGGTGGCTAGATGAAATCCTAAAGATGGGGGGAAACAACTGGACGGAAAAAGCTATGGACAGAGACATGTGGAAAAAAATGGAGGAGGCCTTTACTCTGTAGAGAGGTCCTTTATAACTTAAACAACATTTTTAGTTTTTTATTGTAAATTGCATGCTTTTTTTTTTTATAAAGGAATAAATGAGGTTTTATTATTATTATTATTATCTTGACCAATTAATATTTCAGGTTTAACATTGCTGTCACATATTATGGAGTTGTTATTATTAAAAATAGATTTACAATTGTTTACATTAGAGGTGAATAACTGTAAGGGTAAATTAAGTTCTTTGAGTTTGCGAGCTCGCAACTCGAATTTGTTACCGTCACTGTTACTTATTTTACATTTAACTATCTCAAGCCGGGTACTCACTAGGGAACCGTAACTGTAACATGCGTGATACAGTAACGAGGTTCTAGTGTGTACGCTTTTTACAATTACGGTTCATGACGTCGCCGGAACGCTTTCACCGAGCGTACTCATTTTGCGAGCTGTAACTGTAACCAAACAGATACAATAGCGAGGTTCTAGTGTGTACGGGGAGTAACGAACGGGGAGGCCTGCTCTGCCCTCAGTTTTGGTTTGTAAATCCACGATGTCGGACGAAGTGTCTCTCGCCTGTGCAGCATATTTACTTATAGATGCCTTACTTGATGATTTTAAACGGCCACGAAGATGATGGATTCATAGAATGTATCGAGAAAGAAGTGATCTACTGTTCATATTGAAAAATCAAGAAATTAGTGGTCATTACAAAATTTTTACAAGAATGAATGCAACTGACTTTGAATATCTCATGAATTTAATCGGTCCCACAATAGAACGAAGAAACACTTCATTTCGAGAAGCTGTGTCGGTTCAAGACAGGTTATCTGTGACGCTGAGATACTTAGCTACTGGTGATTCTTTTACAAGTTTACAATACCTGTTTCGTATTTCCAAACAAGCCATAAGCTCGATTATACCAGAAGTGTGTCAGGCGTTAACAGGAGCATTGAAAGAACAAATCAAGGTAATTATTTAATGTAATTAATAATTAATTATACATAGTCGTCGAAATTCATGTGAGACGAATACTGGCTACTGTTGCTGTGTGGAGAGTATGGCGGGTTTTGAGAAGAAGTAGAAGCAGGGCCTGCTGTGTCAAGTCCACATAAGGAGTTTCTTTATTTGTAGCCATGGAAGAGGTTGAATTGCGTGGAGATTGTTGGTTTTGTGTAGCAGAATAGTAACCATAATTTTGCATACAATTGTAATAGCCTTGATCGGCACGCATAATGATCTGAAATATTTCGTGTTGAATTGTGTTTTTTATGTCCCTTGAGTAGTTTTTCATTTTTTCTTGTATGAAATCGAAGAAAGACTTTAGTTCCATATCCTGTTCTGGCTTATTTGCCGTATTTTTCAATATTCCGAAAGCCTCTTTTAGCATTTGTAGTTTGGGATCTGACTTTAGCTTTTTATTGGGAGGCTCAAATGATGGAGGGGGGCTGTTGGCATTAGTATCGCTCTTATCCTCCACCTGCAAAAAATCGTGTGTTTATTATTATGATCAATAATAATAATAAAAATATCGTTTGTTGTAGATGCCGACAAATCGTGACGAATGTGGGTACACACCAATATCTGAATGTACCTTTTTCCCGTCTTTCACAGCCTCCTTGCTGTTAGGCAGTAGTTCTGATTTTACCTCATTTCCAATTCCCTCTTCGTTAGTCACTTGTTCCATCTTCTGTGCACGTGTTTGCACCACACGCGGCGTTCGGAACAACGACATCCCTGCACACAGGTTTTGTTCACTATCAATTGATGATCCGGCTCGAATGACCAGCTTTGTAGGTGATAGGTGTTCGTTGATAGTGTAAATGAAAGATTAGAAATGATTTCGGTAGGTAGACCATCAGAACGGGGCGCGAGAGGCTTTACCGCGTGGCATGTTCGGAGGTTCGTACACACTGCTTTCTATATTTTCAAAAAATAGCGGACGCAGTGGTTAGCGGTTGAAGGCGTCACGCATTGGGCCAATCAGAGCGCTCTTTCGCGGTCCGTTCGTGGCGGTCGTTATTTATTAGTTTTCAAAGCAAAACATAGGTATCTAAGTACATACTTATTAAATAAACATTTTAAAAATTGGATTTGTAGTTAAACGGGCGGACCATGACACCGTCGTTAACAGTATGTTCGAAAAAAGAGTTGTTTTAAAATGCAATCTGAACTATTATAAGAAATAATAATATTTATTTCTTATAATATCTTCGTCTTATAATCGGGTCTAGTTCATAGTATAGAAAGTCACTACATCGATGGTCGCTACATCGAAGACGTTCCATCGACGGGTCTGTTCAGATTTATTATTTAAATCATTGTTATTTAATAGAACTTAATTAAAATTAGTGCATTTGATTATCTATCTACCCTACCTACTTGTCGACTGATTAAATTGAAATAAATCTTAATACTTACAACCGGCCTTTTACTTTGTTATACTTATAAGTAATAAGTAATTGTACTCTGCAATTCAATTTATTAATTGTTAATTGGAAACACACATTACTAACAATTAATTATGTTAATTGTTAATTGAAACGTCACAGTTGACAATTAATCAATTGTTAATTGAAACGTCACAGTTGACAATTAATCAATTGTTAATTGATATTTTACAATTAACAATTAATTGTTATTTTTAATTGTACCTTGCAATTAAAAATAACAATAGATTAGAACTTTTGATTCTAATTAATGAAGATTATGTTGTAATAATATGTTATTGTCAATAACCTATGTGACATTATTGCATGCCAATATGACTGAAATATGGTGGAGCCCAAATTTAATGATTGTAACACCTTTATATTATACCCATAATTCGCAATAAAATATATTGAATTGAATTGAATTGAATTAAATTTTTGCCCAAAACTGGCCACAAGTAATGATGGGGAAACCAGGAGGTTCCAAAAGGTACACATTTTTGAAATGCAGCTTGTGCACTCAGAAAAAAAGAGAACAGAAACCAAATATATTTGCGGTCATACAAGGTGTAAAATCCCACTATGCCCTGAGTGTATGGAAGCGTGGCATAAAGAAAATGCTGTCCAACAATCCTTGTAATTATTTTAGTCTGATATTAGTTAAGTACGTCATTGAGTAACGTTTTTGATTATTTTGATTGTTTAACTATAGAATGTTAAGTTCTTTGATATTACTTTACGGTATATTTTACCAATTTGACTTTTAATAAGAAGTTTCAAAGTCTTTATTATGTTATAAGGACAATTTCGCTGATATCTGTTTAATATGAATAATAACAAAATATTTAGTTCAGTTGATACTTGCTTAGTATATTATAATAATTATAATATTATATAAGTGATTTGTTACCAAGTTAATTTTAAAGTTGACTCAATAGTTTATTCTACTGATTGTTTTAGCTCTTGTAGGATTAAAAAGCACTGTGATGTGACAATTAAAGGTTATAAAAGAGTTCCTTTAAACTATTAGACTAATAATTAATAACTCTTAAAATAATAATTACTGATAAGACTGATTGTTACCAGAAGAATATAAGGGACAGTGCCTGGCTAAAATTTGTGGATTAATAATGTGATTAAAATAAATATATTTAAAAAATAAATATTCTTTTATTTCTATAAACGACATCTACAGACGTTGTGTCATAATATATCGATATGAAACTATATGCTATGACACAACGCCTATAGACGCCTGACGCCTATACGTCCGTCATATTTGATATTTAGTCAATTAAGTAATAGGACATAACGCTTATAGACGTCATTTTTTTGTATGGAAATCCTATGTGTCATCCCACGTAACACCTGGTTGCTGGCAATGTCCATGAACGTGTTAAGAAGGCAGTATTTTTGAAGCTCGTCTAGATCTCGCTGTAGACCAAGGCAGTCACCAATTTCTGATATCGGGCAAAGTATTTTCATATCATCAGCATAAAGAATTATCTTAGCGTGGTTAAAACAAGAATCAATGTCGTTAACAAAAATAATAAATAGCAACGGACCTAAAAGGGATCCCTGCGGTATTCCAGATGGTATCCGCGAAGCCATGGAGGTATATCCATTCAAAACTACTGTCTGACAGCGGTTTTCAATATGTGATTTGAACCACCTGAACAAATTTCCTCTGATACCTATGCGCTGCAACTTTAGCAAAAGGGTATTATGATCTATTCTGTCGAATACCTTACTATAGTCCGTATAGACCACGTCAACTTGTGAAGGTTCAGACATAATCTTTGTCAGATAGTCAGAACAAGTACCTAGGTTTACTAATAGACATCAATTTCTCTTGGAAAATGCATATAGTGTGTCGAGGGGATAAACTAAGAACGGCCTTAGCAAAATTCCATCATCTGAGGGGTGTACTGAACAGAGCTACTCTTTACACGGTGTACTACGCGCTGGTGGACTCATTACTCGCTCTTGGGCTGGCGTGTTATGGTAACACCTTTAAGACATATATGGATAAGCTAAAGGCTATACAAATTAGGTTTATGAAACTTTTAGTAGATAAAAACATTAAGGAACCTGGTAAAAACACCAACTACGACAACTTGTTCCTAGAATGTAAAATGTTGCCGGTCCACAAGCGGGTAGTGTTGTCTACTGCAGTGGAACAATTTGGTAACAATGAGTTCAAAATCAACTCGACATACGTTAGGCCGCAAAGGAACAGAATACGAAAACGGTTTGAAGTGCCTGCTTGTAATAACTATTATGGCCGAAGGTGTAGAAAGTTCACAGTTCCTACCATATATAATAGTTTGCCACCTAATTTGGATACCAACTGCTTGACAAAAATGGCATTTAAAAAGAGACTGAGTGGATTCCTCCTGGACACGTTTCAAGAATACATCTCTTTGAATGGCATGTAATAATAATAGTTGTAAGTGCGCCGTCACAGAATAGGTAGGTACTACGTGAAATGTTCTTGTGATGATGGATGCGGTTTGCTGTCATGAATAAATTAATTTTATTTTATTATTATTATTATTACATGCCTACCTAAAGTACTGTATAGGTAATTTATAATTCATATAGGACGAAATAAACATAAAGTTTTGTTGTTCTGTCGTTTCATGTGAATGCATTGTATCGGATATTACGACTGTGAGCATGATGAGTACTTTTGTTGCGGTAGGTACCTACTTTACAAAGACGATTCTAATAAATTAATACAGGATAAATTATAAATATTAACAATAATGTAATACGCTGTTTATTCAGGCATATGAATAAGCATAATAATAATTAATACATATGATAATGTGTCTAATTTTTATATCTAATTTATATAATGTATCTAGTTTTGGTAAATAAATAATGGAAAATTTAGTGAATAAATCAGGGAGCTTCATCTGCCAACAAACTGTTATACAGTTTGGCAGAAGAAAAAAAAATTGTGATAATGCTTGTTTTCCGTGAATAAATTTTATTTCATTTCATTTCTTTTCGAGTCGTTTACTAATAAATGGGACATAAGTGATTCGCTTGCTAAAGAAATTCACAAAGCTGTAGCGGAGATGATCGCGGTAGAAAACCAACTGATATTTAAGTTGAAAAATAATTGGTTCCATAAATTAATGAATATTAAAACCGAAATACTAAATTCCTAGTTTACACCAAAGTAAGAGCGAAAAGTGCAATACCTAAAGCTATATCAATAACTACTGATATTTGACTGCTATAAAAGCTATATCAATACCTACGCCGCTCACTGGCTTGACGAGGAGCTTGAGCTTCAGCAAAGAGTGTTGCAGATGGCACATTTTAGAAGACACAGACAATATTCGATCAGTGCTTTTAGATTCATCCGTGAACTGGGATATTGATACTCGCATTCATTTTGTTTTGAGAGACAATGGACCCAATGTGGTGAAAGTTTAAGCGGGGCGTGAAAAAGCATATGATGAGGCCGTCAAGCTGAGTGTCACCATTGTCACACGGCATGTGTAAGTAATGGTGACCCTCTTTTTTGGGACTTGGCCTTCACTTTACCTGATGGTAAGCTTACCATCAGGTAAGGCGAAGTCTAATTGACGTGTCCTATATAAAAAAAAGTCATAAATCAATATGTTGGCAAAGGAATAAATTTAATCGACGTTATTGCCTCAGCTAGGACAATTGTAAGCCACTTTGACCATTTTGCAGCGGCACAAGAAAAACTAACCTTGATACCAAAAGAACTCACTGCCAGAGCACAAACTCGTGCAAGATGTTACCACAAGATGGAATAGTACTTTTCACTAGAGATGAAACGGATAGTGATTTGGCCGGATACCGGATACCGGATATTCGGCTAACTACGAGGCCGGAGCGCCGGATATCCGGCCACCGGGATATTCGGCCGCTTATCGCGTTACAATTTGATTTGAATATGCGCGCGCGATTAAGATCGGAAATATTCGGACGCATTCGGCGTGATCGGCATTTGGCACGACACGGGGGCGTTCGGGTGTAATCGCTCATGCCAGGTTGTGTGCATTTGATTATTCCATTGTTTTTCTTTCTATTTAACTTATCGATTATTAAAAAATGTCAGTATCAAAAAAAAGATCGCCAATTTGGCAATATTTTGATTTAAAAAGTGACGATAACAAGTACGCGGCATGTTTATTGTGTCACGTTGAAATTTCTCGCGGTGGTGAAGGAAAAAAGGCAGGTATGTAAGTTTTAGAGGTTATGTTTTTGCTTCAATTTTAATGCGAGAATACTCTTATATTTTCAAACTTATTTTGTTAATAAACAAACATACTACTTAGCAGTATTCTTAAATTAGTTATTTCGCTAGTCATTCATTTCATTTTAATTTTCATTACTACTACTACAATCTCAATTTTAAATTTTAAATTTTAAATTCTTCTAAACGATATTTTATTAATGCAAGCTTCAGACTTCAGTTTATTTATGCACATTGTGAATGGGTAGGTACTAGGTACAATATTTTGAAATACGTTTTTTTTTTCATTCATCAGGTACGTCTGCCATGAGTAATCATTTAAAGTCCAAACATCGAGAGGAGTTTAGATTGATAAGTATAAGTAAAACTACCGAAATTTCAAAACAACGTGCCAATCCCAGCACAATTGCTCCTTCTAAATCTGCAGAAAAACAGCTAACACTGTCGGAATCGTTTGAAAGAAAATTACTTTGGGATGTGAATGATGCCAAAGCCAAAAACTATCATTATTTAATTGCAGAAATGATTGCAATAGATAACGAGCCGTTCAGTATTGTAGAAAAGGTTGGGTTTAAAAGACTTTTAGAACAAGCGCTACCTCGTTATGAATTACCAAGTCGCACTTATATATCTCAAAAAATTATGCCAGACATCTACAATAGAATTCGCGACAAAATAAAAGCAAACATTTCTAAAGCTATTGCAATTTCTGTTACGTCTGACATTTGGACCTGCCTGCACAATAGTTCCAGTTTCTTAAGTTTCGCAGCCCATTGGTTGTCTCCGGAATTTCAGCTGAACCACGGCATTCTTGCTATGAAACCGTTTTCAGGATCACACACAGGTGAAAATATAGCAAACGAACGGAACGCTATAGCTGCTCGCTGGGATATTGAGAAAGATAAAATTCACTTACTAATCCATGATAGTGGCGCTAATATGGTGAAAGGAGCTCGAGTTGGAGTGTCATTCTGCTAGATGTTTCATACATTCGCTTCAGCGAGTTATTGATAAGTCAATGAAGGTCCAGGCTGAGCTATTAGAAGTGATTGCTACTGGTAGACGTCTAGTAACTCATTTCAATCATTCTGGTTTGGCACAAGAAAAATTACTTGCAATTCAACAGGAGTTCAATTTGCCGCAGCATCAGTTAGTGCAGGACATCAACACGAGGTGGAATTCTACCTACTACATGGCTGTACGCTTGGTGGAACAAAAAAGGGCTATCTCTCTTTATGTTGTTGAACATGAGACACTGACTAATTTGACGATACAACAGTGGGGTCTATTGGAGCAGTGCATAAACCTTTTAAAACCATTTGAAGAAATAACAAAAATTACAAGTTCTGGCCGTTCCTGTATATCCGAAGTGATACCACACGTTTATGCACTAAACAAGTATTTGGACAAAACCGAGACAGCACAAAGAACACCAGACTTAGCACGTTTAAGAGCTTCCTTGAAAGCTGAATTGAAAAGTCATTTTAAATCCTTAGAAGAAGATCTAAACTTCAAAATTGCTACCTTTCTAGACCCAAGGTTCAAGTCAGACTATCTAGGAGTTCTTGAAACTGAAAAAGCCCGACAGAAAATCCTGATAGAATATATAAAAAACTCTTACGACGATTCTTCTTCCGACAGTAACAGATCATCGCCGTCTTCAACACCTGATAAACGACAAAAAGAAGATGAAACTGGATCAAATTTCACACGCGAAGCTCATAACACTTTTTGGGACTATTTCAATGAAGTGGCAAAGGACAACAGTAGCAGTTGTCGCGATCAAGAAAAACAAAATCCAATTTCTAATGAGATTGACTTTTTCTTAAAGTTATCTCGAATAGATCGCAATCGCGACCCATACCTTTGGTGGTCGGTCAATTCAAACCAATACCCTCAATTGGCGAAGTTTGCCAGAAAGCTTATAAGCGTAATGCGCGTTATTATAATATAGGAAGGAAGGTCATTTCTTTTGAAGTGGGAGATATAGTGTGGAGGAGAAGTTTTGTGCAGCCTAATGCTCCTGTATTCTTTTCGGCTAAGTTAGCACCTAAGTTTGTTAAGTGTGAAATAATAGATAAAATTTCCTCTAATGTTTATGTTTTAAAAGACCTTAACATAAACTATACTGGTCGTTATCATATTAAAGACATAATTAAGTATTAAAATTATTCTTTGTTTTGACAGTGTCTACCTTTGTCTTTGGTACTTTGTTTGAAGTATTGAACCCATTAAAAGGTGATGTTTGATAGGTTTAGGGTTTTTGACAGGAGATGTATGTTAGGAACTTCACAACAATTTATTAATTTCAATTTTAGTTTCCTTCAAAAATAACTTAGGTCATTTTCGGACTTATTTTTATGTAACTGTACTCCATATTAACAAATTGTTCCACATCAAAAGATCTTATATTTTTGTTTATCTTTGTTGTATAGGATTATTTTCCTGTATATATTTTTATACACTTGTATATTTAATATTGTATATTTTGTACAAATTTAGGAATTTAGTTTCTACTCTAATATAGGAGTGAAATTTAATATTCATTTTCTACATTAAATTCACTTGACTTATTTCCACTCACTTAGGGAATGGAAAATTAAGTTTCTTGAACTTTATTTTTGTACAGTTATGGGTTATTTTCTTAGTATTAAGATTGTCGGATTGGACACATTTTATGCATTTTTACACTCCTGGTTATACCATTTTTGGGAAACTTGCGTTTTACTGGAGTTTACAATTTTTTGTGCTATTGTGTTTCATACACATAGTCACACCTTACGCTTTGAGCACGGGAAGCTGGTGGTGTTGAGCCGGTCGTAATTGTCGTTATTCTCTTTGTGTACGATTGTGTTTTTATACACATTGTTACATTTTTTATGCTTTGCGCACGGGATGTCGGTGGTGTTGTGCCGGTCGCAAATGTCATACTTTTCTTATGCGGTTGTGTTCAGAAAGTCAGTGGTGTTGTACTGGTCACAATTGTCATATTTGCTTAATAAACACCTCAACAAAGTCTAGGGAACAAGATGACCCCAATTATTTTTTTTCGTGTAAATCTTGTTTTGCAAATAACTGGCAGCAAATAAATAAAAATAGAATAAAGTAGATTACAGAGTTGTTCGAATTTTTTTTTTTTTTTTTTTTTTTTTTTTTTTTTTTTTTTTTTTTTTTAGAGTACAGCCAATATATTTATAGTTTGTAATTTTTTTACACTATAAATTATATTTATAATAAAAATAAAAACTAAAACTATTATTAGATAGCTACTAAAATACACTAAAATAAAATAAACATAAAAATTACATACATAATGCGTCATGAAATTCCTCCGCATCCTCACCGACCGGTAACGTACCCAGAAGGCTGGCAGCATTGCCACGTTGAATGGCACACACCTTTAAGCCACAAATTTAAAAATAAATTTAAATAAGTAATGATTTTCGAATATGGAGGGAAAACTTTTAAAAGTGTTTGATTGTGCAGTTTCTCTGAGGCAAAATAAAAATAATTTTTTTTTATTGTAAATAACGTTTATTATCAATAATACTTCTTTTACGTATGGTTTGTGCATTTTTGTGACTGTAGTCATCATGTCACGTCGTCATTTAAGTCGCGAAGAGATGTTAAGGGCTGTTGGTATGCTGCAAGCTGGACGAACTCAACGCGACGTAGCGGATGCTGTCAACACCCAACCAAGCGTAATTAGCAGATTATGGGCACGCTACAGGTCTACAGGGGATGTTGCCAAACGTCACAGGGGACGAAATAGGGTTACTACCCCGCGACAAGATCGTTTCTTGCAAAATTCCGCAAGGCGGCAACCCACGATTACTGCTCGTCAGTTGGTCACAGGCGTCCAGTCTCAGCATCAAGTGGTTATTAGCGATCAAACTGTCAGAAGAAGACTACACGAAGCCAATCTTTATGCTCGCAGACCGCTTAGGGTTCCAGCTCTTCGACGTGGAAATCGAGGTCGTCGCTTATTGTGGGCTAACGCACATTTACAGTGGACCGACCATCAATGGGCACGGGTTCTGTTTTCCGACGAATCTTGCTTCGGTTTTCATCCTGATTCGAGAAGAGTGCGTATATGGCGAGTTCCTGGACGTCGGAGTCGTCTCCAGAATCCGCAAGAAGTTCATCCTTACCAAGGTGGAACAATCATGGTATGGGCTGGAATTCGTCTTGGTGGAAGGACCGACCTCGTTTGGATACGGGGCAATTTGAATGCAAACCAATACATTCAGGAGGTTATACACCCCATGGTAATCCCTCATCGACAGCAGTTCGGTCAAGATTTTATGTTCATGCAAGATAATGCACGGTCACACACCGCGAGGGTAGTGGTCAATGCGTTAAGCGAGCACAATATGACGACGTTGGAATGGCCTGCTCAGTCTGCCGACCTCAATCCCATAGAGCATGCCTGGGATTTGCTTGGGAGAAGAGCTTTCAGTGATTCTTTGGAAAATCTGAACACTGAAGAACAACTTTTTTTACATCTTCGCAGTGTATGGAGCCATATTCCACAGACGATGATTGACAATCTCATACTAAGTATGCCACGCCGCTGTCAAGCTGTTGATAATGCTTTAGGAGGTCCTACAGATTATTAAAAACGTTCAAAGTACGGTTAATTACTGTATTTCTTACTACCTCGTTATTTTTGTGCCTAATCATAGAAGGTTGTAATACTCAATATTGGCACTATTCAATTCTTTCTTAAAAAAAAAAAAAATAGATGAGAATGTTTTTATTATAGTTAAAATTAAAAACGGTATAAAAATACCCTTCTATTGATATAAAACACTCACTATTACAAGAAAGGGTTTTTAAATAAAAACTAGAAATGTCCTGTTCCCTAGACTTTGTTGATGTGTGTATTTTGCTTGTGCTCGGAAAGTTGGTGGTGTTATGCCGATCACAATGCTTATAAATATATTATTACCACACTTTTGTTGTGATTTTGTTTTGACGTTTTAGATGTTGGAGTTTGAATTTGAAGTCGGCGGCTTTTCAACCTAACCGACAGTGAGAAAACTTCATTGTTTTTACCAATTTTCTTTCAGATTCGGCAGCGTTGGTGCTTAACCGATATCTTGTTAGTTTCATATTTTTGTTTCAGGAATTGCTGGTATCGAGTCGGTAGCGTAGGAGCTCAACCGCATTTTTGTATTGATGCTAGAAGGCTGGTTAAGACCAAGGATTAGATTCGACGGCGTTGGTTGCCTAATCGATATCTGGAATAGAATTGAGTAGGGATTATTTAATTTATTTTATTGAAAGTTTTATTTTCACGTTTGTGTTGCAATAAGTTTTTCCTCTTTTCTGAGTTTGGTTTTGGTTATTCCATTAAGTTGGATAATATCCTTTATTTCCATTTAAAACTGGAAGTTCTTTTTTCAACTTAATTCTTTACTTTTCGAATGTTTTCACATTCTTTGATTTTTAGGAATGCTTTCACATTCTTTACTTTGTAATTGTTTTTGCAATACCCAATGCAGGATGCTTTCGCATTGCTTTTTTGTTTGTTGCGGAATGTTGCAAGACATTTTATCTTATGAGGTTTTTTGGAATTTTGTTCTGGACTCTCATAATTTTCATTAGAAAAGTAAGTTTCTTTCTTTCTTTTTTCTTTTTGGGGAGGGATGTAATGTAACGACGCACTTTTCGAACGTCGTCACACCGGTTTTAATTCTAATTTTCGAACGAAAAGTTTCGAAACGCGGAGTGAATGACATTTTGACGTATGCTGTCAAGGCACCTTTCTTCCTAACGATCCGGTTGGACGGTCGATTTTCATGGCTTCGTAACTTAAATTTTAATAAATCTCATCAAGATGAGAGTATTTTTGCCTGAAGGATAATAAATTGTGTCTTCACAGTGATCCTCATGTAGAATTATAGTTTATTTCTGGTGAGTTAACATTTTGTAATAAGATTCACTTTGTTGGAATTCGCCACGTTCTTTATTTGAAAAATAATTGTTAAAATTCTATTGTTTCAGCTCTTAACCTGAAAATATAATGATTTCGTTTGCTACTAGTATTGTTCCAGCGAATTAAGGCGGTAAGTCGCACAAATTTATAAAAAATTAGGACCTCGTGTTCATATTGGAGTTTGTTCTAATGACATGCAATTTTGTTACAGGTTTCCAATTAGAACCGCCTTTGCCCTTTGCCTTTTTCCTTTTCCTTGCCTTTTCGCCTTTTCTTTGTCTTCGGTTTCATCTGCATTTCCTTATGGAAAATTTGGACTTTACACCTCAAGCATTAATGTACCGCATGGGCTTAAATTGAGAACTTCGCCTGCTACGAGCTTTCTCGCTGCTGGGTTTACCTACATATACTCGACGAGGGATGCCGTGAGCTTACTTTAATTTTGCTTTAAAACATAACTTCAAAATAACCTTAAAATGCATTGGTGATGTAGGATCATATTGACATAGTTTCTAAAACTTTAATTTTAATTTAAGGCCAATTACATATTAGGTATGTATCCTTAAATCTATTTCTGAATGCACATTGGAGTGGACAATAAAACCTTAAACCTCAGTTTGGTTTCATTTAGCTCACCACCGGAAGATTAAAAGTTTCCAATATCCGCTGATTATCCTAGGCATGTGTATCTCCAAGGCGCCCGAACTTTTATGGTAATGTACTTACAAACCAATTTTGTTTTTATTTCTTTTAAATAGGAGATTACACACTTTGTCACATTTAACTTACTCCATTCAAGAGTAAACAAATAATAAAAATACAACACATAAACCCAAATATGTAATAAATATAAATATATTTTTTTATTATTACATTAGTAGCATTTATCATATTGGTATCGAAATAAATTTACCGGTACTTGTATACCGGTTAAATGGTACCGAAATGAAAATATCGGTAAGTACCGGTACTTATTGTGGGAATTGGTACCAGTAACAAGCCTTGGCTTATAGGTATAAAAACAAAAAATCTACAACCAAAAGTTTTTTCGTGAATACAATCAATAGTAAAATAAAAATATTTTATTGAAACGTAAAGGGTCTAAGAACAAAGTTAGATAGTTTTAGAAACAGTTTAGCATCTAATAATTCAGACCTTTATGCAAGAACTGAAACTGGTTGTTGTGAATCTATCCAAGATGCAGAAGTAGTTCTACCAGGTTACAAAATATTACAATGCGATAGAGTAGAAAACAGGGCGGCGCGCTTTTAGTGGCCACATACTGCTTTGATCTGCGACAAGTACGTATACCGCGTGTGTAAATCAAGTACGTATACCGCGTGTGTAAATCTAAACTGCCGGAAACACATCGATTTGCTTTGTACTAAAGTACGCAAATTAATGTACATCTTTAAAAACTTACGCGCAATAGCTGACTACACGTTAATTAAACAGGTATAATCAATCCTCACTTACTGCATAACTTCCTGTGGTGGTACTGCAAGTACAATCTTACTCCCACTAGAACGAGCCCAAAGAGCCATCCTAAAGCTACAAAGCCAACACAAACATTTCGTCCATTTACGTTTCCATGAACTTTTTTTTTTTACGTGCGCAAAATATCCACGGATACCTCCCCACCGGAGCCGGTGGAGGAGGTTATGTCGGACTCGAACCGACTAAAACGCACGCCGCCTGTGGGTAGCTTTGGTTGCCGAAGGTGAGGTTGACAGGCATATCAGTAGACTACAGAGTCCCCAACTCGTCCCCGGAAACGGGGAGGCGCGCCACGCGCGCCACCGCCGCGGCCTGCTTCTGCCAGGGTGACAGGCGGCTCCACCTTTCACCCCCAGGATATTACATTACATATTTAGAGATGTTAAATTGCATAAACACGGAGAATCTGCTAGAAATCTTGAAGTTAGTGTCAGGCGTTTGTCTTTCTATAAAAATATTTTATGTTTTTATTGTTTTATTCCTTATACCCTAGAAAATTAACCTTGAAAAGACATGGCCTGAAACACAGGTTTGCGTAAACCTAGATCAGGCAGGTAGTAAGAAATATGTAATATATTTTTTAAATTTCTCTTATAGGTAAGGGCAGGTATATTGGTGATATAGCTAATTTGGTGATTTTTTTTTTAAACAGACTGTCACACAGTTCCCTAATGCACAAAAAAAACATTCAAGAGACAGCGCTAGCGACTTGTTACGAGTGTGAGGAAGATAGATATATATTACGCGCTCCGCTACCGCGTTCCAGTGTTTGACAATCAAACTCTTTTGATAGCTGTGCATCAATTACGTCACTTTTTGTTAATGTAGACTGCATTTACGTATTTCATGTAAATTAATTAAATAAAATTGGCGTTTCAGTGTTAAAAGTCATAAAAACCGTTCAATAAACTATTGATTACTAAAAAAATCTGTAGTGAAGTGGGGACTCAATCAAAGTAAGTTCTCATTTCTTAAATTGTGACAGTTGTTTCTTAAGATTTTTGCCATAATTTTGAAGACGTTTTTAAGACTTTAGACCTATTTTACACTTGTATTAAACATGATCTAGAGAAGTCTTTTATTGAGTTCGATAGGTATTATTTTAAGATATTCATTAATGTGTTTTTTTATTTTGAATTTAAGGTTTTTTTTATCACCAAATTACCTATTTTTTCTACTTCTATATTAACAAAGGACAAAGAGAGAAGATATACCCAGCAGCAACTTCAAAAAGTCGTCTGTTTGGTAAGGAATGAAGGTAGAACCATATATCCATGCCATCAATAAAATGATATTATTATTATTAAGGAAGCAAAATGTTTCATGGAGCACTTTGAAGCGTTACTAAGTGCTCTTCTCGCTGCCTTGTGATTTAGAGTTAAGACTTTATAATTTCATTATAGAAATGCAAGAATTGGGTTTTGGACTTACCGTCTATCAAATTGGAAAATATGCTTATGATCTTGCTGAAGCAGCTGGTCGAAAAAATTTCTTGCCATCAGCTGACCGCATTGCAAGTAAATAGTGGTGGAATAGCTTTAAAAGTTGATACAACTTATGCTTGCGTGTGCCTGAAAATCTTTCAGCCTATATGGCTTCTATGGCTAATGAGGTAACAGTCAAAGATTTCTTTTCGAAACTAGATGATGTTCTTACGAAACTCGCTATCAAAGACAAACCTCATCTAATTTGGAACTATGACGAGACTGGATTATCTCGTATGTGGTGAAACCATCTAAATTGGTTACCGGTATTGGTAAAAAGTACGTATATAAAAGATCATATGCTGAACGAGGTCAAACTCAAACAATGTTAGCATGCATTTGCGCAGATGGAACATGGATTCCTCTCATGATAATATTTAAAGGTGTTAGGTGTAACGATACACTCAAAAATGATGCTCTTCCCAACGCATTAATAAAACTATCTCCCAAAGAATGGATCAATTCAGAATTGTTTTTGTTGAAATAAAACAATATGGTTCCGTTCCAATAGCAGACAAAAAACTATTTTATTAGAATGACATATCATTAAGAATACAACTAACATATCTTACACTAGATGTCGCTACTAGTTTTATAATGAGTTACAGTTTTGATATACAACTAATACACCCACTATATCAAAATAAAAATATAATTATTATATTCGTCTAACTCCCAACATTTCCAACAATTTATAGTGCTTCACAGAATTCAACGATTTTGTGAGTATATCAGCTGGCATATGAGCTGTCTGTAAATATTCTACCTTAACTAAATTATTTTTAACACATTCTCGACTAAAATGAAACCTAATATCAATATGTTTTGTCCTATTATGAAATATAGGATTATGCAACAACTTATGTGCACTCTGGTTATCATTTAAAATTAACATACAAGGTTTTTGACTTATAATTTCACTTAGTAAATTTCCGAGGTAAATTGCCTCTTTACAGCACTCAGATATACCTACATATTCTGCTTCAGTACTAGATAAGGTGACATTCTTCTGTTTTCTACTTCCCCAAGATATCAAACCCCCAGAGAGAGTAAAGCAGTAACCTGTATAAGATTTTCTGTCTGTTATATCACTACCCCAATCTGCATCCACATAGCCCACAATCTCTTTGTTATCTGTACCAGTATATTTAATACAATAATCTTTGGTTCCCTTTAGATATCTTAATATACGCTTAGCATGAGCCCAATGCTCCTTATTGTAACAGTTATTGAACTGACTTAAGTAACTAACAGAGAATGCTATATCAGGCCTGGTGAGTATGGCAATATACATCAAACATCCAATCAGTTGCTGATAAGGTAAATTTTTATCAGAACTCATAGCTTTAGTTAATTTTAAACCACATTCCATTGGTGTATTCAGTGATTTACAATCTACCAAATTAAATTTCAATAACAACTGTTCAATATAATCACTCTGATTTAATGTTAAAATCTTATGCCTTTTATCATAACAAACTGACATACCAAGACACTGCCTTATTTGGCCTAGGTCTTTAATTTTAAATTGAGATTCTAATGCAGATTTTAGCTTATCAGTCTCATCACTATTGTTTGAAAATACAAAAAAATCATCAACATACAGAGTAATTATAGTCATATTTTTACCATCATTTTTAGTATACAAACAAGGTTCATATTTAGATTTTAAATATCCACTTTTAGTTAAACACGCATCTACCTTGTCATACCACATTCTTGATGATTGTTTCAATCCATAGATAGCCTTTTTCAACTTTAAAACCTTTGATGAGTCTGGACAATTAAACCCTTCAGGTATTTGCATATAAATATTTTCATTTAGATTACCATTCAAGAATGCGGTACATATATCTAAATGTATTATATCAAGTCCAAGTTTCACAGAAATGGCAAACAATAATCTGAGAGTAGTATGTCTTACCACAGGTGAAAAGGTCTCTGTATAGTCCACACCAGGCTGTTGAGAAAAACCTTTTGCTACTAACCTTGCACGAAAACGAACTTTATCATTAGGGTCAATCTTTTTCTTGAGCACCCACTTACACTGTACAATTGTAGAATTATTAGGAACATTTACTATCTCCCAAGCATCATTTTCCTCAAAACACTTTAATTCTTCCTGTACTGCCTGTAGCCATTGATCTCTTTCAGGCCCTTTCAGCGCTTGTTTGAGTGTGAGATCTATTCCACTATCTATACTGTTTTCTGTGTAGCATATACCACCATACCAGTTTGGTGCACGACGTTCTCGCACAGGTCTATCTAACTTAACCAGATTATCTGAACTATCTTCACAATCACTTGGTAAGTAATCTGAAGACGAATCCTCCATTGACTCTTCCATCAATGTTGTATCTGTTTCCTCCACTGAATCCTGCAAAACCTCAGTTTCTTTCACAATTTCATTCATCTCAGATTCTTTTTCATTCTCTTCAGAAGTAATATCCATCATGACTAACTGTTTTTCCATAATGATCACATCTCTGCTTGTGAAAATTACCTTCTTTATTGGATCATACAATCTATAGCCTTTAATATTATCAGGATAGCCCAGTAATATACATTCAATGGACTTTTTGTCCCATTTGGACCTTTTTTCTTTATTGACATGGACCATGACAGGCGATCCAAAAATCCTTAGATCACTCAGATCTGGCATAACACCCATCCATAGTTCATATGGTGTTTTACCATTTAAAACTGATGAAACAGTTCGATTATGTAAGTGCACAGCCGTATTGCAAGCCTCGGCCCAAAACTTCTTGTTTAGTTCAGCATCATATAACATGCACTTAGCCTTTTCAATAATTGTTCTATTCATTCTTTCACACAATCCGTTTTGTTGAGGTGTGTAAGGGTTAGATTTTTGATGTATAACCCCAAATTCCTTTAAATAATCATCAAATGCAGCATTACAAAATTCTTTACCGTTGTCTGTTCTGAATATTTTCACTTTTCCATTAGTTTGGTTCTCTGCCATTACTTGGAATTCTTTAAAATACTTCAATGCTTCATTTTTATGTTTTAGAAAGTAAATGAAAGACATCCGGCTGAAATCATCAACAAACAATAGAAAGTAGGATGCTCCTCCTAATGAATATTCCTCCATAGGTCCACAAAGGTCACTATGTATAACATTTAGTAATTCAGTACTCCTTGTACCACTATTTGTAAAAGGTAATCTGCATTGCTTACCTACACAACAAGTCTTACATGTTGATTTACTTACAGTGAAATTTTCATCATAATTCATACCTTTTACTGCATTTTTAGTTTTTCTTAAGCTATCACTGTTCAAGTGGCCTAACCTGCGATGCCAAGTAAAGCCCGAGGTTGTAGCTGCAGCAACCAAACATTCTTGTACATTTAATTTATAGACACCATTAGTCAATGTCGCAGTGGCAACCAACTCATGATTTCTATTGTAAATCTGACAACTATTATCGGTAAAATCCACTTTGTTACCGTTTTGTATTAATCTGCTCACTGATATGAGGTTAGTTGTCAAGTTTGGTACACAGTACACATTCTCGATGTTTATTTCATATTCACAACCATTGACGGAGGTTGTAATCTGAACATCGCCAGCACACGTAACTGAAACAGTTTCCTGATTTGCTACCAATATTTCTTGATGAACTTTATGATATCTGCTAGTGATCCAATTTGAATTCGCCGTTAAATGAACGCTAGCACCGGAATCAATATACCAGTCTCCTTTATTGAAGCTGCCGCTTAAGAATACAACTGAGAATGCGTTTGTCTGCTTACGGTCTTCATTTTTATTGAACTTGGGATTATTCGAGCACTGCGAGACATAATGTCCAATTTCTTTACATTTATAACATCTGACAGTTTTCACGTCGGCATTTTTATGTTGGTGCTTGACGCCATCTTTGTTGTCAGTTCTACCAGTACTACCACTCATAGTCGCTTTTGGTTTCCTCTTGAAATGACTTCTTTTTGATACAGCAAGTGCGCCATCTATATTTTCTATGTTTCCGGTCTCCATGTCTAGAAGTTTGCTTTTAATGGCGTCCGTTGTTACTTGAATGCCCGAATGTTCAATGGCCATAATCATAGGTGAGAACTTCTCTGGCAATCCAGCTAGTAAAAGCGAACCGATCCACTCGTCATTTATTGCAAACCCTGTTCCACAAAGTTTTTGACCCGTCTCAATTAGTTGTGTGACATACGAGGTCATAGAACTGCAATTTTCCAAACGTATGGATATCAAATTCCGTAAAAGACTTATCCTTCTGGTAAACCCGGAATCATCAAAGAGTGACTTGAGTTTATCCCACAGCTCCTTTGTAGTTTTGACTGTCTTAATATGAACATATAATGATGAATCAATGGTGAGTATTAGCTTCGCTTTCGTCTTCGCGTCATCTGCAGCCGATACAATTACTGCTGTACCACTTCCATCTTGTTCGGTCTTGATGCACTTCATCATACCTTCAAGTATTAGAAAGTTTTCTGCCGCGAACACCCACTCATCATAGTTTTCTCGACCACGCAACTTTGGAACGTTCACTATATAGTTAGCCGCCATTACAACTAATCGGCACCAGCGTTTCACAATAAGTTCACTGTTGATACGCGGAAACTTGCCAAACTAATAATGAAAAAATCGATAGTCTATCGAACTGTAATTGTTTTACACAAAACACAATTACTTTCACTATTTTAGCTGTAAAATCTGGGTCCATAACCTGTTGAAAAAAAAACAATATGGTTCCGTTCCAATAGCAGACAAAAAACTATTTTATTAGAATGACATATCATTAAGAATACAACTAACATATCTTACACTAGATGTCGCTACTAGTTTTATAATGAGTTACAGTTTTGATATACAACTAATAGTTTTAGAATGGTTAATTTTTTTTAGAACTGCCATACCACCTGTACGAGGTCGTAATACAGTTGTAGTCGTGTTGATCGACGCACATTCAGCACATATTGGACGTGAAGTTCTCAAAATTGCGAAAGAAAACCAAATTTATCTGTTCACTTTCCCAGCTCATTGCACACATCTATTGCTGCCTCTTGACGTAGGTTTATTTAAGCCACTTAAAAGTTACTGGTGCGACAGCATGAATAGATATATGAGTAATAACCCAACGGATACTCCAAATCGCTGTAACTTCCACTCCATTATGAACCTTGTCTGCCAACTAAGTGGTATAAAAAAAAAAACCTAGCATTCATAAGCGCCGTCACTAAAAGGAATATAGAGAATGCTTATAGAAAACAGGCATATGCCCTTTCAATGAAAACGTCATTGCAAAAGAATCATTACGACCTTCCGCTTTAACGGACACAGCTCTTGCTGCAGCTCCGACTGCAACTCCTGCATCAGCTCCTGTTTCAGTTCCTGCATCTGCAAGTCCTATGTTCACGTTGGAAGACATTTTCAAGACACCTAAATGTACAAAACACACAGACAAAACAAAAAAAAGATATTCTAGTGCGAAATGCTTAACACCTGTCGCTGCAAAAGAAAGTATTATAATATTATATCTTGTAATAGACAAGAGAACCGTCAGCCTGAAGTCTCAACTTCGAGCAAATAGGCTTATAGAGCAAAAAAAGTAAAAATTGAGGAGATAGACGATGATTGGGAGTGCGGACTCTGTGAAATCCTCTACTCAGCTGACGTCAAGAAAAAAAATGGATTCAGTGCTTGTATTGTTTACCGCCATAACACGAAATTTGCGCGTCTATCGAAGACACTACTACCGAGACACAGTTATATTATAGATGTGATCGTTGCATGTAATAATTTTGATAAAAAGTCAATTTCAATCCTATCACCAAATTTCCTACCTAGTATCACCAATCTACCAACCTGTGTCACCAACGACTCTACGCGGGTGTCGTGCGGTCCATGGCCATGTACGGGTGGACACCCTGAGTGATCGGCACATGCCCCTGCTGCAGCGTCCGCAGCAGAAGTTGGCGTGCCGCATCATAAGGGGGTACCCCGCACGATATCTTTCAACGCGGCGAGTCTCCTCGCCGGATCGCCACCATGGATCCTGGAAGCGAGATCCCTTTCGGCGCTATACCGGTTCCAAAAGGCGGCGCGGGAGCGGGGTCACGATCCCGAGCCCGAAGAAATTCGGGCCGTGAGATCCCGGCTCCACAGGGAAATGGTGGCGGAATGGGAGCTACGACTTGGGCGACCAGGCGCAGGGCGCGCCGTAGTAGCGGCGGTAAGACCCATCATGGGGGAATGGCTAGAGAGGCCACACGGCAGCCTCTCGTACCGTCTGACGCAGATGATCACCGAGCACGGGTGCTTCGGGAAGTATCTGCGTCGGATGGAGAAAGAGCCAACGTCCGAGTGCCATCACTGCGACGCGAGCGAGGACTCAGGGCCGCACACGCTCACCGAGTGTCCGGCGAGGGAAACGCCGAGACGGGAGCTTGTGGCGGCCCTGGGAGTGAGAGTTCTCACGCTCTCCACCTTGCTCGCGGCGATGGTCCGCTGCGAGGATGCGTGGGCGGCCGGCGCGGCGCCTCCTTCTGCGAGCAAGTAATGCTCGTGAAGGAGGAGGCGGGACGGGAGCGGCAGCCAAGCTGCCCGCGTACGAAGGCAACTCGGGCGTCGGAGGTCGAGGAACGACCTCCGCCCGCCATGAGCGCCGGCCTGGGGGTGACAGGTGGAGCCGCCTGTCACCCTGGCAGAAGCAGGCCACGGCGGTGGCGTGCCTGGAGCGCCTCCCCGTTTACCGGGAACGAGTTGGGGACTCTGTAGTCCCCACACACCCGAGAAGAGGGCCAGATTGTGAGAGATGGCCCTGGGTCGGCCGGGGTGCGAGGGATATGTCTGTCAACCTCACCTTCGGCAACCAAAACGACCCACAGGCGGCGTGCGTTTTAGTCGGTTCGAGTCCGACAAAACCTCTCCCACCGGCTCCGGTGAGGAGGTATCCGTGGGGATTTTGCGCACGAAAAAAAAACCTGTGTCACCAACTTACCTTCGATTTCTCGTGTATGTAATGAACATTTATTCTCAAAACGATTAGATTCTTGTTAAGTAAATTATTCTCAATATTTACTTAAAATAATACAGAAAAACAAAAAATACTTTTTATTTAGTTGGCCAATCCTATAAAATTCGTTATTTTTTATTTTTATCACCAACATACCTTACCTTACCGTACCTGTAAACGTTATTTTATTGCAATTATACACCTACCTAGTGAGTATGGTATTAATATGCCTATCAGGTATGGAGCCCCTATTTTTTTTTTTTTTTTTTTTTTTTTTACGTGCGCAAAATCCCCGCGGATACCTCCCCACCGGAGCCGGTGGAGGAGGTTATGTCGGACTCGAACCGACTAAAACGCACGCCGCCTGTGGGTCGTTTCGGTTGCCGAAGGTGAGGTTGACAGGCATATCCCTCGCACCCCGGCCGACCCAGGGCCATCTCTCACGATCTGGCCCTCTTCTCGGGTGTGGGGACCACAGAGTCCCCAACTCGTCCCCGGAAACGGAGAGGCGCGCAACGCGCGCCGCCACCGCGGCCTGCTTCTGCCAGGGTGACAGGCGGCTTCACCTGTCACCCCCAGGCCGGCGCTCATGGGGGGCGGAGGTCGTTCATCGACCTCCGACGCCCGAGTTGCCTTCGTGCGCGGGCAGCTTGTCTAGCGATCCTTCGTCGCTCCCGCTGCCGCTCCCGCCCCGCCTCCTCCTTCACGAGCATTACTTGCTCGCAGAAGGAGGCGCCGGCCGCCCACGCATCCGCGCAGCGAACCATCGCCGCGAGCAAGGTGGAGAGCGTGAGAACCCTGGTATGGAGCCCCTATTTCATAAAAGACATAGACCTGTTGGAAAGAGTGCAGCGTGGATTCACCAAAGTCCCCAGACAGCTGAAGCGGTTGCCATACGAAGAACGATTAGACAAACTGAACCTGACCACCTTGAAGGAGCGCAGAGAACGTGGAGACCTGATTGAGACCTTCAAAATAATCACTGATCACTATGACTTACAAGGATTCAGCAACATGTTCATACGCGCACCGGACCGAAATCGTAGAGGATACAACATTAGACTGCAAAAATCTAGTTGGAATACAAACCCACACAAGAACTTCTTGAGCAATAGAGTGGTTAACACATGGAATAGGCTACCTGAAAATATTGTGACAGCAGAAAACATTAACCAATTCAAAAATAGACTGGACAAACACATAAATCAACAAAATTATTGAGTAGTGAAAACAGTGTAGTGAACAATGAGATGCAGGCTGATATCAGTTGTTTCAACTGCTGGCCTGTTCCCCAATAATAATAATAATATACGAAGCCTTCTTTGATAAATAAATAAATTATTATTATTTGAAGTTTTTTTATTCTTAATGAGTTGGTATTAAGCACATATACGGTTCGAAACCAATTAAATGTGTTAGTGGGTGTGTGTTTTTTTTTGCAAGAACTTTCTCACAATTCTGCATGTGTTCAATATAGCAGATTTTTGAATGGGTCTGTAGATGTTATCCTTATCCTTGTTATTATTATAATAGAATTACCTCACTGAAAAATACTTTCCATTTCGGATAATTTACTTTGTATCACTTTTCCTTGAAATCTAGATTTTTCACTAAATATTTCTTAATCACAGTAATTTCCGTTAAGCATTGTACTAATTCATTTTACATTCCTAAACAATTTAAAATAATCAATAATACTTACCATCTTTTACGCGTTACCATTGTAAGGGCCACAGGATGATCGTATTATATTAAATCGGTATGCATTCACTTTCCATATTTGTTACTGCCATAGTAAATGTCACGTAACTACAAAAATATTAAATTAGAAGTACTATTAATATATTATGATTTATGACTGTAAAACTCAATTACCGTATTTATTCACTCTACTTTGACCGCACTTAAGACATTATTTCTTAACGCACTTTTCACCTTGCACCGTCACAACGTAGTCATCACCTACCTTGATGAGGTCGTCCTTCCACCTGGCCATTGGGCGTCCTACGCTACGTCTGCCCTTACGCGGTCGCCACTCCAAAAATTTTTTGCTTCATCGGCCATCTGTTCTGCGCGCTATGTGTCCCGCCCATTGCCACTTCAACGAGCTAATCCGCTGGGCTACGTCGATTACTTTTGTCCTCCTACGGATATCATCATTTCTGACGCGATCACGTAAGGAAATACCGAGCATAGCCCTCTCCATAGCTCGTTGAGCGACTTTGAGCTTTTTTAGGAGACCTATTGTGAGGGACCACGTTTCAGATCCGTAAGTCATCACTGGTAACACACATTGGTTAAAGAGTTTCGTCTTCAGGCACTGAGGTATGTCGGACGAGAAGACATCTCGTAGCCTTCCGAACGCTGCCCAGCCGAGTCGGATTCGTCGATGTACCTCGTCCTCGAAGCTGGGATTTTCTACCTGGATCAGTTGACCCAAGTAGACGTACTCGTCAACAACTTCTAAGACTGAGTCCCCAACATGCACCGGTAGAGGTGCAACATGGACATTTGACATAACCTTTGTCTTGTCCATATTCATCTTAAGGCCCACCTGTTGGGATAACTATATTAAGGTCTTCGAGCATGGTGTTTAAGTCTTCCAGCGACTCTGCCATAATGACAATATCATCGGCAAACCGAAGGTGAGTGATGTACTCGCCGTTTATGTTGATGCCACGTCCTTTCCAGTTCAGTAGCTTGAAGACGTCTTCCAAGGCGGCGGTAAACAATTTTGGAGAGACTTTGTGCTCTGTTCCTGTACTCGGACCGACATAGTGGCGTTCTGATATAAACACTTCGATATACCGGCGATCTATCCGCCATCGCTGGAGAGACTTGTAGCACGGCCCATATTTCGATCGAAGGCTTTCTCATAGTCCACGAATCCTAAGCATAGGGGCCGGTTATACTCTTTACCGCCGGTAAATGGGCCGGTAATACGTAGTCACTTAGACGAAAATGATTTTTTTCATCTGGCTCTGCTCTCGTTGACCTCTCGCAACTTCAGTAATGGGCCGCAAACGAAGCGATCTACGAAGGTCGTTCAGAGTTATTTCTCGTCGAATTTGCGGTTTATGTGCCTTCTTGTAATACTTGTAGAAGCATAGAAGACTTTCCAACGCCATTAACGTTACGATCACAATTAATAAAGTGGTGGCGGTGCTGACGTGATACTTCAAATCTTCCGACACTGATGCAGAATTGCCTGCAACATTCTGGGCAATTATAATGTCCTCTTGTTCTGCTTGAGATTTAGCCATTTTTCACAAAATTACTGAATCACGTCTCTGAACTAAGAGGTGACGAAATATAATGTCCCATTTTTTTTTTTAATCTTTATTTATTTTGGGGTTTTGATCCAGTAAGGATATGCCAACCCCATCGTACCTTAATTCCTAGTGGACAGTCTTACATTATTTGTTACAGTCTAGGTAGTACACTTATTATAGGGAATCATTGCTGAACTATTGTAATCAGGTGACATAGTTTTTGGGCGGCTTCGGAGCTTGGATAACTCATAATACTTTGTATTAGACCCACATCCAGAGTATTTACTTTTAATTCGTGGAGCAGAGCCACACGCTCTCTTTTATTCCGGTCACAATCCATCAGCAAATGTTGCACATCTTCAATTTTATAGCATACAGAGCAGTTAGGCGAATCAGCTTTTCTCATAAGATATGCAAACTTTGCTGATGGATAGTGACCAGATCTAATTCTAAAGGCTAACTTAATATAATGTCTGCTCAAGCGAGCATCATCAAACCAAGGCACCTGAGGAGGTACTGCCTGAATAGACTTATACCAGATACCTTTGCCTATGGATGTATGATTGAAATGCGAGACCCACCCCTCGTAACAGATTTTTTTAACTTTTGGTATTAATTCCCAATGGTCAGGTAGATAATTTACATCAGAGCCGTTTACAGATGCTACCTTAGCTATCCGGTCTGCCTGTTCGTTTCCCGTAAGGCCGATATGCGCTGGAACCCATTGCAATCTAATATCTTTACCACTATTATTTAATAAAATAATAGATTTTAAGATCTCATAGGCTAACGATGCACCTCTGCATCCAGAGACGCATCGAGCCATATGCTGCAAAGCACTCTTACTGTCCGAAAAAATAACTATTTTGTTTAAATTTTGATTCTTTACGTAAGATAAGGCTTGATATATTGCAATCAGCTCCAGCGACATAATGCATGCCTCACGGTTAACTTTAAAACCAGCCTCATAGTTTAAATTTTGATCATAGAAACCAGCCCCCAAACCACCTTCGCTTTTAGACCCGTCCGTAAATATTTTATGCCATTCGTTGTAAGTACTGTTTAATTCTGCTACTACGTTATTCAACAATGAATTAGGTTCGTAACAATTTTTTGGGTATTGAATACATTCTAGGTTTATTCGAATATATCTTGTAATTTCGATATTTGATACCCATACGTCCAAAGAAAACATACCCAGAAGTTGGACTGAATTAATATTGAATTGGCTCACATCTCTGAAAGTTTTTATAAGCAGCGGCTTTCTTTTATTCGCCCAATACCTGTTATTAGAAAGGTCGCTTAAGTTTGAGACTAGGGTAACAGTTTGATTCCTATTCCATGATGCCATCTTCAAACTATACTTATAAGCTAAGAATTGCCTTCTCAAAAATAGTGGCACTAAATTTAATTCACTTTCCAATACATGGATTGGTGTACTTTTAATGAAACCTCCTACGATTCTTAATACCTGGTTTTGCACTCTATCAAGTTTTAATAAATGTGTTTTCGCACAACAATCATAGATGAATGATCCGTAATCCATTCGACTTCTTATCAGACTAATGTACAACCTACGCATGTGTTTTGTGTGCACTCCCCAACCACTACCAGCCAGAACCTTTAAAATATTCAAATATTTAGAACACTTGGCAATAGTTTCATCAATGTGCTGACCCCATCGCAAACCTCTGTCTAACCGCATACCTAAGTATTTAGCACAGTCTGATAGAACCAAATTTTGTTCTCTTATTTTCAATACGGGTGTTAATCTTCTACGACCTCTGCCATATACACAGTAATTAGATTTATTGGGCGATAATTCTAAACCAAGTGCACTCAAACAGGACACTATGGAATTTAAGTCCTTTTGCATGTATCTTTCACACTTATTAATATTCCTGTCCTTAATATATAAAACATAATCATCTGCGTACTGTGACCATGTTACTTTTAAAGGTAATTTGTTAATCTTATGTGTTATTAAATTAAAAAGTAAAGGAGACAGAGGGTCTCCCTGTGCCAAGCCTCTATTAGTACACCTTGTAATTGTACAATTACTACTGCTATCTAGATTAATATTTAGTTGTCTTTCACTTAGAAACGACCACATATAAGTACATATTTTCGATCCTATATTAAGCTCATCTAAAATATTGGTCGCGGCCTCTATTGACACATTGTTATATGTGCCAAAGTGGGATGATTTTCAGTGAAACCAATTTGTACGTACGTAACCAACCGAGATATTGCATCTAGACAGGAATGTGCTTTCCTAAAACCGACAGTATTCTCTGAAAATATATTTTTCCTTTCAGCATACCATTCCAAGCGCTTGTACAACATTAGATGGAATGTTTTGCATAAACAAGAAATTAGAGATATAGGTCTAAGTTTAAGCTCCGTGGAATTATTATTTAGTTTTGGTATAGGTATTACCTGAATCTTTCTCCATTGATGGGGGACCGCGCCGCCGGTATTCAACACATCATTGTATATTTCAAGCAAAAATTATATAATTATTAATATTAATAATTAATTAATATAAATAAATATTAATTTAATATTAGCTTCATTAGGAATATTATAAATCATGGAGTAAGAAATTCCATCCTCGCCTGGTGCCGAATCCTTTTTCTTAAGGCAATTTTGAAGTTCCTGTAAACTAAAACTTTTCTCCAATTCGGAGTTTCGTGACAGAAATGTAGGCATTATATTTTGTACGTAATCGGGGGTGAGGGACTCTAATAATTGTTTTTGTTTATCAGCTGGAGGATAGTTTTTTGTCGTTCCGTACCCCTTAATCCACCTCATACGGCGCCACATCTCGGGAGCCGAAGTCTCTCGATCGATAGAATCGCAAAATGTTTGCTAATTTAAAGACTTGGCCTTACTTATTAATTTTTGAGCTTCCCGAGTTTTTAGGTTTAGTATAGTTAAATTATCGGGGGTGGGGTTACGACGAAACTTGGACAGAGCCAATCTACGTTGAGCTACTATGTTTGATAACTTCGGGTTCCAATAGGGTTTGGGTTTAAATTTAGTCGTGGGTTTATTGCAATATCTAACAAAAGGAATGAATTTATCAGCCGCGAAGTTAATTTTATTTAGAAAACTATCATACATCTCTTGTAGGTTATTATTATAATCAAAATTGAAGCTATTTTCTAATGACTTTCGAAATTCCACCCAATCAGCTGTTTTGTAATTTCGTCTTTTTGTTGTACTGAAATTATTCGAAATACAGGTTGATCTTTTAATAACCAAGTGGTCACTTCCAAGGTTTTCGTTAAACACCATACGAATATGGGAGTTGTGCTTCCTCCGCATCAGTTTCCTTGAATAGTCCTTCAAGCTCCGTACCACAACCCTGATGAAAGATCCAGTCGGGGACTACACTTACATCAATTCCTACGGTTCTCGCGAAGGAGTCTATAGATATTAATCCAGCACAGTCTTTGAAACGGGAGGTTACTGATCCGAATCTTAGAGAGCTCATCTCATGGTCAGGGAAACGAAACAGGAACATATCATATGCTGCGACCAACTTGTTAAAGTCTCTGTCACCAGACCATCCATAAAAGGTAGTTAGTTTCGTTACACCTCTGTAGAGGTTTGACTCCTTTCCCTCCAGATGCTTTTTAATCCCTACAACGAATTCGTCTATGGATGCTTGGGAGCTTAACCTATTCAGTCGGTATATGAATAGAAGGGCCAAAAGTAGGTCTTTTGGAGAGGGAGTCTGGGATGTCGGAGTTCCGACATTGTAGTTGACTTGAGTTCTATCATCCACAGTCACGTCTAGAAGGTTAGAGACATTTATGTTTTCTCCGGCCCTGCCTATTTCCACTCCGTAAGAGGACCAATCTGAGTCAAGCATCCCGATGATGTTTAGGGAGTGAACATAGAGAAACCATTTAAATAAGTCCGCATTCGGTTTCCCGTCTTGAAGTGACTTGTCTACCGCGGCACAAAGGGACTTGTCGTCAAGCTCAATCTTCTTAAGACTAATGGTTGGTTTCTTGTTTGGATTTTTAGAAAACCATTCCGATGGATATTGTACCGGAAGCTTAGTAGTGATGGAGGATACTGAGATCCTCTTCTTAGATTTTACGTTTATTAATTCAATTGGCATTTTAAAACCTGATTATTAATCATGTTGGTCCCATTTTTAATTATGACTTTGCACTGTGTAACCTAAATTGCGCGCTCTACGACGCCTAATATGGCAGGGTCGCCATTAAGAGAAATCAAACAACCATCTTGAGTAGATGACTACTTATCGATAAATGATTTCCAACACATAACGATATTACACGCGTAAGCATAAACGCATTTAAGTCATGTTATAATAATATGTATAAGGTAAATGCCCTTTAAGTACATAGATAGCTATTACTACACTACATCGCCATGGCATCTCGGTGAGGTAGAGCCCTAAGGGTGATTTCGTTTCAGGTTATATTACATTCCTTTATTATTACTCACCGCACTATATCTTAATATAGCGATTACCTAAATAACTGTTTATATATGTTTCAGTTACCAAATGATATGGAAAATTATATGCAGTATCATGTGAGGGTGTAGTTTCAAAAGTGCAAATGAAGTCGGGGTGTATTCCAACAAGATTTGAATGCCAAGCAGACACAAGAAAACGAACTATTAACACTGTAGAACAACCATAGTCAGCGTGCGAGCGAGCTAGCGCGCAGACGTGTTATCGGTTGTCTGAGTGAGAGTGAAATGAGTGAGAACTGTAACGGCTGCAATGCCGGGATAAGTAGTGATAATGAGTATATAAAGTGTTCACTAGAAGGATGTAGAAAAAAATATCATCTGAAGTGTGTTGGGATAACAAAAGAAACGTTCGAGGCTTCCGCACAAGAATACAGAACCAACTGGGTGTGTCCAGAATGTACGTGTAAGTTGCCAAGGGCTGATAACTCTGATACACCAGTTCGAGGAAACACGGTCAAGAATAAAACATTTAGTCCGTGTTATGTAAACACGGAGCGCGGCAGTCATCGTCACACTAAAGAAGAAGGATTGCAGGTCAGTATTAGCCGGGCCACTTTTGGATCTGTATAACAAATGCCTGGCTGAGAGTGTATTTCCGGACGAGTGGAAGCTAACCAGTGTAGTGCCAGTGCCGAAAGGACGTTTGGCAAGGGAGGTCAGCGAGTATAGGCCGGTGGCAGTGCTGTCGACCCCGGCAAAGATTTTGTAAGCTGCTTTACATAAAACCATATACCAACAGGTAAGCGCACAGCTTTCGGACACACAGCATGAATTCCAGCCGGCGAGAAGCACCACAAGTAATCTACTGTGCTATATGGCTCAGGTGGTGCGAGTGGTAGACAGTGGGGGGCAGACTGACTCGGCTTATATTGATTTCAAAATAGCATTCGACTTAGTCGATAATGACGTCTTGCTTAAAAAATTGGCTGCAGTGGGTTTCACCCCGAAGTTGTTGAAGTTCTATGCAAGTTACATGAGTGATATACAGCAGTATGTGGAATATGCGGGTCATAGATCGGAACCGTATTTCACGAGATCTGGCGTGAGTCAGGGTAGTAACCTTGGGCCTCTGCAATTCATAATAATGATAAATGACCTTCCAAAAATAGTAAAAGATGCCCAATGCTTATTGTTCGCTGATGATCTTAAGCTGGCGTTGCCTATAAGGAGCGTCGAGGATTGTATGAGGTTGCAAAGGGACATAGATAGGGTTCTGGCATGGAGTCCACTAAATCGGCTTCAATTTAACACCTCGAAGTGTGCGGTAATTTCATTCTCTCGAACCCGCACTCCTGTCCTGCATGAGTACAATATTGATGGTGTGCCGATACCTCGATTCACGGATATAAGGGACCTGGGGGTGAATCTTAATTCAGAGTTGACCTATCACAATCACATTACCAAAATCTGTCAAAATGCATATATAAACCTAGGCTTTATTCTTCATAGGGCTCATGGTTTTATAAATGTGAACGCCATTATAGCTTTATATGAGGCTTTGGTTAGGAGTTTGCTTGAATTTAATGCAGCCATCTGGTCTCCACATGAAACTAAATATAGGGTCATGTTGGAGAGAGTACAAAACAAATTTCTTAGGTTTCTGTATTTACGTATGTATGGGGTGTACCCTTTCTATCCCTTAATGTATCCTACTTTGTTCGTGATGGGAATGGTGGGATACAATGAGCTTGAGGTCAGGAGAAATTTAGCCTTGACAACTTATGTATTCGCAATACTTAGAGGGAAACTCTATAATAACGACATATTGGGTTTGCTAGGTTTATGTGTGCCGGATGGGTACGTATGGCGACGCCGAAAACCACCCCTACTGGTGAAGCCTATAGGACGAACGAACCTCCTGCAGGAGGCGCCCCGGACGCGTGCGATTTGCACATTGAATCTCATAGGTGCGGAGATTGATCTATTCCATTATGCTAAGAGTGTGTTCACAAGAGTGGCATTACATATAATCTGCTACGTTAAGTTAAATGTTATCAACATTTAATATACCTAAGTATTGTATAGAATGTAAATACATAGTTGATAATTATAAGATAGCTACACTATTGCATTGGGTAATGCCTGTAATGATAGTTGTAATGAGAAATAAATAAAATAATGTTCTTTACAAACAAAAGAAATTACTAACGGAAGATAGTGAAACAGATTTTGTAGAGAAAAGTACCGTCTCATCTCATAATGCCACCTTCTCAGTAAGCCAACTTCTCGAAATGCCAACTTCTCAGAATGCCAATTTCGCATAATGGCAACTCAAAATTACAACTTTTGAGGATCAGGTCGGCAGGCATGAAAAATACCAAACTACTATTATATAAAAATAATATTATACATTACTAGGTAATAGGCAAAAAAAAATAAAGTTACAAATCACAGTCAATCAAATTGTATCTGCGGTATCTCTACCATCGCTCGAATGGCACGTTTCTGCATTCGGAACGCGCGCTCCCAGTCGGCAGCGCGTCCCCACAGTTCTGCACCATATTGGAGTAGAGAGTGTACGGTTGCAAAGTAGCAGGCTCTTACTTAACGACCTGGTACTACCCGCGCTATTCGTCTGAGGGCAAAGCATGCGCGCTACCCACCTTGCTACAATCTTTATCAATATGATTCTCCCATTTTAAACATCTGTCTATCTCGAACCCAAGAAATTTTATAGCCTCAACTTGCTTAATGCTCAACCCATCCACTGATACCGTAAGTGGCTTTACAGGTCGCCCTGACAAGTCGAAGTGTAATATGTGAGTTTTTGTCAGGTTCAGTACAAGCCCGTTCCCCTGAAACCACAAGCTGATTAGCTGTTTTATTTATTTTTTGTTGTAGCAGCTCAAATGGCATAGCCGTAATTATCGCGGCTACATCATCCGCATACATAAATATCTCAGTGCCCTTTACAGCATCGGGTAGATCATTCTACAGCAGTGAAAACAGAATGTTTGACACTGATAAACTCTGAGCCACCCCCATCTCAGATGTCACTGGATCCGACTTCACCGTGCCTCCGCACCCTACAACGACTTGCGACCTCTCCGACATTAAGTCAGTAAGCAGTGCATGCGCTGTATTATCTTCTCCGTAATATCTTAACTTGACTGCTAGTACAGCACATTCAGTAACATCGAATGCCTTCGACAGGTCACAGCATATTAGTGCTACTTGCTGTTTGCTTTCGCGAGCCATCATGATTTGGTGGACAAGTTCACGCGTTAAAGACGTGGTCGATCGACTCTCGCGATAGCCATACTGTCTATTCGAAAGTGTGTTTGAATCCGTCAGGAATGTAGTTAGCTTAGTACACAACCCATTCTCCAATACTTTCGATATAGCAGGGATGATGGATACTGGCCTATAGTTATCCAAGCATTCTCGGTTCCCATTGCCCTTATACAGCGGAGAGACCTTTGTGAGTTTCATGTGAGTGAGTTAAATAAACCTGACAGTACAGGGGCAAGGGGAGGAGGAGGGAAGAGGGCTTTTAGGATTTCCATCGAAATACCGTATATATCTTTGGATGGTTTGGGTACAATATAATATAATAACGTTTGGTGATAATCTCGTACACTTCGCGAGGGCTAAACGGCCGCAACCGCACTGATGTCGGCGCGAGGTGCACCACACGCGACTGCTGCACATGCAAAACGAGTATTCATCGCATCCACAGCAGCCTTACCCGAGCTGAATTCATAGCCATCACAAGCTTTTATGATTTCAGTGAATTCGAGGCTCGGGGAGTTATTTTTTCCTCTTTCTTTATTCATTTTGTGAACCCTTAAAAAATTTGGAATAGTGTTCAGCCTTTTTATTTACTAGAAGAATGTCATAATATTGATTCATGTCAGATTTGATTGTATTTAAATTAAATGTTTCAGGAGGGGTACACCTCATGTAGTAGAACTTTTTAAGTAATAATTTTATATTGCATAACAACTAATAGTATAAACCACTTTTCGCAGAATATCGTTTGGCAGAAACTCATTTTGCATACATTGAAACCCATAATTTTGTAAGTCAGAATCATCTGTACGCATAATTTTTGTATCCATAATAATCACAATGTATAACCATCACATCGCAGAAAGTTCAAAACCAGATTCATCTTTTGGTATATATTTCTTATCCATAACTATTTAAAAGTAGAACCATCATTTCGCATAATGTTTACAGCAAGAATCATCTTTTATGATTATTGCAACACTTTTCTAATCAGGCGTTATCATTTTAACTATTGTTATTAGTTGGAGGTAGTAATCACATGAATCATTATTAGTTGTCGGGTACCCTTAGTTGTCATATCGATATTGTGTTATTGTGTTGATCAAAACAAGTTAAAGTATATTAAATATGGAAAATTCAGTAGAAAGTATTTTAAAAGTGTTTAAATCAAGCAAAGGTGGAATTAAATTAGATATGAATGGATTTATTTACGAAAGAAACAAAGTGCAAAATAATAAATACTATTGGTTATGTGAAATGAGCCGGAACAAAACATATACTTGCAATCAACGAATAATCACCATATGCAACAATGAAACTAATATACATACATTAATAAATAAAAAAATGGTTAACCATAATCTAATAATATTTATAATAATAATTTGATATATAGTAATAATGAAAAAGTTATATTTAGTAAACCGTTCTATCAGAGTATATTTGTATATTATAAAATTAATAAATCATACTATCAGTATACTCCTCTTATAAGTGACGACCTAATTGAACCATTGTTTCTCCATCGGTGACCATGGTTAATGATAAACTAAATAACGTAATACAGGATATTGACGACTTTTCGCTGTCAGAGACTTATACGTGTGGAGTAGACGAATGTAACAAAGTTTTCCCCACACAGCCTACATTAACAGTTCTTACTCAAAACATTAGGAGTATAAACTGCAATTTTCCAGGATTTCGGATTCTATTGACAAGACTAGGTATTGATTGTGATGTAGTACTTTTAACAGAGTGTAGGTTATCTGATGCTCCAACTATACCAACTCTCAGTGGCTATGTTTCCTCGGCAACCACTATAACTAACTAACCACTATAAATTAACGACTATTTCGCCAATGTGGGTAGAAATCTATCGGAGAGGATAGTCAATCCGTTGCTAATATAATATATATATATTACATATTTCGATAATGTAATAATCAAAGGATGCAATTTCCATTTTTTCAAATAATCAAATACATTATATGCGGAGTGTCCATGGTCAACATTTTACATACGTCAAGAAAAAGTTACAAAAAATAAATAATATTAAATTAACCCGGTCCTCATCGTACCTGGGGCAAAAGTGCCCATAACACTAGCAGCATTTCCCCGCTGTATAGCGACTGCCAACCTTTGCCTCAGGTACGAGGCGGAGCGAGAGTCACCCGTCTTATCCCTCAATCTGCGCCCCAACTCACTGACCAAATTTTTGGCGTCCGCGCCCCAACAACCCATCGTCTCAACCGCAAATGGTGCGAAGATGTATCGATCACACAGACCCGCGTACTTCAGACGCTTTCTCTCCGCTGCGTCTTCGGCGGCTGCTGCTGGAGACAAGACGGTACGGCTCAGGTGGCTGGGAGCAACCGTGCTGACGCACGTGGCATCCCACAAGAGGCATCTGCCATTTCTCCACGGCACCAGAGTCATACCATCCGGTCTTTTGCCGTCAGACCTGCTGAGGCCGGGTGGTTCCAGCAGGCACGGGATATCAGCCGATACGAAGGCTCTCCGGAGTATATCGTTGAGAGCATGGTGACGCGGAAACCTACCCGCGCTCCTACGACAACTCAATGCATGCCGGCCATCGTCCCCCACCATGAAACCGCAGGTGCATTATATGAGATTCGCACACCTTGCAGCCCAGGCGGAGGGCCACCGCCACCCGCAAAGAATCGTCGTCTAGTAAAGTGCCCAGATGAGGTGAAGGCAGCGCGTGCAGCCACGCTCCCGACTCCGGCTGTGACACCGCCCGAAGTCTCGCTAGATCGGCTCCCGTTGTGCCCCCCATCAACCGCTCCCTAAGTTTTTCAATAACACCCTCATCCCAAGCCCGCTGAACATGAGCTGTGACAGGACTTGACACAGCTGAACTACGGGCAAGCCACTCTGTCTCGGCGCCGGCTGCAAAGGGCACGACCGCCTTGCCACCATTGTTATGTAGGATTACAGTGACAAGGTTCGTCGCCCCATGCGCCGACGCCAAGAAAGCCGGCAAACCCACATCCCGCGCACGTCGCACCCCTATACCCCCGTGACGGATGGGGAGAGTCGCCTGTATCCACTGGTCATCGTTGAGAGACACGTTGAGAATCGACTCAACTGTGGATTTCAGGGTGTCATCAAATGCCTCAACTTCCGCGGGACAAACCCAAGTTGGTACAGTCCGCAAGAGGTACGTTAACTTAGGGAGGGCAAAGCACATACGCAAGAGCGTCAACGCCACGTGCGCAGAGAGGTCTTTGAGACGCTCTCGAGCGGTCAGGAGAAGCTTGTTGCGGGATAAGATAGCCTGTGGTACCCCGTCAGAGAAGATAGGAGACCCCAGTAGAGTGAAAGAGTGAGAAGATAGTTCTTTGAGGTCGGGCAACAGGGAAGCGAAGCGTGGAAAGCAAGCACGAACTTCAGAGCTGCAAGGGAACATTTCGCATTTAGAGGGATTCACCTCCAAACCCAGTTCCCTGAGGCGGGGAATCAGAGCTTCCAGATCCTGGTAGACGACTTCTGGTGTACTCCGGAGAGTTCCGTCGTCTAGATACCATATATTCAGATCTGATTTTAGCTCGGCAATAATTTTATGAATTGCCAGGCTGAAGACGAGAGGCCACAGTGGGTCCCCCTGCTGAGCTCCTACTTGCGAAGAAATTAAGGTTTTATTGAAGAAGAGATTAGAGGGATGGTGGTATACCTGATATAGAAAAGGGTAAAGAGAGGGAACCTGATCCTTGACCTCGCGCAAGAGAACGTCTCTCTCCAGTGTGTTGAAGGCGTTACGTATGTCGAGCTTCAGTATGACGCAGTCCGAGTGGTCGTCATCCATGGCGTACGCACGTGTCGCATGGATGGCCGCTTCGCACCCGCGACGCGCCCCAAACCCGAGCTGGTGCGGCAGCAGATACTCGGTCATCGCCTCCCTCACCGTACGGCACGCCAGCTTGGCAGTCAGTCTGCGGACTACGCTTCCGATGGCTATTGGCCTGAGTCCGCCATCCTTCTTCGTGAGCGCACACAAGGTTGCCCCATACAAGTATGGACAGACGACAGGGTTCAGACGCCCACTCAACAAGAAGCCGACGAGCCTCGCCAAGCACCCCAACAGACGTGAGCTCCTTCAAATGGCCCGGCCGTATACCGTCCAAGCCCGCCGCGGAGCCGCTATAAAAAGTGCTCAACGCCAGTGCCACGTCCTGTGCCGATATCGTCGCCGCTGAGATTGACGTGTCCGGCTCTGGTGGAAAGTGAAGCGAACGCGATGGGCCGGGATGCTTCGCGCGAAGTGCAGCAAGCGTATCCGAGTCGTGCCGCGCAAATGAGTCGTCAGTGACCAACATTCGGACCGCCCCACGCAGGTCGCCCTCGTACACCTTAGCTTCGATGGCTTTACGGCTCCCTAGGGACCCAGAGAATCCCGGACCCCCCGGCTCCTCCGGGAATGAATCCGCACCAAAGGACCGGATATTTGCCTTCACCTTCGCCGTCATGTTGCCCGGCGCGTCCCCCGAAGGGACTCGCAGGGCACCATAGGCAAAAGTAAGAAATGCCACCCAGTCGTCCACGCCATTGCTGTCGATACATCCATCGATGACCTCGCACAGCTTACCCGCCGCCTGGCTCCGTGCACCCTTGGGGATATGCCTTATTACGGCAATACTCGCCTTTAAGACAGCAACCCTCTCGAGTGGACAAGGGCCAGGCACTTGCGTCGCCTGATCTTGCTGACCGGGTGACTGTGAATCGGTGTCAGTCAATGTCGGCACGTCCCGCAGTTCCTTGTGTTTATGGCCTATGTGGATCTTAAGCCCGTGCACACTGAAAGTGCGTATAGACTCTGGGCAGTGTGGGCACCGCACTTGGGCAGTTGAGGGATTCATTTTATCTAGGTATAAACGTACCTATAGTTACAGTTTGATTAATGTGCGTTTATATAGTTTCTATATAAAAATAATGAAATAAGTACGCAGAAATTGGCATTGATATAAAAAAAAAATCCAAACAATTGATAACAACACAGAGAGAATGTCAATATTACTACGGATGTCATATAAGAAATGTCAAGGTATATGCACAATTATGGATGTCAATTATATTTATGTGATAGAGATGTTAGGTATAAACACTGTCTAAAAAAAATACAAAAAAAACAATGTCAGAACTAATAAATACAGATAATCAAAATTACAAAATATTAAATTCGTATGAGAAAAATGCAAAAACAATAGCAAAAAATAAATCGGGTACTCGAGATCCGAACCAGGTAACAGCGCACGTTGGCGTAAGATGAGCCGTCGCCTTATCCGTTAAGCTATCTTGACTCGTTAAATGTTGTTTTAAATACGGTACTATGTGCTTATTTGCATTTTGATAGAATAAGTAATGCAATGTTTAATACCATATAAGGTAATATGCACGGCGCTAATTTCTTCGACTCACCACCAATAGGCCGCGGTTTTGAGAGGTGACTCACAGCCTGCCGATCGCCGCACTCGTGTAACTTCGTGTTCCGTTGCGCAGGCGAATGTTTACGACTTCTTCCGATGATTTCCGATCGTCCTTGGCGACACGATGTCTTCCGAATGAAGGATGTTTGCTGGCCTTTATGGATGATGACATTGATGACTCATTGCACTTTCAATAAATATTTCAAGTAACTTCATTAACGACGTGGATAAAAACGTTAATAACTTCGCTGTTTGTTGACGGATTTCGATGCGCTTTTCACTGTAGTAAAGCCCGTGTCGCTGTCTGTCCGATGATGTACTTTATTCTTGCAAATGAAAAGATTTTGCCGCTGTTATGATTTTATAAAGCGACAGAGTACTTTCGTGTGTGTTACCGCTTTGAGCGCGCGGTACCCTTTCCATTTAGGGCAAATCATATACCGAAAGATACAGAAAAGTGGCTTTCAAAAACTATACGGTAACGATGCTAATTTTGCTATGGAGATGAAATGTTTATTTGCTCTTTCTTACTTATCGCCTAATGATATACCAAAGTATTACGATGAATGGCTCAAAACGATATCCCCAGAGGCGGAAACTGATTGCACATTGGTTTAGCGATAATTACATCTGGGGAACAATGTCTTCGCCTCCAAAATATCACCCTAGCCACTGGAGTACAAAAGATTTATTTGACCCGAATATCCCTAGAACACAAAATTCTGCTGAATCGTGGAATCACAGAATAAATAAAAATGTAAGCGCGAATCATGTGGGATTTTATAATATATCAAATCAACTGATCAAAGAAATAAAATATTCAATTATAGAAATAGATAAATTAAGTTTCGGCGCGCCACCACCAGCCAAAAAAAAGAAAACATTGAATAAAACAAATCGTATTCAAAATATTATAAATAATCAGTCTGATTATACAGAAGTTGGGTATCTGAAAGCAATAGGAGCTATTATAAGATTAGTTTAATTTTGTTTTCTGATCAGCCAAAAAAAAGGAAACATTGAATAAAACAAATCGTATTCATAATATTATAAATAATCAGTCTGATTACACAGAAGTTGGGTATCTGAAAGCAATAGGAGCTAATTATAAGATTAGTTTAATTTTGTTTTCTGATTAATTTAATTGTTTTTTTAGTAATATGTAATAAATAAAAGTTGATTTAATGATAATTATTTGGTTTTTATATCCTTGCCTATGAGAGCATGCTCGTTTCTGGCACTCGCCGGCCGCTGCCGCGGCACGCTCGCTTCGCTCGCTCGGCTCACAGTTCTAACCTAACCTAACCTACCCATTTTTAAAGAAGAAAGTAACCCAATCTATATTATTCTAATTGAAATTCTATGCTCTTTATAGTATGCCTAGTCAAATTATGCCAAATAATCTGTACTCTAAATGAACATTATGCTAAATGAAGTTATATTTTAACTACGCCAAAGGTAATTATGCCAAATAAAATTCTACTATCTTAAATGTATGCCATTCTAAATTCGGTCATAAACACATTATGCCTAAAAATATTTATGTCAAATATTTTTAATGCCTAATAAATGATCGATTAAAGAAGTTTCTGCGAAGTGAGTTATCCCAAATAGGTTTCGGAGTATCAAGTTTCTACCAAATAGACCTTTCAGGAGTTCTATTATTGATGTCAATTAAATCGAATATCAACAGTTTATAATCTTTTACGTCTGACGTCACCCATGACGAGTCATTTCTTACGCTACTGTATGTTCTCCTATGGGGAAAACAAATGTCAATTTTGTTAATTATTATTTCTATGACAGACATGGACAACGCCTCGGGAGATTTATTCCGAGTCAATGTTTCTTCCCAATCTATACTGTCTTTTGCTGCACAAAAAATTATTTTATTCATTTGAGAGAATCGTCGAATAAATCGTGTACTTTTTTCAGAAGTCTGTACTGCGTATGATATGCTACACTTGATTGCGAGATGATCGCTAACACGCGTATCAATCGGTGTCGCGCTCGCCGAGCCCAATGGTAAATTTGTATAAACATGGTTTAAACCAGTGGATCTAAGTTCACTTATTCGTATTGGAAAGTCAACTAGATTTGTCAAGCCATGGGTCACAAGTACATCTGCGAGTCGTTTACATTCAGTTGGCCGCCCTTCTAATATATTAATGTTTGAATCACCAACAATTACACACTGTAACGCAAGCGTATCAACTTTATCAAGCAAGCATTCTAGCCTATATAAGTACACACTCAGATATCAAATTAGATCTATATATACAAATAATGGCGATGTCACTATCTAATGAACTAATAGCAGAAATTTCGCAATATTGTTCAACTGATAACGACACTAGCTCACCTATTTCAACACATTTTATACCGTCCCGAATAAATATACAACAACCGCCCTGTATAATTTGTTTCCTACAATAGTGAGACACTAGTTTAAAACCGTCTATGTTTACACATTTTAGTTTCTCCTCCGTTAGCCAATGTTCTGTTATAGCAAGAATATTACATTTTACTTCTCTTCTTAATAACACTTCCAACTTTAGAGTCTTATTATTAATTGCAGCTATGTTTTGAAGACTTATAATACTAATAATAATAATATTAATAGATTTATATCCGACAGTCACAGGAGCATTTGTGTTTTATAATACCGTTGCAGTCTCCTCACTGCTCCGTCGTCGACGCGAACTGAGAACAGGTTTTCTTATCGCCGTCGCCACCCCGCTCCTGGCGGGGCCGCACGCGAAACCAGTCAGACACTTTGATTAGTGAGGGCCATGCAGATGGCGGACAAAATCGTTCATATTGACTCTCGGGAAGTCCTATGACAAACGCGGCGTGTTTATTTGTTTATATATTGCGCTTTTCGACAGTGTAGTCTTCACAGTAGTGTACTTTATTTAGATATTTTAATATATTGTCTGTTGTTGTGTCTGGTTTGAAAGACCACGTCTGTATGTATTTTATGCGCTCCACTGACTGGAGCTCATCGTCAGCTTTACCAGATCCCGTGAGTACCTGTCGCGGCTTCCTAGTGCGTCTTCTTCTGCCAGCTACCTGCCAGTCGTCGTTATTGGCGTCAGTGGTCTGTTCACCATACCATTTCTTTCCGCCGCCCTCACTTGTGTTTGTATTACTCGGGGATCGGATAGTTAGTGATTCGTCAATAGTGTCCGTTATAGTGGCTACAGTGTCAGTAGTGTGAGTTACGTTGTTTGTGTGTGACCTTGGCGGGCAGCATGTAGGCTTACCTTTTCCGGCGCTCATCTTTTTCGACGCTGGTCCATTTTTAGCCTTACCTACTGCAGCGGCCGCCGTTGTGTTAATTCGCGCTTGACGCTGCGGTCTCGGTATTGCTGCTGTTTGCTGTTTGGTCTTTACGGTTTATTATAGACCACATGACCAAGAACTTGCGGGCTCTTAGGTCTTTGGGTTTGCCCACTGATGGTTGGGATATGATTATTATTTTAGTAGTAGAAAAATTAGATTCAAAGACTCAGTTTAAATGGAAAGAGCATAAGAATTCGTTAGGTAAGATTGTAATACTTGAGGAGTTTTTCAATTTTTTTTAAAGTCGCGCAACGTAATCGAGACTATGTGTCGTAATAAGGTTACGTCTAAACACACCCCACAAGCAGAGCAGTCTAATACACGTCATGAAACACAAACGAAGGTTATGACAGTCTCTTCTAGTTCCTCTAAGGAACCATCTGCTCCATCTTCTCCGCTTTGTCTATGCTGTAAGGGTGCTCACCGCATTTATGATTGCTCTGTGTTCCTGGCTAAATCATCTAGTGATCGAATGGTTCTTATAAACACTCTGAAGTTGTGCCACAATTGCCTCAGGACCGGCCATCCTTCTCGCCGCTGTAGGCTCCCTCGTGTGTGTAAGGAGTATAAACAGCGTCACAACTATTTGCTTCATGAAGCTTTATTTAAAGCTGGCACTGATAGTGAAGGCCCTCAGGGTGAGGCCGTCATTTTGTCTGCTTTGTCGTCTTCAGAGGTACTGTTGTGTACGGCTGAAATAAACTTAATAAATCCCACTAATAATGTAAACATGACAGTGAGAGCGCTGCTGGACAGCGGGAGTCAGTCGTCTTTCGTCACAGAGCGCGTGAGGCTAACCCTGCATCTGATTCCTCAGCCTTCCAGTACTAGCGTCGTCGGGATCGGCAAAGCTCCACTGAAGATTATTTCTAAACGGTGTGCCGTTCATCTTCAGTCGAAGGTTAGCTCATTCAACGCTACTCTATCGTGCGTAATTCTACCGACTATTTTCGGTAAGATGCCTAAAGCCTCTTTTAGCATAAGGCACTTGAACTTACAAGGCTTCAGGTTGGCGGATCCTAATTTTAATAAGTCTTCTGTCGTTGACATGCTCATCAGTGCTGATCTGTTCTGGGATCTGGTAGGTTCCGAACAACATTCACTAGGAGAGAATAGTCCGGTATTAAGAAGTTCTACCTTAGGAAGTCTGGTAGCGGGTTCCATGTTTCCCAGGAAACAGCCCTCCACAGTGGAGGTGCACTGTCATTTGTCGCAAAATGATGCTATGTGTAATCTTAGGGATGAGTTGACAAGGTTTTGGGAGTTAGAAAACGACCCACACAAGGCGTTCTTGACTGAGGAAGAAAGTCTTTGCGAGCAGCACTTTCTCAGTAATACAGTTCATGAAGGTGACGGCCGTTTTTGCATGAGGCTCATGCTTCGAGCAGATAGGGATTGTTTAGGAGATTCCTTTCGTTTAGCTCGTAAAAGGTTTCTAAATCTTGAGGGGCACTTTAAACGACAGCCTCTACTCAAGGAGCTTTATTTTGAATATGCTTATTAGGGAATATGCTGAACTTGGGCATCTCTCGGAATATTGTGATGATCTCCCTCATGAAGTAAAATATTATTTACCTCACCATCCTGTAATTAGGCAAACCAGCGAATCTACTAAGTTGCGAGTCGTGTTCAATGCGTCCGCTTGTACTACTTCCGGTTTCTCTATGAATCATTTACAGATGACGGGACCGACTAGGAAAGGGGACTCCCTTGTCCGCACTTAGCCTCCCTTTTGGGCCATTGTGCGTGTGGAGTACTGGCTAGAGTAGCCAGCCTAACTCCGCCCAGAAGCGCAGAAGCTTACTGGGGGCTTCACAGGCTTCGCGGAGCGACCTCACTGTACCGAGGATTTGTGATCGTTGATAGGCTACTGCCTCTCATTCCAGTACTACGTGGGCGGCCGTTTCCTCGGCAGCAAAACATCCCCTGCAAAGGGGACTGTCCGTGACACCAATGGTGTATAGGTGCTTGTGGAGGGGGCAGTGGCCCGTTATAGTCCCCATTATTGTTCTTAGACTTGTTCTGTCTAGTTTTAGGAGACGTTTCGTGAGTCGTTTGTTTACTGATGGCATAACCACTTTTGACTGCTTGCAGTCGGTGGCTTGTGTCCATCTTTGGTTAGACGGGACCGACTATTCAAGACTCTCTATTTAACATCTTGGTTAGATTTCGCTTGCGTAAATATATTTTTACCGGTGATGTTGAGAAAATGTACCGCCAGATTAGGGTAGACGATAGGGATCGCAGTCTTCAATTGATTCTGTGGCGTGAGGACAAATCGCTGCCTCTTCGCACTCTTAAACTAAATACCGTTACTTACGGATTTTCAAGCGATAGCTTTCTTTCTACTCGATGCCTTTGGCAGTTAGGTGATGAGTGTGAGGATCCCGAAGGAGATAATCAAGAAGGATTTCTATGTAGATGATTTGGTTACTGGTACTCAGTCGGAGAGCGAGTTACTTGTCTTAAGGCAGTCTATAGCAGAAGTGCTCGCTAAAGGTTATTTTCACTTCAAAAAATATCGCTCTAATTTGTCTACAGCACTTCAATCTTGCTTAGGAGAGAGTTCTAATGATTCACTAGTGCTCAGCAACTCTACTTGCACGTTAGGTATCGGCTGGTTGCCCATTAAAGACGAGATTTATTTCCCTATCGAGGCAGCAACAACTAAATTTGTCACTAAAAGAACTATTTTGTCCTCTACTTTCAAGGTATTTGATCCTTTAGGTGTTCTGTCTCCTTGCACTATAAGGCCTAAAATGCTTATTCAGCAACTGTGGACACAGCCTAACCTTGGTTGGGACGATCCCGCTCCAGATAAACTTAAAGCGGAATGGCTTCAGTTTGCTAATGGCATGGAGAGTATTTCAAATTTAAAAATGAAAAGACATGTTTTAATAGATAACTTTATTTATATCGAATTGCATTGTTTTGGTGATGCTTCTCAGCGAGCAGTAGTATATTATTGGGCACTCTACCCCACATCGTTCGGCCTGAGGCCTCACTCTGCGAGGTATCGTTCCCAATAATATACTACTTTTACAACAGATGAAACGAACGCGATGGCATGCAATGCATCAGTCTGTTTAACGCTTTTATGGGTTTCCGTTCAACGATCTACGTTTTTCGATTAACGCTTCCCGTGCAAACGTGAAACAGACTCAGGCCTAACACTCAAATAGTGTTCATTGATTTTATGGGATCGAACCATAATAATTAACCAAATAGACTCATACACAACAAAGTAAACCTCATGAGGTTTTTATCAAATTGTACTTAATCAATGATCAACGCTATATAGAATCGAACCACAATAATTAACGCAACAGACTCATCTCATATCCAAAGTAAATTATCATCAAATAAAATCACTGTTCACCGCTAATGGGATCGAACCATAATATTCAGCGATACAGTGTCATAACACGACACGATACAGAAAAAAATAAAAATAAAAACAACACGATTACTGAAATATACGATATTTATTTATTTTTGTACTTATGAGCTAAACCTAGGTGGAGACCCTTCAAACACCTCGTCAAGGGACTCCACCAAGTTTTGAAGCTTACGGCACTGCATGCTGTCGTCGTCGGTCTGGAACTTGATGCGCACCAGCGCTTTCTTCCAAAGTTCCGTCGGCTCCGTTGTGCCGACGTCTCTGGTGGCGTAAACTTTTAAGTCCACATGATAGTGACCAACGGTGTTTGCTGTTCGCCGCTCCGTCCCGTTGGCCACTCTGTTCACGAAGTAAGACAGCACCGCTGATGTTGATGATGCTGAATCAGAGTCTGCCGTTCGACGACTGACTCCGAACACATCGGAAGTCTTTGGGGTATTACTTCTGAAACAATAAATATTTAATTACCTTGAGGATTGTTAAATCACATTGTTGACGGCGTCATATAGACGGTCGTCCGTCATCAACATGTTATAATATTAAGCTATACCTGTGCCTATACCTAATATAAGTACTCCTGACCAAGTCAACCTCATCTGCTAGTCGATACACCTGTTGATTGACAATCGAGGCTGTGATGCAGGACCCCTTCTCGAAGTTGAGAGTACATCGTCAACCGACAGTCGCTCTCACAAAAGTTAACAACGGTGCAATGCTAAGATAATACACAAAATTATTTAGTTAAAAACCAAGTCAATTACCTCTTAGTAGCCGAAGGTTTTTTTGTAGCTTGTTTGCGTTTCTTGCTACTCTTTAATGTATTAGTAGTTGAGCTGTGAAGCGGATGGTCAAATTCTGAGTCAGACCTGAAACATTTAAATAAAACAAGACTGTTAGATAAGCTCCTCTAGACAAGCGACAATAAATTTTGTAGCATATTGTAGAATACGTTGATCAATGTATGGAATTGACAAGCGTTGACGACTGTCATAAATGTCAAAAATACGCGTCAAGTCAATTCCGTACATTTATCAATCTATTCTACAATACGCCAGTCCAGTACTAGGAGGGTGTAGTAAGCCTTCTCGTAGAGCGATACCTATGCTTGAGCCCCTCCGTAAGTAGCGGCATCGCCATGAAACTAATTACTACACCACGATGGCAAAACAAAGTAGTGTGCTGCATGCCCATACCGGAGGAAATCATGATCGCTTCCGAGAGCAATAACGATAGCAGGAGCATGTGTATGGAAGGAAGCTATTTAAAGCTCGGTCCCCTGCGACAGCGATTTGATTCGATAGTAATTCGTGGGCAATGTTTAAAATCAACGTTTATACGTAAATCGCTGCTTTACGTACATACGCTGATTTTAACTTCACCGAGAAGTTGCTATCGATTCAAGTCGCTGTCGTACGGACCGAGCTCGCTGGATAGCTATCTAAAATAGGTACACCCACACACAAACCAAAACAAAGAAACAAATCATAGAAAATAGTAATAAATAAATTTGTTTAATACTCACATTTTAGACGAAAGTCTCGGGAGACTGTTTCTCACTAGGTAAGTAGGTAGGTACTGTTACGGTTATACCGACGCTGATTACTTCTGAGTGATGTATAAAATGTTGACAAAACCAAGTAAATTATATACCGTATTACGAGTATTATGCGGATATATTATAAATAACCTTACAAAATTAGCAAATAACGATAAACTGACATTTCTTTTTGTAAGTATTATATTAATTGAAACGCACCCATTGATTTGCACGTGCCCTAAGTCAGCATAATCGGAAGCGTGCAATTTTGTTAATGCTTCATAAATACTTAGGGCTGACACACTAGTAACACGTAATTTGCATACATTGATAATTACATTAAGTACCATAATGCGAATGCATATCAACCCTATCGAAAATTGATGATATCGAAAATTGATGAATTGATTATTGTGAAAAATTTAATGCTGTTTCGAAACAAAATAATTATTCAAATTACATGTATTCATTTACACAGAATAAGCACTAGGTTTCACACGAGAAACAAATTTAATATTAAATTACATATTTTTTCTAAAAAAAAAAAAAATTGACTATTAAATTAACGTATTGTGTGAGTTTAAAAAATACTCCATTTGATTGGAAATTAAAACATATACAGGTAATTTTTCACATTTTTTAATCTAAAATATTTTTTTATTTTTCTATATTATGGATCATAATTTTTTTTTCGATTTTTAGGAGTGTTATTACACTAAGCTGCGAAGGAAGTGTCGATGCTTTTATTAAATAGCAAACGCTAGTAATAGATCTTTGAAGATTATCTGCGCACATCTAAAGTATACATTTTCAGGTATTTTATGTTTTAAGTCATTATTTTATTTCTAAAGTTAATTAGTATTTTATTTTTATTCATGTAATGAATATTATGTATAGTGCTTAGTAAATTGTTTGGGAACATTTATTTATGATATTTTTTTTATTTTTTTTTAGGATTCGCATCAAGGTCCAAAGCAAATACAAGAGATCTGATACAAGGGCACTTACTGAAGATATCACCAAACGTCTGGGTAGGTTATTTTTTTTTCTTTTATATTTTATTCTACCATATTTTAAAAATGATTTAGTATAATGTGAAATTAAATAATAAATAGGATGTGATATAAATAATTTTTTTCTTTTTTAGATCCGCAACAATCCGAAGCAAGTATCTACTTCAAACGTTCAAAGTAACCAGCGTGTATCTGTTTACCATTATATATTATTTTATAATTGTAAGATTTATGTATTACACTTATTCTAAGAATTATTGTTGACTTGAGCCACGCAGCTGGAGGCTGTTTGTAAGTAGATACTTTTAATCTAAATTTACTCTCGATCTTATACAATATACTTAGGTACTTCAAAATGCCTCACTGTACGGGTTGTAAATTGTTCGTAGCTAATCGTCAATGGGCTGGGCATTTACGAAGTAATGCTCATAAAAATAATAGCGCGATCACGATGACTGATAACGTTCAGATGATTAAGTCTTCTTTTAAAGAGCGAATCGTAAGCTATCGGATCATTGCAACTAACGGACAAATACATAATTTCCCAGATATTTTTCTTTATGCCATTAGAGATCAAGTTAAAAATTTAATAGATCAAACGTTAAAAAAACACACATCGATCAAGATCAATTTTGAACAGTTTTCTTTTTTTGTTATATACAAAAGTGATCAACAGGAGTTGAAATCATTTGCTACAAAAAACTATATCATACATTTGCACCATGATTTTGATTTGAATTATAAGACAGCAGTGGAGTTTCTCAAAAACAAAATTGAAGGTTTTCAAGAAAAAGACAGTGGCTGGGCATTTTTGTCTAATTCTCATATAGAAATAAACATTAATAAATACCAACCTTTGGGTGGTTCTAGATTTATCTCGTTACCAAAAAATATAGCAAATAAAAAAGCATGTCTAAATATTATGAACAAAGATAATTATTGTTTTTTATGGAGCATAGTCGCGGCATTGTATCCTGCCAGGAAACATTCTGAAAGAGTTACATCATATCCTCATTTTCGAAATGTTTTGAATATAAAAGATTTATCATTTCCAATTGCGTTATCCGATATAGCTATATTTGAGAAAAATAACCCATCCTTAAATATATTTGTTTATGGGTTAAGAAATAACAAAACAATAATTGGTCCTTTGTATACTACAAGGAATATAAAATCAAAAAGCGTTCATCTTTTATTTTTAGAAAACAGCACGCATTCTCATTTTTGTCTTATCAAAGATTTACCGCGTTTAGTTCGAAAACAATTGACTAAACATCATGGAAAACTATACTTCTGTGAAACATGCTTATTATTTTTTAGAACTTTAATTGAATTCGAAAATCATCTGTGTGGAGGGGTGGTTACAGTTCTGCCGGATGAAGGTTCTGTCTTAAAATTTAAAAATTACGAGAGAAAACAAGATATTCCCTTTGTGATATATGCAGATTTTGAAACATTACTCAACCCGATTTCCGGCGAGAAATTAGAAAGTGCTAAAACATCATGTTTACAACGACACGTTCCAGTAGCATTCGCATATAATATAGTGTCAGCATTTTCTACTACAGTAGAAGGCTATAGAAGTTACCGGGGTCAAAATTGTGTTTCTAAATTTATCGATTTCTTAATAAAGGATGTGACCGCAATTCATAAAATTCTTACTAAATCTGAAACTATGATATTTACAGATAAAGATGCGTTAGATTTTAAACATGCGACAATATGTCACATATGTGGAAATATGTTATGGAATACAACTTAGAAATACTGTGCGTACCTGAGCACCACAATGAACATCTACCTAATCTACTCCAGCAATGTGCTAAAGTGATAGGTTACAATTTGAAAGAAGATACTATAATAAAGTGCACTAGAGTTGCTAAGCTAAACAAGGAAAGTAAGCAACCTCGCACTATTGTGGTAAAATTCAGCAGTATTAGGAACCGGGATGAGTTCTATTCGGCGGTGCACAGATATAATAAATCGAACCCTACAAATAAACTTAATACCTCATTGCTGGGGATTGGAGGTGAAATAGCACCTGTGTACGTGTCAGAGCACTTGTCTCCGTCCAATAAGGCGCTACATGCTGCAGCGCGTACAAAGGCTAGAGCGCTTGGCTATAAATACGTCTGGGTTAAAAATGGACGCATATACGTAAGAAAAGAGCAAGATACAAAATTTTTATTAATTAAAAACGAAAATAGTCTTAACTTGATATCTTAGTGTTAGCTATGCTTAGGATCTAGATCTTATTTTATTTTTTTCATGAGTAGTTTGCTTGGTTTCTCTAAAATTAAAATGTATTTATCAATATATTACCAGAATATTAGAGGAATGAGAACTAAAATAGTTGATATTTATAACACTGTACTATGTAATAATTTTGATATCATTTGCTTGTGTGAAGCTTGGCTTGATGAAAGTTTTTTGTCTTCAGAATTGTTCGATGATAGATATTGTGTTTTGCGTAGAGACCGAGATCCTGCATTTTGTGCTAGGTATGATAAGGATTATGGTGGGGGTGTACTGGTCGCTTATTTGAAGAGGTATCAAGTATCAGTAAGGAGCGAGTGGTTATCCAAAGATTTGGAAGATATATGGGTACAAGTAAAAATAAGCGGATCTCCTATTATAAATTTAGGTATAGTTTACATACCGGGCTATATATCTTTAAATGCTGTCTGTGATTTCGTCAATAAATGCAATGACATATTCAGTAATTTTTCGAATCAGTTGACATGTGTTATGGGAGACTTCAACCTGCCGCATGTGGCCTGGTCAGCTGAAACAGGTACACCTCAAAACTATGACTCTGAGAAATCCAAAGCCGTGTATGATCTTTTTCAGTGTACCACTGTACGTCAGCTCAATCATACAGTCAACCAGAATGGACGAATATTGGACTTAGCTATTACGGACCATCCAGATTCCTTTACCTTAACACCTACGCTACCCATAAGTCGACTTGACTCGCATCACCCAACATTTGAACTCCTTCTACAAACCGCTACTGAAACATTGTCTCATAGCAGTTCAATACAAAAATTGTGTTACCGTAGAACTGACTATGACGGTTGTAAAACGGACATAGATCAGGTTCAGTGGGCGATGCATGCAGATATTTTGGAGTGTGAGGAATTCGTAAAATTTTTCTACAACACAATTTACGCTATAATAGAGAAACACACCCCAACAACAAAAGTGTCTAACTGCAACTATCCGGTCTGGTTTTCTAGCAATCTGAAAGGATTGCTCAAAAGTAAAAATAGAGCTCATACTAAATTCAAGCGCTATAAAAATCCCAGAGACTACGACATGTTTACAATGCTGAGAGCTAGAGCCAAGACTGTCACTTTTCAGTGTTTTAGAGACTACATTGAGCGCATTGAAGATGATCTTAAGTTCAACATAAAAGCGTTTTGGCGCTACACAAAAAACAAACGTGTTACCAATAATATTCCCAGTAGTGTATATTATCAAGATATGGTAGGAGAAACAGGAGACGAAATTGTCAACCTATTTGCAGGTTACTTTTCGTCGGTCTATAGTGAGGCTCCATCCAATACGTATCATCCTGATTTTCGGACCTCTAATTGCGTTATTGGAAATTTATATGTAGAAAAAAGTACTCTCCTAAAAAAACTACAGAATGTTGATCTCTCCAAAAATGGTGGTTTTGATAATATTCCACCTATTTTCATTCGGCTTTGTGCAACCAGTCTTGTAACTCCACTACATATGATATTTAATAAGTCTATGAATGAGGGCACATTCCCAAGTTTGTGGAAAATCGCCAAAGTAACACCAATACATAAATCTGGCGACAAGGGCGACATTACCAACTACAGACCTATATGTATACTAAACTGGTTTGCAAAAATATTTGAGGGCTTTATTTATACTCATATTTATAATCATCTTAAGCATGTACTGAGTCCTCGGCAGCACGGTTTTATGACCGGCAGGTCGACAAGCTCTAACCTTCTGTGCTATACCAATTATATATGTGACGCCTTCAACGATAAACAACAGGTGGATTCTTTATTTCTGCCGTCAAGTGCACATCTTTACTAAAGAGCTCTGTGTTATTATTTCGTTTTTAAAATAGCTACGTACATTAAAATGAAAATATTTTAGTGAAATTTAAGAGAAATAAAGTGATAAACCAGCCAAAGTGTTATTAGGTTTCTTAGTTATACAGTGTCTAAATGAAAAGAAAATATAAAAATCAAACCCACATATAAAAATATTTTGCTTAAGCTACTGCTAAACACATAACATATCTAATAAAAATAAACAAGTCACATACACAACACAACCAGTGACAAGGAAAAGTGTTATACCCAAACTATCACATTTTAAATAACGAAAGTCGTAATGTTATAAAGTCTAAATCTAAATCTATCACAATACCAACAACCTGAACCTTTATAAAGAGTGAACTATTATCGTATTAGTGAATAATAATTACGAATGAACTGTGAAATAGTGCTAAAAAGTATCCACTATATGAAAAACTTTTTATATTTTTTTTTTTTTACTAAGTTCTGTGAGTAAGACGTAAAAACCTTTTGTACTTGTGCAAAAAAATCCAAATGCATGAGTCATACTAACTCACAGTACTTGTATTACGGTTTATTACGGATGCACTTTTAACGATTAACATAGTAGTCACGGTGGTCTGACCAGTAGACACGGCGACTTGTAATCATTGAGGCAGGAGTTCCGAACCTAGCGCTCGTCGAACTTTTTGAGATATTTGTAAGTTCAAAGTAAACTATGAATTTCTTTGAAAATATCACCTTACGTAGAACACGAACAAAATCATCATCAGAGACAGATGGAACAGGTAGTACCGACAACACAATACAAGATGGCAGCACAACTAGTTTACCTGACATATCCGATGACGAAAACGAGGAGATACTAGACTTACGACAACAAATACAAAAATTGAGTTCGGAGCTAAATGCGGCGCGCGAAGAAATAAACCAGCTATCCAATGAAAACACTGATCTCAAAATGACAGTTTCAAAACTAGAGAGAAAAAATAATGAGTTAGAACATAAAGTAGCATCGCAGAAGCCAATCACAAACATAACACCTACTATTAACCCTGACACATCGATTGCAATAAATCCTCAACAAAAAACAGCAAAACAAAACGTGGATGATAAAATTATACCTCCTCAAACGGAAGGCGAATTCATAACAAAACATTTGAAACAAAAAATGTGTATTATAAGCAGCAATAAACTAAATAAAGTATTAAAAATTGCACAAAATACCTTTCCAAGTATCGACATTTGTCATTATCTCTCTCCAAATCAGGGTATTTTAAATTTACTTAGTAGTCTTCAAACAAAGCTCAAGAATTTCACCATGAATGATTATTGTATAATTATGATTGGACAAGAAGATTTTCTGAGGAGTTGTAATTATAGTGACATAATTTTTAGGATTAGGAATGCACTTGCTGACATAAAATATACTAATATTATACTTTGTCTACCCACATATAAATTTAGCTACTATAGTACAATGTATAACTGGCGGGTAGACAGTTTTTCTACTCTTCTATGTCGTGATGTAAACATTCATAAATATGCCACATTATTTGACTCTAACTTAAACTTGACTTGTGACTATAATATGTTCTCAAAATATAATAGCATGATAAACAATAATGGTATGAAAAATATTTTTGACAATCTTAGATACTATGTACACATCTCTTGTCCAAATGATTTTATACGTGATAAGTGTGATAACAATATAAGTGAATGTGGATCGTCAGTTGCAAATAGTGATGTGTTTTTTCGTTAGTAAGTCATTGTATGTACTGCATCAGAACATTGCGGGTCTGATAAATAAAGCGGATGCTTTGATGGTCTGCTTAGATGAATTAGCAGATAAGCATAAGATTGTGGATGTTATATGTATAACTGAGCATTTTATAGTAGCGGACGATGAATCACATCTTCATATCCCAAACTATTGCTTAGCTGCTTCCTTCTGTAGAACAAACAGAAGAAGGGGTGGATCATGCATATTGGTAAAAACGGGCATCTTATGGCGTGTAATCGATGGTATCGAACAATTGTCTATCAGTGGCATTTTCGAATGTAGCGGAATAGTGTTAACTCAGTATAATATAGCTGTTATCTGTATTTACAGAATACCACAAAATAGGAATGGTACACAATTACTAAATATATTTTTCCAGAAGTTAGACCAAGTATTATCAATTGTGACGAGAAAAAAATATTCAAACATTATAGTGACAGGAGATTTTAACATTGACATTATGAAAAACAATACTATTACTTTGGACTTTAAGTGTTCATTACTAAACTTTAACCTAAAATTAGCCATAGAACAACCAACAAGGCTAATAAGCCAAACTTGTTTAGACAATTTTGCACATGATTTTAAAGAACTATGCTCCGCCGAGATATTAAAGCTTGAATTATCAGATCACACAGCACAACTTCTGACATGTCCAGTTAACAAACAATGTATTTTAAAGCACTGGTACACGAGAAAGCGTAACTTTGCGTCTGAAAATATCCTGAATTTTCAGAAACATATCGAAAGCTTATCATTTTCAGATATCTATAACACAGAAGATTGTAACGTTGCGTATAATATATTTATAGAGCAGTTTAGTCTAATCTACAAACTATGTTTTCCACTAAAGCTTGTCAAAATCAAAGTTTACAAGCGACCGACTTGGATATCACGAGGTATCAAATTATGCAGTAAAAAAAAGAGAGAACTATTATGGACGTATAGGAAAAAACCTACTTCTAGTAATAAGGATCGCTATGTAAATTATACAAAATTATTTAAAAAGATTATATTGTTGACTAAGCGGGCACAAAACATTAATAAAATAAATACCTCAGAAAACAAAAGTAAAACAATATGGAGCATAATAAATAGCACAAAACTGAGTACGCCTAGAGAATCCATCCAAAAAATACGAATAAATAATGAAACAATAGTAGATCCTAAATTAATTGCTTCTAAATTTAACGACTATTTTATAGATAAGGTTAGTCCACTCACAGATTCTGCTAGCAAAGCCACTTCAGGTATGAATAAAATGAAAGACTCAATGTTTATGGCACCCAGCGTACCCCATGACATCCTAACAATTATTAAAAATTTGAAAAACACCAATAGTGTGGGCTATGATGACATTTCTACAAGGATAGTAAAATCTGTTGCACCTCTAATCTCCGGTCACTTAAGCCAAATTATTAATTTATGCATATGTTCGGGCAGTTTCCCTAAACAGCTGAAAATGTCTATAGTGAAACCAATTTTAAAAAAGGGAAATCGAGATTTGATGGAAAATTATAGACCTATTGCACTCCTTTCTGTATTCTCCAAAATAGTTGAAAAATACATATATAAGGAACTGTATGGTTACCTTGAAACAAATAAAATCATCTGTAACGAACAAAAGGGCTTTCGCAAGAACATAACAATAAATATGGCCATTTACGATTTTTTACAAAAAACAATACCTAATGTTGATGTAAGGAATCCAGTATCTACAATATACTGTGATATGACCGCGGCATTCGATCATGTCAAACATTCTATATTAGAAGACAAGCTCGCATGCTGTGGTATAAGAGGTAACATACAAAATATGATAGTTTCGTACCTAACGAATAGAAAACAAGTAACCGCCATATCGAGGATTGACTTGAACACAAAACATGAGATAACTTCAATGTCCAGATCGCGTAAAGTGACCTACGGATTACCACAAGGCAGCGTCCTTGGTCCTTTACTTTTTAATTTATATATTAACGACTTACCTAATGCAATAAGCCAACCCATGACACTATTCGCTGATGACAGTTCAATTACAGTGTCTTCAACAACGCACAGTTGTTACGAGGATGATATAAATAATTCTTTGTCTGGAGTTATAAAATGGCTAAATCATAACAACCTGAAAATTAATCTGAGTAAAACCCACATAATGCATTTTAGTCAGCGACAACCCCAAACAAATCAAATTAATGTTAGATATGAAGGAAATGAACTACATCAAGTCGATACTACTAAGTTTCTGGGTATAACTATCGACAGTAAGCTTAATTGGAAGGCTCATATAGAACAATTGTGTAAAAAGATTAGTAGTCGTTCGTATGCACTCTATAAACTTTCTCCCACTGTAAGTACATCGGCGTTGTTAACAGCTTACCACGGTTCAGTTGCATCGCTACTTAGGTATGGCATAATTTTTTGGGGTAATTCAACCCTTAAAGATCAAATTTTCAAACAGCAAAAGCGGTGCATTAGAGCTATGTTTGGACTAAGGGTGACCGATAGTTGTAGACCATATTTTATTAAATACAACATCCTAACCTTACCATCACTGTATATTTATGAAACAGTGTTATTTGTCAAACGTAATCCACATCTATTTCCCCGACTATCCGACAACGTCATCCGCAGTCGTCGTGACGAGTATAGATTGTGCATGCGTGGCGCTAGAACAGCACTCATGGGGAACAGTATATTGTGTATGGCACCAAAAATATTCAACAAAATTCCAAATAGCTACAAAGACATGAATACAGATATGTTTAAGCATAAAATAAAAACGCTACTAATTCGAAAGTGCTACTATACAATAAGAGATTATATTAATGATCAGGACGTATATTGATTAAATTTTGTTTTTATTAACACTTAATTGACATACAGCACTTTGACATACTTAAATAATTATAAGATTTTGACATCAATCTGTTTCTGATTTGTAATAATATCTCTCTGACTAATATATTTCTTTATGCTGACATTAAACGAATTAATTATATTCTTTATTGATAAATAATGATAAATTTAATCTTGATACGAATTGAGTAACCTATAATTGTCAAATAACCAAAAATTATATAATTATTAAAGGATCATTATAGAATATTATATTTCTCGTGCTCATACATGAAGTTCACGAATACTCATATTTGTACGTCTACATTGACAGAACGTGTTGAAACTCGCAATGCATTGTAATATACTTTGTAACATCATCTGTACACATGTTTCTACAAATAAATTTATCTTTATCTTTATCTTTATCTTTATCTTTCTCAAAAGCGTTTGACCGTGTGGATCATTACATATTGCTCGCGAAGGCCCAGCATCTCGGGATACATGGAGATCTGTACAGGTGGCTCACATCGTACTTGTCAAATCGCAGTCAGATTGTTACGGTTAGCGGATATGAATCTGTCCCATTCTTGGCGACGTCAGGCGTGCCCCAAGGCTCGAATCTGGGCCCATTACTATTCCTACTATTCGTCAACGATTTGCTTGGTAAGATTAATTGTGAATGTTTAGCGTATGCTGACGATATCAAGATTTTTAAAAGAATCTCTAACCACCAAGACTGTGAGAGTCTACAGGCTGATATGGACACTATTGTGCAATGGTGTGATGAGAATTCTATGTCATTAAACACAAATAAATGTCAGGTCATCACATTTACAAAAAAAAGAAATGTATTTATTTACAACTATAATATTAAAGGAATTATTATTAACCGAGTTAAAATGGTACGTGACCTAGGTATAATCTTTGACACTGAAATGTCTTTCAGGGCACATTATGAGCACATCTGCAGCAAAGCTAATCGTATGCTTTCATTTCTGCTGCGTAATTCAAAACCTTTCAAGTACGCTGAGTCCTTAATCACCCTGTATTGTACCTTAGTGAGAAGTATTACTGAATACTGCGCTTCCGTTTGGGCACCAATATATGCAGTTCATATTAATAAAATTGAAGCAATCCAAAAGCGCTTCGTCAGGGCTCTGTGTACAAAATATGGCATTAGACGTAAAATACCCGTATATGAAGACAGGCTTAAAACCTTTGAGTTAATGAGTTTGGAGGAGAGGAGGAGGATGGGCGATTTGTGTACTCTATACAGGATCGTGAATGGCTTGCTGGATTGTAATCTTGTCACCTACGTAAGCTTTAAAGTGCCTGCATTCCGCAGCTATTTGTTATACCGTTGTGCAAAAACAATGTTTCACAGAATAACCCACTCCATAGAATGTGTAGTATATATAATAGGGTTTGTACTCAACTTGATATCTTCTATGATAGCTTCAGTACTTTTAAAAAACATCTGTAATGTTAGCGTTTTGTTTTGTTTATATATTTTTTCTGTTGAAGATTTGTGTCAATGTAGCCAACCAACCTACGGTATAATTTGATTGTGTGTATGTTTACATATGTATATACCACTGGCTTAACAAAGTTGTTTAACATTTGAACGTTGTGTACAAATATAATTGGATTTCAGGTTTAAAAAGTGTACTTGAAGATGTTATATTGAATTATGTAATCTGTTATCTGTTTTTGTACCTAATAAAATAAAATAAATAAAAATAAAAAAATAATAAGGTTAGAGACCACTGTCATATTTCAGGAAAATATCGCGGCGCAGCTCATTCAATTTGTAATCTGCAATATAAAATACCTAAGTTTATTCCCATATTTTTTCATAATTTGTCTGGATTTTGCCATTTATTTATTAAAAAATTAGGAGAAATTCCCGGTCACATTAAAATAACAGCTAAAACTAAGGAAAAATATATTACTTTTACAAAATTTATTCCTATTTCAAAAAATGAGTATATACAATTAAGATTTTTGGACTCCTTTAACTTTTTAGGAACAAGTTTAGACAAACTCGCTAAAACAATGAGAGTAGAAGATTTTATAAATCTCCGCTATCAATATCCTGATGAAAGACAATTCAGTTTACTTACAAGAAAAGGAGTATATCCGTATGATTATATGTCGGATTGGAAATTTTATGAGGAAAAATCGTTACCACCTAAATCTTGTTTTCATAACTCATTGACCAATGATGACATCAGCGATGAAGATTATTTTCACGCTCAAACTGTTTGGAAAGAATTCAATATTAACAATTTAGGCGAATATACAGACCTGTATCTGAAAACTGATGTACTATTATTAACGGATATATTTCAAAATTTTCGAAAAACTTGTAAACAACATTATAGTCTGGACCCCGCGTTTTACGTTACTGCTCCTAGTTTGTCATTCGACGCAATGTTGCTTAAAACAAATGTTCAGTTAGAGCTCATATCAGATTTATCTATTATTCGTATGATTCAAAATGGTATACGAGGCGGTATGTGTATGTGTTCCCATCGATATGCAAAAGCCAATCATAAATATATGCAAGATTATGATTCTTCGAAACCTGAGTGCTTTATAGTATATCTAGACTGTAATAATCTTTATGGGTAAAGCATGTGTTAGTATTTACCTTATTTTAGTTTTCGATTTTTAAGCCAAAATGATATAGATAATTTACATATTAGAGACATTGAGGATGACGCCGAATGGGGTTTCATATTAGAAGTTGATCTCTTTTATCCTAATCATTTGCACTCTCTCCATAACGATTTACCTTTTTGTCCCGAGAAATGTCTACCTCCGGGAGATAAAACAAAAAAACTAGTAGCTAATTTATATAACAAGTATGGATACGTCATTCATTATATTCATTTAAAAAAATGTTTAGATCATGGTTTAGTATTACGCAAAATACATAGAGTTATAACTTTCAGACAAAGTCCATATTTGAAATAATATATAGATTTGAATACACAATTAAGACAAAAGGCAAAAAGTTCTTTTGAACAAGACTTTTTTAAGCTATTAAACAACAGCGTCTTTGGTAAGACACTAGAAAATACTAAGAATCGAGTAGATGTTCATTTAGTTAATAGATGGTCTGATAATTATAATCGTACAAAAAAAAATATATCCGCTGAGAGACTTGTAGCTAGCTCATATTACCATAGCGCATCTATTCTGACTGAAAATTTAGTTGCAATACAAATGAAAGCCGATCAAATTATTTTAAATAAACCTATTTATATTGGTTTCACTGTATTAGAACTTTCTAAGTCTCATATGTACGATTTTCATTACAACACCGTGAAACCTTTTTACAAAGATCAAGTGAAGTTGTGTTATACAGATACAGATTCTTTTATCTATAAAATCTACACTAATGACTTTTATCAAGATTTAAAATATGTATTTTTACACTACTTTGATAGCAGTAATTATGATGCGAAAAATCAATACAATATTCCAATAAAGAACAAAAAAGTTCCTGGTCTGTTTAAGGATGAAATGGGAGGTCAATACATTTGTGAGTTTGTGGGTTTGAGATCTAAACTTTATTATTTAAGAACTCCCGATAAAGTTATCAAAAAGGCAAAAGGCGTGAAATCTTGTTTAGTCAGAGGGATTAGTATGAACGAGTATAAAGATGTTTTGTTTAAAGATATTGTTATTCGTAAAAAAAACATTATATTTAAATCGATCAAGCACGAAATTTTTACTCAGAGTGTTGACAAAATAGCCTTGTCCAATAATGATGACAAGCGTTCACTCTCTGTAGATAAAATATCAACTAGAGCCTGGGGTCATTCATATATTTTTAAAAATAATTAATTAAAATAGCAGCCCTCCATCACACATAACACACAACTTTTGCTATAAACGTAGTAACGTTGGTGTGACTCTCTCATGTTAGTAGGAACGAGTCCTAAAATATTGCATAGTCCTGTAGTAAATTTAGATTAATTATACACTTATACACTGTATTATATTACTTATACACTGTAACGTCAAATCTATATTGATTTTATTATTATGTAGTATCTAGTAGTTACTGTTCGTAGATCAGCTCAGATACTTAAAAATGAATGTATTTGATTCATCCTATGTATACACTAAATGCATTAACCACGTGACAACATAATCTCCATAGCGTTATTTTTGTTGTATTCAAAGTTCTTTTGCTTGTTATAATAACCCTATTATGAGTTTGTAGAATTCGGCTTCTCCGGGAGCGACTTTATTTGTTAATAATCGGGTAGAGTATAGCAGGTTGGGTGTGGCCGTAGATAAGCTAAGGGATATAATATACAACTGGTTTACTTCAGATTACGCATGGTTAAATGTAAAGATAATTTTTGAAATTCAGGTTATTCACCTCTGTCGTACCTTTCAATGACAAAACAACAGCTTAATATGAAGTATTACGTAATATAAATGATGTATTTGCATGATATTGATACCTATGTAACCGAATGCTGCCACTGCAGTTATAATACCGAACGATGGTCTAGTGGTAAATAATTTACACTTTGCAATCGAAAGTATGTAACTTCAAATCTATATTGATTTTATTATTATGTAGTATCTAGTAGTTACTGTTCGTAGATCAGCTCAGATACTTAAAATGAATGTATTTGATTTATCCTGTGTATACACTAAACACAAAGTCAACGTGACGCCATTACTAACGATTAGGATATTTTGATAGTTGAAACTTACTTATGTCAAGTTTATACTAAAAAGAGTTAAAAATGTTAAACATTTATTATGTATTAATAGTATATGTACCTATCTGAACAGCGCTAATGCTTATTTGTTCAAATAAATTTTATGAATATATAAATATCTATGTTATCAATTTGTTTTGTTTTATTTCATAATAAAATTGAAACTAAATTATATGAGAGCACAATCATCACAGTTGTTGGTTAAGTTTACCCTTATTTCCTCATATTTCCTATTATTGTCATTTTTATAAGAACTACGGAGAAACACATCTAAATAGCAATTTAATACAACATTTACGTAAAGGTAAGTGATGCAATTCAGTGGGTATGTGTGTCTGTGTAAGTGCTAGCTAAGCATGACCTAAATGAATTTCGTATAAATACATACAACACTAAAAAGTAATAACTTAATTAGTATTTGTTTTATCAGAGCAAGTCGTTAAATTTATTTTAATCTTCAAACAAAAATCTTAGTGCATCATACATCATGTCAGCGTAAGTAAATAATAAATATCTCTACACCATTTTTAGTAATATCATTATTCTATTTTAAGATATATTTTTTGTACTTACCACATACACATTATGTACATATGATAAAATACAACAGTTTTGATAATATCTGTAAAATTGTTTCACTTTTCGGAGTCCGATCATATTATCTTCAGCCAATACGCACAAGATCCTAACGAGGACTACAACGAGATGCTACGACAAGCAGCAACAGAGCAACAAGCAGCAGCCGCTAAAAGCAGTGCTAAGAACCGCTCAAAGCGTCGAAGGGACGCCAAGAAAAAACAAATCAATCAGTCCTTCGTCATGAGCAAGGCTCATAGGCGAGGGATTAAATTGATTAAAATATCGGTCATTGACCTATGCAATAACACTCAGAACAGTGACAGTGATAGTGATAGTGATAATGTTATAATAAGTGTGCAATATATTGTGAAAGACGCGTTGGATTCTGTAATGGACGAAACAGAGTGTTTGGTAAAAAAAATTTCAAAAACATTAAAGTGATCTATGACTTTATTAGTTGTTACCTACTTAAATAATTAAGCTAGTTATTATTATTATTTTGTAAATATTTAGGGATATACTTATAACATAGTTGTTAGGGTTATGATTTTAAGATAGTTAAGCTTAATTTATCCCTTAATCGGGCAAAGGGAACTATTTTCCCACCTCCTCAATCTAGTTAAATGCCCAAATATTTTTGTAATGGCAACATTTTATCGGTAGATTATTACACAAATATAATTTTAGATAACTACAAAATTATTTTTTTGGCAGCACCGTCTTTTTAACTGTCAATTGTCAAAGTCAGAGTCAAATAAATGTCACTTTTGAAAAATTGTGCGGTTTTTACGTAGTGGAGACATAAATCTGCAAAGTTTCTTCAAATAAGATTCTGGTAAGTAGATATTTGATTCATTATGTACTACTTTATTATATATTGCGTAGCTTTGTTATGATTTTCAACGCAGAAATGTAGTATTTGTGTGGTTTTTATTCATTTGAAATATGTCCTTGCAAGTGGGAAAATAGTTCCCTTTGTCCGTTACCGAACTCCATTTTGCTTATGTATATATAAAAAGTGGGGATTTATTTTTGTCAACTTTTTTAGTTTGGTCAATTTATTTAGTTTATTTTTAAATGTGGGTTTCAATAGTTTTAGATTATTTGCTTATCTATATATAAAAATGGGGACTTAGTTTTGTCATTTTAAAATGTGGGTTTCAATTGTTTTAGGTCATGTCTTTTAAAAAAAGCAAAATGAATGATAAGGCGCTTGAAAAGACATTAGAAAATCTTTCTGATTTATCGGACATCGATACTGATGATGACGATATTTATGATGATTGCCTGATAAGTCCAACGGATTCATTTTTCCGTATAAACTCAGAAGACGTAGTTGAAAGACGTTTAGAGGAAATATTTGGTAAACAAAGTTTAGATCCCATCTCAAATGATACTCCAAATAAAATGAAGCTACCTACATCCTCACTTATAGAAATTTTACAAGGGCCTTCCACATCCAGCCAAATTACTTCACCACTGCATGCTACGGCTTCTCTGCCTTTACCAACTAGTCCACCAAGTACAGTTTCTGTGCCACCACCGCTTTGCTTTGCCACAGCATCGTTGCTTCTATCGAATGAACAAACGGGTCCGGTTCCTAACGATCAACTAACACCTGCTAGACCCGCCATCAGAATTGAGAGAATAGAAAGGCTCAACAATATTCCTCGTGAGTGGAAAATTGAAGATCAAATTCATAGCATTCCAGACTTTTCAAATAAAATTAAACCCCATTCAATCTATACTCACAAAACTCAACCTATACAAATATTTAAAAATTTCTTTCCGAGACATCTTATAGCCAAAATTACCGAACAGACCAATAAATATGCACACCAACAATCGAGCAGAAACTGGTCTGACGTAACAGACGACGATATGAGCGCTTATTTAGGTATACTTATTATGATGGGACTTAATCCATTACCTAATGTAGAATATTACTGGTCGACAGATCCATTCTATAATAACCCCGAGATATCTAGAATTTTTACACTAAAACGATTCAAGAAAATAACTGAAAATTTACATTTAAATGACAACTCTCTAGCGCCTCTCAGAAATTCTCCGAACTTTGACAAACTATACAAGCTAAGACCATTTATAGATGAATTAAATGACATTTTTCAAAAAGAAATGGCCAACTCGAGTGTTCAGTCCATAGACGAAAGTATGGTGAACTTTAAGGGGCGATGTTCTTTAAAACAGTATATGCCGAAAAAACCCATTAAGCGCGGATTCAAGGTGTGGGCTAGATGTGACGCAGAAACTGGATACCTTTACCAATTTGAGGTGTATACCGGCAAAGGTGATAACATGGAGCATGAGGGCCTAGGGTACAATGTCGTCAGGAAACTAAGTCAAAACTTGCCAATGAACACGTTATTGGCGTTTGACAATTTTTTTACTGGAGTGAATTTACTGGATGATTTATATATGAAACATGTTTATGCAGTCGGAACAGTACGCACTAACCGGAAGGAACTACCGGACATAATAAAGAAGACGCAACTAAGAAATATGCGCTTACAAAAACACGAATTCGCCACAGTCACTGGATCACCGGTATCCGCAATAAAATGGGTGGATACCCGAGAAGTTTCTATGCTTACCACAGCACACCATCCTAAAGATGTAGTTTTTATAAAAAGAACGCAAAAAGATGGCACCAGGGCAGACGTTTTATGTCCAAAGGCAATTGCGGATTATACGCGTTCTATGGGAGGTGTCGATCGTTTCGATCATTTCAGATCGTCATATCCCATAAATCGAAAAAGTCGAAAATTTTGGATGCGATTATTTTTTTTTCTGTTAGATTCTGCCATTATAAATTCATATATAACATTTTCAACTATACATAAAACTAATAGTGATTCACATAAAGATTTTAGACTTCGGTTGGCGCGTGGACTAATTAATAATTATAGTGACACCAAAAGAGATTCCATAATAATACATAAAAATAAGAAAGGGGGTAATTTTGGTGTCCCAGATGAAATTCGGCTCCAAAATGTTGGTGTGCATCTTCCCGAAAAAGGAGGTAGTTACAAAAGGTATTGTAGCACGAAGAGCAAAGAGAAGCGGACGAACATCTTGTGCTCCACGTGCAAAGTCTCGTTATGTCCGCAAGATTGTTTTAAGCAATTTCATTTGTCCGAAAAAGTTGGTTAAAACAATCTTCAATTCATATTTCTATTTTTTTTAAATAAAGTTTCTATTGCTTATTGGATCTTTTATTCGCTTACACTCCTACCTCACTTTTATGGAAATATTCTGTGGAAAAATAAATGGGTTATTGAGGAAAATAAATTTAAAAGTAGAGTCAGGGCAAATTACTAGTCTATTTTAAAGTTATAGACGTAATCAGGCAAAGGGAAATTATTTCCCACTTTAGTTGTCCATGAACAGGCAAAGGGAAATAATTTCCCACCCATAAAACCATCATTATTAACAGTTCTAATAATTTATATATGTTTTTATATACCCTGAGAGTCCATATGTCCCAGGAACATATACTTAAACCATGAAAATCAGTTTTTTTTGTTCTGCCCGATTAAGGGTTATAGTGTTTGATCTTTAATTTAAAAATGTTAGTTAATAGGTATGCTTATTTTAGGTATAGAAGCCCTGTGTAGAATCTACAATATTTATATATTTATTATTATTCCTTGATAATAAACACAATAAAATAATATCTATAATATACTGAATAATAATAAATGTAATATGAGCTGTGTTATATTTTAATTATTCATCATGTTTTGTTCTTTATTTAATGTACCTGTATTACCATGTATTCTTTATTTAATGTATGTATAAGGATTGACTAATATATCAATTAACTATTGCAGCTTTGTCGATCCAGCTGTTTTCTTCATTGCTTAAACCCAGCCACTTTACAAAAAGTTTATTTCCTTTTCTTTTTAAAACCTTTTCAATCAAATAAACATCAGGATGGTACGATTTTTGAAGCTCTTGTTCATAAAAGCTTCCTAATATCTTTTGTTTTCGCTGATCTTCTATATGATACGTTATTGGTAAAGTTTCATTAACCTTTTTTATGGTAAATAATTCCGTTGACCAGTTAGGGGTGTATCCTTTTTTGAAAATATGTTTGTATTTACTGACGCGAATTTCATCACCTACTTTGAACTTAGGTCTGCACCGAACAGATGGTCGTTTATGGGAATTTTGTATATTGGCTCTTATTATTAACTCATTGTATTTATGTACTTCTATAGGTTTGCATTGAATAGTACGATGTTTTGTGTTATTATATGTATTTAATATATCTTTCAATACCGAACCAAACCACTTATAGTTTCCATTTAGACTGAAACATTTATATAACATACTTTTGATAGTTTTTATCAGTCGTTCAACAATTGATGCTTTCTTTGTTGAAAATGATGAGTAATGATTAATATTATACTTCCTTATAAACGTTTGAAAAGTTGTGTTATAAAACTCCTTACCAGAATCCGTTTGCAAATTAACTGGCACGCGTTTGCTTAGAGTAAGTATGTTTTGAAAGGCGCGAGTGACGTCAAGTTTATTTTTTGTTTTTAGTGGTTCTGCCCAAGCAAACTTGGAAAAGCAATCAATCACTGTTAAAATATAATTATGTCCGCCATTAACTTTTTTCAAAGCCTGCATATCTATGAGGTCAGCCTGCCATAAGTCATCTATTCCCTTTAAAATTACAGAACGCCTGGCAAAATTTTTTCGCGCAGGTCGGTGTATTTCATTAACAATTTGTAATTTCGACATTATGAAGACTTTTTAAGCACTAGTAATTTATTTATATCCTCCTTAGTGTAAAACTTGTTTTCTAAATGAGTGAAAGCCTCAGATATCACCGCTTTTAAGGTAATTTCAACAGTGTTTTGAACATCTATGTCTATTTGGGTATGCAGTGTATCCATAATTTTATGAAAATCTTCTTTCAAATCCTGTATAATTTTCCTTGTTACTTGATCTATGTATTCCTTATTTACTGCATCATCAGCTTCTACTGGAGATCTGATTCCTCTTAGCCTTACTGTTTTCAAATCAAATTCACCGCTTTCTGATTTTAGTAATGCATTATTATTGAATTCAATTAATTCCGATAAACGCATTCTTTTATGAATATGATGTCCGAATTTGTCTACATTCATGGTTAAGGTGTAATATATTGAAAGGTATAAAGTAAAATGAAAAGCAGAGTACTGATAACATATTATTTATTAATAACCCTACTTTCACGTAACTCTTCAATTATAGATATAATTTCATTATCCAACCCAGTGTTACCAGCATCTCGAGATGCGTATAATAACTTTAACCTATCCACCAGTTCGTTTGGATCGTTCCAATATATGAAATCTACATCATTTTTCCAAAGTTTAGTCACAGGTAAACCTTTTCCCGTGGACTGAATGGAACTCGAACTCGCTAGTGTGAAAAGAGGTTTAATAACTTGCATATATTTTTGTCCTTTATTACTTTTAATTGGTTTATTTGGGTCAAAATCCCGACGATGTGCATTTGTTATAAGTAACATCGACTTGTATTGCTGCATGTCGCTGTCTGTAACCAAACTTAAATCGATGTCCTTGTTTAGTAACAATTGTCTTAAACCAGGCGTACTATTGTATTTATTTTCACCTACAGTTATGTATTCATTGCCGAAGGTTATGGTAGCAGAACCAAGCATTAATTTCCCTCGATCTCTTCGAACACCAAAGGGTACCTCAGTCAACACCTCTGAAGATAGCGACCAAGATGACGTATCATGGTCATGTTTGTTATCGACCAATGATTGGTATGAAGTGTCACTATTAATATTAGATCCTTCTGTCTGCAATGTTTGATTCAAAAACGGTACGTCAGTTTCATCATTTACAGCACTACTAGAAAGAGTTGATTGCTTGCTAGTGTTGGTTAATAAGTTAAACGATTCCGTCACGGGCTTAAAAACTGTTTCCAGAGCTTGTCTTTTTAATGACTTATCCATAATGATACAAGGGTCTGTTATCGGTTAAGGACTGTAAAGAATAATGCCATCGCAACGACGTACGGTCTTAAATACGGTCTTAAGTTCTTAATCAAATTCAACAAAAGTATCAAATTTCTTTCTATAACATCCATTGTTTTTAGAGCATTCCTTATCCTCCATATCTTTGAACACATTTCACGAAACTCAAGCCACGTGATATCTGAATTTACATGCTCTTCATAAACATGTTTTAAGGTTTGTAGTATTTATGAATTTTTACAGAAAATTTATTCCAAACTTTGCGGAGCTAGCTTACCCACTTAATAAGTTGTGTCGTAAAAATGCTTCCTTTATATGGGATAATAAATGCCAGGAAGCCTTTGAAAAATTAAAAGAAAGAATTGTGTCTCCACCTGTTTTGCAATATCCCGATTTTTCGGATAAAAATGAGTTTATTATTCAGACAGATGCTTCTAATTATGCTGTTGGTGCAATTTTATCGAATAAAAATGGCAGACCAGTATCTTTTGCTAGTAGGACACTAAATAAATCAGAAATAAACTATCCAACAATTGACAAAGAATTGCTAGCAATAGTATGGGCAGTCAAACATTTTCGTCCATATTTGTATGGAAAACATTTTAAAATTCTAACAGACCATGGACCACTAATTTCACTTTTTAATATGAAAGACCCATCAAGTAGACTATTTAAATTTAGGTTATTACTAGAAGAATATGATTTTACAATAGAACATGTTAAAGGTTCGGAAAATTCAGCTGCGGACGCACTATCTCGAATTTCCATAACAAGTAGTGATTTAAAAAGCATGCATGAATTATGCGTTTCGGTTATGACTAGAGCTCAGAAAATAAAGTTAACTAATAACACTTCGGCGGAAAATACGAGTAGTATGCCAGGGGTTCGGCCTGCTCAATCAAACGCGTTGAACACTCGTAATAATTTAAATAAATCTGTAGAATTACGTTTTATTGATACAGGAAAATAAGAGACATTTAGGAAAGGCGGAGTTATAAGGAAAGAGAGTAAAACATTTATATACATTCCTAGTGAGAAAACTATCTATATTAAATATGTATCTTCTTTATCACGAATCTCGCGAGACGAATTTGTGAAAGAGTTATATGAATTTTGTAAAAACTTAGATATTACTGATATGTATTTAATTAAAAGTAATAATAATATCTTCATAGAGAAGTTATTAAATGAAATAAATAAAAATAATACGTGGTTCGGACCACCCCAGTTACATATTGTAAAGGATGTACAACGTTTAGAAGATAAAGATGACAAGCGAGTCATATTGAATGACTTTCATCTCTTACCCACAAGTGGCCACGCGGGAGTGAGACGAATGTACAACAACATAAAAAAGTATTATTATTGGACCGGGTTAGAGAATGATATTAAGGAATTTATCAAGAGGTGTGACAAATGCCAAAAACAAAAATACTCGACACATAATATCAAACAGCCAATGGAAATAACTACAACAGCACATAGTGCGTTTGAAAAAATATATTGATTTAGTAGGGCCTCTAGATAGGGATAATGATAATTATAATTATATACTCACGTTGCAGTGTGAGCTTACAAAATACATTGAGGCATATCCTTTGATTACGAAACGAACAGAAGAAGTAGCGAAATCATTAGTTAATAATTTTATATTAAGATATGGAGTTCCGAAGGTGATAGCGACGGATCGCGGGACAGAGTTCCTGTCATCAATTTTTAAGGAGGTATGAATTCTTTTAAATATTCAACAACTAAATTCAACTGCTTATCATCATCAGAGCATAGGCGCTTTGGAAAATACGCATAAGCATTTGAATTCGTTTCTCCGTATCCAAACAGATAATCATCCTGAGACATGGAGTACATGGCTCCCCTTTTAGTCATTTAGCTATAATACATTAGTTCATTCGTCAACTAAATACACTCCTTACGAGTTAGTTTTTGGGAAAAAGTGTTCTTTACCCAGTAATTTGACTAAGGCGGTTGATCCTCTCTATAATTTTGATTACTCTTTTGAGTTGAAATTTAGATTGCAAAAATCACTAAAAGATGCACGAGACAACTTACTAAACAGTAAATTAGAACGAAAAGAACAATATGATAGAAATGTTCATCCTATTACATACCATCCTGATGATTTAATTTTAGTAAAAAATAATAATGTGTAATAAGCTAGATAGTATTTATTTGGGACCCTATAAAGTTATTTCTGATGAGTCCCCAAATGTCAAAATATTTAAGAATGGGAAAATAGATACTGTTCACAAAAATATAATTAAATTGTATTGTAATCAGTAACCCAGGTTATCTATTTTTTTATTGTATTTGTGAAGTATACGAAAAATAAAACAAAATTGTAAATTTATTTTATTTTTACCTCGCCGTGAGAGGTGTAGTGTATAGATGTGATGTCATTGTATTCTAGTTCTATTGGTGGCGCAATTCTCGCCACGTGAGCTAGTGGACTGTATTTCGCGGGGGGTGAAGTTAACTGTTCCATTGACGCTTTACACAACAAACAAGACAGGTGATCGGGTTGCCGCGGATGTGGTTTAGGCAATGAATGCAACCCGAGAAATTAGGAGAGGATGCACTAACCTTCACGACGCCACGTGCTTTCATCGCAGCCGGTGCACCGATCTTCTCTTCCTGGCTCAGGAGCTGCCGCCCACATCACTAAATCACTTGAGGGACACACGAGAGGCACAATCCGATCGGCAAAGGTCCATGAAAGCGGTTAAAATCCAACAAACATGATTAATTTCTGAGAGTCGCGCGCGCGGCGGCCATTGTTTCTAGTTCAATGTGCGAAGAGAATCTGCGTCTATTTTGACAATTGAGCGGTGCGGAAACTATTGCTATCTCACTTTAAAAGGTAGCGCGGTAGGGAGATGGGTACAGGAAGCGTGTGTTTCCGCGTCAATGACTTGAACTACTACTACTATAGCGAAAAATATAAATTCTACCATCGGCGCAACCATCTATAGTACCTATGTGTATAATAATCATTCCTATATAATCAATGTGTATCCTAAAATAAAGACATTATTATTCGAGCAGTCGTGACTATCATTTCACTCTAAATACCTTCAACCTTACAACACCCTATGCTCCTGCATGCACACAGTCGTTTTGCTTCCCTGCTCTTTCAGCGGGAACATGAGCGTTTAATGCACGCCGGTCCACAGCTGATTCTTGCGTCTATAAGAGATCGATTTTGGCCTATAGGCGGGAGAAGTCTAGCCAGACGCATTGCTCGAGGGTGCCTCGTATGTTGTCGTTTTAGAGGCAAGCCGATGAATAATCTTATGGGCAATTTGCCACCGGAGAGAGTCATACCTAATTTTCCCTTTATTAACGTTGGCACTGATTTCGCCGGGCCATTCCTTATAACCGATGGAAAGGGCAGGGGATGTAAAATAAATAAATGTTACTTGTGCATTTTTATATGTTTTAACTATAAATGCATTCATTTGGAGGCAGTCAGTGAGCTTTCAAAGGAAGTCTAATTTCATGTAGGTAGAGTCATGGGGCAGGCACATTTAACATTTGAGGAATTATGTTCCCTGTTTTCGCAAATCGAGGCCATCCTCAACAGCCGTCCCTTATGTCCTCTCAGTCCATCTCCCGATGACCTACAGCCCCTTACCCCGGGATACTTTTTGATTGGCAGACCACTTACTGCATTGCCTGCGCCCGCTTTCGAGGAGAGCAACACCAATCAGCGGGACCGCAACGCCAACCAGCGGGATCGCTACCAGAGGCTCGAGCAGGTGCGCCAGCACTTTTGACGGCGCTGGTTCAAAGAGTACGTCGGAGAGCTCCAACAGCGAACCAAATGGAGCACAAGGCAGGAAGACTTGAAGCTGGACGATATGGTGTTGCTGAAGGACGACAGCGCATCTGCACTCTGCTGACGTCTAGGCCGAGTCAGCAAGCTCCCTGGTTCCGACGGTGTACCGCGTGTGGCCGACGTTTCTACGGCGCGCCGGATAGTACGGCGCGCTCTCAACCGCATTTGTCTTTTGCCCCCTGCAGAGTTCAGGGAAGCTTGAAAGCTATTGCGCAGCTTTTAACCGGCGGGAGGATGTCGGCGCCTACGCTTTATAAGACTTTATTTTAGTAGTAATATAACAATTATTGCGGATAGTGTTTTAGTTTATTTTACATAGTTTAGCAGCTCCTTTGCCGTATATATATTAACCTATATTTTTGTTAAATAGAAATTAGCGGTCCCCGCGCCTTACAAAACTTTTATTTTGATTTGTATAAATCGTATGGATTCTCGGCGCCCGCGTCTATAAAATTGTTTAGTTTGCCATAGTTCTTAAGATTCATTGTTGTTTATTTTCGCTTGAGTACTCGTACTAGCAGCGTATTCATTTCTATAGCTAGATGTCTTGTAGATTTGTATAAAGATCATCCGATATGTTGTGAATGCGTCTCAAGTAAGGAAGGCCGCATGCTCGTCATACGTTTAAGCATAAGTCAGGAGTGCGTTCTATGCGCCTAAGATTCATTTTGTGTTGTATAAACGTAGTTTGCCATTTCTAGCGGGTCATGCGCGCCTTCGCTTATTAATGTACCTACTCACTTTGCCACTATCCACCTTCCTTGGCACTTGTTTCTATTAATTAAAAAGTATTTTGAGAAATATTGTACCGACAATTATTCTGGAAATTAGTAGACCTCATACCAATTATCTGCTTTTATTTCCACCTTTATTCAAGTGGTGAACACTGGAGATTCAATAAAAAGCACGGCTAAAAAGTATGGTTTGGCTTATGCAACCTTATATAGGCATGTAAAAACTGGCGTCGCTGCTCCAAAACTTGGTCGATTCCGTCCTGTTTTCACTGAAGATCAGGAAATAGAGTTGATGGCATATCTCAAAAGACATGGATTGACTCGAGATGAATTCAAAAATTTAGCGTTCATCTACGCCAAGAAAAATAATTACAAGTACCCGAATAACTGGGATAAGTACGAAAAAGCCGGAGATGATTAGCTATCGTCATTTTTGTCTCGTCACTATCAAATATCCCTCAGAACTCCAGAGGCAACATCTGTAGCAAGGGGCAAAAGTTTTTAACAGATATGAAGTTGGACGTTATAAAAATATGATATTGATGCATCTAGATTATACAACAAGCATGAAACTGGTATTTCTATAACCACAAATAAGCCACCTAAAGTGTTATCAACGAAAGGAAAAAAACAAGTGGACATAATCGCCAGTACAGAACGTGGTCAATTAACTACTGTTAAAGGTAATGCTGCTGGTTCATTTCTCCCACTTCATCTTAATTTTCGACAGAAAAAAGATGCAACTAAGACTACTTGATGGTGCGCCTACCGGCACTCAAGGAACCTTTACTCCAAATGGTTGGACTTCAGGTGAGGTGTTCTTGGATTGGCTGGATTTTTTTGGAACATGTTCGACCTACCCCTGAGAAAAAAATACTTATATTATTGGATAATCACGAGAGCCATAAGTATTACCCAGCTTTAGATTGCGCCAGCAAGAATAATGTTGTAATTTTATCCTTAGCCCCACACACAACTCATAAAATGCAGCCCATGGAGATTACACGCTGCTTGTCACAAACGCGATTCGTCGTACACGCAGTTCGACATAATACGCGATTTGACACCATCGCTATAGGTCGCGAACGCAGTTCGCCACTAACGCCGTTTGTCTTATACGCAATTCGTCACACACGCATTTTGTCATAAACGCAGTTTGTCACACGATTTCTTCAAACTTTTATGTAATAATTTTGTAGTGATAGAGTCAAGTTGTTTACAGCATGAATGGACCGGCTTGAACCGGAGCAGTACCACCCTCTGGCTCCTGATCAAAAAGTCTAAGTCGCAAAACGTCAAACAAATTTATAATATCTAATTGAGAAATCATTAACATGCGCATGTAGACTGTAGACAGTCAATATAATATGTTGTTTCTGTTAATATAATATTGATGATATTGGCACAATATTGCAAACGCTATGAGAATTGAGTAGTATTGTATCACTGAAAAAAACACTGAACTATGAAAATCATCATTTATTAATATTTAGGATTATTGACTTATTCTCGGCATAGTTTTAATCACCATAATATAATAAGCATATAGTATAACATAAAGTATTATACTTGTGTACGTAGGTACCTACTTGTTTATATAAATCATATTTTTTTAACAATCATGTGTGAACTCTAATTTTTATTTATTAAAGTCACGTAGTTACCTAATCATAAATAATTAATACAAAAGATTGCAGTAAGTATATTTGTGTATAAATTGCAGTGGTGTGATGTCGCCTGTTTGCAATTTTTCTAAACATTTGTTAATCTTTTGGTCTAAACAAATAACGTGATTTTTTCTGTTCTTTTTTGCAGAAAAAAACAGATTGTTTTTGAAAATGAAGTCAAAATATGTCGATTCTTTCCTAATTTTATGTAAAAAAAGGTACAATACCGGTTTTTTTGGAATCTTAGTCGAGAGCCGGTGATGCCAGCCCTCTAAAACATTTGTTGTTCTGTGCTTGGCTCCCGAACAACTTATTATTTCTACTTTTTATTGCCTAAGGTCGTTTCATTGAAGGTATCTGGAACACGCACACACACTGTCTCTGATAAAAAAAGGCGCCCTGAGGTATTCTTACAGTCTCAGTTCCTCAACTCTTACCTGGGCCAACCGGTGGAGTAGCCAGGGGAAGTTTCCCGGTTACAAGTTGTCATATTTACAATTAAATCATTCGTGGATATTATTTAAGTTATCGATATCAACACAACACAGATTCATGTATGAACGGATTTTAGGTGGATCGTGACAAATTGCGTTTAAGATGAACTGCGTGTATGACGAACCGCGTGTATGACGAAATGCAATAGTGACGAACAGCGTATGAGACTAATAGCGAAATGTGTCTAACTGAGTAAATCACATCGCTGATGACCAACTGCGTGTATGACGAATAGCGTTTGTGACAAGCAGCGTGTAATCCGCCCATGGATGTAGCGGTTTACGGCCCACTGAAAACTTACTTTGAAAGGGAGGTAAATTTCTTCCAAAAATCACAACCAGGATGCATTATAAATCAATACGATGTAGCCAAACTGATATCACCAGCTTTTCTGAAAAGTGCAGTAGCTCAAAATGCAGTTCATGGCTTTGAATGACCTGGTATTTGGCCTGTGAATAAATATGCTTTTGGTGACGAATATTACGAACCAGCCGCTGTGCTTGCAGGCACGTCTAATATGAATATTGGCACAGAAAGTATAAACGCACAAGAAACGATCTATATTCCCATATCTTTTGCAGAAACTTCTTCAACCCCTTCTTCTTCATTTCTTCAAGAACAGAACAGAAATATTTCCATCTCGAAACAGAACGGATATCCGACAGAACTCCCTCTTGTGAGTTTCAAGACTTTGTTGCGCCCATTGTTAATACGCCTGAAAATTCGTAGCAACAGATGTACACCTGAACCAGAACCTGGATGTTCCGGAATTGTCTCCGCTTTTAGGCCAGATATAGTTGCTCAGCGAGGTGACACAGTGGTGCCAGAGACTGAAGTAAATATTCGACAAAATACTAGCCGTGACAACTCACCTGATCCGAAACCGGGATGCTCAACCTCTCTTTGCAGTCCCTTGGTGTTAAAACCTATTCCAAATCCTGCCAAACCAATGACAACGCGTAAACGGAAATTACAAAAATCGGAAATTAATAAAGAAAAGAATTTGTCTCGTATTGCAAAAGAAAAAGATAAGAACAACAAAAATATTTTAGTAGCGGACTATGATCTTCAAGCCATTTTCCAATGCCCCAAAGGAGACGTCTCAGTTTTTTACTAAAAGTCCAAACTAAATGTACTTAGTTTAACAATCTTCAAGCCATTTTCCAATGCCCCAAAGGAGACGTCTCAGTTTTTTACTAAAAGTCCAAACTAAATGTACTTAATTTAACAAACTTCTTAATTTTACAAAATAATTCAGTTGAGAGTTATGTATGGGATTAGTCTAACGCCAATAGAGGTGTAAACGAAAATGGTACCTGTGTTTACAAATACCTCGAGAAAATTTTCGCAACGGCTGATGACCTCGATGATGTCTTTTATTCAGATAATTGTGCTGGACAGCAAAAAAATAAATTTATGGTCTCAATATACACTTGTGCGATCAAAACTCTGCCAAATCTCAAATCGATCACACACAAATACCTCATTAACCTTTCATATGCCAAACCACTGATCAGTGCACGTCTATTAACTGCGTAAGCACTGATCAGTGCTCTGGTCACCTCTAAAGAATATCACACAATTTTTAAAATACATATGCATAGAGTTTAAATTGTCTTTTTATTATACTTCGATAAATGAACGAACAATATATAACAATACTCTTTGAACGAACTTTGAAAGGCCGTTAGTACGCGGCTAGGTGAAATTTGAAATTTTGACGACAGAGTGAAAGACGTGTCCCGGACTGTTTTCGGAATATAAAAGTGAATTCTTTGTCCAGGTAAGTTATATTTATACTTAAAATATACTTTACTATCCTAGGAATTGCCAAATATGAATCAATACATAAATATTGTCTAATTTTGAATAATAATGTGCCCACAAAAATGACAGAGTTTATAGAACTGTTTTTGGTCCATTTTTATTGAGACTTTTTATACATTTACTCGATATTTCTGTTGATGTAATGAATATAAATATGAGAATAATCTGATATAGAACATATCGACAGTTGAAAGGCTAAAGGACGTAAGCGACAAGAACAGTTGATACGCAAATTACACTGTGTTGTAAAGAGTGTTTCATGTGCTTTAAGACCTTTTTTTGTATGAAATGTCGATGTCGCTTGTACCTTTTTGCTTTTCAACCGTCGATATAATTACAACATAAATTGCTACAAAATACTAAATATTTAGATAAAACTTATATTTATTACGCGATGAGCCAAATTACACGCACACATACGTAAGTATAATGGCTGACGCGCTACATGCATTCACGGAGTCGCGATGACATTTATACATGTTGATGTTAATTTATCCTGTTCTTATTTCTATCAATATTTTAGTTGTTTTTCTGTATATTATTTTTTTATTATAGTGTTCAATTGCTATAATAAAAATAACGTAATAAATGTACAGTCACGTGCACTGATGTATTATATACAGTGATAAATTTGCAAAATGACAAAAATGTTTAATCCCGATGATTACATATAATATATTGATAATGTGTCTATTTATTTCTGAAATTTTCAAAGTGAACATTTATTCAAAATTCTGCCCATGTATACATTTAATTGCACGTGACTGTACATACACATCGCGAACAAACAAACTTTTTACAATTATATAATAGTATAGATAAACAAGGGCAATATTAGGATTATATGGATTTTGGTATAAATATTATTTAAATTGTAATTTTAGACGTAAAACGTAGAAATGGACACTCATGCCGCAAATAACATGATACGGGGGCTGCAGGTGCAGAGAACTCCTCAGGGTTCTCTCATCGTCGGGAACCAGGAGTTGTTCATGGAGAGGACTGCCTCTGGGAGTATACGGGTAAGTTGATTGATTGAAGTATACTCCACTGTGTTGGCAGCGAACCCAAAAACAAATTATTAAAAAATATTTTATAGCCATGGCGGCCACAAAACATAGAACTGGCGGAGGGCATAGAGAATGTCGATGGACGGCACTTGCGACCAAGGCAAGACGCCTTTGATGAAGACGAGAGTGCTGAAAATGTAAGCTACTAATAACTATTTTAATTGCAATATCTGTACTTGTCTTGAGTACGAGCTAAAAACATAATTTTTTCATATGGTTTTTATAGGTTAATGTTTGATGGTTATGTACTAACTTCCTTTGTGTTTTTTTTACTGCCTCTGTCGTGTAGTGGGAGTACATGCGACTGCTATGAAAGAGTTTTGAGTTTTGTAAATTTTCAGTGTTGGTTCCGAGTCTGGATGTACTTTGTGTCCGTGAATTGCATGTTTGTAAAGTACTCCGCGAAACAGGGCTTGTGCATTAGTGTGCGATTTGTCTTTGAAAAAATATTAATAAAGGGATTATTTGATTGACTGCGCATATTATACTAATTTTTGGTATGCATGTTGTATATTTTTGGTGGCTGTATTCTCTTACAGCGGGTGCATGACATACTAGATAGCCCTCTAGCCGAAGCATTTGCCGTCGACTCCGGCAGTGAAGAAGAGGACGAGGACGAACTCACTGAAGAGCAACTCCTGGAGATCCTGGAGGACCCAGAGGATGGAGATGTCCAGGATTCTGACCTGCAGCCGGAACAGTTCGAGTGGACCGACAACTAGTGTGTTTACCGGCAGGCGAGAACAATTTCTACAAGAGGTTGGCCCAAAAATTGAAGGCACTTCGGCACTTGACATTTTCAGTCAAATATGGGACCAATTTCTTGTAGAAATGGTAGTAGCTGAAACCAATAAATATGCGTGGCAGACAATTGCCCAGGCTTCCGAAACGGGCATCTCTTCTGGGTCCAGACTGATTGGCTGGGTGGAGACGTCCGTTTCGGAAGTCTATAGATTGACAGGTATGAGTCGAGTAGATGAGTATTGGGGTACCGGAGTTCTGGGAATCCCAGGATTCCGGGCAATAATGAGTCGGGATAGATTTCAGCTGCTCATGAAATTTATTCACTTCGTCGACAATGACCTCATAAAAGATAGGGGTCACGAAAGAAAAGTGGCAAAAATTGCCCCGCTGGTGGAATATTCAAACAAAAAATTTCAAGCCGTATACAGTCCTCGCAGAGAACTTTCGATTGACGAATCTTTGTTGCTTTGGAAAGGTCGATTACGCACGATTCGGCATCGAAAGTTACGAACTCTGCGAAGCTGTAAGTGGGTACGTGCTGAATTTATTATGTGAAGATCGAACCTATAAGAAAATCGAATATATTACAGTATTGATATTATGCCTTAATCAATAAAATTTAATTATGTGAATATGTGTATGTGTGTGTAAGTGAATATGAATATACCGGCAAGGGGCGTCGTCACTACCTGTTGGCGGATTTACTGTCTGCACGGCTAAAGTAGTACTTAAGTTGTTCCATGACTACCTCGGAAAAGGTTAAACGCTATTCATGGACAACTTCTACAATTCGATGGACTTATGCCGGTACCTAAAGCGGCGTGCCACCGACGTCGTAAGTACACTGAATAGACGCAGGCGAAATACGCCTGCATCTATCAAAGACGTTGATGAACGGAGGACGGCACGTGAGACGGTGGTAAGTAGACACTGTGATGACATTTCCGTAACAGCATGGAAAGATGTTAAATTGGTTACCACAGTGTCTACTTACCACAACCCTGATATGGAAGAAGGACGCCGGGCCGGGTCGGAGCTAGTAATGAAGCAAACTGTAGTGGCTGACTACAATAGGTTTATGGGGGACGTAGACCTAAAGGACCAAAAGTTATCTTCGTACCTTCTTGAACGCAAGCGCGGTACGAAGTGGTACATCAAAGTTTTAAAAAGGTTGTTAAATATTAGCATATTAAAGGACATATGCAGAACGAGGGCGATTCAGCTCACTCTCAAATCGAGAGAGAAGTTAAAACGTAACTTAGATCAGGACCAATGTATACACCTGACGCATTCATGGGGGCTATAAAGGCAGCACAAAAAAAATGCGAACCATTTCATGTTAGTGCTTCGATGATTTTCTGATTGAAAAAATATATGCGCAATGAACTTTGCAATAACGAAAGATGAAGACAATAATACTGTAAATCTGGCTGGACTAAAGATGATAAAAGTTGAAAGGTCTGATCCCGATGCCATATTTTTCAAAGAATCATACGCTGATAAATTATTCAAGGCAGCTATAGTGGTGAAGGAAAAGAGAAATCATAATAGCCAAAGAATTAATTTAGATTTGCAAAAAGCCTATCTTCAGAAACCTGAACTAGCCGAGAGAAAAAAAGCTGATGTCATGGATTTGGTCAAAAAAAACCTCATTCCTAGATACTATTAGCCATTTTACCAATCATTGTTATAAGACAGATTATCTAAGTATAAAGATTTTTGGAACAGTATTTTTTTGAGAAATATTATTATCACGCACTGAGTTGTCGTAGAAGTACGGGTAGGTTTCCGCGCCACCATGCTCTCAACGACATACTTCGGAGAGCCTTTGTGTCGGCGGATATCCCATGCCTATTAGAACCACCTGGCCTCAGCAGAACCGACGGCAAAAGGCCGGACGGTATGACTCTGGTGCCATGGAAAAATGGTAAGTGCCTTCTGTGGGATGCCACGTGTGTCGGCACGGTTGCGCCCAGTCACCTGAGCCGTACTGTCCGCTCTCCGGCAGCTGCTGCTGAGGTCGCAGCGGATAAAAAACGGGAGAAATATACGGCGTTGACAGAGCAATATATGTCCGCTCCCTTTGCGGTCGAGACAATGGGTAGTTGGGGTACCGATGCCAAGAATCTGGTGAGCGAATTAGGGCGCAGGTTGAGGGACAAATTTATGATATTGATAGTATTTATATTAGAGTTAAGAGAATTTGTGATTCTATGTTTATGAAGGGTGATAGCAATGTTCCTATTTTGAATGTCTAATAATATAAAACTCGGTGTGATAATTTTGTTAGAAATCATTTATTAGATAAGTAAGGAAAATTTCAGATATTTTATTGTGTGGAAGTAAAGTTTTAGTTATCTTATAATTTTAAGTAAACCGAGTACTTAATAATAATAATAATAATAAATATTCTTTATTGTACACCAAAATACACAAATGAACATGGATTTTATATATAATAAATGTACAATGGGCGGCCTTATTGCAAACAACAATCTCTTCCAGGCAACCTTTGGATGGACAGGAGTGTATAGAAATAACTTAGTACTATGTAATTCATTCTGATCTCTTGTTGATTATTGTGCCTTAAATTAATTTCAGGGTGTAAGTAAGCCATTGTTTTTGTAAATTTATCTTCATTTTGACAGTGTGTTTTATTAAACTTATCACACAGCCTTATACATATAACACTTTCAATGTGATATATCAGTATGTTACAAGCATTTTGTGGCATATTTTCATTAAAAACGTGACATGTGTTTCTATGTATTTTTAAACCCAGTTTTTTCACTTATTTCAGGTAATTTAGATTACGCCTACCTGGGTATGTCCAGTGGAAGTCGCAGCATTCGACGACAGCCTTAGATCCACTGTTGAGTCGATCTTAAATGTATCTCTCAATGAGTCTCAGTGGACAAGAGCGACTCTTCCCATTCGTCACGGAGGTATCGGGGTGCGACGCGTGCAGGATGTGGGTGTGCCGGCTTTCCTGGCGTCGGCGCTTGGGGTAGCGGATCTCGTCACTGTGATCCTCCATAATAATGGTGGCAGAGTGACCGTGCCCTTTGCGCCCGACGCCGAGACAGTGTGGTTCGCCCGCAGTTCAGCGGCGTCGAGACCAGTCGTGCCCACTGTCCAGCGCACTTGGGACGAGGACATTGCTGAAAGGCTTAGGGAGCAATTATTAGAGGGTGCTTCGGGAGCCGATATGGCCAGGCTCCGAGCAGTGTCACAGCCGAAATCGGGAGCATGGTTGCATGCGCTGCCTTCACCTCACCTGGGCACTTTGTTGGATGACAATTCGTTGCGGGTGGCGGTGGCCCTCCGCCTGGACTGCAGGTTGTGTGAACCCCGTAGATGCACCTGCGGTTCCATGGTGGCGAGCGACGGCCATCACGCACTGAGTTGTCGTAGAAGTACGGGTAGGTTTCCGCGCCACCATGCTCTCAACGACATACTTCGGAGAGCCTTTGTGTCGGCGGATATCCCATGCCTATTAGAACCACCTGGCCTCAGCAGAACCGACGGCAAAAGGCCGGACGGTATGACTCTGGTGCCATGGAAAAATGGTAAGTGCCTTCTGTGGGATGCCACGTGTGTCAGCACGGTTGCGCCCAGTCACCTGAGCCGTACTGTCCGGTCTCCGGCAGCTGCTGCTGAGGTCGCAGCGGATAAAAAACGGGAGAAATATACGGTGTTGACAGAGCAATATATGTCCGCTCCCTTTGCGGTCGAGATAATGGGTAGTTGGGGTACCGATGCCAAGAATCTGATGAGCGAATTAGGGCGCAGGTTGAGGGACAAAACTGGTGACTCCCGCTCCGGCTCCTGGGGCAACAGTTGGCCATAACTGTTCAACGGGGCAATGCCGCCAGCGTCATGGGCACCTTTGCACCAGGTACGATGAGGGGCGGGTTAATAGATTAGACTGTCACTTTGACTTAACAAAAATGTAGACAATGTTATCATTGTATCATGTTGACTTATTAAAGAGTTATCTTATTTCATAGTGAACTTTGGTTTCTTTACTTTTTTTAGAAAGATCATTAATAACGGCAACAATTGAATTGTTTTGCTACCGTAAAATTTTTAATATTTAGAATTTATGGACTTTTAAATATTTAAATTGCTCTCCTGTAAAGTTGTGGTTTTAAAAATACCACGTTATTCTTGTAAAGAGGCGATATGTAGAAAAAGAAAACTGAAAGTACTATAACAAATAAGAATACCACTGATAAGAAACCTAATAAGACTAAAACGTATTAAAACTGGAGACAGAAGTAGAGTTAGCCAAAACAAACTATATTGAATATAATAAAGAAAAAGACTTACACACCAAAGAAAGCTGTAAAAAGATACAAAACCGAAACTAAGTGAGATTGGTGCCATGAAAGGAGATGATGATGGAGGACTTTGATATGACAGATCATGATCTTACGTGAAAAGCAAACAAATGTCGTCCAACACTTATCCATCCACCATGAAATATGGACAGTGTTCGTCTAGTGAAGGAGAAGATATTTGCAACATGTTCAATGACGTTTTCAATTGTAATTTCTTATCTAGAACGGATTCCAATGAAACTGATTCGTACAGTGATAGGTATGATCACCTCCAGGGCCCCACTGCGGACAACAATTCTGTAGTGGACTATGAGACGGAAGTTCTCAAACTTTTAAAAACCATCGACTTAAACAAGTCAGCTGGTCCTGATGGTATTCCTGCCATTCTCATATCTCGGTGTGCTCGTAGCCTGTCTATACCTCTGACTATATTATATCAGCGATCTTTTAATGAAGGTGTAATGCCGCAAATCTGGAAGACAGCGTTCATTACCCCCTTACACAAGAAAGGCTCCAGAGATTTTGTAGAAAATTACAGGCCTATATCGAAACTTTGTCTTTTCGCCAAGACTCTAGAAAAACTTATTTATCCCTCAATCTACCATGGTATTAAACGGTCTTTAAGCGAAGCTCAGCACGGTTTTTTGAGAAATAGATCCACCGTTTCTAACCTGCTCACTTGTTCTGACTATCTGACAAAGATTATGTTTGAACCTTCACAAATTGACGTGGTCTATACGGACTATAGTAAGGCATTCGATAGAATAAATCATGATACCCTTTTGCTAAAGTAACGCATAGGTATCAGAGGAAATTTAATCAGGTGGTTCAAATCATATATTGAAAACCGCTGTCAAACAGTAGTTTTGAATGGATATACCTCCCTGGCTTCAAGGATACCATCTGGAATAACGCAGGGATCCCTTTTAGGTCCGTTGCTATTTATTATTTTTGTTAACGACATTGATTCTTGTTTTAGCCACTCTAAGATAATTCTATATGCTGATGACATGAAAATACTTTGCCCGATATCAGAAATTGGTGACTGCCTTGGTCTACAGCGAGATCTAGACGAGCTTCAAAAATACTATCTTCTTAACAAGCTAGAACTTAATGTCTCAAAGTGTTGCGTCACCTCGTACACCCGTAAAACTTTACCCGTTTCCTTTCAATATAAGCTGCAAAATACTGTTTTAAAAAGAAAAAGTGTTGTTAGGGATCTAGGTGTAACTTTTGACTCCAAGTTAATATTTGATGAACATATAGAAAACATTGTTAAGAAGGCTTCAAGGGCCCTTGGTTTCATATTAAGACTCGCGACCGATTTCAAGAATGTGAAAACGTTCAAAATTCTATACTGCGCATTCGTTCGCAGTCACTTGGAGTATGCATCACAGGTGTGGAACCCGGTGTACAGCACTTATATTGATAGGATCGAGCGTTTTCAGAAACGGTTTCTGCGTTTTCTGCAATACAAGACACGTAGGTATACCTCTAACTACATTGTGCGGTGTAAGAAGTTTCATATACTACCTCTGCATGAACGGAGACGAATCGCAGATGTTGTGTATTTGCACAAAATGGTGACTGGAATCGTGGATTGTCCCGAGTTGTTGGGAGAGCTTGGCTTTATAGCAAGATCCAGACTATTACGTAATCCTAGTTTACTCTATGTACCCCTTGTTAAGTGCACCTATAGGCCAAAACTCATTATTTATACGGGTGAGCAGATGCTTCAATACGTTATGTCGAGAATAAGATTTGGACCTCTTCAATACGAATGCTTCCCGTTTAAAGCACGTTCTAGCGAATAGGTTCTTTGGTGAGAGTTATCCTAATGATAATCTGTAGTGGTTTTATTCGAAACATAGATGTTTAGTTTTGTTTACCTACTGTTTTTTCCCTTATTTATATAAACGTTATTGTTACTCGTGGAAACTTGTTAATGGCCTTCAGCTATTAATTATTTAAGACTATAAACTGTACACTAGCTGTAAGTTTTCCAAATATAAAATAAAATAAAATGATGAGAATAAAATTGAAAAGAATTACGAAGTGAAAGATTTTGACAATGAGGATACAGTCTTGGTTCGGTATTTCCTTAAAAAAAATTCAAAGTATTTGGTTGATGTAGTAGAAAATATTAATATTCAGTCAAGAATTAATTTCCATAAATTTTTACAGAACTGATTACTCAGGCAAAACTTCCACATTTACTGTATCAAAGCGCCCAGACAAATACGTAGTGCCGTATTTTTCACTAGTTAAGGTTACGAAAATAGAAGGGTGTTGCATGTTTTGTAACAAAATGTAATACCGACTATGTTTTGTTACTAGGAAGACTTTTCGTAATTGTTTTTCTAATTTTTACACTAATTTAATAATACTTTCACTTTTTTATTGGTAAACTCCAACGCGGCGGACAACTCGTTTTCTATTATAGTACGGTATATTAATATATATTATAGCTAAGTCTGTGTGGTAGCTTGCTATAATATATATTATAGTACGGTATATTAATATATACTATAGCTAAGTCTGTGACGGGCTTAAACATGGTCTATGTCCTTTTCAAAGTTCTAAATCAGTCCAGTAGCGTAACCGACAGACAGACAGTTACTTTCGCATTTTAAATATTAGTATGGATATGGATAAAAACATTGAAAAAACCTAAAGGATACATAGGTATTTGCGTCAGAAACGCAAAAACAAGAGTGGGACTAGGTCTGCAGCACCTAAGATTCCAAGTTCTAAATTGAACGCTTATGTTAAGTTGTTTTTCTTTTTGAATCCCCTTCGGTCTAACGTTGATCCCATGACATCACTACGCAAGAGTCTTAAAGTAGTCAAATGTCAACCCAAGATAGTTACCTTTTACAAAGGGAAACCAGCATATCTTCGTCACCATCCCTAACTAATGCTTCACAAACTTTCTCATCAGCCTCACCATCAAGCCTTCCATCTTATCCAAAACACGTACAAAGAAAGATGACATTTTAACGTACCTGCAGAAAAGAGGTGTCTCGCCAGAAAATTTTAGAAAATTTAATAAATAGAGGTGAAGATGACGATTTGTCGTCTTTTTTCAGTAGTGTCATAAACTCACCATGCAAGTTGTTCCAAATAGCATTCGTTACTTCCTTAATAACATTACTGATCGTAGGACACTTCGACTCGGTAGGAGTAATGTAAATCCTTGTATGAACACCCAGAAGCCTGCAAGTAAATTTAATTATATTTTTCAGCTAAATCGATCGTAAAGAAGTTGAAGTATGTTAAAGACAGCTAGATGAGGTGTTTTAATGAGAAAAAGAAGTCAAAAAATATCAGGATCATCTGCGACATATCCGAGGTGTTCGGGAGAATTCAATTATAACGCAGAGTTTGATTGATTGAGGTTTTTAATTTGTACGTTTGTTACAATTTTGATAAATATAATATGACCTTTTTTTAAAAACGGATGTACGTAAGGTATATTAGATTGATTGTGCCGGCCGACACCCCCCACGCAGGCGCCGATGGTCGACCCCCTCTCCCCGCCGCTCGCACCTATAGGTCTCGCAACCGTCGCTAGATGGCGCGTGGCGTAGCGCGGCAACATGGCCCCGGCTTTGAAAACAGCAGGTTTCGAAGGGATGAACACGATGTCACGATGTCATCAGATCACTCGCAGGTAGAACGGGTAATGGGCAGATTTTGGAGAAGGATCTTCGTATGATACCCGAAGCGGTGCGCAGATCAGCTACTCGGGCAATGCCGTCGGTACCCGGGTAGATGCGTATGATTCTACCCAACTTCCATTTTAAAGGTGGAAGATTGTCTTCCTTGATGAGAGCGAGACCGTTCAGTTGAACTTCAGCTTGGTGAGTCTTCCACTTGGTACGCGTTTGCAGTTCCGTTACGTACTCGGTTGCCCAACGTTTCCAATAATGCTGTCTCATTTGTTCAATGATATCGTATCGCAGTAGACGATGACTCGGTGTGGCAGTCATGTCCTTGCAGGCTGGAGCAGTCATAGGCCGCCCGATGAGAAAATGAGCAGGAGTAAGCGGTTGTAGATCATTTGGGTCTGTAGACATGGCGGTCAGTGGTCGCGAGTTCAGGATGGCTTCAATTTGCGACAGGACAGTGCTGAACTCCTCGTAGGTAAGGTTCGTGCACCCTACTGCACGTCGCAAGTGATGCTTGCACGATTTCACCCCCGACTCCCACAAACCGCCAAAATGAGGTGAATGAGGAGGAATGAAGCTGAATTTTATACTATTATTTGTTGTAAAATTAATAATGTCGTTACTACTACGCATAAGGCCTGATACTATTTCTTTTTCAGCTCCTACAAAATTCTTAGCATTATCTGAGATAATCTCGACCGGTTTACCTCTGCGAGATATAAATCGTTTTAAGGCAAGTAAATAATCGCTTGTGGTAAGGCTTGTGACTAATTCTAAGTGTATAGCGCGCGTACTCATACAAATAAATAAACATATATATCCTTTAAGAAGAGTAGATCCTCTCCCTCTCCGGTTTAAGATCATCACAGGCCCTGCGTAGTCTACACCGCAGCGCATGAAAGGGAACCCAAGTTCAAGGCGCTCTGATGGTAGATTACCCATGAGTGGTTGTATTGTTTTCCCTTTCATACGCACGCATTTGACACAGTTGTGCACAGTTTTCCTGGCCAAGTTTCGTCCTCCGAGTGGCCACCAAGCCTCACGAATAGACGCTAAAAACGCTTGTGGTCCACCATGCAACAACTGCTCATGTTCGTATTTAAATAACAATGTTGTAAATCTGTGTTTACTGCACAATAACACGGGATGTTTTTTATTGTAATCAAAATAAGGTGAGTTTTTTAGTCTCCCGCCAACGCGGATTAATTTATTTTCATCAAGAAAAACATTAAGACTAAGTATGCGCTTTGAACGTACTACATTATTTTTAAGTAAACTTTTGTATTCATTACAAAAGGATTCTAATTGTGCAAAGCGCGCGAGCACAATGATCGAAGCATCTAACTCGTCAACTGATAACAAACCGGTTTTACGGAGTTGTTTACTCGAGCGCGCGTTATGTATAAAACGCAGTACGTATGCAGTCGATCGCCGTAACCGATTGAATGATGAAAATTTATTATAATCAATAAAGTCACTTTTATATGTAACATTATTGGAGATCATACATACATTCACTGACTTTAATTCCGGTAATGATTGTTCATCTACCGATGTATCACTAGAATTGGTTAAAGTTACGTCTTTCAAGAACGCGGGACCGTGCCACCACATGTTATTGTTATTAAGATCGGCTATTTTTAGACCTCTAGATAACATATCTGCCGGGTTCTCTGTACCATTTATATGAAACCATGGCGCATCACCAGTCAATTGATTTATCTGAGATACACGATTTTGAACAAAAGTTTTAAGACGATGTGGTGACATTCGAATCCACCCTATGACTATAGTGGAATCAGTCCAAAAGTAAACATTAGGAAATGTCATTCTGAGCGAGCTTATTATTTTATTGTATAATCTTGCGCCTAACAACGCTCCGCATAACTCGAGTCTAGGGATGGTACACACGTTCTTAACTGGTGCGACTTTACTTTTAGCACATAATAATTTTGTATAAACGCATGAATCATTATTATAAGTCCGTATGTATGCACAAGCACCATATGCATCCTGAGATGCATCGGTGAAAATATGCAATTCTAAATTGTGAGTACAGTCGCTCATGACGTAACGAGGGACACGAACACTATCTACACTCGAGAGCAATGAATCCGGGTCACTTAAAGAATCCTAAAAATCTCGGAAACTAAAAATGCTAGGTTAATGCAATAAATTGTATTTAATAGACAATGTAATACTCCTTAAATGAAGGTATTAAAACTTCTTAGTTATTGTAAAGTTATATCATAAAAAAATCAAATTTGAAAAAGGGCCACTTTCGAAGATGGAACTACGAAATTACAGCATTTGGTGTTGCTTTTGTTTGTAATCTGTCATTTATGTGGGTACATAAACCATGTTGATAGTGCTCTATATTCATTAATCAAGCTGAAATTATGTCGCTTACGCCTGAAGAATGCACCAGAATACTTACAATGCTGGAAACCGGCCGGAGTCAGCGCGATACAGCCAGGACTGTCGGTGTGTCGCTGTCAACAGTACAAAGAGTTCTCCGACGTTACGAAGAAACTGGTTCTAACCTACGCAGACCAGGAACGGGCAGAACCAGGTGTACCACAGCACGAGAAGACCGATACTTGGTGAACACCATGCTTCGAAATCGCTTTCTCACAGGAACTGAACTCACCAATCAGTTTCGACGCCTCGGAGGAAGTAACCCAAGTGCATGGACAGTAAGACGTCGGCTTGCTGAATCTAACTTAAAACCCCTTAGACCTGCAAACGGCCCTAAACTGGAGCGTGGGCATCGTATTTCGAGACTAAGTTATGCCCAGAGCCACGTAAATTGGAGTATTGAAGATTGGTCAAAAGTTATGTTCTCCGACGAATCAAAATTTATGCTCTACAAGCACGATGGAAGACACAGAGTGTATCGAAGACCAGGGGAAAGATTCAAGCAAGCATGCATCGAAGAAAAAGTAGCCTACGGTGGTGGGTCTGTACTTGTGTGGGCCGGAATTTCTTCTGAAAGTCGCACAGAGCTGGTGATCATAGAAAACGGCTCTTTAACTAGCGTAAGATATGTGGAAGAAATCCTCAATGATCACGTTGGTCCATTTATGGTCAATTTAGGTGAGGATGCTATATTTATGCATGACAATGCCAGACCTCATACAGGTAGGATTGTGAATGACTACCTTCAAGAGATGAACATTACTCGTATGGAGTGGCCAGCGCGCAGCCCGGATATCAACCCGATCGAGCATGCTTGGGACGAGCTAGGCAGATGCGTAAAACAACGAAACCCTCCCCCAATCACGCTTCGTGAGCTCAAAATTGCTCTCACAGAGGAATGGGAGAATATTCCCCAAAATCGTATAAGGAACTTGGTGTACAGCATGCCAAACCGCGTAAACGCAGTAATGGAAGCACGAGGAGGCAATACGAAGTATTAAAATTCAAGAAAATCGTAATAAAGTTCAAAAATTTCATGTTTCCTATTTTTGTTTTAAGGAGAGATCAGCAGTTTTTTTCTTTATGTAATTTTGTGTTAATAAAATGTATGGTGACTCATATTTTTTTTACTTTCATTTAAGGAGTATTACATTGTCTATTAAATACAATTTATTGCATTAACCTATCATTTTTAGTTTCCGAGATTTTTAACATTCTTTAAGTGACCCGGATTCATTGCTCTCGAGTGTATATTTGAAAAATCATTAAGTAATTTATTCCAAGTAACTTGCAAGTCATATGGGATTGCGTCATCCCAGTCGAGCTTTTGTAACCACAATTTTTGAAGCATAATTTTTGCCGTAATTATGACCGGAGACAATAACCCTAAGGGATCATAGATTTGAGATATTACAGACATAATAGTACGTTTAGTAACCTTGGGACTATATTTTAATTGTGTCGTAAAATGCAATTCATCACTCGTAGCTTGCCAACCTAATCCGAGTGTTTTATTTTGACAATGGTCTCCGATTGCTAATTGTTTGAAAAAATCACCTTTTACATCATGATTAAATGTCCATTTACGCAATGGGAAACAGGCTGACCTTAAAACCTCGGTGGTTTTTTCGCATATTTCTACTAAATTATTTAAACAGTCATGACCGGTTATTAAATCATCAACGTAAAAGTCGTCGTTGATAACCCTAGCTATTACCTTATCATCTGTTTCGTATGCGAGCTGTCGTAAGCAACGTATACTTAGGTATGGCGCCGATACGTAACTGTATTTAATTGATAAATACACAACTCATCAGATGGGTTTTCTCGCCAAAGTATTAATTGCAAATTGCGCTGATCGTGGTGTACCAGTATTTGTCGGTACATTTTCTCCACGTCAGCGCAGGCCACATATTTATACTGTCGAAAACGAAGTAATATGGAGAATATATCGTTTTGAAGTGGCGGGCCTATTAATTGAATGTCATTTAATGACTTATTGGACGTAGTACTGGCACTCGCGTCAAATACTACGCGCAATTTTGTTGTTGTACTATGCTCTCGTAACACCCCATGATGAGGGAGAAAATAATACGGCTTTTTATAATCTTTTATTTGGGACATGTGTCCCAACTCAATGTATTCACGCATAAAATTACAATACACCTTTTTATAAGATGGTGATCGTTCTAATTTACGCTCCAATGAAAGAAAACGCGATTTTGCCATATCGTATGAGTCACCGAGTGTTTCGGCCGACTCCTTGAGTGGTATACGTACCGAAAATCTACCACTACTGTCCCGTGCAGTAGTTTTGACGAATGACTCCTCGCATGAACATTCTTCTTTCGTTAAAGTGGAAGTCACCCCTACTTCCTCTAATTCCCAAAATTTGCGAAGTTGATCATCAATAATTGATGTTTGAGCAACATGACAATAGATATTATTTATACGCGAGTTATGATAGAAAACGGGACCCGAAACTAACCACCCTATCTTTGATTTTCGTAGGTATGGTCCATTAGAGAGACGGATCGTATCTTTGTTCAACAAATCCCAAAATATATCAGCCCCAATCAATAAATCGATTTCTGATGAGACGTTAAATGTGGGGTCTGCAAGGCAAACATCTTTCGGAATGCGAAATAAATTTACATCTATGGTTGCTGAGGGTAGATTGGACGTAATACGCGGTAAAACGAAACACCGTAATTGTGTGCTGTATTCATTAATTATAGAACGCATATTTACATCGCATACCTTATTCGACTGTGAGACGGATTGTCCCACACCAGATATATGTATAGTGGACTGTATTACCGGTACGTTTAAACGATTACATAATTTTTCAGAAATAAAACTATTTTGACTACCACTATCCAACAGCGATCGGGCTGTCTGATAATGATTGTTACTATCCATGACTTCGATTAAGGCAGTGCACAGTAACACTTGTGACGGTACCGATGACGCCGATGCGTTCACGCTCGATACCGTATTCGCATGATTTACGGAATTTAATGTATGTGATACGATTGAAACCGATTTTTCGGCTGATTGCGAGTTAACTGAGCTTGACACTGATGGCTCGCACTTAGACGCATTTAAATAATTATCGCTGTGTAATAAACTATTATGTTTACTTTGACACTGCCTGCATGGACCGAACCTACACTCAGAAAGTGGGTGTCCCGCACGTAAACAGTTTTTACATATGTTCTTGTTATCAGTAAAGTTAATTCTCTCTGACACAGACAAATTTAGGAAACGAATACAAGAATATAATAAGTGATTATCACCGCACATAATGCATTGGTGAACCAACTTGTTAGATTTAGCCTCATTATTATTGAAACAAAACTATGTGATTTTTGTGGGTGGGAGGTAGTTTTGTGCCTTTTATCCATTGTATTATTTTTAGGTTCAGCTTTGTTTCTATGAATCATATCTAGCGAATTAGCACGGTTTCTTAGAAAATTCAATAAGTTATCTAATTGCAATTTCTCATTTTTCAATTCAGATGGAAATAACCCGATATAATTTTCCCATTCGAGTTCTGTGGATGAGTCTAATTTTGACACAATTATATATATAATAATATCCCACGATTCCGTTGGCTCATCCAAGGATTTAAGTGCTCGTAAATTTCGCAAAATAATATCAATTAAATTTCGTATTTCTTCAGCTGAAGCCTTTTTAATGGATTGTGCAGTGAAAACTGAACGGACATGATTTTGAATGAGTAACCTATTATTATTAAATCTTTCTTCTAACAGCGCCCACGCGTGGACGTAATTAGAGGCCGTGAAATCTAACTCGCCGATAACCTGGAGAGCTAAACCAGTGAGGGAACGTTTTAAATAATGAAATTTTTCTATTGCATCTAGATCACTTCGCTTATGAATCATAGACAAATACGAATTCCTATATTCGAGCCATTTATCAAACGTGCCATCGAATGAGGGTAACTTAATCTCGGGTAATTTTATTGAAGCTTTCGTTTTATAATGCGGATTTGAACACTGAGAATCGTCACTTTTGCCTTTACCTACATCGATAAGAAATTTTGCAATAGACATTGCGCTATAATATTGATTTTCTACAGCTTCCCTATACTATAGTCGAGCTGTTTTATCATTTCAGTTTCGTCCAGAACACTTTCTATTTTGCTCTGAACATTATTAAATGTATCAAATAAAATCAAATTTGACTCAATACGCATGCTTAAATCAGCTTGCTGCGTTTCAGATAGGGATTTATTTTCAAACTTACCGACATATTTTTCGAACAAAGTTAGTCTACCTTTTAAAGATGCCCTTTGTTTCTTTAATTCAATTAAACTTAAGACATTTCCAGCTTCACTATACTCCTCTTCACTCATCCTAGCAGCTTGCAAGAATCGAAAGCTACTTACGTGGCTGATATCACCCGCAACGTAGATTCAGGTGGCGACGGAATTCTTCTATATTCTTCAGAACGTGGCGTGGTCTGATGATTTCAATACGGCCGAAGGTCCAAATATGTTCGGGAGAATTCAATTATAACGCAGAGTTTGATTGATTGAGGTTTTTAATTTGTACGTTTGTTACAATTTTTATAAATATAATATGACCTTTTTTTTAAAAACGGATGTACGTAAGGTATATTAGATTGATTGTGCCGGCCGACACCCCCCACGCAGGCGCCGATGGTCGACCCCCTCTCCCCGCCGCTCGCACCTATAGGTCTCGCAACCGTCGCTAGATGGCGCGTGGCGTAGCGCGGCAATACGAGGGACTACGTATATCATCATCAACTGTTGTTCTTAAAAAAATTGTGACGCCAGCTGACACCCATGATAGTGTAACTGTAGTTGCTACACCAAACCCAGCAAATGATAGTACAACCGCTATAACAGTTACATGAGATGTTATCCATGACAATGCAATGGCTCAGAATAAATTATTTTGTGAAAATGCCGCAAATAATAAAGATGCTACGTAAAGTTTTCTCCGGCTGTAACACTGTAACGATGCAAATTTTATTACAATTTTCCTTATTATATTAACCTATACTTTTTATCTGTCGATCTAGGTAAATCCACTGATTGTTTTTGGTTGTGTGCATCTATCAACTTGTAAGAGTAGCTAATGGCAGATCATTTGATTTTATTAGGATAAAGGTATTAAGTTGCGTTGCCTCAAGGATCCATTCGGTGTGCTACAATGTTTAAACGGAAAAAACGTAACGTTCCCTTTCCCTGAGGGTTATCTAAACCAACCAACCAATGTAATAATGAGTTCTGTGCTTTCTGTGTAGAAGCATGTGCCATAAGACCCGAAGAGTTCTACTTAAATTTACCTACACGTTCATCACTAACAGCTACGTTTACTAATGTAACACCGACTACCCATAAACCGGACAGAAAGAAGACTTACAAGACGGATATAAGAAAGAAGAGACTTTTACACAAAGAGCGGTGGAGTGTCGTTCAAAGAAAGCAAAAGAAGAACGAAGGAAAGGTTTACACAATCAAAAAAGGGAAACAAATAGCAGAAAAAGTATTAGGACGGCCGTGTGAAAAGAAGTGTCGTTACAAGTGCACTGAAAACTTCGATCTAAAGCAAAGGAAGTCTATTTTTTCAACATTCTGGCAACTCGGAGCTCGTGAGAAGCATTGTGCATTTGTTATAAAGTATACTAAAAAGATTAGCAAAGGACGAAAAACTACTGAAATAACTAAACACAAACGCGAGTACACCTATGTTTATTATCTTCCAGTAGCCAAAAACGAAACGAAAATAGTCTGTAAGCAGATGTTCTTAAGTAAAATATCGTCGGGTGAAAGAATAATAACAACGGCTTGGAAGAAGTACGATGGCATAGCGAATGTAGAAGAAGATAGAAGAGGTAAATATGATCATAAAGCCAGAGTTATTGATGAGGTAATAGTGCAGTGTGAAAGACCAAGTCAATTGTTTAGAGAGTGGAATCGCACTATGCACGTAGAGATTCCGCGAAGCTGTATTTAAATAACATAAAAAGTACTTCGCAAATGCACAAACTGTATAACTGTGTAACCATTCAAGGTATGATTCTAATCGTAATGAAAATAATCCAGCGAACAAACGTCAATTCCGTGACATCGTGAACGCTAATTTTAACTTAGCGTTTCACAAGCCCAAGAAGGACAAGTGTGAAGTTTGCCACATCTTTGAGAACAACCAGTTTCCCACAGAAGAAGAAAAAACGATCTTTCTAGAGCATCAGGCCCAGAAAAAAAAGGCTCGGTTACTTAAAGAAGCGGATAAAACAAAAGCACTTAATAATCCTGAAATAATTGTAGCTACATTCGACTTCCAAAAAGTCTTGCAATTTCCGCATGGTGAGGTGAGCATATTTTATTAATAAAGAAAGTTAAATGCTTACAACTTTACACTGTTTGAGCTTGCAAAGAAAACTGCTATTTGTTACATGTGGCATGAGTGTACTGCCAAAAGAGGGGCTAATAAAGTCTCCAGCTGTTTGTACAATTTTATTAAAATGCATACGGAAAAGGGGGTGAAAGAGTTTAATTTTGGTCGGATAATTCCGGTGTCCAAAATCGGAACCGTATTGTGTTTGCTTCGTATTTACTTGCTGCTAAAGAATTTGGTGTAACTATAACGCATAGGTTTATGGAGATGGGACACACCCAAAATGAAGGGGACAGTGTTCACGCGCTTATAGAAAGGGAGAGTGAACAGAGACTGATATACGTCCCTGATGAGTGGTACTGCTTGGTACGTTGGGCCAAAACAGAAGGCATACCGTACAATATAACAGAAATGACTTTGAGCAATTTCTACAATTTTAAAGATTTGTTGGCTAGCAAAAATTGGATGAAAGATGTAACAAATGAAAAAATGAAGTGGACACAAATAAGAAGGGTAAAAGTTACGAGTAATAATTTTGATCGATTAGAATTTAAATACGATTTTGATAAAGACCCTAAGACTTTAGTGGTGCTCAGATCGACCAAAAGAAGTACCCAACGCAACGATGATTTTCAAATATCTCCAGCGTATGATGGTCCTATTCTTCTGCCATATGGTAAATACAAAGACCTTAACGATATGTGTAAAATTTGCAGCTGTATTCATAATAAAAATGTACTAGCATTGTTTACATACGTTTGTGACTTCTTGAGACTGCGTGCTGTAATGTTGGGTGTTGTACAAAATACCTTATAACATACATTTATTTGTTAAACATACTTTTCAAATGGCTACAAATAGCTTAGTTATCTACTATCACAATTGTGGAGGGTTTCGTACAAAGTTGCAAACATTATACATGAACATTATGGCCAATTCATACGATATTTTAATATTGACGGAGACATGGCTCATTCTGGAGATCCAGGATAGTGAATTTGTCGACGACCGCTACGTTGTTTTTAGGTGTGACTGTAACAGAGCTGCTGCGGGCAAGCTCGGTGGAGGGGGTGTTTTGGTAGCTATACGCCGTGAGCTACAACCGACTAAGGTGACAACACAACTTGAAGATATTTATATTGAACAAATTTTGTTACAACTTCCCGCGTCTAAAGTCAGTAAATATCATATCATCAGTGCTGTGTACCTACCACCAAATACACCTGTAGATGTAATAGACAGTACTTTGATATGTTACAGAACAAAGTTGTTGATCCGTCTGTGGAGTACTTTTTTGTTGCGGGCGATTTTAACATTCCCAGTATTGACTGGCTTGCTCAGGGAAACCATGTAGTTATTCCTTCGGATTCCCCTTTAGACACTATCGGTCGATTGCTATTGGATTTTTTGTGCACATGTAATGTTTTGCAATACAACACTTTTAAAAATACCCTCGGGCGTATACTTGACCTGTGTATCTTCAATGTAGACTCAGAGACAGTATCATGCACTCCTATATTAAATGTGGTTCATCACCATCCCCCATTCTCTATTTTAACTGGTTTAGATGCACAGTTTGCTCAGATGAACCGTCAGCCATCGCGTAGCTATAACTACCGTAAAGCCAATTATGGTGATGTAAATGAGGATCTTCGTGAAGTTGACTGGTGCGCCACCCTTTCACACCTTTCTGCTGAACAAGCGGTTGGAGTCTTTTATGACCTTGTGTACGGAATAATAAGGAAACGTGTTCCCACAACTCAAGCCAAAAATGCACGTTTTCCGGTTTGGTTTACTCCTAATATAATCCGTATTTTTAAAAGCAAGGAGCGTGCTTGGCTGAAATGGAAAACTTATAGAAATCTGTCCGATTATGAACACTTTTCTAAATATCGTAGGTTACTACATAGAGAGATGGTTACGGGTTTCCGCGAATACATCAACTCTATCGAAAATAGCATCCCTACGAATATAAAGACTTTCTGATCCTATATCTCAAGCAGGAGAGCTAGGACAAACTACCCCAATAACATGCATTATAAGGATGTGTCGTCAGATAACCCTGTAGATATATGTAACCTATTTTCTACCTTCTTTAGTTCTGTTTATGAGCCTTCTGCTCTGGATCCAGGAACTTGGCAGCCTCCTAATCATTAGGGCGCGCCGTTGTAGCGGCGGTAAGACCCATCATGGGGAAGTGGCTAGAGAGGCCACACGGCAGCCTCTCGTACCGTCTGACGCAGATGATCAACGAGCACGGGTGCTTTGGAAAGTATCTGCGTCGGATGGAGAAAGAGCCAACGTCCGAGTGCCATCACTGCGACGCGAGCGAGGACTCAGGTCCGCACACGCTCACCGAGTGTCCGGCGTGGGAGACGGGAGACGCCGAGGCGGGAGCTTGTGGCGGCCCTGGGAGTGAGAGTTCTCACGCTCTCCACCTTGCTCGCGGCGATGGTCCGCTGCGCGGATGCGTGGGCGGCCGGCGCCTCCTGCGAGCTAGTAATGCTCGTGAAGGAGGAGGCGCGGCGGGAGCGGCAGCGGGAGCGACGAAGGATCGCAAGCCAAGCTGCCCGCGTACGAAGGCAACTCGGGCGTCAGAGGTCGATGAACGACCTCCGCCCCCCATGAGCGCCGGCCTGGGGGTGACAGGTGGAGCCGCCTGTCACCCTGGCAGAAGCAGGTCGCGGCGGTGGCGCGCCTCCCCGTTTCCGGGGTCGAGTTGGGGACTCTGTAGTCTCCACACCCGAGAAGAGGGCCAGATCGTGAGAGATGGCCCTGGGTCGGCCGGGGTGCGAGGGATATGCCTGTCAACCTCACCTTCGGCAACCAAAACGACCGCCAGGCGGCGTGCGTTTTAGTCGGTTCGAGTCCGACATAACCTCCTCCACCGGCTCCGGTGGGGAGGTATCCGGGGGGATTTTGCGCACGTAAAAAAAAAAAAAAAAGCCTTCTAATCATTTCTCAGATAATTCAACTTGTGTGTCAGATCTTTACCTCTCTGAGGAGTCAATTCACGAGGCCATTCAATCACTAGTTTCCACAAAAGGTGGTGGTCCCGATGGTTTACCACCGTACTTTCTGGTAAAAGTATCAAAAACTGTCTACACTGCGTTATATATTATAATTTTTAACAAATGCTTACGCGAGTGCATTTTCCCGTCAGTGTGGAAGCAGGCATTCATTACACCGGTCTACAAAAATGGAAGTAAGGGTAACGTGGAGAACTATCGGCCAATCTCGATCCTCTCCGCTTTGTCGAAGCTGTTTGAGAGGCTCATGCATGACGCGCTGTATCCTCACATTCACAAAATAATTATGCCTGAACAGCATGGTTTTGTGAAGCGACGTTCTACAAACACTAACCTCATGTGCTTTGTTGAACACCTGTTTAGGAATATGGATCAACGCGTGCAGGTTGATGCTGTGTATACAGATTTTCAGAAGGCATTTGACAAAGTGGACCATGTACTGCTTTTAGATAAAATTGCCTTTAACGGAATACGCGGTAACTTGCTTCGGTGGTTTGTTTCTTATATTTTTAACAGGACTCAAAGAGTTGTTATAAATGGCTTTAAATCGGAGTCAATAGTTGTAAACTCTGGCGTTCCACAAGGATCTATATTAGGTCCATTTCTTTTTATTATATTTATAAATGATACATACATACATACATAAAATCACGCCTGTCTCCCATAGGGGTAGGCAGAGATCACGGATCTCCATTTGCTACGATCCTGACATACTACTCTCGCTTCATTCACTCTCATTTATAAATGATATAAGCCTAAAAACACCCAATTTTTAATGTACGCCGATGATATTAAAATCCACAAGCCTTGTAAGACCATTCAAGATTGTATGCTTCTCCAAGAGGATCTCAACAGGCTTAATGACTATTGTAAGCAAAATAGGCTATTTCTCAGTTTCCCCAAATGTAACACAATCTCTTTTACAAAAAATATAAACAGACTGCACTACAATTACTCCATTAATAATGTAGTTTTGAACAAGGTGAGCCTGGTTCGAGATCTGGGTGTTTTGTTGGATTCCTCTCTGCATTTGGATCAACACGTGGACAGCATAATTAATAAAACCTACCGAATGTACAACTTTGTCATGAGATCCTCTCGTGACTTTGTGCGTCCTTCCACACTTTTATTTTTGTATAAAACTTTAGTTCGACCGCAATTGGAATATGCTATTCAAATCTGGAACCCTCTTTATAGTAAATACACTCAGACTATAGAGTTAGTGCAAAGGAATTTTTTACGTGTTATACATTATAGGTATTATCGGTTACAAGTTTCCTATGTGCAACTGGTAGAACAGTATAGCATTTTATCATTGCAGTCTAGACTTTATGTAATAACAAATATGACTGCCCTGAAATTACCAATCAGCTGTGTTACTTAGTGCCTAGAACTGTCAATCGACGAAGGGTGCGTGTACCCCAATTATTCTATACTGGCACTTGCAAAACTAACGCAGGGATCCGTGCACCTATTCGTCGCCTTGTTGAGAACTATAACACATAGTTTGTGTTAAGGATTTAAATGATGAACGACTCGCTTTAGATAAATAATTACTTTAATACAGATCGATTTACAAAATATAATATTTGTGTGAGCGCACGACACGTCCTTCGCTGACCGAATCTATCGAGAGTCGCGCGGGGTGCGGCGGCGATGCGCCCGATCAGCTGTGTGCGTCCCCCGCCCGCCGCGTCTCCCACCGCTGTTGTCCACACGTTAGATGCGTGAACATCCTCCGGCGCGTTGAAAGCTTTAGCTTTCAAGAAGTAGACGAGGTCCGGAACCTGGAGACGACTCCCTCTGGTTTGTTGTCATCTTTCGATTCTGAAGTGGGCAGAAGACATAGTTTACTGATAGCCCTTCGTATAATGCCCCTCGAAGTAGTGACGTCAGCCACCCTACTGACGCCATCGGCCCCCGGGAAGAGGCGACACACACGCCCCATCCGCCATTGTAATGTCGGTAAGTTGTCCTCCTTCAGTACTACCACGTCCCCGCAGGCGAGGCCTTGTTGCTCGGTGCGCCATTTGGTGCGCTGCTGCAACTCGGAGATGTACTCGAGGCGCCATCGCTCCCAGAAGTGCTGCCTTATTTTCTCAATAAGCTCGTATCTGTTTGGTCTAGTAGCAGTGATGGGCTTCGTCGGAACAGACGTAAGTGGTCTCCCAATCAAGAAGTGGCCTGGGGTCAGAGGAGAAAGATCAGTAGCATTGGACGAGAGAGGAGTCAGCGGACGTGAATTAAGGATAGCTTCGATTTGCGCAAATAGCGCTGCTAGCTCCTCAAACGTCAAAGTAGCATTTCCAGCTACACGTTTTAGGTGAAATTTTGCAGATTTAATTCCAGCTTCAAATATACCACCGAAGTGGTGAGAATATGCGGGGCTAAATACAAATTTTATTCCTTCAGAAGTAGCATAATCACTAACAGACTGACGGCTGGATCTAAGCAACCTACCTAGTTCATTGTTTGCACCCACAAAATTCCTGCCGTTGTCGCAAAAAATCTCATGACATTTTCCTCTACGTGATATGAAACGCCTTAGGCATAAAATAAAAGCTTGAGTACTTAGTTCACTCACCAGTTCCAAATGTATTGCCTTTGTACTGAGGCAAACAAATAAACATAAGTAACATTTAGTGATACGATTACCACGTCCTTTCCGGTTACTTATCATGAAAGGTCCAGCAAAGTTAACTCCACACGAGTAGAAAGGAAAACAAGCATTCGTACGCGCTTCAGGTAAATGACCCATTATTGGCTGCATCGTATTCGCTCGTAGGCGAACGCAAATAATACATTGTCTAACTACTTGCCGCGCTAAACATCTTCCACCAATAGGCCAGTATTTATCACGCACTGCCGCTAACAGCAGCTGTTGACCTGCGTGGAACAAACGTTCATTAATCATTAATAACTTGGTAAAATGATGTTTTGAATGTAATAGTATAGGGTGCTTCTTATCGAAATTATAATTTGAGTTTCCTAAACGACCACCCACACGAACTATATCGTTTGAATCTACAAATGGAGTCAACTGCAGTAATTTACTCTTTTGTGGTAATTGTCTCCCTTGCTTGAGTAACCCAATTTCAAATGAAAACGATTGTAATTGGCATTTTTTTATTAGTAACATCAGTGAATTATTTATTTCATCTGAACTTATAGGGCCTGAATATTTATGTTTGTTTTTATTGCAATTGTTAACAAAACGTAACACATACGCAAATGTTCTACTTAATTTATTGAAACTGGAGTACCTTTTGAAATCTATAAACAAACTACCGTCATCAGAATTGTCTACTGCAGTAATCAACGAATGTACCTTTAACTCAGGTAAGTTTTGAACTACGAAAGAATTCTGTGGCCACTCTGAACGTTCCTTCTGTAGGAAAGAAGGACCTTCCCACCACAAAGAAGAAGATAAAAGGTCCTGGGGTTCAACCCCCCTTGAGGCCAAGTCAGCTGGGTTCATATTCGTAGGTATATGTCTGTGTTCAAAACCACTTGTTAGCTCGTTGATTTCATTAACCCCATTGCAGACAAACATTTTAAGATTTCTTACATCAGTTCTTAACCATCCTAAGACAACTGTTGAATCTGTCCAAATAGTTTTGTAAGTTATATTAAATCGTAATGACTGTATAATTTTATCACATAATCTAGCGCCCAGCAAAGTACCGAGTAATTCCAATTTTGGTATAGTAATAGGTTTTAAGGGTGCAACTCGTGCCTTGGCGCATAAAAGCCTAACAGTGACCTCATTTTTGTCATTCATTGACCGTAAGTATACACATGAGGCATATGCTTTCTGTGACGCATCAACGAAACAATGTAATTTTATTGACATAGGGTTATCGCAAAGAACATTTCTGCTAATTTTAATATTAGAAATGTAGTGCAAATTAGAAATAAATTTTAACCACTTATCTAATAAATTTTGTGGTATGGGGTCGTCCCAATTTAATTTAATAACCCATAATTGCACAAATTAATCCCAACGGATCAAATATTTTACAAATAGTAGCTATTACGACTTTCTTTGTAACAATTTGCGGTGGCAATTCCACTTTCGAGGGAAACTGAATGATGTCGAGTTTTGGAGAATAATTCAAACCTAGCACGCTGGATTCTTTAGTCAAATCTACCGGGTCGAATACACTGTCATCACAATCAAGTGCCTGCAAACAGTTAGTACGAATTTTTCTTAAGGGTAAACATGCTGAATCCAAAATTTTCTTAACATTCACATATATATGCTGTAATTCACTTTCACTATTCGCACCCGTATTTAAGTCGTCAATGTAAAAATCATTTTTTATTATGTTCGCGATAACGTCATCATTACACTCCTTAGCTAACTGTAATAAACATCTGGTGCTCAAAAACGGAGCGCTGGCCATTCCATACGTTACTGTATTTAATTGTAGAATCTTTAAATTGCCGTTATTATTTGGTTCCGTACTAACGGATGAATCCCTCCACAAAATTAACTGAAGGTGACGTTCAGATTCATGCAAGGCCGTTTGTCGGTACATTTTCTCAATATCTCCTAAGAGAACAAACCTGTGCCCGCGAAATCGTAACAAAATTGAGAATAAATCGGACTGCACTACTGGACCTACAGCCTGTATGTCATTTAATGACTTCCCAGCTGATGTTTTGGCTGAGGCGTCAAACACTACTCTCAATTTCGTCGTTTCACTGTTCTCGCGAAGTACACAGTGATGTGGAAGGTAATAGCCAAATCTTGGGCGATCTACTTCACTTAAATGACCTAATTCTTTGTATTCATTTATAAATCTAGTGTATGACTCCTTAAGTTTCGGATTTTTATTTAATTTTAATTCTAAATTTAAGAAACGTTTTTTAGCCATGTAATATGAATCACCAAGACTAGTTTCAGGTTCCTTTAAGGGCATACGTACACAAAACCGACCGTCGGATAAGCGAGTTGTGTTTTCTATAAAGTCAATTTCACAAAACTGTTCCTCTAATGAGTATGTTTTTGTCTCTGCAGGTAGTTCTTCAATCTCCCAAAACTTCTTCAGGGAATTATCAATATTCGAAAACTGATTGAAATAACAATAGACCTCAGACTTGGATTGACTGTTACCGAGTGGGCCGGCTATTAACCACCCTAATTGTGATTCTTGTAAAGTAGGTTTATTAGACCCTAACTTAATTTGATTTGTCCCGATAATGTTCCAAAAAACGTCAGCTCCTAAAAGCATATCTATAGTGGAAGGCTGGAAGAACCTTGGATCTGCTAGTTGTATACCACACGGAATATCTAACTCGCAAACGTCTATTTCAACGCTGGGTAAAATACCTGTTATCGTTGGCACTAATAAACAAGAGACTGGAGTGCTAAACGTAGATGAACAAGATTTAATCGTTACGACACACTTTCCTAAAATGTTAGTTTTAATATTATTAAGACCGCAAACCTTTAAGGTTTCACTATAACTCTTATTGAACCCTAATTTCTCTCTCATAGCTTCGGTTAAAAATGACGATTGACTACCAGTGTCCAATAATGCTCGCGCCTTAACCTTTTTATTGTTCAACTCATTAACGATTTCTACCTGCGCCGTACACAATAACGTATGAGTCATCGTCGTAGCTGATAACGTAACCGGTTCATTTTGTTGACTATTTGCATTTTGTTCTGAAGAAGTATTCAAATTATCTTTATGAACCAAAGTGTTGTGTTTACCTTTACATATTTTACAAGAACCCTTTAAACGACACTGATAACTATTATGGCCACTACGTAAGCACTTAGTGCACAATTTTAATCTTTTTACTTCGCACATTCTATCGTCATAGTTCATTTGCTTGAACTTCGGACATTCATGAACAAAATGATTCCGGCTACAAACAACACATTGATATTTTCCCGTTGAATCCGAAGCAGCCAAAAAGGATTTCACCTGTCTTTTATTTTGAGAGTTATTATGTTCCTGTTTATCGAATCTATTATACTGCGTTATTTCCAAGATGTCTGCTCGGTTACGTAAGAATGAATAAAATTGATCTAACGTTGGTAAATCCGATAGACCATTTCTATATTCCTCCCATTTTATACCAGTGGTGGAGTCCAACTTTGCTGAAACTATGAATATCAACAAACATCCCACTGATCAGTAGGAAGCCCGAGAGTGTGCAAAGAACTCAAGTTTTTAGATAAGTGATCAATTAAATATCGCAACGCTTTGAATGATTCCTTCACAATTGGTTCAATACTTAGTAACGACTTAATGTGGTTATTTATTAAGATATTTTTACTATTATAACGGTTACACAAAATTTGCCATGCCTTTTCATAATTGTCAGCGGTAAACTCAATTGATCTTATAACGACAGCGGCACTATTTTCTAAGCTTGATCTAAGATAGTGATATTTATTAATTAATGGAATAGAATCGTTTTTATTAACGAGGGAATCAAAAGTGTCCCTGAACTCAAGCCATTTCAAATAGTTCCCGTCAAACTTTGGCAAATTTATAGTAGGTAACTTTATAGAATTCATGGAATGTGAACATTGATTGGACATACTTTCGTCATGTAACGATCCCTTCTCTAAATTCACACATTCAATCAATTCTTTAGCCATGGAAAGAAGAGAAAAGAATTGTGATTCTATAGAATCCCGCTCATTTAACTGTTCATCGTCATTTGAAGAGAGTAATTCAATATCCGACTGTATGACGTTAAAATCAGACAGTAATTCTTGAAATTTATCAACCCGCAAAGATATTTCTTTAACTTGAATGCTAGTTATCTTTTTCGCACCTACCTGGGTTAAAACATTCACATAATCTTTGAATTTTGTTAGTCTACCTTTGATTATGCTACGCTTTTTGATAAGCTCCTTTAAAGATTCTTTTCCTTCCATGACTAATCAATAAAGAAATTGAACAATGAACTAGGCAAGATAATGAAATGATCAAACCAGTTATAACGGTTCCGACGCAGTGATCCAGCCGCCCTGCCGTGGTTACCACTCGGATGCTTGATGGATTCACCAACCACAAGCCGAGCACTACGCAAGAGATAATCTGGAATTTACATAAATGTGTAACGTTAATATTTAAGTATGTTTATAAATTTTTATGGAGGGTAGGCGATCCAAAAATGACTGGGCAAAATTGAATAAATAGCTACGTTTAGATTTTAAATATTTAACTAGGAAGTAAATAGCGTAACTGGTAATATAATTTTAAGCTAAAACCATCATCCAATGGGGTTTCTAACTTTTTTAAATTTTGAACAGACAAATAGGAATGAAAATGATAAAGCGATAGGTATGTCCCTATAGGCAAGCTTTCGCAATAGCCGAAGCGTAAATTACAACGAAGAATAGAAGTGGTGCACTGGAAATACTATCCTGTAACGCTATCGGAGCGGCAAGCCGTACGCAAATCGAAAAGGAACAAAAATTAGAAATAGTGGATAGGATAAAAGGCCAACTTCCCTTGGGTATTCCGCCAGACGTCCTCCAGCAGTCCTCAGCAAAGTTTTCACTCCACCAGGGCAGAAGGCAGCATAAGCAGCAATCCAATCCAATCTCTTTGTTCCGTAAATTCAAATCCCAGTAACGGTTTTTCGTTGTTCTTCGATGGTTATCCGAAGATTACAGCTTTGAGTCGCGATTGTAAACGGTCGCCAGAATGTTAAGGATTTAAATGATGAACGACTCGCTTTAGATAAATAATTACTTTAATACAGATCGATTTACAAAATATAATATTTGTGTGAGCGCACGACACGTCCTTCGCTGACCGAATCTGTCGAGAGCCGCGCGGGGTGCGGCGGCGATGCGCCCGATCAGCTGTGTGCGTCCCCCGCCCGCCGCGTCTCCCGCCGCTGTTGTCCACACGTTAGATGCGTGAGCACTTTGTGAGATTGACATCTTCGCACTCTCTAACGAACAATTTAATTGAGGTCTTATCAACCATGTAAATACTCATTTACTTCCGAGACATCTTCATATGAATTATACTATTATTATTGTATTCTTATTAATAAAAATAATAATAAAATAAAATCATTTATTTCAGGCATTGCCCATAAAAATGTCAGTAACAAAAAAGCTTATATCCCATGTTAGTAAAACTACAAGTTATTATGTACACAAACAGACATATTTATAACTGTAACTAATGTGTGTGTCTTTGGCAAGGTGGAAACGTGTCCAGTGCCGCATAATAGCACTGTCCACGTGAAGCTTTGCCGCAACACACTGCAGGAGGCTGTTGGAGCTGCCCCGCACCCGATCTAACAGTGATGCAATGCGGTTTCTTAGGATGGCCGCAAAGCTATCAATACCAGCTTCTGCGAACATCCCAGAAGCGCTACAGTAGGCATTGTTGTATTGAGTGCGAAGGCCCTATATGCACCCTGGGTGTAGCTCGTCCACAGGCTGTACGTGTACAGTGAATTACAGTAGGCTTTAAAAAGTGTAACTTTAACCTGTGCAGTACATCGTGCGAATCTGCGAGCAAGCATATTGACCCTAACGCACAGGGCCCTACGCTCCCGTACTATGTCCATGTCATCCTTGAGCGACTCGGTCACCCAGTGCCCCAGGTACTTAAAACTTTGAACCTGATTCAGCAGAGTGCCATTCAGCCTAACTGGGGGAATTTTATAGGACCTGTTTTTACTTTTAAAAACCAGCAACTCGCTCTTTGAGGTATTAAACTGAGTCCATGGGTAACCGCATATCGCTCACAGATGCCAATCAGCCTGGTCAGAGCACTGACCGAGGGGCACAGAAGCACCATGTCGTCAGCATAACTTAAATTGTTGACAAAAGTACCGTCAATAGAAGAGCATCCACAACCTGCACTGCTGAGCTCCACGATCAGGTCTTTCATGTACAGGTTGAAAAGCACAGGAGAGCTTATTCCGCCCTGCCTCACCCCAGTCTGCAACCTATATATGCCAGAAACCCCACCAGACCATTTTACATAATTCTGTTGGTTTGAGTACCAATACTTGAGAATGTCAATATGTTCCCTAGGCAAATCAGTATCATTTGCTAACTTTTTCCATAACAAATCATATTGGACCAGATCAAATGCTTTTGACAAGTCCAAGAACACAGCATATACTGGCGTATCTCTGGCCGTATAGTACTGGACAGTCTCCTTGAGGCACAGAACTGCAGCTTCAGTGGAGAGACCGGGTCTGAACCCAAACTGTGCATCATGAAGCTTAATACAGGTGTTTAATCTCACATCAAGCAGCCTGTCCAGGACCTTAGCTATTATAGTGGCCAGTGATATTGGCCTATAGTTGGAACCGTCACTAGCACTACCATTTTTACTTTTGACAATGGGCACTACCATAGTCTTCAACATATTGCCAGGAAAGAAGCCATGACTCAGACAAAGAGAGAATAACATTGCCAGTATACGTGGCAGAGGCACACCAGCATATTGCAGGTGCTCAATACTTAAGTGATCATGGCCAGGCGATTTACCCTTGCTCATGTTCTTCAAAACAGTTCTAACATCCTTTGCCCGAATCACAACTGCCTCCCTCACACCATGGTCAGTTCCATCACATTCAACACACTCAATGTTGGTTGGCACAGTAACAGGTGGGACTCTAAAATGTTCCGTAGAAATCCTCGTTTATAAATTAATCATAATATGCCTCTATCGCACACCAGCATCAGATCCAAACCTATTTCTAATTAAATTACATAATCTGTTACATGTTATTAATAACAAGTACAAATTTAAATCGCGAATAGTATTGGTCGGGGATATAAATATAAATACGCTCAAAAAGACCAAAATTAGTGACGATTTGAGGGATTTGTCATATAATCATAAATTAGAAATACACATTGATGTTCCAACTCGTAAGAGTTCCTGCCTAGACCATATAATAAGTAACATTTCAGATGCAACGGCCACTGTGTTACCACTGAACTTGTCTGACCACGACACAGCACAAATGCTGAGCTTTCCCGTCACATACAAAGAACAAAAACCTATGACATACTCGATATTAAAAAGAGATTATAGCCCCGTCTATATTCAGAGATTTAAAGAATGCCTGCAAAGTCTAAGCTGGACTGATATCTACAAAGAAAATGACGTTAATAAAGCATTCAATGAATTTCGCGAATTGCTGCGTCTCTTTAACAGCCTATGTTTTCCCAAAATCCGTATAAAAATGTATAATACCGCTAAAAGACAAAACTGGATTACCAAAGGCTTGAAAGAAAGCTGTAAAACGAAAAGAATGTTGCGTTACAATTACTACAGAAATAAAACTATTGTTAATAAAACTAAATACGTTACATATTCTAATTTATTAAAAAAATGTATTTTTAATTCAAAGAAGAACGAAAATATGACATTTATAAATAAACATGACAATAAATGTATCGCAACCTGGAGGGTTATCAAAAATGAAGCACTCAACATTAAATGTAAGGATGACATAGACACAATTAAAATAGGCAATAAAACAATAACAGATCCAGCTGACATAGCATCCGCTTTCAATAATAATTTCATTGATATGATTAATAGCCCGACAGGTCAGAACCAAACCCACTTAAATATAAGACATACGCAAGCTAATTCTATGTATCTAATTCCAATGACTGAAAGTGAAGTAAAAATGGAAATAATGGCATTAAAAAACACCAGGTCGGAAGGCTACGACGAAATTAGGACTAAAATTATAAAAGCGTCTGTAGATGAAATAGTGACGGTTTTGACACATCTAATAAACCAATCCTTTTTATCTGGAGTGTTCCCTGATGCGTTAAAGATATCAATAGTTAAGCCTATTTTTAAGAAAGGAGAAAAATCCGACATCAATAACTATCGCCCAATTACATTAATTCCAATTCTTTCGAAAATTTTCGAAAAATGTATGTACAAGAGGCTAATAAGTTACTGTAATAAATTTCAATTAATAGGCATCGAGCAGCACGGGTTTCAAAAGCAAAAATCTACGACTCTAGCAATATATTCTTTGATAAACATAACGCTGACTAATATTAATAATAATAATTTGACTACGGGTTTATTTTTTGACTTATCTAAGGCATTTGACTACGTTTCACACGACATTTTGATAGATAAACTTGACGCTATTGGTATACGGGGACCTGCACTTCTATGGATATCAACATACCTGAGAAACAGACAACAACGTGTTGTAACCACAAAAATCGACAAAAACTGTAATGTTGTGGACTATCTATCTGACTCTCGATACAACGTATGTGGCGTTCCTCAAGGGAGTGTGTTAAGCCCTATATTGTTTCTGATATATATCAATGACATTACCAGTATTTTAAATCACAAATGTATCTTATATGCTGATGACATCTCGATTATTGTGACATCAAAAAAAACAGGAAATGCAATTAAATATCACGAAGATGAAATAAATAATACTATTGACATGCTAATCGAATACCTAAATATAAATAATTTAAAAATTATTCTTAACAAATCAGTATACGTGCAATTTAACCAATGTTACACTGAAAAGTTTAATTTTGATTTGAATATACCAAAAATAAAAGAAGTCAAGGAGACAAAAATTTTAGGAATAATGTTGGATCAACATATGAGCTGGAAGACTCAAATTGAAAGCGTAACAAACAAAATTAATAAATACATATATGCTTTAAGGCAAATAAAACTGATCACTAACCGTAAAACTTCCATAATATCGTACCGTGCTTACGTAGAATCTGTATTACGATATGGCCTTATAGTGTGGGGTAATAGTACAGATTGCAATAAAGCATTTGTTGCTCAGAAGAGGTGCATTAGGGCTATATGTGGAATTAAACCAGACGAGTCATGTCGACCCTTGTTTAAAAAACTCAATCTGTTACCGTTGCCATCGTTATATATTTATGAGATATGTCTGTTTGTGTGGCAACATAGTGATCTATTCAAAGTAGCAAAAAGTGTAAACTCACGTAGCCGGAGAGATCCCTATAGGCTTGTGCTGAGTGATATCCCGAAGTCCACCAAATACAATAAGAGTTGCCTTGCTATGTGTGTACGAATTTACAATAAAATACCAATGTATCTTAAAGGACTAAGCACTAAAAAATTTAAAAAAGAATTATATAAATGGCTAAATGAACATAGCTTTTATAGCATTAACGAATTTCTTAATCAAAGTTAATAGGGAATAAATATTTGTGCGCTAGTACACCACTGGCAAAACATGCATGCTCAGTTTTGTAAACCTTTTTTAACATTTATGTACACCATGTTTTATGCAAATAAAATTTGAATTTGAATTTGAATTTGGAAAATTTGAATTTTAAACATTTCAGCTATCTGTGTGGGTTCATTTAACCCCTCTACACTAACTGGGCTCGGGGTCTTAGAGCTCATCTTTTTAGTGTGCTTCTAGAAAGTTCCAAACTTCTTGTTTTTGTGGGCCGTACCCAAAATGTCCATTTTGATTTGTGTTTGGTTGTTTTGCCACCATTTTAATTTTGCTTTAAACACCTTTCTGGAAACACACATTTTGTCATAAACATATCCCTCACGAGGCCTATTGTACATGACCCAATACTGAAACCACAAACAAGCTTCACTATGCGCAGCTTTCACATGTTTGTTCCAGCCACATATATATCTCTTACGAATAAATATCTTACTCTTACAGCTAGATGTTGACGCTTCCTTCAAAATACCAATTATTTGCTCATACATTTTTTTTTTAATCTTGCTTATTTTATAAGCCTAGTACATCATATGATTAAGTCGGCTTAGTCGGCTAAATTAATAACCTTGGGGTTAGTATCAATGGACTTAATAATAATGTAAATAAGTCATAAAATCGGTCATACAGGATACAATAATTAAGCGTAAGTATAAGTGCCTAAGGGAAGTTAAACTATAGATTTATAATATTCTAGTCTTAAAGTTAAGGACTGTTCAATGAAACTTATGATTTTCTTACTGTGCTCAATATTAAAATTAGAACTTAAAATGTTATGAAACAGAAAGAAGAACTCCCCGATGGAGCACTGAGTGTCTTTTAAAAGATCCGATCGCAACTGTTCGTTGTTTTGCACTCGAGAACTAAGTGGAGGAGGTCTTCTTCCTTTTGGCATAGAGTACAGTTTGGATCTTCTCTTTTTCGCATAGTGAAGCTAAATTTGTTAAGCGGCATATGGGAAGTTCGGATTCTAAAACATACTACTAAATCTCTCCTGTTAAGACCTAGTGATGAGAACCAGGGCACTCGTGGTGGTTCAGTTACAATTGTCCTGTACCATATGCCCTTGGTTTGAGAGCATTCATCGAAATGAGACTTTAGTTTTAAATAATTATCTCTTTTAACTTTGGAGATATGGTCTGTATAATGAGGTTCAGTTTCGAGGGGGATGCCATCGAGTAAAGCCGCTAGTGACAGTGAGTCAACCTTGTCGTTACCACTGATGTCCGAGTGGGAAGGAATCCATTGTAAACGAACTTCGACCCCGCTACGTATCAATTCGAGGATACATTCAATAACGAGGTAAGCTTCTTTCCTAATAAAGTTAGAAACTGAAAAAAAAAATACTGTAAGTGTACAGCCTTCGACTTCGACGCCCCTTCAGGATGCTAAAAAACAAATAACTTTGAAAGAAACTTTGGCGAAGAATACAAAATGGTGCACTTCAAATCCTAAATCTATGGAAATTGACAAATTGATTTCTGAAATGATTGCTTTGCAAGATCTACCCTTCAATTTTGTGGAAGGTATAGGATTTCGGCGACTTATGCAGTTCATCGTGCCGAATTATCACTTAAGGGGAAGACATTTTTTTACTGAAAATATTTGTGGCCAATTATATGAAACATTAGCAAAACAAATTAAGGATTTGCTCACGCAAATTGAAAAGATCTCATTTACAACAGATATTTGGACCGAACCAAGTTCGAATGTGTCTTTATTGAGTCTGACAGCACATGGCATAAATGGAGATTTTAGAAGACTCAAAGTTATTTTAAAATGCCACACATTTGACGGAAGACATACAGGAGACCTAGTTTTAGAAAATATTAAGAGTATGTTAATGGAATGGGACGTCGTAAAAGAGAAAATTCACTGCTTTATACGCGACTCTGGATCTAATATGATACGAGCAATGAAACTCGGCGACATACCTGATGTCAGTTGCACTATACACCAGTTGCAACTGTGTGTACGAACATTATTAGATTGTGATGAAGACATTAAAGCCTTAATATCGAAATGCAAAAAAATTTCGACGCATTTCAATCATTCCCAAATAGCCCGGACTGAACTGCACAAAATACAAAAGGAACAACTCAACCAAGAATGTTTGAGTGTAATACAGGAGTGTAGTACGCGGTAAGTTGTATTAAGTGCATTTATTTTTACCTCCAGATTATTTCATTTAATCAAAGATCTATCCATGCTAATACAATAAATTCAAATAAAACCACTAAATCGATTTTAATAAAGCTTGCTGTGGTATATTATACACACTGATTATAATGAGTGTGTTATTTAGTTTCTGTCATTTATTTAATTTAAATAATACTCTAAGTTAGTATAACTTAGAGTATTATTTAAATTATAAGCGTTAATTAGTTTAATAATTTGTTACAGGTGGAACAGTACATTTTATATGTTACAAAGAATGATTAGAATACAAGATTCTCTATGCCTGTACGCATCTAAGCACAACATCTCTCAATTGTCTCCTGAAGAATGGCTGCAGCTTAAAAAAATAGTGACTATACTTCAACCTTTTGAAGAAATTACCCGAAATATGAGTGACAATAACACAAGTATCTCATCAGTAATTCCACTTATACACACTCTTAAGTATACATTACGATTACACACTGAAGGCAATAAACAAGACACAAATGAAAAATTTAAAAGTATAATAAAAAGTACCATCGATCAATTAAATTCTAGATTTAGTGACCTTCAATCAAACAATTTCTTTGCAATAGCAACATATTTAGATCCTCGTTATAAAACAAAATTTTTTAATGAAGTGGCTAAACAGAACATTGAAACAGAAATAATGTCAATATTTGATGCAGCAGATACTTCTAAAAACGAGGCTGATAATATTGTCGCTCCTGTAGAAAAACGGGCAAGAATGGAATTACCAGCAGAAACTAGCCATAGTAGTAATGTGCAATCAGTTTTGTCAAACATATTATTAAGTAGTGATGAAGAAGACGATAATAATACCACACTTGATAAAAGTCCAGTTTTTGATAAATTTGTCTTCGTAAAAAATATACTAAATGAGTTCAATAAAGAAAAACGTATTAGTATTAGTGATGATCCGCTATTATGGTGGAAAGTTAATGGTAATACCAAATTCCAGCCCCTGCAATCAATTGCTCGTCAATTTTTGTCTTGTCCACCAAGCTCGGTAGCGAGCGAACAACTTTTTAGTGGCGCTGGCCTAATCTACGACCCCTTAAGAAACAGATTAGAGGGAGACAAAGCTTCAAAGCTTTTATTCGTCAAATATAATACGCTACTTTTAGAGTCAATTAATACGATTTAATTTTTTTAAAGCTTTTGTTCGTTAGTATAATAATTATACTAATATACTTATACTATAATTTAATTACTAATTGATTAGTATATGCTACTTCGGGTTTAAATTCATTCTATTTAAACTTGTTGTTTATATGCCAATTTTGTTCATTTTTTATGTTTTATCATAAAACATAAAACTTTTATGTTACAACTGAAACTTAAAATAAAAAAAAAATACTACATAATGTTTTATTTGTCCTTAAATAATAATTCTCTCTCATGTCACCCTGCTTCCGATTCCGATTCCGACTCCGGTTCCGATTCCGATAAAGCAAATTTAAAAACTCCGATTCCGGCTTCGGTTCCGATAACACTGCTTCCGTTACATCCCTGGTGTAAAGATAGCCTAAAAAAAGCTAATACATTGTCTCATCCCAGGGAGGAAGTACCGTTAGCATTGATGACTGACGTCGGACTCGTGCGTAGGGGCAGTGCTCCAACAAAGAGTACACGGAAAATGGCATCCATTAGCATATTTCTCAAAGAAACTGTCCGACACTCAACTTAAATACAGTACATACGACAAAGAGCTTAGCGCAATTTACATGTCTATGTTACATTTCAAAAATTTGCTCGAAGGACGTCAGCTAACAATTTTTACAGATCATAAACCTTTAATATATGCTTTCACAAAAATTAGTAAAGATAAAGAAACTCCGCGCAGAATTAGACAGCCGGGCTCGCAAGCTTAGATTTCGACGAATTAGCTCGCGCACAGGATGAGGAGCATTTAGTTACACCGTTACCAAACAATAAGCTCAAATTCAAGCACGTAGTAGTACCATATTCAGACAAACAAATATATTGCGAAATATCAACTGGTAATGCCAGACCTTATGTATCGGAAAGGTTTAGGAAAATAGCTTTTGACAACATTCACAATTTAAGTCACCCCAGCATTCGTTTAACTAGGAAACTATTATGTAAAAAAATATTCTGGCCTGGTATGAACAAAGATATCACTACGTGGGCAAAAACGTGTATACCTTGCCAGAAAGTAAAAATAAGTAGACACACTATATCAGATTTAGGCGATTTCCCGAAATGTACCAGATTCGAACATATTCATACCGACATAATAGGTCCTTTACCGACGTCACGTTAGGGGTATCGATATTGTATAACCATTATAGACCGTTTCACGCGTTGGCCAGAAGCTATCCCAGTTTCAGACATTTCAGCTGATACGGTCTCAAAAATAATATTCAAACATTGGATTAGCAGATTCGGCTGCCCGCTGAGAATCACCACAGACCAGGGCAGACAGTTCGAGAGCGATCTTTTTAACTCATAAATGAAAATTTTAGTAGTTCACAAAATTCACACAACTGCATACCATCCACAGAGTTATGGCCGAATAGAGAGATGGCACCGCTCGCTTAAAAACGCATTAGCAGCACGCATGATTGACAATACAGACTGGACAGACGAATTACCTATAGTTATGCTAGGATTAAGATGTGCTCTGAGAAATGATACGGAGTTAAGTGCCGCAGAAATGATCTACGGGCAATCGCTAAGATTACCATCAGATTTTTTCCAACAAAAAGAACAGGTCAGCAGTCATTATGAGTATATAGATAAGTTACGAAAGACTATCAGTGCATTACAACCACATTCGAGATCTACAAGTAATTCGAGAAAAATATTCGTAAGTAAGGATTTAAACTCTTGCACTCATGTGTTTATGCGGAACGAGATGGTAAAAAAGTCCTTAGCCCCTACTTATGAAGGCCCCTACGGCGTCTTAAGTAGGACTGATAAGGTATTTCAGATAAGTTTGCCAAATAGAAACATTTATGTATCCATTGATAGGTTGAAACCAGCCTACATCTTGAAAGATGCAGAAGCATGTACAGATATATTTAAAAGTACAAGCCTTGCAACGAGTGCCCATAACCTCACTGAAAATTGTCATCAGAGCAAAGTACCACAATCAATGCCAAGTGTGCGCACAACTCGCACAGGCAGATTAGTGAAGCAGCCTGTCAGATTTAATCTCTAAGTAGTATATATTACTCACGTGTAGTTTATAATTACTTTAACAAAAGTACAATTTCTTATAGTAATAATCAGCAAGCATATCCTGTATTATTGCTAGTATAGAATTCGAGCCGTCGTTGCAAGCGGACAGGTGGAAATGTAAAACAAAGTGTTATACTTAATCAACTCAGCATTAAATCTACATAATTATAATTATTTTACTCATAAGTCTCATAACTTAATAGATAACAGCGTATAGTCAACGTGACACGATTTTTTTTTCTATTTTTTTTTCTTCTCAAAATTATATTCAAAATGGGTAAAAATTATAGCAAGCAAGAAGAGATCATTATTGCCCAAAACGGTGCGAATCAAGCCAGTAACAGTGTGATGGAGAATCAGTTAAAAATTTATGGCACCTTAATTATTGTAATTGTCACAATACTCCTACTATTCATAGCATATAGGTGTTGCGGTGCATGTCGCACCAGGACCAAAAATTGGATTCAAAAAGAAATGAATAGAACTGTTCAACAGATACAAAAGAGTCCGGAACAACAAGATGTATAAGAATATGCGAGGCTGTAATCGTAAAATTAGTTTTTATATAATTTCACCCAGTTACCATGCAATTTTGCCACCTTAGTAGTATATAACAATGTATCAAGGCATTCGAACGAATCAACTGTGCAACCTGTAACCTGATAACTTTTATCAACTCGTCACTCGACGCTCGCCGACTGGCTCAATCTGCAAGCGCAGCGCATTCCTGTGTGCCTTCTGCGCTCTAACTTGCGATTTCAATGTGTTATAATGTCGGAGTCTCCGCGCATGCGCACACCTGAGCGGTCGCGATCGTTGTAGATTTAAATAGTCAAAATGTCAGATAGTGTGAATACCCTTAAATGTGTAAACTGTAATATAGTTATATCCGTAGTGCTAGCATTTATTCAAAATAAACTTGATATAATAGACAATGAAAGTTGAGTAAGAATCTGTGTGTCGGCCTTTTCTGAGGAAGACATTGATATCGCAAAAAAGTTGTTGTTTGCGTCTGTAAAGACAAAAAGAAAGCAAATATCAAGACGGAAGCAGAAAAAAGAAAAGGATATTGATGATATGATAATGGTGCTCAAGACAACTGAACCAAATCAAATACCAATATTTGTTGCCTACAATCTGGAGAAATTGCCACCGATTTGTTTCGACCATGTCGATGTTACGAAGTTATTAAAAGACCTGTTATGTTTACGTGAAGAAATAAAAGAAATAAAATCTAATTATGTGACGAGAAGTGAATTAGATAGTAGGCGAAAAAGTGATGTAAATGTAGTAAATACTCCTATTTCGTTACTACATTCAAATATTAATGTGAGAAGAGGAGGGTACATGTTAGATAGTGGACCCATAGGTTTGTCACATGTTTCTGAGACGTCACCTAGTCAGAGTCACTCGCCTGCGCAGATGTCGCCGTCGTCGTCGCCGATCCAAACGAGATGCGAGTCTGCTGTGCAGGCTCGCTCAGTTGATCACAGCGTGATTGAACCGAACAACTCGATGCGGTATCGTTCTCTCTGTCCCTCGAATACGGATACAAATTGTGCCGTCTCGCTCTCACGTGTGAACTCAACTTTGTTGGAAAGAAACGTTGCTGTCGCTGACAGGAATGACAATTCTGACACTTCTGTCAGTCCAAGTAAACAAAAACAACAAACTATGGCGGAGGTTATAAACAAAGGTGAATGGAAGATAAATAAAGAAATGGATGAGCAGTGGATTTATGTACAGAATAGAAAACATAGAAATCGTTTTGCCGGTAAGATGGGTACGGCTCAGTCGTCTTATACGGGAAGTTTCAAGGCAGCGGATTCAAGTGTTCCACTATTTATTTCAAATGTGGATAAACAGACGTCGGAATCAGACATCCGTGAATACATCAAAACCAAGACGGGAGTGTCGGTGGAAATGGAGAGGATCAGCATGAAAACTGAAAGACCCTACAACGCCTTCAAAGTATTTGTTTCGAGACACAGGCTGGATTCATTTTTGGATGATAGTCTTTGGCCGGAGGGTATTCGTTTCAGAAAATACATATTCTTTAAAAAGACTAACGAATCTGAACGTGTTGTAAACAAAAAACCGGTAAACAATGAATAATATAACGCTAGCCAGTTTCAATTGTAAAGGTGTGCATAGATCTATGGATAGTGTGAGAGATATATGTAAAAAGGCAGATATTGTGGCACTACAAGAGACCTGGATATGGCCACATGACCTAGCTGTCTTGGGTAACCTGGATGATAGTTTTGCCTACACTGGAAAGTCAGCCATTGATACCTCTGTGAAGGTGATAGCAGGTAGACCATATGGAGGAGTGGCACTATTGTGGAGAAAGACTTTATTTTCGTCAGTGTCTATTGTGAAGTGCAAAAGCGATCGTCTAGTAGCAATAGAGGTGGAATATGAGAACCGTTCCATGTTGTTGTTTTCTGTCTACACTCCCTTTGACGATGGCAAGAGTGAAAGTTTGGTTGCATTTACTGAATGCTTGAGTGAAATAGTGGCTGTGGTGGAGAGCTGCAACGTTGAATGTGTTGTGATAATGGGTGATTTTAATGCTCATCCGGGAACGCGCTTCTTTTCTGAACTTATCTCGGTATGTAATGAACAGATTTGGTCCTGTGTTGACTATGAGTTGCTTCCAGAGAACACACATACTTTTGTTTGTCAAGCCAGTGGTTCATTGCGCTGGCTAGATCATTGCTTAATATCTAGTGCAGCCAAAAATTTAATTGCTAATGTGACTGTATCTTATGGGATGTATCCTTCAGATCATTATCCTGTTTTGTTTGAGTGCAATCTAACTAAGATAAATAAAAAACAACCTGTGCAAAATTTCATTAGTAATAAGATTAGATGGGGAGAAAGAAATGCTGAGCAAATCAAAAACTACAATGAATTTTGTAATAATAAATTAAATGCAATTAAATTACCAGAATGTTTAGAATGTTCTCAAAAAATGTGTAATAATGCTAATCACTTAATTGAAATTGATAAGTTGTACTCTGACATAATATCAGTTCTTCAGGAGGGTGCTGTATCTACCTATATTGGTGCAGACAATATCAAAAGACACAAATATATCACTGGCTGGAATAAATTTGTAAGCAGTGCTCATAGGGAGGCTCGATTGCACTATAAAAACTGGCTATGGCAGGGTGCACCAGCCGGTGGTGCATTGTTTGAGGCAATGTGTAGTTCCAGAAAAACTTTTAAATCAAAATTAAAATCTGTTCAAAACAATCAACAACAAATTAAATTAGATATTTTGGCAGATCATCACTCAAAAAAACAGTTTGCAAAATTTTGGAAAGCCACAAATAAATTAAATCTGAGGCCGAGCCTTCCTGTGAGTGTTGCGGGTCAAAATGACCCAAAAGGTATAGCCAATCTTTTTGTTCGACACTTTAAGGTCGAGTCACCTTTGAGGGCTGAGCAGAAGGTGGTTGATGTTCAGAGTGGAATGAGGGGTGATGAGTCTATAAGATTCACAGCTAAGCAAATTGCCACAGCAATAAATAAAATGACAAAACGCAAATCGCCGGGCCATGATGACCTGAGTGTTGAACACCTAAAATATGCAGGGCATCAGTTATACAGTGTTCTTTCTTTGCTGCTTAATCTGTGTCTTAACCATCACTACCTGCCACGGGATCTCATGTACACTGTGGTAGTTCCTATTATCAAGGACAAGACAGGGGATGCCTCCGACATTTCTAACTACAGGCCAATTTCACTGGCCACAATAGTTGCCAAAGTCTTGGACAGTCTGCTTGATAAACAGCTGGCCGAACACATTGAACTCCATGATGCTCAATTTGGTTTCAGGCCAGGTTTGTCCACGGAGAGTGCAATTCTGTGTCTCAAGCAAACTGTTCAATATTATACGAGTAGAAAAACACCTGTATTTGCCTGTTTTCTGGATCTGTCGAAGGCATTCGATCTGGTATCCTACGAGGTACTGTGGAGTAAACTTCGGACAGATACAACGGTGCCAGATGATGTAGTGTCTTTGTTTCGATACTGGTATAATAACCAGGAAAATAGTGTAAGATGGGCTGAGGCCCGGTCTGATGTGTATGGGTTGGAGTGTGGAGTGAGGCAGGGAGGGCTAAGCTCCCCCCGTCTGTTCAACTTATACATAAACCGTTTGATCGGTGAGCTCAGCAGCGCACGTGTCGGTTGTCACATTGATGGGGTTAGCATGAATAATGTGAGTTATGCTGACGACATGGCGCTGCTGAGTCCATCGATTGGCGGCCTCAGGAAGCTAATAGCCTTGTGTGAAGCATATGCTGTTTCTCATGGGCTCAAGTATAATGTAAAGAAAAGTGAGCTCCTTATGTTTAGGTCAGGTCCACTAAAGCATACAGATGTGCCGGAGGTCTTGCTTGGTGGAGTTAGATTGAACTGGGTAAAGTCTTTCAAGTACTTGGGCCACTGGGTCACGGACGGGCTCAGGGATGATTTAGACGTTGAAAGGGAGCGTAGGTCGCTGGCTATCAGGTGTAACATGGTTGTCCGGAGGTTTGCACGTTGTTCGAACACAGTCAAAGTGACTCTCTTTAAAGCCTTCTGCACGTCCTTCTACACGTGCAGCTTGTGGATGTGTTACACTCTACGGGCATATAACGACCTGCGCATTCAGTATAATAACGCATTCAGGATGCTGTTGGGGCTGTCTCGGAGATGCAGTGCATCAGGAATGTTTGCAGAGGCCCGCACAGACGATTTCTATGCTATTATTAGAAAGCGTTCGGCCTCTGCCTTGGCACGACTCCGCCGCAGCTCCAACAGTCTCCTGAGTGTGTTTAAGGATAGATGGGACTCCCCCTTGTTACAACACTGGATGACACTCCACACGTGCCACAGATAGTGGAGTGTTGTTATTCATTTGTATTTATTACTAACATTAGTTCTTAAGTTAAATTGTTACTAACACTATGGATCGATGGTCTGACAATAAATGAATTTTAATTTAATTAAATAAATAAATTGTCAAATTATTTTAAGTTAGCTTAAAAAATTTTGTCTGTGTTTTGGATGTCTGTGGGGACACACGCTATGATGACGTCATCGGCTGATGTAATCCGGCCACGTTGTTGCATGTACTGGCTAACGTCCCACGGACGCGGCTGTGCGCCCCCCAGTCACTCTCGTCCATCGACCCGTGTAGGTCATCTATTCTTGATCGCGAAATATACCCGGTTCATTGACTCCAGAGTACTTATTTCATAACCTTCGATTCTCTCTGTACGCGCTCACGAACTCGCATTCCAGAAGTAGCTGCTGCGTAAGTATAGCCGCCAGGACAGACCGAGGCGCGCAGCTATGCCACCACGAACCGCTGCGGCCTTCGTAGGTATACTCTACAGTTCAGTAGAAACAAGGCTGGGCACACTACCGACTAACTCCTCAAACAAGTTATGGGTATGGGAAGCTATCGTGTCACGTTTTTCGGCCTCCAGGTGGGTAATGTGGTGATGGGCTTCCTGCAGTTCCTGCTCCAAGACCGACAGGCGCTTAAGACCCTGTTCGTACTCATCACTGCACTCCCTAAACCCACTCACAATGTTGTGCAATCTGTCCCGCTCATCTAACACTAACCTATGCTCTGTGTGCAGCTCAACCATCTGATTTTTTATCAAGTCGTGCTTATTTAAGCTATCCAGTAGTTCCTTTTCATTGTCATCTCTTTCTCTGTGCTCAACCAACGTTTTGGATGCATCCAATTCCTACAATGTCAGGTCTAGCTTTCTCAAGATATTATCTAGTTTAGCCTCATCACGGCGTGCTGAAGACATGCTACGGGTGACTGGCCCTATGATCTAATAGATGTATAGAAGAATAATTGGAACAAATACCAAAAGGCAGTTTGATCAATATGTACCTACATAAACAAATATGTAACCTCAAAACGAAATGGATTAAATACGCTGTAAATAATTAATACGATAAAAACTAGTTATTGGTGCCATTACCTGTATAAAAATTGTAACCAAAGAGATAACAAAGTTCACAAAAACAAAATTTATTTTTCAATTTTGCGGTGTCATTGACATTTTTTTTTACGTGCCTGTGGATCGTTTTTGGTTGCTGAAGGTGAGGGTCACTGGCGTATCCCTCGCACCCCGGCGAACCCAGGGCCATCTCTCACGATCTGGTCCTCTCCTCGGGTGTGGAAACTACTGTCCCCAACTCGTCCCCGGAAGCCGCGGCTTGCTTCTGCCAGGAACTTTTTTGCAGTTAAACAGTACGTGCTATTTCAAATGGGGTAGCTTAGCTTAGCTGCCAACAACATTATAAAGAAATGGAAGAAAAAAGTATCAGCATTCTCTATAAGAAAGTCATGCAAAATTGTAAATAACAAATTCTCTCCAGTGAGCTCTGGCTACCCTACGCCCCGTCGGGAACACAACACGAGGTTATTAGGACCCTCCGATTGGGAGGTACTTCCCCAATCGGACTGCTCATTTGGACGGAAATACCGTCGTGTCCTATCTCCTTGAATTATAGTATAGGGTTAATTAGTACTACTCGACCAAGCGTTTTAGACCAGGCTGCGCGTGGAATGCGTCCTCCCCGCCCGCACGCCGCCTCAGGCACCGCCGTCGTCTTAGTACCGTCCGCAGCATTGCTACCGGTCACACGTGTACAGACTCGAGTCATCCGTATTGTTGTTAGATCTTTTTGTTATTGTTTTTTGTTAGATTTGTTAAGTTTGTATTTTGTTATTTGCTAAATTTGTAATGTGAAAAATAGGGAAGAATAACGGCTACTGGATTCAGCCTCAGTATAATCACGCGTATAAAAAGAGAAAGAGAAAAACAAATCATGTTACAGGTAAATTATTGTTTTGTTATTTTATGTAATAGCAGCCATACACGTTCAGATAATTGATCAATCTGCAAACTGGCAGTTTCAATTAGTTTGTATAAATTGACATGAGTGTTTTTTTTTCACAATTTGAACAAATTTAATGAATAATCAAATGATTTGAAGATATATAAATTTATCAAACTGTTTGAAACTGCCAGTTTGATCAAATTAACTGAACGTATATGGCGGCCATTACGTACTCCTAATTCGGTACTTACGTAGTCTATTATTATTTTCGATAGAATGTGTATTAAAGATTTTTAAATAACCTTTAAAATTACATATCAACTCCCAGCTCAAGTTTTTATAACTCTAGAAAACATTATTAGTTAATGTGTCTAAATATTTGCACTAATGAACCGATGAATATGCATATCGCTTAAGAATAGTAGCCGCTATTGTTCTCGCAGGTAGCCGGACCGCTATTCATTCACTGCACCAGTGTCATTTCCGGTCGTATGGGTCTGTTTAAGGCCGTTAGGTTGATTATGCCTTGTTGGGAATTATGGTTGAAACGACGTGAGTTCTTTTTAATCTTGCATTATTTTGCATTTCAGAGATCCAATTCACCTAATCCTTCAACGAGTGCTGAACCGACGGCGACGGTATCAACTGCAACTGCTACACCAGCAAGTTCTGAACCAACACCATATCTACTTCGTCGGGTACATCAGCAAGTTATGTGGTGAAAATACCAACACCGGGCAAGACACGCTCGCGTCCACCTCATAACAAGCTCAATGTGGACGACTTTACAATGTGTGCTATTCGTAACATTATTGAAAGTTTTTATACGGTGCACAAAGAGGTGCCAAATTTAAAAAAATATTAAAAACGATTTGAATTCCCCAGGACAAAGAGAGGCCCTGATAAAAAAATTATAACCCAAAATTTGGGCTATGCTTTTAAAAAGTGTTCAAAGAAAAGGGAAGTTCTGATAGTAAAACCCGAGATTGCTGCATGGCGAGCTCGTTACTTGCGACGATTGAAGGAGAATGAGGAATTGGGCGCTGACAAAATACTTATTATCTACATAGATGAAACGTGGATACATAGTCACTACACTGTGCACAAATGTTGGCAAAATTCATTGCAGAAAGGAGTGAGGAAAAATGATAGCCAAGCAGGTGGAGAAAATGGGTTCATCGAGGGTGCACAATTAATGTATAAGTGCAAAAGCAAACAAGGCGATTACCACGATGAAATGGGTGCCGAAAATTTTACCAAGTGGGTAAAAGGAAAACGAATACCCAATTTACCAAATAACAGCATAGTAGTGATGGAAAACACTCCCTACCACAGTCAACAAATAATTAAACCACCGACAATGGCCTCACGAAAAGATGAGATGATTAACAGGCTTATTAATAAAAATATTGAGTACGACCCCAAAATGACAAAAAAAGAATTATATTACATCATCTATCAAAATCGTCGCGAAAAAGAATTTTATATTGATAACCTATTCAAAATGTATAGCCACACGAGGTTTTACGTCTTCCCCCATACCAGTGCGATCTGAACCCCATAGAGTATCTAATGAAACAAAAAATAGCTGAGAAAAATATAAACCAATCTGAAAAAGAAATTGAGGGTCTAACCCGCAAAGTAATACAGGCAATAACTGCGGCCGACTGGAAGAAGGAAGTAAACCTCGTCAATAGATTGGCAAATGATTATTGGGAGAAAGAAAGACTAGACGAGTTTGACAGTAGACAGTTATTAATATTGGTGAAGACAGCAGTTCAGAAGAAGTTAAAAAGGTCTACATAACAATCCGCAATAGCATATATGCCTATCTAATAAGGGTAGAACAGTAGCCATTTTTATCTTTCATAAATTACTAAAAAGTCATAAAACAATACAATGTTATTCTTTATCCAATGAAATACGTTGTACCTACGTTTAATGTGGATAAAAATTATCAAAATTAAATATCAAAATTCCACACTGGCGGAGTCGGTATCATGTCGTATCACCCCGCTATTTCACAATGTAGGAGAGAACATGCATCCAGAAAGTTGTACCTTCCCAGTGATATCACCATCACAATGATTCATGAAAATTTTTGCTCTATAAGACCGGATATAAAAGTATCTCTTGAAGTTTATAGAAAAGTTGTAAGAAATTACCTGAATATTTCTTTTGCACACCTTGGTAATGACGAATGTGAGCAGTGTGAATATTCTAAGCGTCACAATCGATTAGACCATCAAAACGACTCTTGCGAGATATGCCAAAACTATAATATGCAACACAAGCCCAGATACATAGAATCACGCAGAGAATACGATGAAGATAGAGAGAAAGCTAAGGCTGACAAGGAGGTTATTTATTATTCCGTTGACCTTCAAAAAATTATTATGTTACCAAGGAGGGATCAATTTAAGACTGCCATTTTTTGCCCACGGTTAATTGCCTTCAATGAAAGCTTTGTTCCACTGGGGCCCGCAAGTAACGATAACAAACCATATGCTGTGTTATGGAACGAGAGTATTAGCGGTTGTAGCCAAGAGGATATCGCACTCTTAAAACATAAGTGGCACTATTCAAAAAATTACATTTTTTAGTTAAGTATACAGTCAAAACGCGTAAAACGAAACGCGCCTAATGCAAAGACCCCGGTGGCTCTAATGCGCCAAATTTTCGCTAGATGTCGCTAGTGTCACTTATGAATTTGTCACAATTTGTCCGTTCGGTAATTGATAAACCGGCACTACGACTGTTCGCGTCAAGTCTCCGGAGGGAATCCTTGTCGAGGTGAGTTAAAAACTGGCACTTTGTGTAAAGTGCCACTTATTAAATAAATATGGTTTCGAATATTTACAGTGAGTAAATGCATAAGTGGCAGTTTGAATATAATGCCAGTTATTTAATAACTTTAGTGTGGATTTTGTTTTTATATGAATTCAATAACGGACATTTTCTGTAAAGAGCCATTTAATCAATAAATATGCTTTCAAATATTAGCTGTGCGTAATTGCATAAGTGGCAGTTTGAGTTTAGTGTCAGTTATTTTTTAACTTTAATTAGGATTTTGTTCTTATACGAATTTAATAACGGGCATTTTCGGTAACGCGCCATTTAATCGATACATTTGCTTGTAAATATTCGCTGTTAGCAATTGCATAAGTGGCAGTTTCAGTTTAGTGTCTGTTATATGTTAACTTTAATTAGGATTTTGTTTGTATACGAATTTAATAAGAAAAGGCTTTTTGTTTAAGGCATTACACTATCATGGATCCGAAGAGAAGTAGATGCAGAAGGATGATAGAATTATCAACTCAGAACAACGATGACGATGATGAATCTCAAAATACTAAGCCTGCTTCTAAAAGAAATTCTGATATTGTTGAACCCCTTTCAACAATGAGTGCGTCCGATTTGAACATCATGAGAAGTTCACCCTTAACTAGCACTTATCACAACCAAACTAACAGTGACGATGGTGACTTTTCTCCCGCCTCAGATGATGATAGAACATACTTTCCATCAAAGAAAAAATGCCGGAGATCGAACTCGTCAAGCTCGTCGTCATCGTCTTCATCTTCCAGCTCGTCCTCATCTTCGTCCTCAAGTACATCATCCAGTTCAGCTTCAGCTTTGTCTGTACAAAGTCCAAACACCCAACAAATAACTCAAAGTACCAATGACACACGTAATAATTTCGACCCTTCTAATCCGGATGACGAAACAGAGAACGCAAATAGTAACATGAATGACCAAATGCCAAACACTTTAAAAATTGATGACATTTCCTTCACTCAGATTGTTGAAGTTTCTAATAATCATCAAAGAAGTGATCATCTTCCTGCAGATTCGAATCTTCAAAGTGGTCTTGCTCCGAATGATGGTGATCATGTCGCCTCTTCCAGCCGTGCCGATAACGTCGAAATCATACATTTTGATACAAATGACACAGGAACGATGAACGATACTGCAAAAGAAGCTCCAACTCAGCCAGTTGATGCAGTTACAAGAAAACGAAAGAAGAAAAATAATAAGATCGTTACTACAAATATTGTGAAGATTCTAAGAAATGCAGGCAAAAAATATGTTTCAAACTCAAAAAAGAAAACCGTTTATCCAGCTAAAACGATTAAGCAACCTTGTGGAAGTACATGTCGGCTGAAATGCGCAGATAGAATTTCTGAGGAGTCACGAAAACTTATTTTTGATGATTATTGGGCCATGGCCTCATTGATGCGACAGCGAGAATACATAGCTCGTAACATAACAGAGATAAAGCCTAGATATCAATATAAAAAGATTAATTCCAATAGAAAGCCGAAAATGGCTTTCAATTTCGATGTTAACGGCTCCAAAGAAAGGGTTTGCAAAACCTTTTTCAAAAATTCGCTGGATATTACAGATAGGTGCATAAGAACTGTAGTAGAGAAGAAAAATACATTGACCGGTGTTCTAGAAGGAGAAAAAAGAGGCTTGCATGGAAACCACAGAAAAGTGCCCGCTGAAATGATAGAAGAAGTGAAAAAACACATTAACAGCATTCCTCGCATCGAAAGCCACTATTTGCGCAAGCAAACTACCAGAGAATTCATAGATGGTGGAAAAACATTAACTGATATTTATACAGACTACAAAGAAGATTGCATAAAACACGGATTGCCTTACGTACAGCTACATACCTACCGAAAAGTTTTTAATAACGACTTTAACATTAGCTTCTTTGTTCCCAAGAAGGACCAATGCGAACAATGCACAATATACAAGCTGGCCGAAGGTCCTCAAAAAGAAGTTCTGAAGGAAGACTACGAACGACATCTAGCAGAGAAGGAGAAAAGTCGTGAAGAAAAAGCTAACGATAAATTGAAGGTTTCAAGCAACTTTATCGTCGCATGCTACGACCTACAAGCGGTAATGACGATACCAAATGGAGAAGTATCAACTTTCTTCTATAAGTCAAAGATAAATTGCTTGAACTTTACTATCTCTGAGCTTGCAAGAGATAATACTGAATGCTTTTTCTGGGACGAGTCTCAAGGTAACCGTGGAGCAAATGAAATAGCCAGCTGTGTCTTAAAATACTTGCAAAAGAAATCTTCTTCAGCTGGCGAAGACTTAGATGTGGTTTTCTATTCAGATAACTGCTGCGGCCAGCAGAAAAATCAGTTCATCATCGGTATGTACATCTACGCAGTACTTAACTTGAAAATAACATCTATAACACACAAATTTTTAATCCGTGGACACACACAGAACGAAGGAGATGCAGCACATTCAACTATTGAGAAACAAATAAAAAGAATACTTAAATCTGGACCCATTTATGTGCCTTCCCAGTACGTATCCGCTATCAGAAGTGCAAAAAAACATGGCACACCATTCATAGTAAACGAAATGGCTTATAACGATTTCAGAGACATCAAACAACTGCCAGTTCCTAGATTGAACAAAAGTGTTGAAAGTGAAGTTGTCAAACTATCTGATATAAAAGTCATCAAAGTGGTGAAAATTGAAGATGATAAGGTAAAAATTTATTATAAAATATCCTACTTTGATGATTTCAAAGAACTTGACCTGGGAACTAAAAGGGTCAGTACAAGGAACCAGCGGACTCAAGAACTGCAACAGCTGTATAACCAAAAGTTGGATTTATCTGAAAGAAAAAAGAATGACGTGAAAAGCCTTCTAGATGCTGGTTTGATACCCAATTTTTACAATTCCTACTTTGATAGAGTTTTGAACTAGGTAGGTAGAGTAGTGAGAATGCCTTTAAAAAAACTGTTGATTTATAATTTGTAAGAAGAAGTTTTCGATAAGTTTATTTTGTGATTTATGTGTTAAAATGTTTTTAAGTTACTGTTAGTTTATTAATATTTTTCTCGGTTCTAGAACTGAGCTTAACGACTAAATTGCTAAAAAGCTTTGCTGGTTTTTACGTAATTCAGTTTTTACAAGATTTTATAGTATGTACAAGATTTTGATACAATATTTTTATAATTACTTACGGTTTTTTGTGAAAAACTATATTTTTAAGTTACTGCAAGATTTTTGCTGACTCTTATGATAATTAAACCTTTAATACGCTGATTTTTACGTAACTTTTACAGTTCCTACTTCGAAAGACTTTTAACCTTAGCAGATAAGTAGAAATACCTCTAATAATTGTACTGATTAGTAAGTAGTAAGAACAAGATTTTATTATTAATGTTATTTATGATAAAATGACGAAGTTTTTGTTAGTTTCATAATACTTTTATCTAGATTTAAACAGATTTGTTAATTATGAATATGTGTGGTAATTTTGACCGAAAACTGTGAGCATGTGCCAAATAAATATAATTCTTTATTATTTTAGTAGTTATATTGTTTTATTTCCCTCTTTTTTATCATTACAATGTAGGTAAAATAACAATTTAGAGGTCATTAAGAAAAAGTTTTGAATAACTAGAAAACTATAACCGACACAATGCTAAACTTTTTTTTAAATGCTTCTCCATTGATAAATAATCAATAATGTTATTGTATGCCACTGGATACTGAAACAGCGTTAGTTAAACTGTTATTTCAAGCCGATCACAAAGCTTTATTTATATTTTTTAAGTTCCATATCACCCATTCAATTCTTAAAAAATCTTAAAACGGCCATACTGTAAAATTAACATTTTCGTTTAGTGCCATTTATGTTCTAAGGGTGCGATATGATTTCTACGTTCAAGGCATTTTTGAACTTTAAAAGGGACCTAAAAAATATTGTACTCTGGCTCGATAACTGTTCTGCTCAAAACAAAAACTGGTCACTCCTTTGTTTTATGGTACAAATAGTAAACAGTACAGAAATTTCCGCTGACAGTATTACACTTAAATATTTTGAACCGCGACATACATTTATGTCCGCAGACAGTTTCCATCACCAAGTGGAGCAATCCCTGACGAAAAAGGGAAAGTTAACGACTTCAACGATTTCTTGAATGTGTCGGTAATGCCAACAAAAGGAAGAACACAGTAAAAGTTATGAATGTGGATGACTTTATTACCTATGAAGATTTGTCTTCTCAGCACAAATTACGGAAAAATAACCCACGCGTTTATTTAACTAATATATTGGCTGTGAGGGTGGAACGAGGTCTTTTTTAATTAAAATACAAATTTAATCAAGCTACAAATCGGAACCTTTAGATTTTCTCCAAGTGAAAATCATGAAAAATGAAGAATTCCCTGAAATTAAGAGAAAGGATTTGCCAAGAGGAATAACTAAAGAACGAAAAGCAGTCATCATTGAAAAGTTATTTCCGTTAATGCCGGAAAACAGAAAACATTTTTGGATTAACGTACCAACAAACGATTCAGCTCAAAATCTTTTGGAAGAGGACTTACTTCATGTGAAGTACTAGATTTTAATAGAAATACTGGTTTTTATTTTATTTTTATAAAAACTTTTATAATATTTTTACATTTTTATACGTCGAATAGAAGAGTTCATTGACGGAATATAATTCTGTCCAATTTTATAACTGCATGAATAATCCTAGTAAAATTATGAAAGCCATATCCTTAATGTGCATTTAATAAGTGTATAATAATAGGAAGAATTTAACTGAATAGTATAGAAGTTTATAATAAGACTGCCATGTTACAGTGATCTCATAAAGTGCCAATAACAGATTAAGATCGTTGATTTTGTAATCGTAAAATATACGAACTAATTATGTTAAAGTTAAGTGAATACTATTATGATACATACACAATAATTATTGTTTTATTTATGCGTACATTATTTGCAAATTTAATATTAAAATATACAATTAGTTTATCCATGAACAGCTGTAAGTTAACCTTGCACTCGATACGCACAAATATTTTTTACTATGAGTTTCTTACCATAAGAGCCCGAAGTGACAAAGTTACGACGGTTATGCTTATTATTACTTAAACTATACTTATCTTTGATTCGCTGTCAAAAACGCAGTAAAAGAAGCTCCATAGAATAAGCGCTCTATCTGTGTTACTTACGGCGCTTATTTTAAGTGTTTGTTTTAAATGATACGTCATTTTCCTTACCATATCAATTCTTTACATCTTTTTTTATAAAAATCTAATACTTGGAGTTCTTTTATTACTATTAATACAAAGTATAACCTTTTATCCATTATATTAATTCATCAAATTTTAAAAAACATTATTTTTATGTGGGTGATCAGAACAATACTTTTAAAACTTTAGGCGCCATTTTCTCATCGAAACTGGCTGTCATGCACTTACCGCTCTTATCTTTAGCACGGACGTTTGGACGTTAAGGACGTGACATTTTGACGTAAGCTGTCAGGTCACCTTTCTTCCTAACGATCCGGTTGGGCGGTCAATATTATGGCTTCGTAATTTAAATTTTGATAAATCTCATCAATATGAGAGTATTTTTTCCTGAAGGACAATAAATTGTGTCTTCACAATGATGAACACTGGTGAGTTAACATTTTCTAATAAGATTCACTTTAATGGAATTTACCACATTCTTTAGCTTTTAACTTAAAAATATCATGATTTCGTTTGGTACTAGTGTTGTACCAGCTAATTAAGGCGGTAAGTCGCACAAATTTATTAAAATTTAGGACCTCGTGTTCATATAGGAGTTTGTTCTAATGACTTGCAATTTTGTTACAGGTTTCCAATTGGAACCGCCTTTTTCCTTTCCTTATGATTTACCTTTTTATTGCCTTTTTTTTGGTTTTACGTTTCTTTTCATTGGCTTTTTCATCTGCATTTCCTTATGGAAAAATTTGGGCTTTTCACCTCAAGCATTGATGTTCCGCATGGGCTTGAATTGTATACTTCGCCTGCTACGAACTTTCTCGCTGCTATGTTTGCCTTCACTTACTCGCCTAGGGATGCCGTGAGCTTGCTTTAATTTTACTTCAAAACTAAAATGTAATATAACCTTAAAATGCATTGGTGATGTAGTATCATATTGACATAGTTTCTAAAACTTTAATTTTGATTTAAGGCTAGTTACATATTGGGTACGCGTCCTTAAATTTATTCCTTAATGCACACTGGAGTGGACAATAAAACCTTAAACCTCAGTTTGGTTTCATTTAGCTCACCAGCGGAAGATTAAAAGTTTCCAATATCCGCTGATTATCCTATGCATGTGTATCTCCAAGGCGCCCGAACTTTTATGGTAATGTACTTACAAACCAATTTTGTTTTTTATTTCTTTTAATAGGAGATTACACATTACTTTGTCACATTTTACTAGCTCCATTCAGAAGTAAACAAAAAATAAAACATAAAATATATGTATGTATTTATTTGCTATCACGGTATACAGGCTGGTAAAAGAACGTACTGTAGTTTTAATAATAATACGGTCCTCTTTTTACCCTTTCAATTCTTTTTGTATTAATGTCCTTTATCGGTACATTATATTGGCTATATAATATAATCATAAGTGTTATCATAAAATTTCCATACATGATTTGGAAATGAATAAATTGCAGGCATAACATATAGTTTAAAGGTGTGACTCGGGGTTTCGAAGTGTGGCACGAGCGAAGTCGGTTTTTTTAGGGTGCCGTACCTCAAAAGGAAAAAATCGAAACACTTTTAGAATCACTTTGTTGTCCCTCTGTCTGTCTGTCTTTCTCTCAAGGACGATCTCTTCCGACAGTGCTCCTATGATACATAGTTAGGGATATATTTCTATTTGATTCTTTGTTCATCAAAGTGGTGTAATCACTAATTTAAATATACTAAAATTAAGCTTGTAATACATATTATACGTTGTTGTAACATACGTACAATGCGACGAGCTTCTTATTAGACAACCCGTGCGCCGCAGTCGCAGCCGTGGGTGCCGGCAGCGCAGGGATAAGCAATAAGCAACGCCCACTCGTATTCGTGAGTGCAGCGCTAGTCGCATAGCCGCTAGACTAGCTAATGTCCGCGCCTCTCGTTGCAAGGTTCAGATGATCTAAATTCCTATTTTGTTACGTAAATGGCCCGTAAGAAATAAATATCCTTTTATGGTAATACTTACGCAGTTCATTTATTAGCACCCCGCTACGCTACACTAATGCTATGCATGTGAAAGTAACTAGAGTGTCTATTACTCTTTTACGCTCAAATTATTTAACCATTTTTGATGAAATTTATAATTTCGGCACTGTTTCAGGCGTTCTTGGGTTTTAACTGTAACATACAAGGTCAAAACGCGGCCATAGTGTGTAGTTTATAAGATAAAATGGCGGTATTGGCGCTAGTCCTGATTCCAAATTATTGACATACAATACACCGCGAGAGCGAACGAAGCGAACTTTCGGTCATTGTGCGCTCCCCGAATTTCGCAGACCACTATTTGCGGGAATTTATCATTTTGAAATCACTTAAAATTTTGGTATTTCAGAATCTATAACTAAATTCATTCATAAAACAAGCCGTAAATAAAAAGGTATATCATCACTCTATCTGTAAATAAAAGTGAAACGCCCCAAATAACATCGCATCACTTTCAAACAACTGCATCAAATTGGATAATTATTTTATTTGTGTTCGTTATTGTCAGGACTAAGTTCATGCATATATGTGCATATAAGTAAAAATAAAAAAAAAGAACTAAAGTGTAGCGGGAATAGGATTTGAATTGTACGTGGGTGGGGCCACGGGCAAGGCAATAAAATGACTGTATGAAGTTCGTTAGGTCAGCGAGTATTATAATTAAAATAAGAAGCTGTACAGGGTGTATTCTTGAAACGGGGCTGTTATTAGGAGACTATTCCGAACTTTTTAAGATCAGAATATCTTAAAAAGTTCGGAATAGTCTCCTAATACTCCTAATAACTCCATTGGCAGATTTTAGCAAAATCATACAGTCAGCAAAAAAATGCTAAAAGTCCATACATATATTTTGGCGCTAATCGATCCTATTACATGTGGGGAGGACCATTTAAGGTTTAGGTACTAGAAATGACAGAAATAGTCAAAGAAAAATCATAGTATGTATTTGGTTGTGATATCCAACATCCAGTCGGCACCGCGAGCAACAGCTAGTATATATGACTGCGTGATCCGATTTTAAATATATAATATAAGACTAATAATATTGGTTTGATATTTACAGTTTGGAGAGAATACCAACGGGAAAAAATTCAACTAAGAAAATTGCAGACTGCAAAATTATCATTAAAACGTCCCGCGAAAAGCATCTTAAACCTCGACAACTTAGACTCAGACATGTTAAAAGTATGTGTAAGTAATATCTTAAAAATAAAAAAGATCACGGTAAAAGGTGGACGTTGGAATCTATTTACTACACAGCCATTTATAAAAGGTCGCCAAAAGCGTACAGATTCATGGCTAAATTTATGTCGCTACCTAGTATCAAAATTTTAAAATGGTAAAAGAAATACCTATGGAACCAGGGTTAAACCCGCGTATAGTACGCTGTTTAAAAATAAAGACAAACAAAATGCAAATGGAAAATAAATTCTGCAGCATACTCTTTATTTTTATTTTTTTTTATTTATTTGAACTTTTTGCACAACACAGACAAGTATTGTACAAAGGCGGACTTAATGCCACAGGCATTTTCTACCAGTCAACCTTAGGGTGATGCAGAGATATTTATATCAAAGGTAGGTGCACGAAGTGTTGTGGTGATAGTTCACTACGTTTGGTACACAAATAATAATTATATATAATAAAAATTAATGGAAAATAAATAAATAATAATATATCCAAATATAAATATATACAAACATCATAAACTACATACACATATAGACCAATATATACATAGATATATGCATAAAAATAAATATAAAAATTAAAAAGAACATATATATATATATAAATTATATATATAAAATAATTAATTGTTTGCCAACTAAGGGTTGCTGTAAAGCTGGTGTACTCTGGTCTTAAATATGAAACGGCTTGTAGAAATTCTGATTTCCAGAGGAAGCGCGTTCCATAAAAGAATAGACTGGACCAAGAAAGAAGAGTGGACAAGGCTTGTCGTGTGAGTGGGACAGTGTAGGAGTAAGTTATTCGACGAGCGTAAATTTTTATTATGGTTAGAGCCGAGTAAGTGGAGCTGACACTTTAAATAAGCTGGGGCATTGGGAGAGTTTAGTAGGGTATATATCAAAGTGACAGCTCTCAGACTATGTCGCCTTCGTATAGGCAACCAACCCAGCTCAGTACGACAAGCCGAAACGTGGTCATACTTCCTAAGATTGTAGACGAATCGAATGCAATTGTTGAGAAGTCGGTCAAGTTTATTGAGCAGATCTGCATTCAGGTCGAAATAGCATACATCACCATAGTCAAAGATGGGAAAGATTAAAGTCTGCATAAGCATTGTCCTGGTTTTAACGGGAAGAAAGTTTTTAAGGCGATAAAGAGCCCTTAGTGTCCCCGTCACTTTCTGGCAGACGTTAGTGACTTGAACCCGCCAGCTGAAGGTTGAGTCAAGATTTAGGCCCAAGTTCTTAACACTAAGTGTGACAGGAATTATTTTGCCATCGAATATAATAGCTGGCATGATCACGTCCTTCAATCTTCGCATCATGTACATGCTGCCCACTATCATACTCTGGCATTTATCAGGGTTAACGGCCAGTCCAAACCCGTCACACCAACGACGTATAAAGGATAGGTCTGCGTTTACTTTGTCGATAGCCTCCGAAATGTTATCCACCGGGGCTTGGCTATACAACTGCAGGTCATCAGCGTACAAGTGATACGCACATTGAAGATCGGAGGTTATAAAGTTAATAAATAAGGAGAAAAGAAGAGGAGAAAGTATACCGCCTTGAGGGACCCCAGAGTCAAGATTGCACCAACTCGATGACTCCTCATCGGCACAAACTGACTGCTGGCGGCCCTGAAGATATGAAGAGAACCAATCCAGGTCATCAGATGAGATTTTAATATGGGTAAGGATCGACAAAAGAATGTCATGGTTCACACAGTTGAATGCGTGGGAAAAATCTACTAAGACCATCACAGTAACCATAGACTTCTCCATACCATCCCTAATGTCACCCGTTACCTTTAGGAGAGCAGAGGTAGTGCTGTGTCCTGGCCTGAATCCTGATTGCAGTGGACTTAAAATGTCATTACGATGTATAAAATTAGACAACTGTCTATGCACACATGCCTCCAGCACTTTGGATAGAAAGGGTAGGATCGAGATCGGACGAAAGTGGTTAGGAAGCGAAGGATTAGAAATTTTGGGAAGAGGACGGACAAAGGCTTTGCGCCACAATGTAGGGAATTGACCAGAATCTAGTGAAAAGTTGATAATGTGGGAAATGGCTGGGAGAAGATGGTCCAGGATAGAGGTAATCATTCGACGACTAATATTGTCACAGCCCACTGCCCTAGATTTGATGGACAAGATGATTTTTTTGATCTCATCCAATGTAACTGGAGAAAACTGAAAAGGTGTATAACTGGGACTGGTCAGCCCGGCTATGAAGTCTACCGTTTGACGTTTGGTTGTGTCATCAATTGCAAGAGAGGTGGAGAAAAAACGATTAATGGCATCTAACTCAATTGTCTTAGGTAGCTCCAGCTGCCTTGATTTACCAATTCCCAAAGTCCCGAGAAACTTCCAGACCTCAGCTGGTGATGAGCAAGTTATGTTATCGAAGATGTGTCGGCGTTTAGCGTTCCGTATCACCTGGTTACACCGATTCCTGACCGCCTTGTAAGAGTCCCAATTGATGTCCGAACGACTTTTCTTAAATTTAACAAATGCCCGGTCTCTGCGTTTCATCGCAATTCGAACCTCATTTGTAAGCCATGGTGCCGGAGGATGTTTCATCTTCACCCTCCTAACAGGGGCATGTATATCGAAGAGGGTATTTACTGTTTTGTTGAAGAACAGAACTTTGTCATCAACTGTGGTAGCCTCTGCTAAAGGCGCCCAATCGATCTCCGCAGCATCAGCACACAATTTATTAGTGTCCATGCGATCAAAACAACGCCTCTGCAGCACTTTAGGTTTGAATTTAGGTGGTTTAAGAATATAGGAGACATAAAGTAAATCATGATGAGAGAAGGCCGGCGCTAAAAACTGACCGTGAAAGTTGACAAGACTAGGAGAAGAAGTAAGAATCAAGTCGAGCCAGGTATCCTCCACGTCCTTATTGTGGTGTGTGGCCTTAAGTGGCAAAACGTGAAGACTGGCTGCCTCGACGATGTGAAGGAGTTTGTGAGCCCTTGGAGAGTCACCTGCGAGAAGATTAGTGTTAAAGTCACCCATGATGATGTGATGCTCGTAGTCAGACCCCAACGATTCTAATACCAATTCAAAGTCAGTGAAATAATCGACTGTGGGGGGACAGTACACAGCGCCAAGGATCACCCCTGACCCAGACCTCAAGGAAAAGGAACTCGGCGCTAGCTGAGTATTGTGAAGGAGATGAGGCAACCATTTTGAAAGGTAGATCACTACGAAGATATATGGCTACATCACCTCCCTCCTTACCCAACCTGTCGTTTCTAATCAAAACAAATCCAGGGAGTGGGTAATAAGAAGAGAGAAGATTAGGCTTCAAAAAGCTCTCGGAAATCAGAATTGCATGGATGTGAGAGTCAGCAAAGGTCGCTACAAGGTCACTGTAATGTCCGGGCACGCTTTGTGCATTCATGTGACAGACATTAAATGACTGTCTCATATTTTGTTCAAAACGCTTACAAAGTTTATCACCAAGTAAAACGGCATTATTTGGGGTTGAACAGAAATCCATATCATCGGCAGAATAGTAGGAATCACTATCAGACAAGTCATTATCACTCATAATAATTATAATAATAAAAATAAATAATATATTAAGTACTTAAATATATAATATTAGTAATATTTGTATTAAAAAGAAAAATAAATGTACCCCTACAATAAATACGTTAAGTTGTTTTAGTTCAGTCTCTGCACCACCCGCCAGCAAACAGTTACAATTGCTGTAAAAATAAAATTGTATTAAAACACTGTATATAAAACGAGAAAAAGAAAAGTGATTAGACAGCATGAGAATAATAGATATTTCTACTTGAGAGCTTTTGCTCTCAAGTAGAAATATCTATATCGGCTAATATCGGCTTTTGCCCCTTGTGCCAGACACAGCAGTTATGATGAGTGAATAGCGAATCAGAGACGTCAAAATGACATTGTTTTGTTATTTATAAAAATTGTACAATGGAATAATTATTAATTACATGCAAAACCAACGCCAAGACTCACCAAAACGCAAGATAATGGATTATACACTATAATATAATTACAAGCTAATGGCACAAGAAGTTATTTGTAGTATTAAGTGTGTGATCACAAACAGTGCAGGATATGTAAAACTAGATTATGATCAACACTCATAACAATACTAGTCCGTGGTTGATGCTGGTAAAGGATGCTTCACGTTGAGATATGAAATAGCTTTAAATAAATGTTTAATTTACAATGAGGTCACAGACAAAGTGGAAGGTTATCTCGACCTTGGACCTGGGTAAAACATGGGTAGAAAATAGCGGACAATGCTTTGGTTTTCCTCAACCACGGTCTGAGAATTAAATTTAACAATACGTAGCTCACTATTTCGTGGAGGGAACAATTGCTACTCAAAATCTAGCGCCGATAATGTTAAGTATAATTAAGTCCTTTCACGAAATTGGGTTCAGAGTCTGTGACCAAGGTTCAACAGAGCCTTGAACATTCATAAAAAAAGGTATGGTGCAGACGATAATAATTTTTTCATCTAAAACTTTTTACATGTAATTTTTTTTTACCTTATATGACGTACTACATTTATTTAAAGCCGTAAGAAATATTTTTTCATAATGGAGGCAAAATTAAATACAGTGGTAAAACTGGTAAATGGGCCCATTTAGTGACTACTGAAGAACAAAACAGATTTTTTTAATTTTCCGAAATTAAATGCTTATAACAGCATTTAGGTTAATCCCTCATAAAAAAATAAAATGAGGTTTGCTGAAAACTGCGGCGATACTGAAAATAATCGCCTGGTAAAAAGATTCCACATAAAAGATGAATTAAATGAAACTGCTTATGTGATTGATGAGTTAGACAAATTATTTGATTGCAGTAATGGAAAGATATTAAGAAGGGAATTCGGAAAAATGTTTCCAAAACAAGTAAATATGTAAAGGCTTGGCATTATTATTTACGAAAACTAGAAACTACTAAGTTTCTAACGAATGAATCCTTAAAATAAAAAATGTACGGTGTTTGAAGGGATATACTAACATTACAACTTTAAAATCATCATAAATAGTTTTTCTTTAAATATTATAATTTGAGAAGAGACCGCTAAATAAAAAGGATGAGCGTGCTTATAATCCAGATATAAAGCACCATTAAGGAGTGCAATGTGTACCAGGCTACGTTTGTCAATGAAATTATTTGTCCAGTCTTATCCAGTGGTCGGTAACCCAACTCAAACTAGTGGAAAATATTAATAGAATAGTAACTTTGCATCGAAATTAATACAATAATTTGAGGCGTCTGGAGATATACAGAGTTCTGTACATTTGAAGCTAGAGAGTGAACATGTGGGGCTCTGCGCAGTTTCAAAGGTGCGTCGCCGCCGTTGCCATGGTGCGAAGTGTCGTGCAGTGCTTTTGACATTTATATTTATTTTTATTACATTTTCAATTTGTAAATATAATTTTGTGTCTTACATATATAAGTGATTTAGTGTAAGTTTAAATATTTATGCAAGACTGCAGTGGTACTTGTAGTGATACGGATGTAACTTCAAGTCAACCTACCACACTTGTTCGGTGCCCCCACTGCACCCAAGCTCGCTTTTTTAAAGGTAAGCAGGGTTTGAAAATACATTTGGGAAAAGTACACAAATCTCCAAATGTACTTTCAAGCTCAATACCAGTATCACAATCGCACACTACCTCCGAAATTCCATTTTGGCGAACTCTAAGCAAATTTAAAAATTCGGTTCCGATTTTAAAGAGAGTTCCCCGCGGTGCCCGACCATCTGTGGCACAAAATCTGGCTTCTTGCATTTCAAAAGTAGTCCGGGAGAACTCTCAAAGAGCTTGGGAACAGCTTCTCACTTTTCCTTACAGGATTTTACACATATCACATGTCTCAACTTCTAAGAAATCTTTATCATAGCAAATTAAAGAAAATTGCCTCTCGACCTATACTTTTGACCCTAAATTCACGAGCTTTCGAAAAAATTATGTTTCTCACTATGTAGAATCCAAATTAAGGGAAGGTGACATAAGGGGTGCATCGAGACTTTTGTTTAGCAGCGATGTGGTGGCTGCTTGCTCGCCAGATACTCTTGCAGAACGGAAGAGCAAGCATCCAGCACCAGCCGCTGACCTTTCCTTCCCTGATCCTCCAAATAAAGACGATGATTTTCTCACTGTTTCAGCTAAGGACGTTCTAGCTGCCGTTGGTTCCTTCAAGAGCGGATCTGCTGGCGGCCTAGATGGTTTAAAACCGCAACACCTCAAAGACTTGTTGAGCCCTGGGGAAGCCGGCGATGCACTTTTGAAGGAGCTAACGGCCTTAATCAACCTAATGCTCTCCGGCAATGTGTGCGATGCCATCGTTGATTTGCTTTACGGCGCAAATCTATGCGCCTTACGTAAGAAAGACGGTGGTATTCGTCCCATTGCCGTAGGGTGCACGTACAGGCGTATGGCGGCCAAATTATGCTGTAAAGCATATAATAACACATTAACCAACCAGTTCCAGCCCCTGCAACTTGGCTTTGGCTCTAAAGGGGGCTGCGAGGCTGCCGTACATGCCCTGTCAACGTACCTTGGCTGCAATAGAGGAGAAGTCATTCTTAAAGTTGACTTGAAGAATGCCTTCAACTCAGTGAATAGGGACACATTGTTGACGCAAGTGAAATTGGAAACCCCTAAAATTTATAAATTTCTTTGGCAATGTTATAGGTACCCCTCAAAATTACTATACAAGGACAACGTTTTAGAATCAACAGTTGGGTGTCAACAAGGTGACCCTCTTGGGCCACTCATTTTTAGCCTTGCTATACATCCCGTGATCCGGCAGCTAAATTCTAAATTTAACGTGTGGTATCTAGACGACGGGACCCTAGGAGGAGACGTTAAAACAGTTTTAGAAGATTTGGCTTTTTTAAAAGATGAATTTAGATCCATTGGTTTACATTTAAATGCAACTAAATGTGAAATTTTTCTTGATGATAACATTATCAAAATTCAACGATTTGGCTCCAGATTTAAAAATTGTTCAAAAAGATTCTCTCCGCCTCCTTGGGTCCCCAATCCTAGAGGAAGCATATGACTCCTTCGTAGAAGAAAAGATTCGAAATTTCTGTGAAGTTTCGGACCGATTACAACAAATTAACATCCATTCTGATTTCACTATAATTTGGTATTGTCTTTTTGTTCCTAAATTTACACATGTTCTCCGCTCAACTCAACTGTTCAAATATTCGACTCTTTTAGGTAAAAATGGATAGTGTGATTCGAAACACACTATGCAAAATTCTAAATGTGGATATGAACGACCGAGTCTGGCTTCAGGCATCCATGCCTGTGCGTCTAGGCGGGCTCGGCGTTCGCAAAATTACTGACGTAAGTCTGCCAGCATTTTTATCTTCGGTGCATGGCACGGATGAATTAGTTAAAAAAATCTTAACCCCTAGCCTAACTAATTCAGAAGTGCCAGGCATGGCCGAAGCTTTTAATGCTTGGAAAATGTTTTGCCCAAACGCTGATTTGCCAGCCAACCCAGCTTCCCAGAGACAATGGGACGTGCCGCTCTGCAACATGGTAAGAAAACATCTAATTTCTAGTTCTACCAATGTTGCGGAACGTGCTCGCCTTTTGGCTGTGGGGGAATGGGAATCCGGTGTTTGGCTTCAGGCCCTACCGTCGCCTAACATTGGTACCATGTTGGACGATAACACCTTCCGTATCGCTGCTTGCCTTCGTTTAGGTGCTCCTTGCGTTTCTCCGCATCGATGTCGCTGTGGGGAAGAAGTTGGTAGCCTTGGACATCATGGTCTCTCTTGCAGCAGGAGCGCAGGACGGCTGTCGCGGCACGGGTATATCAATGACATAATCCGTCGGGCTCTTGTCACCGCTGGCGTTCCAGCCATATTAGAACCCACTGGCTTGGCGCGCGACGATGGCAAGAGGCCAGATGGAATGTCTTTGGTGCCTTGGAAGATGGGAAGGCATTTGGTGTGGGATGCAACATGTGCTGACACCCTTGCGCCTTCACACCTTCCAGGGACTGCAAACTGCGCCTGCGCTGCTGCTGCGTCGGCAGAGACCCTCAAACGGCGCAAGTATAGTAATATAAGTGGTAATTACATATTTGAGCCGTTCGGGGTCGAGACGCTGGGATCATGGGGCCCAAGTGCCCGTCTTTTGTTTAGAGACATTTCGAAACGCTTAATTGACGCTACCCGTGATCAGAGGGCTGGTTTATTCTTTGCGCAAAGAATTGGTATTGCCATTCAACGTGGCAATGCCGCTAGCCTTCTGGCCACCTTCCCGGTTGACATCGATGGCGAGGAATTCTTTGACGCCTGAACCTGCAGGATTATTTAGATATATATTATTTTTTATATATATATTTTTATTCCTACAATTTCCGTGTATATTATGTAAATAATTGTTTATGAATAAAGTTTACCTCTTGAACTTTAAAATCTATGTAAGACACTTGGCAATTCTTAAAGGATACGGTTTTGATTATTTAAATCTAAGGCAGTTGAATCATGACTCTCTTGAAAACATATGTGAAATCATTAGACAACACAGTGTAACGAATCGAAATACCACAATTACACATTTCACTCCGCACTTAAAACAAGCATGGTTTCTAGTTTGACGGCTCCAATGGCTCAAATGGACAAAAATAAAGTATTATTGAAGTTTAAAGATTTGCTTAAGGAGTCACAATTACCAGAAACTATAGCTGAAGTGCCTGATGTAATAGAAATGGAAGGTGAACTTTGTTAACTGTGTTGTCAATTCCCGATAAAGCTGAGCATAGTGAACAATATTTGGAAGATTTAAATTAATTTGAAAATCAACCGATTGTGTGTGTTAGTGGATATTTAGCTGCAAAGCTATTAACGAAAAAAACCTGTGAAGACTGTTAATAATATTTATCTGTTCAAAATCCCGAGAATGAAGAAATTTATATTTATTTGACATTAAAAGAATGGTGGTAGGACAAAAACTCACTAACATATCCTTCAAAAAATGTATGCACCACTTTACAAAGTGCCATTAGTCTTTTGTCCGACCAATTATATAAAGAAAATATTGAGATAACATTTTAGCATTTTTTTTTGTGCGCAATATCCCCACGGAAACTCCCTCACCGGAACCGGTGGCAGAAGTTATTGTCAGACTCGAACCGACCAAAACGCACACCGCCTGTGGATCGTTTTTGGTTGCTGAAGGTGAGGTTGACAGGCGTATCCCTCGCACCCCGGCTAACCCAGGGCCATCTCTCACGATATGGTCCTGTCCTCGGGTGTGGGAACTACAGTCTCCAACCCGTCGCCGGAAATGGAGAGGCGCGCGAAGCGCGCCGCCGCCGCGGCTTGCTTCTGCCAGGAACTTTTTTGCAGTTAAACAGTACGTGCTATTTCAAATGGGGTAGCTTAGCTTAGCTGCCAACAACATTATAAAGAAATGGAAGAAAAAAAGTATCAGCATTCTCTATAAGAAAGTCATGCAAAATTGTAAATAAAACTTTATAAAATAATAATTCATTAGCAGGGATGTAAGGATAACATACAACTTGGTTGATACAGTGTGCGTTACCCCAGCAAGAAAGTACCTCGTAGATTTTTCATAAAACTTGGTTGGCAAACAAGCTCACGGCCCACCTATGGACGTGTGCAACACTAAGGAAGCACACTCGCGCTGCCAACCCTGTAACCACAAGAGTTTCTGTGCCGTCAGTGTAAAAGACAAAGCAGGACAAGATTTTGGTCTTCCCACTGACAGTACAAGTTCTCTCCAGTGAGCTCTGGCTACCCTACGCACCGTCGGGAACATAACACGAGGTTATTAGGACCCTCCGATTGGGAGGTACTTCCCCAATCGGACTGCTTAATTGGACGGAAATACCGTCGTAGCCTATCTCCTTGAATTATAGTATAGGGTTAATTAGTACCTTAAATGCTGTGAATGTGGGCCGTATTAATAAAAAATCCGGAATATATTGGAGTAACGTTGCTCTAGCAAGAAAAATAAACGAATGATCGGAGAAAGAAATATCGTGCATGGGCAGAGCTTATATTTTTGCTGAAATGTGCACCGAAAATTGTGTATCTCTGAAACCATTAGGTATATGTGCTGCTGTGTAGTAAACATACACGAAAATCGTTTATTTGTGCTTAATTAACCACTGCCCATACACGATATTTCTCTCCGACAATTGTCTCTTGCTGGAATAACGTTACTTAGCAAGAATCTTTTTTTTTTCTAAAATGACAACACGCGCAATTTTTATATACGGCGCACATTCACAGCATACAAGGTCCTTAAATCTGGATTGTCCCATTGGGATAATTCCTCTGCATTGCTTTTTTCTTTGGACTGTATTTAATACGTACGTGAAGGTCTGTTGGCCACAGCGGTAAAGTCAAATTAAAATATTGCAGTTTATTCTGTACAGACCATTAAAATGACAGCACTTATAAAACTTCACATTTAAAAAAGAAAATACGATGATATCGTTAAACCAAACACTTTTATTTCTTTGTATTATTATGTTTTGTTTGAGTAAACAGTTCATTTTCAATTCAAGTGGTCCAAAGGAGTTCCCAGAAGCTTATATTGATATAACCTGAGTTTTTTACACTGATGGCACAGAAACTCGCTGTGCTTACATGGTTGGCAGTGCGAGTGTGACATCCTTCGTTTTGCACACACCCATAGGCCACGGTAACCACTTTCCATCAGATGGGCCGGCAACGTCTAAGTGACGTATCTCCGATGATGTGTGATATTTTACGCGCATGGATATCACCTACACCGGTTAGAAAATATCACAAGTTTTAAATACCTTTAGACATCATATTATTATACTTTTATATTGTCATAGTACCTATAACTTTCCAAGAAACCTTTACGTTAATGTGTACAATATAACGTATGTGTTGTTGATGTTATTCAATTGATTTATTTTAGAGTACTTATAATGAAATTGTGCACCTATTTGCTGATCTCTACTCATGATTCATCGCTCTCCCATATTTTTTTTTATCATGTACGTAACTATTATCAATGTCCTATCCTATACAAATTCAATATGCGTGGAATGTCATGCATTGCTACAGAATGCAGCAAATAACACAGGAATGAATGTTACATCCTCAAGAGGACACAATAATGTTTGTTTTGGCTGTGGAGTATATATTTTACGTACTAGAAGTTATAATGTAGCATTGAATTGTCCTCAACGCAATATATTTTTAGAAACGGTTGCTCCTCATTTGGCAAGTACCTTTCGTATTACCAACGAACTGTATTATCCTATATACCTATATATCCTATATACCTACTATATATATGTGTATAATATATATCATCTTAGGTAGTGGCCGACCAGGCCCGAGTTCCCAGCTTGGAGTTTACTCCAGTTAAACTAGGGAATGATTATATACAGTACGAGTAATAGATCATAGTGTATTAACACCGTCATAATTAAAATTATCCAAAAGAACATAACCCGAATTGAGGGTGGAGTACTTAACTTCAACAAGCAAAATATCAACAGTTACAATGACAACACCATTTAATCAAGAGATCGTTTAATCAACAGTTAGATCAATTCAAAAAATTACAATGTCATTGGTATACAACATAAACTGTTCAAAATGTCAACACTTTACATTATCAAAGAATCATATAATCAATGACTTATAACTTAAACGGCTCATTTTCTCAATGATCTACAATGACAATATTTTGAATAAATCAACGTCCAAAAAAAATCAACAATCAATACAAATTAATGATTAATTATTCTGCAATTATATGCTATTTTTTTCAAAAACGTTACATCTAATTCTTCTCGTTGATCCATAACTTTTCTCAAGTTATCTTCATAGCGTTTACTTTTCTTTTTTCGAGGGGTTAATGGGACATCAGCTAATGTTCTTTCAATTTTATGGGTTACCTCTATTTGCTCCTTCATTAACTCTCTCATCATTGTAGGTAAATTCCATTTTTTCCCATTCAAAAGTGAGTTCCACCTTCTGTGCCAGGATTCTACAATATTTTGTGTACAAGGCATATTGTTATTAAAATTATCAAAAACTGACCAGAGTTGTGGAGGAAACAGAGGCTTAGATTTGTGCATAGTTAGTGATATTTCTCATAATTCTCATAATATTAATATATTCTCATAAATAATATATTCTCATAATGATCAAACCACTCCACGAGGTCATTAGCTATCTCAGGAATCACATCGGATTTAACTTTCTCGAAAGCCGGGAGTATCTCGTGAGGAGGCAAAAATGCTAACGCATTTATCTGACTCAGTTATAATGCGAATTCACTATCAATATTTTGTGTAAAATGAAAAAACATCCCTTGTGTGTACTTCCTCTAAAAACTTGATTGCAAGCATTTAAAATAGCCATCTCAAAATCACTTATTCTAAAATCTGGACATAAATCCAAGTTGTACGCTACGCTACATTTTTGTAGTTCACCAAAAAATGATGTATAGCATTTTTCAGTCTTATTAGGAAGTAATCCATAAACGAGGGGAACTGTTCTTTTTGTTTTATGAGTTCCCACTAGTGCATGTATGGAAAACAATTGCAGGAACGGATTTGATGTACACCTAAACGTTCCGTCCATTATCCAATATGTAGCCTTACTCAAATGTATTAAATTGTCCTGAGTGGTGAATATAACAATCCGTCCAATACCATTCAAATCCTCATTGAAGTGCATAAATTTCTCACCATCTATTTTTGTCATTGCATCAGGAATTTCGCTAAGAAACGTTGAACTTTTATAGTTGTTTCTCCTAGTTCGATTTATAATTTGTTTCATGGTGGTCTTATTAGGCAAATATGCTGCACTTGTAGTTGGAACGTTCATTAAGGCCGATTGTCTAATTTGCATAGGACTTTCCATTGAATTTTTGCTTTTGTTTTTAAAACTTTGATTACATTGAGTTTGTCTACGTGATGTGGTTCAGGTAAATGATTATGATTTATGTTTTTGATATCAAACTTAATGAGAATATTGTTGTTCACACTCACCGTTTTTGCAAATGCCGGACAATGCAAAGACGTTCTTTTCGTACACTTCCAGTAACACACATCGTCCCGAGTATTATTTTTGACAAATAAAAAGCCTTCTATGTTCAGTAAGTTACATCCTTTTTGCAACTTAACAAAATTTGCATTTAACATATTATTTATTGTTTTTTGTTCCGCGTTTACAACGCACAACCTTCAAGATACTTAAAACATTCAAGTACCTACATGACGCGACGAGGTGCATATTTTTACTCTACCCACAAATTTACTTTTAAATTAAGAGCATTTATAACATACAGGAAAGTCGAATCATATTAAAAAATATGTACACACTAGGATGCACGCACAAGGAAATACTTACACATTATAGATCATTGAACAAATGAGCCGTTTATGTTATAAGTCATTGATTATATGATTCTTTGATAATGTAAAGTGTTGACATTTTGAACCGTTTATGTTGTATACCAATGACATTGTAATTTTTTGAATTGATCTAACTGTTGATTAAACGATCTCTTGATTAAATGGTGCTGTCATTGTAACTGTTGATATTTTGCTTGTTGAAGTTAAGTACTCCACCCAAAAGGTTTAATATGGATACTATCTATTTATATTTCAATCTGTTATTCCTCATATAGGATGCTTCTGACTGAAAGTTAGTTAGCCTCTATGTAATGGGTGTTCTTTTTCGAGATATATAACTTTAAGTTGGCATTACTGTTCAAGATGGCGACCGATTTAACAGCTGTCAAGTGATTTATTCTCAGTTTGGTTTGGCAATTCATCATGAACCTCTCAGGTGCCTAAGAGCTGATTCGTTCGCCAAACTTTACGCTAACGTGCCTAAGAGCGGATCCGCTCGTCAGGTCACTTGCATCAGTTTTGTGCGATTTTGATAACATATGTTTGTGTAATAAAGTTTAAATTGCTGTTTTATTGAACCATAGTAAATGAACGACATTCACTGTATCGGTCATTGAGTGAAGTTAGTCTAACGTCCGTATAACAAGCATTTCAAAGTTGGCTACCATCAATTGTGCACCGAAGTTTTTAGTGCTACAAAAACTGTCAATATTTTTGGAAAATACTGAGAAAAGGTAAGTTACTGTTATTTTTTATTACTTTTGAATGTGCTACTAACAAGTATAAATATGTATATACATAAAAATTCTATCTAAATCTGAATAATCATTCATCAAAAAGTCAAGAGTGAAAAGTTACCGTTGTAACGTACCAACTATTGTTTTAAGATTGTTATATTTATTCCCACATTTTCGTTCATGCATCGATATATTTGTAATAGAAAATTTCATGAGAGCTTAGATTCCAATATCAATTTATATATAAGCGGTATAATAGTATAGTAATATATATAATAGTATAGTAATATAATATATTCGTTAGTAAAAATAAAAGTTTTTTGTCGGTTAGTGCATATCGCACGCACACATACACAGAGCAAGATGGCCGGCTTGTTGTATGCGTACAGCGTAGAGGGAGAATATAATAGAGGAGACACTAAAATGATCTTAGTAATGAGTGAAAGTGACACACATACAATATTTAAATAAGAGTAAGCGAGACAGACGCCACTTTTTTGTCTCGCGTATCGTATGCGCTTTCGTTTGTTTGGAACCTCGTTCGTTTGGCTACAAACAAAGATCGTGTGATAGTATTTTGTCGAAAAATTGGAGATTGTGACTTATTTGTGAAGTTAGAAGTTGTTAAGAGTTCTTGTGTGCGTAAACTATAACCTAATAATGGGCCGTTGTTATGTATTAGAGTGTAAAAATCCTCAGACGAAAAGAATTTTTCTTTTTTTCTTTTTTTCTTTTAAAAATCGCCCAGAACGGAAATCTCCAAACATAACCTTTCATCGGTAAGAAAGCCGATTTATGCTATTTTATTTATATTTACTTATAGAATTTACTTCGTAGATTAGTATTCACTATCTTTGCGCCCTAATTTACATACTTTGATGAACTTTTAAAGCAAAATTCTCGAAATTAATTTTAGTATTATCCGACTGATTTATGTAGCATTATATAATTATGATGGCCGTGTTGTTTAGGGGTACCATCATCAATGTCAGTATAATCGGGGCAGTGTGACCAGTGTTTGGTAAAGTTTACCCAATAACGGCCGGTTTCTGAAAGGCCTGTCAAACCATTGATCAACTAACCCGGCTGTTAATTTAACATAAATGTCAAATCAATTTGAGTTTCTGAAACGTTGATCAGGCCAAAATTAACTAATCTATGATTATTTTGATTTGACATGCGGTTTGTTTTAAATTGTGGCCACACTGTTCATTGTTGTTCATTAGTTCATTCTTATCAGTCAAAAACGACAATATGCCTGGTTCCAAGCCGGATGAAAAAAAGTTACGGACTGTCATTACTGACGAAATATTAGATAGATAGATAGATAGATAATTCTTTATTGTACACCAATAGATTACAGTAAAATTTGTAGTGAGCATGCATACAGTTTAATGTACAATGGGCGGCCTTATCGCTGGAAGCGATTTCTTCCAGGCAACCTTGGGATGGACAGTAGTGTAATAAAGCAAAAGATTTGGTGTAGTTAGCAAATAAACTAGAAACAAGGTTTTAATATATTAAAAGATACAAAAAGAAAGATAGATATGAGAGAAGTTCAAATAAAGTTAAATAAATATACAACTTTAGCACATAAATAGATATACGAAGTAAATAGTACATAGTAATAAGAAGGGAAAATAGTGAGCATATTAATTGTGAGCTGTCACAGTGTTCACAATGATAGATAGTAGTCCTTTACCATTCTTTTAAATATGTTTAAGGATTTTGCTTGTCTGATACTCAATGGCAATGCGTTCCATAAGCGCACAGCCTTGACAGAGAATGACTTACCAAGAAAATCAGTTGAATGCATTGGCATTCTCAGCCTCAAATTCTCGGATGACCTCAGGCATCTCGTATGTGTGTCATGGAGGAACTGGAATCGTTCTTTGAGATAAGAGGGAGTGATGGGATTAAATAATACATTATATAATAATGTTACAATGTGAGCATTCCTGCGAAGCCGAATTGGGAGCCACTTGAGTTGTTTACGGACTGGGACTGGGAATTTCAAATCTCAAGTTCAAGTTTATATTTTCAAGTGGCGTCTGTGTGTTCAAGTGCTTTCTAAACTATGTCCTGTATTTAAAATGGCCTCACGAGGAAAGAATTTTACCGAAAGAGAAAAGCAAAAGCTTTTAGAACTAGTTCAGAAGTAAGTATGTAAACTGTGTTCTAAAGTATAATCTTTATTGTTTAATATCATTGTTTATATTACACATCCTGCGCTGTGGTGACTATATTACATACATTGTTTTATTCCAGATACAAACATATAATAGAGAATAAATGTACAAATGCTGTATCCACGATTAAAAAAAATGAGGCTTGGGAAACCATTACCCAAGAATTTAACAGCAATGCAGAAGTGCCTCGAAGCCAAAAACAGCTGAGCACAGCATATTTAAATTTAAAAAGAACTACAAGACAAAATATAGCCAATAAAAATGTAAGTTCTTATAATCTCAAATTCTTTTTAGAGTGCTTAAACTTGGCAAGTGATCTGAGAATTGCATCAAAATATTCTAACACTGTTGCCTGATATCAGATCAGGATACATGAATACCTACTTGGCCTGACTAGGTAATATATTCAAGGAATAATAATTGCATAGTGGCCAATGATATTATCCTCTTTTTTAATATGTAATATCATTGATAGTGGCTTATTCTAATATCAAGGCAATTTTATTTATTATGGGCATCACAATTTTGGGGAAAGTGTCTATAAATAAAACTTTATATTCAGGATACATTTTGTATAAACTTTAATTTATTTTTTTATAGGTACAACAATATAAAGCTAATAAAAATAATGATCTTTGTGACAGTGAAGCAGGACCATCACAAGTGATCACATTAAATGAAGAGGTAAGATTTAAGTGCCTACTTGTTTACAGTTCTTAATTCTTTATATTTTTCTACTACTACTTACATACAGTGCAGAGATCATAAATATAACATTTCAAGGAACATGTAATACAGCTTAACTCAAAATGAGTTCTCTCCCAGAAAACCTATGAGTAGCAGAGAAGTAGATGGTAATGATGCTCATGAAGTGTTATCTTGATAAATAACATTATATATTTTGTTTCAGTCAAATATGCATAGTGATATATCAGAGCTAGGTTCTCTTTTAAACCAATTAAAAAAAGATGAAATAGCGGATAAGGTATGTATGTAACTGCACCTTGTGGTTATAAATTAAAAAGTTTGCTAAAATACAATAACTCAAAGTTACACCGAGCAGGTATTTAATGTAATTTTCTTTTTCAGAAGGGTATCATGGCAACTGGTGGTGGTCTTTATAAACTAGTCCTTGGCACTGTGGGTGCACAAATATTATCAATAATGGGTGATCAGGTGAAACCACTCTCTAATACCTGTGATAGTGCATCAAGTTACTACCGAAATGGTACCTTTCTTACTCAATGCAATTTCCTTATACTCATTATACATTAATTTATTTATATCTTACACTTATATCCTGATTAAATCTTTTTAGTTGAAGATGTGACACATTTCGAAGTGGTTCCAGTAGAAGCCAATATTACTGATGCTCTGAGTACCTCTGTTACTCCACCAATAACGAATCTACCTAACAAAACAAAAATAAAGAAGAAGGTACCAAAGAAGAAACTAGTTTCTAAGAATAATAACATTATTAAGAAAATGTATTATCAAACAAAGATGGAGTGTGTAAATTTAGAAAAAAAAACAAATTATTAGAATATAGATTAGCTTTAAAACGCAGCAAGTTATTAGATTTGGTAATTAAAAATAAGGAAAAAGAGTACGAAAATATTATTAAGAAATAATAATAGTTAAAAATATTTACTTCAAATGTTATATCATTTTAAAATTAAACATGTTGATAATGATGGTTGTTCTTGTACATTTACCTTACTTTATTTAACTTAACAATTAAAATGTGTCAACAATAGAGATGACCGCACAGATGTGTTTTCATTATTTACTGAACTAGTACCAGTATCATCTGGAGCATTTGGATCCAATGATACACTAGTTACTTCTTCTATGTGGTCATTATGATTGAGTGCCAAATTATGTAAAACACAACAAGCCACAATAATGTTCATAGTAGTAGGCAACTTAACACGGAGGCCCATCGACAAACATGGGAATCGTCTCTTAAGAACCCCAAAGCATCTCTCCACAGTATTTCTGGTTCTTACATGTGCTCGATTATATGCTTCTTCGCTGGGTGTTGAAGGGCGCAGGAAAGGTGTCAATAAATACGACCGGCATGGATACCCGCTGTCCCCTAGTAGATAGTCACTGCCATAGACTCCACTTTCAAAATCTGCCCGAATATGGGAATCATTAATAATTGTAGTGTCATGAACAGATCCAGGCCACCGACAGATCACATCACATATTTTTAGATTTGCATCACATATTACCTGAACATTCAGGGAGAAATATCCTTTCCTGTTTCTATATAACTCAGCTCGGGGACCACTAGGAGACTGTATCTTTGTATGTGTGCAGTCAACTGCCCCGATTACATTAGGAAAAGAACTAATGTTATAAAATTCACTCTTTACCTTATTGCAATCTTGATCTGTACTGGGCATAGATATAAACTGTGGCCTAAGTTCTGCAATAGCTGCAGATACTTTTTTTATTATTCTACAAGCTGTAGATTTGTGCACCCTTATGTGATCAGCAACAGTAATTTGAAATGCTCCTATCGCATAATAACTTATTGTCAGTAACACCTGTTCCAAAGCATTTATAGACTGATTTCTCAAAGTGAAGCGTTTTATTTTCGGCTCTATCAAATTTACCAACAACAATACAACAGCCTTTGTCAGTCGGTACCGATTCTTGAATTCCTCTTCATTATAGAAATCAAAAGGATTCATTCTCGTCCTGAATGTTCGCGTTCTTTGCTCTTCATCACTGCTAGACGTACTGATACTCATCTCAATATCCGAAAGTGACATGATTGTAATCTAAAACAAGAAACAATATATGCTTAGCAACATAGAAATATAACCTTAGCAAGATGTCCGAAATATACAATTTTTACAAATAAAACCGTATCTAAAAATAAAACTGTATTATAAATATGTTTTGACATACCTTAATAATGTAGATTTGAAGAGAAAATGTAGATTCACGTAGTAAAACAATTGCATACATAAGTTAATTCGCCGATACGCACCGATTAGTTGACAAAGCTTTTGACAGGAAGACTATGATCACGGCTTGACAAGCATTTCAGAAACCCAAAATGGCAGTTGACATACGATTCTCGAGTTTAATTAGACAGCTATATTAACTGACACGATAATCAAATTAAACTATTTAATCATGCTTCTAGCAACCCAATTGCTATTTGACAAGAGATTTAACAGCCGATTAGTTAATTTTAGCGTTGATCAGCCTTTCGGAAACTGGGTGTAAGAGTTTTATGGATTCAAGCAACAGGGAGAAAAAATTGGCAACCTGACAAGAATGCTCGGATATGTTCTATACACTTTGAATCCCGTTGTTTTCGGAAGGCAAAAACCAGGACTTATTTGAATCCGAATGCGATTCCTTCACTCTCGGTTTTTACATGTAAGTTATTAAACTATACTTACTAATTCGCCAATAAACAAACAAAAAATAATAAAAAATATAAAAAAAAAACATTCATTCAACCTAACATTATACAGAAGTTTATTGTTTATGCATTATCAGCATTACTGAGTAATATACAATATAGGCAATAGAATATCACGCTACGTCCTACCGGAGAGAAGCAGTGACCATAAATGCGGGCGAAGCCGCTCGTGAAAACCTTTTTATATATGTATATTTTATATATTTATTTGTCCCTAATTATATTAGTCATCAATGATAATACATACATACATACATAAAATCACGCCTGTCTCCCATAGGGGTAGGCAGACATCACGGATCTCCATTTGCTACGATCCTGACATACTACTCTCGCTTCATTCACTCTCATTACATTCTTCATGCATGCTCGTCGGTTTAGAGTACTCCTGACCTGCCCCTTTTCTAAAACTTCCCCGATTTGGTCCAGGTATGTGCGCCTAGGTCTTCCCCTTCCGACGGTACCATCCACACTCGCCTCATACACCTGTTTTGTTAGTCTTCTTTCATTCATTCTCTCAACATGACCAAACCATCTCAACATTCCTCTCTCAATTCTCATCACTACATCTTCTATCACTCCACATCGTTCTCTTATCACGCTATTTCTCACTCTATCTTTCAAGGTCAAGCCAAACATACTTCGCAACGCACGCATTTCTACTGCATTCACTCTACTCTGATGCTTTTTCTGCCACACCCAACTTTCACTACCATACATAAGAGTCGGCACCAATACTCCTCCATGTACAGCCAGTCGTGCCTTTTCGGACACTTTCCGGCTGCTCATAAAGTTGTGTAGTGCCCCATTCACTCTATTTCCAGCCATCACTCTCCTTTCAACATCTTCTTCATGCTTTCCATCTCTCGTAAACAATGTTCCCAAATATATGAACTCATTCGCTTGTTCCACTTTTTCTCCATCTATACAAATCCTACACTCTGTCACGCATTCATCTCTTTCAAAAACCATAACTTTTGTCTTACTAACATTCACTTTCATTCCTTTCCTCTCAAAAGCCTCATGCATAGTTGTTACCATCTCCTGCAACTCATCTCATGCTAATTATATTATCAATGATAATATAATTAGCATATTATACTTAAATTTTTTTTTTTTTTGCAATGTCAGGATAGCCTAAAGAGCATACTTACATTTCAGCAGCCCAGTACTAGTCAACTGCCTGTGGTAAGTTTACCAACACATATACACTTAAGTTTTCAAAGATTAGTGTTATATATATATACTTGCACCTAATTAATCGTACAAAACTCATCATTGATAATTAGCATATACCTAAATTGTTTTTTTTTTTGCAGTGTCAGGATAGCGATAGTTACATTTGAGCAGCCTAGTACTAGTCAACTACCTGTGGTAAGTTTACCAACATACATACACTCAGGTTTTCAAAGATAAGTTTGTAAGTTAATTCTTGATTTCTAGGATTACCATGAAGTTAGTGGAGAACAATCAGGTTCAACGTCAATGGTGTAATATTATTGTATTTGTACCTAGTACCTAATATTACTAAATAATAATTAGCTCCTGTAACCTGTAGAAATGCTCATTAATTTTTTTTGTTTTATTTTGCAGGCCGATTGCTCGGTCCCTATGTCGTTGGATGTGGAAACCCCTCGGAAGCAAAAGTTAAAGAGATCTTTAAAGAAGAAGACACTCTTAGCTGAAGAAAGAAAAAAGAAAATGGCTGTATTTAGGTCCAAAGCTTGGAGATTAAAAAGAAAAACAGCTGAATTATCGAATATCATAGAGCAACTCAAAGCTCGTTTTATGATTAATGAAGAGGCTGCAGATATATTATGATCCTGCGAATAAAGATTTTTTAAAAAGGTTTATTTGTAAAGAAATTGCAGAGAGAAAATATTCGCCGCAGTTGAGAAAATTTGCATTAACTTTGCATTTTATAAGTCCTAAGGCCTATGATTATGTGCGGAAATATTTCAATACGTGTCTCCCCCATACACGTACACTCGCACGGTGGTATTAGTGCGTAGATGGCAATCCGGGATTTAGCAAAGAATCATTAGAAGCCGTCAGACTTCTTAATAGAGCCAATAGCGAAAAAAAACCGTCAAGTAAATTACTTTGCTCTTTTTTGACGAAATGGCCATTAGAAAATTTGTAGAATTTGATGGCAATGACTATATAGGGTTCGTAAATTGTGGCAATAATATAAACAGTGGCCAATGAGCCAAAGAAGCCTTAGTTTTTATGCTGACATGTGTAAATGGATCGTGGAAAATACCGTTAGGTTATCATTTAATAGATGGTATGGCTGAGCAAAAAGCTAATTTAGTAAAGACGTGTATTGAGTTAGTGAGTAGTGAATGTGGTGTTGAAATCATATCAGTTACTTTTGATGGTTGTCCAGCTAATTTCGCAATGGGAAAAATTTTAGGTTGCAAATTGCAAGTTTCGGAAATTGACCCCTCCTTTGAAATTGGAGACAAAAGAATAGCGATATTTCCCGATCCTTCACATATGTTGAAGTTAATAAGAAATACGCTAGCACAAAAAGGAACTATTTCAGACGGACAAGGTCGCACTATTTCGTGGGATTATATTAAACTTTTAGTTGAGTTACAGGAGAACGAAGGTTTACATTTGGGTAATAAGTTGACAAGAGCAAATGAGAGTTTTACCAAACAAATCATGAAGGTAAAATTGGCAGCGCAGACTTTAAGTAACTCAGTTGCCGATGCAATTGAATTTTGTAGAAATGACCTGAGTATTGAGAGCTTTCAGCATTCCGAAGCGATAATAGAGTTCATTAGGAAAATAAATAACTTATTTGATATATTAAATTCCAGAAACTTGAATGCGTATTTTTACAAAAAACCGTTATTCGAGGGAAACTTTGTAAGCCATAAGATGTTTCTTGAAGATGTGTATGAATATTTAACACAACTCATATTAGAGGGGCAGCCTATATTACAGACCAATAGGAAAATTGGGTTTTGGGGTTTTATGATATTTATTCGGAGTATTTTGCACATTTATGAAAACCATGTTAACAGTGACTCTCTGCGATTTCTCTGCACATATAAATTTAGCCAAGACCATTTAGAATACTTTTTTAGTGCGATAAGAGCTAAAGACGGTTTTAACAACAACCCCACCGCGAAGCAATTTAGTTCCACGTTTAAACGTATGCTAGTACATGGGGAATTGAAGCACAATACAACAGGAAATTGTATTCCATTACAGGACATCAATATTTTGACCTATACGAAACCTGAAGTACCCATCAACAAAACAACTGATAGAGTTAGATTATTTGATGTATTATTTAATTTTGAGGCTGAAAACGATTTCCGTGGGGATGCTAATTTAATAAGTGATTTGATTAAGAAATGAATGATCATGATTATTTGGCGGATCCAAGCAAACTCACAGAATTCTCTAAACAAATTATAATATATATTGCAGGTTTTGTTATTAAATATCTCGAAAAAGAATTAAAATGCCCTGAATGTGTATCTACCTTGGTTACAACTAAAAAAAGACAAGGGTGGGTTGCATTACTCCAGTAAAGATGTTGTAGCGATTTGCGAAATTTGTGAAAAAATATTCCGCCAAAACAAGGAATTTAGTAAAGATAGTTTACACTTTCTTACACAAGAGTATCTTAAAAAATGATTGAAAATAGTTTTTTTTGTGAAATTACTGAACATTTCAGAAGTCAGGCTTTTCAAGGGGTCCATATCGACTCACCTAAAGTTCTTTATCCGAAATTGTTCTTCCTAACGATTTGTAATCCGAATGATCACTCCTCCTAAAATTTTTCATCCTAAAGTTTTTATTCATACTATTTGTAGTGCTACCGTCGATGTTCATAACACTCATGTTTCCGAAAATTGTTATCACTAAAATCGTTAACATACAATATTGGCGGGGCGGGAGCGGCAGCGGGAGCGACGAAGGATCGCTAGACAAGCTGCCCGCGCACGAAGGCAACTCGGGCGTCGGAGGTCGATGAACGACCTCCGCCCCCCATGAGCGCCGGCCTGGGGGTGACAGGTGAAGCCGCCTGTCACCCTTGCAGAAGCAGGCCGCGGCGGCGGCGCGCGTGGCGCGCCTCCCCGTTTCCGGGGACGAGTTGGGGACTCTGTGGTCCCCACACCCGAGAAGAGGGCCAGATCGTGAGAGATGGCCCTGGGTCAGCCGGGGTGCGAGGGATATGCCTGTCAACCTCACCTTCGGCAACCGAAACGACCCACAGGCGGCGTGCGTTTTAGTCGGTTCGAGTCCGATATAACCTCCTCCACCGGCTCCGGTGGGGGGGTATCCGTGGGGATTTTGCGCACGTAAAAAAAAAAAAAAAAAAACACAATATTAAAGCTCCTACTGTTTTTATCCTAACGTTCCTATCCCTAAACATAATTACCATAATATTGTCACTCATACTTAGAAAGAAACATTTATCTACCAAATGTAATAAAAATATATGTCGGTAGAATTATATTTTATTTATAGTTTTAATTCGACGGTATGATTTTTATTTTGGGGTATGCTTTAATAACGTACTGAGTTGTGTCTATTGCTAAATTCATGTCAGTGTTTTATTATCATTACGTACGTACATGTTTGTGTTAATGCTTTATTAATATGGAAGAAAATTATTTAAAATCATTTAAAACCAGTCGCGGCGGATTAAAATTAGACGTACATGGACTTATATATGAAAAAAACCGTGTAACAGTGGATAAACAACATTGGGCGTGTGAATTAAGAAGCAACAAAAAGTCTAAGTGTAAGGCGAGATTAATCACCACTTTCGATAAGGAAATCAATAAGTATATATGTATTACTGAAAGGACCTCATCAAGAACATAATCATGAACAAGATGCTTTGAAGGAAAAGGATTGTTTTTAAACTATTTCTTGTGATTTTGACGGGCTCGCTGGTGTAGTGGTACGAATTACACACCAAGGGTCGTGCGTTCGAATCCCGCACGGAACAAACATTTGTGTGTATGAACATGTATGTTTAGTACTAAACTGGTTTGGGTGTTTTCTATGTATAATATGTATGTATTTACAAAAGAAAAGTATTTTTATGCATGTTTAACGGCTGTCTTGTACCCATAGTACAAGCCTAGGCTTAGTTTTGGACAAAATGACTTTGTGTAGCCCTGATTGGTATGTCCTGAAATTATTATTATATTATATTATATTACAAAACAACTTTTTACATTTAGCAATTTTTGGTCGCAGTTTTAACTTAAGATTTACTCTTATCTTTGCAGGTACACACCGCTCTAAATAAAATTAAAGAAGACGCTTTTATTAATAAAAACAAAAAACCAATTCATATAATTAATGAGTGCGAAGCAAGCACTTCCTCAAATATACGTGCTAATATGCCAACAAACTTGAACTTGAGACAAGTAATATATCGTCGAAGAAACAAAGAAGAAAAAATTATAGAACCTGATACTATTAACTTTGACATAAATCATAATATTCTTCAATTGGAAAAAAGTCAAGACGATATCATCTTAATTGACGAAAAATGGCATGAAAAAAAGAGAATAGTATTATATACAACTAAACAATTTCTTACTTATTTATGTGCTTTCGACTCATTTAATAATGGACGGAACATTTAAAGTCGCCCCGAAATTTTTCAGCAAGTTTACACAATACACGGCTGTATAAACACCAAAACGTTTCCTTTAGTTATAGCATTGTGTACAAATAAAGACAAAAGCACATACGACAAATTGTTCTAATCTTTGATCGAGTATTGTCAATCATTAAATTTGATTTTATCGCCACAATACATAATAATGGATTTCGAAAACGTCACAGTTAAGTGCCAAGTATAATTTTGAAAACGCAATGATAAAGGGTTGTTATTTTCATTTGGGCCAAATTTTATATAGACAAGTGCAAAGTCGAGGTTTCCAAAAACTATATGGATCAAGCGAATCGTTTTCATCAGAAATCAAATGTATTTTAGCACTTGCATACCTTCCAGCTGAAGAAATTCCTACATATTTTGACGAATGGAAGCAAAATATCTCTCCCGAAGCAAAGGTGATAGCAGAATGGTTTGGTGAAAATTATATATGGGGTACCTGTTCTTCACCACCTAAATATGAACCATGCTTATGGAGCACGTATGTTTTAAACGAGGAAAACAACAACACAACAACAAACAAACAACACAACAACAACAACAATACAACACAACAACAACACAACCACGTACTCAAAATAGTGCTGCCACAATACATAATAATGGATTTCGAAAAGGCGTCACAGTTAAGTGCCAAGTATAAGTTTTGAAAACGCAGTGATAAAGGGTTGTTATTTTCATTTGGGCCAAATTTTATATAGACAAGTGCAAAGTCGAGGTTTCCAAAAACTATATAGATCAAGCGAATCGTTTTCATCAGAAATCAAATGTATTTTAGCACTTGCATACCTTCCAGCTGAAGAAATTCCTACATATTTTGACGAATGGAAGCAAAATATCTCTCCCGAAGCAAAGGTGATAGCAGAATGGTTTGGTGAAAATTATATATGGGGGTACCTGTTCTTCACCACCTAAATATGAACCATGCTTATGGAGCACGTGTGTTTTAAACGAGGAAAACAACAACACAACAACAAACAAACAACACAACAACAACAACAACACAACACAACAACAACACAACCACGTACTCAAAATAGTGCTGAATCATGGCATAATCGTTTTCAACAATTCGTAGATCAGCACCATGCAGGATTTTATTTGTTATCTAAGAAAATTGTTCTAGAATTACAGCATCAAGCTGCAGAAATCTAAAAACATCTTAACGGGGCTCCCCCTGCCGCCAAGAAAAGAAAATTCGACAAAACAAATGAAACAAATGAAAACATGTATTTAACTACTTGTACCAGGGTACTGGTATTCTTATTTCTTATCATGTTATGTGTAAATAACTAAAACTGTAAAAGTTACGCAAAATTAATGTAAATAATACTGATTATTATGAATAAAAATAAATCTAAACAAAAAAGGTATGACTTTCAATAATAGTGTAAGAGATGGTTATGTTGACAAAATATAGGAAAAGAAATAATAGTATAATAGATGTTTATTGCTACCGACATTATGAAGTTGTATGATTCGGAATTAAAACATTAGAGACTGAGTAGTTAGGAATTGTGATTGTTAGGATGAAAAATGTTAGGAAGAACATTTTCGGAGTTCCAATTTTCGGAGTTGAAAATTTAGGTGAACTTTGGCGCACCCCTTTTCAAGATTGCCATTTACCCCTTTTCAAGATTGCCATTTTCCTCTTTTAATAAAAGCTATTTGCTTAAAATATTTAAAAGTTAGGGTACATTATGCAGTGAAAAAAATATCCGAAACGAATATATTAGTTTTGTTTAAAGGTCAGTGAAATGTGAAATAAAACATTATTTAAACTTAACTTGTTTTTTTTTGTTAATATTAAAGTATATAAGAAGCTCGATGATGAGTGCAGATAGCAAAGTTTTATTCCTCGCCTCGATAATATAATTATAATATGTGTGATATCTGTATAATGCAGTTATATACAATGTCTAGGCAACGTAGGTGTGCTATTAAATAGCTGCTATTCCACCGAAAAGTGTGAAATAAATAGATTTTACTCTATATTTATGGATAGCTTTGTGGACATTGTATTTCAAACATTTTTATAACCACTAAAGGCTAATGCACGTGTTTCGCTCCGCTCCGCTCCTGCTTTAGCCTTCTAACCTAATATATCCTATTCAAATTGCGAGGTTTAGACACTGGGCCCGACCTGCACAGAAAAAGATTACAATGCGGGGCAGAAGCAGAGCTCCCTCATTAGTCTCGTGATTTTTTTTGTTTATAACCACCATTTAGATATTTTGATAACCTTTCGTACATTGCCGGCTGCGGACTATGTATATAATATGACACAATTATAAACAGATATCCGCTGTGTGTGTAACAATCCTGGTGATGCATACGTATATATACCACGATATCACTTTCCATCAGGTGGGCCGTGTGCTTGTCTGCCACCTAAGTGGTATTAAAAATATAGCCATGTTACATATTTATATGATAAAATTTAGATGAGCAATTATTATAGAAATTTGTGGTTATAAACATTCACACAGACACACACACACACACGGACACTCGCATTTATAATACATATTACCCTTTATATAAAATAGCCTTTGCCTTAATCCGGGGTGTCAGCTACCTCTATGCCAAATTTTTATTTGGTGTTGTACCTTTGGTATCTTTATATGAATTTACCGATTTCTTAGGTAAAAACATTTGGTGTGAGTGGGTAACACCGATGTCATATTAGCACTACCTCATTCGGTATACGCTGACAGCTACTCTAGTCTATTCTCGCTCTACGGCGTACAGGCAGTAGCCATGACAGTTTTATAGGATGTTGTTTTTTCATCCTTATGTATCGTGTCTACAAATGACTTTTTGTAGCAAACTAATTTTTTTTTTTACTTTCTATGTTCTTAAAAACGATAAGTATGTAATATATGCACGAATAACATTAATTTCTTTTTTCACAGTTAGGTAGAAATAAATAGTGAATTGAATAAAGTCGAGTTGTTTATTTTTAAGCTATTGCATAGCTTCTATCGCGGGCCTTGAGCGTGGAGACCGAATCCAGAAATTCCGTAACGAAAAAAATACCTAACATCCCCAACTCCGAGCTCGCACGAATCGAGCCGAGCTGCGCCGAAGTAGCTCCGCTTAACGTAAGTAATTATAATTGCATAAGTTGTTAGTTTTCAAATTCCAATTCAAATTATATTATTATTTATTATAATTGCATAAGTTCATAAAAAATGCTATGCAATAGCTTTACCGCGGCAGTCCCCGAGTGCCACACGTCTTTTTTTTTAATCGGCATATTTGATAGTTTGATATTGATGCGTATAAAGACGCCGCTTTCAAACTACGGTGACCTCAAAGGATGCCGCCGCTTTGTGACTCGTGCCGAGCGATCGGCGGCAACATTTGATACCTATTAGCCTCTTGCGATGGTGCAACTTCAAAGAAAGCCGCTGCCTTTGTAATTGGCGACTTTTGTAAAAAAATTAGTCTCACGCACATTCTGCTTACGAGCGCACGTCAATTTTAAATATTTTTACGAGTAGTACTAGAATATTACAGTAGTTAATTTTTTTTTAGTTCCTCCGGAAGCGAGGAGGAGGACCAGGTCGAGTTCATCACGCAGGAGGAGCTCCTTAATATTTTGCAGGAGGGGGGAAGAGGTGCCCGAGGGAGAGGCCGATTTAATTTGGTCCGCGGACTATAATCTACACCGGCAGAAGGGAAACGTTTGTAGAAGAGGTTGGTCCTAAAATTGAGGATACAGATCCTTTGGAGATATTCGCAAGGTTATGGGACAAGCCTCTTCTAGAAATGGTCGCCGAGCAAACAAATTTGTATGCTTGGCAGACGATTGTCACTCTGTCGGTGTCCGAAAGGGGCATCCCTGCCATGTCACGGTTAAATGATTGGGTGGAGACGTCCGTCTCGGAATTTTACCGTTTAATAAGTTTAATCATTTTAATGGGTATTTGTGTCCGCGGACAAATAGACGAAAATTGGTCGACCGGAATCCTGGGCATGCCAGGATTCCGAGAGGTCATGAGTAAGAACCGATTTTTATTACTAATGAGGAACTTGCATTTTACCAACAATGATTTTATAATTGAGCAGGGTCACGCAAGGAAACTTGCTAAAATTGGCCCTTTAATATCTTAATAACTTTCAAGCCGTTTTTTCCTCACAGGGAACTTTCGATTGACGAATCGTTGCTGCTTTGGAAAGGAAGACTAAGCTGGGTACAGTGTATACGCAGCAAAGCAGCACGATTCGGCATCAAAAGTTATGAACTCTGCGAGGTTGTAAGCGGCTACGTTTTAAATATATTAATTTATACTGGGAAAGGGTCTGTTTCGTCACAACCAGTTGGCGGATTTACTAGTGCCACTAGGAAGATTGTAATTACATAATTGGGTAATTACATACAAAAAGGCTACACGTTGTTCATGGACAATTTCTATAATTCTGTGGAGCTGTGTAGAGTAAAGCCACAGATGTAGTGGGCAGAGGACCCCCAGGCAGAACACCCCCGCCGATTTCAAAAATTTAGATGACCGGAGGATGGTTAGGGGGACGGTGGTAAGTACACACTGTGGTGACGTATCAGTGACTTCGTGGAAAGACCTGAAATTGGTCTCCATGGTGTCTACCTACCATAACAGCGATGTCGACGAAGGCCGTAGGGCGGGCCAACGGGTGTTAAAGCCCGTTGTCATTGTCGACTACAATAGGTATATGGGCGGTGTTGATCTGAAGGATCAAATACGATCAAGTTACCTCCTTGAGAGGAAACGTGGCATGAAGTGCTACATTAAAGTTTTTCGTTGATTATTAAATATAAGTATTTTAAATTCATATAATATATAAAAATAATGTACAACAGAACCAGCTCACGCACCGGGAGTTTCGCTATCACCTAGCCCAGACGCTTATTCAAAAATATGGCTCGGCGGTCGTACCTAGATCCCGGCCACATATCGACTCCATTGCTCGGTTGAACAGAAATTTAAACCACAATCCCGAGCATGTGGTCGAAACAGTTCGAACGTCGAGCCGTCAGAACAAATTAAAACGCTCGCGATGCGTGCGATGCCTGGCTGTAAAAAGGCGTAACACCTTCACAAACCTTCCTGTGCATAGGACAATGTTATTATGATTACCATAATTTAGAAATACTGTAAGTACTTCTAAATTATGGTAATCACTATTATTTTTATAGTGACTCGAAGAAGCCTATTCACCTGATGGAAAATTAATATTGTCCAGATATGCTATGTTCCAGATTCTGCGAACCCGGTGCGTGAGTCTGGTATATTATACATATAATATCAACATCATATATATTTTTTTGTTTATACACTGTTTTTCTTTATATATATTCATTTTACGAGTATTTATACCTATTTATATATAAAGGACTCGGTTATTTACTTCATGTCACGTTTCTTCCTATTGATAGTCTTCAGATCAACCCGCACTATACTCTTGCTATCTATACATATAAAATTCAAGTCCTGACTGACTGAGTTATCAACGCACAGCCTAAAGCACTGATCCTAGAGACGTTAAAATTCAGGTGGGTATTCTTTGTAAAGTGTACTGCACTCACTAAGAAAGGAATTTGCGAAATTCCACCCCTAAGAGGGTGAAATAGAGGTTTGAATTCTATTTGTAACTTTTTATTCTCTTGACCGAGCGACTCGAAAGTTGGTACACATACTCTTCAAGTAAAATAATTATACGGGTGTCACAGTTTTTATTATTGCCATTCAACGTGACATGAACAACGCGTAGCCTTTTGGGCACTTCGCCAACTTGCGGTGGGCACTTCGCCAACTTGCGGTGGCGTGGAGTTTGGGCCAGTGTTAATTGATATGAATTGTTTTGTATTATTACTGCTGTAAAGCAACCGAAACGTAGGGAATATGCAAAATTCCTTTAACATCTGAAAGGTTAATCATATTAACAATACATCGCGATAAAATCCGTTAAATAGTAGTTTTATTCAATTGTATTATTCTGTTAGTCTTTTGTGCTCTACCTGTTGCGTTGCGAATCTGGCAGTAAATGTAAATGTAGAAGCAGGTTATGACGTTCATAAGTGTTACTTTGTGACCTAAATGAATAAAGATTTTTGATTTTGATTTTTGCACTTTGCCAATTGACAGGGTCAAACCTTTAATTTTAAATAGTTATGTTTGGGGCAGTTTTAGAAAGTATTGTATAACATTAATGTATTTTATTTCTTTGTAAATAAAAGTTGGCTGATATGTATGCAATGCAAGGACCTCGTTTGTAAAAAATTTCGATCTCTGAATCCTTATATATTATGTATATTTTTTTATGAAAAAACATGTAGATAAATATTGAAAATAATAATTAATTGATTAATTAATATGATTGTTGTAAATAAATTTTCGGAATAAAACATAAATAAACGATAAGAAAAAAATATTTATTTATTATTTTTACCCCAAAAGACACCTCCTGTATAGACGTACGGATCCGCTCTTCGGCAGAATGGACGTTCAAAAAGGTAGTGTGGATCCGCTCTTCGGCAGTCTACGATATGCAGTACACGCACACATATAAACGATTCGAATGAAAAGTGAGTCGTTTTGTATTATTTTTTCTAAAAATCTAAAAATTTTGTACTGGGCATACTTATAAGAGTTATTCAATCGAGAAAACAGTTCGTTCTCTGTGTCATTTAATCGTTTCCATAGAGTATTGTCAATTATTAGTACTTGAAAATTGTAAATGAAAACTAACCTAACAAATCGTCTACTCTTTTGTTTATAGATTGAAAAATAGGATAATTTCATAATAATTTCTATGTATTTTACAATAAATGAATAGAATATAATATTACTGAACTAAGAAAACAACAAATACCTACTGTCTAAATATGTCTCCAGAGTGAATAAAAAGTTTAGTTGGAAAGTGTACAAAATGGCAAATATTTTGTAGTGTTACGTGATTTTCACAATGGTATTTTTGAGTGAATTTTATATGAAAAGATGGTGTTTTTTACCATCAGATAGCCCTTTTATTGACATTTCGGAAAATAAGAATAAAAAGCAAAAATAATTGGAAGAATATATGGAAATTGTTTTTTTTCTACAATAGGTACGTAAAATGGCATTTGGTTCGATTGTGTGTTAAATTTAAAAGATAACATGCGTCTTAGCAACATAACATAACAATGTACATTGGTTATCTGTCTATCAAATAAAGTCGCTAGGTACATGACCGATCTAACATTATTTTTCAAATATTGATGAAATCCGAACTCTCTACCGCCACGCTCCAATCACGCGATTGTCGCGGCACGGTAGGGACATTTATCATGCAGTAGGTCCGGCATCTGAGAGGACTCACGCCTGAACAACGCTTGCAAATAGTGCAATTTTATTTCGAAAATAATGGTTCTGTGCGGAATACGTATCGCGCACTACGTCCATTTTATCGTCGACAAAATCGTCCATAAGAGCAGTTAATTCGATTAACCATGCAACGTTTTCGCAGCATTTTTACTCTTATTGATAACTCGCATCCCCAGAGACGCCGTACGGTGCGTACAGAAGAAGCTATTGTTGCTGTAGAACGTAGCATTGAGGAAGACCCGAATGAGTCTATCCGCCATCGAGCACAGTAATTGGATCTGTGTCACTTTATGGAAGATTTTGCGGAAGGATCTTGGCTTGCGTGCTTACAAAATCCAACTTGTGCAAGAATTGAAGCCAAACGATCATCAAGTAAGGCGTAGGTCAAATGGGCCCAAAATGAGATTGCCGTTGTTCCCGATTTTCATAAGCGAATTTAGTTTAGCGATGAAACGCACTTTTGGTTGAATGGCTACGTCAATAAACAAAACTGCCGCATTTGGAGTGAAGCTAATCCTCAAGTGTATGTCGAAACACCGTTACATCCAGAAAAACTGACTGTTTGGTGCGCTTTATGGGCTGGTGGAATCATTGGTCCGTACTTCTTCAAAAACGATGATGGCCAGAACGTCACAGTCAATAGTGATCGGTATAGAGCCATGATTACTAACTTTTTCATTCCTGAATTGAACAACCATGATGTCCAGGAGCTGTGGTTCCAACAAGACGGCGCAATATGTCACACAGCTCGTGCCACAATTGATTTATTGAAAGACACGTTTGGTGATTGACACCTAATTTCACGTTTTGGACCTGTGAATTGGCCTCCAAAATCTTGTGATTTAAACACCGCTGGACTACTTTCTGTGGGGTTATGTAGAGTCATTGGTCTATGCGGATAAGCCACAAACCCTTGACCATTTGGAAGACAACATTCGCCGTGTTATTGACGATATACGGCCACAAATGTTGGAAAAAGTCATCGAATATTGGACGTCCAGATTGGACTACATCCGAGCCAGTGGCGGTCATATGCCAGAAATCATATTTAAAATGTAATGCCACAAGATTATCTTGCGGATAAATAAAATTCATGTCAATCGAATAATCCATCGTTGTTTTATTGCAATTTAAAGTTCTATACCTCTAGAAAAAACACCCTTTACAAGTAGTCACTTCAGAATATATAAGTCATGAAGTATTTATTTATAATCTATTATTTCAGGTACCACATCTGCTAAGAGTCTGTAGAGCATGTTGGGAATCCAGGATGCCAACATCATCATCATCATCATCTCGGATGCCAATACAACAACTAGCAACACCATCAGTTAGGATACCAACACCACCTCCTGCTGGTGGTAGACACCAGCAGTTCCAATGCAATTACAGAAAGTAAACTCGCCTCACAGAGTTAATCTACATCTAAGACCTGCACGTGTTGTCCTGTGTAGGAAAGAGGAGGGTGGGACTAATTGGAAGGGCTCTTCAGCACTTTCCATTTATACAATGACAGTTGGGAGCAGTTACATATACAATTGAGAGATTTTACTGCTGCTCAAGTGGATGATGTTTTATTCATAATGGAAAGAATGTCTTGTACTTATATTAAGTGACTTACATTATACTTACTTATTTATGCTTGCTCATACTTACCTGTTTTATTTTTGCTTTAGACGAATGCAGCCCTGGCGCTTTATATTGTAATGAACCACCTTCAATTTCTCCTCCACTATTTTCACCGCTAACTCCTCTAGCATTAATGACAAAACAAAGAAATCTACAGTGTAAGTGTTCCTTGTTTAAATTTCTGTTAGTTTAGTAGAATTTTATGATTAACAAACTATAATTTTGTTCTCTCTATTGTTTTAGGTGAATATAGTATTTCTGATCCTCTTTTTATTACTTCTCCGCCATTGGCTATTACAATAGAAAAAAACCAAACAACTGGCAGCATAGAAAAAAATAGATACTATTACTGTGTGTATAAATTATTGGTTTCTAAGGAAGGGAGAGCAATTTGTAAGGAGTGTTTTTGTAGAATACTTGGTGAAACCAAAGGTTTTATTAATGTGGTCATTGAGAAAAAGAAATATTCTTCAACGGGTATCATAGACACTGATAAGAGAGATAGCCATCCCCCAAAAAATAAAAAGTCCAAAGAGGAAATGACGCTTGTTCGAAATCATATTTCCAGTTTCCCGGCTTACGAAAGTCACTACTGCAGAAAATCTACTGGGAAAAAATACCTACCTGCTGACTTATCAATAGCTAAAATGTACCGCGAATATAGAAACATTACCTCAAACCCTTTTTCCTTAAAATAGTACTCTAAATGCTTCCATGACCTAAATCTCTCTTTTAAACTACCATCAAAAGACACTTGTAATACGTGCGATGTTCTTAACAGATGAAGATCACAAAATTGAATTGATTGCAGAACAAGCCGAACATCAATCTCTGGCTGATAAAGCTTATAATGAAAAACGAATAGATAAGGATATAATTCAAAATGACCCTTCAATCAAGGCATGTGCTTTTAATCTGCAGCAATGTTTGCAAACGCCTTATTTAACAACATCAGTCTCCTTCTACAAAAGACAACTTTGGTCTTTTAATTTAACACGTTAAACGCCGTGAGGGACAACCTATGGGCCTCACTTGAGTAGTCAAAAGAGCCAGGTAAAAAAAAAACGTTTTTTAAAATTTCATGTATAAGTTTTTATTGCTTGAAAGGCTATGAAATGTAGTAGATCAGCTAAAAAACATCGAATATATGTAATTTGTGACTTTATTTCTTTAAAACACTTGTGTCACTCATTTGTTGTCCCCCGTGGCCTACGCGGTAAATAATTCGCGTGTACGTTAGCGGGGGCCGCGGGGGTTGAGGTGTCGCCTGGCCCCGCTCCCGTCCGTCGCTCGCGCAGCGCCGGCCACTCGTCGCGATTCCCGAGCGCTTGCACTTATTACATGTTAGTGACCACTAGAAGTACGTTGTTTAATTTATTATCAATATCATCTCGCAAACTACTCTGTTTTCTTGTTTACGTAATATTAACTGTTTATTCATAATGAATTTCTTCGAAGATTTCGAGTTAAATGAGGACGATTTAACACAAATAGAAGAATTAGAAATTAATTTACTATATAATAGTTTCCACATAAGCTCCGATGAAGACGATATAAATATCCAATCAATTCCACGCAAACGTCGTCGAATAATGGTGATAGAAAGCGAAGAAAGTGAGTCAGAAGAGCGACCATTTCCAGACACCTCGGGACAAACAACACAGTTCACACGTACATGGACACTCTCTACAGGTAACCAGCGTCAAATAATACCTTTCACAGAAAATCCTGGTTTGCCTACCTACCTTCGCTTGCTAATGACTAACAAAACACCTATTGATTTTTATTCCCGTTTGGTTCCTGATAAAGTTTTTGAGAAGATAGTTGACGATACGAATCAGTTCGCTATTAATAAAATCACCTCGCACCAAGCTTCGAAGGCGGCACGCATTCGTAACTGGTCACCCACTCATGTGCCTGAGATGAAAAACTTTTTTGCACTAATTATATTTATGGGATTGGTAAAGCTTCCTAAGTTGTCAGATTATAGGTCAAGGGACGAAATAACAGGCCACCCTTTTGCTGCAACGATTGTCTCGTAATCGCTTTGAGTTGCTTCTCCAAATGCTTCACTTTTCCCAGCTCGATGATACTCACAAATCTGATAGATTACACCGTATTAGATCTTTATTGGATGAAATGAATACCAATTTTGCAAAGCATTTTACTCCTGGCGAAGATCTATGCATCGACGAAAGCGTGGTACCGTTCCGCGGTAGGATAATTTTTCGTCAATATAATAAGCAGAAGAGACATAAATATGGCATCAAAGAATTTAAATTGTGTACACTACCCGGATATACGTTTAAGATCAACATCTATGCTGGAAAAGAAAATGACCAAGTAAACACAACGCCAGCTAAAGTCGTCATGTCTCTTTGCAGTGGTTTGTTAAACAAAGGGCATACATTATACACAGATAACTGGTACACGAGTGTTGAATTAGCAAGGGATCTCGTAAAAAATGAAACTCATCTCGTTGGTACCATTAGGAAAAACAGAAGACATATCCCAAAAGAAATTACAGATGCTAAACTGAAAAGAGGTGAACATATTGCCAGAGAGAGTGAAGACGGAATTACAGTCTTGAAGTGGAAGGATAAAAGGGATGTACTAGTTCTGTCAACAAAACATTCCAACCGATTTCAGACAGTCACAAAGCGGGGAAAAACTGTTCTGAAGCCAAAAATTGTGCTAGATTATAACGGGGCTAAAGACGCAGTTGTCAAGTTGTCAAGTGGTATAAAAAAGTTGGTATAAACTTGCTGTTAAATACTGCTCTTGTCAATGCACTAATAATATATCAGACAGTAACCGGAAAGAAAACCCAAATCGTTGAGTTTAGAAAACAGGTGTTGAAAGGATTATTGACGAGAAGTGAACAAACCTCAAACAAGAATTCAAGGCCAAGAAGAGTGAAACATAAGCTTACAAAGAAAGACGGTAGTAGCAAAAATAATCGGCGAACATGTCAGCACTGCTATAAAGAAAATAAAAAAGTAATGGGTCGAGTTTTAGCTAAAAACAAGACGAAAAAAGTTGTTACCTTTTGTGAAAACTGTCCTAATAAACCATTTCTTTGTTTTGATTGTTTCCATAAACTTCATTAGATAATTTTCATACCAAGTTAACATTGATCTCAATCTGAAGTCTGATTTGTTTTTTTTTTTCTATAACTTTAATAAATAGTCTTTAATTTACACATGTGGTTTCACTTATCAAAATATGCCCGACTGAGTAAAACTACTACTTACTATTACTGTATTTACATATCACACATTCACTATGTCACATTAAAATTTTTGTCCCTACATTATCGAACATATTTTTCGAAGTTCTATTTTTTTTCTAAAACCAAGTGCAAATCATTTGTCTACAGGGCCATGGGGAGCACGTCTAATACATATTTGCTTCATATTTGTGTCCGACAGTTCAAACGAAACGCTTAAAGTCTCCTCTAGCTCGCGGTCATAAGGTGTCCCCCACGGCTCCAACGGAACAATCGTATGTCGACTAATGGTGTCCCCCACGGCCTAAACGTGTTAACTATTCATGACCTTGGCAGCAATGAAGCTACATGCTACATGTGGGACGAAACCATCGCAAGACGTGGAGCAAATCAAATTGCATCCTGTTTGTGGCACTTTTGTCAAAGATTACCACCTGAGGTAACAGAGATAATATTTTATTCCGATACCTGTGGCGGACAAAATAAAAATAATATTGTAGCTATGATGTTCATGTATTTACTTACACAACACCCTACACTTCAAACGATTAACCATAAATTTCTCCTTAGTGGTCACACTCATATAGAGTGTGACTCAGATCACGCAATAGAAAAAGCAAAGAAAAGGACTCGAATGAAAATTAACCATTTAAATGACTGGGTACAGCTGGTAAGGACTTGCAAAGTTCGAAATGAATTTAAGGTTGTAGTTATGACTCTGGACGACTTTTTTGATTTTTCTGAGTTAAAATCCAAGAAAGGATTTACCTTTCCTTTAAAAAAAGAATGACGTGTCAGGGCAAAAATTTCTTTGGCAACCGATTAAATGGTTGCAATATAGTAAGTCTAGTTTGGGCATCATTCACTTTAAAGATCATCTTGATCGGGAATCTATCTTTAACTCCATAAATTTTAAGAAAAGAGGAAGATCATGTAATGACGCTTTCAGACTAAAAGAAATTTCTAAAGAGCCATTGCCTATTAGTGCTGAAAAGAAAAAAGATTTAATGGATCTATACAGTTGATCGATCCACCATTCCGTGATTTTTATCTTCAACTAAAAACTACTGCTTCTGCTCCTACTGACCCAGATGTAGATGTAGAAGATCCTGATTTAGAGTAACAAGATAATAGTTACTGTTAATGCTATAAGGATAACGATTTATAATTCTGAACAGTTTTGTGGCAATTTTTCAATTTAACTAGGTACTTACTTTTTTATGCTTTTGTTATATTATAAGCTATTTTAACATTGTTTTTATTCTATTTCATATAATTACCTTCTTACTCACTAAATAAAAATTGATTTAAGTATTATAATAGTTGTTTCAATTCATTATAATATTTAATTTAATTTACAAGTATAATTATGTACCTAATAATGAACATAAACAATAATAAATTTACTTGTCTCTTGAAAATTTTCCTATATTTTTTCCTAGTAATATGGATAATAAATTGATAACTCCTCGGTAAACATATTGATACGTCGAATATTTCAGAATCTGAAAAGATTTCAGCTTCTTACTCATCATAATTCGATAGATCACATGCATTTATCCTTAACACAACTAAAATATAGAAGTATAACACATATCTTGATTTAACAGAGTAAGTCAAACTTTAAAATGGCTACCCTGTGAAATCGTGTTTTTTAACATATCAACTTATTAACGCCACCCACGGAACTACTCGCACGCGTAGGCGCCAGTCGGACGACAACATGGCTGCCAAATATTCGAAAATATAGATTTTTAGTGATCAAACAATTTGTGGTAAGTTTCATATGAATTTTTATAACTTTAGTGATTGGTTTTTTATGTCAGTCTTGTTCAATTCATGGTAAAATGTTTAAACCCCAACCATCATATTTTCAATGTGGCGAACGTTATAACCTTGAGTTTGTTGATTAAAACGCAGTGGGGCGTTTTAAATAGTGTATTTTACAATATGCCCCATGGCTTGGTACGTAAAACGCCCCACTATTTATTTATTACGTGTTACAATAGTTTATAAATGTTTCAGAAAATATCTCGGAAGTATAATAGAAAAACACTGCGAGCATCATGGTCGCCAGAAGATTTAGAAGAAGCAATGGAAAAGGTAAAAAGCAGGACTCCAGAACCCTCAGAAGACCCCTTTTAACAGGTAAATCAGAAGTCCCTCTTGGTCGCAACCTAGTCTTTTCAGAAGAGTATGAAAAAAGTTAGTAGCTCATATAAGAAAATTAGAAAGAGTAGGGATTGCACCAGATCGACGAGATGCAAAAGAAATAGCTTTGCAGTGGGCCACAAAACTTAAAATAAAACACCCATTTCCGGAAGAGTCTGGATTAGCGAGTAACGTCTGGTTTTCTGGATTTATGGCAAAAAATCCGGAAATTGTTGCTGAAAGAACCTAAAAATTTGATAGTCGATGACCTTAGGAAATTTTTAGGAACTTATATTTCATGTCAGTATATCACTACCCTAGTGTAAGATCCTATTGGGTAAAGTTTGGTTTTCTTCTTATCAAAGAAACCATGATGGTAAATAGGTTCGAGAGCATTAAAAAAATACTACATTTTAACAAAAATGATAACCACCTACCAGTCGGCGATCCCAATCATGACCGTCTTCATAAGCTTCGCCTAGTCATAGATCATTTGAATGATATTCATCCATCCCCATAGATCAGCGATTGTCCATTGACGAGCAAATGTGCGTCACAAAAATCGGTCAAATTCAAAGGTATGATAAGAAGGAGGAGAAAAGATAACCATCACTTGTCCTAATCAGGTAAAAGAATACAACGCGCACATGGGCTTTCTTCTTGAGGAAAGTTTTCGTGCAAAAGCCGCAGTGTGCGTGTTTGTTAGGGCGGATGTTTGCTGTCGCCGTTTGCGCTGCCTAGAGGACCCATCCTTCTCCGTCCTTTGGGTACACGTAGACCATGGCCCTACGAGTCAGATCTATGTGTGCCTCTACCGTTCCCATACAGGAGATGCTGAGACAACTCGACTCTTTGAATATCTGAGTCAGGCGGCAGATGATGCGCAGGAGCGATTTCCGAATGCCGAAATGGTATTTTTGGGGGATTTTAACGCCCACCACGAGATCTGGTTGGGCTCCTCCAAAACAGACCATGCGGGAAGAGCCGCCCACGCATTTGTTCTGGCGCACGGCCTGACCCAATTGGTGCACGAGGTCACTAGGATACCAAGAAGGTCGGGCCTAGCACCTTCTCTGCTAGACCTTCTGCTGACGAGTGATCCGGACCGGTACAGTGTATCGGTGCGAGCCGCTTTAGGCAACTCCGACCACTGCCTGGTCTGTTCCACAGTGCCTATTATAGCGCCCCCATAACCCGTACAGGGGAAGCGGCGTCTCTGGCACTACTCGTCAGCGGACTGGGATGGACTTCGTGACTATTTTGCGTCCATCCCGTGGGTTGAGCGCTGCTTTGAAGGTAAGAACCCATCGGATTGTGCTACTGCTGTCGCCGGTAAGATCGGTCTGGGTATGGAATACTATATCTCATACACCGATGTCACCGGTGACCGCGGGGTGCGCCCTTGGTTCGGGCGCGAGTGCACGGAAACTGTTGAACAAAAACAGTCTGCGTACCGCGCTTGTGTAAGGGCGCGCGCCACGCGCCATCCCAATATGGGCCACTTCAAGGCGGCGTACAACAGAGCCACAAAGGTCTGTATAAGCCAGAGCGGATGCCCTGCGAATAGCGCGGCTTGGTCAATAGCTAGTGATGCATCCCACGGGAAGCCGTGGCTACTGGCGACTGGCTAAAGCCGTGCAAGCCAACTTCTGTCAGCCTTCGCTGCCTCCGCTGCTTAACCCTGATGGATCCCTGGCCCATGAGCCGCAAGAGAAGGCAAATCTGCTGGCTAATCTCTTTGCGGCGAACTCCCGAATCGATGATTGTGGTACGCAGCCACCAACACTACCCGACAGTGACCACGCGATGCCTGATATCCATATCAGGCAACGCGATGTCCGTGCAGTGCTGCAATCAATCGATGTCCGGAAAGCCAGTGGTCCGGAAGGTATTCCAGCGGTAGTTTTGAAAAAATGTGCAGCGGAGTTGTCTCCAATGCTTACGCGCCTGTACCGGCTATCCTACAGTTCGGGTACAGTGCCTTTGCCTTGGAAAGAGGCGAATGTTCAGCCGATTCCCAAGAAGGGGGATCGCTCGGAGCCAGCCAACTATCGACCCATAGCCGTCACCTCACTGCTGTGCAAAGTGTTCGAGCACATAATTAACAAACAGCTCATGCGGTACCTAGAGGATCACTCCTTAATTAATGACCGGCAATATGGCTTCAGACCGAAACGGTCAACGGGTGATCTTCTAGCATACGTTACCCATCTTTGGGGTGAGGCTATGGACAAGCACGGCGAGTCACTGGCAATTAGTCTTGACATCGCCAAAGCTTTCGATATAGTCCGGCACAAATCGCTTCTTTCCAAGCTACCTGCCTTTGGTCTGCCTTCTAGGCTGTGCAACTGGGTTGCTAGCTTCCTGCAGGGGCGCCGTATTCGCGTCCTTTGTGACGGACGAGCTTCGGAGTTTCTGCAGGTAAATGCTGGCGTGCCCCAGGGGTCCGTCTTATCACCCACTCTCTTTCTTCTGCATATCAACGACATGCTGTCTACCGGCAATGTTCATTGTTATGCAGACGATAGCACTTTACATGGGAGTTATCATGGACATCCTGCGGCCAAGCAGGCAGATATCGCAGAGAAAAGGCATGTTGGGCATAAAATTGTAGAAATTGTAAAATTTTTGGTATGCTGACATAATTTAATTACTACAATACTTAATTATTATATTAGTAAATTTTATTGTATGCCTTGAGGCGGAGAATGGAGAAACCATATTATATTATTGCACCTACTGTATCACTATTGTACCTACCCATTTACACAATAAACTGATTTTAATTTGAAAAAAAAAAAAAAAAAGTATTCTCTCCCTCCTACCAGAGTTCGCCCGAGCGATAATATGGAAGAAGCTCCAAGGGCGAAAATAAGAAAGGGTGTGATTTGTCAACAAAAACCACCAAGAGAACTTCGCGTTGATGGTTTTGAGCATGACCAATAGCGAGGAAATAGTAGGGTTATTCCCTAAGTACTCCATTCTTTTGTTCCAAAAAGAGAAAAATCTCATACATCCATTCCCAAGTTACTCCATTAAATTTGTATTATTTAAAAATAGCTATTATTTTGTTCCCATTTTGCTCCATACCTGGAATTGCTCTCCAAATACTCATTATTCGTTATCAATTCTCAAACTGTTCCACTTAAATAATTACAAAATGTTTCAGCACAACAAAAAATGAAGATAAAAGTTTAACCTGATCAAATTTTCGATCGCAGTCATGGTACGCATACAATTTTAAACAAAAATGAAAATTGACACAGAGCGAGCCTCTATAACATTCATGCACCCGTTAGGAGGGTGAAGTTGAAACATAGACCTGCTCCTTGGATAACGAGTGATGTTCGAACTGCTATGAAAAGGAGAGATCGGGCTTTTCGTAGGTTTAAGAGGAATCGATTGGATACTAACTGGGAATCTTATAGAACTGCCAGGAATCGGTGTAATCAGGTGATACGCAACGCTAAACGCCGACATATTCTCGATAACATATCCTCCTTGACATCTGTTGACGTCTGGAGGTTTCTGGGGACACTGGGCATTGGTAAACCAAGACAGCTGGAGTTACCCAAGACAATTGAGTTGGATGCCATTAACCATCATTTCTCTACCTTGCACACAATTGATGGCCCAACCAAGTGTCAAACGGTTGACCATATAGCCGGACTGCCCAATCCCAATCACGTACCTTTTCAATTCACTCCAGGCACGTCAGAGGAGATCAAAAAGACTTGTTGCAATTAAATCAAAGGCAGTTGGCAGTGATGACATCAGTCGCCGTATGGTAACCACTGTCATAGACCAACTCCTTCCTGCTATCACACACATTATCAACTTTTCGCTTGATTCTGGTCAATTCCCTGACTTGCCTGCGTACGCCCTCTTCCTAAGATCTCCAATCCTTCTCTTCCTAATCACTTTCGTCCTATTTTCATCCTCCCTTTCCTGTCCAAGGTGCTGGAAGCTTGTGTTCATCGCCAGCTGTCTAACTATGTGCAAGCCAATGGGATAATAAGTCCTTTGCAATCTGGATTTAGACCGGGACACAGTATCACAACCGCACTCCTTAAAGTAACGGGAGATATAAGAGACAGAATGGAGAGAGGTTGTGTCTCAGTGCTAGTATTGGTGGATTTTTCTAATGCATTCAATTGTGTGAATCATGACATCCTTCTACATCTATACTGGCCCATATTGGAATCTCAGCTGACGAGTTGGAGTGGTTCTCTTCATATCTTCGTGGACGTCAGCAGTCGGTTTGCGCAGACGAGAATTCATCTGGTTGGCGTAACCTTGGTTCTGGCGTTCCGCAAGGCGGTATTCTTTCTCCTCTTTTATTTTCTATATTTATTAACCTCGTTACATCTGAACTTCAGTGTGCGTATCATTTGTATGCCGATGACCTGCAGGTGTACAGCCAAGCTCGTGCGGAGAATCTTTCGGAAGCTATCGATAGGGTTAACGCTGATTTGCAATCAATAGGCGGTTGATGTGACAGGTTTGGTCTTTCTGTCAACCCTGATAAATGCCAGGGTATCTTAATTGGCAGTAGCCATATGATGAATAGGGTAGACAATGCAACTCTGCCATCATTAACTTTCAACGGAAGATTGATTCCTGTCACGCTGAACGTTAAAAACCTGGGATTGAATATTGACTCCACCCTGAACTGGCAAACTCAAGTCACAAAGGTCTGTCAAAGGGTTACAGGGATGCTGCGTAGTCTCTATCGCCTCTAAAACTTCCTACCAGCTAAAACCAAGGCAATGCTTATGCAGACCCTGATATTTCCAGTAATTGACTATGGTGATGTTTGCTACCTGGACCTGAATGCAGATCTACTCAATAAACTTGACCGCCTTCTCAACAATTGCATTCGAATCACCTTCAACCTTAGGAAATATGATCATGTCTCAGCTCATCGTTCGGAGTTGGGATGGTTGCAGATACGTCAGCGCCGCAGCTTGCGGGCGGTAACGATGATCCATACTATTTTAAGATCCCCTAATATTCCCAATTACTTATCAACTCATGTTCAGTTACTTGGCTCTCATCACAACAAAAATCGCCGATCAGCTAACAACCTTCTTCTGCACTGTCCCACTCATAGTTCTGGTCTAGTTCATTCTTCTTTCCTCGTGCAAGCTGTCCTCCTCTGGAATGCGCATCCTCTCGAAATCAGGATGACCACCAACCGTGCTACGTTCAAGTACAAGGTACGTCAGCTCTACAGTGGCTCCTAGTCGTCATAATGGATATAAATGGATTATTATATTTTATGATTGTGTATCTATCCTTGATTATATGTAAGTACACACCATGTATAATATGAGTATATAAGTAGTTTATGTAAATGTGTATGGTTTATGTAAATGTTTGTGTAAATGTATTATGGTTGTGTATGTATAGTATATGTATATATATTTATATGTATATATCATTATTGTGAACAAATTTGAGTATTTCCTTATCATTAATAGTTCATGGTTAATTTTTTGCCTGCATCTATCTCAATGCATCTCTGCATCAAGGTAGACTGTCAGATAATGCCTTTGGCATTAAGTCCGCCTTTGTACAATAAACTGTGCATAAAGTTAAAAAATAAAAATAAAAAATAAGTGTAAGTAATGGTGACCCTCTTTTCTGGGACTTTGCCTTCAGCTTACCATCAGGCAAGACGAAGTCCAATTGACGTGTCCTATATAAAACAAAAAAAAAAAAAAATGGGCGGCGTTGATCTGATGGATTCATATTTAGGCAGGGACCCGATACGGATGAAAAGTCGCAAATGGTATATGAGAATATTTTTTCATATATTAGATCTCACTGTAATAAACTCCTGGGTACTTAACAAGAAAGTTGCTCAAGAAAAAGGTGTAAACCCCAAGTCTGTATTAAAACTGGCCGATTTTCGGGTGGAACTGGCGGATACTTTATGTAAGTACACAAGACACAAGACCTAAACAATTAAGGCTAAAATTAATCATTTTTATATTTAGATATCCTTATTTTATATCTTATATCTTGCGTTTTGTATTGTATATTGTATAATCAATGTCTTGGTAATTGTTCTCTTTACTGTCCTTGTTTCTGTGAGTATAGCCACTGTTCTTTCTTTTTAGTCTTAAATATTAACAAATATATATATATATACACTGACGGACTCATAAACTGCATCAAAGTTCAGGTTTACTCTAAAAGGATTTTTTATAATAAGTATGCAAACTTTTTAGATTAAATTATATAAATATGGAAAGACTGGCTCTTAATCTTAAAAAAAAATTAAATTTAAAAATAGAACTGCAGTAAAACAAATGAATATAGCCGGGAAAGAAAATTTACTTGTAGTATCAGATTTGCGTGTTATTTATAGCAAAGTTTTAAATTGATTCTCATTGATTTTTTTTGTTTTGTCAATTGAATTATTGTTACCAGCATAATTGTTGGGTTAGTTTTTTAACACATCGAGAGTTTTTGAACCATAATATGGATACTTCGTCCGAACAAGCGGCACAAATTGTAGCATTGGTGCGGGAGGGCTTGGATCAACGAACGATTGGTAGAAATTTAAATTTAAACCAGTCTACGGTTTCTAGAATATACAGAAGGTTTGTAGAGACAGGTTCTTACAGGAGGAGACGTGGTACAGGCAGAACTCGAGCAACCACAGGTCGTGATGACCGATTTATTGTTATAACTTCCCTGCGAAATCGTTTCCTCACGTCAGTTAACATCAAAACCGAGCTTAATGAAGTGCGTGGAGTAAACGTGTGTGCACGAACAATAAGAAGAAGGTTAAAGGAAGCGGATATCACCCCTTTTAGACCAGCAAATGGTCCAAAGTTGTCTACAGCTCACAGACAAGCTCGCTTAAGATTTGCGCGTCATCACCTGAATTGGACAGAAGAGCAGTGGGCCTCTGTATTGTTCACGGACGAGTGTAGGACATGTTTATATGGTGCAGATGGTCGCAGAAGAGTCTATCGTCGACGTGGGGAGCGATATGCTCAAAGTTGCATTGAGGAGCGTGTTCCTTTTGGAGGCGGTTCATGTATGGTCTGGGGTGGCATATCGATGAACGGGCGAACCGAACTTGTGTTCATAGACATGGTCCGTCAAAACGGTAATAGAGGGGGTTTGACAGCACATCGCTACATAACAGAGATATTAGAAGATCACGTGGTGCCTTACATGGGATTCATAGGCGAAAATTTTACTTTAATGCAGGATAATGCCCGGCCGCATGCAGCTGCACAAGTTCAACATTATTGCGAAGAGGTTGGGATACGTACAATGAATTGGCCAGCACGAAGCCCGGATCTTAATCCCATCGAGCATGTTTGGGACAATTTAAAAAGAGCTGTATATGCGAGAAACCCTTCGCCCACGACAGTGGCAGCACTAAGAACAGCACTTTCAGAAGAATGGGACAATATTCCGCAAGATCTTTTAAAAACCCTTATAAAATCTATGCGGAACCGATTAGAATCCGTAATAAGGGCACGTGGGGGTAATACACCTTATTAAAACACAAATAAACCCTTGCATAAAGTTTGTGTCTATTGTTAAAACCAATTTTTTAATTAAACCAATTTTTCTTAAATTTCTGTTTTTTCTTCAATAAAAGTCTTAAGGTCCTTTCCAGTACATAAACTTAAACTTAAAGATATGACCCTACGCTGTTTTAAAGTTCACGAACCAATCTAGAGGTTTCAATTTAAATCTGCATAGAAAGTATGCATACTTGGTTAAAATATTTATTTCAAAGTCGTCTATTACTTTGATGCAGTTTATGAGTCCGTCAGTGTATATATATATATATATATATATATATATATATATATATATATCTATCTATATCTATATATTTATATACATAGACCTACTCACATATATATGTGTTAACGTTCTTTAAAAAGGAGCAATGAACCTCTTTGTCACTTCGGTTGCAGGGACAGTATGTCTCCTCCTTTCCATCTTGTTAGATTCTTCATATGCTCAATCGAATCCGGGCGTCGAATCGAGAGATCCTCCTGATCTCATCAAAGTCTCAACTCCTGTAGTCAAAGGAGCTCTAATTGATAATTATTCGAATCATGCACTGATTATAAAGGTAAAATCTCCCACTGATGTGATGAAGGACGTTATTGGGAAACTCGATCAGAAGATGATGGGAAGATCACTTTCCGATCAGATTCTGTTGAGTCTCGGAACAGTTGAAAAACACTATCAGGCACAGTTTAAAACCGTTCTAAATACCTTCCAGGAATTAATTGCCACTCCTTATCCTACCGGAACAGACTCCGGAAACAGCCAGTTACTCGATGTTACGAGTCTGAGGAGATCCAAGCGCAGTTGGTGGAGACTCATTGTATCCTTCATTAGAGCAATTAGACCGGTAGCTCGTAATGCAGGAAAGCTAACTAAGTATGGGAAGTTTATGAAGACCATGAAGTATGCTGGCTACGCTGCATCAGCAGGGGTCTTCACTTACGAACTGGCTGGAATCTTCGGAGCCGTTCCAGACTATAAATATGATGAGGTAACGCGTCAACTCGCAGAGCTGCATGAAGGCAGGGTAACAGACCTTAAAGTAATGAAAAATATAACTCTTATGACAATCAACTCAAATAATATGATTAGAGACTTAGGGATTGAGGTTCAGGAAGCTATCTCTGACTCGCATGATCGTACCGAAATGTCTATTCGTATATCGCAGATATTCGGATCCTATCTTCAACAATTAACAAATGGTCTCTCACTCATTTTCCAAGGAAGGCTTCCCTCCAGTTTGGTATCTCTGGAGCTTCAAAGATCCTGGTTGGAATCCAAACTTCCAGGGCCTCTCTTGAATTATATCGGGTCTATAACTCCGCATCTTAAAATGAAGATCAAAGCAATAGATGAAGATAACAACCAACTGATCATTCTAGTTGAAGTTCCAGGAGTCGAGTCAAAGTTCCAGATACTAAATTACATCGAATGGGAGCCTCAGGTCGAGCATAATGGAACCTGTTATACTTCACCAAAACCTCATTATTACTTAGCTTATCCTCCAACTACTCGGGAGCAGATCCCTAAGCCTATCCTTTTAGACCCTGAGTCATGTCAGAATGAGGGGTTTATAATGTGTGAATCAGACTCGATCCTCAATTCAATCCCCAACCTGAGCAAAAACAACATATGCACAGAATCGCTCCGCTATAAAGCAAGATACAAGCGCAATGTTAATATGGATGACCTATTCCTTCAAGCAAGCGATCCCACTTACGACATAAGCCGGATCGTGGAGAAGTCGTTGAAGAGTTCGACCATTAACGAGAGAGGCACTGACGAGATGAAGAGTCTAAGCGACACCATCGACAAACTCGTGAGGAAAGCAATGACCAACGCATCCGAATCTAAGAAAAATCTCGCCGACGCTGCAAAACAAGAGTGGATGCTTCGAACAATCTTCATCATCTTGATACCTATTGTGTTGTACAACCTTTATTTGCTATATTCCTGTCTGAGAAACGCCAGAGAAAGGTACCGAGCAAAGAAGGCAGAAAACCGAAGAGCTCAGATGATTGAGAGTATACAGATACTAGGATCTGGGAGGAGTCAATAGCATCAACAGTTAATCAACTATATAGAAACTGTTGACCTTGCATGCATATTTGAGCAGGGCCATGTATGAGTTTTCTTTAAGGTATTTACAAAACACACACATGTACTCACTAATCATTAACTGTTTTAGTATTAACTAGACTATTGGTATAATTTAGGTTAAGAAAAAAAAAAAAAAAGAGAAAGGAGAGATGGCGCTAGTTGCCGCATAAACATCAGCTCTGTGTTTTTTAACTCGTCAAAAATAGTAATTCTTGATTTTAATGTCTGTATTTGCTATTTACTAGTAGCTTGCTAAAGAATAATCATCATCCATCGTTAGTAGTAGTGTGGCAACAGTGATATAGAAGATAAATGTGTTTACATTTTTGAAGTCCAATGACATTAATGTTGAAGTGATCGGTTAAAATAAAACTATTAGAAAGACCAGTTAGCTATTTGAATAATAACTCCAAAATAATCATAACATTTAATTAGTGACAAAGTGTTTAAAAGTATCAAAACATAATAATTATAAAAATAAAGTGGCCTGTTTTGCTTTGTTTGAGTGTGGGTACATTGTATTAAATCACTGTGTACTAAGTAACACTATAATAAATAATAGAAATAAATCACAATTACTACTAAGTACATATATGTTGGATAGGAACATATTTTTCACACCCACATTACATGCAGTTCATGGTCTGGAGGCATAAATCGGACATCCGAGAGTGGCAAATCTTAAGTTCGATCCCTACATTGCGACGCTCTTTTTGTAGTAAGTCAAATTTATAAAATGACTTCTGAGAACGTTACACTGAGACATAAACAGAAAAAGTCATCTTCATGTGAGCGAGTGAATAGTTTGTGTATCTCAAGTCCATCGTTATCAGACTATAATAATTCCATAGCGGATAGTTTGCCCGATAAAAACACCGACGACGATTATATAATAAGTCTAAAAGACAAAATTAATAGTTTAACCAGCCAGCTTGACAGTGCACACCAACAAATTGAAGAGTTACTACTCGAAAATGGCACAATGAACAAAACAATTCAAGAACAAGAAAGGAAAATCACTTACTTAAAAACTATTTGTACAGGTACTCCTTTGAGTAGAACTAATTTAACCCGAAAGAAAGGGAATAAAAAGCAATGTAGGAGAACAATAGACTTTGGAATGAATAACGATGAAAAGGAAGACCAAAATAGTCAAATAACACTATCACAACAGCTCTTGAGAAATTATCAATTAAAGGATGTTACACACATAAACTCCAACACTATGCAAAGTGATCAAACATCGCAAGTGGCTGCAATAGAGGCGTCTAAAATGAAACCTAGAATTATAATACTAGGGGACGAACAGGTACGGGGACTGGCTCAAGTAATGATAAAAATGAGACAAAATAAATGGAATAACTGTTACACGATCACAGCTATGATTAAACCAGGTGCTAACTGCTCGCAATTTCAGTGCAATACGGACATTTTTGAATCTGTTACTGGGGAGGACATTGTCGTTATTTCCGTTGGAACAAATGAGAAGAATCCTTTTTCGTTCAGTAAAGAACTGTGTATTCTTTTGAATAGATTTCAAATATGTAAACAAATTTTTTTGCTTGGTGTGCAATACAATAAACACTTAAATGAGCATATGTTAAATCAAAACATGAAATTATTAGTTCAAAATTGCACAAACTGTAAATTTGTTGATATTTTGGATTTTGTGCAGTACCATCATTTAGTCTCTCAGAAAAGTATTGTAATATGTCTAAATAAGCTTAGTTATAAATTAAATATTGAAATTGATTATCTGAAATATGAGCAATCATTTCTAAAAAATAGGGAGCTGTATGTTAGAAAAAAACACCTTATAAATAAACCCCCAAAATGTACTAAAGTTTGTCAAAAAAGTATATTAAATTACTTCAAACCAGAACAGAGAAATCCCAATATATTAATCCCGAAAATTTCTTCTTTAAATACTGAACCTAATCCAGTTTATAATGAAACATTTTTTCGTTCATAATCATATTACCATACTACACCAAAATTTAAATGGACTGGTCAGTAAATCGAGTTTACTAAGCGTGCATCTGAATAATTTGACAGAGGAAGATAAATCTGTAGATGTAGTCTGTGTAACAGAAACGAATATGAGGAGGGGCGACCATGTTCATCTCAATTTACCAAACTATTATTTAGGTGCATACTATGCTAGAGAGAATAGACATGGTGGCTCATGTATACTTTTAAAAAATAGTCTTGAATGTCAACAACTTGACATAGAAAAATGGTGCCAACCTACTATAATTGAGTGTTGCGCAGTAGAATTATTAAACCCTCAAATTGTTATCATTTGCCTATATAGACCACCTAAGGTGGATAAGTTTTCTTTGAACACGTTTCAGTTGAATCTCGACAACATTTTAAACTACATTTGCTTATCACGTAAAAAAAAGACCATATTGTGTGGAGACTTTAATGTAGACATAATGAAGAAAACAGAGAGTGCTCAGTATTTCCTTAACCTAATGACTAGCTATAGGATGATCATAGGTATACGTGTACCTACCAGAATATGTACTGGAACCTGTATAGACAATATAATTTGTAATATCAAAGGCAGCAAGTGTGAGGTAATTGAGTTATCAGTGTCAGACCACACTGCCCAACTCATTCAATGTCCCATAGAAAAGAAGTGTATAATGCCATACTGGTTTATCTTTAGACGTAATTACTGTAAGGAAAATATTGTCAAGTTTAAGAAATGTCTACAGAATCTTTCATTCAATGAAGTGTATGAATGCAATGAACCAAACCAAGCATTTAATAGATTTCACGATTCCTTTCAGTTATTTTATAATATGTGCTTTCCTCTTAAAAGAATAAAAATGACCTTAGTATGGAAGCCGCAATGGATTAGTAAAGGAATAAAAGTATGTTGCAAACGTAAGCGCAGTATGTTATGGGAGTTTCGTAAATTGCCTACCCCCAATAATAAACGACTATACAAATGTTATTCTAAAAGGCTGAAAACGATAATTCGCTTGACACAAAAGGTACAAAATAATAACTATATATATAAGGCTAAAAATAAGAGTGCAGCTGTATGGAAAATAATTAAAAAAGGTAAAAACAATAAACCGATGGATGGAATAAATAAAATTATAACAAACAAAAGGATTTTAACTGACCCAAATTGCATAGCTCAGACATTCAATGACTATTTTATTGATGAAATTGAATGCTTGAGTGGTACTAATGACGATAATGATTATTTAAAATTTGACATGCAATGTAATTCTTTATTCTTATCACCGACAATTTCTAATGACATTATAACAATAATAAATGCATTAAATAATACAAATAGCACAGGATGTGACGAAATTGCTACTCATATTATTAAATCGGTGGCTACTATTGTTGCAACTATCCTCAGTCACGTTATGAACATGTGCATCGAAAGGGGTATTTTTCCAGAGAAATTAAAGCTGTCTGTGATCAAGCCTTTGTACAAAAAAGGTAACAGAGAAAGTCTCAGTAATTACAGACCGATAGCTCTACTGTCAATATTCTCTAAAATTTTTGAAAAGGTATTATATAACAGTTTGTACTCTTTCTTAGAACACAATAAGATCCTAGTAGACGAACAGTACGGTTTTCGAAAAAATAAAAATATTAACATGGCCATGTATAAACTAAATTAAAAAATTATAACTAATATTGATACAAGAAATCCTGTAGCGGCTCTGTTCATGGATATGAGCAAGGCATTTGATTGTGTGGATCGATCTAGACTCCTAAAAAAACTAGAAAGGTATGGAATCAGAGGTAATGCTCATGCCCTCATAAAAAGTTATTTAACAGACAGGAAACAAATGACTACCCTAAGTAAAATCTGTATAGAATCAAAAACAGAAATAAAATACGTCTCAGATCTAAGAGTAACTAAATATGGTGTACCGCAAGGGAGTATTTTAGGGACACTATTATTTCTTCTGTACATTAATGATATGCCCAAAGTTACACGTCATCCAATGGTCTTGTTTGCTGATGACAGCACCATACTTTTTAGTGCAAATAAAACTCAAACAATAGAAATTGATATAAATGAGTGTCTAAGGGTACTTATTAACTGGCTAGAGGCTAACAATTTAAAATTAAACTTTGATAAAACTAAAATTATGACATTTGAACAAAGGACTAATCACATAAAACCTGACATAAGATATGACATGAAAATAATTGAAGAAACTGATTCCACAAAGTTTTTGGGCATAGTATTAGACCGAGACATGTCTTGGAAAAGTCACAGTGAGAGTGTTTGCAAACGACTGAGTCAATGTTCATATGCGCTGTACAACCTCTCCAAAATAGTGAACCAGACAACTGTGCTTACCGCGTATCATGCTTTTGTAACATCTTCTCTAAGATATGGGGTCATATATTGGGGTAATTCCAATAATACAGAAATGGTATTTAAGTCACAAAAAAGATGTGTTAGAGCTATATGTGGTATAAAAAGTACCGATAGCTGCAAACCTCATTTCTTAAGTCTTGGCATTTTAACATTACCTTGTTTATATATATTTGAAGTGGTCACATTCATAAAAAATAACTTTTATTTATTTGAGACTCTCAATAGTTCACGGTATAGTTATAAAATTAGATGTGTACAACATAAAAAAACCGTGTTTAATCAAAATTTTCTTGGAATGGCGCCCAAAATATATAATAAATTACCAGAATTCATTCTTCAAATTAGAAATATTGTATTTGTCAAAAGAGAAGTTAAGAAACTATTGACTAACAAGGTATACTACACAATAAAGGAGTATCTTGAAGATAAAACTTTGTAAGTGATAATACAGATATTTTTGTGACAAAATGTAATGACAAATTTAAATATGGACATTCCCTGTTGGGCATAAAATTGTAGAAATTGTAAGATTTTTGGTATGCTGACATAATTTAATTACTACAATACTTAATTATTATATTAGTAAATTTTATTGTATGCCTTGAGGCGGAGAATGGAGAAACCATATTATATTATTGCACCTACTGTATCACTATTGTACCTACCCATTTTCACAATAAACTGATTTGATTTGAAAAAAAAATAAAAAAAAATAAGTATTCTCTCCCTCCTACCAGAGTTCGCCCGAGCGATAATATGGAAGAAGCTCCAAGGGCGAAAATAAGAAAGGGTGTGATTTGTCAACAAAAACCACCAAGAGAACTTCGCGTTGATGGTTTTGAGCATGACCAAAAGCGAGGAAATAGTAGGGTTATTCCCTAAGTACTCCATTCTTTTGTTCCAAAAAGAGAAAAATCTCATACATCCATTCCCAAGTTACTCCATTAAATTTGTATTATTTAAAAATAGCTATTATTTTGTTCCCATTTTGCTCCATACCTGGAATTGCTCTCCAAATACTCATTATTCGTTATCAATTCTCAAACTGTTCCACTTAAATAATTACAAAATGTTTCAGCACAACAAAAAATAAAGATTAAAGTTTAACCTGATCAAATTTTCGATCGCAGGCATGGTACGCATACAATTTTAAACAAAAATGAAAATTGACACAGAGCGAGTTATTTTTGAAGTACACTTTCGTCCTGTATTGTGGGACAAGCAGAATGCACTTTACAAAAACCGTGATGCAAGGACAGCTGCTTGGCTGGAAATTTGTAAAGAAATAATTCCGAATTTTGAAAATTCTACTAATATCAGTATCAGAATAAACGGGATATTTACCGTGTTTCATTGTTTTGAGTTTCCGATATTTCGGCGCTGTTGCAAGCACCTTGATCACGGAGGAACTGCCAAATATCCCGTTTATGCTAATGCTAAATATCCCGTTTATTCTGATACTGATGTGAGTGACCATGATAGTTTAAAAACACAAATTCTACTAACGATGAACAGAATGATTTGGTGAGTTTTATACATTTAATTATTTTTATTCACGTTCTCTTTTATATATACTCATTATTCCAATGTTTTAATTCTAACTCTAGTCTATTATATCTATTCAGTCTCTGGATTAAAACTTAAAAATTGTAAACAAGTGAGTCATAGTCACAGCAGGTAAGTTTAGGCAAAACATTCGTGATTCGCGATATCTCGCTCGCACTCATTGTGGAATTGGCAGCTACCAGCGCAGCGAATCATCGCGCGATAGCGCATTGTTTATTGCTCACGTTGTTTTTTTTTTATGAGTTTGTCTTTTGCGCCGGAGATTAATAAGTTATTTCGATATTTTTAATTATGTGGCTTATACTTATGAGTATAACAATATACTAACGTTTGAAAACATTCGTTTCGAAATTAATCCAGCAATCAAATATCCAATAATTAGTTACGCTTTATAGGTAGACACATATCTAGATCGAGAAATCTGGCATATGTCCACATTTATAATAATAATAATAATTTATTTGCGAAAATAGGTAGGTACAATTTGTGACAAAATATAATAATAAAGTTTCTCCATTTTCCACCCTAAGGCATGCAAATATCATTAAATTTAAATTCATACAATTGAGATAACAAATATCAAACTGCCATTAATAAATCGAAATATAGTAAGAGAAATCGACATTTTACACTAAATAATACACCATTCTATTTTAACCAACACAATAAATTCATTGTCAATAAATTAAATTAAACTTAAAGAATGTTAATTAAAGTAATACAATAAGTCCAAACAAGAAATAATATTGTCAAAATTGTAAGATGTCAATTAAATTACACCATAATAAAATAAAAATACACAATTAAATATCGTTATGTCAAAACAATTTCATCACATAAATACTCACTGACACTGTAATACGCTTTTTCAATTAGTAGTCGTTTTAGTTTAGACTTAAAAAGCTTAAGGCTTGGAATTTCCAGTAATTGTTTTGGCAATTTGTTATAAACTTTGGACACCATACCAAATGGCCGATTATAGTTACGGTGAATCGGGAATTATAGTTTTTTGCTTAAAAGAAACTAGAGAGATAATTCCGAAAATCAAACATGTATTTGCTGATGGCACATTTAAAAGTACACCCGCACCTTTTCTCCAGATATATAGCATACATGGGGATTTAGGGAGTACGAATTCCACCAATAGAGTCGTACCAATCATTTATGCTCTCATGTCCAACCGGAAACATGAGTCATATAATGTAGACTTGTGTAAGTAATGCGATTGTTGCATTGCGCGTCATATAACCCGACCGCGTACTGTAGCATTACCTATGACTCGACCAAATTAAGCATTGCACATGACACTCAAACATGACGCGCGGCAAGCAATGAAGATACCTAATAATCTGTGGCGCGGCGCACTGTTCGGTGTTCGTAATAGTTCGTAATATGTATCTCGGTAATTTTCGCTATGTGTGCAAGTGAGAAAGAGCATGCGTTGGTCGGCTGGCTGCGAAATAAGTGAACTATTATGAACCGTACTGTTCATGTAATTAGGTTTACGTTTTATGACGCCGCGGACTGCCTATACGTACGTGATGTTTATCATTACTCTCGCACATTATGATGACAGTTATGTTTGGACTTTGGTTTGGTTTTGGTAGTTGGTAGTACGACACGCCACGCGTAACACATTGCCAAACAGTTACAAGAAATAAATACAAACATTGAGTATTGTGTTATTTTGTATGTATATATTGTGTAATTATAATTATTTGTTATTATGGTGTTGGGTGATATTTTAAGAAATAACTTTTAACTGTAAATAAATAGATTTTTAGACATAAGTGTTAAGTTTAAGTGAAAATATATTTTTTTTTATTATGGCGACGAAAAGAAAAAGTAGCCCCCTTTGGAATCATTTTGAAGAAGTGGTTCCCAGTAAAAAGGCGAAATGTGGCTACAGCTCCCGCATCTTGGCAATTTCTTCTGGCTCAATAGGAAGCCTGAGCCGACATATGAAAACCATCCATCCTACAATTCATATAAACAGTAGCAGACAGCTAACATCTGTACCCGGCAGAAATGTGGATAGTGAGATGTTGGTAGAGCCGGTTCCCTCATGCAGTGAAAATTTAGCACAACTGACGTCAACTAATGAGCTGTCAATACAATTGAGAGTTCCAAATAGACAAAATCAGCAGGTAGGTCCCTCCATGACAGACTACGTTGTATCAAAAAAACCACTATCATTAAACCGAATGCAACAGCTTGATGAGCAATTAGTGAGAATGATAGCAGAAGTGGAATTCCGTAAGTTTGTCGAGATGTTAAATCCCGGGTATACGCTGCCGACGCGTAAGACTCTCTCTGAAAGTCTACTTCCTAAGGTATACAATAAAGTTAAAGAAGCTGTTAAAATTCAAATTGCAAAAGCGGTAGCTATTTGTATAACAACTGACGCCTGGACATCTATTGTGAACGACGGGTACATTGCTATCACCGCGCATTTCATTGACACAGAAATACATAAACTCTGCACGGTCATGATAGGTTGTATTGAATTTGAGGAGAGGCACACAAGTGAAAATCTTAAGAGCTTTCTAGAAGCTAAGTTCCTAGAATGGAACATACAACGGAACGTCAATGCAATCGTCAGTGACAATGCTGCAAATGTTCTGGCTGCTGTTCGGCTAGGCAGCTGGCGCTCAATATCTTGTTATGCTCACACGATTAATTTAGTAGTGCAATCAAGCATACATGAAATATCCGGAACCGTGAACAGGGTTAAATCAATCGTAGAATATTTTCACAGAAGTAATCCAGCTCAAAAAAAATTAACGGAGATACAAGAACAAATGCAAATAGCCCCATTAAAACTAAAACAAGACGTGGCTACAAGGTGGAATTCCACCTATGACATGCTCATGCGATTGTTAAGAATTAAAGAAGCACTTATTGCCACCTTAGCAATAATGCGTCCAGATTTAAGCTTACCGCTAGAAGACTGGACGTTAATTGAAAAAGCAACAGAAATTTTAAAAATATTTTATGAGGTCACAGTGGAAATCAGTGGTGAGGCTTATGTAACGGCATCGAAATATATTGTATATTGCAAAATAATTAATCGCACACTTGGGAAATTCTCCACAGGCAATATCGAAAAGATTGAGCGGCTACATAACGCCCTAAAATCGCAAATGCAGCAAAGATTTAGAGAAGTGGAGAACAATAATATTTTGTGTGAGGCCACTATTTTGGATCCACGATTTAAAAAAAGTGGCTTTGCTAACCCTTATAATTTTGAGAGAGCTGCAACAGCACTGAGATCAAGAATTGGGTCAGACCGAACCATGGAACCAGTTCAAGAAGTACCAGCTCCACAGCCGACACCTGTACAAACTAATGAATCTGGCTCTGTTTGGGACGAATTTGACGCCGAAGTTGTTGAAACGCCTGAACGTCACGGCTACATCCGTACCGTGCGAGCGTGTGTTTTCGAAGGCTGGTCTGACATTAAATGAAAGACGGACACGTCTGAAGACAAAAAAGCTATCGCAATTAGTATTTATTAGCTGTAATTAAAAACGTAAATACCATGTAAATAAAAACCAAACTTTTAAGTACTTAAGAAAACTAAAAAAAAAAAGATACTTTAAAAAAAAACAAAAAATTAACAATCATTGTAAATAAAATCGATTTTTAAATACGCCAATATTCATGGTTTTGATCAATAATCAGTATTTGCCATCCATGTTTATTGCCAGTCCTAAGCCTGGAAGAATGCCCGTTTGATTGAATTATTCCGTAGATTTAGGGTTAAGTATGAAGGAAAATCGACTTTATGAATATGATAACAAAAGCAAATGTATTTTGCGTTTGACTTGACGATTGATACCACAGAACAGAAAATTTTCTGTTCCGTGATTGATACATCACATCGTAATATAACTGTAATGTAATGATGTTGTATATCTTCTACAACGCGACCATTTCACTACAATAAACATCGTGTGGCGCGTCATTTCGCGTCATGTTTGGAGTCATGGTGTAATGCAATATTACTCGGTACGAAATGTAATGTCATATTACATTCCTTTAAAACGCACTGTTTTGCGCATGTCTAATATAATGCTCTCTTTGAAATTATTAAATCAAAATTTCCTGATTTTCACCCCCACGCAATGTAATTTAGACTTCGAATGACCGGCTATTAAAGCAGTAACTGAAAATTATCCAGATCCACACATTGTTGGCTGCTTATACCATTTCCAAAATAGTATAAGAAGAAAAAGTAAGACTTTTGGTCTTTCCAAACAAAAATATCATCGAAGAGTAGTTGATTTGTGTGCAGCATTGCCCCATTTGCCGTCTACAAAGATTGAAGAAGGATGGTCATATGTGAGAGAAATAATGCGTCGCGACGTAATTTTTACGAAGTTAAGAAATTACATTGAACGGTTCTGGATTAATAACAAATATATCACTGACTCGTTGCGTGGCGGCGGAGCCACTAGCGGCGCCATCTGAAAACCAGCGCTTCGCATACCCTGGTGTGCGGGGCATTCATGCTGAGATGGTGGCCCATTTGGGTGCGCACGATGTGCAGTGAGAGTGTTCTTTTTGTGATATCTTCTTGTTGTGTATATATATATATTGTCTGACTCTCTGTACGTAGTGTGTTCGTGAATAAATGTTTTTCTTTCTTTCTTCTTCTTTCTAATACTTGGACCATATTCGGAGAACGCCACCGGACCAACAACTGCGTAGAAGCTTGGCACTCCAGTCTTAATAAAAATGTTGGCCGCAGGAAGCCAAATTTAGTATATTTATTAAATAAATTGTATGAAGAAGCTGATTATAGCGCAATCAGAACAGTCAATAACAGTTCGAACAAAAGAAAGAAATATCAAATTAAATACGATGCTTTTATTCAAGAGTGTGAAATAGAACTGATAAATGGAGATATATCAGTGGCGCACTTCTTGGAAAAAATAAAATAAAAATATTTCAAATTAAATTACTTAATTTTTTAATCTTTCGTTCTTCGTTCTAATGGACGATATTATAATTTTCTATTTTTTTATACTGTTGATTAACGGCACTTGGTGGAATCCGCTGTTACACATTTATTTTTTTCATTTTTCAACACCAGAGTGTTTGTTTGTTTCAAAATTCAATATTTCCGTTTATGATTAAAATGGCTATATATTTATATAAGTGTATTTAATGGGTTACCTACCATATACCTAATGAATCTGGAGACACGCTAGTTTCAAAAAAACCACTTCGCAATAAAATCTGGTGCAAGGATTAAAGTGGACATAAGAGTGCAATAAGATCCTTGATGGATCTTTACAATGGATTTTAGTGAACAAGGAGTTCCAAAAAATCCACTGCCCAAAAAAATCCGCATCAAGGATTAAAGTGGACCTAAGAGTGCAATAAGATCCATCAATGGATCTGTCAAATGGATTTTAGTGAGCAGGTGGGGTTCCGAAAAATCCACTTTGCAAAAAATCCTGCATCAAGGATTAAAGTGGACATAAGTGTGCAAAAAGATCCATCAATGGATCTTTACAATGGATTTTAGTGGATAGAGGGGTTGAGGCGTGCTTTGTCGTGCCGCGGCACGCCGTTGCATGCCGTGGCAAACTGCTGGAATGCCACGGTATCAAAGCGGCCAGTGTGCGCTGACTCACGGGACAATCCCATGACATGTCGTCCCGGTCTGCGTAGGCCTATAAAATTCTAACTATTTTGACTAATTACATAGCCCTTTTATCAATCTTGGTACAGGTACACATATGCACAAACATGAAACTAAAAGTTGATAAATCAATTGTATGTAATATAAGAAAATAAATTATTATAGTTATTTTTCATTCATCTGATCAATAATATTTTTAAATATTAACATATAATTTTTTTATTTATTTAAGCCACGCTATGCAATCTCCTCAGTATCCTCAGCATCAGGTTATAATTATTTTTTTCCGTGTGATACCTAATTTGTATTATTCAGCTGCTAACTGACTGCAGATGGTACACCCATCAGCACCACCCTTAAAAACACTGCTGAGGTAACGGCGTTATTTGACGGTTTATTTGACTCTACGAATGAAGCCAGTTATGGACAAGGAAGGGGCAAGCCATTGAGATCTGTTGTCACAGACAGAAAACTCTAAACACTACATATTTTGGCGCGAGACAATTGAGAAAATGAACAAAATGAGATATGTAGACAATGACGGCAAAGAAGTATTTGTACCTTTCCAAAAAAATTGGATAACAACTCTGAAAGTTTCATCAGAATATGGCATTTTTTTTAAGATGGGGGGGGGGGAAGGTATTAAGATTATGCGCCCATGATATTTTAATTCCGACCCCATAGAATTTTTTTTTGGAATAAGAGAGAGAAGATGAATGTTACTCAGTAAGTTCATAAAATTTCATTCGGGAAGTTTTAATTGTGAACAGGTTTCAGCTAAACAATTGCTAAAATTAGAAAGTTTATTTGTTTCCGAAAATCCTTCTGAAAAAGATGACGATAATATGGATAATACTATTTCTGAAGGGTTATTAGCTGAATTCTCTCGTGCAAGGACTTTTAATTCAGAAAATTTTCACATAGCAGCACGAAGAGAAAGGCTGAATGTGCACTCACAAGCTTATACAACTGGGTGAGTCATTAGAAAAATATTAAAAGATATTTAATGTTCCACCTGTGAATTGAATTTGATATCAGATCAATTGTGCACCATCCACAAGTAGATATCATTCCATGAATATAAATCACAAACCGAAAAAAAATTAACCTATCCCTTTGAACAGATTGATTTATTGTTCAGAGATTTAACAAAAGAAACCAGATAATATTTAGAAATTAATTCAAATCAGGACAACATTTTAAGAGAGCTAAAGAAAAACCTAAATTTCTAGTATTCTATGGATTTCCTAGTTTGTTAGACAAAAATATAGCAGAAAATTTTCTGGAGTGCACTTTGCTATTAACAATTTTCAATCGGTGCTATCCAATAAATAAATTTTTGAAAGGTTTTGAAAAGATTTTCGAATTTGGCACCAATGCAATTGAGAGCGTTAAATATATACAAAGTAAAATTAAAAAATTAAAATTTTATCCTTTAACATATTATTACTTTAATAAGAGGTAAATATTGTTTTTGTGAATTGTGAGGTTGTATGGACTGATAACTTAAAAATTCGATTGCATCCTCTGATAAATGCAACCCCAAAAGTAACTTCAATGGACTATTTTTCCTAAATCAATAGTATCTAATACCTCTACGAATGAAGCCAGTTATGGACAAGGAAGGGGCAACCCATTGAGATCTGTTGTCACAGAAAACTCTAAACACTATATATTTTAGCGCGAGACAATTGAGAAAATGAACAAAATGAGATATGTAGACAATGACGGCAAAGAAGTATTTGTAGCTTTCCAAAAAAATTGGATAACAACTCTGAAGAGTTTCATCAGAATATGGCATTTCAGGTGCATAATCTTAATACCCCATTAAGATTATGCACCTGCGATATTTTAATTCCGACCCCATAGAATTTTTTTTTGGAATAGGAACCAACATCACACCTCAAATTCACCTTTAGATAAAATTTCATTCGAAAAGCTTTAATTGTGAGGAGGTTTCAGTTAAACAATTGTTAAAATTAGAAAGTTTATTTGTTTTCGAAAATCTTTCTGAAAAAGATAACGATAATATGGATAATATCTGAAGGGTTATTAGCTCCTCTCGTGAATCCTCTCGTGCAAGGAGTTTTAACAAAGAAAATTTTCACGGATGAACATGGAGTCTTCGTCGTCGCCGGTTTTTATTTTTTTGGGATAGATAGTACAAAGCAGCAATAATTAATACACTTCGCATTTTGTTTGTCGTCTGTACTCCAAAGCGATCAGCACGATACTGAAACGTCTCGCGCTGATCGTCAGCGATACAATCTACGCGCTGAGCGGTCAGCGCTGACGGTCAGCGTGCGGTCAGCGCGATTCTAAAATCAGCCTAAGGGTCTGGTCAATAGGCTTCTTCGGCTTTTCTATTTATATTTCAAAGCAGTCTAATATCGCCTGAACTATGGCATATATTCTTTGCTAGAAGTAAAAGCAGAGGGAAGATTCCGTTTAATGTTCAGGGATGTTGGCCAATATATTAACTGGGAAAAAAATAAACTTAGTTCTTTTAAAGTTTTATAAAATATTCGCCACAATGTGATCAGAGAAATCTCAAAATAGTCTTTCATTTTGGCAAAAGTTTCATTACATTTTAACTTATATAATGTTATTATAATATGAAAACCAGACACCTTTAGTTCTGTTGTAATATATTGAATGATCCAATAATATTGCTTGGGAACACCAAAGTATGCAAATGGTTTTTTTTCTATTACGCTAAACATAAAATATCTACCAGTCAAACTTTTTTATATTGGTAAAACATTACTACTATCATTTTCAGAAAATTCTGTTGTACTGCCAACTGTAGAAGGGTCTTGTCCCTCTGATGATGAAGATCTTTGCAGTAACTGAGCGATGTACCACAGAAGGCTTCACTTGAACACCTTTATCGAAACAATCAGGAATGCAGAGCACACTTTTGTCCTGCAAATTGGGTGTAGTAAACGTGCAAGTAGGTGGCATAGGAGCGGCATCAACAGATGATATTGATGGTGACGGAGTTACATCTCTACTTATGTTCCGTAGATTATTTGGGACAAGTGGATTCAGCCGGGGTCTATTTGTTTTTTTGTCTATCCAATCCTTGTAGTTAAGTAATGCTTCTTCAAGCTCGAACAAAATGAAAACAATTAATTAGTAATAATAATGCAGTTGTAATACTACATGATGGACATAAGCTCTTAACCATGTTAAGTACCTAGGTAATATGTATTATTTATTCCTAATATCATTGATTGTCATTTAGTAACTAATGTTACAATGGACAAGTGTCATAGCGCCTGACGTTGTCGTTGTGTCGTAGACCTAAGCGTTGGGTGTTATAGTCTGGCAAGCTCGTTCGTGACACTCCCATGGTCTGCGGGCGCGGGGGACGAAAGACAGCGGGGGGAGTAAGAGACGAGCGCGGGGTGGAGGCTGGCTCTCAGAGCCGTCATACAGTTGCGCGTCGCCGCTGTTGACGGCGACACATATTGAGTACGGTCGCACGTCACAAAACGCACACGATATTAATATGTGAAGATGAGTCCGCCGATAGGCAAAGTTATTGGACGTCAAGCTAAACAAATTACTTACAATGTATATAACTATTTTAAAAATCGCAAAGATGATCCAGCTTCGTTTGAATATCAAAACGATGTTAATTTGGCAAACTTAGTGGCTAATGTAACAGGTTTATCGAATGCTACAGTTAGGAATATTGTTCGCCAAGGAAAATTGCTGTGTGAAAATGATGGTACTGCTACTTTCAAATCTCCAAAGAAAAACAAAATTGCAAAGAAACGTATTATAATTGATAACTTTACGGAAGGTGTTATTCGGAAGAAAATAACACTGATTTAAAGGAAGGTGGTATATTACTGTTCTCTGGAGTATTTAAGAAATACTTTGCGGAGGCTTGGTTTTACATATAAAAAATGCCAGTCCAAACGAAAACTGCTCATCGAGCGCCCTGACATTACGTCTTTAAGGTGGCACTATATTTTAGCTATTAAAAAATATCGACATGAAGGTAGAGTAATATTTTATCTCGACGAGACACATGTCAATCAATCGCATACTGTGTCTAACTGCTGGCAATTTACCAATGAACGTGGAATATTGACACATATTGGCAAAGGACTTAGGTTAATTATTGTACATGCTGGTGGACGAACTGGGTTCGTTAAAAATGGCCTGTTGATATTTAAATTGCATTCCAAAAGCGGTGACTATCACGGAGATATGAACGCGGAAAATTTCGAAAAATGGTTAAAAGAACAACTGCTGCCTAATATCAAGTCATTCTGTGGTAGTCATGGATAACGCAGCGTACCACTGTAAACAAGTTGAAAAAAAACGAATAATGAGTTGTACAAAAAGGTAATGCAAGATTGGCTAACAAAACATAATGTTCCATTTGACGAAACGTTGCGTAAATGTGATTTAATTATTTTAATTAACAGCCAAACATTACCAAAACAATATACATTGGATGAAATTCTAAATCAGGGTGGACACACAGTACTTCGTTTACCTCCATACCATCCCGACCTCAATCCAATCGCGATGGTATGGGGTGATTTAAAAGGCGACTTGGCAAGGAATTATGTCAATTCTACATTAGATCAGAAGAAAGACGCTCTTGCAACCTTGTTTGCTAATTACACTGCTGAAAAATGAAAAAAATACGATGATCACATAATTAAAAATGATGACAAATACTACAACGACGATCGTATATGTAATAATGAGTTGGACAGGTTTATTTTATCATTAAACGATGATTCTGATAGTTCGGATTACGACATCGAAAGATAGTTCGGAACACGACAAGGACTGTGATGACTTTGATTAAATGATGTATGTTTATTCTTTATTTTTTTAAGATTGGTATTCAAAATTGAAACAAACCATAAAATGTTTATTTCTCAGATTTTTTCAACTACTTACAAATGTACAATGCTCCTATTTTTTAATTTTTTTCCAAGTCGTAGAAGTTTTTTTAAACGCTTCACGCGATGAAACTCGCGGGCCAAAGCAAGTTATATAAAAAAACAACATCAATCAATTTAGACAATGTAATGGTCAGGACACACGACGACATCAGACACCAGACACTCAGTGTATATGTACATCGTATGTCTGCGTGTGTACACTGCCGCGACACTTAGTTGCAGATGTAGTGTGCGGTGTCGCTCAGTGTCGCTGTCGCAGCCGTGGAGGACGTGTGCAGTGTCCGACATAAGTGTCCCGAATTTCGAACCTGTGCGAAATTTATAGCTAGACCAACATGACGTCACGCACGTGGACTTCAGAGGAAATAAAATCTTTGATTTCGTATTATGAAGCGCTGCCAGAACTATGGCAAATATCAAACCCGGATTATAAAAACCGAGTAAAGAAGTCAGCAGCGATAGAGAGTTTGGCAGAACAATTTAATACTACTGCATTAGAAATCAATAGAAAATTACACAATTTACGAACGCAATTTAATAATAAATTAAGAAAACTAAAAAAAAAGAAGAGCGGTCAAGGCACAGATGAAAATTATGTAAGCACGTGGGAATATTATAGGAGTTTAATTTTTTTAATGCCGAATACAGTACCAGCAAATGAAACACAAGGAAACTTGGTAAGTTCTTTATTAATTTCAACTTATGTAGTTGTACTGCCAGCTAACTTCGCCTTCAGGAGATACAAAATATTCTTTATATTCTGAATTTCTTTACTTTCATTAGACATGTTGGATCCCTGTGATCTATCTGAGAACAATACATTATCGGGAGGGGTATCTGATCTCCAACTGCCAGGAATCATTTCACCATTAGTTTCCTGATCGAAGGTACCTTGTGGTGCATATATGTCTAAAATTCCGTTCTAAGAGGAAATTATGCAACACGCAGATTGCACATACAATTTTTGTAACTTTTTCAGGACATAGTTCTATAGGCTTCCTTAGTATTCTAAATCTGTTTGCAAGTATGCCAAACGCATTTTCAACTACACGTCGAGCTCTCGACAATCTGTAGTTATAAACACGATTAGGACCTGGTTGATTACGAAAAGGATAAGGTTTCATAAGATAAGGCTTTAGTGGAAAAGCATCATCAGCAATAATGACATAAGGTACATTTTTGATCCTACCGGGAAGTTGCTGTGGTGGTGGTATATTAAGCATACCTTCACTTAATGCATTTGAAAGTGAACAATTTGCAAACACGCCTCCATCGGAGATCCTCCCATTGCACCCAATGTCTGTGTAAATAAATTTGTAATTGGCATCAACTAATGCTATTAACACAATACTAAATGTACCTTTATAATTATAGTACACACTCCCACTATGTTGGGGTGCTACTATCACCACATGCTTTCCATCTAAAGCTCCTATAGCGTTTGGAAAGTTCCATTTATTATTAAAATCTTCAGATATTTTTTTCCAGTCATCTTCAGATGAAGATACCTGTAAAAATAATAATACATAAAATTAATAATTTTCAGAATACACCTTCTACCAACATAGATATTTTGGAATCTCAAGAATCGACAAACATCATCACCCGATCTTCTCAACGATCCTCTAAAAAACGAAAGAAAGAAGACGAAGCTTTAGACCGAGCGTTAAGCGTATTGGACAAATCTGATGATGATCACTTTTGGTGAGTTCGTGGCTGCTGCGATTCGAAATATGAGGAGCGATACTCGAAAAAGAGAATTAAAACGCAAAATCCAACGAATTATACTGGATATAGAAGAACTGGATGAGTCCGATCAGTATTCACTCCCTTCTGTTTATTCTCGCTCTTCTGGTACTCCAATGCCAAATGCCACATGGGAATCTACAGAACATGAAAATCTAACGTACGAAAATTTTGTAAAGTTGATAGATCATTTTTGTACTTTTTATATTACTTAATAAATAAGACAAGTCTTTTAAATAAATATTAGTATTTTTTATCCTATTCACCTCCATGTAATGTTGTTTTAAAAATGTGTAGATAGCATCGCAACATTCAGGTATTATTTTTGAAATCGTTTGTCGTGGTACTCGAAATAAGTACGAGAGCGATCAATACGAATCTCCTGAAACGAATATAGTAGGTACTAATTTTAACCGATTTCAATAAAAAATGTTATTAATTCGACATTTCTACAAATATTAATAATAAAACTATAAAGTTACAAAATCTTACAAAAAAGCTGAGCATAAATTTCACGCCTTTCAAATTTGTAAAATTTAATAATTAAATTAAATAATTAATTTACCTGACGTCAAAAATCTTAGTGTTATCGCCAAACGTTTTTCCACAGTAATAGCTAATCTCATATTCGTATCTTGTTTCTTTATCGCAGGTGAAATCTTGTTAGATAAATATTGAAAGTCTTCATGTTTCATCCGAAGAAAGTTTTTGTAGCATTCTGGGATCTTCGTTTTTCAGTTCAGATAACAATTGATTATATGCCCCCAGCTGTGCTCTTCTTTTGATCCAATCTTTTACCCATATCGATCTCTTTTTACGACGACGAACTTTAATTGAAACACATATAGCTACAATCGCGGCAGCAGCACGTCGATTCATGGCGAGAGAATGTTCAAACTGAAATGTAGTCAGTGTATGTCGCGATTCGTGTAGACAGCCAATACACTTAAACCGGGACACTAGATGTCTATGCCAATGTCGACACAAAAAATTGCTTACCGTGTGGACGCAATCGACACTAGTGTCGACATTTATGTCGAGTGTCAGTGTCGTCGTGTATCCCGACCTTAAGATATTTCACAGGGATATCTTTAGACATATTCGTAACGTAATTAGTACCGTGTGTAACGGTCATCGATAATTACGTCCCCCACCACCCGCGCGGACCATGGGAGTGTCACCAACGAATTTGTCAGGCTATAAAGTGTATTGTTAAACTATTGACTAAAACAGCAATTTTTAACTGTGTAAATGGTGAAAAAATGTTGCTAACACATATAGTGGTTGCACCATATCATATCACAGGTAAGCAATTAGTAAATATTTTGTTTATTTACACTGGATCTAGTGACCATGATTCAAATTCTGCATGTCTTTTCTTTTTAAACAATATTCTCTTATTATTTCAGATGCAGGTACCTATACGTACCTTATACGTTTTTATCGAAGCATATAAGATTTTTCTTTTGCTCTCTTAAAATTACGAATATTTTTGTAAATAACATATTGTGTATTCAAACAAACTGTCCCTAACCTTACATACATTATAATATAACTTATGTTTTACCTGTACCCTTAAACATCACCAAAAATTCTGTTGTCTGCTGTCTTCATTTAAGCCTGAAGACTTCTACGCAGTCTACACACAGAAAATGGTTAAGTTTAATGCAGTATTACTTACCATCTACCCCTTACAACCCTTTTTTTGCAATAAAAAGTAGCCTATGTCCTTTCGCAGGCTTTAGAGTATCTGTATATTAAATTTCATTTAAATCGGTTAAGTAGATTTGGTGTGAAAAGGTGACAGACAGACAGATAGACAGACATACAGACAGACAGACAGACAGACAGATGGACAGGTTACCTTCGCATTTATATTAGTAACTAGCCTATGACCGCGGCTCCACCCGCGTGGATGGGTGTCGGTTATTGTGACCTAAGCGCCATCTGTGCAACCTAAATTCTATATATTATCATAACTCTGGTTTTACTTAACCGATTGCAAATCAAACAAACGTAAGATTTTAAGTTGGACCAAACCCCATCAAACAAAAAAACCGCTTCGAAATTCGTTCAGTAGTTTTTGCTTTCATCGCGAACAAACAAACGTTTTACAATTATATAATAGTATAGAGGATAATAAGTCAACTTTTCTAGACTAGACGATTTTGCTTACTAATTAAAATTGAAATGTCTGTGTGAATATCTGTCCGGGTGTCTGTCTGTTCCTACACATTTTGTTGTGTTTAGTATGTGTATATGTTTACTTGTGCAATAAATGTATTTATGTAAAACAGCATTTTTTAATATTTTTCAGGTAGTACAATGTCTTCGGACCACTGGACGATGCCTGTAGGAAATCAACGGAATATAATAGCTTTTACTGAAATGTTTCCGCTTATTTACCGTGATAGAATAACTAATAAATCGCCTGCCAATTTCTATGAGCTCATGGTTTCGGATGAAGTTTTCCATGAAATCGTAGAGTGCACTAACTAATTTGCTTTAAAAAGAATAGCATTCTATTGCATCCAGTGAAGCTTCTAAATCTGCTAGACTTAGGAGTTGGACGCCTACTAATCTAGTGGAAATAAAAAAGTTTTTCCACGTTAAGCTTCCACGAATTGCTGACTTTTGGTCGACTGACCGAGGACGGTTATGTCGAGGAATCGGTTCGAGTTGTTGCTGCAGATGCTACATTTTTCCCGTTATGATGAAGCCAACAGGTCCAATAGACTACACCGGATTCATCGTCTTTCAGAATTGTTGAACAATAATTATCAAACATATTACGTGCCAGCTGAAGAGTTATGCATAAATGAAAGTGTTATACCATTACGAGGAAGAATAATATTCAGGCAATACAACAAGCAAAAACGACATAAATATGGGATCAAAGCCTTTAAACTCTGTATAATTCTGGATATACGTACAAAATCAATATTTATGCTGGAAAAATGATAATGTCAATAATTCTCCTACCGGTGTGGATATGGAATTGTGTAGCGGTCTTTTCAATAAAGGCCACACACTTTAGGCCAGCCGTACACGGACTGCTTCAAGCAGTTATGACCGACTGCTTGAAGCCGCGACCGCGCGGTGAACTATAGCCAGAAATTCGCTGCCGTACACACGACTGCTCGAGCAGTCGCGACCGCTTCAAGCCATCAACTACATGATGAAATTCCATCGTGCTGTCGACCGCTCGCGAGCAGTCGCGAGGCATACACTGACTGCTCGAGCCGTCGACGGCTCTAGAGCAGTCGACAGCTCTACGACCTCCCCCTCCCTTCTCTTCTGGCCTCGCGGCGTCTAGTGTCTCTCTGTCTCGTCTCATTTGTCGACTGATTTTTGAAAATAGAGGGTGTGTGCGATAGTGATGCGCTTATAAGTGCAATTAAAACACATGAAATTATTTGGAACTATAAGCTTAAGGAGCACAGCGACAAAATAAAGAAGAACAATGCATGGGCAATTATTTGCGCCCAAGTTATTGAGAACTTTGATGAAAAAACAAATCAACAAAAAATAAAATCGGTAAGTAAAAAAGTCAGTCATTTTATTACACACACATTCAAGCAAAAAGCAAATTCTTCACGGATTGTTGTTAACATAGGCCCACCTGGGCGAACTTGCTGGGCTGAATGTATTATAGAGTGAGGAAGACCCTCAAACGTATCCTCAAATTTATTTCCATCTCGTTGTTTTACGTAGTTGTGAAGAACACATGATGCTTTTACTATATCCACTGCGAAATCAACACTGACGTTAAGTGGTCTATGGAAGATCCGCCATTTATTAGCTAAAATACCAAACGTCCATTCAATATATCGCCTAGCACGTGATAACCGATAGTTAAAAATTCTTTTTTTCTCTGGTAAATTCTTGCCACCATATGGACGCATAAAATTTTCCTGCAAGCTGAATGCTTCATCCCCAATAAACACATTCGGTAATATAGGTCCATTATGCGATATTGCAGAAGGTGGAGGTATTTTTAACTTTTTTTCTTGTAACATTTTATATAGACCACTCTCTTCGAAAATAGTCGAGTCAGCGTGCCTTCCATACGAGCCTATATCCACGAAAGTGAACATATAATTACTATCACATACTGCTAGAAGTATTATCGAAAAGTAATTTTTATAGTTATAATATGACGATCCACTTTGCGCGGGTTGTATTATTCTAATATGTTTGCCATCAACGGCATCAAGGCAGTTCGGAAACTTAGAAGTTTTTTTGAAACCATTTATTATGTCTTTCCAATTATCTTCAGTTAGTTGTTCCATACACATATCCTTCATATGTATCCATATATTTCTGCAAACATCCCTCACTATCTTACCAATTGTTGTTGATGCTATTCTAAAACTATATTGCAAATCTATAAATGTACATCCAGTTGCCAAATACCTGTAAAAACATATTTTTTTATCAATAAATTGTACCAATAATTTTTTTTTGTTGTTACAGCCATGTTAATACAGAAAAAATGGAAGACATTAAGAGATGGGTACACCAGATATGCTAAAAAAATAAAACCAAAGAGTGGTTCAGCAGCCCTAAACATTCGGCCATATGCATATTAACAGATGTCTTTTTTAAAGGTAATAATAGAAGATAGACCCGATAAAACAAACAGTTTAGAAGAAAGTGAGCACGCTGAAATTACGTCTGAAGATAGTGAAAATCGTCAAAATAAAATAAACAAAGAAAGAAACAAAAGAAAATTAAATACTACAATCACAGATGAGAATGTCTTAATTGAAAAATTAGCTAAGCGCTTCGATGAAAAATCACAGAATTCGCGCATTGTTGAAGATGAAGATAAATTGTTTTTTCTGTCAATAGTTGGCGAGTTTAAAAAAATTAATGAGCAGTATAAATTAGATGCTAAGACAGAAATACTTAACGTAATAAAATACTTTAAAGGGATGACAAATCACATATATCCTGCGAGCAGGGGATATTCATCACAGAATTCACCTTATGATTACCGTGGACAATATGGTTATAATACTGGCCCCTCTACCTCTGCATCAGCGACTGGCCCCTCTAAATCAGCGACTGGCCACTCTACATCAGCGGCTGATGACCAAAACTCTCAATTTGAAGACCTTTCATAATCTTCAGTAATGTCTGATGAATTATTTTCCAATATTTTTGATGAATAAAAATTTAAATAATTGTTAGTTATTTATTTTTCGAACCTCAATGTTACTGCTAGTCTTTCTTCTGCTTGGATACTTCTCCTCATGATTGTGTCTTCACGTTTAATTTTAGACCTTAGTATATTATTCATTTCATCAAACGAAGATACTGACATCCTAAAATAGTAGAAAATTTTTTCTTCATCACTTCTAAGTTCCATAAACAAATGATGGAATTGTCCATGTTGTTCTCTTAATTCCAAAATTGGATGAACCCAAAATTTTCTATTTTGACGTCGCCGCCGTCGTCTCCGCTTGAGCAGAAGCAGCAAAAGCAGTGCTTCCTGGTCAGAATCCATGACTAGACTGCGGTAGAAATTCAACTGCTCGAGCGGTTGGTAGAGACAGCTCGAGCAGTCAACAACCGACTGCTCAAGCAGTCAACGCGGACCGCTCGAGCGGTCCGTGTAGGTCGGTGAGCCGTTAACTGCTCGAGCAGTCCGTGTACGCCCGCCCTAACACAGACAATTGGTATACAAGCATTGACCTAGCCCGTAAACTGTTGGATAATGAGAACATATTCCAAAAAGTTTTGTGTCTCAAAAACTTAAGAAAGGACAATACATTGCCAGGGAAAGTGTAGACGGCATTACTGAAATGAAGTGGAAGGACAAAAGAGATGTTCTTGTTTTGTCCACAAAGCACTCCGTACGTTTTCACAATGTTACAAAACGTGGAAAAATGGTATCCAAGCCTCAAATTATTGTTGATTATAATAAAGGCAAAGGTGCAGTAGATTTATCGGATCAGATGACTTCGTACTCCAGTGCTTTGCGCAAGTCCGTGAAATGGTACAAAAAACTTGCAATCGATTTACTTTTAAATACCTCAACGGTTAATGATTTGACTTTGTATAAAAATACAAAAAAACAGAGACAGACCGAGCAGACTGAAGCATATTTTAGTCAAGAAGGAAGGTTACAGCAAGAGCAGCCAGACGAACTTGTCAACAGTGCTACAAGGAAAATGTTAAAATTATTGGTTCAAAAATGGCCAAAAATAAGACTCAAAAGGTGTTAACTTTTTGCTCAACTTGTTTAAATAAACCGTGGTTGTGTTTGGAATGTTTTAACAAAATTCATTCATAAAATATTATATTTGGGTGTAATTAGTTTCCATCATATAGGTACCTGCCTTGATTAGTTTTATTATTTTGATTACAGTATAAGTACTTGCATTGGCATGGGGCAATTGGCAGACTGATTTTTTTGAAAAGACATTCAGATTTTGCTGCAAACAGTTTGTTATTTGTTATAAGAAGTTTAAATATTTTTATATGTTGATTGCAGTGTACTTGCATCGGCACTATTAAGCAGACTGTATTTTTTGTTATTTTATCATTATTACTATTAAGATTTCTTTGTTTTACCTGTTTTTTATTAGTTTTTTTGTTACTAAGAAGTTTAATTTTGCGTCAAAATAAATATTAACCTTTTATATAGGATGGGGAGAAAGCGAGAGAGACAAGACAAGACTCCACAAAATTGTGATATACCTATGTACTATCAGCAAATTTGTGGGTCCTACAGTTTCCAAAAGTATTCGCAAGCGAATACTTTTGGAAACTGTAGGACTTGCAAGCAGACCTCGTTCCGCCCATTGTGTTGTTGACCAATGAGACTCAAAACATGTGTTCGAAATTTGAGACAAAAGCCCTTTTTTCAAGTTGAACCATTTCTATTAATGTTTTAACAATTGCATCTTATGCATCGTCCGTGACGAATCTTTGTATTGTAGTAGGTATAGGTAAATGTAACTAGATTATAAGTATCCTGTATTAGCTTGTTGGTACCATATTAGGAAAGGTACCCCAAATATGGGATAAGGTCTCGTATGTACATTAATAACGAACTCAAAGATATGACTCATCTAACGCCTCCCTAAATGCGTCATTCAGTCAAATCACATCCGAGTCACATGTTGCTATGAAAGTTTCGGCAGGCTCCGACGTATCATGCGAGTTAACTTTGGAGAGTATTGGTAAACTTTTGGATAACAAACTAGCCCTAGATTCGTCATTTATGTCAAATTTGCGCGCCGTTCTTCTGAAGGACTTGATGGGTATGGTAACGGAGGAGGTGGGTCGTGCTGTGGAAGTTGTGAAGGCTGACTTTACTACCACAACTGACTTCATCGTGATGGCGCAAAAGGATATCAGACTGGATATTGCCGATAAGGATAATCGTATCAAACAGCTTGAGTCGGATTTATTGAAGTCTCAAAATGCCTTAGTTAAAGTCCAAAATCGTTTATCAACTGTGGAAAAAGTATCGCGCGACCTAAACCTTGAGATTCACGAGGTACCTGAGAGCAAAACCGAGGATCTGATGAGCCTATTTAGAAAGCTAAGTGATTGTTTACAAGTGGTGTTGTCTGATAGTGACATAAAGGCTTGCCGCCGAGTTGCGAAAATGAACATTGGCTCTAATAGGCCTCGTAATATCTTGGTCACCCTCTCATCGCAGCGCCTGCGTGATGCACTTTTGTCGGCGGTAACACGCTTCAATAAGTCCCACCCTGACAACAGGCTGTCGACCACGCATATCGGTGTAACTGGTTCAACTAATAGAATATATTTGTCGGAACATCTATCTCCGGAAGTCAAAGAATTGCATAGTAGCACACGCAAATTCTGTAAGGATAAGAAATACAAGTTCGTGTGGGTGCGCTTTGGACTAACATATGTTCGTAAGGACGAAACACATCCTGTCATACTAATAAAAAATGTTGAGTCACTAAATAAATTGCGTTGAGTTTAGTCTTATATTTGTATAATGTATTATGTTACTATTATTTTTGTTTTTATTTATGGATTTAGTCTTACTTTTGCAATGTTAAATATATACTACCAAAATGTCAACAGAATGCGCAGCAAATTGTCACCATTCAGCTTAAATTATTAAACTGTAATTTTGATGTCATTTGCTTGTCGGAAACTAACTTAAATAAGGGGGTGTTTGACGCAGAATTTATTGATGCTCGTTACAATGTCTTCAGAAGGGATCGTGACACAACCTCATCTGCTAAAGATGAGGGAGGTGGAGTCTTACTGGCTATACAAAAGAAATTTCATGTGATCCGTTAGGCATCATGGGATACCGATATGGAGGATGTCTGGGTCAGTATTCTTCCCCTCTCGCGTGCTAGTCCTCGGCTTAACATATGTGTTTGCTACCTGCCCCCCGACATTGGCTTGCAATATGTGGAACGCTTTTATACTCACTGTCAAAATTTAATTCTTAATTGCTCTCCATCTGAGCATTTCTTGTTAATAGGAGACTTCAATACCCCTGACTTTTATACAGCTTGCTCTAATCCATCATTGGCCACAACACCCCAATACAAAAAAGAAAGCTTTATCTGCTTAACGAATTACTATCATTATGTAATTTAAAACAATACAACAATATCATCAATGATAATGGACGCTTACTCGACTTAGTACTCTCGAATACTGATTCCTTAACTGTTGATGGTACACCTGCGCTCATCAAGCAGGATAAGCATCATCCAGCGCTTTTGATCTCTTTAACTTCACAACACGTCACCAAGGGGCTGCAGCAGTGCAATTCTGCACGGCTTAATATTAATAAATGCGATTTTATAAAAATTAAATCTGAATTTAGTTCTACAAATTGGCGCGAAGTGTTATCTTCTACTGACGTTGACAGGTGTACCGATGCCTTCTATGATATAATATTTAAAATAATAAAAAAACACACACCAACTACTAACTCTAGATCTTCGTCATATCCCATTTGGTATAGTAGGTCTTTAATCAAGTGTAACAAAGAAAAGAATAAATATCACAAATTATTTAAAAAATACGGAAATCCTCGAGATTATGATGTATTTTCATTACTCCGTAGTAGATGCAAGACTCTTACTAAAAATTGCTACGCAAAATATGTTGCAGATGTTGAAGATTCGTTAAAGAATAACATAAAATATTTTTGGAGGTTTGTCAATAGTCGTAGGGGTCAGGCGTCAGTGCCTAATACTATGACTTACGAAACAACTTCATCGTCTGACGGCCAGGGGATCTGTGATCTCTTTTCTCGTTATTTTGCTTCTGTATTTGACGTAGATAATGATTACAGAACAAATTCCATGAGTCATACCCAAGACTATGCATATGAAAGCTTTTTAAGTTCACTGTCTCACGTCGCAATTGATGAAAGTGATGTATTAGGTAGAATGAAGGAATTAGATGCAAATAAGGGGCCAGGCCCTGATCTTTTGCCTCCCTCTTTTATTAAGTGTGTTGGAAAGGAGTTATCACTTCCTTTATGTATTATTTTTAATAAGTCATTGGTCAGTGGATACTTCCCCAAATGTTGGAAAACTGCACATATCATTCCCGTATACAAGAGTGGTGTTAAATCGAATTGTAAGAATTATCGGCCTATAAGCATTCTTTCATGTTTTGCCAAAATATTTGAGTCGCTAGTTTATAGTCACCTCTACAATCATATGAAACCACTTCTCTCGGACAAACAGCACGGTTTCGTTAGGGGCAAGTCTACAATCACCAATTTATTAGTGTATAAACATTATCTTTGTCAGGCATTTGCTGCTGGTGGCCAGGTAGACTCGGTATATACCGATTTTTCCAAAGCCTTTGACAAAGTTAATCACCACCTGCTTTGTCGTAAATTGGCCTCTTACGGTGTCCATGGAAGCTTATACCGATGGATCTGCTCATATCTTGAGAACAGAACTCAGTTAGTTGCATTAAGGGGTTTTGTTTCATCGGCTACTGCAGTGACATCTGGTGTGCCTCAAGGCTCCCATCTCGGTCCACTGCTCTTTGTTGTATTTATAAATGATTTAATTCAAAAATTGACTTGTAACTGCCTTTTGTTTGCCGATGATTTACTTTTACGTCAATATCTAAGATGGAAGATTGCTTGGCCCTTCAGCAGGATATCGATACGATATCTGAGTGGTGTAAAGCCAATTTAATGTTCTTGAATGTTGATAAGTGCCTTATTATATCTTTCACTCGAAAATTTAATAAACTTATATGGAACTACAATATTGACGGACAAATTTTAAAGCGAACACAAACTGTGAAAGACTTGGGAATACTTTTGACGACAAACTTTCATTTAGGGATCATTATAGTCATATAATACGCAAGGCCAATGAACTCCAAGGCTTTGTTCTGAGGTCTACAAAAGGTTTCAAAAAACCCAGCAGTACCGTGTACCTTTATTTTGCTCTGGTGAGGAGTATTCTGGAGTATGGTAGTCCCATTTGGTCACCCAATTACAAAGTCCATATTGATGACGTTGAACATATTCAAAGAAAATTCCTTAAAATTCTCACCTACCGTGTAAACCCAGGCCGTACAAGTTTAAATTATGAAAGTAGACTCATCAAAAACAAGGTGCAGCCACTAGAAAGCCGACGCATATATTTTGACTTAGTTTACCTTTACAAAATTATACATTATATCATTGATTCACCTGAGTTACTTTCTCAAATTAGTTTCAATATTAAATTTAGTGCCCGTAGGGCTAATGATACGAACATATTTGCCCCTCTGATATATAAAAACAATATTTCTTATTATAATCCATTAACAAGAATGGCTCGTCAATATAATGATTTGGCAAAGGTCTATAAATCACTTGATGTTTTTGATTGCAGCTTTAACAGATACATAAGAATTGTAAAAGACATCCTTCACAGTGGGCTGGGTTTGGATGGTTCTCTTTCCGGTGGAAGCATCCACACCAAATCTTAACTTGTATTTTAGTATTCATAAATCAGAGATTTATATTGTATGAACTTTTTGCTTCTCTATGTGTGTACAAACTATTTATGTTACGATCCAGATCTATACATTGTATTTAAGATATTTATAATACGTATACGATTGTGATGTGTATTGTGCATTTAAATAATTAAAAAAAAAATAACAAACATCTCATATAACAGGTCGTCATAAGACACCGTACACGTGTGGAACTCTCCACCTAACCTAATTATAGTTAAGACTATATAAACCCATGTATTATCCGAAAAATATATAATTCTCATTTAACAGTCAGATAGCGTGTTTCACTTTACCCGTCTCTCGTCCAACATCGCAGTATCCAAGTTATCTGTTATCTTGTGTATAGCCATGAGTTCATATAGGAACCTCAGTATTTTGGAACGCAGCAACATAATTCACCTACGAGATGAAGGTGCAAATATCAGTCAAATAGCTGAAGAGCTACATATGGCGGTGAGTGATAAACAATTATACCTTTAGCATAAATATTACATAGGTATATGTATTTTTTATGATACTCTCATAAAGTTATAGAATTCTCACACTGTTTGTTTATTTATTATACAGAGACACTGTCCGGCGGTGGCTACACCGTTTTGATAGCGAGGGGCATGTCGCTACTAAAGTGAGTGTGTGTTCACTGAAGACCGTATGGAGCGGATGGTGGCCACATACGAGCAGGAGCCGTTTACTGCAACGCGGGTTTTTGCGAACGAGTTTAATTGCAGTTTACAAGCAATTCGCATGGCTTTACGTCGGGCTGGAATCCGACACAGAAAACCGGTCAGAAAAATTTTACTATCAGAAACCCATAAAGCCGCTAGAGGCCGTTTTGCACGAGAATATAGGGATTTTGATTTTTCACACGCCATATTTTCTGATGAAAAGACATTTAAGTCTAGACATGTCGGTCGTCGGCATTTTTGGCGTGTGAATAATACGCGCTACGAGCCACAAAATGTAGTTCCAAATAATGAATCCAGCAGAGTTGTGGTTAACATGTGCGCCTGGATGAGCGCAGAGGGACCTGGGGAGCTCGTCTATATCCCATCAACGGGCTAACAGTGCAAATTATTTGGCATTGCTGCGGGATACAATGCTTCCGACTATAAGAGTGATTTATCCGGAGGAAGAAGTTCCAGAAATAAATTTTGTCCAGGACAATTATCTTATACATAAATGTCACTTAGTAAGCAATTGGATCCAGCACCAACCTAATTTGCGCGCTTTACCGTAGCCGTCTCGATCTCCGGACCTTAACCCCGTCGAAAATATGTGGGCGATAATAGTTCAGAGATGGGACACAAGAGCTGAAAGAACAAAAGAAGCTCTTGTCGAGCATGTCAACCAAGTGTGGGATTCATTACGGGGTTACGATTTTTGTGAAGTGCTCGTGAAATCTATGAGAAACAGATGCGATGCCGTTATAGACGCAGGCGGTGCACTTACAAGATATTAATGTTATGGGCTATGGACGTTTGCAGTACAACATGGGGCCTTGAGGCTCGTTTCCATTATGCAAGTGATTTGCATACTAGATGCAAGTTGCATGCAAATTGTATAGTGGAAACAACAACTTGGAAACAAGTTGCAACTTGTATGCAATTAGGTTTAAACTTGTACACACAATAATTAAGTCGGCACATTTGCACGCAAGTTGCAAGCGCATGTGGTCGTGCATAGAGGATTACTTTGTTTAAGACTATATTACTTTGTAAAAATGACTGCTAAATGGGATACGGAGAAAACAATAATGTTTATTGAGGAATATCATAGACATGATTGTCTTTGGAAACGAAAAAAACAATCTTCACAAAAATCGAGACGCACCTGAATCAGCATATAGAAAACTAATCGAAGTGATGATCCTTAATGGTATTGTTATGACCGTAAAAGAACTGAAAAATAAAATACGATCACTGCGTACCACATTTTTTGCTAAATAAGCAAAAATCGAAAAATCCAACAACCGGTAGTGGACTGTATTACTGAACATCGAAGTTTAAAAGCGCGAAGCACTGTATCCATAAAGTTAGTATTAGTGTTTGATCTCGATATACTTACATTGATCTGCGGTACTAATTATGGTATGTAGTAGCCAGGCGATATTATTGCGCCTAGTAAATTGTCGTTAGCAATTTTGCAATAAAACAAAATTATAATATATTATGCGCATTCGGGATATGCACAAATAGTAATTTATTTTTCACGCTTGTTTCCTTGTTAGTCATTGACGTTTGTAGAAATAATGTGTACTAATGTGTTATTATTTAATAAAAACATTGAACACCTATCTAGTTACAAAAAAAAATCTTGAGGGTATGTATAGAAATATTATTAGAATACATCGCGAATCGACAGCGCGTCGGTGGTGTATTCTTGATTCTAATTTTGTGAAAATGCAAGCTCTTTGTGAATTCGTAAAATCGCGCAAGAATAAAGACGCAATTGTTAAAAGATTATTTTTTGTATAATTTAAATAAAAAAAACAATGACACATATTATTGGAGTTGTGTTCGAAGAACATCCTCAAGTTGTGGTGCTGCCGCAGTTACAAAAAATGTCGGTGATAGTCATTACTTTAAAAACTTTAACAATATTTGTCACCTTCACGAACCAGACCAAGATTCTGCGATGGTGAATGAAGTAAGGGCTTCGTTAAAAAGAAGAGCTGGAGATAGTTTTGATCAGCCCGGACAAATTATCCAAAAAAACTCTTCAAGAAATGCCTAACACATCAGCTCCCTTTATGCCCTCGAAAGACGCGATGCGATCGATCATTCACCGGGAAAGAACCCGTAATGAACCTAGTCTACCAAGAAGTTTAAACGATTTCATTGTGCCCGATCAATATACAGAAATTGAAGGCGAGAAATTTTTGTTAGGACACTACATAGACGATGATGACGTCATTCTGCTTTTTAGTACGAAGCAGAACTTGCGTCTTTTAGCCTCATTCATATTTTGGATAATGGATGGCACGTTCAAATGTTGCCCGTCGTTGTTTTATCAGCTTTATTCCATACATGGCCAGGTTGGACAGAACGATACAAAGCAAATTCTTCCGCTGGTTTACGGCTTACTCTCTAATAAAACTCAACGCTTATTTGTATTATTTTTAGAAATGGTTGTAAGGTACGCATTGAATAACTGTAACATTCAACTAAGCCCACAGTTCATTATTACAGACTTTGAATTAGCAACTATAAAAGCTTGTGCCAGTGTCTTCCCAGAAGCACAACACAAATGTTGTTTTTTTCACTTGGCACAGAATATTTTCAAGCATGTTCAGAGTGAAGGATTAGCGAAGAAATATACCAGCGATAGTGATTATGCCCATATTATTATTTTATATTATATTGCGACATATCGCTGCGTTGGCTTATTTACATCCGGGTGAAATTCCTGAAGCTAATGAGTTTATTCGTGATGAAGTTATTTCTAATGATGCGGGCAAAGTAACTGACTGGTTTTACAAATATTACATTGGAGGCAGTTATAAACGAGTCCCAAATCATACACCCTCTTCCGTCCGAGCGTTATTACGAGACAGACGTGTTCATAATTTTTATTTAAAAATTTCAAATCAATAGTAAACGAAAATAGTGCTTACAAAAATCAAACAACAGTTTAAGTTTGCAAGAATACAGTGTGTGACTTAAGACGCTCCGGTCTTGAGTTCGCGTTACTCGCTTGCCGCTGCTGGCTACCTCATCTCCCCGTGCCCGACCGGCGAGAAAGAGACTTACCCCATAATTTGCCTCTCACTTACTCGTGTGCTAGTCATCAGTGCCCCCCTACCAATTCAACTTCGTAGCAACTCTTGACGCCGCTACGTCGCTACACGGCTACGAGTTACGACTGCTGTATGTCTACACCCACGAATTCTACACTGTTCCGGACCGGTATTGTTATTTGTTTATCACTAACCTACACAAGTTACGCCCATTGCAGCTCGCTGCATATTAATTGAACAAACAATAATAATATCTTGAAAGTATGTCCTCACCATCAGAATATAATCTGTAATTTGAATTCCATACGTGTTTTTGTTGGACTAATAAGAAGATTAATTACTTAAGTGATTAAAATGGATGCACCTCTGAGAAAAAGAAGCTACACTCAGAAATACAGAAAGGAATGGGAAGGGGAATTCAAATGGATAAAACCATTAATCACTGATGAATCGAAAGCGTTATGTACAATTTGTCATAGTGTTATGTCGGCGAAAATAAACGATCTGAAAAAACACGCTGCTACAAAGAAACACATAGAAAAATATGAACTTATATCGAAAAATAAACAGATTGATTTTTTTACAACCATCAGAGACGACAAAGTACCCAAAAAGGTATCAAAAGCGGAAGGTACGTTAGCTTTATATATTGCCGAACATAGTGCCATAGCCCAAATAGACCACTTGACCGAAGTTATTAAAACATGTTTTAATGATTCCCTGGCTGCAACTGAGTTAAAAATGCATAGAACCAAATGTACTCATGTCATAAAACATGTTTTATTTCCACATTTTAAAAAAACCTTAATAGATGATATTAACTCAAATAAATTCAGTTTAATTATCGACGAATCTACTGATTTGAGCATCTCCAAACTCCTTGGGGTAGTCATTAGATATTTTAGCTCAGAGCAGAATTTAGTCGTGTCATCTTTTCTCGCTCTAGAGCCGTTGAAAAGTTCGGATGCTCGTGGGATCGTGGGTGCCTTAATTAATTGCTTAAACGCGTATGGAATAAACATAAAAAACATGATCGGCCTGGGCACTGACAATGCCTCTGTGATGACGGGCATAAATAATGGTGTGCATACCATATTAAAAACCGAACATGGCTTACCAAATTTAGTCTTAGTACGATGTGTATGTCATTCACTGCAGTTAGCCGTAAGCCATGCATCAGAAGCAACACTTCCTAGGAATATCGAATTCCCCATAAGAGAAACTTATAATTGGTTTTCCCATTCGTCTAAAAGGTGCGAAGAATACAAAATACTATACGAAACCATAAACTGTGGTGAACAACCACTGAAAATCTTGAGGTCGTGTGATACTAGATGGCTCTCAATTGAACCGGCTGTGGCAAGGATTCTTTCCCAATGGGATGAACTTAAATTACATTTTTCGGTTACGAAAGACAAGTGTTACACGGCAGACATACTTAGTGCCATGTATTCCGACGATGTAAATAAGTTATAAATATGCTTTTTAAGGAGTATATTGAATGAAGTACAAAATGGTGTTAAAAACTTCGAAAGTGAACGATCAAATCCACTTTATTTATTCAACGAACTGATGACCCTTTTTAGATCCATTTGTAATAGAATAATTATACCTAATTCAGCTGTTACCGATAAGGAATATCTCTCTATCAATTTAGAACATCATTTGAACCCCAGTCCATATTTGGGGTACCTTTTTGAATTTGAATTAAGCAAGATGACATTGTCTCCGCAGACGATTAATTGTGTAAAAAAACGTTGCATAGATTTCAATGTTAAATTGGCTAAGGAGCTGCAGGCAAGGCTTCCATCGAACTACGTAACTTTGGAGAAAATGACTCTTTTGAGCGTAGAACAGACTTTGCGCCAAGGTAAAGATAATAATATTACTATGTCTGAATTGGCTAAAGAATTGGGGTACAAAGATAACCAAATCGACAAAATCCTCCAACAGTGGAATAATATCAACTTTGTCAAATGGGAAAATACTAATGACGTCATCAAGTTTTGGGTAGAAGTTAAAAAATATAAAGATGCATCGGGTGCAAACAGATTTGAAGAGTTGTCTGATTTAGCTTTATCCGTATTATCGCTACCCCATTCTAATGCTGAAGTAGAGAGGGTATTCAGCACGATGAATTTTGTAAAATCTAAATTAAGGAATAAAATGAATGTGTCGACGTTAAATAGTATTATGTTTTTGCGCAATCAATTAAAAATACGGAAAACTAATTGCTTCACATATCAACTACCGGATGAAACTTTAGCACAAATCCGAAAGGATGGGAAATATACATTTAGAAGCCAATACAAGCCATCAACAGAAATAAATCAGCCCTCTGCATCTACTTCTTTTACTAACACTGTCCCTCGTAATGAAGAAAGTGAAGATGAAGAAGCAGAAGTGTCATTATTTGACGTCGATTTGGAGTTCTAGTTTTTTTTTTGTAATAAATATAGTTATTTTGCTTTGGTCTGTTTTTTTTTAAATAATTTAGGTGGTTTCGGACTCTCCACTAAACCAAAAAGATGAGTCGGGCGTATGTGGTATACCCAAGCGCCTGACTCATAATTACATTACATTTTATATTGCAAATATCTAATTTTTTCTTAGCGACAGTTGGCGACTTTTTGTATCAATAAATTCACTTTAACTAGCGATTTTCTGGTGGCAATCTAGGGACTTACTAAAATCCAGTATGGCAACACTGCACACATATCGTCTCTGTCAGTCGCCTTGAGATGCGGGTCCTGTTCGTACGTGAATGTAGTACTCTGGTTTCGCAATGGCAACGCCTTCGACTGAATGGTCTAATGCAGAGGTCTTGGAGTTTATCGAGTTATACCAAGGAGAACCAGCGTTGTGGGACTCCACTAATGATTTGCACAAAAACAGAAATGCTTTGGCGGATGCATGGGAACGAATACGCGCCTCTTTTAGCTTATCTGGCGTCACTATTGCTGAATTAAAAAGAAAAAAGGAGTCATTAATGACGACTTATAGATATCATTTAAATAAGAAGAAGAGATCCATTAAATCAGGTGCCGGGCGGAACGAAGTCTATGAAACTAATTGGTTCGCATTCCAAGCTATGGATTGCTTTTTGGGACAAAATTATGAGTGCAAACCTACACAGGATACGGAGGTTAGTTACAATAAGTCATTTTTCTTCTTAGTTAAAATAAAATTTATTTTTAATTTCCACTATTTATTAAGACAAACATACTTGAATATTCAATTATTATTGAATGAAATAATTAGCGAACTCCTCTCTTACATCTAAAGCACTAACTGGCGGCCTAATAGGAAGTCTCTCTCAAGTGGTCCGAATGCGTCGGCATTTTGGTACTGCTGTCTCCAGGCTCTTTCACGCAATTCACCATTTTCCATTTAATCAAAAGTTCCTTCTGGGGCATATAGAGGCCAAGAGGAACGGCTCTTTTTTAAAAAATTATGTAAATAGATACAAGTTAAAGTTATTACTTTTGCTTGCTCCGGCTGTAAAAATAGTGGTGCTCTAAATACTCGAAATACCGATGACATGGTCCCGAAAGCATTTTCAACTACAACTCGAGCACGAGATAACCTTTTATTTAATATTCTGTTCTTGCTGCCATGTGGTGGATTGCCCGGATATGGTTTCATTATCTTAGTAGACAGTGCAAACGCGCTATCACCAATAAACACATAAGGGCATTTTGTCAAACGTCCTGGAAGACAGGATTCCGTAGGAAAATTTGTGTTATTACCATATATTTTTTTCATTAAAGCACTGTTATTAAAAACACCTCCATCGCTAATCCTTCCCTGACAACCCACATTAGCAAACATAAAATTGTAGTTGCTGTCTACAACTGCTAGCGATATAGAACGATACTGAAGTATTGTTTGTAGTTGTAATAATCGGATCCACTGTGAATAGGTGATTGCATTCGAAACTGCTTTCCGTCTATACTTCCTAGACAGTGCGGGAATTGCCACCGTTCTTGAAACTGCGAGGCAATCTGTTGCCACTCTTCTGCCGTGGTGGGCCACTGAAAAAAAAGATATTATTATAAGTATGGATTTATTTAATAGCACATAGTAGCATACCTAAACAATGCAACTAAATATGGTATGTTTCTCTTTTTTTAGCCTCCAGATACCCAATTAGAGGAGTCAGCTAGTACTTCTGAAGTACTAGCTGACTCCTCTAGCTATTCTTGGCACAAGAAAGTACTAAAAAAAAAACTGGCCCAATCAGACCAGGGCCATCAATATCACAGACGCAAAAAAGAAGGAATACCTTTGAAATTAAAGAAGTGGAAACCCAAATGGATGAAGCCTTTAAAGCAATAACTGTCGCGTCAAAGCGTCAGCAAGATTATGACGACACTGATTTTTTTTGTCAGATGCTGGCGAAAAAAATGGATGAACAGAAACGTGATAAATTAATGTACGATATTCATGCTCTTGTTTATAATTCGAACTATAACGAGTTTCAATCATCGTCTAATTCCACGCCTGCATACAGTTGTTCCAGTGCTGAGTACTACGCACCCGCGCCCCCTAATACAGATGTAGACTATTCATATAATGACCTTCCTACATTCACGAACCAAACGGCGGCGCCGACGTATACTTCTCAGATCACCGCCCCAGAAAAGGAAATTAATATAACCGCCCAAGTGACACGCCCATCTTGCGCGAAATGTCACCACTGGCAGTAGTATAGCGGCGGGTGTGAGCGGTATTGACTAATTGCGATTAAAATGCTTTTATCTCAAAAACTTGCCATCGGAACTAATTTTAAAACACATATTTTTAACTTCAAACGTCTGTAGATTAATCTAACATGATTATTTAAGGAAATTAGATAATTCTAAGTACTATAAATCTGGTTCAAAGTTACAGTAAATTACTTCTTACCGAAATTTTGGATAAATATCATGTAAAAAAAAATTAGACCAATATTTGAATGCGTTTAAATTTATTTACATTAAATAATAGTATAACAATATAAAAACAATACAAAAATGAGTATCACCAATACATTTTTTTCATACCCAAGCCCACAAAAGATCTTATCGTTTCTTGGGACTGACTGTGTTGAACAAAAGAAGGGTGATATCGTCGGACGCCGAGGGGAGGTCACGCGTAATTTCGAAAAATAAGGTACGTAAACTGTTGTTAACTGATGTTGTGTTTAATTATACCTATTTGTGTGTTATTGTATTCTTAATTGATATCCACTAAAAATTACAAGCCAAAATGTTATAAAGAAGCTTTAAATATTTTGGAATAGTTACGAAGTTTTATTTGTTTTTTTTTAAATTTAAAATTACGTTTGTTTATTATGGAGTTACGATGTTTTATGCAGTTTTATTACTTAAATTAGTAATGTCTTACCTAGTTTATGCCTACAACGGCTTTTGCCTATAAAAGTATCTAATACTACTTGAGTAGTATTGTAGCTCACCTCGTAATTTAGTAAAGTGAGTAGGTGTGTGGGTTCGATTCCCAAACGTGTCCCGTTTGTTTATGCAAGCACAGATAATAAATACTGAATCCCGGCTTCTACTAAAAGTCTACGTCGTGCTTGTAGGTAATTAGTGATATCAGCATTGTTTCATTTTGTTTTTCAGGTACCTACTTATTAGGCAAGATGTTACAAAATTCCCGAATATTAAAAATCCTTCAAAATGTTGACTATAGTGAATGGCAGCAGCAGCCTCCAGGCTATATTGAATCACAGCAGCTTATCCCTGAAGACTACAACGAGTCGCAACAGCTTATCCCTCCAGACAATGATAAGTCGCAGCAGCTAACTTCAAATATTAATCCAGGATCATACATATTTTCACAAAACGATTTGCCGGACATAACAGCGATAGAAGTACGTCAAGTTGTTGGAAACGAAGCGTTACCTACATTTGCCACAAAAGAACTTACAACTTTGCAACCAGGATCGTATCTTTTACAAGAAGACTCTTCACTATTATTGGATGAAGTAAAGACTGATGCGGTATGCTTCAGCGGTTCTCCATCTAATATTATCATACACAATGATGGATCTCTTCGAAAAAAATCAATGAGCAGTTCAACAGATAGTGTATCCATAATACGAGACGAAATTCCAGTACTTTCATATGAGATTGATAAAGAAAATAAAACACCAACTGAATATGTGGTTCTGTGCCGAATTGAAGAACACCGTACTACAGTTCAACGTGTCACCGTTCTTAACATCATCAACTTGTCACCGCCATGTTCAACTAGTTGCCAAACTACTGCAATTGTTTGTTGAATCTTGTCTTCAACATGTCAACCACCGCCAAGAAAAAGACACAAAAATAGACAACCTCAGGATTGGCAAGCTAATAAAAGCAAGAAGCTGAGAGAAGAAGGAAAATCGTATTTAGGAAAGAAAAAAGTAAATGGTAAATGGAATTTTATTGAGCCCAAGAGTGAAAGGAAGATAAAAGATAGATGTAACTGTAGCTAAGCTTAAAAGGTGGTACAAAATTACAATGCGATAATATACTGGAACAAGAAAGAAAAAACTGTTTCGACAAATTTTGGAATATGAGTTGGGAAGAAAAGAAAATGTATATTCGGATGTCATTTGTTTGCAAGCTCAAGGAAAGAGAAAGATGTGCTGGAACTCCATCAAGGCGAGAAAATTCTGTAGAGTTATATCTCTCTGATAGCAAAGGGACTAGATATCGGGTATGTAAGAAAATGTTCCTAAACAGCTTGAGTGTTGGTGAATGGGTTATCAAAAAATGGATTATACGAAATCATAATATACCTCAAAATGTACCAAAAAATAATACCAAAGATGAACTCCATAAACAATTGCGAAGATTTTTTGATTCCTTGCCGAAACTGGAATCTCACTACTGTCGCAAAAATTCATCCAAATTGTATTTGGAACCACTTTGGATATCAAAATTACAACTATACAAGACCTATAAAGATGACTTCTGTCTGCGAGAAAAAGTTACACCTTTAAGCATTGCAACATTTTCCAATGTATTTGAAGAGCTTAAATTGTCACTATTTCGGCCAAAAAAGGATTTATGTGATATTTGTGAGTCGTTTAAAACGGGAAATACTACAGAATGCGATTACAAAATACATCTAGAAAAGAAAGAGGAAGCACGGAAAGAACTAGCAAAAGATACTGCGTCAAGCAATGAAGTGCTTACTATGGATCTGCAGTCAGTGCTTTTAAGCCCACGATCAAATGTGTCTGCACTTTACTATAAAACAAAGCTTATAGTCCACAATTTTACTCTATACGATGTTAAAAGAAACAAAGGATATTGTTACATCTGGAACGAATGCGAAGGAAGACTAACAAGTAATGAATTTTCTACTATTATCGTCACTGCTCTGGGAAAGTTTATTAATCAACACTCAGTAGATAATAGTAAGGAACTAATTTTGTACAGTGATGGCTGTACATACCAAAATAGGAATGTGGTATTGTCTAATGTCTTGCTCAACTTTAGCATGGGAAACAAGATAAATGTTGTTCAAAAGTATCTTGAAAAAGGGCATACGCAAATGGAGTGCGATAGTATGCACTCCGTTATAGAAAGAGCGATAAGACACAAAAAATAAATGTTCCAGCAGACTACCTATATCTGGCCAAGACAGCTTGTAAAAAGAATCCGTATGATGTTGAATATTTTATCATCATTTCTTTAAAGATATCGAGAAGACGTTGACTTTCTACAAGTCTATTCGACCCGGAAAAAGAGCTGGTGATCCTACAGTAACTAATCTAAGGACTCTAAAATATGTTCCTGATGGGAAGATTGTTTACAAGTTAAGACACTCTAACATTGAGTGGGAAGAGCTCCCTATTAGAATTAAACAAAGCTGTTACGTTCCATGGGATGACATTCCTCAATTATACTCGACAAGGCTGAAAATAAAAAAAGAGAAGTACATGCATCTTCAGTCTTTGGAGGATACCATGGAAAAAGATTACCATAAATTTTATGATGACTTACCTTACTTTCAAAACTGAATTCCATTTGTTTTTTGATACTTATTGTTTTTTATTGATTTTATATTAAGTGTCGGTAAATAATAATTGTTGTTAAAAGTTTCAGAGTGACTTGTGCTAAAACTATGTAGGTATATCCAAATAATTTATTACTAGGACTCCTCTCCTATAGACTTCGTTCAGAAGTGTGTTATTTTTCTTTTTATAGTGTTTATTAGATAAGATAATTTTGTTATGTACTTAATTACTTAGTAAGAAAAGAAAGTCTAAGACTGATTGATGTACCGTAAATAACTTTAATACTAGGACTCCTGTAAACATGATTCCAAATAATGTTACTTTTCATTTGTATAATTAAGTAGTTAGGTAACTATATTATCTAATATTGTGATGTTCCTAAAGAAAAGAAAGCCTAAGACTGATTAATGTGCCATAAATAAATGCTTAGCATGAATAGTTTAAACTTTAATTGATGTTAAAGTCGGTCTAACAGAGTACAGTTTAGAATGATTATTTTATTTTTAATAAAGTTTTTTTCCAATGCATACTATATTTATTGTAAAACTGCGTAACTTCATGCCAGGTAAATGAAACCATAAAAATAATAAGTCGTAAGTGCGTGTCCATTTTGTAACTCCAAAGGCGCATAGTAGAAGAATGCGTAAGTCCATTATCTTATTAAATAAATTAAAAAATGTCTAAATAAATTAAATAATTGAATTCCCTGATCAATTTTACCTCTAAATACATAGTTACATTAGAATTATTACCATACATAACATAAATAATCAGTTTTTTCTTGCCTGTGTAAAATTATCCCAAACGGAGTTACGCACTCTGATTTTTAGTCCGACGATATATATTCTCGATTTCTGAGAACATGTGGTGTCAAAACAATTAAAACTAATAGCTATTATTAAAGTTTGGTTCTTGAACATACCCCAGAAAAATATAAAGAGCTCTGTGAAATGTCTTTCTATTTGTAGACAATGAACAAACCACGCAACAATAACAGAAAAAAGAAGTCCTCTCGAAAATAGCAGTTTTGAGTGACTTCTGCTGTTTTTTTTTCTTTGTGTAATTTAAATTACACAACATGAAAGACATAAGAGTAATATCGTAAACGAAAAAGGGCACCGTACCATACAAAAACTTAAAAATAAATTAATCACAAAATTAACAACTTCAGTACAAAAAGCGCTGTTACGAGTGAGGTTAGTATGGATATAGCTTCAGAGTAATATCATACCTGAATTTTGTAGTGTATTGTAACAACATTTTATTGTGGTTATAAATGTAATTTAATATAAAAATATGTTATTCAAATTCAATATCTTTATTCAATATAAAATATAAAAAAATATAGAAAAGTGAGGCGAAATGAAAATATGCTATTTGTGAAAGCGCGCTTCTTCGGGTTGGCAGCGCGAGTGTGTCGCCCCTGGTGTTGCACGCGTCCATAGGCCTTGGTAACCACTTCCCATCAGGTGAGCCGTGTGCTTGTCTGCCACCTAAGTGGTATGAAAAAAAGAAAGGACTTGATAGTGCCGGCTTATGTATATTCACAAAGCAAGGCGTCATACAAACAGGTTTTTTGCATCCTACGCAAAATGTTTGCACCCGTTTTTTGCACAAAGCACAATGGCGTCGTAGCCTGCCGCTTCTTCCTGGCAGAAACGGGTATTCATCTAGATGGTGTTTGTGAACTACATAATTTCTGTCCTCAATAACTGCAGGCGCGACAACAGAAGGAGAGTGTTTTTCTAAAATGGATTTAATAAGGGCTGTACGAAAACTACGATGAGTAAAAGATGTAGTGGAATGCTTTACAAGAATAAAAGAATTTAAAACAGAGACATTTAAAAGCCTACGGAAAAACTTCTTGTACCAAATCCTGGTTCTCTTTCTTTCTATAGGGTACATAGACAACATTTGATATTTTTTATCTACACCACCCATCATAATATTATAGTCTAATATTAAGATGGGTTTTGTAGATCCATGGACACTATTAACTGCATTCCGATGGTACGTCGAGATCATTGCAATGCGGTTAGAATCTCACCATACCATGAGATCGATGTCTCCCGATGTAAAACCAGTAATCTGGCCAGGACGCATATTTGCCTTCGTTAGATTACTTAGAGCATCGGGCACAAACTGACGGTTGGTTCTGAGTGTGCCAACGCAGTCAAACCCTATAGATTTTAATTTATGCGCAAGAGCTGGTGAATTATAAAAGTTGTCCATCCATAGGGTATGTCCCCTATTTTCTAGACCGTTAGTAAGTTTGAGTACTATTGCGGGTATAAATGCTTCTAAAGGGCTTTTGTCAGTCTGTGTATTCTGTGTCTTTTTATGGGCATGTACTTCAAATCGCCATAAGTATCCTGTCTGTGACTCGCAAATTTCATAAGTTTTAATTCCTACTCTGGCGGCCTTGTTTGGAATAAATTGATTTATATCCAACCAGCTCTTCCACTGCAGGAGAGACTCATCTAAGGCAATATTTTGACTTAAATTGTACAATTTCTGAAATTTATTATTAAGATGTAATATTACCGGCTGAATTTTGTATAATTTTGCTGCAGAAGCATCCAGATCTAGTGTACACATGGCTCCATTATCATTGAAATGTAGACATTTCGAAAGTAACTGAAATCGTCTTAAAGACATATGTGCACTAAAACCGGGCGTATAGAATATGTCAGGACTAGAACTCCAGTACTCTTCTATTTTTGTTTTAACGACAACTCCCATTGCCAAAACCACAGCAAAATAAACATAAAGTTCATCAGGAGTCGTGTCCCTCCAATCGCAGATGCGACTTTGGGGGTGAAGATTATTATTTCGCAGCATTTGTAGCGCTAGCTCCTGAGCATATCTATTGGTTTCTGCAGCAATGTACTCCATAAATTGTAGATCCAATATGGCAGTAAAAGTGTCAAGGGGATCAACACACGGAGATGTTGGACCACAGTTAATGTTTGGAAACGTTTCCCTTCTCAATTCAGGCGGAATTTGAGCTTGTGGAAACGCTGTCCAGTCAAAATTAAAAAAACCACGTGGCTGATAATATGTGTCTAAAGTAGCAGTCGTCTCGTAATGATTATATCGTGGTCATCAGGATCTGTTGGTGTATCCATGATGCTTAGGTAGGTTCTCGGGATTACGGGAGCCATGACCTCTTCCTCGTCACTTTCCTCTGATTCACTACCTGATTAAAGAAAAAAAAACTAGACACAGTCCTCGTCTGTCACGAACCTTATTGTAGACAAATATAGTAAATATTTACCAAGATTATAAAGAAAAGTGTAAATTTCATTATCCTGAAGACCTCGGTGGTGGACGGTGCGAGGAGGACTCATGTTTTGTGGCGTACTGTCAGGAGTTTTGTCTGGACTACATTCTAGGAACCTAGAAATGAATATACAACTTATTATTGCATACACAGTACTAATACATCCGAAAGTAAGCTACTTACACTTCAGGAGAGAGTGGTATAACTAATGATGTTTCAAGTTCAATTTCTTGAACATCATCTTCTATAAAATCATGTACAGGATTGGGCTGCGGAAGTCCTGAACCCTCAGCTACTGCCATGTCGGGTAGCAGCCTAGAAACTACATTTGATGGACCAGCGCATCTATAATCAAATACATTTTTAAAAATAATTTGTTGTAGTAGTCAAAGTTCATTTAAAAGTGACAATTTGCGCAGTTATTTCCAAAAGTAATTATTACATGGCACTGCGTATTATTACTACAATATTTACTTTACACTAGTTACAGAGAAATTACTTACGGGCTCCAAGCGCGCTTTCTTCTTATGAGTAGAGGCGTTTCCAATGGGTGGCCAGTCGGTAATGCATCAATATTAACCAAGTTCAATCTACAAATGAAAACAGCAAATATAGATGTTCATATTTTCTAAACGCAATCAATAAGTACCGTAAAAAATAAAAACAATAAAGTTCTCAAATAATAAAAAAAGCGTTTGAAATGAGCAATGAAACTGATAAAATTTAAGTTTATGTAAAGACGATACAAATATTATAAACCGCCCATAGTATTAAGTGATATGATAAATAAATAATTAAAAAGTGAGAAACAATACAAAGTGATAAATAATTATAATTACTGATTAAAGTTTTAAATATAATACTTAAATGTTTTTTTTTTATTTCCTTACCTTGACTTCATCTTGGAGAACAATAATAATCGCTTTACAAACTTCTGGCACGATTTTTGATATTATTTGGCTGGATATTTTAAAAAGAAAATGAATTGATTTATATGTATCTCCTGTAGCAAGAAATCTTAAAGTTACAGCCAACCGGACTTTAGGTGGAATGGCTTTTCTCCAATATGTATCTTTCTTTGCTATGATTGGGCTAATTTTTTCTAGTAAATATCCAAAATCAAATGATGACATTCTGCAGAAATTTTCAAATTGTCCTGATGGTTCATGAAGCAGCTTCGCCAAAACCTCACTTCCGTATCTATAAAAACACAGATGCATAGTTAGCAAAATACATAAAGGTACTTGTATAAATATATTGCGACTGAAAATATTTTATTTCTGTAGTAATAAATAAAATGTAACTTACGTTAATCCTGAAGTGTGCATTTTTATCATCCACCATCGCCTTTTCTTTCGTTGATTACTTTTCTGATGCAAATAATAAGCATATGTACCTAGTCCGTACGCGTAAGCCGCTAGTGCAAATAAATTATCGTCCATCGTCTTCGCTTCTCTGCTACCACAGCTGGGACTGGCCCAATGAGCTAGTCTGTTTCCATTTATTGGTTACAAAGTTGAAATTGAAGCCAATGTATAGTGCAGTAGTTTGATCATTTCAAATTATAGCCAATATTGGACGCAAAGTTGAATCCAATGTGAGGCCGCGGCTTTTGAGTTAAAAATGCATTTTAGAGGCAGTACGTAATGCCGCCTCTACACATAGGCCAACGCGTTGGCAAGCGCGCTGGCCCTGCCACTGGCCCAATGTAAAGAACGGGCGTTGGCGCATTGGCGGTAGGTATTTGAACGTTGACTGGCGCGCTTGCGAGCTTGCCACGCGGTGTCGGCAACGTCAAAGGACACTTGTCGCAAGCTTGGCGCACCATCCACACATTGGCCGCGCGATTAGTTTGTCCGGAGCAGCGATCAAGAGTGCACGTTTTCTTCTTGTGGCGAATTAACACCTAACTTGACGAAATGGCGAACATGAGTAACGAGGAAACATTTAAATTAATTGAGCTCTATCAGAGTGAAAACTGCCTATGGAACCCAAAAAATAAGTATCATAAAAATAAAAATGTTGTAAGTTTAAAAGTGTTAAATAAATAAAGTTTTTGGACATGCCGTTTTCTTCACGATGTTTTACTTCACATAGAGCATCCTACTTTATTATTATTTTAATATTATAAATGTGAAAGTAAGTTTATTTCTTTGTTTATTACGTTTTCACGTCTAAACTACTATCTTATTGTTACTATCGATATCTCGAAAACTAATAATCAAATCTTCAAGAAATAAAAACGCATTGTTAGTGACGAGGTACTCTACCGAATGGCATAGAAAAATCTGGAATCGTCAACAAAAAGTCACAACCTACCTACGAGTACCTACACACTTTGTTGAATATAAATAAACAATAGGTAAATATCGAGAATGTACTCGAAGGTCAGCGACGGCAGCAAGATCAAAGAATAGGTATTTGTCGCTCGTGAGCTTTCTAGATAATTCGATCCTCCTAATTGAGAGGTATAAAAACACGCTCGCATAGCGACACGATTCATTCTGTCTTTGAGACCGAAAGCGAACACAGCGAACTTAAGTGACCGAAGAAGATTCTACCTGCGACCTGAGCGACGACCTGAACGACTGTGGACTACTGTGAACTACTGAGCGACTGGAACTGAAGAGTACTGTGTGCACTAGTTATTAAATTGTCTAGTTTGTGGTGAGCTAATAAATCTCTTCGTTGAGTAAACGGCATTTAATTGTACCCCGTGCACGTAACAATTGGTGTCAGAAGCGGAATGCCGATATTACCACGTGAAAACGAAGGGCGTACTCCACGGACCAGACGTCAAGTGGAAATGGATGGCGCACGTCAACGGACCCTCGAAGAGGAAGAGAGTCAGGCCGATGGTGCTGTCTCAGCGGGAACTACGGCAGCACCAGATGGAACCTCGTCAGATACCAACATGATGACGCTGCTGGCTTCTATGCAGCAGATGATGCAGGCATCCAGGCAAGAGATCCAGGCCTCCAGGCAAGAGACGCAGGCTTCTATGCAGCAGATGATGCAGGCCTCCAGGCAAGAGATTCAGGCATCCAGGCAAGAGATGCAGGCTTCCATGGAGCAGATGATGCAGGCCTCCAGGCAAGAGATGCAGGCTTCTATGGAGCAGAAGATGCAGGCCTCCTGGCTAGAGATGCAGGCCTCCCGGCAAGAGATGCAGGCCTCCAGGCAAGAGATGCAGGCCAACCAGGAAGCTGTCATGAGTAAAATCGATGCAGGCATCCATGCACTAGGAGATAAAGTGAGGAACCTCGAAGACGGCTTGCAAATATTGAGTAATGAAATGGCTTTGAAGACTGGGACCATGGACGACCGCTTGCAAGTTCTCGAAAAGAAGATCGTCCGGCTGGAAACTTGTGGACCTGTTACCGTGACCTCGCCATCATCAGCAAAGTTCGACCTACCGCACTTTGATGGAACTTCCTCTTGGACAGCCTTCAAGTACCAATTCGAGATATTGGCAAAAACTAAAGCCTGGAGCAACGAGGAGTCATTTATGGCCTTGACACTTGCATTACGAGGAGATGCTTTAATAATACTGGAAAACCTCCCGCCTGAAGGAAGGACTCTGGAGTCTTTGATGGAAGCTTTAGACACACGTTACGGTGATAAGCACCTGGAGAATGCCTACCGAGCGCAGCTTCGGGAGAAGAAACAAAAAATCTAGTCAAAGCCTCCAGGAATGGGCTGTGGAGGTTGAAAGACTCGTTCGTCGGGCCTACTCATCGACTCCCATGATGATAGAGACCATTTTGCTAGAGGCCTTCCTGAACGGTATACGAGACGCAGAAGTAAAAGCTAGTGTACAGTTGCGTCATCATCAGACCTTGAAAGAAGCACTGGCTTATGCTCTCGAGGTGGAAACTGTACGGCAGACTGCCGGATTAAGTAAGGTCAGGGAGGTTAAAGAGGTCGTTGCAGAGAAAAGGAAGCCACGGTATGTCCCCATGTGTTATTCCTGTAGAGGAAGGGGCCATATCCAATCAGTGTCCTTCCAGAAAAAGGAGGAGGGTAGCGGACGCCGGGATCCAAGTTGATCTAGAACTTCCGTAACAACTAAATGTCGCCAGGGCCGCGGGGCGGACGCTGGCTGGACGATATGAGGCCCCAACCATCCCTATTGCTCAAGATAAGGTCAGGGCGGTCAGGGAGGTGGTTGCAGAGGAGAGGAAGTCACGGTATGTCCCAACGTGTTATTCCTGGAGAGGAAAGGGCCATATTCAATTAGAATGTCCTTCGAGAAAAAGGAAGAGCCGAGAGAAACGGAGGCCGTGTGTCGCAGATTACAAGCATTGTCAGAAGAACGAAGCCCGCGAAACGACTAAAGTCATAAAGGTGAATGGACTTGACGACGAATGGACCGGAAGCAGTATGAAGCAGGCGCAAGAGGATGATGATGATCTACATATAATATATGTAACTAATATAATAACTACTACTGGAAGCAGCTTGGAAGCAAACCCCAATGGAGTGATATATCTGTTTACACTTCCACTACCAAAAGTTATTGGGCCCAGTGGGACAGCTTAACTCTGATAGACGACGTGCTGTATAGGAAATGGGAATCCAACGACGGCAAAGAGGTGACCCTACAAGTAGTGGTACCATGAAGCAAGGTGGCTACACTCTTACGGCACAGCCACGATGGTGTCTCTGGCGGGCATCTCGGAGTCAAGAAAACCCTAGTTAAAGTACGACAGCGGTTTTACTGGCTTCATTGTCGGGAAGATGTCGAGGATTGTTGCCGTAAATGCACTGCATGTGCTTCAGTTAAAGGACCGCCGACAAGAAGCAAAGGAAAATTGAAACTGTATAACGTCGGAGCACCATGGGAACGTATCGCGATTGATGTCGCTGGACCTTTTCAACAACTGAAGAAGGTAACAAATACATCATAGTAGTGCAAGATTACTTCATTAAGTGGCCGGAAGTATTTGCGACACCCAACCAGGAAGCAGTCACTGTGGCAAGGAAACTGGTTCAGGAAGTGGTCTGCCGGTACGGCGCACCTATGGAGATCCACTCTGACCAAGGACGGAACTTCGAGTCTGCTCTATTTCAAGAAATATGCAAACTCCTTGGAATGAACAAGACCCGTACGACTACAGCGCATCCGCAGTCAGACGGAATGGTCGAGAGGTTTAACCAGACGTTGGAAAATCACTTGGCAAAAGTTGTCGATGAACACCAAAGAGATTGGGACCAGTACATCCCACTGTTCTTGATGTCCTATCGATCTGCGGTACATGACAGTATGGGACACACCCTAGCGAAAGTGAACCTTGGTCGAGAGATTAGGCTACCAGTGGATGCAATAACCGGTACGCCACCTGATAGTCCTAAGCCCGTGACGGATTACGTGAGTGAACTTCGAAACCGACTGGACGAGGTGCACAGAATAGTACGGGAAAACAATTTGAAGGCAGGTGAAAGGATGAAAACCCGGTACGATAGAAATGCAAACACCAACGGTTTCGAAGAAGGAACACTGGTATGGTTTCATAATCCGCTACGCAAGAAGGGGAAATCTCCAAAACTCCAAGCTCGCTGGGAAGGGTCCTATACGGTTATTACGAGAATCAATGACATTACCTACCGCATTAGGAAAGTGGTTAGGGGAAAACCAAAGGTAATCCATGTGGATAGGTTGACGTGTCATCATGGAACAAATGATGCTCGGGACGAGCATGACTAAGAGCCATTACGCACTGTCGACTAGTCGCCGGCGACTGAGTCGCCGACGACTGTAATATTGTATAGTTTAAATAGGTGTTTACGCACTAGTCACCGGTTGCCCGGGCGACTCGGCGACTCGCCGCGCAGTGGCGACGCACAGGCAACTGCCGGTCGCCGGCGACCAATAGGAGCACGGTTTCAAATGAAAGCATTCACACTGCGAGCAACTGTCGTAACGACCGGACGGCCGCGCACAATGAGCTTTGACACGGATAAATTTATATCGGAAATACAATCCCGAAAAGCTATTTGGGATTTACAAAGTGAGGAATATGCTAATCGGGATTTGAAGAAAAAACAGTGGGAAGAAATAGTGGAGTTATTTGGAGGTGAAGAATTATCAGACGAAGAAAAAAAAACTCAGGTAAGTAAGAAATGCCATTTATTTTTTATTAATTAATACTGCTCATCTGCCAAGATAATTGACCCTCAGTTGTAAAGTAATCAGCAAATACATCTCTGTATGATGCACCACGTCGCGTAGCTCTTTGGAAACTGTTTGGGACTTCTTCAAAGCCAGGAATGCTCAGGGTATCTTCAAATTTATATCCGTCTCTTTCTCGGACATAGTTGTGAAGAGCGCAACATGTTTTGATGATGCATGATACTAGATCTAAATTCACGTTGATAGGTCTGTGAAAAATCTGCCACTTGTTTGCTAATATGCCGAATGAACATTCAATATGGCGTCGTGCACGAGAAAGCCTATAATTAAATATTTTTTTCTTTGTTGTTAAATTTGATCCACCGAACGGTCGCATAATTTTGTCAGTTTGTCCAAATGCTTCGTCACCCACAATAACAAACGGTACTGGTATAGGGTTTGTCGATGAAATGGGCTTAGGTTCGGGTATTTGCAAATCATTGTTCATTAGCTTTTGATAAAACGTTGAATTTGTAAATATAGTTGAATCGCAATCCTTTCCATAGGAACCAACGTCTATGTATATGAACTTATAGTCAGAGTCACAAATGGCAAGCAAAATTACAGAAAAGAAGTGTTTGTAATTATAACACAATGATCCACTGTTGTATGGTTTTATAATTCTTACATGCTTACCATCTACGGCACCTATGCAATTTGGAAAATTGGCCCGTAAATGAAATTTTTTTGCGATTTTTAACCAATTTTCTTTTGTCGGTTGCGGTAAACACATGTCTTTTAGTACAACCCATATAAAATGACAAACTTCTCTTATTATTTCAGCTATAGTTGAAATCCCAAGTCTGTATGAGTAATGTAAATCTACAAATTTACAACCGGTTCCAAGATATCTGGAATTAAAAAATAATTTAAATATATACATTATTTACAGGTCATGCACTTCAAAAAAATTGGAAAAATATAAGAAGCTGCTTTTCGCGAGAAGTACGAAGATTAAAAAATACTAAAAGCGGATCTGCTGCTTCCCATAAAACTTCCTATATTTATTATAATCAGCTGTTATTTTTGAAGAATACCGTTGGTAATTTGAACACAGAGAGTAACATTGCTGAACAAGAACATTTGACAAATGATCAAGAACCTTTAGGACCTTACTCGAGAGAAAATATAGTCGGAAGAAAAAAGAAAAAAACGTCAGATGATGGCACAAACGAACTGTTAACCACATTAAACAAGTGTATTGAAACTCGCAAAAATAAGGAGGATATTTTGGAACAAGATGAGGACAGAATGTTCCTGATGTCCCTATTATCATCATTTAGGGCAATTCCGGAGCACAAAAAGTCAGCTGCGAAAATTCAATTAATCAGTGTAATCGAATCATTCCGATCCTCTACTCAAAATAATATATATCCAAACACAATGTGGCGAAATTTTAATGAGTACGAGTATGAGCGTGGTTACTTCACACCGGAGGCCGGGCGTTCAACAGCACCAAGTCAACAATCACGCCCTGAAGCACAACATTATTATACACTACCAACTTCAACTCCTTCAGAACGTGAACGCCCAGAGTCGCGATTTTCTACTGTCACTTCAAATACCTCGCAAGATTCTGACATTTTGGATATATTTTGAATATTTCCTTTTGTTGTGCGTTCGTTTATAATATTGATTTCATTAAGTACTTTAAAAAAATACATGTTTTATAATTATTTACCGTATATTTTTAAATTATGTCATCGAAGAGTAGACTTACAGATATTGCCATCCACGAAGACGCGCCCCACTCTTTGTTCAAATGCATGTGTGCTATCTTCCGCATGTGTTAAACATCTGTCGATACACGCTAATTATCGATGAATGCAAACGCACACTAATAGAAATTGACTAATCAGGAAAGAGTATTATGAACAGCACGAAAGATGCTCTATTTAAATTTAATCGCGCGTCTTCGTGGATGGCATTATCTGTAACTCTAAACACACTCCCGGACACATCTATCGGCCCACCTTGAGTTTTAAGTTTTGACTGGAGACCAGCTAAAAATAAATGTTAGGAGGAGCAATAAGTTTTTGCAGGTGTGAAGCTGATCTACTGGCCATCGTTTTCGTAAAAAACTGCATAAAAACTTATTGCACCACTTAACATTTATTTTTAGCTAGGGATTGTCAACACTTTAAACACTAGGTTTGGCCGATAGATGTGTCCGGGAATGTAATGTAAATTGTGTTAAAATCCCGTAAAAAATAAATGTTAGGAATGAATTTTATTTGAATTGTCACTTACCTTAGTGTTATAAAAAGTTTTTCTTCCGGAGAAATACATGGTCGCATATTTGTATCTATGCCAGTTATATGTGGTTTTAGAAGACACAATAAGTCATCAAACGAACTCACAGACATTCTTGCATAATTAAAAAATTTACGAGGATATTTTCTAACGTCTTCATAAAATATTTTAAACATTCCTTTTGACCTCCGTTCTTCTAACAAAGGATGCACCCAATACTCTTTTGATTTTTTTTATTTTTCTTTCTTTTTATAATTAGTAGCGCCGCTACTATTGCAAGTTCTTCAACGTCCATTCTGCACGAATGTACTTGGAATACAGTCGCTCGGCTCGGTCTCCGGCCCTAGTTTCCCATGTTTCGGTCGCCGAGGGACTGAGTCGCCGGCGACTAGTCGACAGTGCGTAATAGCCCTAAAAGGGGGGTAATGTTACGACAGCCGTCGATATCTCGAAAACTAATAATCAAATCTTCAAGAAATAAAAACGCATTGTTAGTGACGAGGTACTTTACCGTAGGGCATAGAAAAATCTGGAATCGTCAACAAAAAGTCACAACCTACCTACGAGTAGGTACACACTTTGTTGAATAAAAATAAACAATAGGTAAATATCGAGAATGTACTCGAAGGTCAGCGACGGCGGCAAGATCAAAGAATAGGTATTTGTCGCTAGCGAACTTTCTAGATAATTCGATCCTCCTAATTGAGAGGTATAAAAACATGCTCGCATAGCGACACGATTCATTCTGTCTTTGAGATCGATAACGAACACAGCGAATTTAAGCGACTGAAGAAGATTCTACCTGCGACCTGAGCAACGACTGTGGACTACTGTGAACTACTGAGCGACTGGAACTGTTGAAGAGTACTGTGTGTACTAGTGATTAAATTGTCTAGTTTGTGGTGAGCTAATAAAACCTCTTCGTTGAGTAAACGGCATTTAATTGTACCCCGTGTACGTAACATTATTTTTATTTCTAATATTTTTGTTATTTCAGATCAACGACTCTTGGAAACGTATTGCTGATACAATGGGTGTACCAATGCATGAAATAAAGAACAAAAAAGAATCTGGATAACAACCTTTCGAACTAATTTAAAAAAAAATAGATTCGTTAAGGTCAGGAGCTGGAGAAGATGCGTATAAACCAATTTGGCAGTTCTATGATGCGATGGAAGTATTTTTACAAGAATATATACGAATACAAAAGGATCTGCAATAGTGAAGAACATGTAAGTAAAACAAAGTATAATCTCTTATAGTATGTTTATTAATAAAAAATTAGGTCAATTTAAACATAATAGGTGCGTTTTAAGCAATTTATGCCTGACTGTTATTTCGTCTTTCTATAATATGATTCATAAAGTTTACCCTCGTTTCTAGCGCATTCACTGTACTTCTACGAGGTACACCGTTCAATGGTGTAATACCTGTCCCTCTATCGGTAGATCTCCAGGATCCTCCTCGAGCTAACTCGCCATTAATATAACTGTCTGTTGTGTTAGTAGGGGTGTACAAATTCCGAGAAGTATTGCCCTTTCTTAAGAAATTGTGTAACAATATACATGTCATTGTAATTTTAGCAGCTTTAACTTCGTCAAGCGGAATACTGGTTTTAAAAATCCTAAACTTGCTAGACATTATTCGAAAGGCATTCTCTACGACAACACGAGAGCGAGACAGTTCTTGATTGAATATTCTTTCTGGTGTACCTACGGCATGATGTCCAGGAAATGGCTTCATAATACATGTACTCAGCGCAAATGCCGAATCTGCTAAAAACACATAGGGCAAGTTATATTTTGAAGACTGTGCTGAACGTACGAAACGCAAAAAGACCGAAGACGTTCAGAAGAATTTGACACCTGCAGAATTAGCTTTTGCTGCACAAATGGAATACCGTGCCACTGGAGAAGTACAGAAATCTAAATTAATAAAAGATATTTCCATGGGTACAATATCAAAACCAGTGACTGAATCACATGCAAGCTCCCATGCAAAACCCCAGAAAAAGCTTTATCTCTAGTAATCGAAAGCCAGCTAACGAAACATCAATACAATTTACTGCGTAAGTCTGCATTAGAATTTAATTGCAACCTTTATCCACCTTCGAAGTCTATAACAGAAGGAAAAAAGATATGTTACCCCGAAGGTATTGTGTGTACGGAAATACTAGCTGAAGTACCTCTTCAAAATATTTTAAATAACACTGCTGACAGACTGATGATTTATCTTAAAGAAGTAATTTCACATTTAAGTCCCAGCCAGAGCCAAAACCTTTGTCTTATTTCAAAGTGGGGATGTGATGGATCAGGGAGTCATTCCCAATATAAACAAAAATTTCAAGACAAAGACTCTTCGGACGAAAACATGGTGGTTACATCAATAGTGCCGATACGTGTAATAACCACCAATAACGTACTTGTCTGGCAAAATCCTCGCCCTTCCTCACCACGATACTGCCGGCCTTTGAGGCTTCAGATGGCTCAAGAAACAGCTGAGCTGTCAAGACAAGAAGCTGCACATGTAAGATCGGAAATAGCAAACCTTTTGCCAACCGTAAATGAGGAATGGTGCATGAAACACGAATTAAAATTGACAATGTTAGACGGCAAAATGATAAATGCACTAACAGATACTAGTTCAGCGATGCGTTGCTACCTTTGTGGCGCAACATCAAAAGAGTTTAATAAATTGAATGTTTGTTTAAAAAAAACCAGTTAATATTAAAAATTTAGAATACGGCATTTCGTCTCTTCATGCCTGGATAAGATTTGCTGAATTCATATTGCATTTAGCATATAAATTAAAACTTGGAAAGTGGCAAGCAAGAGGTTCAAGGGAAAAAGATATTGTTGCTGCTGAAAAACACCGTATACAGAACGAATTTCAAGAAAAACTTGGGCTACATGTGGACAAACCAAGACAAGGGGGAGGAACGTCAACCGACGGAAATACAGCTCGTATAATATTCCAACACTCGGAAGAAACATCTAAGATAACTGGCATCAGTTTAAACATAATAAATAGACTACATACCATTTTAAAACTTTTATCGTGTGGTTATAAAATAAATTCAGAAAAATTTAAGAGATTTTGCCTGCAAACAGCGTCAACATTAAATATGAACTATCCGTAGTTTAACATGCCTACTACTATTCATAAAATATTAATCCACGGTCATCAAATTATTGAAAATATGGGCATAGCCATTGGACTTCTCAGTGAAGACGCGCAAGAAAGTCGCAACAAAGATATTAGGACATACCAAGAACATTTTTCAAGAAAATTTTCTAGAAAAATGGCCATGGAAGATGCCTACCATAGACTCATGGTCTCTTCGGACCCCTATATAACAGGTTTAAGAGTATTAATACCCAAAAAAAATGTCGTCTTTCTCTTCCTTAGATTTAAGTTTACTTGATGAAAACTTTTCTTAACTTTTAATTGTACTAATATTATATATATTTTATGTTAATAGATTTTTTATTTTACACCATACAGAAATAACCATTCTTAAACATATTGCCTTCTCAATTATACTGAATAAAAAATTGTCGCGTAAAATTTTCTCAAAATTAGGTTTATGCCAACTTTTATCGATTTTGCGCCTGTGTGCGCTGGTTTGTTTTGTCAACTTCTAGCAAAACAACTCAGGGATTTCCCTAAAGAGGAAAGAGATGAGTTAATGTACGAAATCCATGGTTTGATCATAAGCAAACGTCGTCGCAGCAGCGGCCGAGTGCTGCAGCCCGTTATTTCGTCTCCTATTTACAGTCGCAGTTCATCAGCACACGGTTCCTATTACTCGAATGATTCGCTGCCACGAAACATATCTCCGAGCTCACACATTATTCAACAGCCTTCCTTGTACTCTGATACATCTCCGCAAATAATAATCAATCGTCCTTCATCATCACGCAGTTCCCACACTAGACCAACAACGCAAGAAATATCACATCAGACACTAGCGGTCGATCAACAGTCTAGTCAATACTATTATCAACAGCAAACAACAAATCGCCCTTCATCATTACAAAGCTTCCATCAAGAAATATTGCATGAGAGTCAATATGTACCCAGCAAGGTTCATGTAATATCTCAAGAAATAGTTCAACCGGGATCAACTAATATCTTGCTCGAAGCATTTGAAAACGCGTGCACGGAACAAGAATGAAGAAAAGATATACCTACCTACTGTTGAATTTTACTTACTTGCGAATTTTATGGTAATAAATAAGTACCTTGTTATTTTTACAATAAAGAGTAATTGTAATGAAATTAAAATAGTTTTATTTACCTTTAGGAAATCCTTCAAAACTATATTGAGAGCTGAACATACTTCTTGAACAATTTTAGATATAACTTGACTTGATATTTTAAAAGTATGGTGCAAGCTCTTGTAACAGTCACCAGTAGCTAAATATCTTAATGTCACAGCCAGTCGTATTTTCACAGGAATCGCATCCCTCCAATTTGTATGTTGTTTGGCAACGATTGGAGATATTTTTTGTAGCAGGTATTCAATATCGCTAAATGACATCCGAACAAAATTATCAAACTCTCCTGATGGCTCTGCGAGAAGTTCTGCTAGTTGTTTATCCATGCTACTCACATGTAAACCACAAAGGTAATTATAGTCATCATACATTTTCAACAAAATTAGTAGGTACCTACCTATTTCATATTATTTTATATTTATGTTTTATATTATTAATAAAATAAATTACCTTGTTCTGTTTCGATGTATAGATAACATCCACTATCTTCTTTGTTGCCATTTCTTTTTTATCACCCTTTTCTTGTACATATTTACAAAGTAATTATAAGCTGAGAATAAATATACAGCTGCAGCTGTTAGCGACTCAACATCCATTTTGAATCCGTCCGCACATTGGCCCGAACCAAACCATACTGAACGACCTGGAACGACCTTCCAATGTGTGAATGAACTCACTAGCGCGTTGGCAAGCGCACCGCCAGCGCGTTGGCGATGCGCTGGCCTATGTGTAGAGGCGGCATTATGTAAAGAGCATTGGCTTAAAAGTTCTGGCAACTGTGTGTGACCAGAGCGCCGTTAATATCGGTGCCATTGATAGGCTTGTGCAAGATACAAAAGAAATTTATTTTAAAGAAGAATGGTGCCATGATTTATTTACGAGTATAGTGGATAAATCCAAAATTATTCCAATTTATGATGTGCCTCATCTAATCAAAGGAATCAGAAATAATTTAATCACAAAAGATTTAAAATACGTTGATTTTAATTATGACAACAAGGACAAAATTGTGAAATGGGAGTACTTTCCAGCAGCAATATGAAGCTGATAAAACTCAAGGTGAATTAAAATATTTGCTCAAACTAACTGAGGAATATGTGAACTCCCAAAAAAATTATAATATGATAGTTAAAACCGCAACGCAACTATTCAGACAACAAATCATTTGACAACCATAGGAGTGCTGAATCCAGCGTATCGTCAGATAGTATGCATTTTTAAAGTTTAAGACAACCTTATCGATAGCTTAAATTATAGCACAATAATTTGGTGTTGTAAATGGTAAGAGGTTCAAGCTGGGGTGAAAAGAAATTCATCCCACCATAAGTTTTGACAAGATAACATAAAATGTCTTAAAAATGTCAATTTTAGATAAACAAAAACTTGGTTCCACAATAATTTTAACAGAAACTGGACCCGCTTATTAAAAAAATACCAAAACCATTGAAGGAATGCAATCCATTTGGAGTATTTTGCATGCAAAGTATGGTTTCGACACGGCAATGTGCAGAAATTTCGACCAAGACCCAATCGTTAACTTTTTTGGTACCGTAAAATCATACAACTATATACAACTATGGTCCAAATGCACTCTGTCGCTTACAGACACCTAAAATTACAACTAGTGTTACTTTCTGTAAGTTTTATGTTGTTCTAACTATAGGGTATAAGTTTTTATCGATATTGCAAAGATGGCGGTAGGTGTATCCGACCAGTGAGCAATACCATTATAAACTTGTTTGAACACGTTACTTTTCGCTGCAAACTTTAATTTGAAAAAAATAGTTATTGTATTTAATATTGTTCGTGCTTTTTCCTGTCGATTAGTAAGTTATTCATATACTAATGGAACTATTAGTTTTTCTCGTTAGTTGGCGCAATAGAACGTGCATAGTGCATCATCTTTTTCCGCGGGGTGCAAAGCGCGCGGGGGGAGGGGACCCTCATCGTTTGATAGGCGGGCTCATGGAGTTTTAGTCGCTATGAGTCACACCGGCCGGTTTCAATATGCAATCTCAATCCATTTTCAGCTATCTGCGATCGAGTTTTCGATCTAATTATTAAAAAAAGTGTTTCAATAACCAAACCACAGATAGGTTATGCAATCCGAAAACGCAAACTATCCGTCAGAGGGCACCAATCTGGATTCGAGTGTTTTCGGATCGCCCTCTGTTCGAAAAAGACAGTTGATGGGTTTCAATAACCAATCTGTTGACTTTGACAACTCTTTTTTTATCTATCTGTGATCCTAATTTGCAATCTCTGACATTTGGCGGATTGGGTCGCGATTTTACGGTTAAGTACTTTATTAAAATATCTTCTTACTGTTTTATACCAATTAATTTATCAAGTTATCAGTACTTATCAGTCTGAAAATATTATAAAATGTTTAGTGACAGTGAAAGTGACTTGGAAGTGCTAGATCAACTTTCAGATTGGGAAGATGAAGAAGACGAACTTCCTCCAGTGCGTCGAAAGAGCTACAACCGCATTAACCACATGCACTGCTTAAGCGAAGCTGAATTTACGTTTAGATTTAGAATCAACAAACCTGCAGTAGAGGTACTTTTATCAGAAACAATGCCCTATGTTAAAGTAACCTCAAAGCGGTAAGTAAACAAAGCAGTGTAAACATTACTTTGTACCTAGTCCTGGGTTACTAGTAATTAGCTGACAAGCTCATAGGTCTAGTTTCTAAATATTCATAACCAAAAGCTGTTGTTCTGTGGCTAATATCAACTCGCAACATTAGATACTTATTTTAGGTATAATTATGTTGGTATGATAGTCCTCTTAAAAATTGCATGCAAAGAATTTAATTTAATCAGTTTGGTATTCTTTACAGAAATCATGGAGTTTCACCCCTTCATCAGCTATTGTTGACTTTACGTTTTTATGCATTGGGTACAATGCTTATTGCCATAGCTGACTTTGTGGGAGTGTCAAAGTCAACAGCATGCCGAATAGTAAAAAACATGTCTGAAGCTATTGCAATGCTGTATGACAAATACATCTTTATGCACCAAAACAGTGTGGATAAGTTTTTTCAAATAGCGCATTTCCCAAGAGTTCTTGGTGCGATTGATGGTACACACATACGCATACAGTCTCCGAGTAAGTTAATATTAATAATGTTACAGCCTTATCATGATGTTAGTTAAGTCTGTAAAATTTGTAAAATGAATTTTTTTTTCAGCCCAAACAATAGGTGAAGAGTTTAGAAATCGAAAAGGCTACTTTTCTTTGAATGTTCAAGCTGTTTGTGATGCTGACTTGAGGCTGATGAATGTTGTAGCTCGTTGGCCTGGCTCCGCACATGATGCTACAATCTTTAACAACTCTGTTTTGAGAGGTAAGTAACAATAAATTTAATTAAGGGTTTATTAGCAAAGACATGGCAATGTCTATTAAACAAACATTTCTATTTTTAATCAGACTTCTTTTTACAGCTCAATATGACATTGGGACCTATGGCAATCGCTGGTTACTTGGTGACAGTGCCTATCCAAACAGGCCTTATTTATTGACACCAGTTTTAAATCCCCGCAACAGGTCAGAGCAGAAATATAATGATGCTCATATTGCAACTAGAAATGTAGTAGAACGGTAAGAAATATTCATTTAATTTTCAATGTATACAGGTATCTGTAATATAAATATTCTTCACTTACAAATTAACCAAGAATCGTTTGTTTTCAGTACATTTGGTGTTTGGAAGCGCCGTTTCCCAGTCATTTTTTTGACTCTGCGCCAACGTCCGAGTGCCATCACTGCGACGCGAGCGAGGACTCAGGTCCGCACACGCTCACCGAGTGTCCGGCGTGGGAGACGCCGAGGCGGGAGCTTGTGGCGGCCCTGGGAGTGAGGATTCTCACGCTCTCCACCTTGCTCGCGGCGATGGTTCGCTGCGCGGATGCGTGGGCGGCCGGCGCCTCCTTTGGCGAGCAAGTAATGCTCGTGAAGGAGGAGGCGGGGCGGGAGCGGCAGCGGGAGCGACGAAGGATCGCAAGACAAGCTGCCCGCGTACGAAGGCAACTCGGGCGTCGGAGGTCGATGAACGACCTCCGCCCCCCATGAGCGCCGGCCTGGGGGTGACAGGTGAAGCCGCCTATCACCCTGGCAGAAGCAGGCCGCGGCGGTGGCGCGAGTGGCGCGCCTCCCCGTTTCCGGGGACGAGTTGGGGACTCTGTAGTCCCCACACCCGAGAAGAGGGCCATATCGTGAGAGATGGCCCTGGGTCGGCCGGGGTGCGAGGGATATGCCTGTCAACCTCACCTTCGGCAACCAAAACGACCCACAGGCGGCGTGCGTTTTAGTCGGTTCGAGTCCGACATAACCTCCTCCACCGGCTCCGGTGGGGAGGTATCCGTGGGGATTTTGCGCACGTGAAAAAAAAAAAACCTGTAAGATTTAATGAATGTTACTACCATCATGAATTTTAAAGTTGCTTCATGCTCACATACTAACATTAACAATTAGCGAGAAACTACTTCATCACATTTAGCTCTAAACAAGTAATATTTCGGGTGACAAGTGCAATGCAGATCCACACACAGTTTTGAAGTGTGGCTGGCCTCAGTTATGTTACTGGTAATAAAGTCAAATGATAGAGTTCCAGTTTTTGAGAGTATATTTTGAGTTTTTGTAAAAATTTAAACTATAAAAGAATTATGTTATATTACCACTGGCTCTGGGAGTGAAGAACATTTTATTTTGCTTCACTGTAGAAAATTCCCCTGAGTTCTCAGCATTATCCAATTCTATTTCCTGTAATATTTCAATTCCAGGAGACAATGAGGTGGGCTCTAGAGTTAAAACTTGTTGATCTAGTTCAACATTACTCCCAATACCACCACCGCTACCACCACCAACTTTAGCACAAACCAAGTCAATCACTTCAGCATCACCACCATAACTAACCGGTAAACCGTCTACTGTATTGCCCAACAGAGCAGCAACCCTGTCTAACACATCATCTGGAGGTATATAATCTGGTCCACCACCACCAGTCTAAAAATAGAATAGGTACTAAAATTAGTCACAGGCAGAAACATTAAATATACTTAATAATAATAATGCATGAAGCAAAGATAATTAACCCAAAAATAATCCATGGAAGGTAAGATCTTAAAATGTTTGTGATTACTTTCTGTGTGCTGGGTATTACTGATGAGATCTTGCAAACCAATGTGAGTTCACTCAGGTTGATAAGATAATGACGATAAAGTACATTAAACGAATATGTTGTTCATGCGAATTAATGTATTGCGTTTGCGGGAATTCTTTTTAAGATTTTCCCACTTCAAACGCAATTGCTGCGCCGTGCGATGGCAAGATGTCACCACGGCATTAAACTGATTGGCTATGCGTTGCCACTCTTCATTCTTCAGTTTATTTGTGGTGGCATTTGTAGCCTTATTATTAATGATTTTACTTCCTTCAACAAAGTTAAGTAGAATCTTACTCTCTTCTTTTGTGAGGGGCTTAGTTGAAATCTAAAAAACACAGTAACATTAGGAATAGGCGCGAAACGAAGCGTCTACACTCAGCGGGAGGTCAGCTTGCAAGTTTTTAACAAAAAAAAAACAATGATAAGGTTAAATTTTACACATTACGTATAACATTATGACACTTACCGGTCCACTTTCCATTTAATATCAAAGACAAAATCTGTATCGATCCAATTAAGAAAACAAACGAACGAACGAGCTCCGACTCCCGCGCTTATTTTGTTTGGGTTTTGACGGATTGGATTCAATTTGACTTGACACTTGAAGACGTTCCGTTTCATAAGACGAGAGACGAGATGAACAAAAGATTTTTCTTATTATTTAAATACTTTAAACACTAAAACTGTATTGAAATCTGGCGTTTGACGTATTATTGCGAATCTTTTTTTATCATTAAAAAAATTAACCTTGCAATGTTAGAAAAATATCTAAAAATTGCATTCACGTTGAATGCATCACAATAAAAGCTGCTTAGAATGAAACGCACGGGAGGGAAGGGATCGATCTTCGATCGATAGTCGAATTCAATCGGCCGCGGCGTTTGAAAGTCAATGTTATTGGGACGCAGGTTGGAGATCGATCGGGAGATGGAATTCTATCGCAGATTGCCGCGATCTCCAGATAGAAGGTTGCATATTGGGATCGGCCGTACGACGGGAAGCGTCGCGCATTTTACGAGAACGCTCGTTCATACATCGTTATTAGGCGACTATATTGTTCCGAATATGGACTACGTCGAATTAGTGAAGCTCCGAGTACTAATTTGATTAAAATATGGGTAAAGCGTTTCGGAGAAACCGGATCAACGTTTAAACCAGAAGCAAAGGGTCGTCCAAGAACATCTAGGACCGAAGCCAATATTGAAAGAGTAATGCAGTCGGTACAAGAAAATCCACGAATGTCTACTCGCAAGAGATCGTCCGTCTTACAAGTATCGCGACGAAGTTTGCAACGAATTTTAGACTGCATCCATACAAGCTGCAATTAACACAAGAATTGAACGAATCGGACTACATAGCAAGGCTTGCATTTGCTAATGAAATGCTTAATCGATTTTCCAATTTTGACAACATCCTTTTCTCTGATGAGGCACATTTTCACATCAATGGTTTCGTAAACCGTCAAAATTGTCGTTACTGGCACAGTGAGAATCCTAAACTCAAACATCAGAAACCACTGCACAGTCCTAAAGTGACAGTATGGACCGCAATCTGTGGCAGAGGAATTATTGGTCCTTTTTTCTTTGAAAATGCGCGGGGGCAAAACGTCACTGTAAATACAGAACGCTATGTTGCTATGTTGGAGGATTTTTTGACTCCAGAACTTGAAAATTCAAGAACTTGGTTTCAGCAAGACGGAGATACCTGTAACACTTCAAATGACTCCATCGCGGTTGTGAAACAGATGTTCTCTGGCAGACTGATTTCGAAAAGAGGTGACATCCCATGGCCCCCACGTAGTCCAGACTTGACGCCTCCTGACTTTTTTTTGTGGGGATACCTCAAACACAAAGTCTATAGCAATAATCCGAAGAATATCGATCAGCTCAAAGAAAATATCCGTGGTGAAATGGCGACAATCCCACCAACATTATTGAAGAAAGTTATCAATAATTTCCGTTTGCGGTTAGAGGAGTGCCGTCGAAGAGAAGGTCATCACTTGGATGATGTAATTTATAAAAAATAAACTTCATTTATTATAATACAATGCCTCATTTTTATTTTAACTATACCTTTTGTATTTATTTTTTAATATTTTTTTAAAATTTGCTCGTTCTATTGCGCCACCCTGTAGTTAAGGATATTAAATTTAGTGAAAAAATTTGAAATTTCGTACTATGATTTCAACTATAGGCCAAATAAATTTTTGGACCATATTTGTAAAACTACCTACTAGATTCATTGCAGAACGAGCTGCGATGTCTAGAAGAAAGCCAGGTGCTAGGTCTTATAAATTTTATAGTGAACGGCAGTTGCAACTTTGTATTTCTTAGGCCCCTCGCCCATGGCGACTTTTTTTAGCGATGCTGTCGCGCGTCTAGCAACTGCGCGACAGCATCGCTACTAACTCGTGTTAGTCGCATATGCAACGCGCTACAATAGCGATTCCAACGTGCTACTGAATCGCGACTGTATCGATGCAAACGCGCGACCGTGTCGGATGACATCGGGGGAAGAACGGAGGGAGGGTAGCGCGTGAGTGGAGCATCAGTGCAACACAGACAGGTCGAGAGTGCAAGCTTTTCTTCGTCACATGCGCAATATGGAGTCGTTCGACACTGAAACATTTATTATGGCAATTCAGAATCGTCCTGTATTATGGGACTCGCGTCTTCCTGAGTATTCGAATTAAATTGCAAAAAGAAATGCATGGGAAGAGATAAATGAAATATTTGATTCAGGAATTGGAGAAAAAACAAATACAGAAAAGAATGCTTGTGGTAAGTTATTTAATAGGTATAATTAAATGAAAATATTTATATTAAAATAGTTATTTAAGTATAAATGTAGATGAGTAGTGAGAATGATAATATGTTCTAGAATGAGCGAATCAGGTTACGTTTACAGCTCTTTCTAATGACTTATAACCCTTTCGGTCTGTACACTCACTTTCGTGAGTATGACTTTGTGAATTTTTATAATTTTTTCCAACAGCTGTAAGACGACCGGCCCAAGCTCGCACGATCGTGCGCCTTGTTACATGTAGCTATACAAATATTGACGGGTCGTTCGATTAATTTTTTCGCGCGCATTCCAACAGTCATTGCGCCGCGCGTCTGTCGTGTCGCAACGTGTTTTCTGCTTGTTGAAGAAATTGACAAAAGTAAGTTTTTTTAAATACATTTTTGTACAAAACTTTTAAATGAGAGTTAGTATTTGTTATGATTGATAAATAAACACGAAAATAAAACGATTTCATACAATTACGAGTGATAAGATATTACCCTCACGATTGTGAGACAATGGACTGAACCTTAATATTTTCGATTGTTTTCATACAAACTAATATGGTTTTATTTTAATTATTTACAGCCAAATCTAGAAATTTTCAACAATTATGAGTTCAAGAAACATTGCAGATGATGATGATGCCCTTTTGGAAGCCTTGAATAACTCAGACTGCGGTGATATCTCAGATGACGATGAGAATTGGCTTCCGCCAAGTGAAGAGCCCCAGGATGATAGCGAAGACGAGAATCATTCAGAGGATCCAAGGGCACCAGTGGTAGCAACTCCTGTACGTAGGAACGTGTGGTCTAGGAGGATGTTCAGATCAAAACCCATGCCATCAGCGTCTCCAGATGAACCCGAGGAAGTATGATATTTTTGTTTATTTTTAATTTGTTTTGGAGGGATATGGTAGGGTAGTTTATGAGCATATTATTTTTGTTTTAGGTACTTACACCTTCAGAATATTTTGAAAAATATTTTACTGAAGAGATATTTGAAAATTTTGCACTGTATACCAATATGTACTATCAAAACACTAATAACCAGGTATTGAAGATGCCGATATCTGCACCTGAAGTAAAAACTTTTTTGGTGTAAATGGTATCTTATGTTGTGTGAAGTATCCAAGAATCAAAATGGCATGGCTTCAACGTTTTAAGTTAAATTTCATCACGGATTCAATGCCTAGAGAGCGGTTTTTTATGTTAAGAACAAACTTACACATAGTCGACAAGGCCTCAATAACTACTCAAGAAATGTCTCAAAATCGTCTGTGGTTGGTTCAACCGTTAATTGATGCTGTTCGAAATAGGTGTCTCCAGTTACCTAGACAGCCGGGTACGTATTCCATTGACGAACAGATGGTGCCTTTCCTAGGAAGATGTCCCGCCAAGCAGTACGTGCCTGGGAAGCCAAGACCTGTCGGCCTAAAAAATTTTGATATTACGACGTCTAAAGGTCTGGTTTTAGACTTTGAACTGTATCAAGGTGATACTACACCCTTCCATGACAAGTCTATCGGTCTTGGGCCGGCAGTACCTAGTATTGAGGTTGATAACTACTATTCCAAAAGGTAGCTTCATCTTCTTTGATCGATACTTCACGACAATTCCATTGTTGGAAAGAATTACCATTCTTTCCAACAATGGAATTGTCGTGAAGTTCTTCCTGTTCGGCATGGAAGGCACAGGTACTTTGATTGCGAAAAGGTTCAAGGGGTATACGTTTCCTAAAGATGCACAAATGCACCGAGGTGAACATCATGAAGTTGTTAATTCTACCAAAGATATTTGTGTTGTGAAGTGGAAAGACTCAAAGGCTGTCCTGATGGCTTCTACATGTGCTGGGGCTCAACCTGTGCAAAATGTTCAACGCTGGGATAAGGTCACTAAGTCTTATATTACGGTACCATGTCCAAATACAGTGAAAACTTACAATGAAAACATGGGAGGAGTGGACGTCTGCGACCAAATGATGGAGGTGTATAGGTCGTGGCACAAAACTCGCAAATGGCCAATAAAAGTGTTTATGCATCTATTTGATTTAGCGATAGTAAATTCATGGTATGAGTACAGGGAAAGCTCAAAGAAAGCTAATCAAAAACCTATGGATTTTCTCAATTTTAAATTGTCTGTGTCAGATTTTTTACTTGGAGCTCCCAGAAGAAAAAGGACTCGGGATGCTATGGAAGATATAGCAGAAATACCTTCAACATCTCAATACAAAGTAGCAACACTACCCACTATAGATAAGAGGCTGGATGGTTATAACCACTGGCCAATATGTGATTCACTAAAAGCACCTCGATGCTGCCGGTTGAAAGGTTGCAAAAGTCGGTCTAAGGTTAGACGTACTAAATGCAATGTTTATCTTTGCAATACCAAAGACAACCACTGTTTTTATGTTTTCCATAATGAAAAATAGTTCCTATTCTTAATATTACTTTATTGATTACTATAGAAATTACAATAATGAGGTTTTCGATGGGCGATTACAAAGTGATTGTCAATTTTTGATCTCAATGTTAATTTAATAGCTTTTAATATTAAAACTTATAATAATGTTGCTTCATAAATAATATTTAAAAGACTGATTTATTGTGATAATTAGATTATGTTAATTAATAAAGACAATTTTCTTTGTAAAAATGGTATTCTTTTCCTATTAAACCCGACCCGCACAAATGTGAGTGTACCACCGTATGGCCCAGCATGATACAATCGTGAGTATCCTGAAAAACCATTTTCCTGAAGTCCTACATTTTTTTTAATGGCAGATCTGTTTTTATCGTCCCCAAAAACCCCCAAACCCACTTTAAAATTTAGAAAAATACTTATATTTTGAACGCCGGTCTGTAAGGCCAAAATAAGATGATACGGATGATGACAGTTCATAGCAAATCAGACGATAAAATTTTTGATCAATCTTACACGAACTATCGTTTCACAACACTGGTTATCTTTGTTTTTCACAACAAAAATAAAGATATTAAAATAAACCGCAAGTACCTTGACGTAAGTACTTACCCACCTATAAACAATTCGTGAGGGCTAAAAATTGTTCCATACCTACCTACTTATTATAAAGCAACCATTTATTTATAATATCGTGCTATTATTTTTGTGGCTATTATTTAACTTGTATTATAATTGTGCCTACCTTATTAATAAGACAAGTGTAAAGTCAAGTAATCAAATCTATTTCAGTTTTCTAAATGCCTACCTACTTACCGTAATAAAAATGCTGAAAACAAAATAGGTAGGTACTTTTCTTGCCTCTTAATTTCGATTTGGCTTATCTTGGCTTTTATGGAAATTACTGGTTTCTGACTTCTAAATACAAATCAAGATCAAAGCAGTGCAACTTCTGTACGCAATACTATTAGGTATTCTGTGATATTGACAAAAAAACTAGGGAGGGGGGGAGGGGTTATCGATTATATCATATACGTATATTCTAGACTATGATTTTCATAAAACAAATAGTTATACTTCAACTTAATAATTGTATTGTTTATAATATGCTAATTGCTCTTTATGCAATACTGACGACAATATAACAAATATAATTGTAGAGATCTAGGTTACTATGACATATAATTACAATATAATTTTATCGACCGTCCGCATCATCCTATTTTGGACAAGGTATAGGTTACATTATTTCAAATTTTAGAATCTTGCCACGGTACAGAACCTTCACCGGTGAAATAGTCAGTATATATGTTTCGGATTGCAGTACCACTTAGTTCTGATCTTTGTCTTCCAATTAAATGTAAATTATCACTAGCAGGTGGATCTTGGAATCCGACTATACTCAAAGTGTGATCAAAGTTATACCCATCTCGCTTACGTATAAAATTGTGCAATACGCAACATGCTTTAACTATATTCGCAGCAAAATCAACATTAACGTTTATGGACCGGTTGAAAATTTTGAATTTGTTACTCAATATACCAAACGTACATTCGATATAACGTCTTGCGCGTGTCAAGCGGTAATTGTATATTCTCTTATTTCGTGGTAAATGTTTACCAGCGTATGGTCTTTGCAAGTGTTGTGATAAAGCAAATCCTTCATCGCCAATAAATGAAAATGGTATAGGTATTCCATTATTAGATATAGGTCTTGGTTGAGGTATATTATAATTTCCTTGTCGTAACTTTTTTATCCATTCGCTACTGTCATGTATTGTTGAATCTGAGCTCTTTCCATAGCATCCGACATCTATACCTATGAAATTGTAATTAGCGTCACATATTGCTAGCAACACGATGGAAAAAAAATGTTTATAATTGTAATATTCTGAGCCCATATGACATGGTTTTATAATTCTTATATGTTTTCCATCTATTGCTCCAATTAAGTTAGGAAAATTAGCATGTTTCATAAATCCTGCAGCGGTTTCTAAATGTGATTCTTTTGTTGGCTCTGGCATCGAAATGTCTTTTAATTTCTTCCATATTACTTCCACAGTTTCTTTCACAATCGTACGTGCAGTAGTATGTCCACATTTAAAATCCAAATGAAGATCTGTGAAATTATATCCAGTTGCTAAGTACCTGTAAAAAAAGGAAAAAAGAAAATAAATTAATAAAAAATACATTCCTACCAACATATCAATCACGCATGCAATTCTTATCAGGGTAGGCAATTTGATGCTGATTTTCATTCCGACTCTCCTCCTCATTCGAGCTAGATACAGAATGCCAAGGTCGTAAGGCTCTAGCTCCACTTGCAATAATTTTTCAATTACCTACATAAAAGTAATAAACTTGTACATCTTTTTTCAGCTATTGAACTCCAGAAAAAATGGAACAGTTTAAAAGATTCCTTCAACAGAGAACGGGTAAAGGAAAAAAACTGTCCCAGTGGGTCCGGGGCTAAACCAAGAAAACAATATGTTTACTATGAAACTATTGTCGTTTTTACAACCTTTGACCGAAATCAGACCGCCAAGTCGACCTACAATTACCGAGGAAAATGACTCCGAAGGCTGTTTGGAATCTTTTGTTATTCCAAAATCAAAGAAGCCTAAAACAAGTAATGGCGTTGATGATGCACAAAACAAATTATACGAAGTTCTAACTAAGAAATTGAACACAGTCATGCCCACCATTCAACATCCAGATCAACATTTTTTACTCTCGCTTTTTCCACATTTTAATACCATAAAGGAATATAAACTCGATGCGAAAACTGAAATTATAAATTTGCTTCGCAAATATAACAATATGACACAAATGTTTGCATACACCAGTCACTATGGATATCAGTCTGGATACCAAAGCTACCACACAACTCCTGCTCGTACAAGCACTGAAAGTAGCGTGTCGCAGCTAATGAATAGCTACCACTCGTCGCCAACGCCTGCAGGTGCCAACGTAAATACTGCAAGTAGTTTATTGCAAAGAAATGATAATGAATATAATTACAATAATGATGATTGTACACAAGATTCTATTATCACAAACCTATATTCGCCGTAAAGTAAAAAGTAAGAAATTAAAATATGTTTATGATTAATATTGAATTAAAAGATATTTAACATAAAATTTGGTATTTCTTACCTTAAAGTCATTGTTAGTCGTTCTTCAGCTGATATACACTGTCTCATCACTGTGTTTTTGGGTGTTAACTCTGGTTTTACAATGGAAAGCAATTCACAAAACGTCGAATACGACATTCTATAACAACTTCTAAATTTGAGATCATAGGTTTTTAGTATTTTAAACGTTGTTACATGATGTCCACATAGTAATCTCTCTTTATTAAATGGATGCATCCAATATTGACGCTGCTTTCGTTGCCTACGCTTCGACTGCTTACGTAAAAGCAGCACCAAAGACAACGTGACTAATGTTGTCTCAACGGAGTCCATCTTGTAACTGTAGTGATCGTAAATATTTTGAGCCGTTACTTGAATCGCGTTTACATCGCAACAGAAGCGTGACAGTATCGCGTTTGCATCGCGACTGTATCTGTGTCCGTGAGCGAGGGCACACAGCTAGCGACCGCTTCGCGACTGTATCGATACGGATGCACGACAGCATCGCTACAGCATCGCTTCAAAAAGTCGCCGTGGGCGAGGGGCCTTATATAGAGAATAAAGTTATGGCTCAAAGAGAAGCTTCTGCAAAGTACAAAATACCGAGGAGTTCGATAATTCTAAAACTTAAAGCAATCAAACTTAACAATGTGAGAAACCCTGGACGACAATGCGTTTTTACTGATGATGAGGAAATTTCATTTGTGGAACATGCAATACAAATGTACAAATTTGGGTTTCCCATTACAGTGTTCGATGTACGTTGTATAGTTAAGGTATATTTGGAGAAAAAACGTCGAACAGTGCCCCAATTCAGCAATAATTTACCTGGTCGAACATGGGTACAATATTTTTTTAAGAGGCATAAAAACGAACTTTCACAGAGATTGTGCAGCAATATTAAAAGAGTTCGTGCTGCGGTCAATGAGGAGACCATCTAAGAATGGAAACAAGAGAGGGAGTTTCACCACATTTAATTTATAATTACGATGAAACATCTTATTGACGATCCCGGGAAAATGAAAGTGCTTACAAGGCGGGGGACTAAGTATTCAGAGGCAATAAAAAACTCCACGAAAGCGGCATTTAGTTTGATGGTATTCGGAAATGCGGCTGGCCAGATTCTTCTGCCTTACGTGAATTATAAGGCCGATAATATGTGGGATACTTGGTCAGAGGGTGGGCCACCTAATACGCATTACAACCGCTCTAGTTCGGGATGGTTCGATATGCACAGATTTGAAGACTGGTTTTTTAGCACACTGAAAGAAAGAAAGAAAGAAAGAAAATATTTTATTCAGGCCCCACACAGCGGGCACCCCACCATGTTTGATGTTTGTAGTAACAGGTAGGCATTACTACAGTTAACAGGTACATCAAATCAAAAAAAAAACAAAAATACAAAAAAATTAAAAAAAACAGTACATTAAAATTAAACTACGGGTGCAACACTCCACACTATGCGAGCCCAAAGTCGTAATTGGGGACAATTTATGTTCCCACATAAGTACAAAGGTCATAGAGGCGTGCGAACAATATAACATTGCGTTTGTTGCTTTGCCGCCAAATAGCACTCACCTTACACAACCTCTCGACGTTGCATATTTTAGACCTTTTAAGTTACACTGGAGACGAGTTTTAGATGAGTGGAAGAGCACGAGGGATGGTCAAGTTTTGCCAACTATTCCGAAAAATACCTTCCCTTCTTTGCTGAAGCGTTTGTGGGACAGTGTGATGCCTAGAAGTGAGGTCAATCTGAAAGCTGGATTTATGAAGACAGGCATTTAACCAACAAACGAGACCCCGGTGTTACAACATTTGCCAACCAACAGAGAAGTAGAGCATGTTGATTCGAGCCTTATATCAGAGTCATTTGTAGAGTTTCTAGAAAATAAAAGAAATACAGTGGTCGGTCGTGCCGGAACAGGTAGGAAAAGGAAGTTGAATGTACCTGCTAGAAAAAATATCACGTCTGAAGAAATACAAGCCATATCAGCAACACCTACAACATCTCAACTGAAGCCATCTAAAAAGAAAGCTAGAGTAATGATAGCGATACCGATGATTCTTTAAATGAAAATGTCGTAGAATTGGCAAACGATTCTGATTCTGATCGTACTTTCGTTGAAGAATTTGAAGACCAGGATCCAGTAGAATTTGTAAACAAAGAAAATCCATCTTCAAATAACGGAGCTATCTCCCCAAGCTGCAAATCGATCCCAGAAGAAAATGATTTTGTCGTTGTCGAATACGAAGGTGATTTATGGCCAGGCCAAATTCAAACCAAAGAAGTTAATGGGGCTCATGTAAAGTGCTTGACACGTTGCGGGCTTTCTTGGAAGTGGCCTGAAAAGGATGATATTATTTTTTACCCATCCCATAAAATTAAAACACCAAACGAGCTCTTTTTTTTTATTTTTTTTTTTTATTTTCCTATTTTTGTGTAAACTTTACCTACTAAATGTTGAACTGTAGGTATTAATATTTCTTTTTTTAATAGTTTGATGAGTAAAACCTCCGTATGAGTAATAGGGTTCTGAGAGTATAACTAGCAATAAAAGTTTATTTTTTTAATTTTTATTGGATTTTATTGTATTTTTCGGGCCTATTATGGGTTAGAAACGTTATACGTTATCAAAGATGCTTCCAACTATAGTGTGAATTTAGGGTTATAGGAACGTTTTAAATGGTATTTTGCTACATGACTATAGTTGAAAACATTGCAGCCAACAATGGTCCAAAGTTAAAAATAAAAAAGGGGGTAATGTCAATACTTATTCAATGTTAATAAATGTATGTTATTCAGTGCTATATTTATTAATAATAAAACCTTCTACATTATTTTATATAATACCCGTTTATTATAAAATCAACAATATTAGGACCATAGCGGAATTTGGACTATTGTCCAAATAATGTATATCTAGTTTAAGAATGTTCGAGTCATTGTACTAATGTAACTGTCAAGTGGCTCGATAGATGGCGTTAAGATCGAATTAGCTCGCGCTATGGTTTCGTTACACGGCCACCTATAAATAGATGTAAATATTGATAGATGCGTGGCTCGATAGATGGCGTTAAGATCGAATTAGCTCGCGCTATGATTTCGTTACACGGCCACCTATAAATAGATGTAAAAATAAATTGTTTTTGTGAATCGTCAATGGACAATAATTACACCAAGTACCTACGAGTAAAAGTGTATTATTTCTTCGTCGTCCCGAACGTTCAACCATATTTGTGTGATTTTACGGTAATGTCAGAAGGTTGGGAGCTCGCAACATGTCATCAAATACTGTTGGATTCGAAGGAGCTTTTAAATTACTTTTACGGGAACAATTTCACTTCTTCTCATTCATTGAATACCAATTGTGAACCAGATATTACTACGTATTTACAAACTGACCATTTTTTATGAAAGATAACGTCGAGACTGACACTATCAACGTGACTTATGAAAATGAGAAAAATGATTATACGAGTATAATAACAATAAAAAGAACTATTAAGGACTAGCTATGACATAACAGGTGTTTGGTTTAAAACGTATGTTTACAGTTGGGTCTTGAAAAATGCACAAAAATTGTAATAAGACACAGTCTTTATTTAATAAGGTGATAACTATTTGTTTTATTGATACGGAACGTGTTATTTTGAAAGTAAGAAAATTTTGAAGACTTCGGTGATACAGAAAAAAATCTATTGGTAGGTAAAAAACTGATCCTTTTACACAGTGTGATATGGGACATTTTTGTTGCTCAGTGTCATAGCAATTATACTCCAGGGACTAACGTTACTATAGATGAACAATTGCTGGGCTTTCGAGGCCGATGTAAATTTCGTATGTATATTCCCAATAAACCAGCAAAATACGGGATCAAAATTGAAATGATGTGCGACAGTGGATCATATTATATGATAGATGCTATACCATATTTAGAAAAATGTACTGACACTTGTGGATTGCCCTTAGGTGAATATTTCGTCAAAAAACTGACCCGTAGTATTCACGGAACGAACAGGAACGTTACCACGGATAACTGGTTCACTTCTATTCCTTTGGTGAAGAGTTTAGAACGAGAGCCCTATAACTTAACTCTAGTAGGGGAGAGGGGGGCTAGAATTAACAGGGGTAAGTATTAACAAGTCTATAACTACTAAATTAAACGACGGTAAGACGTTCAAGGTTATAAGTTCCGGCGACGTCGGCGAACGAGTCGCGACAGGTCAGTTGCCCGCCGGCCGCCGCGTTGTGAAGTTATCGTACGTCGCACTATGTACGATTAGATCAATCTAGGTGAACAAAAATCAAAAATACAAATCATTGAAATTGTGTATTTGTTCCCTTGTATCTTAATTTTGGATAACACTAGTAACTCCTAATACAAAAGAAACGTGTGTGGGCGCCGCGACCCTTTCTATAACAAAAGGCAAAGATACCCTTTTAATAGCAGGTAGTCGGATACACGCTCAGTGCGACCGCTAACGTTAACGTGTTTGCATGTCTCATAGTGTTTTGTGTGATACCAAGTGCTTTTTAGTGACGGAGTCGTCTACTAGAGGTAATTATGCTTCTATTTAGTTAACATATGACACTCAGTTCCTTTTTTTATATCATAAGTTATGCCCTTAAAGATACCCTTTTAAATATGTTTTTGAATGAACAATTGAAAATGTAATTGGACTCGAAAGTATCGAGCAATATGCAGCAATATCATAGTAATAGTTTTAAAAGATTTCTTATTTATTCTATTTATTGGAACTACTTGTTACATTTTGCGATTTTTTGCGAAAATTAATTTTTTCGTGTTTTCTTATAGAGCGATATATTATAATATATCATATATATATTATATATATTCTCATATGCAGCGAAAATCTTTGTTTGAGTTTTGGCGTTCCATTTCGCCTAAGGGGCGAGTAACTCAAATGATTGACTTTGTGAAGTCAACATTCAGTGTTCCTGTGCTTAGTGAAGAATCAGAACGTCTTTTGCGTGCTTTAATGAAGAATGAAAGTGAAAAAAATCGTGAAAAATGGGAACGCAAGCATAGAAGGTTGGACTTGTTTCTACGTTCTTACGAAGAATGGCTAAATGAAGATTTAGTTTCAGACATGATTCCCGATCCTTTAGAACCCAGTTCCGCTCGTGGTAGGCCAGAAAAATGTTTTGAAAGTAGTTCCAAAAGAACCAAAAAGCGCAAGGTTCAGCATTTACTTACACGTTATAGCAAAGAACAATTATCATACGCTGCTCAATTAAGTGTTCGATCCAGTGGCAGCCGAGATGCCGCTAACTTAATGCAGGAAATAGCCACTGCTTCGCCAAGACGCGCTACTTCATATAAGCAAGCCCGAATACTTTATTCCACGTCCAGAAGAAGTGTGCAATCTAAGAAAGAACTACGGCCATACACTGCTGAAGAAGCATTAGCCTTGTTTATATCAAACAATTTTACTGTTTACGCTTATAAAAATATACAGCAAGAAGCTAAAGAAAGGGGATTTCCGTTATATCCATGCTACGATTAATTAGCACGAGTAAAAGAAGAATGCTGTCCTTCGGTAGAATTTATTACAGTTAGTGATACATGGGCTGAGGTTCAGCTTCAAGCACTTCTTGATCACACAGTTATCAGAATATGTAAAAATATCATGGGAAATATATTGCTAACCTCTACAAATGAGTTAAATTATACCATAATTTATAAATGGGGGTGTGATGGTTCCTCGGGACATAGTTTATATAAGCAACGGTTGGAAAGTGCGGAAAGTACCGACAAATATATGTTTGTCATATCTCTAGTACCCTTAAGGCTAATAGCTGATGACAATAATAAGAAAATCCTATGGGAAAATCCACGCCCATCCTCGCCGCGATTTTGCAGAATACTTAAATTTATGTATCAAAAAGAAACAGACCTCCTAATTAAAAAAGAATGCGTTGGAGTACAAAATCAAATCAAAAACTTAATGCCAACACCAATAGAGATAGATGGACAGATCATATTAGTTAATCACCAATTAATTCTCTCAATGATAAGATGGGAAAGTTTGCAATGTTCTCTCCGAAAATAGATCGTCCCAGAGATGTTTTATTTGCAAGGCTACATCGAAAGAGATAAACTCGCCTACAGACCATAGGCAGCCTGACCAGGACATGAACCAGTTTGGCATATCAAGTCTTCATGCCTATAATCGTACTACGGAATGTCTTTTAAACATTACATACCGCATGGAGTTTACTAAATGGCAGGCCAGGGGAACTGAAAAGCAAGACATGAAGAAGAAACGAAAGGAAGAAATACAGCATAAATTTAAAGAAGTGGGGCTTATTATTGACAGAGTAAGACCTGGATTTGGGCAATGATGGGAACACCGCAAGAGCCTTTTTTCATAACAGTGCTACAGCACGTATTATTGGTCCAATAAAGCGGTTTGGAACCATACTAGCAGCCATAGCTTCTGGATATTAAATTGACTATGAAATTGATAAATTTCAACAATACTGTAATGAAACTCGGCGACTATATTTAGATTTATACAAGTGGTACAACATGCCAGCAACTGTGCATAAGATTTTGGTGCATGGTGCAGAAATTATGCGGCATTCCATAATACCACTCGGGCAGATGTCTGAAGAGGTTTCGGAAGCTAAGAACAAAGAAATTAGAAGAGTGCGATTGGGGCATACTCTGAAAACTTCACGTTATCGGACTAACTTTGATTTAATAAAATATATGTTGATGTCGTCAGACCCATACATAGCTTTGTTAAGAAAACTACCTCAAAAAAATCAATTTAAAAATCATAAAGATTTGAGTACTCTAATAAAAAAAAACTAAACATCAAATATTGTTTTAATATCGCTATTATAACCTATATCAAGCATTTCCAATCATTTAAAATGCAAAGCAAGCGGTGTTGATTGGTTTAAGTCATTTATGAAACGCAATGCGGATTTATCTATTAGAAGCCCCGAAGCTACCAGTTTGAGTCGATGCACATCGTTCAATCGCACTAATGTCCATTTGTTTTTTGAAAAATACACAGGTTGTCTTCAACGATATAATTTAACCGGAAGCAGGATTTGGAATATGGACGAAAAAGGGGTCACCACAGTTCAAAAGCCCAAAAAAGTGGTTGCACAAAAAGGTGTTAAGCAAGTTGGAGCTGCCACATCTGCCGAAAGAGGTATGTTGATCACTCTGGCGGCTGCGGTAAACGCTATCGGCAACGCCATAGCACCTGTGTTCATTTTTCCGAGAATTAGATTCAATGACCTTTTTGTTGCAAGCAGTCCACCAGAATCCATAGGGGCTGGAAACAGCTCAGGGTGGATGACAGAAAGGGAGTTTTTAATTTTTATGGACCTTTTTATAAAACACAAAACCGTCTTCTGAAGAACCCGTATTGCTTATATTGGACAACCACCATTCACACGTGCAAGTTGTAAACAAGGCTAAAGAAAATAACGTAGTTCTGTTATCATTTCCACCTCACTGCTCTCACAAACTTCAGCCCCTGGACGTCGGTGTATATGGCCCACTTAAAACTACATTAGTAGGCAACAGTCAAATTGGATGTGCAACAATCCTGGCAAAACGATGACTATTTATAATCTTCCGGCCATTGTAAGAGACGATTTCCCATGTGCGTTTACTATGAGCAATATCACCAACGCTTTTATGAAAGCTGGTCTTTGGCCTTGCAACGAAGACATCTTTCAAGACTCGGATTTTACATCATCATATGTCACAGACCGACCTGACCCCACTATTCAAAATATGCCTAATGAAGAAGCTCTAAACAACGTAGCTACTCCTGAAACAGATAACCCACCGACACAAACATATCCTCCGCCAATAAGTGCTGATGTCGCTGCAATTAATAAAACAAACTCAAGTTTACCAACATTAGACATGGATTCAACGTTAATACCAGAAATTGAAAAGGATTTGCCTGATATCGATATAAGCCTAACTGAAATTATCAATCAATTGTCACAAGAACCGATTGCAGGTCCATCAACAACAAATGACGATGTGTTTTAAATATAGAAAATATCAGACCTCTACCAAAGGCACTTTCTCGATCTACAGTTACAAATCGCAAACGTACAAGGGAATCAGCAATCCTAACTGACACACCTGAATAGACAGCCTTGGGAAATGAACGAATTTTAAAAAAGTCAAAAAAGAAGGAAACTCCTAAAAAGAAAAATAACAATATATCTACAAAGGGCAAAGGAGAAGGAAAAGAAATGACAGTGCTATCCGATTTTTGTTAAAGTTAATGATTTATCTCCGCGGTAGCCTAGTGGTATGGGTAATGGACTGCTGAGACGAAGTCTCGGGTTCGATCCCAGGTTTTACCATGGCACACACCAATGACTTTTAGACGCTTTTCAAAGTTATGTGTGTATTTATCGCGGGTTTATAAGTGCCCGGTTAATGGCAATAGGCACGCCACCTATTACATTTGGACCTAAACATAAACTGGCAAAATGTGGGTGCTAGCACCTCTGCCTACCCCTTCGGGGATATAGGCGTGAGTTTATGTTATGTTATGTTAATGATTTATCTGCAATTGCAACATGAATACAGAAAGGTTGATAGAACTTGTACGGCAGAATGCTATACTTTACGATCTTCGTAATCCACATTATTTGAATTCTAAGAAGAAAAATATCATATGAGATAATATACGAAAAGAATTAAAGTGTGAAGGTAGGTTTTAAACATTTTATTATATGTTTTGTGTTCTGTAGACATTAATGTAGGTTCTTATTGTTTATTTAATCTTTATTGCTGATATAAAGGACGTTTATGAATATATTAAATACAGGATGGTTTGAACGAAAATGGTGGGTAGTACTCATCAAAATGAATAACTTTTACTTTGGGGGCCCATGTCTAATCGCGAAATAAAAACAGCTGTTTCATACATTTACTCCATTATTTACCACTGTGTATGATGAATGTGGATTTTTCCCCAATTTGAAGTTGTTCATTTTGATGAATACTATCCCCCATTTTCGTTTGTACATAGTTAAAAAATTATAGGTATTTAAACTATCATGGTCACTGACATCAGTATCAGAATAAACGGGATATTTACCATGTTTCATTATTTAGAGTTTCCGATATTTCGGCGCTGTTGCAAGCACCATGATCACGAAGGAACTGGAGTAGTGGCGGTGAACAAAGAAAAAGTTTTTTCTTCTAGGAGTAATTATATCGATCTACCCTCTTTCGAGTTCTTTTACTACGCGTATCTGCACTACTATTGGTTTCACTCTCACTACAAACTCGAACCCGATCTCCATCACGTTCACGACATACGATGCTCACTGTATCCACTCGCGATTTTGTTTCAGCTCGTTCCCGGTTGTTTTTGCAAAGACGGACCACTGGATGCCAGACGTTCGGCAGTTGAAACCCATCCTCACGATTGAAATTTTTATACTTTTTTATTTCAATTGCTTCCCTTACCAGTCTTGGTATATAGTGGCGTTCTGTCGAAAGCATCTGAGGGTTATGTAGTTCGATCCAGTGGTTCGTACCGGACTCCAATAAATGTTGAGCGATTGCTCAACTCAAAATAATGAAACATGGTAAATATCCCGTTTATTCTGATACTGATAGTTAAAAAATGAACTGTACATACATAAACCCACTAATACATTATTATATGTATAGTAGAAGTACCAAGTATTGCGCGGGAGTCACCTACCAACTACAAATGTAAGGTATTATAGAGACAACAACTTAAATTCTATTGTTTTGCCAAGGCACTGCGCCAGCCAGAGAAATAAAATAAGATTTGAACGTATCCCGTACAAGAAAAGCCTCTCTTGAAGCATTTAAACCAACATATGGAGCTGTTGTTGAACTGCCTGGTAGATACGAAGCTCCAGGTTCTGTTCTCCAGTTCTTTTCCTAGATAAGAGTTCGCAAAAATTCCTCCATCGCTATTCTTTCCATAAGAACCAACATTGACAATTGTAAATTTATAATTGGTATCAACTACCATAAGCACAACTGAGAATGTTTTTTGTAGTTGAAGTATAGTGATCCACTGTTAGGCGGTGACTTGATCCATCAAGAGCTCCGATGCAATTAGGAAAATTCCAATTTGTATTGAAGTCGTCCGCTATTGATTTCCACATCTCATTTGTTGGCCTAGGTAGCATTTCACTCATCATTGTGTCAACTATACATTTACAAGTTTTCGTTACAATTTCCTACACAGTACTAAACCCCATCCGATAGCTGAACGCAATTGTTTTAAATGAATCTCCGGTTGTCAGGAACCTGTAATAAACAAAAATATTTAATTAACTGTTTTATTATCTTCCCAGCATCGGTGTGCAAATCGCGGTAGAATAATATTCGGGATCATTACCGTAAATCCATAAAGAATACAGCAACGAGAAGTGGCCAAGGACGTGAATCACAAAAACGTTATAAATACCATGAGGAGTTGTCATTTCTTCGGCCATATTTTCAAGAAAGCGAAACAATTAGCAATATAAGTGCTGAAAGTGAAGATAGTACTTTAGATACGGTTTTGAACAGTGGTTCTCTCACACTCTGCACAGTCTCCATCAGCTTTGGCGGACGAAGAAGTGGTAATATCTACTCCATCGCCAGTTCATTCATCCCATCGAACAGGATCACTTTCACCAGCAGCATCTTCAAGTTCTCTTGCATCTTCTCAGGAAACAAGTGACAAACCTGCTGCTAATTTGCTGGAGTATGTATTGAAAAATCAATATTACAGTACAGAGGAACATCCTATTGACAAGTTTCTGCATGGCATTGCTCCCACTCTTATAAATCTTACACCGTATTACCAAAACGTAGCGAAGACTGACATATTTAGTATTGTACAAAAATATGAAATGATCATGTTTGAGCGACATATGGAAGTACAAAATGTTGAAAATGATGTACAAATAATTTTAGAGACAAGTACCCCATCTGCCGGAACAGGATGTAATTTACAAGTGCATGAAGAATTACCAGAAATTACACAACCAAGTCCATATACATCTACAAATGCTCCAACGAGTATGCAAGGAAAATCAGCAGAGCCTGAAACTTTATCCGAGAGTATTCTGAATCCTACAAATAATCAAAATTCTTCTAAAGATACAGAAAATAAAAATGTACATAAAGATGACTCCACCTTATCACAGTACATTTCGGAATTTCAAGCCTAATTAAGTAATTACATATAATTTTTAAAAATAATTTGATGTGTAAATCCCCTTGGATCATTTTTTTAGTTACAAAAATAAATACTTAAAAAATAAAATTAATTATTTTATATAAAAAATAAAATTAATTATTTTATTTTTACTCTTACCTTAACGTAACAGCGAGTCTTTCCATTGGAGATATAGATTGTCTCCAGTAAGTGTCTTTTTTTCTCAAAGCATCTTGTAGCTTTTGTAGTAGCAGGTGAAAAATAGATTCTGATATTTTGTTACGACAGCCGTCGATATCTCGAAAACTAATAATCGAATTTTCAAGAAATAAAAACGCATTGTTAGTGACGAGGTACTCTACCGAATGGCATAGAAAAATCTAGAATCGTCAACAAAAAGTCACAACCTACCTACGAGTACCTACACACTCTTTTGAATAAAAACAAACAATAGGTAAAAATCGAGAATGTACTCGAAGGTCAGCGACGGCGGCAAGATCAAAAGACTAGGTATTTATCGTTAGCGAACTTTCTAGATAATTCTATCCTCCTAATTGAGAGGTATAAAAACATGCTCGCATAGCGACACGATTCATTCTGTCTTTGACACCGAAAGCGAACACAGCGAACTTAAGTGACCAAAGAAGATTCTACCTGCGACCTGAGCAACGACTGTGTACTACTGTGAACTACTGAGCGACTGGAACTGTTGAAGAGTACTGTGTGTACTAGTGATTAAGTTGTCTATTTTGTTGTGAGCTAATAAATCTCTTCATTGAGTAAACGGCATTTAATTGTACCCCGAGCCCGTAACAATTGGTGTCAGAAGCAGAATGCCGTTATTACCACGTGAAGACGAAGGGCGTACTCCACGGACCAGACGTCAAGTGGAAATGAATGCCGCACGTCAACGAACCCTCGAAGACGAAGCGAGTCAGGCCGATGCTGCTGTCTCAGCGGGAACTACGGCAGCACCAGATGGAACCTAGTAAGATACTAACATGATGACGCTACTGGTTTCTATGCAGCAGATGATGCAGGCATCCAGCCAAGAGATGCAGGCTTCTATGCAGCAGATGATGCAGGCTTCCAGGCAAGAGATGCAGGCCTCCAGGCAAGAGATTGTGCCGACCTATGTATTCTGTATAGTATATAATATAAGTGCATGGAAAATGTAACTAGTATTGTCGTGACATTCATAATAAATGGACGCATCATAACATCTCTTTTATTCCACAATACTCAGCGCCAAATAAGGAACAGTGGTGACCCGACATTCGATCTGATACACGCGTACAAAGTGCAATATTTTATTTTCGTGTTCTAAATTTTCTGCGAAATAATACAAGATGCCAGATGAAGGAAGCCCAAAAGCCGCTAACGGAGCAGAAATTGCTGTAGTTTCAGTATCGTCGAGGATTCCGGAGTTTTGGCAGGATCAGCCAAGGCTCTGGTTCGTACAATGTGAAGCTGTCCTTGGCCCACAAAAACTCAGCGACGAGGCGAGGTACAACATGGTCATTACCAAATTAGGGAAAGATGTTGTTCAGCAAGTCAGTGACCTCCTACTGAAGCCGCCAGAAGCCAGAAAATTTAACACATTAATGGAGCGACTACTAAAAATTTACGAAGAGTCAGAAATGAGACAGTTTCAAAAACTACTAAGCGAGATGCAGTTAGGAGATCAAAAACCCTCCCAACTCCTACGAAGAATGCGAGATCTAGCACGTGACAAAATTCCGGATGAAACGCTTAAAATTATGTGGCAAGGCCATCTACCATCAGAAATACGAGGCGTCCTAGCGGTTACGGAGGTTAAGGATCTAGAAAATTTGGCCACTATCGCGGATAAGGTATTAGAAACAACAAGACCATTACAACTTTCGGAAGTACAAGCAGTGCCCGGCAGTAGCAGTGACAATTCCTTTCTCCTAGCAGAGTTAGCAAAACTAAGCCTAAAAGTGCGCAATTTAGAAGGACAGAAAAATCAAGGAAGATATTTTAATCGGTATCGCTCTCGGTCGAGATCCCGATCGCGTGGCAGAAATATGAGCCGGCGCACGCCGAACAGCCCAGATTGGCTTTGTTATTATCACTTTAAATACCGACATAGAGCTAGAAAATGTATAGAGCCGTGTGCATGGAAAAAAGACGGGAAACAGGAAAACTAATTCAGGTGCAATCGCAGGCGGAGATTTGTACCGTAACGCCAGTTCACCGCCTCCGTGTTACAGACAGTAAAAATAGGTTAACATTTTTAGTGGACACGGGTGCCAATATTTCAGTACTGCCAGTGAATAAATATTGTTATTTTAACACAAAGTGCGATGATTATAAACTGTATGCAGCGAACGGCACTGAAATTAAGACGTATGGTGTAAAAACTTTGAACTTAAATTTTAATTTACGTAGGCCGTTCCAATGGACTTTTGTACTGGCTGAGGTCAAGCAGCCCATACTAGGTGCTGACTTCTTAGCCCATCATAAGTTATTAGTGGATTTAAGTAAACGAAAACTTATCGATTCTGTGACGAACTTACAGGCGATCGCATCGTTATCAGTGCAAGAACAACCTACAGTGAGAACTATTGACTATAAAAATTCGTATAGTGACATTTTATTAGAATTTCCGAATGTAACAAAACCTATGTGTTTTAAAACTACTCCACGCCATTCTGTAGTGCATTACATAGAGACTACGGGCCCAGCTGTTTACGCGCGCCCGAGACCTCTACCGCCGGACAAATATGCTTTAGCAAAGGCAGAGTTCCAAAGAATGCAAGAAATGGGCATATGCAGACCATCAAAAAGCAATTGGGCAAGTCCGTTACACATTGTTATGAAGAAAAATGGTGAAATAAGACCGTGTGGCGATTATCGTAGACTAAACGCTATAACAAAACCAGACCGATATCCAATACCACGTATTCAAGATTGTACATATCTATTACATGGTAAAGCTATATTTTCACGAATAGACTAAGACAAGCTGCCCGCGCACGAAGGCAACTCGGGCGTCGGAGGTCGATGAACGACCTCCGCCCCCCATGAGCGCCGGCCTGGGGGTGACAGGTGAAGCCGCCTGTCACCCTGGCAGAAGCAGGCCGCGGCGGTGACGCGCGTGGCGCGCCTCCCCGTTTCCGGGGACGAGTTGGGGACTCTGTAGTCCCCACACCCGAGAGGAGGGCCAGATCGTGAGAGATGGCCCTGGGTCGGCCGGGGTGCGAGGGATATGCCTGTCAACCTCACCTTCGGCAACCGAAACGACCCACAGACGGCGTGCGTTTTGGTCGGTTCGAGTCCGACATAACCTCCTTCACCGGCTCCGGTGGGGAGGTATCCGTGGGGATTTTGCGCACGTAAAAAAAAAAAAAAAAAAAAAAAATACCACGTATTCAAGATTGTACATATCTATTACATGGTAAAGCTATATTTTCACGAATAGACTTGCAGAGAGCTTACCATAATATTGCGATAAATGAAGATGACATTCCAAAGACAGCAATAACCACAAGTTTTGGGCTATGGGAATTTTTAAAATTAGGATTTGGGTACAAAAATGCCAGTCAGACATTTCAAAGATTTTTAGCTAATGATGTATTAAAGAATTTGGACTTTGTTTTCATATATATAGATGATATTATCATAGCGTCATCTATAGAAGATCATAAAAAACATATACGAGAAGTACTGAAACGTTTAGACGAGTATGGCATCACAATTAATTTGGCAAAATGCGAATTTGGCAAAACAGAGTTGAACTTTCTTGGATATCGTGTGTCAACCAATGGTCTAAGTCCAACAGAAGAACAAGTCAAGGTCATCTCGGAATTCCCAAGGCCAAATACTGTGGAGGAATTACGTCGATTTTTAGGGATGGTGAATTTCTACAGGCGACACCTTCCTAAAGCAGCCGAGACACACGCAAAGTTGAATGTTTATTTACATAATGCCAAAAAGAAAGATAAGAGTATTATAGCATGGAATGATGACTCGATAAAAGCCTTCGAGGATTGTAAACAAAGCCTGAAAAGCGCTGTTACACTCTCCTTTCCGTCGGCGGATGCATCAATTGCTCTCATGACGGATTGCTCGAACACTTGTGCAGGTGCCGTATTGCAACAGCGTGAAGGTGACACATGGAAACCTTTAGGATTCTTTTCTAACAAATTAAGTGAAGCGCAACAAAAATACTCAACATATGATCGCGAGCTACTTGCGATTTATATGGCTATTAAGCATTTTAGACCATTTATTGAAGGGAGACCGCTTACAGTATATACAGATCATAAACCGATTGTATATTCATTGCAGCGAAATACTGTCGGAAAGAGCGATACACCAAGGCGCATCCGACATTTAGACTTTATTATGCAGTTTTGTAATGACATAAGACACGTCTCCGGCAGCGAGAATGTAGCCGCCGATTGCTTATCACGCATAGCAACTATAGATATGTCACCGTTACCGATTGATTATGAACAGTTAGCAGAGTCCCAGGGAAAGGACCCGGAATTACAAAAATTTTTGCAGAATAAGTCATTCGATTTTCAACAAATTTTTATGAAGAATTGCAAGAAACCTATTTATTGCGAAGTGTCATACGATAGAGCGCGTCCATATTTGCCCAAAGAATTTCGCAGTCCTCCAGGCAAGAGATGCAGGATAACCAGGAAGCTGTCATGGGTAAAATCTATGCAGGCACTGGGGGATAAGGTGAAGAATCTCGAAGACGGCTTGCAAATGCTGAGCAATGGAATGGCCTTGAAGACTGGGACCATGGATGACCGTTTGCAAGTTCTAGAAAAGAAGATAGTCAGGCTGGAAACATGCGGACCTGTTACCGTGACCTCACCATCATCAGCAAAGTTCGACCTACCACACTTTGATGGAACTTCCTCGTGGACAGCCTTCAAGTACAATTCGAGATATTGGCAAAAACTAAAGCCTGGAGCAACGAGGAGTCATTTATGGCCTTGACACTTGCATTACAAGGAGATGCCGTGATAATACTGGAAAACCTGCCGCCTGAAGGAAGGACTCTGGGCTCTTTGATGGAAGCTTTAGACACACGTTACGGTGACAAGCACCTGGAGAATGCCTACCGAGCGCAACTTCGGGAGAAGAAACAAAAATCTAGTCAAAGCCTCCAGGAATGGGCTGTGGAGGTTGAAAGACTCGTTCGACGGGCCTACTCATCAACACCCATGATGATCGAGACCATTTTGCTGGCAGCCTTCCTAAACGGTATACGAGAAGCAGAAGTGAAAGCTAGTGTACAGTTGCGTCACCATCAGACCTTGAAAGAAGCACTGGCTTATGCTCTCGAGGTGGAAACTGTACGGCAGACTGCCGGATTAAGTAAGGTCAGGGAGGTCAAAGAGGTGGTTGCAGAGGAGAGGAAGCCACGGTATGTCCCCACGTGTTATTCCTGTAGAGGAAGGGGCCATATTCAATAAGAGTGTCCTTCGCGAAAACGGAGGAGGGTCACGGACTCCGGGACCCAAGTGGATCAAGAGGTTCCGCTACAACTAAATGTCGCCAGGAACGCGGGGCGGGCGCTGGCTGGTCGATATGAGGCCCCAACCATCCCCATTGCTCAAGATAAGGTCAGGGAGGTCAAGGAGGTGGTTGCAGAGGACAGAAAGCCACGGTATGTCCCAACGTGTTATTCCTGTAGAAGAAAGGGCCATATTCAATTAGAGTGTCCTTCGAGAAAAAGGAAGAGGTCACAGACTCCGGGACACCGAACTCCAATCCAACGACGGCAAAGAGGTGACCCTACAAGTAGTGGTACCACGAAGCAACGTGGCTACTCTCTTACGGCACAGCCACGATGGTGTCTCTAGCGGGCATCTCGGAGTCAAGAAAACCCTAGTTAAAGTACGACAGCGGTTTTACTGGCTTCATAGTCGGGAAGATGTCGAGGATTGGTGCCGCAAATGCACTGCATGTTTTTGAAAGAAAGAAAGAAAAATATTTTATTCAGGCCCCCACACAGCGGGCACCCCACCAAATACAAACAGGTAGGCATTACTACAGTTAACAGGTAGGTACATCAAATCAAAAAAACAAAAATTAAAAAAAATCAAAAAAAACAGTACATTAAAATTAAACTACGGGTGCAACACCAAATAGGCCCCCATCTCAGCATTGAATGCTGCGCACACCCTTCGTTGGGTATGCACAGCGCTGGTTTTCAGATGAGGATTTATTTTTGTGTCTTGTGTCTTTGTTTTGACGCGTCGACAGAAGAACTAATTGAATAAATTAACAGAATGATCAACCCCTTACTATTGATCTTCCTCTCACTAAGGATCACTGCTGGGTGCCCAACTGCCGTTGCGTGGCATGGCAGATTCATCTTAGGCCCTGGGTGGGACCATTGCAATTATACAGTAAATGGTGTCAGGGTTGAATCAGCAGTGATCCAGGAGGTGAGAGCTTATGGACTGATGCAATTTGATTGTGGCTATTGCACGGGCAGTGTTGTTTCCAATTTCCAGACTTGTGATGACTGCTTCATGTGCATTCACAATGAGGGGATCGAAGGCTGTCAAAATCATGCATACCCTATTGCCCTAGCAATCATTTCTACGACCTTAGTTGTGGGGCTTCTGGTGGGATTGGGGAAACTCATGCCACACCACTGGATAGACAGCCTGCTCCATAAACCGCTACACATGTCAAGGAAGAGAGGTGAAATTAAAGCAGCAAAGAAAACAAATAAAATAGCTGATTGTGTCGAGGTTCTAATAATGGAAAAGCTGAAAAGTCAACCAGTAATGACAAAATCTATCCCGAGCATCTACCCAACAAAAGATTTAGAGTTGGATGGAAATGGAAAGGCTACTGGTGAAGATGACAACTCAGCCACCCCACCCAGGCATTCGACGAGAAGACTGTCTGTATCGGGTGCTGTCTCAGCTGCTCTATTGTTCTCCACATTTGGGAAAGTTGACTCCTGTGATTCCTTATTATATATTTCATCAACAGGTAGACTCTATGAGGACAATGTTATGAAGCAGGTTGCCACCAGTATAACAAGTTTCCACACAGGGAGCACACTATGCTTACAACATTTGAATGGTTCAATAGAAATGATCAAACTACAAGCAGTTGATGTTTATGATGTTTACAAACCATTGTATAAGACCAGTGACTACAATATTAAAGTGCAGAGCCATCTATCATGTCTTGGAAACGGACTGTGTTGGGGGTCAGACACCTGTTATGAGGGAGCAAGATTAGAAGCAGTTGGAAATCTAGCCTATACAGTTCCAGAAAGCCAGGCAGGATGCAAACTTGTGCCTAACTTATCAGGACACTCATGCACTTACAAGCAAGCATGTATATGGTATGCATGGGATCTAATACCTAGTGGGGATCAGGACATGATATATGAAGCTGTGACAACGGAGATTAAACTGAGATTTCTGTATACTGGTACCAATGGCAATATCATACCTCTGACCCTTTCCATGGATGATCCAGTTTCAACATTCCCAAACATGATGCATGTTATCTCATTGCAGTTGGAAGACTGCGTGAAGTATAAGAATATAAGGGAGCATGGAGCTGTCTATCTAGGGACAACTGCTTCAAGTTTGAGTATGGGTATACCTGGTATGCTTGGAGATCTACAGCTGCCATTGACCCAAGATGCGGGTGGGGACAAGTGGACATACCCACTGTGGTCTGTTCAGTGTAGTGCAGATGGGGTCACATATAATTGTAGGTCTGGTGATTCAGGATACAACATGTCATTGAGGGTGGATGCTGGAAAATCAGTAATGATGGAAGCCAGATCTCTATATAGGACAAGAAAGCAAAGTATTAGAGCTTGGGGGTCACTGATATTCAGGACCTCCCCTGGCCTCGATCAAGTGGTGAAGACGGCTTCATGTGATTTCAAGATTGAATCATCTTATGGATGCACTGGCTGTGTTGATCCATCTTTCATAATAATCAACCCACAAAATGTGAGGACCACTGGTCTGTTGCAGTTCAAGAGTAATTGTAGTTTTTTCTTGACTGAGATTGCATGCAGCTCACAGCCTCAAAGGCTGCAGCTGACTAAACCAGAAAAGGCCTGCACCTTAGAAATAAAAGGGACAAATCAGAGCTTGACTGTTGAAATTGATTACAAGTTCAAGGGTCAGGTATTTTCGATGGGGATTAGTACTTTCACAGCAACACCAACAATAGGTGATCAATTCCGGTTAGCACTACAGAGCCCATCCTTCCTCAGTAGTCTTCAAATCTCAATGGGTGTCGGAGTTGTCGTAGCATTGATTTCCACAGTAGTATAATACAGCACCCAATTATGGGACACAGGAATCAGAAGAATAGTATTTTAAAGGGTTACTATCTCATAGGCAGTTAACTCATTTAATTATTGTTCTTCTGGTCTTTGTGTTATAAAAAAAAAAAAAAAAAAGATGTGCTTCAGTTAAAGGACCGCCGACAAGAAGCAAAGGAAAATTGAAACTATATAACGTCGGAGCACCATGGGAACGTATCGCGATTGATGTTGCTGAACCTTTTCCAACGACTGAAGAAGGTAACAAATATATCATAGTAGTGCAAGATTACTTCACTAAGTGGCCGGAAGTATTTGCGAAACCCAACCAGGAAGCAGTCACTGTGGCAAGGAAACTGGTTCAGGAAGTGGTCTGCCGGTACGGCGCACCTATGGAGATCCACTCTGACCAAGGACGGAACTTCGAGTCTGCTCTATTTCAAGAAATGTGCAAACTCCTTGGAATGAACAAGACCCGTATGACTCCAGCGCATCCGCAGTCAGACGGAATGGTCGAGAGGCAAGATATATCAAGTTATTAGAGAGTGGATACTACCGCACGTGGTGTCAGGTTCATGTTTGGTGATGTCATCCTTGCTGGATGCGAGCCAACAGAGACTCTCGTCATTTTGTATCTGGACCATCATCGTCTACAGCGTCTTCATCAGGCGCAAATGTCAATGAGTTACATTACCAAACTGGTCCTGAAGAATCTCAATCACTGCCAGATCAAGAAACTCCATTACCATCATCTCCATCACGGCAAGATCAAGAATCTCCATCACGACAAGATCAAGAATCTCCATCATCTCCATGGTTGTCGGGGAGAACTGCAGGGCTAAAAAGGCCATCTCATGAAACGAATCGTATTCCAGTTCGTCCGCCGAAACGCTTTTCAATTCGTCCGCTGTCGTAAAATGACACACATGAGAGACGATTCGTCTACAATGCGGTTCTTCGGACGATTCGGATGTTGCAATTTTAAAAATGTAAGAACCGATTACTTACCGATTATTTTTAATTTAAGATTTTAAAATAAAGAAGAGTTTTAAAAGCGTACTGACTAGAATTGGTTTCTTTATTTATCAAAAAATACACTTTTCAAATAATTTTACCCATTAAATTTTAAATATTCATTATATTTTAAAATTGTTAATTAACTGGCCACAAACTATGTTCTGTCAATGAATGTCAATATTGTAAGTTTTTGAGTGGGAAATTCAAATGTTTTTTTTGTATTCCTTCACTCCACTCAAGTCCACTATAAAAAATCCACTTATGTGATTGCTTAGAAGTGCAATGTGTTCCACTTCAACTTTATTCTTCGTCGCGTCAGTCGGAGTACCTACCGAATTGAGTGTTTTTTTTTTTTTTTTTTCTCGGACACGCCAACTTGACCTCACCTCGCCTGATGGTAAGCTAAAGGCAAAGTCTCAGGAAAGAGTGGTTTGTGCATCCCGTAAAATCATGCCAAATAGAGTCAGTGAGGCGCAGTGGGAGATTATTATAGAGTTCATGAAGAGGCATTCTCAGCCAGCAAAAACTGACTACAATAATACCGCCCGAGGAAGAGCCGAAAGCCGGCGGCTTTGGGCAGAGGTTGCACTCGTCCTCAATGTACAGGGGACAGGTGTCACTAAAGATGCCCAACGATGGTCCAAAGTAAGCTAGACAACTGTTTACTTTATTTACTTTAGAATTATTCAATGTCTTCCCTTATTGACGTTATGAATTCTTGTTTGTAGTATTATCACGATAAGCGGAGCAAGCTTAAAAATATCGTTGGGGGAAATGTGGTAGACAGTACCGGTACCGGCGTGGGCCACCACACGGACGACCTCTTATCGACCGGGAAGAGAGGTGGTGCGATATTTTGGGAGAGAGGTTTGGCCAGGGTGAGGCAAACGTGAGAGTGGATCCATTTGCCTCGCAGCCCTTGCTACCTGAACTTTCGACCTCGCACTCTCAGCCGTCCACCCGACAGTTGCAGCCTATATGATTGTCCAGTAAGTATCCATAGAGGTAATAGCTATTGCTAACTGTAAAATAAAGTATGATAAGTAAGGGCCTCTTTCCAAAGTGTTAAGTTTTGTAATTGATATTTATTGTGTCTATCACAGATACCCTATTCCAGATATTGTAATATTTCATCAAACATTATAATTTGTTACATTAGTTAGGCATAAGCTCATTGAGGCAATTACTTTTTTTAGGGAAGACAGTGCTCCAGCTCAAATTTTCGAGCCACCATCACCTGCCATAACTCCAACTGAAACATCAGCTGGCCCAATTCTAGCTGAACCCTCACCCTCGGCATACAGCCCAGCTGAAGTGGCACATCCGCTACCTAGACAAACACGTCAGTGACAGCGAACACGTAGTAAAAGGCATTTATATACTTGAATAGAATCTTTTTTTAAATTTATATTAGTTTTTAAAACTTCAAAAACAGTTCTTAGTTATTTTTAAATAAATATGTACATAGTAAACATGTGTTATACTTATGTCAAAAAAAATGGTTGGTCACTTTTTTCTTCACTTTTGAAACATCACTTGAGATGTAAAATAAATTGCATTTTGTTGAAGGGTTTTTTTGTATTCTTTTTTATATTTGGGTTTTGTCAAGTGCAGCTTTAATGTGTTATGCTAATAAATGGATAATGAGTATAATGGTGATGAATGTGATTTACATGAAAGAATATCATTGTTTCAGTACGGCCACTAGGTCCATTGGAAGAGGCTAGGCGGATCCTCTCACAAATAGAGAGACAGAGGCTACAATCGGACAGTGCGACTGCAGCGGCCTCTGCACAGTTAGCTCAAAATATTCTGGAGCTAGCGAGGCAGCATGGTCGTATTGCAGATGAACTGCATAATATTCGACAAATTATAGAAAGACAAATTAACAATTAAGTTTATACAGACACTTTTTTTTTTTTTTTTACGTGCGCAAAATCCCCTCGGATACCTCCCCACCGGAGCCGGTGGAGGAGGTTATGTCGGACTCGAACCGACTAAAACGCACGCCGCCTGTGGGTCGTTTCGGTTGCCGAAGGTGAGGTTGACAGGCATATCCCTCGCACCCCGGCCGACCCAGGGCCATCTCTCACGATCTGGCCCTCTTCTCGGGTGTGGGGACTACAGAGTCCCCAACTCGTCCCCGGAAAACCGCCGCGGCCTGCTTCTGCCAGGGTGACAGGCGGCTTCACCTGTCACCCCCAGGCCGGCGCTCATGGGGGGCGGAGGTCGTTCATCGACCTCCGACGCCCGAGTTGCCTTCGTACGCGGGCAGCTTGTCTTGCGATCCTTCGTCGCTCCCGCTGCCGCTCCCGCCCCGCCTCCTCCTTCACGAGCATTACTTGCTCGCAGAAGGAGGCGCCGGCCGCCCACGCATCCGCGCAGCGAACCATCGCCGCGAGCAAGGTGGAGAGCGTGAGAACCCTCACTCCCAGGGCCGCCACAAGCTCCCGCCTCGGCGTCTCCCACGCCGGACACTCGGTGAGCGTGTGCGGACCTGAGTCCTCGCTCGCGTTAGTTTATACAGACACTTAATTGTTGTTTCCATAATTTGTAAAATATGTGTAATAAGTATTTAGAAAAAGAATGTTAGGATATTGTAATATTTAGTGTTATGTTTGTAAAATTGTGTACATTGTTTACTTTATTTGTAATTAAAATTACCATTTTGTATTCAATAATAACATTCTTTAGGTTTTAAAACAAAAATATGCCATATATGTATGTAGGTAAATAAACTTCAGTTTTTCCACTAAGAAATTGTATTAATGTAAACCCTAAATGCTCAAATAAATTACACATAATAGCAAATTACAAAAGTTACAAATTACAAAACATAAAGAGATTATCCATCACAATAATTTAATTTACATATGAAAAATGTTGTCACTTCATACACTTCTTGAACTTATTGCGAAGATATTTGCTATGTAGATAGCTGACAACCTAGATCACAGAGGTTGCCTTATGCTGTGTTTGTGTCCAATGATGTTATAGTAAAAGTAAGATTATTATGCCAATCCCAATACAAATCTTATGTACGAAACAGCCTCATTGAAAAATGAGGCTGTTTCGTACCTGTTCTCCTGCAGCTAAGGATTGGGGTTCTACATCCCTATGGGATTCGCTTGTCTGAAAAAAATATTTAAATCAATATAGATTCAATTTCAATTTGCAAAATAACAGTCAACTGTATATCCCTACTATTAAATAGAATACCTGTAAAGAGATCTCATTTTGTTCTTCCTCTGGTGTTAGATGGGCATCGGGGACGTTTGCCGCATTTACAATGTTATGCAACATTACACAGGCATTGGTGATGTATCCTGCTGTAGCAGGATGATAATGTAGTTTCCTGTCTACAAGCAGGCAACGCCATCGCGATTTTAGCACGCCGATACATCTCTCCACTGTATTTCGTGCACGGACATGCATGTTTGTGTAATATCGCTGGGGGGTTCCAGGTTCAGTTGACACGATGGGTGTCAACAGTGTTGGCCGCAAAGCATACCTTGAGTCACCTAGGACATTTATGAATTTAAATTTGAATACATTAAACTTATAACAAATGTGTATTCCTAAGGTTAAATAGAACTAGTAACAAAACCGTAGGTACATGTTCTTACTTAATAGCCATACTGATTCATCTAGATTTTCTAAATGTGGTTTCAGAGGGTGTTGGTTCCAAATATATGCATCGTGGTTAGATCCACCAAAACTTGCATCAACACTTATAATGTTTAAATTTGAATCGCAGATCTAGAATGATCTAGATGAATGAATGTGGGTTTAGTTGGTACCTACAGACATACTTGATTCATTATTTCTTATTAGAAAGAAACCTACTTACAACTTGACAATTTAGCGAGTGATATCTTTTTCTATGAAAATATCGCTCCTCGTTTTGCACTGATCTGACAATGGCAATATGGCTGCCATCCACACAACCAATTATCCCGGCATGCCAAATTTATTGTAAAATCTGGAATTAACAAGTAATATAAGTTGAAATTGTTTCAGCTATTAAAAATATGTAGGTACGTATCTGTATTTCAAAGGACATTGTCCAACTTGTATGAGCACTTGGCCTGGTATGGACAGATAATAATTGGCCAAATATGATACAGGTTTGGTAGTTCATACTAGTAAGAAATAAAATAACATCATATGGTTGTATCAGAATTCATCATTTATATTATTTATTGACCATAGTATTTCGTCAACTTTTGTTAAAAGATTAGTTGTATTCATCATTTCTTTATTATTCAGTCATAAGTTATTAAAACATCCTGGGAATTGGGCAGGTGGGTTTACCCTAGGGACCTATTTAAGTTGGTATGTACCACACGCCAATAATATTAACTCTAAAAACAGAATCGGCTTTCGCAAGAAATTGAAAAATGTAGGTATTCACGAGTCAAAATGACAAGCGAATGACATTTTATAAGATTTCTTTCCAGTTGCCATATAAAAACACAAGCTCAATCGATTAAACATAAATTCGTTTTTGAATCGAGTTAAAAAGTTTTCGTTTCATTATTATAAAAACAATGTTTGATCAAAGACGAGACGACACCATTTTGTTTTGAGTTGTGAATCTTTTTTTAAAACTTATTAATATATTATTATTCTTTACTACTTTCTCGTATCTATACACTAAAAATAAATAAATATAATACCACTTTACAATTATGTAAATTGTAAAGTGGTAAGTATTATATTTATTTATTTTATATATCATATTCTGTACCTACTTGTGCATGAAGTTTAATAAATAAATAAATGAGCTCATAATTAACCGAATATAATACATAATTACTTACATATATTTTTACGTTTTCGTCATCGTTCTTATAATCTTACGTTTGATCGTTGAGTAGAACCGATTTCCTCGCGGGCTTAACCGCAAGTGTCACAGTCAACGCGTACTCAATATCATTTAGTTTATGTATCTTTTTTAAAAGTATCAAGTAGTCAATCTATCAATTTTCTATCAATTCCTTATCAAACTCCGGTGTCCCATACATTACTCTTTATCGATATATTCATAAGTCTTAAATAAAAATCGATTTCGATCTTTATTATAACTGGCAACATTTTATTATTAAGCAAAAGAGAAAGATGTATAGCCATGTTAGGAGAATGTACATTTTAATGAACTAATTGATTAAATACTAATTATTTAAAGATATTTGTTGATACTCCAAGAAATCATTATTAGTTCGGTAAAAATTAAACATGATTATTGATCAATAGCTACATTTGCGTACGTCGTGTCCATGAGAGGCCAGTTTTGGACATTGCCCTTTGTGACTAAATTGGCTTACCCTTGCTTAATCACATTTCTTTCTTCTGTAGTTTAAGGAAACTATGTATTTTTGTCGAAAGTGTGGGGCATTCAGGGCAACGGAGACTGCTCTTACACAGTTTGATACACTGACTTGATGCATCTTATAGTGCACACTGGCCCCAATAACCCTCTGGTATGACCCCGATGCATAAAAGCCAAAGCAGTCAGCACCTGAAATAATTCAAACACATTGTTATTCACACGTAATAAAGTAATGTAAGTAATAACAAGGAATACTACTTAAGTCGGTACTAACCTTCGATACCGCACTTATTCCACCTCGTGATCCTGGTAAATAGGGCTCAATCTCATGGATGAGGTCTAAAGTAACCGGTTTGGTTAACCTATATAATCCTACAAATTCGTCCTCGGGCATTTCGAAGGCAACTTCCTGATTTCGTAAGGCCGCACTCCTACGCCGGTACTGAAGCCTTTCTAGGGCTATTACATGTTGCAATAAATTGTCATAAAGAAATAAATCAGCCATATTTAAGCTAAATTTATATAATTTCGATCGTATAAGTCAAAAGAAACAAATCACAACTAAAGACGAATTGTAAGATGCAATGTCAGAGTTGCGTTTTTCAATGCTGCCGTTTGACATATAAGCGATTCGGATTTTGTGAGCCGTTTTACGATTTTCCATACAAACTTGTCAAAAGGACGCATCGTTAAAACCGAATCGCGCAGTGTGTTACCATTTTACGAAATGAAATCCGCTTCGTATTTCAATGCGGATACATTTCGTCGAAAGTGGCCTTTTTAGCCCCACAGAGCGCCGTTAATATCGGTGCCATTGATAGGCTTGTGCAAGATACAAAAGAAATTTATTTTAAAGAAGAATGGTGCCATGATTTATTTACGAGTATAGTGGATAAATCCAAAATTATTCCAATTTATGATGTGCCTCATCTAATCAAAGGAATCAGAAATAATTTAATCACAAAAGATTTAAAATACGTTGCTTTTTAATTATGACAATAAGGAAAAAATTGTGAAATGGGAGTACTTTCCAGCAGCTATATGAAGCTGATAAAACTCAAGGTGAATTAAAATATTTGCTCAAACTAACCGAGGAACATGTTAACTCCCAAAAAATCAATTCAGTTTTGTACGGAACCATCAGTGCGCGTGTCCGACTCACATTTAACTGATATATTGTTAACGATATTGTTTAATGATCGTGTTTAGTATAAAAACCGCAATGCAACTATTCAGATAACAAATCATTTGACAGCCGGAGTGCTGAATCCAGCGTATCGTCAGATAGTATGCATTTTTAAAGTTTAAGACAACCTTTTCGATAGCATAAATTGTAGCACAACAATTTGGTGTTGTAAATGGTAAGAGGTTCAAGCTGGGGTGAAAAGAAATTCATCCCACCATATTGTTCGTGCTTTTTCCTGTCGATTGGTAAGTTATAAATATACTAAAGGCACTATGTATTAGTTTTTCTCAAATAGTTAAGAATATTAAATTTAGTGAAAAAAAATTGAAATTTCGTACTATGATTTCAACTATGAGCCAAATAATTTTTTGGATCATATTTGTGTTTTATTTATTTTTACTTTATGTTTAGAAGAAAGCCAGGTGCTAGGTCTTATAAATTTTATAGTGAACGGCAGTGCAACTTTGTATTTCTGATATAGAGAAAAAAGTTCTGACTCAAAGAGAAGCTTCTGCTAAGTACAAAATACCGAGGAGTTCGATAATTCTAAAACTTAAAGCAATCAAGCTTAACAATGTGAGAAACCCTGGACGACAATGCGTTTTTACTGATGATGAGGAAATTTCATTTGTGGAACATGCAATACAAATGTGCAAATTCGGGTTTCCCATTACAGTGTTCGATTTACGTTCTATAGTTCAGGTATATTTGGAGAAAAAAGGTCGAACAGTGCTCCAATTCAGCAATAATTTACCTGGTCGAACATGGGTACAAAGTTTTCTTAAGAGGCATAAAAATGAACTTTTACAGAGATTGTGCAGCAATACTTAGTCTGGCCATAAATACTGTTTCAATTAAAATAAGAAAGATATTACATTTGAATTTGGAATCTGTTATTTTTTTACGATTGTTCATTGTGTTTTCTAATTTTGGCGCCAATACATTGTACAATATTTTGCTATATTAAAATGGAGTGGGGTGATAAAGAAAACCGAATCGCTGTGATTGCATTACACAAAGTTGGTATGGGGCCGATTGTAATTTTTAAAAATCTCCATACGTTTGGTAGTAGTCAAATGTTTGTGTACCGGGCTATTAATAGGTACAATGAGACCTCCTCTGTTTGTGACAGAAAAATATCTGGCCGTCCACGTAGTGTTCGTACGAAAAAGGTGGTCAAAGCAGTAAGGGAAAGAATTCGAAGAAATCCTGTCCGAAAGCAAAAGATTTTATCTCGGGAGATGAATGAACATGTCGCGCATTTTAAAAGATGACTTAGGACTTGCAGCCTATAAAAGACGCACTGGTCATTTTTTAACTGATAATTTAAAATAGAATAGGGTGGTAAAATCGAAGCAACTACTGAAGCGGTACGCAAAGGGAGGTCACAGAAAAAAATTGTTTACGGATGAGAAAATCTTTACAATTGAGCAACATTTTAACAAACAAAATGACCGTATTTATGCTCAAAGCTCTAAGGAAGCTTCCCAATTAGTCAACAGAGTGCAACGTGGGCATTATCCGACTTCAGTGATGGTTTGGTGGGGTGTTAGCTATGAAGGAGTGACTGAGCCATATTTTTGTGAAAAAGGTATCAAAACATCGGCACAAGTGTATCAAGATACCATTCTTGAGAATCCCTTAACAACACCATGTTCAATAACCAAGTATGGTCCTTCCAACAAGACTCAGCGCCGGGTCATAAAGCTCGGTCCACGCAGTCTTGGTTGGAAGTGAACGTTTCGGACTTCGTCAGAGCTGAAGACTGGCCGTCGTCTAGTCACGATCTTAATCCGCTGGATTATGATTTATGGTCAGTTTTAGAGAGTACGGCTTGCTCTAAACGCCATGATAATTTGGAGTCCCTAAAACAAACCATACGATTGGCAGTGAAGAATTTTCCCATGGAAAGAGTGCGTGCTTCTATTGATAACTGGCCTCAACGTTTAAAGGACTGTGTTGCAGCCAATGGAGACCACTTCGAATAAGCTTTTTATATTTTAAATTGTTTTATATTTATGTATTAAACTAACACACTGTAAAAGTAATAAATATTATTTGCAATAAAAAAAAAGTTTTTTCTTCGTAACAATATTTATGGCTAGACTAGGTATTTATTTTAAGGTCATACTGTAAAAAAAACTTGCGTGGATGGGTGGACAAGAAAATCACATCATCTCGACAAGCGTTTATGGAGGGACTGACCACTGGATTAAAAAATCCATCTGGAAAAGGACGTTTAGTCTCATACATAGGTTACACTAAAAGTTTCCGGAACTGGCCACTTACATAAACAATATTTAAAAATTTATTACAACATTTGAAAATAGAACTCTTTGGCTGTAGAATACAGTTTGTTTCATCTGACTGTCTTTTGTATTTACCTTGTGGCGCCATTTAAAAAATTGTGTGTCTGCATCAACATGGATTTAACTCGGGAAAATTTTCGTAGTATGATTTTCTACGATTTTAAGTGTAATTTGACGGCTCAACAGAGCATCGCTCGGCTTGAAACAGCTTTTGGCGATGAAGCTCCATGCAAGACGACTGTTTATAGCTGGTTTGCGGAATTCAAGCGTGGTCGTATCAATCTCAGTGACGAATCTCGCGATGGTCGGCCGTCCACCGCTGTGACCAACAAAAACATCGATGCTGTGCGCCGTATGATTGAAACAGACAGGCATGTGACCTACCATGAAATTCGCGCATCCTTAGAAATAGGCATGAGTCAAATACAATCAATCCTACACAAACATTTGGGTGTGAGAAAGCTGTGCTCGCGGTGGATCCCACATAACTTGACCGAGGATCAAAAAACGGACCGCGTCACTTGGTGCACTGCCATGCTTACCAGATTCAACGAAGGTGCGTCAAATTTGGTGTGGAACATAGTAACAGGTGACGAAACATGGATTTATTGCTACGATCCCAAAACAAAGCAGCAATCGAGCGTATGGGTCTTTCAAGATGAGCCGAAACCAACCAAAGTGGCGCGCGTGAAAAGTGCATCTAAGCGGATGATTGCTTCTTTTTTTAATAAAACTGGACACGTGGCTACTGTTGCTTTAGAAAATCGTCGTACTGTGAATAGTGACTGGTACACGACCATTTCTTTTCCGGAAGTTATTGACGAACTCCGTAAAAATAACCGTAAACGCCGTATCATCCTGCACCACGACAATGCTAGTTCTCACACGGCCAGACAGACAAACGACTTTTTGAAGGCGAAAAATGTAGAACTCATGAGTCATCCTGCATACAGTCCCGACCTGGCACCTTGCGACTTTTATCTGTTCCCAAAAATTAAGAACCAATTACGCGGCCAACGATTTTCATCACCAGAAGAGGCTGTCGAGGAGTATGAAAAACACGTTTCAGAGGTCACCACAGAGGAGTGGCACAAAAGTTTTCAAAACTGGTTTGATCGAATGAAAAAGTGCATAGACGCCAAGGGAGATTATTTTGAAAAACAATAAATTAATTTTGTACCTTTAATAGTATTTTTTCATATTCATTCCGGAAACTTATAGTGCGCCCCACGTAATTAGCCATATATGTAGTGAAGAAGGCTTCCTGGAAGAGAGGCTCATGATTTTTGAAGCAAAGAAAAATTGTGAAGATTACCATGATGAGATGAATGCAGTTTGTTTTGAGGAGTGGTTCGCTGGAGTCTTACCAAAATTAAGACCAAACTCAATTGTGGTGATGGATAATGCACCTTACCACTCCCGAAAATTGGAAACGGCACCAAAAATGAGCTGGAATAAAGCTGCCGTTCAAGATTGGCTTTTAAATAAAAATATTCATTACGAACTAGATATGGTTAAAGCTACGCTTTTAGAACTGATTCCACAGAACGAGTCTTTTAATAAGTACGCTGTAGACGAAATGGCAGCACAACATGGGATCACGGTTTTAAGACTGCCCCCTTACCATTGCGAGCTAAACCCTATCGAATTGATATGGGCGCAGGTAAATGGGCATGTAGCTCAAAATAATAAAACCTTCAAATTGACAGACGTGAGAAATTTATTTCAGGAAGGCATTCAAAAAATTACGGCTACCGAATGGTCTAAATGCGTATCCCATGTTGTCAAAGAGGAAAAAATTAGTAGGCTAGATATGTTAATTGACAATATCACAGACACATTCATAATAAATGTTACAGAAAGTGACAGCGATAGCGATGACGGCGACAATTTATAAAATAAATTATAAGCATAATACATCTATCTGTTTTATTTGTCATGTTCCTTCATGATCACATTTTTTTATTTATCTCACACACAATTATAAAAGAAAAGTCTCAGATCGTTAATTAATCGTCAAAACTAAATTATCGGTTCAGAAATATTTAATTTCCTGATATACTTAGTTTACGAGAGTAAAATTATAAACGAGAGGAATCGATCCGGAAATATTCCATTTCCATTTCGAATAATTTCGCAACGTTACTATTTAGTACTTGCCATAACGTTGCAACACTGAAATTGTCAAATCTGGAATCGAATTAAAATTCCGAGGATACGATTCTATCTCATCTCTATGTCTCTATGATAATTTATGTCAATTTTTGTATATGACAATGTATTTTGACTGATATGCGTAACGTTCATGAAGAACTAGCCTATATGACTAATGGAATATTCAGTGCTTATAACATAAGCTGTTTTAGGTGAATGCAAATGACATAATTTGCGAATCTTGCTGGGTTCAAGCTCAATGTGCATGTTTGGATGAGAACAGACCAGCGCAATCACCAGTGGGGCACAGACGGGTGTGTATTCTGTGTGGACGTTCCCTCCTGCGACGAATTAGATGCCATAAACTGAGAAATGTAACAGAAAAAGAACGCAAGATATTTCAAGTTATTAGAGAGTGGATACTACCGCGCGAGGTGTCTGGTTCATGTTTGGTTATGTCATCCTTGCTGAATGCGAGCCAACAGAGACTCTCGTCATTTTGTATCTGGACCATCATCGTCTACAGCGTCTTCATCAGGCGCAAATGTCGATGAGTTACATTGCCAAACTGCTCCTGAAGAATCTCAATCACTACCAGATCAAGACACTCCATTACCATCATCTCCATCACGGCAAGATCAAGAATCTCCATCACGGCAAGATCAAGAATCTCCATCACCGCAAGATCAAGAACCTCCATTACAACAAGTTCAGGTTAGTTTACCACGGGTGCCCACAATAGAATCTCTAATAGTTTTACCAGACTATTTTAGATTTATTGAAACAGAAAATAGATGTTTTGTGGATGGTTGTCGGAGAACTGCAGGGCCAGGCCAAGCCACTCCAAGGCCATCTCATGAAACGAATCGTATTCCAGTTCGTCCGCCGAAACGCTTTTCAATTCGTCCGCTGTCGTAAAATGTCACACATGAGAGACGATTCGTCTACAATGCGGTTCTTCGGACGATTCGGATTAAGATGAAATGTTGCAATTTTAAAATGTAAGAACCGATAACTTACCGATTATTTTTAATTCAAGATTTTAAAATAAAGAAGAGTTTTAAAAGCGTACTGACTAGAATCGGTTTCTTTATTTATCAAAAAATACACGTTTCAAATCATTTTTCCCATTAAATTTTAAATATTCATTATATTTTAAAATTGTTAATTAACTGGCAACAAACTGTGTTCTGTCAATGAATGTCAATATTGTAAGTTTTTGAGTGGGAAATTGAAATGTTTTTTTGTATTCCTTCACTCCACTCAAGTACACTATATGTTGATTGATGGTTGTCGGAGAACTGAACGAAATAGGGTCACTCTAACGATGCGAAGACAATTGTTGAAAATGTATAAATACTACATACCACCTTGGAATCGTGTCTGTGATGCGCATTTAACATACATGCATTTAACTACATCATGGGACTTTATCAGTGATATAACTGGAAATATAATCAACACATTTAAAGCAAATCACATTCAAGATAAGTATGTTGTCATTAAATGACACTGAACCAAACTTTTTGAATTTTGAGGACATTGATACAATGGAAGATCATTTATTTTATCACTGGGTGGGTTTTAATAAAGTTCAATTAAGGCAGATTTTAAATGAAGTTCCTCAGTTTCAGAATCTTAAGAGAAGCTCTACAACATTAGCTATTTATTTAATTAAACTTAGAACTGAGATTCAGACGATAGATTATCATCTCTACTTCAAATTCTGAGGACTACTTTAGAAACATTATTAATTAAAGCAAGAACTCTTATGTATGATTATTTTGTGCCACATCATCTAGGGCTAATTAACCCTTAAATGCGTATTGTGGTTTATAAACAACATAAGAAAAAATGGACTATGAGAGGCCTTATTTGTTAAACGTTAATTGTATTTATTTTTATAATGCTACTAAAACTAATAAATTTTGGGATTATAAGATTGGCAACATCGTTTTTATCTATATTCAGTTGTAAACGTCATTCAAGCTGTCAATTGTGTTATTCATACAATGTTTTGGCGCCAATAACTTTTGAATACAAAAAAAATATTAGTATCATCAGGTAAGCTCATATTATAAATTATTTTCTATTACTTATTTTATGCACCTCCCGGCACTCCAGCCACAACTGCCACCGCCCGCAGGCATGCGTGCGGTGCGGCGGCGAGCACCGCGCCGGCAACTGTCCCCGCCCCAGAGACCAGCCCGCCACCTGCGCCAACTGCGGAGGCGACCACCCCGCTTACTTCTTCCGGTGCCCCGTCTTTCGACGCGAGGCCCGGAACAAGAAAGCCACAACAGCCGCCATCACCAGGGGGACGGCCGCGCCTAGCGCGCCACCCCCGGTGAACCCCAACCCCCTCGGTGAGAGGACTGCGGACGCGTCGCTTATGGCGGCAGCGAACGCGCCCACCTCCCGGGGGGCCAGCCAACCTCCCAGAAGGAGGAATAGGAGGAGGAACCGCAGGCCAAAGAAGTCCCCAGCGAACGAGGAGGTGGAGCCAAGCCCCGCCCCCTCGGTGCAGGCCGCGCCCCCAGCCTCGCCGGCGCCCGCCCCGGCGACGAGAGAGGAGGCGTCTCAGACGACCCCAGAGCTAAGGGTGGCTCCCTTCTCGAGGCTCACGTACCTCGAGAAGTTGGCAACAGCCGTAGACCTGATGGCACCGATCCTGGAAGACGGTTACTTGGACGAGACAGCCCGCGTCTCTTTGGACGCAGCTATCATCACGATAGAGTGCGCCATGCGCCGACTCCGAGAGGAGTCGTGGAAGCATGAGCGCCCAAGAAGACGATCCCAGACGCCGTGAAGCCGCGTGCAAGTCGCCGCCCGCCGCCGGTCGCCCGGAGCTGGGCCTTCACTGGGAAACCAGTGATCTCACCCGGCTCGGGCAGACCGCCGGGCGGCGTGAAAACCGCGACTTTTTTTAAGCAGATTCCTATAACAATGGCAGATAATCGCCAAGTGTGTATTTTATGTAATCGATCCGTGATAAACAGAAGAAAATACGAAATAACCCGTGCTCGGTTTGAAGAACATCCCGCTGTAGGCCAATACATATTTTAACCCTAGAAAGATACTCTACGTCAAAATGACTCCGTGTGTTTCGAAATATTGCTGTTTCTCTCTAATTCGCGCGAATCCGGCGCAGCGCTTTACGGACATTTCAGTCGCCGGGCGGAGCTATCGAGTGGCAGACGCGACACCGAAGTAAGTATTCCCGTTTTTGCGATACAACAGGTGTTGGAGTCAAAATGACGTATGATTATCTTTTATGCAACCATTAGGATTTTTGTATATGTTTCAATTAGAGTTACTAACTTTTCTTTATTTTAGCGATAGTTTTACCTTTATTTTATATTTATAAATATTATAGATTAACCGGTCGCAATGGAAAATCGGAATTTACAAGACGAAAGCATCCTGGCGACTCTTTTAGAGAGCGATGAGGATCTTTCATCTCCCGACACTGACAGCGAGCACGAGGACCAACTTAGCAAAGACGACGTGCAGAGTGACTTTGAGGAGGCATTTGTCGACGAGGAGAGGGACCAAGAGTCAATTGAGTCTACCACCTGAAGAAAATGCTGAACAAGTACCACCATCTACAGCTTCTCGTCGTCTGATAACCGTGTCTCGGCTTAGCATAAGAGGTAAGAATAATCATTGCTGGTCTACTACAAAGGCATCAAGACGAGGACGAATCTCAGCACTGAATATTATAAGGTCACAAAGGGGTCCCAGGCGAATGTGTCGCAATCTTTATGAAGCTTTGCATTGCTTCAATATTTTCTTTACTGATGAGATAATTGCTGAAATAGTTAAGTGGACAAATGCTGAAATATCTCTAAGACGAAAGGAAACCATGATAAGTGCTACATTTCGTGACACCAATGATAATGAAATTCGTGCTTTGCTCGGCATCCTCGTAATGACAGCAGCGAGGAAAGATAATCACATGTCCACAGATGAGTTATTCGATCGATCTTCGTCAATGATTTATGTTTCCGTTATGAGTCGAGAACGGTTTGATTTTTTGATTCGATGCCTTAGAATGGACGACAAAACTATCCGTCCAACACTTCGAGCCACTGACATTTTTACTCCAATGCGCAAAGTATGGGATCTATTTATTGACCAGTGCATAAATAATTACACTCCAGGAGAACATCTCACCATAGATGAACAACTCCTTGCTTTTAGAGGTAGATGCCCATTCAGGATGTACATTCCCAATAAGCCAAGCAAATATGGCATAAAAATCGTCATGGTATGTGACAGTGGTACATCGTGTATGATAAACGCAGTGCCTTATTTGGGAAGAGGAACGGAAACTAATGGCGTACCTCTCGGAGAGTACTACGTGAAGGAGTTGACAAAGCCTGTCCACGGCAGCTGTCGCAATATAACATGTGATAATTAGTTCACATCGATTCCTTTGGCTCAATCTTTGCTTCAAGAGCCTTATAAACTGACATTGGTCGGGACCATTCGCTCTAATAAAAGAGAGATACCTGAAGAACTGAAGAACAGTCGCTCTAGACCAGTAGGCACATCAATGTTTTGTTTTGACGGAGCCCTGACACTTGTCTCATATAAACCGAAGCTGACTAAGATGGTTTACCTTTTGTCATCTTGTGACGAAGACGCGGCCATAAACGTAGTTACTGGGAAACCAGAAATGATAATGTACTACAACCAAACCAAGGGAGGAGTAGATACCCTTGATCAGATGTGCTCTCTTATGTCGTGTAGTAGGAAGACTAACAGATGGCCCATGTGCCTGTTTTATGGGATGCTGAATATTACATTCGTAAATGCATATATAATATACAGGCACAATGTTGTCACTAAAGGCGAGAAGCCTCTAAACCGCCGCAAATTCATGAAACTATTGAGCATGGCTCTAACTTCACCCTATATGGCCATGCGCTTGGAAGTACTCACTTTGAAGCGATATTTGCGAGATGAGATAAAGAATACGTTACCGAAAGCTGTTCCTGGACCAACCGAAGACGACACAGAAGAGCCCAATCCAAAGAAACGTACTTACTGTGCCTATTGCCCCTCTAAAAAAAGCGTAAGGCTAGTGGATGTTGCAAAAAGTGCAAAAAAGTGATTTGTCGTGAACATAACATTGACATGTGCTTGAGCTGCATCTAATCGATCTCCGTAGATTTAAGTGTTAATAATCTATAGTCTATTGTTTCAAACTAACAGTATTACTAGATATGACTGATTAGTCTAAAAAAATGATTTCATAATTATAAGAGAAGTTCCTATGTTTTGTTACTTTAAAAAGATAGCCATTATGTTTCGTTACTTTTTAAAATAATGAATAAACAGTACTTACATATATAATTATGTTGTATTTTTATTTAAACTGATATGAGAAATACATACACCCATAGTTCATCAAATTAAGTAAATAATCTTTGAAATAGTAGTCATTTAAAACTATGGAGTAATTTTGACGTATGATTATCTTTTCCGTACAACTAAATAAGATTATCTTTCTAGGACCATGATTAGCACCATGCATGATGCTATATTATTACCGTCAAATAAGGAAGACAGAGCTACTGGTTTGCCAAAATTGAAACCTGAATGTGTACTTGATTATACAAATAACATGGGAGTGGTTGACACCGCAGACATGATGATGAGTACTTTATCGTGCATAAGGAAAATAAGACGATGGTATTTAAAACTAGCACTTCGTATAATCGACATGTCTATGTTGAATGCATTCTACACATACAAAGTTATTAATAATTGTCCCAGAAAACCATTTTGTGAATTTCAGCTGGCAGTTATACGGCCAATCGTTAGTAAAAACAAAATACACGACTATGAACCGGTGCCTTCGACATCGCGTGGCGTACAGAATGACCCCTGTCGCTTTTTACCAAATGATGTTCTCAAACATTTTCCTGTGACCATACCAAATAAGAAAAGACAGCGTTGCAGAGTTTGCGCTCTGAAAAATAAACCAAAATATACAAGATATATGTGCAAACAGTGTGTCACAGAAAGCCTAGTGGTGGAAGAATGTAAAAGCAGGCCCCTCTTCCCCACTGGGCACTATGGGCACGTGCCCAGGGCCCCGCGATCGAATGGGGCCCCCTAGTTCCTGCCAGATTACCAAATGATAACCGATATTTAGGTATTACCGAAAAACATTAATTTTGAAAAATCTGATGATAATGACTTACTACAATACCTACGCTTATTATATTAGCTTTAGTTTGCCGCATACGGATAGCTATACCTTGTACAACATAGCTTGAACTTTTTGACAGATGGGTCAGTGATGGGAAACAGAAAATATCTATTGGTGTAAAAAATGTGTTGGCTAAATATGTGGCTGTATGTATGTTTTAAACTATTCAAAATAAATAAATTCATTCGTCAATCAATTTTATTGCACTAGACATAAAAACATTGGGTAGGTACCATTGTTTTCAGTTTTTCTATTTAAATTTTACTTCGAAGCAATAAAAACCACTTAAGACTTTCGGAAAATGCTTGAGTCCTTAACAGGTACTCTTATGTTGTGTGTCTATTCTTATGATTATTATCAATTTTTAATATTATTAAAATAAGAAAATATTGTTCGTCGTTGCAAAGTTATATCGATTTCAGATTTGACATCCGTCAAAAAGAAAGATCAAACTAATAAATAAACAGGGTATAAGTACTCCACTCTCTCTCAAAAATGAGTTTTTCTGATATTAGTATAGGGTAATTGTGGGTGAGATGCCGCATGGGGAGAGATGCCGCACTAGTAATATTTCCGTTCGATGAATAAACAAAATCAGCGAACGCCGCTCGTTCGAAGCCCCCCGCTACTAACGACCGAGACGGCCAGTGCTCGTCCGGCTCTTGCCAGCGTTGGATCTGTGTCGCCTGGTTAAGCGAAAATTAAGATATAAAAACGTTCGAAACTTTTGACGTACCTACTTTCGTATAAAAAATAGCTATTGATACGCGTAGTAATCAAGGTAAGAACTATTTTTATAGTAGAGCATGCTATGTATTCTTCATGTTTTTCAAATGATTTTTTTATTTATATTCTTATTAATACAGTGCGGCGTCTATCCCCCAAAAAAGGGATAGATGCCGCGCTTCATTTTGTGTGATTAATTAAAACGGGAGAATGGTTTGAATATAACCAAATATTATGTGTGTCTGTGTACAAACACTTATATTTAGACATATATATATAATATTACTTATATATGCTATATATATATATGTACGGTTTGTACTAGGAACCTCTAGGTGGTCCGGGGTAGTAGGGAAGGAGTAAGGAATCAAAAAAGAAACACGTAAGCGTTAGGGTAGGTAAAGATTTTATAATGAACTGAATTTCACTTCAAACTTAAATAGACTGCGGCGCGATCTCGCTAGCGCGATTCAGAAATAATAGGCGCAACCAAACAACGCCATCTAGTGACAAGTAATGTAATTAAACTCTAGTAAAAAATATGCTTAGGTTCTTAAGTCAACCATGGCTTTAACATACCGCCCGCCAAGGACATATTGAAAAACTATGTCCTTAACTTTAAAGGAAACAAATCCAAATGATCAAAAAAGAACCACTTATAAGTCTAAGAAAACTTGAACATAAATATCGACTAGTCAATCGAAAAGACAAGTCAGATCAAGTCTGAACTCTACAAACTATGTAAATATAAATTGTGAAAATGTAAATAACTGTAAATATTCTATAAATACAACAACAAACCGTAAATACAACTCCAAAAACTCTATAGCAATTTAACAAAATAAAGTTTAGGACTTAATTCTAAATCACATAATCAGTCATTTACTGGTAATATACACAGCTTTGAAGTCGGTCTTTTAACCACAGAACCTTTGGTTTTGACTGTGACTACCCGCGTGATGCCATCAGAACCCGCATGTTTGTCTACTACACGGCCCAGCATCCACCGGCTTGGAGGTAAGTCGTCTTCTTTAATTAAGACCAAATCACCGACATTCGGTTCTGGTGTTTTGTACGCCCATTTGTACCGATGTAACAGACTAGTTAAGTACTCTTGCGACCATCGTCGCCAGAAACCTTGAACCATCTTCTGTACCATTTGCCAACGAGTAAGTGTACTAACATTATTCGCCTCGTAGCTTGTCCCAGGTACTACCACTAACGGTTCTCCGATCAAAAAATGTCCCGGAGTCAAAGGCTCCGGCTCACCCGGATCTTCAGTGTTCACTACCATCATAGGCCTTGAATTCAGGCAAGCCTCTACCTGACTAAGGAACGTGGTCATTTCCTCGAAGGTTAGCGTTGAATCTCCGACTACTCTTTTAATATGATATTTGGTGGACTTGACGCCCGCTTCCCACAGCCCACCAAAATTTGGGGAGTGGGGGGGTATGAAATGCCACTCTGTCCCACCCATTTCCAGGTTTTCTACAATGGACTGTTGAATGTTCGCTAATTCTTTGAGTTCCTTTGCCGCACCCACAAAATTTGTGCCATTATCGCTCCAAATATGTGCACAATGGCCTCGTCTTGCCACAAAACGACGGAACGCAGCAATGAATCCCTGAGTCGTCATGTCACTTACGACTTCGAGATGAATGGCTCGCGTGACCATACATACGAAAAGACAGATATACCCCTTGTATGATTTGTGGCCGCGGCCTTTTGTCATTCTAATATTTATGGGTCCCGCGTAGTCAACACCAGTATTTAGAAAAGGACTGGCTGGTGTGACTCGAACTGATGGTAATGAGCCCATAAACTGGTTTTTAACCTCAGCACGACACTTTGCACATACCACACATTTGCGTACGTACTGCCTTACTAGGCCCTTTACCCCTAAGATCCAGTACGTAGTACGCAAATAGCACATCATGAGCTGTGGCCCACCATGCAAAGTCTTGTCATGCGCATCTGCCACCAACAAATGCGTCAGATGAGAGTTGTGGGGCATCACAATTGGATGCTTTGTATTTTCATTTAGCTGAGCGGCATCAAGCCGTCCTCCAACTCTCAACACACCCTTTGCGTCTAGGTAAGGTGTCAGTGACTTAATTTTGCTGTTCTTGAATTGCACGCAATTCCTTTCCTGCAATTCACCTATCTCAGTGCCAAATTCTTCGCTTTGACATCTTTTTATGCAGCAGGTTAATGCATCCTGGATTTCAACCATCTTGAGATGCCTTGGCTGAGGCGTGTTCTTCTTATAATGCAGAAAGCGTCTGCAGTACGCAACCACTTTCAGCAGCTTGCGAAGTGACGAATATCTACTCCACCATTGATCTGATGAGTCTGTCTCCACAGCACCCACGTGTGCCTTTAAGGGAGATTGTTCTAAATCTGTTTTCAACTCCTTTGGCTTGCTGTATACAATGGTTGACTCTTTTAGAAACTTTGGCCCAGTGAACCACAACGTGTTATCAGCTAGGTTTGATGGCTGAACTCCACGCGAAGCGCAGTCCGCTGGGTTATCCTTTGTGGATACATGTGCCCACTGACACGCATCTAAATGGCTCAGTATGTCCGAGACGCGATTGGCCACAAAAGTCTTCCAATGGCTGGGGTGTTTGTTGAGCCAAGCTAATACGATAGTTGAGTCGGTCCATGCATGAACGTGATCTTTTGGGATTTTCAGGACGGCAGCCATTTCCCCCAACAATTGTGTGAGCATGGATGCACCACACAATTCCAACCTGGGAATGCTCCGTTGTTTTATTGGTGCCACCTTTGTCTTAGCTGTAAGTAGTGCCACGTGAACTTCACCGTTCTTTGAGACAACGCGCGTGTAAACTACTGCTGCGTAGGCCAGCTTCGAGGCGTCTGAAAATCCATGCAGTTCAACCACCGCATCATCGTTCCTCGTGTGCAACCACCTGGGGATTTTACAGTCCGACAGCTGAACAAGATCCGAATGGTAAGTTTTCCACTCTCTTAAAAGTTCTTCCGGAACTTCTTCGTCCCATCCTATACCCGATAGCCACAATTTCTGGATGAAGATCTTTGCTAGTATCACGACAGGCGCTATCCACCCTAAAGGATCAAATAGTCGTGCAATCTCTGATATGACACTCCTTTTAGTTTCAGGTCCAGTCGTCGAGGGTGGCAGCTTCACCGTGTACTTCATCTCGTCGTGATCCAGCTTCCAGGTAAGTCCTAGAATCTTTATTGTTTCATCTAGTTTGATCTCTCTGTCTTTCTCCTCTTCTTTGTTTTCAGTGATCATCTTTAGCAGGTATTTATCGTTGCTATTCCATTTTTGAAGCTCGAAACCTCCTTTTTTCAGCATCTCACACATCTGTTGGTGTACTTCCACGCCTTCTTTGACAGTCTGACAACCGGTAAGTAAGTCGTCCATATAGAACGCGTCCAAGACTCGTTCCTTTGCAAGCAGGTATTGATCTCCTTCGTCGTAAGCTACCTGTTGCAACGCTCTAACTGCCTGATAAGGCGCTGAAGCTGTACCGAAAGTCACTGTGAGGAGTTCGTAGTCTTTGATCTCTTCTCCAGGATGATCCCTCCAAACAACCCTTTGGAAGGACTGATCATCTTCAGCTACGCGAACTTGGCGATACATTTTTATTATATCGGCTACTAACCCAATTGGATGAACCCGCCATCTTAAAATCGTGTGTCTCAACTCGGGTTGTAGCGTCGGTCCAATCATCAGCCTATCGTTTAACGATACTCCCTTGTTGTTCTTGCAGGAAGCATCGAAAACTACTCGCACCTTGGTGGTAGTTTTGTCCTCTCTGACCACGGCGTGATGAGGTAAGTACACCGCAACTTCCTTCTTTTTGTCTTCTTTTTCCACAGGCTTCATGTGATTTAATTGCTGATACTCTTTTATAACCTCTGTATACTTATGTTTGAGATCAGTATCTCGTTTGAACTTTCTTTCCAGCCCCTTGAATCTTTTCAACGCGATGTCTCGGGAACCACCCACACACGGCGGTTCAGTCTCTCGAAATGGGAGTCTGATAACATAACGTCCACTTGCATCACGCTGAGTAGTGGCTTTGAACAATTCTTCACATCGCCGTTCTTCCTCGGTAAACATCTTCTCCAAGGATACCGACGGTTCCTCAATTTCCCAAAATTTTCGAAGAAGGTCATCCTCGAAAACGTGAGTATGCATAACCGTTATTGATCTGGGACCTTGATCTGACTTTACAAGACCGGAAACGATCCACCCAAAGGAAGTATTTTGTGCGATCAGTTTTTGTGATGGAGATCGTTTCACGCCATCCCTTAAAATCTGACTATAGACTTCTGCGCCTAACAAAAGATCGATTTTGTTGGGTGTATAGAACTGTGGATCTGCGAGTGGAATATTTTTGATCTCTAACCAATCGGTTGGTTTTACCTTCCTATTTGGAAGATATGAAGTTATGCTCTTCAATACATATGCTTGAATCTTTAGAGTGATATTGGGATCGGCTCGTGATTGAACTAACATGGCGACCATACCTTTAGACTGAATTGTCTTGTCACTGCCTAATCCCGATATTAATCCTCTTGCTGGATGTCTTTTTAGCCTCAACAGTTGTGCCGCGTCTTCGGTGATGAAAGATGCCTGTGAGCCCTGATCTAATAAAGCTCGGACGATCTTGAAGTCGCCTGATCTCGACTCAGCATTTACTAGCGCCGTGGCTAGTAAAACTTGTCTTTGTTCTAAGTGCTGCCCTGTAGATAGACATGCAGTCACGTTTTCTGTTTTAGGAGAATCGCCTGAACCTCCTGCTTTGGAACCATCATTCGATAGTGGTGGGTTGCCTTGCTTACCTTTAGCTCCATGAACATTCTCATTTGGTTTTGGATGTAGCAAAGAGTGATGTCGTTTTTTGCAAATACGACATGTGGTTTTTTTTTCGCATTGCCTTATCATGTGATTCCCGCCCAGACAATTGAAGCACATTTTGTTCTGGGTGACAAACTCCTGACGTTTGTCTACACTCTATATTTAAGACAAACTTCTCTTGTCAAAATAATCAGTACACCCCCATCCTATATCCACATTCTCGCTATTCAACCCTGCCTCCCAGTCACTTCCTAAGATCGTGGATTCCGTACAACTCGGATGACAACAATTATGAGGAAATAATTAAGGGAAATCCAATACCCGCCTCCATAACATCAATTTCTAGGAAATCAATCACTATTTGTCCTAACCTGGGATGGGGTCCACAGGAAATTCTATTTCGGGAACCTACCGGAAGATTTTTGTATCATCATTCAGAGATTACAATTTACTGGTCTCAATCTGGTTATTTCTTTGCACTGCAATTAATTTCTGACCAGAGAGCACATTTGCTAATAGATCAGGACACAGTGGTTTTATTATATTCCCTAGTGTTCACAACCAGTACAGTGGCAAAATAGCTCCAAAGGTCAAAATTACCAGCTTGGTAATTAACAATGGTCCTTCAGAGCCGGATTTCCGGAAGGTCAATTCCAGAACTTAAATATTTGAGTTACCCATCCCGTAAAACCTCAATACTGGTGGATCGCCTTTAAGAGGTCAACAGTCAGCTTGTGTGTTGGGCTGACTGTGGTGGAGGCTGTGGCCGAAACTTTTTGGTCCTGTGCTGTGTGACGGTGCCGACTGGCGTACAAGACAGGCGAGCAAGAAAGGTGATCAAGCGGGCGAGCAATAGCGGCGGCGGAGCGGAGCCCCCTGCGTCCCGCGGGGGTGTCGAGCTGTGCTGTGCTGTGGTTGCGGGCGGAGCGGCAAGTTCAACCCGAGCGGGGGAACCAAGGAGGTGCGGGGATATGGAAAGTGAGTGAGTGAAGAGTTCAACTGTGAGTACACTTTCATTACCTTTCAAGAGTGCATTCATCACAATTTAGTGCAATTTCATACCGATCTAAAAGTGCAATTTCGTTACTTGATCAAGATTTATTACGTGTGTGCAAAATTTAAGCCGATTTGAACTTTAAATTTAGTACTTCAAAAAACTTAAATTAGTTTATCGAAGGACCATGTACGGTTTGTACTAGGAACCTCTAGGTGGTCCGGGGTAGTAGGGAAGGAGTAAGGAATCAAAAAAGAAACACGTAAGCGTTAGGGTAGGTAAAGATTTTATAATGAACTGAATTTCACTTCAAACTTAAATAGACTGCGGCGCGATCTCGCTAGCGCGATTCAGAAATAATAGGCGCAACCAAACAACGCCATCTAGTGACAAGTAATGTAATTAAACTCTAGTAAAAAATATGCTTAGGTTCTTAAGTCAACCATGGCTTTAACAATATACATTTATCTATATACAAATTATTGGCCGTGGCTTCGCCTGCTAGGAGTGATTTTTAGTAAGCCTTTGTACGAGTTTATTAGTTAGATGACTAGTACTTCTGTTCTGATAATTTATTCTATATTTTATTTTATAGAATGCCGCGGAAGTACATTAGAAAGGGAAATGTCAGCAGAGCTGAATGGACGGAAGAGAATCTCCAAAAGGCAATTGAAGAGGTAATGTCAGGCAAATTATCTAAACGTGCCGCTGAAAAAATGTACAATGTCCCAGCTAGAACATTTTCAAGACGAATTTTATCTGGATCTGTTAAAAAAATTGGACTTGGACCTCAAGCTTCACTTGGGAGAGATAACGAACGACGGTTAGTAGCGTACATTAAAAGACTTGGTGCAGCTGGTTTTGCCCCTGACAGAGAATGTATAAGAAGTCTTGCATACGACTTTGCCGAAAAACTCAAGCTGCCACATCGATTTTCACACGCAAATAAAAAAGCAGGTTATCATTGGCTGCAGTCCTTTTTGGAACGAAATAAGGACATTTCCATAAGACAAGCTGAGGGTCTTTCTATAGCAAGGGCCCAAGGCATGAACAGAAAAGAAGTGGCAGACTTTTTTAATTTACTAGAAAAAGTAATGGTGGAAAATAATTTATTAAATTCGGCAGAAAATATTTTCAACGTTGATGAAAGTGGGATACAGTTGATTAATAAACCAGGTAAAGTCTTAGCAGAAAAGGGTGCAAAGGACGTACACGTAATAACATCAAAGGAGAAAGGAGAAACTGTATCATTGGTAGCTTGTTGTAATGCCGCGGGATATTTCTTACCACCGGTTCTTATAATGAAGGGGGTTAACAGGAAAGCTGAATATTCAGATGGGCTTCCTCATGGATCTCAAGTTTACATGAGCAAGAAATCCGCTTACATGACAACCGAACTTTTTTTAATTTTCTACCTCGCAAACCACCTACTGGCAAAACTATTTTAATATTAGACGGCCATAGTTCCCATTCGAATTCCATAGAGCTGCTTGACCTTGCATACGATAATGGCGTTATTATCATATGTTTACCCAGTCACACCACTCAAGCTTTGCAGCCTTTAGATAGGAGTTTTTTTAAACCATTAAAAACATATTATAACAAGGAAGCAAATTCATGGATATTAAGAAATAAAACAAGAAATATAACAAGATATCAAGTGGGTGCTCTGCTAGGAGCTGCCTGGGGAAAAGCCGCCTCAACCGGAATTGCCTCAGCTGGTTTCAAAGCTTGTGGAATTTTCCCATTAAATGCTAACATTATACCAGATCACTTTTTTCAAATATCTGATCAATCAGAACAGTTGCCAGCGCCTACACTTCAATCATTGATATCAAACCAACCAGGTTCATCAACATCACTCCCTGGCACTTCATCGTCATGTCTGGGACCATCAATATCTGGACTTGAGTCTCCGATATCACCCTCCATTCTCAGTCCTATAACTAATAATGACCAAGAGACTCCCACTAAGACTGTCGAAAGTATAACCACTATTCAAGAGGCTCCTGCATTTTCCTTAGAAAATATCAACCAAAGCCTTGAGACCCCTAAGAAAAATCCTGAAAATATAAATTCGGTTCTAGAGACTCCTACTAAAATTTTGGAAGAAGCTCTTCCTTTACCAAATATACCGGCCTCAGCAGTTAAAAGAAAACAGAAAGCATGCATTTTGACATCCCGAGAAAATATTTCTTTTAAAAAGACAAAAAATGCATCACTGATTAAAAAATCTAAGAAAAATATAGAAAAAAGAGAAGAAAAAGAAACAGACAAGAAAAAAGACAAGTTAAATAAGAAGACAGAAGACCTGCAAAAGGAGAATAAAGCCAAATTGCATACTCAAGGGCCTATTGAAGATGATTCAAATATTTGCGTTGAGTGCTGGGAAAATTATTTTCACACAAAAAAAAAATCGGATTGGATTAAGTGTACAGAATGCCAAAAATGGTTGCACGAGTCATGTACGCTTTATAAAAATATGTGTAACGCATGTGGCCGAGAACAAGTCAGAAAAAATAATACACAAAGATAAATAATCACCAGAGGCATCTCTCCCACATGGTGCGGCAACTGTCCCACAGAGTGTAGGATAGACGCCGCTTTTCCAGACTTTTAATTTTGATTTATAATTTGTATAACTTTTAAAAATTGCAATATTCTTTGAATTTAAATTGATAATAAATAACACTTCTTTTGATTAAAAGTATATTTTATTTATAATTCCCATATACTTCTTTTATAATAGTTTTTAACGAAAATGTGCGGCATCTCACCCACAATTACCCTATTTAGGTTAATTTAAATACCTATATGTAAGTATAAGAATACAATTAAAAGAAAAATTATTAAATTAAAAAAAGAAGAATTATTTGATGCGGTGTGGTTTATGTCTTTAAGAAACCTATTCGAACGTCATTCGTAATACCAAAGACAAAAAAGGGGAATTCCCGACTCCCGATCGTCGTTTGACTTGACGAACGGGAATTCCCTTCAAGTATTTGTCTGCGATGTTGTGGCGTTTGTTTTGTTTGTAGTTGTTAGTTTGTTACTGACTGTGCTTGAGCTCTGACAAAAAAATAGTATTGTTTGATTAAATCGTCGTTTGTCTGTTTTGTGTTAGCGAATATTTTCGTTATAAAATTAATTAAATACTGAATTATAATATAAAATGTCGAAACGGTCATATCCTAGTGGATCTGAAAAAAGGAAAAAAGCTCTACATCAGAAAGAAGTAATTGAAAAGTTACCAAAATTAACATCATATTTTACTACTACTACTGGAGAAACTTCTGTAAGTAGCAATCAACTCATAAATGTTCCACATGATGACTCAGCTCAATTACAAATTGCGGGAATTTCTAAACTTTCATGTTCCAATTTTGAAAAAGAGATTGAATCAGAAAGCGACTATTCCTACGACGAAAGTGCAACGACTTCAGTAACTTCACTAAAACCGACAACTCCAACTGTGTCAATTGAACAGCAGTTTTCCAACACAGAAGAATTAATATCGCACGATCCCGCCGATTATTTTCACGAAAAGTTTGTTGAAATAAATCGCGAAATTTTAATTCGTAAGGGACCAGTATATTTTCAAAATAAAGATTCTGACTTTTCCGAGGCATCCAGAACCTACAAAGATGGTAATAAATTAGTGACGAGATATTTCAACAAAGCATTATTTATTCGCAAATTAAAGAACAATGAAAGCGTCGAAAGAAAATGGTTGCTGTATTCGCCTTCCAAATGCTCTGTATTTTGTTTTTCATGCTGCTTATTTAACCCAACTGATGTTAATCTTTGCTCTCGGAATGGATGTAATGATTGGAAGCATATTAATTACATAATTTTAACACATGAAAATAGCCCAGCGCATAAGCAATCTATGATGACTTATCTGGCACGAAGTAAAGCGGTTGGTAGAGTAGATATAGAGTTATTATCTCAACATCAAAAGGAAGTGGATTACTGGAGAAACGTACTTAAACGGATTGTAGCTGTTGTAAAATTTTTGGCATCGAGAGGGCTTCCATTTCGCGGCGACAATGAAATCCTAGGATCTCCAAACAATGGAAATTATTTGGGTTGTGTGGAATTATTGAGTGAATTTGATCCATTTCTTGCAGATCACTTAAAAAAATTTGGGAATCCTGGAAAGGGTAACATTTCTTATTTATCAGCAAATATCTGTAATGAGTTTATTGAAGTAATGGGAAAACAGGTTCTAAAAAAAATTATAAATGAAGTTAAATCAGCAAAATATTTTTCCATAAGCGTTGACAGTACGCCCGATCTGTCTCATATTGACCAGCTAACTTTCATCATTCGATACGTAAAAGACTGTGTTCCTGTTGAAAGGTTTTTGAAATTTATACCTATTAAAGAGCATAAATCTAAGTATTTAGCGGAGACCATCTTAAATTTTTTAGAGATACATGATATTCCCATAAAAGATTGCAGAGGACAAAGCTACGACAATGCTTCAAATATGTCGGGAAAGTATAGTGGTCTACAAACAAGAATCAAGGAAAAATGTGAATTTGCCACCTTTATACCATGTGCAGGACATTCACTAAACTTGGTAGGTGTCCATGCTGCTGGGTGTGTACCGGAGGCATCACAGTTTTTTGAAATAGTTCAGAAAGTGTACAACTTTTTTTCGGGCTCTACCCACAGATGAAATATATTAACAGAACATTTAGGTTCAAAAAAAGTTGTTAAGTCTTTCACAAACCAGATGGTCAGCCCGAGCTGATGCAGTAAGTGCTTTGCATGGGGGTTATAAAAGAATATTAGAAGCTTTAATCACCATCGCAAACGATACTGAAAAGGCACGAGAAACAAGAGACGAAGCCCTTAGTCTGTCTAGAAAAATGGGAAATCTAGAATTTATTATACTGACGGAAATCTGGAGCACCATATTGGAAAGAATAGACAAAACAAGTAATTATCTTCAGAAAGAAACAATAACACTGGACGTTGCAACCAATTTGTTGACTTCACTTTATGATTTTATTACTAACCTCAGGGATAAATTTGATAACTTCGAATCATCTGCCAAAGAAAATAACCCAGAATCTGACTACAAAGATCTATCTCAAAAAACAAGACGTAGAAGCTCACGGCTGATTTTTTTTGATGGCTCCGCGCCATCAGTCCAATTGAATGGAAAAGAGCGATTCAACGTAGAAACCTTTCTCCCAATAATCGATACCTTGAGTGTTCATCTAAAACAGCGACAAAGTTCATATGAGACCGTCAGTCAACGTTTTAGTTTATTTTTTCACTTAAAAACTCTGAATTCCGAAGAGATACGACAAGGATGCAAAGAATTTTCTCAAATCTATCACGAAGATGTAAATGAAAAAGAGTTAGAAATAGAATGTCAACATTTAAAAGAATACTTAAAAAATGTTCAGAGTGAAAATGAAGCATCTAACAGTGTACAGGAAGTATATAATCTATTAAAGCAAAACAAAATTGAAGACACATTTCCTAACGTAGAAATTGCATTGAGAATATTTTTAAGTATGATGGTAACTAACTGCAGCGGAGAACGCTCCTTCTCCAAATTGAAACGAATAAAAAATGAATTAAGAAGTACAATGCTTCAAGAGAGATTAACTAGTTTGTCGCTGATGTACATAGAATGTGATATTCTCAATACCATAGATTTTGAAGATGTGATTAACGATTTTGCTCATCTTAAATCTAGAAGGGTACCTTTGCAATCAACATAGAATTAATCTAAGGATTTTATGTTAAGCGAGTTACTTTTGTAGATTATTTTTTATATTTCCTATTTTTTTATAGTTAGTAACTAAATAAAAATAAATTTAGAACCTTGTTTGCCTTTCTTTATCTATTGTAACTAAATAGTGTTTTCTCAAGGTCCTAGGGGCCCTGGTTGCGCCGATGTAGAAGCTGTATTTCTTGACGCGGAAACACACTCCTTCTATACCCAGCTCCCCTCCCGCACTAACCATAGTATAGTACTAGAGATAGTTTCCGTCCGCCATTTGTGATATATAGACACTCACTCCCGCTTTGAACTAGCCAGCGTAAAGGCGGACCGCGCTCGCGTCTCTCAAAAATGAATAATATTTGTTACATTTTTACCGCTTCATAGACTTTTACCGATCGGATTGTGCCTCTCGTGTGTTCCTCAAGTGATCTAGTGATGCTGACGGCAGCTCCTGAGCAAGGAAGAGAAGATCCGTGTACCGGCTGCGATGAAAACACGTGTGTCGTGAAGGTTAGTGCATCCTCTCCTAATTTCTCGGGTTGCATTCATTGCTTGGATCACGCCCGCGGCAACCCGATCACCTGTCTTTTTGTGTGTAAAGCGTCAATGGAACAGTTAGCTACTTCCCCGCAATACAGTCCACTACCGCACGTGGCCAATCGCGCCAACATTTTCTGGTCCTGATCGAACCGGATTTTAGCCGTAGTTCGTAGTTTTGTTATTATTCTAATGGGAATAAGCGCACCGCGTCTAAATACCTAGTTATTTTAGTAGAAAACCCCGCATCTAGGCATTTAGGCTTAGATCTTAGGTATACTAGACACCCTAGTGCATAGGCACAGTGTAATACCTAACGCATTTGGCTTTGTTTTATTTTTTCAATTACGTTGTTCGCTCGCATCTCATTCCAATTCATACGAAAGTATTTTAATTTGAATAGATATTACGCAATACTTAATCTCTGAAATAATAGTTGAACCTAGACAGCGGTCTGGCTCGCGTAAGTACGACCTGGCTGTTGCTAGGCGCGTTTTGTTCAAGCGTGCATTCACAGTTGTAAATACCTACCTTACCTGCGGAGTATCGCTCGCGCCGCGCCGCTGCTCTGTACCGCTAAGATAAAGTCATTTCATATTTGTTGTTTACCGCACTTTAGTTTGAGATTTAATTGTAAACATGTCCCCAAAGGTTGATAAGACCGGTAAAGTTCAATTGAAACTTTTACACGCTAAAAGAGAAATGATTTACTCTCGCGTACAATCGATTTATGATAATGCACTTAAAACCTCTGATTTGGCCATCAGAGATTCGTTCTTGTGTTCTATAGAAAACTTAGATAGTCTACGCGCGGATTTCGAAACCTTAGTACATGACATCAACGTTTTTAGAGTTGAATTTGGATCCCGATTACTCAGTGAGTTATCAAGCCTTGTCGTCGTTTGACGATTTGTATTGTCGTATCAAACGCGTCGCTAGGAGTTTGGAGAAACCGGCTGACCTACCCAACCCCACTCGCGACCGACCTAAGTTGCCACCAATTCAAATACCCGAATTTGATGGTAACATTCGCAATTGGTGTCTATTTATAGATAGTTTTGAGAATACAATAGATAAGAACGATTCGTTGACAGATCACGAAAAATTGCATTATCTCGTTGAAAAATTGACTGGTAAAGCTATAACCGTTTGCGCTGGAATTACGTTTAGTGCCGAGAATTATAATTTAATTTTAAATACTTTGAAAGCTAGGTATGAGGATAAAAGATCGGTAGCTAACGCCTATTTAGATCAGATGTTTGATTTGAAATCTATTACGGTATGTAACGATCAAAACTTAGAGAAATTTCTAGATACTTTCGCGTCAGCTGTTCGCGCCGTAAAGAACCTAAAGATCGATGACCTCTGCGACTTCTTATTTTTGTATATGGGTTTAAAGAAATTAGATTCCGAAACCATTCGTTTGTTTGAGTCGGATCATCGCGGCAATAAAATTCCTAAGTTCGAAGACTTAGAAGGTTTTGTTCGCGAGCATATAAAAGTATTGCAACGCTCTTCATCGAAACATGAAGGCGCAAAGATAGTTGTTGATTCTGCACGCAAAGTAGATGCGTCATCGAAGTCACTGAGGTCAACTCATACTTATGTTAGTACCGCACCAGCACATGTACAATCACCTGTTTGCTCTTTGTGTAGCACTCATCATTCGCAACTGTACAGGTGTCCTGGTTTTCTAAAATTGTCGCCTAGTGATCGTTATAAATTTGTTCGCGCTAATAATTTTTGTTTTAATTGTCTCGGTACTAAACACCGCGTTGTTTTATGTAATAGTAGAAATAGTTGTCGCAAATGTCAAGCGAGACACCACACTTTGCTTCATTTTGAGAATAGTAATGCCGCATCCAATGTGAGCACGGTTGGCTCGTCGAGCGGTGACACACGGCAGCCTGCGCCGCAGCCGCAGCCCGCACTCGCGCGCGCTCCGGCCCGCCCCGTGACCGCCGCGGATGACGTCACCTTGTGTTCGTTCTCCGCTAGTGCTGCACTCACTACTGTGTGTCTTGCGACCGCTCGCGTTGTTATTGTTGATGCATTAGGTAAGCCGCGCATTGTTCGAGCGCTGTTAGATGGCGCTTCGCAAAGTAATTTTATTACTCAAGATTGTTGTCGGCGTCTTGGTCCGCTCAGTGGTGAAGGGTTTTGGAAGCTTACAGTCAGCTGTTCGTGGCACCGTTAAAACAAGGTTTAGATCTCGTTTTAATAATAATATTTGGTTTGACATGGATTCGCTCGTTATAGATAGAATAGCTGAACAGTTGCCTACCGTCCCGGTTGACACGTCTTTATTAACGAAATTTAAAGACTTGCCTTTAGCAGATGAGACTTACGCTGTTCCTGGAGTCGTCGATATATTGATCGGCGCTTCGATTCTCCCGCACCTCCAGTTATCACGTAAGGTTCAAGGGGGACCGACGTACCCCGCTCCGCACGCACTGGAAACAGTTCTTGGTTTTGTTATAATTGGTTCCGCACCCGCTTCTATAGATAGTTTTAGTCACTCGACTGCTTCGTTCTGTTGCACCGTCGAGCCGCCACTGGAGTCTACCATCCGCAAGTTTTCGCTCGGTGGCTCCCGTGTATCCGCTGAAAAACGCTTTCTTTGTTTGGAACGAAAGATGCAGGCGTCCCCAAAGTCGAAGCGGGCCTATGATGAGGTTGTTAACGAATATTTAGATAAAGGTTACATCTCACCTGCGCCTGCGGACACTGGCGGGACCCAGCCTTCGTACATTATCCCGCACCGCGGAGTTATTAGAGAAGATAAGCTTACTACTAAAACTCCGCGTAGTTTTGGATGGCAGTGCTAAGACTAGCACTTCCGTGTCGCTTAATGACATTTTGTATTGTGGTCGGAATCTTTAAGGTAATTTATTTGACATAATTGTAAATTTTCGCATTAATATTAGTAGAATTTTAGCTTTTAGGACTCAACAGTCGCTTTGTGTTGGGCCCACTCTTCGCCCCATCGTTGGGACACATTCGTCGCTAATAGAGTGGCAAAAATTCAATCTGAATTGGCGCCACATAATCTCTTTCACGTTGCTGGCACCGACAACCCAGCCGATTGTCTCTCTCGTGGATTGCTTCCTTCGCAAATTTTAGATCACCCGTTATGGTTTAGTGGACCGTCCTGGATTCATGCCGCGTTAGATAAGTGGCCAGTTAGTCAATTCAATCCCACTACGGTTTCCGAACCACCCGAGGAGAAGAAGCACTCGCTTGTTGTATCGGTCCCACGTGAAGAGACCCTTATTTTGTTGTTGGCTAATCGCGTCTCGTCTTGGTCGAGACTGTTGCGTTGTGTTGTTTGTTCGCCTCTGCCCTCCGCCTAGCCAGCAGTAGGCACGAGCTCCAATCTAGGTTTATATTTTAGTTGTTATTTCCCAAACCTAGATTTAGATTAGACTTTAGATTTGTTTCGCATTTGTCGTTTCGAAGGTAACCCTTCAAGCCGGGGGGAATGGTTGCGCCGATGTAGAAGCTGTATTTCTTGACGCGGAAACACACTCCTTCTATACCCAGCTCCCCTCCCGCACTAACCATAGTATAGTACTAGAGATAGTTTCCGTCCGCCATTTGTGATATATAGACACTCACTCCCGCTTTGAACTAGCCAGCGTAAAGGCGGACCGCGCTCGCGTCTCTCTAAAATGAATAATATTTGTTACATTTTTACCGCTTCATAGACTTTTACCGATCGGATTGTGCCTCTCGTGTGTTCCTCAAGTGATCTAGTGATGCTGACGGCAGCTCCTGAGCAAGGAAGAGAAGATCCGTGTACCGGCTGCGATGAAAACACGTGTGTCGTGAAGGTTAGTGCATCCTCTCCTAATTTCTCGGGTTGCATTCATTGCTTGGATCACGCCCGCGGCAACCCGATCACCTGTCTTTTTGTGTGTAAAGCGTCAATGGAACAGTTAGCTACTTCCCCGCAATACAGTCCACTACCGCACGTGGCCAATCGCGCCAACAGGCCCCATGATCCTAATGTGCCCAGGGCCTCAAATAGTTTAAAGACGGCCCTGTGTAAAAGAAAACCCATGATTTAATAATTAAAGTGTTTTATTAATAAAATATTATGTTTATTTATTTTTACCTGTACAATTATGTTATTTTTTTTCAGTTTCCTTTACATCAATGTCTTGAGTGTGACAATTTTTCAGTGTGTTTAAAAAGTTTAATATTTTTACATAAGCCCCTCTACGCAAACACGGAGCTATATACTTTAGCTCTTCAAGAATTAGATGAGTGAAATGCTCGTTTCTTTGGTCGGCACCAAACGTTGTACAGTTCTCACATTGTGGCCTTGCGTTCGGTGCACGAATGTCACTGGTTTTCGACTCTGCATGGAACTGTTTTTCAAACAGATCCTGGGTATTTTCATCGTCGTTTAATTCCAATCTCGAACGCTTAGAACCTGCAAAAAATAATGAGAATTATTATTTTTAGACGTCAAACACAACATTGTATCTACGTTTAGTTGGCATAAAGCAAATAAAATTGATATTTTTTAATATATAGAGAAAATTAACACACTCACCCATTTTGGAGACTAGCACAACAATGTTCGTTAAAGCAGTGGCAATTAAATGCCCAGTCATTGACCATAATGTTTTTTTTTAAACAAGAAAACTTTACTTTCTATTACCCTTTATCATAAACAATCTGCACGTATTCATATTCGATGAATAACATCGATAACCGGTAATAATTTCACTTTCCGCACTATCTACGCTGTTGTTTATCTGTAATGTTAGCGCCGAGGTTGTATAAATGCAACAATAGGGATTCCAAAAGACGTATTTAGTAGAATTATGAACTATACTCTATCAATGCTTATAGCTTTTTTGATTCGGGTAATTTCAATTATAAGGTTAATGAATTATAAAAAAACATTAGATTTTCGTAAAACGTGTAATTTTACCCTTAATCTAATAAAAATCTAGTAAAAAAATTAAAAAAATAGTGAATGGTGCACAACACTATAGTTGACCTTGAAAATACGTGATTGGCGCTAGGGGCACATTTTTTTGCAAGATTATACAGCGGTTAAAAGGTTAAACACGCCATTTTTGTATTTATCTCTACGGCCATAAGGTCTAAATTTCTGTGAAGTGTTTGCTGCAGATGTTTTGAATAGGGAGGTCGCGATGTTTTTGTTTTGTCGATATTGTTATTTACATCGACTGTTTATGAAAATTTGTAATTATGTTTTTTTAGAAAATAAAAACAAGTGAATATAGCCGGTAAGAGTAATGTATGGCTATCTAGAGTCTGGCTATCGGTTCTCTGCACTGGACTGTTTTTTTAAATCTATACATGGCAATATTTTTGAACTGTCATGTCACTGTCAAACGGATTGACCCGTTTTTGTGTTTAGTGTTTCTCGATCAATATTCTTTTGAAATTATTGAAAAATAATGCCTAAAGCTATCAAAGGCGTAGTTAGAAAGTTGATATTTACCATGATCGGCAAGTATCAAGACATAAAACTTGATAATGAACGAATCCAGAACAAAAAAAAAAATCGCTTAGACGAAATCCTTACAGCTGCTGGTAAGTAGTCTCAGAGGCGGCGTTAAGCGTGGGCGACGTGGGCCACCGCCTACGGCCTCGCGGTACAAGGGGCCTCGCGACTCAAAAATGTTTAAAGCGAGAATAAAACAAAAAAAATATAAATCAATTTTGTTGTGAAACATGTTTTCTTAGTCTGGCAACATTTGCCGCCGACCAGAGTGCGGGGAATCCCCGGTTTATTTGTTTACTTTCTTTACTAGGAAGTCAAGCAATCAAATCAAAGTACGCAACGCAGTCGCTAGGCGCATAACAATAGAAACGTATAATTGTGTTATTCAATATTGTTTATTTTTATGACTGTACGTACCTATTTTGATAAGAATAGTGTGTTCAATGTTTTAATAATATTTAGTGAATAAATAGATAGTGTTTAGGTATATTGATTGCTCCTGTAAACTGACCCAAAATTTTAAAACAGTGACTTTTTTAATTGTTTTTTTGTTTTCTTTGTGATTTGTAACACACCGGTACCTGTACTCATCTATTTTACATAAGGTAAGAAATATTTAATTGGTAATAAGTGTATAACGCAGTAATTACTTGTATATAAAATACGCTTTATAATATCTCTTGAAGGAAACCAAAAAAGCTTTAAGGTAAAAAACGTATCGACTTTTTAAGTTTTTAAAACTAGCAGGTAGTAAAAGCTATCTTAAAGATTTTTATTTGAAAACTAATTTAAATTTAGGTTTTACAATATTATTATGTAGATAAAACTGCAAAAAAATGTTAACTATTGCTTTCGTTTACAGTGTATAGATACGACGTTATCGACATGTCCGGCCGAGATAGAGATATTGGAAGAAAATGGGAGTCTGGATCAGCAAAAAGAAAAAGAAAAGCTGAAAGAACTGCAACTAACCAAGTTTTGAGTTTAAATTTGATGAAGTTCCTCAACCAAACTGCATCTGGTAGTACAGAACCTTCTGAATCGATAGCTTCGACTTCTACACAACAAACGTCCGAGATACCGTTGGAAAATGCTCTAGATGCACTGAATACCGAGAGCGAACGTCAGTTAGACGTAGAGCTTGGATCATCTTCTAGCCAATCAAAAATTGACGCTGAAACTCTTGTGCTGTCATCAAGCAATCAAGAAGAACAGATTGACATAGATTCTCCAATTCGCAGCGACGACGCCAGCGCCATAGTTCAGCAAGTACTTGTTAATTCTTTCAGCTTTGGCTGTTTTATCAATTGAATCAGATTTGGCATCTAGGCTGAATTACGATACCATAATTAAGGAATTTAGTAACGTTAAAAGCAGGAAATTTCTGTTCCTTTAATAAAGAAATCTAATGTTTTTTTAAGATACACTTTAAGAAATGTATATCTCCACCTTTATATTAACGATTTGTAATTTTTCATTTAATACTTATTAATCTAATTTGTATTTTTATGAATAAAAACTTGGCAGTGTTAATTGTTTTGTTTGTTTTTATTATTTTATAAAATCCGTCTTCAGGTCGCCATAGAACAGGGCCTCGCGAAATCTGTCTTGCCCACATCAAATTTAGTTGTTGCCCCGGCACTGAGTAGTCTTGATAGTTGGCTTGATATTTATGTCCGGGTATCATGTGAATACTATTTACTATTTTTTTTCTTGTATGTGTTTTAGAAGGTGACATGGCGAGAGTCAAGACGTTAGTGAAAGAGTTAAAATGTTTTGAGGAAAAGGAATCGTTGAACTCTGAAACGAAATACGTGGGGCGCACTATAAGTTTCCGGAATGAATATGAAAAAATACTATTAAAGGTACAAAATTAATTTATTGTTTTTCAAAATAATCTCCCTTGGCGTCTATGCACTTTTTCATTCGATCAAACCAGTTTTGAAAACTTTTGTGCCACTCCTCTGTGGTGACCTCTGAAACGTGTTTTTCATACTCCTCGACCGCCTCTTCTGGTGATGAAAATCGTTGGCCGCGTAATTGGTTCTTAATTTTTGGGAACAGATAAAAGTCACAAGGTGCCAGGTCGGGACTGTATGCAGGATGACTCATGAGTTCTACATTTTTCGCCTTCAAAAAGTCGTTTGTCTGTCTGGCCGTGTGAGAACTAGCATTGTCGTGGTGCAGGATGATACGGCGTTTACGGTTATTTTTACGGAGTTCGTCTATAACTTCCGGCAAACAGATGGTCGTGTACCAGTCACTATTCACAGTACGACGATTTTCTAAAGCAACAGTAGCCACGTTTCCAGTTTTATTAAAAAAAGAAGCAATCATCCGCTTAGATGCACTTTTCACGCGCGCCTCTTTGGTTGGTTTCGGCTCATCTTGAAAGACCCATACGCTCGATTGCTGCTTTGTTTTGGGATCGTAGCAATAAATCCATGTTTCGTCACCTGTTACTATGTCCCACACCAAATTTGACGCACCTTCGTTGAATCTGGTAAGCATGGCACTGCACCAAGTGACGCGGTCCGTTTTTTGATCCTCGGTCAAGTTATGTGGGATCCACCGCGAGCACAGCTTTCTCACACCCAAATGTTTGTGTAGGATTGATTGTATTTGACTCATGCCTATTTCTAAGGATGCGCGAATTTCATGAAAGGTCACATGCCTGTCTGTTTCAATCATACGGCGCACAGCATCGATGTTTTTGTTGGTCACAGCGGTGGACGGCCGACCATCGCGAGATTCGTCACTGAGATTGATACGACCACGCTTGAATTCTGCAAACCAGCTATAAACAGTCGTCTTGCATGGAGCTTCATCGCCAAAAGCTGTTTCAAGCCGAGCGATGCTCTGTTGAGCCGTCAAATTACACTTAAAATCGTACAAAATCATACTACGAAAATTTTCCCGAGTTAAATCCATGTTGATGCAGACACACAATTTTTTAAATGGCGCCACAAGGTAAAAACAAAAGACAGTCAGATGCAACAAACTGTATTCTACAGCCAAAGAGTTCTATTTTCAAATGTTGTAATAAATTTTTAAATATTGTTTATGTAAGTGGCCAGTTCCGGAAACTTTTAGTGTAACCTATGTATTTGGATACAATTTCTACGATGACAGGTGGTGGCGCCAATAGTAGTAAATTCAAATCGTCTCAATTGGTTGACGCTGAGCACACGCTCCCTATACCCATCTCCCTCCCGCACTACCTCTAAAGTGAGATAACAATAGTTTTCGCCCCGCTAATGGTCAAAGTGGCCGCCTCTTGACTTCGCATCGAACTAGCAAGCATCAAGGGCGGCCGCGCGCGCGACTCTTAGAAATAAATAATGTTTGTTGGATTTTAACCGCTTTCATAGACCTTTACCGATCGGATTGTGCCTCTCGTGTGTCCCTCAAGTGATTTAGTGATGTGGGCGGCAACTCCTGAGCCAGGAAGAGAAGACCGGTGCACCGGCTACGACAGCACGTGGCTTCGTAAAGGTTAGTGCATCCTCTCCTAATTTCTCGGGTTGCATTCAATGCCTAAACCACCTCCGCGGCAACCCGATCACCTATCTTGTTTGTTGTGTAAAGTGTCATATGAAACATTTAGCTTCACCCCCCGCAAAATACAGTCCACTAGCTCAGGTGGCATGAGAATCGCGCCACCATTCTTTTTGGTCCTGGTCGAGCCGGATCCTTAGTCGTAGCTCGCATTTTGTTATTTATTCCATGGGGAATAAACGCACCGCACCTAAATACCTAGTTATTTTAGTAGAAAACCCCGCATCTAGGCATTTAGGTTTAGATCTTAGGTATCCTAGACACCCTAGTGCATAGGCACAGTGTAATACCTAACGCATTTGGCTTTTGTTTTATTTGTTTCAATTTCTAAGTTGTCCGTTCGCCGCTAGGTCGCATCGTATTTACCTAATACCTACGTGGGTAGGTACGCGGTTATACCTCGCTCGCATTTCATTCAAACTCATACGAAAGTATTTTAATTTGAATAGATATTACGCAATACTTAATCCCTGAAATAATAGTTGAACCTAGACAGCGATCTAACTCGCGTAGGTACGATCTGGTTGTTGCTATGCGCGTTTGTTCAAGCTTGCACTCGCAGTCATAAGTACCTACCTACCTACGGATATCGTTCGCGCCGCGTCGCTGTACTGTACCGCTAAGATTAAGTCATTTCATTTGTTGTTTACCGCACTTTAGTTTGATATTTAGTTGTAAAAATGCCCCCAAAGGTTGGTAGTACCGATAGTAAAGTTCAATTGAAACTTATATACGCTAAAAGAGAAATGATTTACTCTCGCGTACAATCGATTTGTGATAATGCACTTAAAACCTCTGATTTGGCTATTAGAGATTCGTTCTTGTGTTCTATAGAAAACTTGGATAGTTTACGCGCGGATTTCGAATCCTTAGTACATGACATCAACGTTTTAGAGTTAAAGGAGAATGGGCACTTCTGGGCGGTCGGCGGCCATTAATGAAAGTAGTGTCAAATGAAAGTAGTGATAACTAGGAACAACTTTTACTAAGAACGTTTCGCTGCAATCTATTTAGGAAAATATATATTTACATGTAAACATAATGGAATTTCATAGAACATTGTGTTCGAGCGCAGGTAAATCAACCCTACGAAGCTACTTAAGTTGGTTCCTAGTGTTGATTTACCTGCGCTGATTGGTCCTCCACGAGTGTAAGTACCTGCACTAGCGACGGACCAATCAGCTATGAGCACAAACAATAGCGCCGCTTGAGCCGTGCGCTGCGTCCGCGCAGTCCTTCGATTACTGTCGTGACGTTGTGTACTGTGCGATTTCACATATCGATTCCTTTGAAACCTTTTGACCTCTATTTTGCATTTGCATTCCGGACTTTGTTTCTTCCTAACCTGATAACTTGGCTTTCGTTTTTGAACTTTTGATACTGTTTTTGCGATTGGGATTTTGTTGAATATGGCAGAAAATCGACCAGTTTGTGTTCTGTGCAATCGAACAGTGATTAACAGAAGAAGATTCGAGATAACGCGTGGTCTTTTCGAGGCAAATGCCGGAATCGCTCAATATATTATTGATGCTATTGCTCCACAGCAAGTAAGTATTTTAGTAATAATGCTTGGACGAAAATATAAAATGATTCAATGAATACGATTTTACTAATTGAGTAGAATATTAAGGGTCTCTAAAATAAACTTCGTATCATTATGATATCATTTTATTTTCCGTTTATTTCAGTATGCACTATACATTTTGTGTTTATATAAGTAGTACATTAATATGTATGTTTTTTTTAAAACTTGTGACTTTGTAGTCCCAGACTTTTGTGGTGGAGCCGAAACATTTTTTAGTATTTTTTTTTTTCTGTGCTGTTTCAATTACAGCGATGTTTATCAATAAACATTGTAATGTCCCTACTGTATTTGGGTTAGTAAAATGTCATTATGTTTGTTCCAATTTGAATACAACGGTCTGGAATATGTTTGTCGACCATGCTGGCAGCGAGCTCAACGTGCTGTACACCCGAATCCAAACAATGTTCCTCACGAATGCACACTACAGATTGAAGAGTATTCTCGAGTAGCTAACAACGCAGAGAGCTGCATGTTTGCGGGATGTAGAATTACTCGTCATCGAATTCCTGACAATATACGGGTGTCACTTTTGGTGGATTCCAATGTATTTATATCTACCTCAAGAAGCCAAATTGTGTGAAACACATTTGGGAAACAATGACTGGGATGAAATAATTGATAGCCCGAATCTAAGGCATGATTTCAATAGTGCTCATTTCTTAGAAATAATGAGTCTTATGAAAGCAGCTGTGTCAAGGAGCTGTATTTTGGATTTCGAAAATATTGAAAATATGGACAACGAAGAAATACACATTCGATTGGGTTTTAACCGAGAACAATTCTCAGAGATCTTGAGACAGACGCCTTCTTTGACTGGCTCTAATTCAAAAACGACTCTAGCCATTTATTTAATGAAGTTGCGGAGTGGTGAAAGCAACGAAAGGTTAGCGACGTTGTTTCAAATGAGTAGAAGAACATTAGAGAGGCACCTAAAAAGAGCAAGAGATTGTTTATTTGCTGAGTTTGTGCCTAGACATCTGGGTTTCGATCACATGGATAGAAGAATGGTCGCTGAACGTAACCTTTACGTACCGAACGCATTGTATGGAAATCCTAACTCAGAATTAGAAGACCGAAAAGCCATAGTCATAATGGACGGAACATATATATACATTCAGAAGAGTTCTAATTATTCTTTTCAAAGAGAAACATATAGCTTACACAAGTTTTCCAATCTATTAAAACCATTCCTTATTGTAAGCTGCGATGGTTATATAGTAGATGTCTGCGGTCCATTTGCGGCTACCGACTCGGATGCTACAATTCTCTTAAGGATGAAACGAACTTTCCTCGTCATAAGACGAGGAAAGTTCGTTTCATTGGTTCTTTAGTCCCGGCGATATTTTTATTCTAGATCGTGGATTTAGAGATGCCCTTCCTGATTTGGCACGATTCGATTACTCAGCACATATGCCTGAAACTAAAGACCGTGGTGCAGATCAGCTCACAACTGAACAGGCTAACAGATCTAGAAAGGTCACTTTATGCCGCTGGGTTGTAGAGGTAGTAAATGGTCGATTCAAGCGGGACTTCAAGTTGTTCCGACAAGATTATTTTAATCGGGCACTAAATCATATCGCTCCTTCGCATTAAAAGTATACAATTACTAAAAATACTCGAAATCAAGTTAATAATAGGAAACGTTAGGTATGACCAATATCTTTCTCTTAAATACTGACAAAAAAGCATAGTTCAATAAATAATCGTCAGATGTCGCATTGGTTAGTTTTTGATTGGCCAAAGTGACAACTTGTATCGCGCGAATACTCTATAATTTTTAGTAACGTTCAATTAGCCGCGCAGTGCACGCATTGTGTCTCTTCAAAAGTATATAAATACAAAAAAAATATCCTCAGGTAAGCATTCCATTTCATTAATATTATACAATCTCAAATTTATACACTTATTGATATAAATGTGTAATACACTTTGGATCATTTCTCTCGTTAAAAGTGTATAATTATGTAATTGTACAGTTTTTGTGATAAAATATGAATAATATCTGGTCGAATCTCTTTCATGAAAACTATGACTTTTCTAAATTGTGTACTATTCTAGATATTTTTAGTAAAAAGTTATGGTTTTAATTCATAATTGCATACTTTTATTCATAAATCTCATGCCAGAAAAAGTTTAATCACGAAAATGTTTGCTTTATAATTAATAAATTTAAGATTATTTCGGCTTTAATTAATATTGGCTATAAAATTATTGTGCCTTGTTACAAAATAAAGTAAAAAATTAAGTGATTTTAAAAAATACAGCGACTTGTTTCAACCCGTTTGGCTAGTAAGTATTTCATAACGGTCGGCGACGAGCGACGACGATGTTATCGCGGCGTAGCTTCGTGTTGCCGCGTGTGTCTCGCGTACGCGCGCATTAGGCATTGTCCTAATAGAACGCGAATGCGCGATCATCGTAAGTTCGCGCGAATTTTACTCGTACGAACGCCCGATCAAACATATTGAACTCTAATAGGTGTCCTAACTGACAATCGCACGACGCGGTCGCGCGACTCAAATGTTTAAAACCCTATTCGCGCGAACTTAGTTCGTACGAACGCGCGATCAAACATATTGAATTTGAATAGGTGTCCTAATTGAAATTCGTGCGAAAACGTCGAAGTGGTACCGCGCCCGCGCCCCTCTCGCCTCTCGCCTTGCCGGCCCAGCCATCCAGCCGGCCGCCATTTTGTAAACTTGACGTCAACGCAACGCACGTGTTTGATTGCGAGAATTGTTTAAAATGTCATTTGAAGATAAATTGATAATTGAGGTGCGTAATCGACCAATTCTTTGGGACAAACGCAAAGATGACTACAAAAACCGTCTAAAGAGTGACAGAGAGTGGAGTTTGGTTGCGAGAAGTCTAAATAAAACAAGTGAGTATATTTTTTATTTATTACTTATTTTCTTTACTACATTATTTACGACGAATTTGAGAAATAATTAGTAAAATTCTGTCTTGCAATAATCGCAGCTCTGGAAGTGTTATTATTACGCCTGGTTCTGTTTAATGTCGTCAATGTGTTGTGCCGTCGACGATTTATAATGTGTTGTCGATCGCTATCGCTATAATATGTTTTGTCTATATCTATTAAAATATTGTGCAAGAGACAGATTGACATTACAATTTTAATAGCGTTTTCAACCGAGGTCTCTATAGGTTTATAAAGTATTCGAAATTTCGAGGCCATCATTCCAAATGTGCATTCTACGCCAACTCTCGTAGCAGATAATCTTTTATTGAATCTTATTTTTGTGACATCTGTCGCTTGCCTTCTTGGATAAGGTCGCATTATAAATGTTTTTAGTGGGAATGCCTCGTCTCCTAAAAACACATAAGGTGCCATAATGTTAGAGTTCGGTAATGGTTCTGCGGGAGGAAGTTGAATATCTCCGTTTTCCAGCCTTTGATAGAAACTTGAATTACTGAGTACACCGCCATCACTGTCTTTTCCATATGCACCTACGTCAATAATTATAAACTTATTTTTTGAATCTGTGACAGCTAACAGTACAATGGAGTTGTACATTTTATAATTGTAGTACATGCTGCCACACTTCGCCGGCTTGTTGACACGAATGTGTTTGCCGTCCAAATTGCCACAACAATGTGGGAATTTATTTTTCATTGAAAAAGATTCTGCTATAGTTTTAAATTCTTCAGTACTGGGAAATTTCATGTGTTTGTTATGCATATTTTTCCAAATAGCAGTACAAACTTCCAACACAATGCTTGCTATGGCTGTTTTTGAAATACGGAAAGGTACTGATAATTTCCGGAATGATGTTCCTGTTGTTAGGTACCTGTAAAAAGAGAAATATTTTTGTTTTATTATAATGTAATATTTTAAAATTTATTTTGTATTCAACCTAGGTTGCTTATACTGGATGACTTTTTTTACCGTCTCGATAAAAAATGGGTATAATAGGTGAACGGAGTAGAAGCAAATGGCATACTTAGTTTTTTTTCTTTTTTTTCGAAAAAAAAAAAACTTCCAAATTAAAATCATTCGCGACTTGTGTATAATTTGAAATTCGATATGTTTTATCAATTGATATTTTTTTTTCAAAATTTCTCTTTCTTTGTTCTAATATGTACAGGTTTACTTTAAATTTATAGCGTTTTTTGATGATAGATCAATTTTTTTCTAAGCTTTGGCAAAAAGAAAAAAAAACTAGGTATGGCATAAGCTTCTACTCCGTTCACATAATATACCCATTTTTTTTCGAGACGGTAAAAAAAGTCATCCGGTATAGAGAAAAATTATTTGTATATTCTTATCACATTAATATTTTTATGATTGTTATAGAAGCCGACGTCAAAAACAAGTGGAAAAATTTGAGAGACGTCTTCATGAAGGAAGCCAAGAAAGTACGTCGTCCTCGATCGGGTGACCCAGGCAGTCCTAATAGCGATGAGACTTATATAGGCAAATGGTGTTTTTTTAAGGAACTATCTTTTTTAAAAGATATAGTGAAACCTAGGCACACCCAAAGCAACTTTCAGGATTTAAATGCGGGATCTGATAACAATGAAACTCAAAATTCAGACACAGTTGAGATTCCAGAAATAGATCAAGTTGAAACTTCAGAAATGGATCAAGTTGAGACTCCAGAAATGGATCAAATTGAAGAAATGGTGGAAAATCAAGAACCTGTTTCAGAATCTGTTAACGCAAGTTCTCTAGCTAGTGGTAATTTGATCCCCCGAAATAGATTCCCTACGACGACAGACGACAGCGAGTCTGGTTCATCTAGAGCAAGCGAGTTCAGGCAAAGGCAAAGGCAGGCAAAAAAACCAGAACTGACGCTTTTTCAACAAAAAATGATTGAAGTGGAAAAACAAAAAATACAAGCTTTTAATGAGAAAAACAAAGAACAAGACGATGAAGACATGTTGTTCTTAAAATCATTGGCACCATATTTCAAGTATTTAACGCCAGTACAAAAACTAAGACTGAAAAGTAAAATTCAAACTTTTATTGCTGATGAAATTAGTCTCACTACCTCTTCAACATCATCTACGCCAATATCGCAATCTATATTACCCTCTCCGGTAAACGCGTCACATCATTCAATGTCGTCGGTGCGAAACTACTACGAAAATGATCCCGTAGGTCTACACGAGTACGATACTGAGCTATCCATAAATGATTACTAACTTTGCAGTTTGTTTGTTTTTTTTTACTTTGAACTTAAATAAACCTTCATTTTAATTTATACCTACGTAATTTGTTTTCCTTTCCTTCAATAAATTAAATTAGTCAGCGAAATTCAAATCCAAAAGACTTGAAATCTCAAATATAATATAATTTATACAAAGTGCGTAGTTCCCAAATGTTCTGCAGAAATTGGCTGACTGATTTAATTAAAAAAAAAACAATAAAATCTAAAAAGTACATAGTCAACAGCACATCAAGTGTAACACATTGTGTGACTTTTATACGCATGATGTAGTGTTAACTGTTCAAGTTTTATCAACTTCATCAAATAAAGAGGATTGATTCACATACAATCACTCGATTTTTTTTTGTTTTGATTTAATTTCTTTTTCTTGGCTTTCTTTTTCCTTGATTCTTTATCGATACTGAGTCTACCCCTAAGCTATTGCACGCAATTACTTTAACACCCTGTATATTTGAACAAGTACCTAGTAAATTATTATAGAAATTACACTCACCTAATCGTCAGCACCAATCTTTCCTCCACACTTATAGGTTTTCTGTAGTTGGTAACAACATGATTGCAATCGTCTCTGATCATATTGCACAGGTAGTCAAATGCTTCTGGTGACATAGACATATAATCATAAAATGCAGACTCATCTTCTCGTAAGTCAAAATATTGATTGTGAAATTCACCACGATTTGGTCTCATTTTTAACAAAGCACTTTGCGTCCCACGTTGTTTTTTTTCATTTCCATCTAAATCCGCACAAAACGTCATCCAAATATTTCCCCACAGCAAACATTTTGCGTGTCTGACGTCCATGGTTGTTGGTATCGACCGTGCCACTGCCCGGTCACGCTCGCTCCCGTCGTCAAATCGCGCGAGCAAGATTCGCGTAATCGCTTATTCGCGTTCTATTAGGACACCCAGTTTTTGACGTCGCACGAACACGCGATGGTCGCATCGCTCGTATCGCGCATTCGCGTTCTATTAGGACAATGCCTTATAGGTACCTACTTTACAAAAACGAGACAATGTAACTCTTATTGTTAGTTTTAAAGTATTTTATTTATTTTTCAGATTAAATTAAATGTTATTGAAATGGCACAAAGAAGTAAATTTTTAGAGAGTTTAAAAAAAAATATACTTACTCAGAAAGAAGTAAATGATCCACCTGTTGTTGATTCGGAAGTGGAATCAATGGATATACTAGGTACATGAAAATAATTCGTTATATTTAATCATTGTGTTTAGGTAAGTACCTACTAACGACATTAAATATAATTTATCGTTGACAGGCTTCCAGGACGATATACAGGAAACCACCGAAAATACCCAAAAAGGTATACAGGAAGATTTACAGGAATCGAACGAAATTCCCCAGGAAGGTTCACAGGAAACGAATATAAATTCAGATTTACAACAATGTAATGTACAAGATCTGAATGCGGTTGAAAAACAGCAACTACCGAAAATTGGTAAGTTAACTATAAATATTTTTGTTTAGTTTTTGCGGAGACTTAAGTAGGTATCTTCTAAGTCAGACATTTTATTTTAGATTCATCAGATAGCAGTGACTCCGATTCCAGTTCTTCATCCTCTGAACATGATTATTCTTCTGATGACAGCGTAGCAGATCCTAATTTCAATGTTATTGAAGATTTACATTTATCAGAAAGTAGTTCTGATTCTGAGCCATCTGTTCAATTAATCCAAACTGTTGAGTCACAGACGGAGCAAGTTTCACAAAAAAAGAAAACGCGTAAACGTGTAGCTAACCCAAAAAATTGGAAAACAAATGAATTAAAACGTTTGAGACATGCAGGTAAAAGCTATTCTACAAAAAATAAAGTTATAAGCGAAAAATCTATCAAGCCTTCTTGCGGAGACAAATGCAGACAGAATTGTTCTACTCTTATTTTAGAAGAACAAAGGCAAAAAATTTTTGATGCATATTATGCTTTACCAGATGCACTACATAAACGTCATTTTATTGCCAATAGCATTGACGAGATAAAACCTAAATATGTGTACAAATCTAGCAATAGACCACGCAAAAATAATTTAAAATTTTTCTTGAATGATGGCAATAATAAAAAAGTTCGTGTTTGTCAAAAATTTTTCTTAAATACACTTGATATTTCTCTCTCTATAATTCGAACAGTGCGAGATAAGGTGTTTGTAAACGACAAGCCGATGCCAATACTCGATGACGGAAGAGGCAAACACCAAAATCATCACAAGATTGAGGATTCAATAAAAGACAGCGCTAGAGAATTCATCAGGAACATACCAAAAATAGAGAGTCACTACGTTCGCGCTAAGACTAGTCGAGAGTATATAGATGGAGGTAGGAATTTGTCTGACATTTACAAGGATTATATTCAATTGTGCACAGAAAAGAGAGAGAAGTATATTAACTACGTAATGTTCCATAGAATTTTTAATACAGAGTTTAATATTAGTTTTTTTACTCCGAAGAAAGATGCCTGTGAAGATTGTACTGCTTATACTAATGCATTAGACTCTCAGAAGGAAGAAATGAAAGATCATTATGAAAACCACTTGAAGGAAAAAGAATTGTCACGAAAAGAAAAAGAGAATGATAAAACAGAGGCCCAAAGTAAATCATCTTTAATTGTTGCGGTTTATGACTTACAAGCGGCGTTGCCATGTCCAAAAGGCGAAATTTCAACGTTTTATTACGTGTCAAAACTGAATTCTTATAATTTTACTATCTATAATTTGAAAACCAAGGATGTAGAATGTTACTTTTGGCATGAACAGCAAGGAAATAGAGGTGCGAATGAAATTGCAACCTGTGTATATAATTATATTTTATCTTTGTGTACAGAAGTAAATGAAGAGATTGATCTAATTTTGTATAGCGATAATTGTACAGGTCAACAGAAGAACAAATTCCTAATAAGTATGTATATGCATGCGGTAGCGACGATTCCCAATCTTAAAACAATAACGCATAAGTTCCTTATTAAAGGACACACACAGAACGAAAACGATTCGGCCCACTCAGTTATTGAGAGAAATATTAAAAAATCTCTTAAATCTGGGCCAATATACAGCCCAGATCAGTATGTTTCATTGATCAGAACAGCAAAGAAGACTGGGAAATCGTACAAAGTTAACGAATTAAATCACACTCAATTTAAAGATTTCAAATCTCTTTGTAATGATGTAGGGCGCAATTATAATAAAAGTACGGACAATCAAACTATGAAGATGAATGACATAAAAATTTTGAAATTCACTAAAGAAAATCGTGGTTATTTCTTTTATAAAACTTCTTACAGTCAAGAAGATTTTAAAACGGTAAAGGTTGGTCCCACCACTGCAAAAGGTCTTCGAGATAATTACCCTTTTAAAGCTGTATATAACACGCCTATTAAAATTGCCGATCAGAAAAAACAAGGTTTGTTAAAATTAGTTGATAAGAAAACTATTCCCGACTACTATCGTCCATTTTATGAAAATTTGTAAGCTTTATAAAATAGACGATAAGTAGAATACAATTAGATTAGCTGATTTACTTGTGTTCTTAGTATTTTAAGTAAAATTTTCTAGCATTTTTTAATACTAATTATTAGTGGACACTCAAAGCTGTAAAGCTAAACTGAAAGACTGATTAAAGTTCCAAATTATTGAAAGATTGTTCCTTTATAACTAGATCTTAAGCTTAGACTAGACTTAGACTTAATCTGTAAGACATTTTGAGTCATTTTGAGACTGATTTGTACTGAAAGAAATAAATATTTCATAAAATATTATTGTTTTACTGCGCAAAATTAATATTCTTGCACAAATAAAATTGTATTTATTAAGCAATATTTTATCTAAAAAAGTGTTAAAACTCAAAATGATTATTTTTCTGACTAACTTTTCAGGTACCTATAACAAAACAAATACAATAATTTTATATTAATTTGAAAGACAGATAATATACCTAGGTAAAAATAAAAAATACTTGTTGAAAATATCATTATTATTAAAAATGTTACACGTTAAACTTTTAAAACGCTCTCCTGTAAAACGAGTATGTTTTGAGATTATACAGTTTTAATGCGAAGGAGCGATATGTAGGCAGCTATTTTGAAATCATGGAGATTTCAAAATAGCTGCCTCTCTCATTAACGCTTTCCACGAACTAATCCGTGATAGCGTACATGCAACCGCATTTATAGATATTATAAATGATCGCATGAATAGACCCAATCAGCTAGCGGACTTTGTTGATCGTAACAATATGAATAGACAAAGAGCAACATTCCAAAGTATCACCGGCGATCAGCCTTTTTTCGACGATTTTCCAAATCTGTCAAAAGATGATCTTATCCTTTTCGCTACGGGTACGTATCAAGTCAAGTTAGCTCGTAGTTATTATGCTGAGCATTTAAGACAGGGCTTATATAATATTGAAGTCTATCGTGAGCAACAGATAAGTCGTCTCAGTGAATATATAGAAGAGCAAGACGTTTACTTGTTACGTGTTCGAATACAATCTAGACATGTAAAGTCCAGGATTTATTATTCCTATATTGTAATTGATCGACAAAGAGACGCAAGAGAAGCTATCGCTCATTATTGTTGTTCATGTCTGAGTGGAAGGCGCACAATAGGATGTTGCGCACATGTTATGTGCGTAGTATGGTACTTAGGCTGGGCAAGAAACCAAACTGAAGATATAAGATTACCCGCAGCAGATTTAAGTGTTATCATACAGCATGACCACTAGAAATGAAATACAGTCTTTTGTATCACATCGTAATACTATGATTGTTCGATTAATAACAATGTCGTTATTTATATGCATTATATAATATCTAAATGGTACTATCCAGATTTTTTGCTTTACTTTTTATCATTTAAGCTCCGAATATAAGCCAGAATATTTTGTAAAACTACACTGACGGACTCATAAACTGCATCAAAGTTCAGGTTTACTCTAAAAGGTTTTTTTATAATAAGTATGCAAACTTTTTAGATTAAATTATATAAATATGGAAAGACTGGCTCTTAATCTTAAAAAAAAATTAAATTTAAAAATAGAACTGCAGTAAAACAAATGAATATAGCCGGGAAAGAAAATTTACTTGTAGTATCAGATTTGCGTGTTATTTATAGCAAAGTTTTAAATTGATTCTCATTGATTTTTTTTGTTTTGTCAATTGAATTATTGTTACCAGCATAATTGTTGGGTTAGTTTTTTAACACATCGAGAGTTTTTGAACCATAATATGGATACTTCGTCCGAACAAGCGGCACAAATTGTAGCATTGGTGCGGGAGGGCTTGGATCAACGAACGATTGGTAGAAATTTAAATTTAAACCAGTCTACGGTTTCTAGAATATACAGAAGGTTTGTAGAGACAGGTTCTTACAGGAGGAGACGTGGTACAGGCAGAACTCGAGCAACCACAGGTCGTGATGACCGATTTATTGTTATAACTTCCCTGCGAAATCGTTTCCTCACGTCAGTTAACATCAAAACCGAGCTTAATGAAGTGCGTGGAGTAAACGTGTGTGCACGAACAATAAGAAGAAGGTTAAAGGAAGCGGATATCACCCCTTTTAGACCAGCAAATGGTCCAAAGTTGTCTACAGCTCACAGACAAGCTCGCTTAAGATTTGCGCGTCATCACCTGAATTGGACAGAAGAGCAGTGGGCCTCTGTATTGTTCACGGACGAGTGTAGGACATGTTTATATGGTGCAGATGGTCGCAGAAGAGTCTATCGTCGACGTGGGGAGCGATATGCTCAAAGTTGCATTGAGGAGCGTGTTCCTTTTGGAGGCGGTTCATGTATGGTCTGGGGTGGCATATCGATGAACGGGCGAACCGAACTTGTGTTCATAGACATGGTCCGTCAAAACGGTAATAGAGGGGGTTTGACAGCACATCGCTACATAACAGAGATATTAGAAGATCACGTGGTGCCTTACATGGGATTCATAGGCGAAAATTTTACTTTAATGCAGGATAATGCCCGGCCGCATGCAGCTGCACAAGTTCAACATTATTGCGAAGAGGTTGGGATACGTACAATGAATTGGCCAGCACGCAGCCCGGATCTTAATCCCATCGAGCATGTTTGGGACAATTTAAAAAGAGCTGTATATGCGAGAAACCCTTCGCCCACGACAGTGGCAGCACTAAGAACAGCACTTTCAGAAGAATGGGACAATATTCCGCAAGATCTTTTAAAAACCCTTATAAAATCTATGCGGAACCGATTAGAATCCGTAATAAGGGCACGTGGGGGTAATACACCTTATTAAAACACAAATAAACCCTTGCATAAAGTTTGTGTCTATTGTTAAAACCAATTTTTTAATTAAACCAATTTTTCTTAAATTTCTGTTTTTTCTTCAATAAAAGTCTTAAGGTCCTTTCCAGTACATAAACTTAAACTTAAAGATATGACCCTACGCTGTTTTAAAGTTCACGAACCAATCTAGAGGTTTCAATTTAAATCTGCATAGAAAGTATGCATACTTGGTTAAAATATTTATTTCAAAGTCGTCTATTACTTTGATGCAGTTTATGAGTCCGTCAGTGTATTTAAAGTGCTCAAAAACAAAAATGTGTTTTATTCGTTATATAAGTGCGTCGCGGCAATAAAACTTCTACACAGTAATTATAGGACCAAACTACATAAAAAAACAACAAAATCAAGTTTGGCCGCTGATCGCCCAGGCTCCATACTATTTTGCCCATTCTCCTTTAAATCCCGATTACTCAGTGAGTTATCAGGCCTTGTCGTCGTTTGACGATTTGTATTGTCGTATAAAACGCGTCGCTAGGAGTTTGGAGAAACCGTCTGACCGACCCAATCCCACTCGCGACCGACCTAAGTTGCCACCAATTCAAATACCCGAATTTGATGGTAACATTCGCAATTGGTGTTTATTTATAGATAGTTTTGAGAATACAATAGATAAGAACGTTTCGTTGACAGATCACGAAAAATTGCATTATCTCGTTGAAAAATTAACTGGTAAAGCTGTAACCGTTTGCGCTGGAATTACGTTTAGTGCCGAAAATTATAATTTAATTTTAAATACTTTGAAAGCTAAGTATGAGGATAAAAGATCGGTAGCTAACGCATATTTGGATCAGATGTTTGATTTGAAATCCATTACGGCATGTAACGATCAAAACTTAGAGAAGTTTCTAGATATTTTCGCATCATCTGTTCGCGCCGTAAAGAACCTAAAGATCGATGACCTCTGCGACTTCTTATTTTTGTATATGGGTTTAAAGAAATTAGATTCCGAAACCCTTCGTTTATTTGAGTCGGATCACCGCGGCAATAAAATTCCTAAGTTCGAAGACTTAGAAAGTTTTGTTCGCGAACATATAAAAATATTGCAACGCTCTTCATCGAAACATGAAGGCGCGAAGAAAGTTGTTAGTTCGGAACGTAGAATAGATGCGTCATCGAAGTCACTGAAGTCAACTCATACTTATGTTAATACCGCACCAGCACGTGTACAATCACCTGTTTGCTCTTTGTGTAATACTCATCATTCGCAATTGTACAAGTGTCCGGGTTTCCTAAAATTATCGCCTAATGATCGTTATAAAGGAGGATGGGCAATTTGGTCCCCCTTTCCAATATTGTCCAATCAAAATGAATTTACCATCATTGGATAGCTCTTGTCAAGAGCATAAAAAACGACTATGGCAGCTAACCTGTATCTATTGTCCGTTTTGTAATATAAGCTTCGGAAGTTACTTCGAAATAGAATTTAAAAAATATATTTATCAGATTTAGCTTGACCGATTTTGATGACGATACCATTTATTATTAACTATACGTGTACGTAAGCAATAAGTATTAGTAGTAGTAACTTGGAACGGTTTTGTTATCTCTGTCGTCCCCTGGAGGGCGCAGCGCAGCGGTTGAGCAAAAAAAAAAAGGTTAACAAAAAACGGTGGTTTGCGGGCGAGAAATGTAGTGGCCGGGGGTGCCGGGGGTGTAGGGGAAGCGAGGGGCGCTTGCGCACGTTCCCGTGCCAGTCGTTCGCTGATATTTGTTGTGTGACCACGTTATCTCGTTCCTCATTCTCACGTCGACTATAGACCCTGGCATTATTTTGGACTCCGTTACCCGTTGTGTTTATACCTCGTTATTGTTTTTAAACCTTTACTTTCTACTGGACTTGAGTGCTTAGCGATTGGATTATTTGTTTACCATGGAACGTTTCCGTAACTGTGTCATGTGCAGAAGAGGGCTGCACCGAGGCAGATATCAGGTGCGCATTTTATCGGAGAGCTTACCAAGAATGCGCGCAGACCTGTCAGAATTTATTCGAGAAAATGCAGTATTGGAGGTTAGTACCTAATCATGGAACTTTTTAACTTTTATGTTAAGTATGTCTAAACAGTTCTAAAAAAAGTCTAAACAGTGTCTAAACAGAATGACGTAAAATATTTTATTTTAACGTTAAGTAGGTACATGGTATTTATTCCATTCTTATCTATTACTAATAATATTAACATATATGTACCTATATTATTAATATTAGATATATTATAAGTAAATGCATTTATTTCTACAATAAACTATGTATCTAAGATTTAAATATTAGTAAAAACGACATTTTTCCTATACGAAATATATTTGTACCTATACGAAGGTTGCCTGGCAGATAATGTGTTAAGCTATAGCCTACCTATTGTATTGACCTTTTCTTTTTAAACTCTAGCATGAATAATGTAATTAGCGTGCAATAATGTATATAAATAATGTAACAATATACCTAGGCTATTAATCACTTAAATCATCATTTACTTACACTATTATTACCGATTTTCAGGTGGTATTCGATAATACTCGGAGAGTATGCTATCGATGCTGGCAAAGAGCTGAAAACGCGATTGGAGCTCTACCTCAACAACTGCTTCAACCCGACCCACAGCCGCAAGAACAAGTAATGCCGCCGCACGAGCAAGCAGACCCACCGCACGAACAAGCAGAGCCAGACGAACAAGTAGAACCGCAGGTTGGACATATTATACACGTGCCCGAATATATGAGAGCACCAAATAGTTCAAGGCGTTGTATTTTTCGTGGCTGTACTAACGCAAACCGCTGTCGAATCCCAAATGTTGTCAAAATCTTTGTGTTTACCCAACATAAAATCTACATTCCTGACGCTGCTAGAGTGTGCCTAGACCACCTAAATGGGAACGATTGGAATGAATTACCTCAAGCATGCAATATTTCTCATGACTTTACAGCCGCTTATTTCAGTAACCTGTGTGATTTACTGAGAGATGCCTTAAACGCACCCAGATTGCGTTTTAGCGAGCTAGAAGGAAGAATGACTGAAGAAGAAATGCACTTTTGGACTGGACGTACTATGGAACAATTTAATGATATCCTAGAGCAAACTCCTTCCTTAAGAAGTGAAACTACAGATGCCAGGACCGCTTTAGGTATTTTACTGACGAAACTACGCACAGGAGAATCCAACGAAAGACTTGCGACGTTGTTTAATATCTCTAGAAGAACATTCGAACGCCAGTTGGCAATTGCACGAGAGTGCCTCAGTTCTGATTATGTTGGTCTTCACTTGGGAGTGGATCACATAAGTAGAGACAATGTACTGGAGAGAAACTTGAGGATACCAAAAGCATTGTATGGGAATGCCATCAACTCTAAAGCCATTGTTATTTGTGATGGCACGTACATTTATATTCATAAAAGCTCGAACTTTTTATTTCAGAGGCAATCGTATAGCTTACACAGGTTCCAAAACTTATTGAAACCATTTTTAATTGTGACCACTGACGGATATATTATAGACGTAAAAGGACCTTACGCTGCAACTAAAACTGATGCCCACATTATGAAAGATATAATGAATGACGAGGAAAACCCGTTGCACATATTGCTTCATCCCAATGATGTGTTTATTTTAGATCGTGGGTTTCGAGACAGTTTGGCCGATATTGAAGCGTGTGGCTACGAATATCATGTTCCTCCGACTAAAAACCCGAACGACTCACAGCTCACTACTTCTCAAGCGAACGATTCGCGACTGGTTACGATATGCCGATGGGTAGTGGAAGTGGTTAACGGGCGCATTAAAAGAGATTTTAAGTTATTGCGGCAAAAATATTTTAATAATACAATGCCTAATATGTTTATAGATTTTAAAATTGCAGCAGCAATAACTAATCACTTTCACGCGCCCATTGCAGATAGCCAGCATGCAGAAGCTTTTCTACAAAGAATATCTACAAAAATACAAACACCAAATGTGTTGTACAATTATGTAGAAGCAAAAAGATTAAATAATAGAAGAGCCAATTTTCAGAGAATAGAAGCACATGATGTGCTCGATTTTCCACGATTGAGTGAACAGGATGTGATATTGCTGTCATTGGGGACATACCAGTTAAAACTCGCAAAGTCATACTGCAGCGAACACCTGAACAATGGCTTATATCTCATAGAAACATATAGAGAAGGCGCTATGGAGGATGTGAATGAATATGGGATAGAAGAAGATGTGTGGCTTTTGCGTGCACGTATACAGTCCCGACATGTGAGAGCTAAATAATACTTTTGTTACATATTGATTAAAAGACATGAAAATATAATACTACATCACTATTGTACATGTTTGACAGGACGTCGCACGGTAGGTTCCTGTGCGCATATAGTGTCTAAAGTCTGGTATTTAGGATATGCTAAACACGAGGGCTTTAATGAGCCAGCATTGTTTTTAAATAGCATCCTTGTAGATACTGAATAGTATTATTGTATAATTAATGCTTATATAATAAACCTGTACAAAACGTATTTCACACGTGTTTTATTTTGATAAACAGTAATAACTAGCTAAAGAACCGTGGCATCACCTGCTCCATAATAGAGTACCTGTTCCAGGGATGAAATGTGACCTTTTGTACCTTTCGGTACCTCTTTTACATTCATGCAAAAACAAATGTATCAATTACATAAAATGAAGCACAAATATCGGTATTGTTGGTGGACTGCTGATTCGCAGGTCACGGGTTCGATTCCCGCACAGTGCAAATAGTTGTGTGCATGAAGATGAGTATTTGCATTTTGTCTGGGTGTTTCTATGTATAATATGAATGAATTTACAACAAAAAGTATATAAGTATATTTATCCGCATTCTAGAACCCATAACACAGGCTATCCTTAGTATAGGTCAAGAAAGTGACGTGTAGAATGTGGTAAGACAAGAAAAGATAACATATTCTAATTATTGTTATTGTAATAATAACCTGGCATAATCGAGAACAATGTCAATAAAAGTGTACGTAAGATGTAACAAAAAAAAAAAATTACAGCTCTCGGACAGCAAAGCGGGACTAGCGCCATAGTTATTCATAATCCACATAAAAATACCTTTCCAACGGTGTATCATTCATTCCGATTGGAGGGGAGGCCCAACTTCCATACATTGGTGCCCATCATCCTTTGTTCGCGCTAATAATTTTTGTTTTAATTGTCTCGGTACTAAACACCGCGTTGTTTTATGTAATAGTAGAAATAGTTGTCGCAAATGTTCAGCGAGACACCACACTTTGCTCCATTTTGAAAATAGTAACGCCGCATCCAATGTGAGCACAGTTGGTTCGTCGAGCGGTGGCACACCGTCGCATAGGTCGCCCGTGTCGGTGGCGCCCGCGCCACAGCCGCAGCCCGCGCTCGCGCGCGCTCCTGCCAGCGCGGGGACCGCTGCGAATGGCGTCGCCTTGTGTTCGTTGTCCGCTAGTGCTGCGCTCACGACTGTTGTTCTCGCGACTGCTCGCGTCATTATTGTTGATGCATTAGGTAAACCGCACATTGTTCGAGCGCTATTAGATGGCGCTTCGCAAAGTAATTTTATTACTCAAGATTGTTGTCAACGTCTTGGTTTCAATGTTAATAAGCGTTCAACCCGCTCAGTGGTGAAGGGTTTTGGAGGCTTACAGTCAGCTGTTCATGGCACCGTTAGAACAAGGTTTGGATCTCGTTTCAATAATAATATTTGGTTTGACATGGATTCGCTCGTTATAGATAAGATAACTGAACAGTTGCCTACCGTCCCGGTTGACACGTCTTTATTAACGAAATTTAAAGACTTGCCTTTAGCAGATGAGACTTACGCTGTTCCTGGAGTCGTCGATATATTGATCGGCGCTTCGATTCTCCCGCACCTCCAGTTATCACGTAACGTTCAAGGGGGACCGACGTACCCCGCTCCGCACGCACTGGAAACAGTTCTTGGTTTTGTTATAATTGGTTCCGCACCCGCTTCTATAGATAGTTTTAGTCACTCGACTGCTTCGTTCTGTTGCACCGTCGAGCCGCCACTGGAGTCTACCATCCGCAAGTCTTGGGAAATTGAAGAGGTCAATGTCCCACCTATCCTAAGCCCTGATGACAAGATGGCTGAGGAGATTTATTGTCGCACGACTACTCGTGATGAGCAGGGTCGTTATGTTGTCGCGCTCCCTTTCAAGGGAGATATTTTTTCGCTCGGTGACTCCCGTGTATCCGCTGAAAAACGCTTTCTTTGTTTAGAACGAAAGATGCAGGCGTCTCCAAAGTTAAAGCAAGCCTATGATGAGGTTGTTAACGAATATTTAGATAAAGGTTACATCTCACCTGCGCCTGCGGACACTGGCGAGACCCAGCCTTCGTACATTATCCCGCACCACGGAGTTATTAGAGAAGATAAGCTTACTACTGAACTCCGCGTAGTTTTGGATGGCAGTGCTAAGACTAGCACTTCCGTGTCGCTTAATGACATTTTGTATTGTGGTCAAAATCTTTAGGGTAATTTATTTGACATAATTGTAAATTTTCGCATTAATATTAGTAGAATTTTAGCTTTTTCGGACTCAACAGTCGCTTTGTGTTGGGCCCACTCTTCGCCCCATCGTTGGGACACATTCTTCGCTAATAGAGTGGCAAAAATTCAATCTGAATTAAAGCCACAAAATCTCTTTCAAGTTGCTGGCACCGACAACTCAGCCGATTGTCTCTCTCGTGGAATGCGTCCTTCGCAAATTTTAGATCACCCGTTGTGGTTTAGTGGACCGTCCTGGATTCATGCCGCGTTAGATAAGTGGCCAGTTAGTCAATTCAATCCCACTACGGTTTCCGAACCACCCAAGGGGAAGAAGCACTCGCTTGTTGTATCGGTGATTTAAGTACGCTAAAATATTTGCCCGCAATAGATGTTGATGACGATAGAATGCACCCTCTAACTCGTCACGCTCTTTTAGATAGATTAGTCCAATCGTTTTGGAATCGTTGGAGAACCGATTGTTTGCACACGCTGCAGTCGCGTCAAAAATGGAATACTCCATCCAACCCAATTACTGTAGGTACGGTGGTAGTCCTTATGACTGGGAATGCGCCTCCTTTGCATTGGCCTCTAGGAGTAGTAGAGGAAGTTTTTCCCGATTCCCGCGGGATAACTCGTGTTGTACGGGTTAAAACCGCAACCGGATCGTATCTGCGCCCGGTTGTTCGCCTCTGCCCTCTGCCTAGCCAGCAGTAGGCACGAGTTCAAATCTAGGTTTATATTTTAGTTGTTATTTCCCAAACCTAGATTTAGATTAGACTTTAGATTTGTTCCGCATTTTTCGTTTTGAAGGTAACCCTTCAAGCCGGGGGGAATGGTGGCGCCAGTAGTAGTAAATTCAAATCGTCTCATTTGCTTGACGCTGAGCACACGCTCCCTATACCCATCTCCCTCCCGCACTACCTCTAAAGTGAGATAACAATAGTTTTCGCCCCGCCAATGGTCAAAGTGGCTTCTCATCGGACTAGCAAGCATCAATGGCGGCCGCGCGCGCGACTCTTAGAAATTAATAATGTTTGTTGGATTTTAACCGCTTTCATAGACCTTTACCGATCGGATTGTGCCTCTCGTGTGTCTCTCAAGTGATTTAGTGATGTGGGCGGCAACTCCTGAGCCAGGAAGAGAAGACCGGTGCACCGGCTACGACAGCACGTGGCTTCGTAAAGGTTAGTGCATCCTCTCCTAATTTCTCGGGTTGCATTCAATGCCTAAACCACCTCCGCGGCAACCCGATCACCTATCTTGTTTGTTGTGTAAAGTGTCATATGAAACATTTAGCTTCACCCCCCGCAAAATACAGTCCACTAGCTCAGGTGGCATGAGAATCGCGCCACCAACAGGTAAATTTATGTTTTTGAAAAATGTCTTAAAATCTTTGTACGATTATTTTCAATGTTTGCATACAAGTTTATCTTTCTTCATAGTATAATATAATATATAATATAGTATAATAGTGGAAAATGTGAATAGTGGTATAGTATAATAGTGGATATATATAGTATAATAGTGGAACAGTTAAATTATTGTTAGGCTTTTATATTTTTTACATTCAATTACATTTATATATTTTTCCTTTGCAGAAATATCTGTTAGAACTATTAAAACAATCAAGAAGGAAGGTTCTACGAGTATAAACCAAGGAGAATGGAATACACCCGGCAAGAAACGCCCTCGTCAGGGCACGGTATCAAATCTGGATGATTTTGATTTAACGGCTATTAGGAATACGATTAATGAATTTTACTGTGTAAAAAAACAGGTTCCTACTCTACGGAATTTACTTGTTGAACTCAGAGAGTCAATTGGCTTCACCGGCTGTCGTGAAACATTACGGCAGATATTGAAAAAAAATGGTTTCGAGTTTAAGAAAAACCAGAATGAAAGGTGTTTGCTCATAGAGAACTTTGAACTAGCTGCTTGGAGACACAGATATCTTCGAACAATTGCTGAGAAACGACAACAAGGGAAACCAATAATTTATCTTGATGAAACCTATGTTCACCAAAATTATAAGGTAAAAAAATCATGGCAAGGTCCTTCCACTAGTGGAGTGATAGACAAAATTTCGTCTGGCAAGAGACATATTATAGTACATGCTGGATCGGAAAAGGGTTTTGTGCCCAATGCACTGTTAGTATTTAGTACCAAATCAAAAACAGCTGACTATTATGATGACATGAATGCAGAAAATTTTATGAAGTGGTTAGGTGAGAAATTGATTCCAAATTTGACAGAGCCTAGTGTGATTGTGATGGACAATGCTAGTTATCATGTTACACACACATAAATAAACCACCAACAATGCAGAACTTAAAAAGTGACATAGAGAAATGGCTTAGAGAAAACAACATTCCATTTGAAGAAATTTATACTAAAGATGAATTAATGTGCCTCGTTAAAGAGAATAAGCCTGAACCCTTGTATAAAGCAGAAGAACTTCTAAAACAACATGGCCACGAAGTGCTTAAACTACCTCCATACCACTGTGATTTAAATGCTATTGAGCTCATATGGAGTTTAGCTAAACGAAAAGTGGCTAGCAAAAATATAGGAGTACCAGGGGCAGAAATGGAAAACTTAATTAAAGAGTCTTTTCTTAGTGTAACGGCTGATGATTGGAAGAAATGCACAGATCACGTCATTCACGTCGAAAATGAATACAAATTAAGAGATGGAATCACAGAAATAGTACTGGAACGATTTATAATAAATGTACGTGATGATGATGACGATAGTGACAGTTCATTTTCTGGTGTTGAATTTATAGAATCAGACTTTGATTATGAATCATAATAAAATTATAAATATTAATGACTTGTAATTTTTTTTCTTGTATCCTGGACATGATCATTATTTGCATGATGAGCAAGCATGTATGTTAACTTTATGTGTAAGTAGAAAATTTCTTTTTTAATAAAAGCATACTTAACATTAACATAAACATGTTAATGTTAAGTATGCTTTTATTAAAAAAGAAATTTTCTACTTACACATAAAGTTAACATTTTTTCTTGTATCCTGGACATGATCATTATTTGCATGATGAGCAAGCATGTATGTTAACTTTATGTGTAAGTAGAAAATTTCTTTTTTAATAAAAGCATACTAGCAACTGAAATTACTAGTATAAAACTGCTTGTGTGGGTTCATACCGGTAGTGCAATGACTGGGGATCAAAACTGCAACGTCAACATTGTACGTCCAACGCCATAACCATTAGGCTACAGTCACCGTTAATTCATAAATACCGGAGTGCAAGTTTGGGCCGCAAACGGGACTAAATGCTATGATGATGATATCTAAGCTAATTTTAAAGTTTGTGCAGCTTATCCGACTCAGTTTGTTATATATGTACAGGTATGAATAACACGTAATAAATAAAAATGTATAAAATAACTTTTATTGAATATAAAAAATAATAGTATCAAACGCATTTTTTCAGTCTATAGTCGGTGTTGTCACCCCTTGTTTTTTTGAATTTACCGCTCTTTTCTTGTGCAAAGAACCGATGGCCAGACTGTATTATTGCAACTTTTACTTTTTTGTAACATAGCATGTCAAACGCTTGGAGACTGGACGGAGAGGCGCCGCAGAGCTTCCTCGACCTGCTATACACCAAGGCCGACGAGGAAAGCGGCGATGAGGAAATTTATTTAGACGATGAGGTTTAAACCATTTAGGTTTGTCTACTATGTTGCATTGAATTTCAGTGGTTTTGGATAAAAAATTGTACTTATATTTTAGGGACACATGGAGGGTTATGATGGTGTCGACTTGCAAATGGTAACGTTTATTATTATTACTATTTATAACTATGCATGTATAATATATATATATATATATATTATACATACATAGCGTGAGCCTATTGCCGTATAAACCTATATATCTATGTATATGTATATATATGTATATATATATGTATATATATATATATATACACTGACGGACTCATAAACTGCATCAAAGTAATAGACGACTTTGAAATAAATATTTTAACCAAGTATGCATACTTTCTATGCAGATTTAAATTGAAACCTCTAGATTGGTTCGTGAACTTTAAAACAGCGTAGGGTCATATCTTTAAGTTTAAGTTTATGTACTGGAAAGGACCTTAAGACTTTTATTGAAGAAAAAACAGAAATTTAAGAAAAATTGGTTTAATTAAAAAATTGGTTTTAACAATAGACACAAACTTTATGCAAGGGTTTATTTGTGTTTTAATAAGGTGTATTACCCCCACGTGCCCTTATTACGGATTCTAATCGGTTCCGCATAGATTTTATAAGGGTTTTTAAAAGATCTTGCGGAATATTGTCCCATTCTTCTGAAAGTGCTGTTCTTAGTGCTGCCACTGTCGTGGGCGAAGGGTTTCTCGCATATACAGCTCTTTTTAAATTGTCCCAAACATGCTCGATGGGATTAAGATCCGGGCTGCGTGCTGGCCAATTCATTGTACGTATCCCAACCTCTTCGCAATAATGTTGAACTTGTGCAGCTGCATGCGGCCGGGCATTATCCTGCATTAAAGTAAAATTTTCGCCTATGAATCCCATGTAAGGCACCACGTGATCTTCTAATATCTCTGTTATGTAGCGATGTGCTGTCAAACCCCCTCTATTACCGTTTTGACGGACCATGTCTATGAACACAAGTTCGGTTCGCCCGTTCATCGATATGCCACCCCAGACCATACATGAACCGCCTCCAAAAGGAACACGCTCCTCAATGCAACTTTGAGCATATCGCTCCCCACGTCGACGATAGACTCTTCTGCGACCATCTGCACCATATAAACATGTCCTACACTCGTCCGTGAACAATACAGAGGCCCACTGCTCTTCTGTCCAATTCAGGTGATGACGCGCAAATCTTAAGCGAGCTTGTCTGTGAGCTGTAGACAACTTTGGACCATTTGCTGGTCTAAAAGGGGTGATATCCGCTTCCTTTAACCTTCTTCTTATTGTTCGTGCACACACGTTTACTCCACGCACTTCATTAAGCTCGGTTTTGATGTTAACTGACGTGAGGAAACGATTTCGCAGGGAAGTTATAACAATAAATCGGTCATCACGACCTGTGGTTGCTCGAGTTCTGCCTGTACCACGTCTCCTCCTGTAAGAACCTGTCTCTACAAACCTTCTGTATATTCTAGAAACCGTAGACTGGTTTAAATTTAAATTTCTACCAATCGTTCGTTGATCCAAGCCCTCCCGCACCAATGCTACAATTTGTGCCGCTTGTTCGGACGAAGTATCCATATTATGGTTCAAAAACTCTCGATGTGTTAAAAAACTAACCCAACAATTATGCTGGTAACAATAATTCAATTGACAAAACAAAAAAAATCAATGAGAATCAATTTAAAACTTTGCTATAAATAACACGCAAATCTGATACTACAAGTAAATTTTCTTTCCCGGCTATATTCATTTGTTTTACTGCAGTTCTATTTTTAAATTTAATTTTTTTTTAAGATTAAGAGCCAGTCTTTCCATATTTATATAATTTAATCTAAAAAGTTTGCATACTTACTATAAAAAATCCTTTTAGAGTAAACCTGAACTTTGATGCAGTTTATGAGTCCGTCAGTGTATATATATATAGCTTGCGGTTTGCAGTGCACTAATATGCTTTTTGTTTACGTATTAGAACGAAGAACGCGAGGAGCAGTCGCCTGAGGCTCCTCCTTACTCGCCTCTCACGTCGCCAGATCGCCGGGAGTGGTTGCCTCTAACAGTATTGGCTTTTTCATTGTTTTGCGATATTGTTGTATCGATTGCAACTGGGTTTAATTGTTTTTTTTAATCATTTAGAACGAACAAACTTCGCCGTCACCGCCTCGTCCAGCGTCCCCCGAGCGCGACCGATCGCCCATCAATTTTCGATCTGAGCCGTAGGTTTCGATTCTTTGTGAATGATTCAAATAAAATACCTAATTTATTTACAATCAAGTCATTTATTTAATTTCATACGACTAAGCACGAGACAAGGGTTCGATTCCCACATAGGTCAATACTTTGTATGACCCACATAGGATTATTCTAGGTCTGGGTGTCATTTCTATGTATTATAACAACGTATTTACAAAAAAAATCCCTATTTTATTTAAATGTGTTTTACCTTTACTAGGATAATTCTGAATCACAGGTAGAAGCTAATAAATGAATTTATTTTTACAGCGCACAGGAAGGCATTGTTTTGCGGATCTTCGGCGAAGATGGGAGGGCGCTGGACGACAACATCACCGACGGCGATTTTTTAGCCCCGGATACTCACGTTCTGTATGTGTCTGAGGAACATGGAACAGATGAACGTCAGAGAAGTGTGAGTGTGCGAAGAGGTGGACGACGGCGAGGAAGAGGTGTTAGGAGTGTACGAGGACAGAGTGCCCGTGGGCGTGGGTATCCGAACCAGGGGCGAAGAGGAAATCGGTGGGATGTGGGGCATCCTCTCCAAGAAATTTGGACTACAGATGAGGATGTCCCCCCCGAATTGGTAAGTTTGGCGAGGGATGTATTGAGGAGGTGACAGAGGAGAATGCAGGATACTGCCATGTTAGAGAGGAACGCTGAACGGGAGGATGCTAGCGAGAACGATGATGATGGATTTTTCGACGCTAGTAATGGAGCGGATAATCCCCCACGACTGGAAGGACAGAACCTCCACTTTGAATGGTCTCCAATGGATACCTTTCAAGGTGTAGAGGAAACATTTCGACCCGACCGTACTGGTTCGGTTCATGTTTAGCCCAGTCATATTAGGTAAAAAAAGGGGTCAATCTCGGAATGAAAGATAATAAGCTGCAAATTGGTATGAACCTTTGTTTTGTCATTCTAAATGTTGTCTCAAAAGTCACAATCGTTATCGTGTCCGCGTCTCAAGATATTCAAGGTCAAAGGTCACAAAAATCGGTTTTTCGCGAATATCTGGCTTCCTATCGGTTAAATGAGATTTGCATTTATTATAAAAGTTGTAGGCTATAAAATTCCCTACAACTTTTGTTTAAACTTTTTTTTCATACGACCAACCGTTTTGAAGGTAGAGCGCGAAGTGCACATCGTAGGCCGGGTTCCCACTACGCCGGACCGGCAGATCTGCCGCGCCGGTAAATCTGCCGGAAGAGCTAGTGGCTGTACAATTTATATGAAGCTATTCACATTATCCCGGGTCCGGCATTTTTGCCGAGCCCGGCATTTCTACCGAACGTTTTGTCACTACGAATTGCCGGTAGAACGACCGGGCCCGGAGTAATGTGAACGAGTTTGTGCCGGTATCTGTCCCCCGCTCGCCCCGCTCGTGCTCGCCTCGCCCCGCCCGTGTTCCACTCACGTCATTCGGCTCGCATGTTCTGGTAAAAGTAGACGTTTAGCATGGATATTGAAGCAGAAACTTTAATTACGCTTGTCCAAGAGAGACCTGTTCTGTGGGATAAGACCGAAGACGTTTATAAAGACAAAAACTTAAAGTTAGCAGCATGGCGTGAAGTATGTTTAATACTGAAACCAAACTTCGATGAACTGGATGAAAAAGAAAGAAAACAGTACGGTGAGTTTTTAATGTTTTATTGATAAAATGTAAATGCATTGATAAATTTTATTTTATAGCTGCTGCCTGCCACGGAACGGAACCAATATCTGAAACAAAATAATTAGTAAATAATGTCCGTATAGCGTTGGCATTAGGGCCACCTCGACTCGACACATTTCGATTCATGGGTGTAGTTTCTTGTTCTTGTCTATGTTCTATATTTTGGTAACTTTCAAAATTTATACCATCTTTTTCTCTTACAAAATTATGTAAGACTGCACAAGCTTTAATTACTTGAATTGCTGTGTCTACGTTGAGATCTATAGCTCGATGGATTATTCGCCACTTATTTGCCAGAATACCAAAAGCGCACTCAACATACCTTCTTGCTCGACTTAGTCTATAGTTAAAAATCTTTTTATCAGTATTCAAATGTGTACCTCCATATGGACGTAGGAGATTAGGTGTTAAAGCAAAGCCTTCATCGCCAACAAGTATAAACGGTAATTCTTCGTGCAAGTTTTCATGAAGCGGTCTAGGCTTTGGTACATTTAAAGTACCATCATTGATCTTTTGCCAAAATGTACTATCCTTTAATATACTAGAATCGCATTCCTTGCCAAATGAGCCCACACTAATAAAAATAAATCGGTACTCTGAATCGACAACTGCCATTAATACAAAAGAATAATACTCCTTGTAATTAAATTTAAGTTTCAAAATTCTGATATGTTTGCCATCTACTGCTCCAAGACAGTGAGGAAAGTTGGCTTTTCTTTCGAATCCTGAAGCGATGTCCTCCCATTCTCTCTCAGTATCAGGCAGCTTAAGGAAATCTGTCTTTAGGTTTTCCCAAATGACGTGGGTCATTTCTTTTATTAGTTTACTTATTGTCGAAACGCCTACTCGGTATGAGTAATGTATTTCTTTGAATGAACATCCTGAAGCTAAATATCTGAAAAAAAAGTTTTTTTTGTTAATACATTATTACTTTATACGTCACCAAGAAACAAATTGTATTGTTTTATGATATTTTTTTATTGATTTCAGGAAAACAGGTTTCAACTAAATGGAATAATATACGAGATTCGTGGCTTAAGACAGTAAAGAAACAAAAAGATGAGTCTAAATCTGGATCTTCGACCAAAAAGACACGAAATTATTTATATCACGAGCAATTAATGTTTTTGAAAAAAGTCTCCGAACCTCGACCACCACATGAGTCAGTTTCAAAAAAAGCAAGAACCGAGACTGAAGTAGGCATGGAATCAGATTTTCGTTCACCTTTAATTAAAGATAAAAAAAAAATTGATAATAAAGAGGTAAATGACAGGATGGTAAAGTTTTTGGACTCCAGAATAAACCCAGAAAAGGAAAACCATCATCTATCTTTCTTCAAAGGCATTATACCAATCTTGAACACTTTAACTATCGAAGAGACTTTAAAATTTCAAGCTAGCGTCATGACAATGTTGCAAAAAATTAAAAGTAGGAATTATGAGAGACCAAATTACGGACATTGGCGTGATTCATATAATCAGATAACCGGACCAGATCAGTATTCTGGATACTACACACATAATAGCGTCAATCAACAGCCAATACCTACGCAAGATCAACACTACCCTGGATACTCTACGCAATATAATAGTAGCAATCAACAGGCAACAACATCTATACCATCAACTTCATCTCAGACATCGAATCCGATTCCAGCTTCGCCATCAGCATCTAGTAATCGTTCCATACATTCCCAAGACTCAGATTACTTAGATTTTGAAGGGATTTAAGTTTGAGTACAAATAAATACTTAAATAATTGTTTGCATTTTTAATTCATAATGATTATCAAATACATACACCCACCCTCCCACACACACATACATGAAACAAACATACATAGCAAACATTCATTCATTCATACAGTCTTAAGTAGGTACCTACGTCAAAACTATTATTACGCAATCTAGTGCATAAAATTATCTTACCTTAGACATATGGCTAATCTTTGTTCTGGGCAAATACATTCTCTGAAACTTGTATCTCGTACTCTTATGTCTAGTCGTCCCAGTAAATCGTCAAAAGTGGTTGCTGTCATTCGAAAATAATTGAAGAACTTTGATTCGTCTCTTCTAAGTTCACCCATTAATGTTTCAAATGTTCCAAGTGAAAATCTTTCCCGTAAAATAGGGTGTACCCAATGTTTTCTTTTATTTTGCCTTCTATTAAGATACCACCACAACACAACAATTTCGTCGTCCATTGTGCGCGCAGGTCCAAATTCAACTGAGGACTGTCTGAATTTCTTCCGGGATCCGATGTAATGTGAACACTCTGTCCGGTGTCCGGTTTTCGGCAGATCTGCCGGTCCGGCGTAGTGGGAACCCGGCCGTACAGTCATATACGGCCTAATGCAAGGTCAAGCGTGAGTTATGGTTATCAGTACGTTATAAAGTCAATTATTTACTTGGAAATTATAATTATTAAACAATGCCTATTATTTATGTACTAACTATTAATTATTTATATTTAATTAAAGTAAGTAACTTGATTATTTATATATAATTATTCATATTTAACTATTTAAGTATAAAATATTATTAATTCTGGATTATATATTTTAGTTTTATTTTAAGTTAACACGACATTATATATCTTTTCTTTAAAACGCGTAAATTTCTCAATACTTATATACCTGGAAATACTTGTCCCTACCCTATGCCCTTTTCTATTCATTGCCGGGACAGATGTTCTATAGTATTCAAGGCCACTCTCTCCACTTTATATGAGTCAAGATTATTCGTTAGTTTGAAATTGTACCGTTGCAACTACGGACGTACGGTTTTAAGAGCTATGGCTGATTTGTGTTTTATATGTGATAAGAAACTTTCAGAAGGTGTTTCTGTGAATGTCGTACGTGGTTTACAAACTTTAAAAACTGCAAGTATTGAAAGAAATGATGGACATATAGACTATTTAAATACTTTAAGTTCTGTAAATGTGCATTCCGAGTGTCGAAAAGTGTACACGAGTAAAAATGTTATTATTGCATCAAAACGACGCACAGATGAGAGTGAACCTTCAACGTCAAGTGCACCTCGTAAAAAACGAAATGAAGTCTTTGATTTTGGAAAGTTATGCTTATTTTGTGGCCAAGAAGCTGATGAAATAGCAGAAAAGAAAAAAAAATTAAAGTATAGACGGACAATAAGTAATGTAAGTACTCTTGCATTCAAAGACAACGTAATTAAGAGAGCAGAAGAACGAAACGATTCCTTAGAATTAGTAAAGGAACGTATATATTACGAGTATGATTTGATCGCTGCTGAAGCAAAGTATCATACTATTTGCTATACCAACTTTTTAACCCGAGTACCATCTGCAGATAAAAAGCCTCGCCAAGATGATCAAGTCACTCAAGCAATGAAGGAGATTTTTTATTATATAGAAAATAATGAAGATTCTCAATTTACTTTGAAAGAACTTAAAGATGTCCCTACGGAATACATACCTGACGATAAGACAATTATTACAAAATTACAACAAAAGTATTTAACTGATATAATAATCACAAAAAAAATTGGATCATTTACAATTATATCTTTCCGTGATACACAGCTTAACGTATTATCAAAAGCTTGGTACGAAAATAAAAAAAGTACTCCTGTAGAAGAACGTCTACGGATTGTAGAAGCTGCTGCGGCTATTATTAGGGAAGACATCAGATCATCTGTAGTTGAAACAAAAACGTATCCACCTCCGAATAAAATGCTAGATTGTATTAATGAAGAAATACCAAAAACATTATCACATTTTTTGGAAGAAATGATATTAAAAAATAGAAAAGGACAAGTAGATCATTTAAAAACGAAATGCACATCTATTAGCCACGCAATAATGGCTTCGATACGAGAACGTTCATTTTCATCACAGCTACTGTTGGGCCTTTCCGTATTTCTTCACAGAAGATATGGGTCTAAAAAATTGTTGGATGTTTTATCATCTTTAGGATTTGCTGCATCATATAGTAATACCATACAGTATGAAGTTTCAGCAGTTTACCATCCACAACCTCGTATTTTACCATCAGAGTCTGGTGCGTTGGTACAATATGTTGGAGACAATGCAGATATTAATGTCAGTACTCTTGACGGTAATAATACTCTTCACGTTATGGGAATGATAAAAATAATTACTCCGAAAGATGCTGTAATTTATGATGATCGCATAAAAAAATGTACAACTAAACCGAGTGCAAAAGAGTTAGCAGCAATATCACATGTATCTCTTTTAGCATATGAAAAGCCAGTTGTACCTGGGTACAGCAAGATTCAAGTCCAAAATCTACATGATGATCAAGTACTGATTGAAAAAAAATTTAATGCAGTTCATTTGTTGTGGTTATACGGAAAATGGAAGAATCTTTCACCGTTGCCAGGGTGGAATGGCTATCTTCAACAACTTACGAAAAATAATCAAAATTTTTCAACTTCTCAGGTTATATTTCTACCTTTCATTGATCATCCTGCCAGTAATTTAGACACAATTTATACAACTTTACATAGTGCTATAAATATTGCCAAGTCACATCAACAAAAAACGTGCATAATTACATTTGATCAGCCCCTGTACTCAAAAGCACGTGAAATGGTTGCTGCGTCAGATGCAAACTCAGACTTGTCTAAAACAGTTGTCAAACTTGGAGGATTTCATATGCTCATGTCTTTTCTTGGATGCATAAGACATGTAATGGACGGTAGTGGTCTCAAGGAAGCTTTAAGTAAAATATATGCTACAAATTCGGTCGACAAAATGTTGAATGGTCACGCTTATGCAAGAAGTATCAGAGGCCATATATTATTACGACTTGCATTATCAATAAAGATTTTTGAAGAGATGAAAATTGAAAATTGTGTGTTAGATGAGTTAATTGAACAGATAACTAGTCGCGATGTTTCCTACGAAGATGTTGAAGGATGTACGAGTAGCTCCAACTCGTTAATTGATCAATTTCAGGATAAACTAAAAGAATTAAAAGCTCGAGGTCCCACGGCACAGTTATGGGTGCAATATTTTGAAATGGTATCAATAGCCCTAGATTTCATTCGCGCTGAAAGGCTGGGACTTTTTCAAGAACATTTGGATGCAGTGCGAAAAATGCTGCCCTATTTTCATGCTGGTGGTCATTTCCTATATGCGAAATCAGCTCATTTGTATCTTCAAGATATGTTAAAACTTGAGGAGACAATGGATCAACAGGCTTTTGAGAACTTTAAAAACGGATTCTTTACTGTAAAACGAACAGAAAAATTCAATTCTGGTACATGGACAGACATGGTAATCGAGCAAAGTCTGATGAAATCTATGAAGACAGAAGGAGGAGTATCTCGAGGCCGAAGTACACAAGAAAGTGTTCTATGTAAGTGGGTATATGCTATGTATGCCACGAATACAATTTGTGAAGAAATTGAACGGTTTTGTAACATTTCTTTCGATTCTGTGGACCAACATGTTGATGCTAGAGAGTCACGAATAAAAAGGGATGATACTGATGTAAATGAACTGGTTGGTTGGTTTACGCTTCATAATCCCTTTCCAAATACGAATCAGTTGGTATCCTTAGCTTCAGGAATCGTTGGAAATGACCAAATTAAATGTCACCGAGCCCATGAAATCGGATTGCAATCTATGGTAAAGATAACTGGTTTGAACTTCAACGAAATAAAGTTAAAACGCGTCGATAAGGTTTTACCGCTTTCAGCCATTAACAAATCTGTCAAAATTAATGATTGTAAAGTTTCTATAGATCCAATGTTACTTTTCCAGAGAATAACTGTAAGCAAAAAATTTGAAAGTAATTTACAAGAATATCTTCAGTATGAACTAAGCCCGTATCCGACATCTTTATTTGATAGTAATGGCATGAGAAAAACCACGAAAGCAACATTATATGACAATATGATGCCTGTCGTTATCGATCTTGATGAAAATAATGTAACATACATCATCGATGGTGGATTTCTTCTGCATCGCGTCGTATGGAGCAAAGACGATACTTTCTCTATTATTTTAAATAAGTACATTAAATATTTACAAACACATTATGGCTCAGCAATTGTTGTTGTATTTGACGGATATTCGGACTATAGTAAAAATATTAAAGCACTGGAACAACAAAGAAGAACTGCTGCACTTTCAAAATCATATGAAGTTTGTTTTGACGAAACAATGGTTGTGCCAATCAGTCAAGAAAAATTTTTATCAAATCGGTCTAATAAAAAAAAATTTATCGACATGCTTGTTGAAAAATTTAAAACTGTTAATATCACAACAAAACAAGCCAGAGATGATGCTGATGTTCTCATCATTGACACAGCTATTGCCTTATCAGAACATCAAAAGACTGCTGTCATCATAGGAGAAGATATCGATTTGCTCGTTATTTTAATTGGACGTACTCAGTCACATCATCAGGAATTTTTTTTGAAAAAAGTTGGCAAAGGCAATGTCAAAACACAAATATATTCTACTAAAAGTTTTGACCAATATCCTCGTACTAAAAAGCACATTTTATTTTTACACGCATTCAGTGGCTGTGACACGACTTCTGCGCTATTTAAAAAAGGAAAAAAAACTGTTACTAGAGCATTGGAAAAAATTCCTGATTTAGATAAACTGGTGGAAGTATTTCAACAAGAAAACTGCCCAAAACAAACATTATTAGAAAATGGAGTGCGCATCTTGTTGGCATTATATAATGCTCCAAAATCTGAGGACAACATTGATCATTTCCGCTACACGCAATTCATCAAATTTACAAAACTAAATAAACCTGTACAACTGTCAACACTTCCACCAACAAGTGTAGCAGCTCATCAACACATAAAACGTGTCTACTACCAGATTCAAACGTGGTTAGGGAAGGACTTAGAACCTCAAGAATGGGGCTGGATGCTTGAAAATGAAATCCTGGAGCCCATACAAACGTTATTACCTCCAGCACCAGCCGAACTACTAAACGTAATATTTTGCAATTGCAAAAATGGTTGTGGTTCCCGCTGTGGATGCAGAAAATCAGGGCTACAATGTTCTTTAGCTTGCGGCCAGTGCAACGGACAAGCTTGCCTCAACGCTTCACTGTATCCAAGTAATCCCGATGAAGAAAATACATATGATCCCGATATTCTGGAAGGTTTGGAGATGAACATGACAGATAATGAGGATGATGACAATGAATCGAACATTTTTGAGCGACAAGAAGAAGAAAACGACGAAGAAGAAGAAGATAATTAGCTTCCATTTCCAATTTCATTACAATTAAAATCAACAAAGATACTTTTGATATTTGAACTCACATTTTGATAAATGTATATTATGCCGTATTTAATAATAAATAAAAATATGTGTAAAATATATACTCTTACTATCATTTTAACTTAAAATAAAACTAAAATATATAATCCAGAATTAATAATATTTTATACTTAAATAGTTAAATATGAATAATTATATATAAATAATCAAGTTACTTACTTTAATTAAATATAAATAATTAATAGTTAGTACATAAATAATAGGCATTGTTTAATAATTATAATTTCCAAGTCAATAATTGACTTTATAACGTACTGATAACCATAACTCACGATTGACCTTGCATTAGGCCGTATATGACTGTACGATGTGCACTTCGCGCTCTACCTTCAAAACGGTTGGTCGTATGAAAAAAAAGTTTAAACAAAAGTTGTAGGGAATTTTATAGCCTACAACTTTTATAATAAATGCAAATCTCATTTAACCGATAGGAAGCCAGATATTCGCGAAAAACCGATTTTTGTGACCTTTGACCTTGAATATCTTGAGACGCGGACACGATAACGATTGTGACTTTTGAGACAACATTTAGAATGACAAAACAAAGGTTCATACCAATTTGCAGCTTATTATCTTTCATTCCGAGGTGAAAGCCCTAATATGACTGGGCTAGTTATCAATTCGGCCTATGATGCTTTTCGTCGCTATTGGAGCGATGACGTCTTAGACCTAATTGCTACTGAAACGAACCTGTATGCGACCAAAATTGAATCGCCTTCTTTCCAGTCTGATTGGTACCCCACTAATTTTCATGAGATTTTATGCCTCTTTACGTTCTGGATGATGTTGGGGATCATCAAAATGCCAACTTTAGTTAGTTGCTTTTCTGTTGATCCTCTTCTGAAAACAGAAATTTTTAATTTTCACACGATTTAAAATTTCGTAAAATTTTCACACGAAGGAGGTATGAAATGCTGTCAAGAGCATTACATTTTGTAGATTCAGACCCCGTTACGAACTTTGATCCCTCCAATACTGGCGGTAGAAGCATTGATCGTTTACACCGATTGAGACCAATATTGATGCATTTAAATTCACGTTTTCAGTCCAATTATACAGGGTGGCCCAGAAAGACCGAAGTGGTGTGAATTCCTTGTAACTTTTTTATTATAATTTTTTTTTTCTTTTCTTTTCAGTATTTTGTAAAGAAGACTTGGATAATTTATAATGGAGCAATACACAATTGAACAACGTGCCCAAATTGTTGAAATTTACTTTTCAAATCAACGGTCCATTGTGTTGACTCAGCGTGCATACCGTCGTCAATTTAATGTGCGGGTTGCACCCTCTCAGTCAACAATAAACCGTCTGGTTGCAAATTTTCGAGAACAAGGAGCAGTAAGGAACCTTCCTGGTCCCGGCAGACACCGAACTGTCCACACGGCTGACAATATTCAAGTGGTACAGGAGAGTATTCGGGAGGATCCAGAAACATCAACCAGGAGACGTTCGTCACAACTGGGCCTCTCAAGAACGTCGCTGCAGCGAATTTTGCACACCATAGGATTGTTTCCATACAAAATTCAACTTGTCCACGAATTGAAACCAACAGATTACCAGCAACGACTTGACTATGCAATTTATTTCCAGCAAAAAGCACAAGAGAATCCAAATTTTATTCATAACTTAATAATGAGTGACGAAGCCCATTTTCAATTAAATGGGTTCGTTAACAAGCAAAACTGTAGGATATGGGCTACGGAAAACCCGAGAGTACTTCATCAACGACAATTGCATCCAGTTAAGTGTACCGTTTGGTGCGGTGTTTCTTCAGAAAGGATCATTGGCCCATTTTTTTTTGAAAATGAACAAGGTGTCGCCATTTCCGTCAATGGTGATCGATATCGGGCCATGTTGCAAAATTTTGTAAGGCCAGCCGTGGAAAACCATCCGCAAATATGGTTCCAACAGGATGGAGCCACAGCGCACACTGCGAGGGCCACAATGACTCTTTTACGCGACATCTTTGGTGAAAGAATAATTTCTCGTAACAGCAATTTTAATTGGCCTCCGCGTTCCCCGGATTTAACCGCTCCAGACTGTTTTCTTTGGGGCTATTTAAAAGGAAAAGTTTATGTTATAATCAGCTCGGCGAACCTTGATCCCTATGACAGTTCATACTAGTGACGGGTCGTGTCGATATATCGCAACTTTTTATAGGCAAAGGCGTGACTTGCATTCAGCCACATCGATAAACATGTTTTTAAAATATAATCTACATTACTATAATTATAATGCTTGTTATATTTACAAGTATCCGTGTATTTGTATATGGGGTTGCCAATATTCCGATGCAGAGGTAACATGGTCGGACTGTATAATTTTAATGTGAATTAAAATTTTAGTTATAGCAACACTATCTGATCTGTCACTACGCTAGTACTGTCAGTTCGCTACGCCAGTACGAGTGCTAACGCCTTGTATGCGCCACGTGTTTTCTTGTGTCAACGGAATCCTTTGTTTGTTACTATTGTTGTTTTCTGTTTTTGTTATTGTTGCTGTTTTGTGTTTGTTGGTGTTTCAAAATGCCGAAAAGACTGAGAAAAACTGTACTCAACAGTGAAACGCGGGAGTTTGTTGTACGCTTGCGTGACTATTTTGCTCGCGAACTACAAAATGGCGGACCTTTGTTGCCACTTGACAACGTACGCGACCGTGTTGCTGATGCTTTGGGAATTGGCAAAGCTACCGTTTCCCGAATTACAAAGGAGAAGTTCGGCGAATCGTCGATGGAGGAGAACAAATTATCAACTCCAAAGAAGAAAAAACATAATAGGGCACGACCCGTAACTAACCCCGATGATTTCGACATGGCAGCGATACGAAACCATATTTACGGCTATTATTTTCGAGGTGAACTGCCGACTTGCACAAAATTATTAGCGTCGCTGAAATCGGCTGATTTATTTAAAGGTGGATTCACTTCTCTCAGACAAGTTATAAAAAAATGTGGATTTCGTTATGGGAAGTGTGACAAAAGAAAAGTGATAATGGAGCGGAAGGACATTGGATTGATGAGGTGTGATTTTCTACGACAAATAAAAAACATCGAGAACTGGGACAAGGTGGTTTATCTGGACGAAACGTGGCTCAACGCCAATCACTCAGTCTCCAAAACATGGACAGACGACACAGAGAAATCCTGTACCAAAGCACCAGAAGGCAAGGGCCAGCGTTTGATTATCTGCCACGCTGGCACAGCCAAAGGTTTTGTACCTAACTGCTTGTGGGCCTTCAAATCCGTGAAAACAAGTGATTATCACGAAGAGATGAATTTTGAGAATTTCAAGAAATGGTTCACAAAACTATTAGACAATTTAAACGAGCCCCACTACATTTTAATGGACAACGCCCCATACCACTCTGTGCAAATTAATAAAGCGCCTACCGCGAACAACAATAAAGGCGAAATAATAGAGTGGCTGCAAAACAATGGTGTGGCAGCTAATACTCAAATGCTGAAAAAGGAATTAGTTAGATTGTTGAACCTTCATAAACAGCAAACAAAGAAGAAATATTTCTTGGATGAGATGGCAAAATCAAAAGGGCACACCGTGATTCGGCTACCGCCCTACCACTGCCAATATAATGCAATCGAAATGATATGGGCGCAGATCAAAGGTGGGTTGATTTGTATTTATTTTAACATGTTTTTATTTAGGTCACTGGTGACTGTCTAGTCGGCTAGTACTAATTAAAGCTATTTTATTTCACTAGCAAATTGCATTTTTATTTTTATCCATGTGCTTATACTTTTAACGTACAAAATTATGTACTTATAATGTACTTACCCCGATCTCGCTCTTTGACTTTGCATCATTTTCAATCTAAACCATTATTGTTTCAGGTTGTGCAGCCAGGCTTAACACCACTCCACCATTCACAGCTAATAAAATGCTTACGTTGCTACAAGAGGCATGTAGTCAAGTGACTCCGGACAATTGGAGGAAAGTGGTTGAAAAGACGAAAAAGCTATGCTTAGATGATTGGAATCGAGACGTGCGATACGACAATATAGTAGACCAGCCGTTTATCATAAACATAGGAGAAAGCAGCTGCAGTTCGGATTCCGAGTCTGAGACGCAATCGGTGACACCATTGTCAGATTCAGATTAATGTATATTAAAAAATCATAAATAAACCGCTTTTGTTTTATTTGAGTAGGTATATACAATAAATTTGTTAAATCTCCTTTATTTTATTATCGCAAACAACTTAAATGATTATAAATCTGACACTAAGAGCGTAGGTGCTCTATTTATGTATTTTGTACACTCGTTTCCATTTTCGATATTTGTTTATCGATACTTTTCCGCACTAGTCGATATCTTCCAAACGGAGTAACTTTTGCAGGACGTCAACGTAAAGTCTGATTGAGATAATTTCTTGTAAGTGTTAATAATTATTATAATTCCAACGGGATATTATTGTAATTGCATATATCTGCCTAAAATTAATAAATATCATTTTTAGACACCGCCAATTCGATTATAATATAACGGTGACGCTACTACAAGGTTGTGTCGTGGGAATAACTGTCAGTGTCATAGGGATCAAGGTTCGCCGAGCTGATTATAATAAGCCTAGGACTATTGAGGAGTTAAAAACCAATATTCGAGAAGAAATTAACAACATACCACCGGAAGTTTTGCGAAAGGTCATGGAAAATGTGTTGGAAAGAGCACAGTTGTGCGAAGCAGAATATGGCCACCACTTGCGGGATATCATTTTTAAAAACTAATCCAAAAATATTCCCCATAAATTTAATGTATTTAAAAAAAAAAAATTAAAAAAATATCTCTTAAATAAAAAGTTATAAGCAATTCACACCACTTCGGTCTTTCTGGGCCACCCTGTATTTTAAATAAAGATATTTGCATAGACGAAAGTCTAACCTTATGGAAAGGAAGATTGAGTTTCAAACAGTATATCCAGAACAAAGCTTCTAAGTTTGGTATCAAGACCTTTGAGCTCTGTGAGAGTGCTACTGGATACCTGTGGTCGTTTATTGTTTACGCCGGTAAACAATCCGCGACAGAAATTGACCAGTCGCCCGGGGATCTGAAAAGTACGGCTGTAGTGAAGAAGCTCATTGCTCCTCTGTTACATAAAGGTTATAGATTATTTATGGATAATTGGTATAATTCACCTCTATTAGCTAGATTTCTGAAGCTCAATGGTACAGACTGCGTCGGTACCTTGAGGCCTTCACGTAGTGACGTTCCCTTTATAGTAAATAAGGCTCCACTTCAAAGGGGACAGCTGATTGGGAGACATTCCGGGGATGTCTCAGTATTATCGTGGCAAGACAAGAAAAGAGTAACCATGATTTCCACTTGTCATGGCTCATCTACTGCTTTGCCTACAGTTTCATCTACATGTAAGCCAGTACCATTTAAACCACAAGTGGTACTGGACTACAATAAATTCATGGGGGGGGTTGATATGAAGGATCAGATGCTCGAGCCTTACTTATTAGAAAGGAAACGTTGTGCCAAATGGTACATGAAGCTTTTTAAACGTCTACTCAATGTTTCTATTCTTAACTCTCGCATTCTTCTAGAGTCATCGCTACAGAAACGGTGCGATCATTTAGTTTTTCGCCTTCAGCTTGTTGATTCCATCCTCACAAATCATCTTTCATATTGTCCCCAAAACCGTAGACATACAGTTTCCATCAGTAGGTCTACGCATGAACAACACAATAGGTTAGTTAATTCTACACATTGGCCCGTTTTACTAGAACGAACAGAGAGTAGTATCGCGCGTAATCGTCATTTTGCTAAACGTTGTGTTGTTTGTCTTAAAGAAAATCGTAAGTCACAAAAATCGCCTTATGAATGTGAAAGTTGCCGCGTGCCACTGTGTCTAAAGAACTGCTTTAAATCATATCATACAAAACCACAGTAATGCAGTCTTCACCATATCAATTTCACCCAATTATTCATAATTTCTATTGTGATAGGTATTTAATGTAAGCATGCAAGAGTGTTTCGAGTGTTTATTTTTAAGTGCAACAGCTTGGGGCACAGGCTCAGGCAACCAGTATATGAGATATATGTATAAATTGTTAAAGTTACACAGTAATTTATAAAATTAATAAACATTATTATTAATAGTACTAATTGTAATCAAATAATGGCAATTGAAAATAGCCAGCGTTTCTTTGAACACTGTTCATCTCACAGCCTTACTCAAGATGACTACTCATTTTCCAATGTGGTGGTAGTTTTGGCAGATATTTTGACCTGTGTGACCTAAATGAATAAATGATTTTTGTTTTTGCCTTATCTGATAGACAGATAGATAGAGTCTGGCTAATGAAAGTAGGCCCTGGAATTATTTGCGAACTTTTTATATAGCAACTCTGTATGAACGTCAACGTCAATTTGACAAGGTTGTCGTTCGGTATCTCTGTTTACAAATTGTATGCGTTTGTGTAAATTGTGATTCTAATTACGGCTTAAAATGAACAAATCTATCAAAAGTGGTGTACGAAAGATGTTGTTTTGCATGATTGGCAAATTCAACGAAATACAACAACAGCGTGATGCCGCGTTTAAACAAAAACAAGATTGTGTACGTGTGGTGTTGAATTTCATAGGTTAGTAGACAATATTATTTTGATACTTTAAACACCTACCTATCCAGTCGTCCTAATAAAATTTTGATTTATAATTTACGTATCCTTCCAAATAAGTTACCTACGCTTCTCTATGTATTGAATAAAACTAATTATATTCATTCGTATATCGCATCAGTCAACCAATAATTCATTTTAATAACATCACCTATGTTTTACGTATACTCATAATGAATTTTAATTTTAAAACGATTACCTTTCTTTAACAGAGAATCTGCAAGATGTCGGAGTTAATGAAATAGTAAGAACTATTGAAAATCTCACTGAATTAGAGCAGAAAGATAGGATAATAACCCAGAATCAGTACTTAGAAGAAATAGCTTCAATGACTGGTAAGTTTTTACTATACACTGATGTTTTGAAATTATGCCGAAAAAAACCTTTGCATTTTTACTTACTAATACCAAGAATTAATTACATATTTCGTATTTCTTCTTTGCAGAAGTGAGTGTCAGAACACTAAAAAGAGTAAAAAGGGAAGGTGCAGTAAATGAAGGTGTCTGGAGTACCCCGGGGAAGAAACGTCCACGGAAACCTACTGTGTCTAACCTAGATAACTTTGACATAGATGCTATGCGTAACAAGATAAACGAATTTTATATAGTTAAAAAACAAGTTCCTACACTGAGGACACTGTTGGTGGAGTTGGTTGCGCCGATAGTAAAATTTGTATTTTTTCGCTCAAATAGTAGTAATTCAAATCATCTCTCAATTGATTGACACTGAACACACGCTTCCTGTACCCATCTCCCTCCCGCACTACCTTTAAAGTGAGATAGCAATAGTTTTCGCCCCGCTCAATTGTTGAAATGGCCGCATCTTGACTTCCGTTTTGAACTAGCAAAATCAATGGCGGCGGCGCGCGCGACTCTCAGAAATTAATAATGTTTGTTGAATTTTAACCGCTTTCATAGACCTTTACTGATCGGATTGTGCCTCTCGTGTCCCTCAAGTGATTTAGTGATGTGGGCAGCAACTCCTGAGCCAGGAAGAGAAGACCGGTGCACCGGCTCCGACAGCACGTGGCGTCGTAAAGGTTAGTGCATCCTCTCCTAATTTCTTGGGTTGCATTCACTGCCTAAACCATCTCCGCGGCAACCCGATCATCTATCTTGTTTGTTGTGTAAAGTGTCATATGAAACATTTAGCAACCCCCCGCATAATACAGTCCACTAGCTCAGGTGGCATGAGAATCGCGCCACCAGGAGTTAAAAGAAAGTATTGATTTTAACGGATGCAGAGAAACTCTGCGCCGCTTGTTATTAGCCAATGGCTATGAATTTAAAAAGAATAAAAATGAGCGTTCTGTATTAATAGAACGCTATGACATATCTGCTTGGAGACATAGATTTTTAAGAACTATAGCAGGAAAACGTGCAGAAGGCAAGCCGATCATTTATGTAGATGAGACTTATGTCCATAGAAACTACAAGCCTAAGAAGTCATGGCAAGGTCCTTCAACTAGTGGTGCAATTGAAAATGTTTCGACCGGGAAAAGGTACATTATAGTTCATGCAGGATCAGAGAAAGGCCCCGTACCAAACTCTTTCTTACACCCAGTTGCACAAAACTTCCTTTAAATGCAGCTTTAGTTAATGAATCATTACCGCTAATTGTTCATTAAATTTAAAGGCGTTGCACAAAACAGTTAATGGGACATTTAAAGTCCCCTTAACTAATGACCCTTTAGTGGCGACATTAAACAAAGTGCTAAAAAAAATGAATGAAGTGAGTGAATTATTGCGTTTCGTTTCTAAGTTTTGAACGTTGCTGTACCACCAAAACATCTACGTTGTACCAACAAAACGTAATCTAATGTCAGTGACGTCAAAACATAAGCTGAGTTGAGCCAAACTATCAAAATATCAACAAAGCGTGTGCGTGCACAAGTAGTGTTTTGTATTTGTTAAATTTTTTAGTTAATTAAATCAAAATTTAAAATGTCAACTCGTAAGCGTGGAGCCAACTACACCCCCGAAGAAAAAGCGTTGCTGTTAGATCTAATTACGCAGTGAGTACATGTTTTATGATCCTATCACTGGCGCACGTGTTTTTTAACTTGAAGTTATTTTGTTTACCTCGTGGTGTTAATCCATTGCATCTTAATTTCGCAGATACAAAAACATAGTAGAATGTAAAAGAACTGGTGGGATATATATTCTAAAGAAGAAAGAGATATGGAATGAAATTACAACTAAATATAATAGTAGCTGTACCAGTGGTCCAAGAGACATAGATCAATTAAAGGCTCTGTACGACAATATGAAGCAAAAAACTCGCAGAGAGCTTGGGGAAAGTAATGTAAGAATGGAAACCAATATTTATTACATCCATACAGATTATGTTACAACATTTATTGTTTTGCATTTATTAAATGTAAAATTCAATTAATATTTCTACAGAAATCAGCATACATCAATGCAGAAGAGAGCCATGTGTTGACAGCGGAGGCAATCTCACATGCTGTACAAGCTGGAAAAGAAGATAAGGTATACACCTTCAATGTGACTTTTTGTTACAAAATATAATTATAATTAAATCATTAACAAAAACTATTTTGCCTTCAGATTGAAATGAACAAAACTGGTGGAGGTTTCTGGAAACCAAAATTAAGTGACAATGACGCAAAAGTGCTGGCCATAATCCAAGACCAGATAGAGCCACTGCACAACCCATACGACAGTGCATCAAATTTCTTTAAAGGTAGAAAATATTATTTGCTTCATGTACCTGTACAGTTAGCATCAAATTGATTGTGTCAAACAAAATACTCAAAAAGATCTTAACATCTTGGTAATAAGATCTTTCTGAATACTTTGTTAAACATCGATCAATGTGATGCTGACTGTACCTTGCTGTATGTACATTCAAGTCTGACTCTTTCTGCGACTCAATGAACTTATTGTTTCAGAAAGTGTCAGTAATACTATTGACATGAACAGGAATGCTAATGTCATTGTACCTGCTTATGTTACTATGGAGTTAGAAAATAAGGGTATGTATCTATAAATATAATAATAATTGGTTGCGCCGAAGTGGAAACTGTATTTTTGACACGGAAACACACTCCTTTTATACCCGTCTCCTCTCCCGCACTAATCATAGATATGGCTTCCGTCCGCCATTTGTGAAATATAGACACTCAGTCTCGCTTTGAACTAGCCAGCGTGATGACGGACCGCGCTCGCGTCTCTCAAAAATGATTAATATTTGTTACATTTTACCGCTTCATAGACCTTTACCGATCGGATTGTGCCTCTCGTGTGTTCCTCAAGTGATCTAGTGACGCTGACGGCAGCTCCTGAGCAAGGAAGAGAAGATCCGTGTACCGGCTGCGATGAAAACACGTGTGTCGTGAAGGTTAGTGCATCCTCTCCTAATTTCTCGGGTTGCATTCATTGCTTGGATCACGCCCGCGGCAACCCGACCACCTGTCTTTTGTGTGTAAAGCGTCAATGGAACAGTTAGCTACTTCCCGCAATACAGTCCATTACCGCACGTTGCCAAGCGCCACCATTTTTGGTCCGGATCGAGCCGGATTCTTAGCCGTAGTTCGTATTTTGTTATTATTCTAATGGGAATGAGCGCACCGCACCTAAGTGCCTGGTTATTTTAGTAGAAAACCCCGCATCCAGACATTTAGGCTTAGAATTTGTTGTCCGTTCGCCGCTGGCTCGCATTGTACCTACCTAATACATAAATAGGTTAGGTATCATATCAACACTTAATCGTAGTTCGCAATTTTCGCATCGCACCTAAGTGCCTGGTTATTTTAGTAGAAAACCCCGCATCCAGACATTTAGGCTTAGATCTTAGGTATACTCAGACACCCTAGTGCATAGGCACAGTGTAATACCTAACGCATTTGGCTTTGTTTTGTTTTTTTCAATTACGTTGTTCTCGGCTCACGTCGTATTTGCCTAGTACCTGCGTGGGTAGACACGTGGCTGTGCCTACCTCGCTCGCATCTCATCCCAATTCATACGAAAGTATTTTAATTTGAATAGATATTACGCAATACTTAATCTCGGAAATAATAGTTGAATCTAGACAGCGACCATCGCGTAGGTACGACCTTGTTGCTATGCGCGTTTGTTCAAGCGTGCATTCACAGTTGTAAGCACCTACCTACCTACATAGTTAACGCTCGCGCCGCCTCGCTGCTCTGTACCGCTAGGATTAAGTCATTTCATATTTATTGTTTACCGCACTTTAGTTTGAGATTTAATTGTAAACATGTCCCCAAAGGTTGATAAGACCGGTAAGGTTCAATTGAAACTTTTATACGCTAAAAAGGAAATGATTTACTCTCGCGTACAATCGATTTATGATAGTGCACTTAAAACCTCTGATTTGGTCATCAGAGATTCGTTCTTGTGTTCTATAGAAAACTTAGATAGTCTACGCGCGGATTTCGAAACCTTAGTGCATGACATCAACGTTTTAGAGTTGAATTTGGATCCCGATTACTCAGTGAGTTATCAAGCCTTGTCGTCGTTTGACGATTTGTATTGTCGTATCAAGCGCGTCGCGAGGAGTTTGGAGAAGCCGTCTGACCGACCCAACCCCACTCGCGACCGACCTAAGTTGCCACCAATTCAAATACCCGAATTTGATGGTAACATTCGCAATTGGTGTCGATTTATAGATAGTTTTGAGAATACAATAGATAAGAACGATTCGTTGACAGATCACGAAAAATTGCATTATCTTGTTGAAAAATTGACTGGTAAAGCTATAACCGTTTGCGCTGGAATTACGTTTAGTGCCGGGAATTATAATTTAATTTTAAATACTTTGAAAGCTAAGTATGAGGATAAAAGATCGGTAGCTAACGCCTATTTGGATCAGATGTTTGATTTGAAATCTATTACGGCATGTAACGATCAAAACTTAGAGAAATTTCTAGACACTTTCGCGTCAGCTGTTCGCGCTGTAAAGAACCTAAAGATTGATGACCTCTGCGACTTCGTATTTTTGTATATGGGTTTAAGGAAATTAGATTCCGAAACCATTCGTTTGTTTGAGTCGGATCATCGCGGCAATAAAATTCCTAAGTTCGAAGACTTAGAAGGTTTTGTTCGCGAGCATATAAAAATATTACAACGCTCTTCATCGAAACATGAAGGCGCGAAGACAGTTGTTAGTCCCGCGCGCAAAATAGATGCGTCATCGAGGTCACTGAGGTCAACTCATACTTATGTTAGTACCGCACCAGCACGTGTACAGTCACCTGTTTGCTCTTTGTGTAGCACTCATCATTCGCAACTGTACAGGTGTCCTGGTTTTCTAAAATTGTCGCCTAGTGATCGTTATAAATTTGTTCGCGCTAATAATTTTTGTTTTAATTGTCTCGGTACTAAACACCGCGTTGTTTTATGTAATAGTAGAAATAGTTGTCGCAAATGTCAAGCGAGACACCACACTTTGCTTCATTTTGAGAATAGTAATGCCGCATCCAATGTGAGCACGGTTGGCTCGTCGAGCGGTGACACACGGCAGCCTGCGCCGCAGCCGCAGCCCGCGCTCGCGCGCGCTCCGGCCCGCCCGGTGACCGCCGCGGATGACGTCACCTTGTGTTCGTTCTCCGCTAGTGCTGCACTCACTACTGTGTGTCTTGCGACCGCCCGCGTTGTTATTGTTGATGCATTAGGTAAGCCGCGCATTGTTCGAGCGCTGTTAGATGGCGCTTCGCAAAGTAATTTTATTACTCAAGATTGTTGTCGGCGTCTTGGTTTCAATGTTGATAAGCGTTCAACCCGCTCAGTGGTGAAGGGTTTTGGAAGCTTACAGTCAGCTGTTCGTGGCACCGTTAAAACAAGGTTTAGATCTCGTTTTAATAATAATATTTGGTTTGACATGGATTCGCTCGTTATAGATAGAATAGCTGAACAGTTGCCTACCGTCCCGGTTGACACGTCTTTATTAACGAAATTTAAAGACTTGCCTTTAGCAGATGAGACTTACGCTGTTCCTGGAGTCGTCGATATATTGATCGGCGCTTCGATTCTCCCGCACCTCCAGTTATCACGTAAGGTTCAAGGGGGACCGACGTACCCCGCTCCGCACGCACTGGAAACAGTTCTTGGTTTTGTTATAATTGGTTCCGCACCCGCTTCTATGGATAGTTTTAGTCACTCGACTGCTTCGTTCTGTTGCACCGTCGAGCCGCCACTGGAGTCTACCATCCGCAAGTTTTCGCTCGGTGGCTCCCGTGTATCCGCTGAAAAACGCTTTCTTTGTTTGGAACGAAAGATGCAGGCGTCCCCAAAGTCGAAGCGGGCCTATGATGAGGTTGTTAACGAATATTTAGATAAAGGTTACATCTCACCTGCGCCTGCGGACACTGGCGGGACCCAGCCTTCGTACATTATCCCGCACCGCGGAGTTATTAGAGAAGATAAGCTTACTACTAAAACTCCGCGTAGTTTTGGATGGCAGTGCTAAGACTAGCACTTCCGTGTCGCTTAATGACATTTTGTATTGTGGTCGGAATCTTTAAGGTAATTTATTTGACATAATTGTAAATTTTCGCATTAATATTAGTAGAATTTTAGCTTTTAGGACTCAACAGTCGCTTTGTGTTGGGCCCACTCTTCGCCCCATCGTTGGGACACATTCGTCGCTAATAGAGTGGCAAAATTCAATCTGAATTGGCGCCACATAATCTCTTTCACGTTGCTGGCACCGACAACCCAGCCGATTGTCTCTCTCGTGGATTGCTTCCTTCGCAAATTTTGGATCACCCGTTGTGGTTTGGTGGACCGTCCTGGATTCATGCCGCGTTAGATGGGTGGCCAGTTAGTCAATTCAATCCCACTACGGTTTCCGAACCACCCGAGGAGAAGAAGCACTCGCTTGTTGTATCGGTCCCACGTGAAGAGACCCTTATTTTGTTGTTGGCTAATCGCGTCTCGTCTTGGTCGAGACTGTTGCGTTGTGTTGTTTGTTCGCCTCTGCCCGCTGCCTAGCCAGCAGTAGGCACGAGCTCCAATCTAGGTTTATATTTTAGTTGTTATTTCCCAAACCTAGATTTAGATTAGACTTTAGATTTGTTTCGCATTTGTCGTTTCGAAGGTAACCCTTCAAGCCGGGGGGAATGGTTGCGCCGAAGTGGAAACTGTATTTTTGACACGGAAACACACTCCTTTTATACCCGTCTCCTCTCCCGCACTAATCATAGATATGGCTTCCGTCCGCCATTTGTGAAATATAGACACTCAGTCTCGCTTTGAACTAGCCAGCGTGATGACGGACCGCGCTCGCGTCTCTCAAAAATGATTAATATTTGTTACATTTTACCGCTTCATAGACCTTTACCGATCGGATTGTGCCTCTCGTGTGTTCCTCAAGTGATCTAGTGACGCTGACGGCAGCTCCTGAGCAAGGAAGAGAAGATCCGTGTACCGGCTGCGATGAAAACACGTGTGTCGTGAAGGTTAGTGCATCCTCTCCTAATTTCTCGGGTTGCATTCATTGCTTGGATCACGCCCGCGGCAACCCGACCACCTGTCTTTTGTGTGTAAAGCGTCAATGGAACAGTTAGCTACTTCCCGCAATACAGTCCATTACCGCACGTTGCCAAGCGCCACCAATAATAATTTATTACCAAAAACACTTTAGATACAAAAACATTGCCAGTGGCCCCAAGTTTTGCAAATATCCTGTATGATGTATTTAATAAAATGTGTTTATTTTATTTCAGCTGAGGATTGTCAGTGGTCTGCACCTCCAATTATAGAAATCCCAGAACAGACTAATATAATGAAAAACGGTACTTACCTAATAACATTAAGTATTAACAAATATTGTAAACAGAATGCAAATTAACTTTGAAAACTATAGTGTAATAATTAACATCTTTGGAAATCTTATTCACCAAGTGAAGTGCAATTGTTACATATTATTATTATATGTTGGAGCTGCATATAGTTATGTCTGTATTTTATTTCAGTTGAGACGGTTCAAGTGTGCAAGAATTCACCTGTGATAAGGGAAACTCCAAAACATAGAAAAATATTGAAAACAGGTTCGGTTAAAGACATTCATTGCAAAACTAGCTACACTAATTAGCATTTACCTGTAATATGTTACATATATTCATTACTGGTATATATTTGTTGTTTCAGCATCAAAGCCAAGAAACTTAATAAAACCGAAAACCACATCAGCTGAAGCTTTCAAGAGGCTATATTTTAAGAAAAAATGCCAAAATGCTGATTTAGAAAGAAAGAAGCTGATGTTGGAAATAATCCATAATAAAGAGGAACACAAGCTGAAGATGGAGATTTTAAAAAATAAATTAAATAAGTAGACCAAAATAAAACCAATTTAGAAAATTATTGTTGTATTATTATTTTTCTACATTATGCACACTTTTTTTAAATATGTAGTTTGTCTGTCACTGTGACCTTCAAGGACAAAATTAGGCTCTTGGTTCAGAAGTACAAATACTAACGCCTTAAGTGATGTCACATTGACACTCATCAAATCCACTCATAAACAACTGATTGCTGGACTGATGAGACTGGGATTAATGAAGGATGAGGAGTTTGTATGGACCTGATTTTATACACAATATATATTTACACAAAAATATAATGACAATAATTGACCATAGTTACATCTATATACACAAATTTGAGATGGTTTTAATGGTTATTAAGTTAATCATATAATATTTAAGAGGTAGAGAATACACTATTTACAATTACAGTTCGTACCGATGTTTGAAAACCCTGTTGTGTTCTAGTGAGGAGATCATGTTCATTATCTATATCACCATCAATAGATATATCATTGGGAGGTTCCACTTCATCCAATTCTATACACATATTGTGTAACACTACACATGCCACAATTACTTGTAGAAGTGTTGAGGTTTTGTTGAGAGTAATTCCCTTTTCGAGACATGGGCATCTCCGTTTCAGCACCCCAAAACACCTTTCTACTGTGTTTCGTGTTGCTATGTGGCTTTTGTTATAAGCCTCTTCTGAACTATTCTGTGGACGCAAAAAGGGAGTCAGCAAGTAATTTTTGTTGAAGTATCCACTGTCTCCTAATAAATAGTATGCACCATATTTTCCTCTTTCAAAATCTGCACATAGATGTGAATTATTGAAAATTGTGCAGTCATGGACCGATCCAGGCCAACGAGCAATGAGATCTCTAATTTTAAGAGAAGAATCACAAACTGCCTGCACATTTATAGAAAAAAATCCCTTTCTGCATCTATATAATTCAGGTACTGCCCCTCCTCTACTAATAATTTTGATATGAGTACAGTCCAGGGCTCCTGCAACCCGTGGGAAACCATCTATTTCAAAAAATCCTTCTGCAACTCTTCGTAGCTCATTTCCTTCTGGCATTTTAATATATGTTGAACTCAAACTTGCGAGCTTACGTGTAACTTTTTGCACTATTCTACACACTGTTGACTTATGCACATTGGTTAAATCGCCTAACACTTGCTGGAATGATCCCGTGGCGAAAAACCTAAGGCAAATTAATAATTGTGTCATGCCATCAATTGCTTTATTTCTTCTTGTTTCTGGTTGTAAATTAAGAATCTCGCAGATTTGTACAGCTACTTCCTTGGAAATTCTGTATCTTACTCGGAAATCTTCCCCATGGTGTTTTTCAAACAAATTTACTCTATCTGGGATTCTGCGGCGTCGGGGAACGTATTCCTCCAGATCAGATAAAGATGAAAGACTTGAAAGTGACATAATAAAAACGAAATATTGTACGTATATACTATTTACACAAACTTTAACGGTTAAAGACGATTTTAATGGACGTTTAACCGGCCATTAAAAATTATAACCTCAAACTGTCAAGTTAATGACTCATTAGACGATAATGACGTTTTGTGCAACGTGAATTTCTGTTAAAGTCCTGATTTGACGCTTCATTAGTTAAACTTAAAGGAGCATTAAAATTGCCCTTTAATGTTGTTTTGAGCAACGCTTTAATGACGTATTAGGACATAATGTGCCTTTAAAAATTTAAAGATCGTTTCTGCAACTGGGTGTTAGTGTTTAGTACTAAATCAAAAAATGCTGATTATCACCATGACATGAATGCTGAAAATTTTAATAAATGGCTTAAAGAAAAACTTATACCAAATTTGGAAGAACCAAGTGTAATTATAATGGATAATGCTAGTTACCATTCGGTAATTATAAATAAGGTTCCTAACACACAAACGCGTAAAAGTAATATAAGAGAATGGCTTCGTGATAATGGAATTCAATATGAGGACTACCACACGAAAGCAGAGCTGTTGTGTATTGTAAAACGAAATACGCTTGATCCAAAATATGAAGCTGATGAAATTTTAAATCAATGTGGTCATGAGGTGTTGAGACTTCCACCCTACCATTGTGATCTAAATGCGATTGAGCTTGTGTGGAGTTTGGCAAAACGTAAAGTGGCTAGCAAAAATATTGCAGTTACTACAGCTGCATTAGAAGAGATAATTAAAGATTCATTTGAAAACGTAAGTTCTCAGGATTGGAAGAAAATGACTGATCATGTGATACATATTGAAAATAAATATAAAGAACGTGATAAAATAACAGAAGAAAATTTAGAAAGTTTTATTATAAATGTTAGAGACAGCGAAACTAGTGACAGTGATGAATCTTTTGGCATTGAAATGTTAGAATCTGATTTTGATTATGATGAATAAAACTACGTTATTATGTGTGGAATATTATCGTATTTTATTTCCCTATTTATTTTCGGATTCTGCCCATATTTACCTCATATACCAACACCTATATATTCCCTAACATAATTTTCTTATACAGTCTACATATATGATATTTTTAATAATGAATTGCCAGGTATCAAGCCGCCAATATTCTGGGTCCAGCTTTCGTTAGCCAGACTCTAACTCTTTATTGTACACTAAATTGATACAGTATTTTGAGTACCTACATAACTTACTGTTCATAAATTTAAAAATGTAATTAAAAGTAAATTGTGCCACAAAGGCTATTATAAGATTAAATATTATTTAGATGATAAAGAAGCTTGCAAATGAGCTGTATGCCGCCCAACTATGCTACTCAATAAAATCATTGTATTTAGACTTAAGTTGGTAAATGTTTGTAAATAGACCAAAAAAAAGCCCGCTAAGTTTCTTGCCGGAGTCTTCTCAGGCCGGGCCGCGTTCCGAACCGGTGGTCCATTTTCTCAACTACTTTACAATTGTTTTTGTGACGTTTTGTAAGTGCCGTTTAATGATCTACGCAAAATAAATGATTTTTGACATCTTTGTATTTTTATTCAGTATACTACATAGGTACCGTACCAAAAGTAAAAACCGTACCGTTCTAAAATGTGTAGGAACATCCCTAGTTGATTTTATGTTTCGGCGGGTCGAGTTTCAAGTGGTGTTATTATAAACATCTTGAGATCTTGTACCAAATTATTTACGTTATTAGATAGCATAGGTCCTTGCTTTTATAAACTCATTTGAATTTTCATTCATTCCTTGAAATTTAGCTAACAACGTGGTTTTCAAATTTTGAACTGTTAGAATAAATATTTTTTTGCATTATTATACATTTTTTGAGGCTTGATCATAAAGAATATAAATCAATAAACCTATTGCCGTTTACAGAATCGTAAAATATTGTTTGGTTGTAGAGTAATTCCTTTTTTGCAAAAAGATGTCAAGACAACGTCACGATGTCATCACCCGCCCTTGCTCCCATTTTTTTTGACAGTTTTTGGTGCGACTTAATTAGTTAACTTGAGGTGGTCACAGTGTTTTAACTCTCGCGCATTGAGATTACGATTGAGATTACGATGCGACGTTGTCGTTCCGTTTGATCCACGGGACGAGAACGGGATAGAAGTATCGGTATTTACGTATGAGTAAGCGAGATAATTAATACTGCTTAGGCAATCGAGTAAAATATTTTTCTTTATATTTCGCTTTGTTTGAACAGCGTTCAATGAAAATAACTAAGCGTTTTGACTAATTGTAATACTCTCATTTTCAGATACAATACAATGGCCAGGAGTACATTTGACGACCATGCTGGCAACGGGCAGAAAGAGCTGCACAGCCAAGAGAAGACCGTCCACACGAATGTGTATTACATATTGAAGAATATTCAAGACTCCCTAATACAGCAACGCGTTGTATGTATGAAAACTGCAGACGAACGGATCTCCGAAGGATTCCGGATAACATTAAAGTGACATTCTTGATTCATTTTAATTTTTATATTCCAAATAGTACAAGAGTTTGCGATCATCATTTGGTATCCAATGATTGGGATCAAATAATTGACAGCCCTAACTTGCTCCACGACTTCAATGCCACACATTCTGTGCATATCATGAGCCTCATGAAAATCGCGGTGCTTCGCTCTATACTAAATTTTGATAATATAGATGACATGAACTCAAATGAAGTATACATCCGATTAGGCGTTAGTCGAGACCAATTTATGAATATTTTGGAACAAACTCCTTCATTATCGAACTTATCAACACGCCCGAAAACATCTTTGGTATGCTACTTAATGAAACTGCGAAGCGGTGAAGCAAATGAAAGGCAGGCGACGCTTTTTAATATGAGCCGTAGAACCCTAGAACGACATTTAACGTTCGCCAGAGACTCTCTTTTACTGGACTTCATTCCCCGGCATCTTGGTTACGATCATCTCAATAGAATTGATGTAGCTAACCGAAACCTACAAGTTCCAAATGCAATTTTTGGAAATGCAAATGCCTTAAACAGAAAGGCAATTGTGATAGCAGACACACATATATACAAAAGTCCGCAAACTATTTATTCCAAAAGCGATCATACAGTCTAAACAAATACACGAATTTGTTGAAACCGTTTTTAATAGTGTGCTGCGATGGTCACATTTTAGATGCCTTTGGGCTATATTCAGCCATAGAATCAGATGCACAAATAATGAAAAATATGATTGACGACGAAGGAAATCCTTTCCATCGGTTTTTTGAACATGGAGATGTGTTCATCTTAGACCGTGGGTTTCGCGACGTAATCGACGACTTACATGCCTATGGTTATGAAGCTCACTTACCGAAAACAAAAAATCGAGACGAAGATCAATTGACGACAGAAGAAGCGAATAATTCTAGGTTGGTTACTATGTGCCGCTGGGTTGTTTAAGTTATAAATGGTTGGTTCAAACGCGATTTTAAACTATTCCGACAAGACTTTTTCAATCGCGCTTTGCCTCATATGATGACAGATTTTAGAATAGGTGCTGCATTATTGAATGCTTGCAGAGAACCATTGTCAGATAGCGTTCACGCTGAAACATTTATAGAGGTTATAAACCAAAGAATGAACAAACCAAATACCCTAGCAAAGTATGTCCTAGCCAACAACCTTAATCGTAGACGGGCTAGTTTCGATAGCATTACAGGAAACCAACCTAACATAAGTGATTTTCCTTTGCTGACTGCGGAGGATTTAACCATTTTTGCACTTGGTACATACCAAGTGAAGCTAGCCCGCAGTTATTATGCGGAGCATGTGCGACAAGGTCTCTATAATATAGAAACGTATAGGGATCCCGATGTTACAGGCCTAGGCAGGTACGGCATCACAGCAACAAATGTTTGGCTGCTAAGATGTCGAATACAATCTAGACATACTAGGTCAAAAATATATTATTCGTACATTGTAGTTGACAGAGAGAAAAGCGGCAGAGAAGCCATAGAAAACTACTATTGCAGTTGTCTAAGCGGTAAGCGCACTCTTGGTTGCTGTGCCCACATTATGTGTGTAGTGTGGTATTTAGGGTGGGCGAGAAACCAAGAGGAAGAGATCCGTTCACCAGCTCATTTTTTAAACGATGTTATTGTAGACGACAATTGAATTTCTTTCTTTTTTTAAAGGAATACTAGCATTATATACGAGCATTGTATATGTGTCTGTCAATAAATCGATGTTTAATAGCCAATAAACCTTTAGTTTTTTTTTATCCACCATTATCTTATACTTAGATATGCATTACGTTTTATCATTTACGTACTTTCGGTTTAATTAATTCGATTTTTTTTATAAGATCAACGCTTTATAACTTTTTATCTAAACAAGTTGCCGAAGTAATTTTTTGCAGTCTTAATATATACATAATTGTTGAATAAAAAATATATAGGACAGATGTGACCGCCGCGCCGATGGGACAAGCGCCATACATTTTTGCCCATTGTCCTTTCAGGTTATTCAGTTATTTGTCCAATATTAACTTTTAAAAAGAAATATTAATGTACTTATTAACCAACAATATCTATAGGGTAGACCGAGGCGAATCGGATCAAAATAAGAAAATCGTTAATATTTTGAACACCGCGTGACACAGAACACAAACGGCTAGTTTCTCGCGAGCTCCTCCCGCCCCGCACCCCAAATCGCCGGATTTTTGTCGCAAGTAGGCACTTAGCGCCAGCGCGTCGGGAGAGCGAGCCGGGTGTGTGTACTGTGTGTGCTCGTTACAATTTTAACGTTGATCTAAGGTACCTACGTACTTACGATTTATTTGATTTGTTCTAAGGATTTATATTAAAACATTGAATTATATTGCTTATTCTGACTGGGTAGGGGGATTTATTTTTGAAGTAAATATTATTGGTTAATGACAAAAATATCACGTTATCGGGGGCTAATCGGATCGTCTTTTTTAATTATTTATTTTGTAATTGGGGTTAATAAAGTATTTGTATTTCTTTGTAGATGGTTCGCACGTATATAGAAAAGACACAGGCGGGAGAATGGTCGCAAGAAAAAATGTCAGAAGCCGCAAATAAAGTACTGTGTAAAGAATTAACTATACGTCGGGCTGCTGAAATCGACAAATTACCATACACAACTCTACAAAGAAGAGTCTCCTTTTCCAGAGATATCATTAAGATACGTGGTGGTCAGCCAGCCTTCGACGAGAATGCTGAAAAACTTCTAGCAAACCGTTTCACGCCTAAGGCAGTTCGTAAATATGCCTTTGAATGCGCAGAACGTCAAAATATTAAACACAAATTCAACAAAAATGTAGGAATGGCTGGTCAGGACTGGTTTCATCGCTTTATGAAAAGAAATGAGTTAACTATTCGGAAACCAGAAGGATTGTCAAGAGCAAGGATTGATGGCATGAAAAGGGAAAAAGTGACTGAATTCTACAAGATTTTGGAGGCAGTAGTAGATAAGAATAATTTAAGAGGAAGACCTGAATGCGTGTACAATGTGGACGAAACGGGGATTCCGCTGAATAATCGACCAAATATTTTAGCTCAAAAAGGTGCAAAAGATGTTGTCAGTGTCACAAATGTTGAACGTGGTGAAAATGTAACCGTCTTAGCTTGTATGAATGCAACAGGTCAGTACATACCTCCATTTGTTTTGTTTAAAGGTATGTGCAAACGCGATGATTTTCTTGTGGATATGCCATGCCACCCAGTACTGAAATTTTATGACAGAAAAGGGATGAATAAATGAAGAAGCTTTTCGACTATGGTTGCAACATTTTAATCGCTACCGTAACCAAGGAAAAGTTATTTTTATCTTGGATGGACACGCGTCGCACACGACCTACTCAGTGGTAGACTTATGTGAAACTAGACATTGAGCTCGTTTTTCTTCCACCACACACATCACATGCTCTACAACCTCTCGATGTATCATTTTTCAAACCGCTCAAATCATATTCTCATCAACAAGCTATATCATGGCAACCCTTTTTCCACTCCGGCCAACTAAAACTGATCAACTAAAACTAATCAACTATTTTTATTCCTAACGAATCAACTATTCAGTTGATTCGTTAGGAAATAAACGGGTCAACTCTTTTTTATCCTAACGGCACAACTTATAGTTGATCCGTTAGTAACAAAATTTGGATCATAAAATAGTTCCTTACAATACGACGAATGGTAAGGACTCCTTTAGTATCTAATGTTTATATAACTGGCTACTTGTGAAAAAGGTAAGTGTTGATTAATTTGAAGTATGTCATTGAATTTTCTGTACATCCTGCTTTTCTATATCAATACAAAATAATTAATAACAGGTTTTCCGTGAGTGAGATCCAGAAAAATGAGTGAGAATCTGCGTAAATATTGTGGGACATGTCACACAACGCCATCTAGCCCAAATTAAACATATACATAAACATTTACACTTTTGTATAAGATCTAGACAACGGATATACATATTATATTATATAGATTTTTTTTTATTATATTATAGATAAAATTAACACCCAGACGTAGAATAAATATGGGACTATCACTTGCTGTTCTGTGGACAAAGGCCTGATCCCCTTCACTGTTAACTACGTAATCCTATGTGTGGGACCTATTAAGTTTTTGCCTATTCTTTTATTTATTGATTTGATTTCAGGATACCAACATATTAAAAAAGACACCCCATACTTGTGTAATGGATGGCTCACAAAATCAGATTTTAATGGAAATTAATAAATTAAAGATTAAAGCAGCTGAAAGTGATTTACCGATAACTCGACTTTATAAGGATTCTCTTTGTGAAATGTTAGACAAGGGACTAAATTTTGTTGCCGAAATGCCTAAACTCTCTAAGTTAAAAAGCGGACTTTATGACACCAGACATAAAGCAATTGGTGCTTCAAAAACTGTATTTAGATGTTACAGAGAGGTTGAAGTGCCACAAATACATAGAGATTTTCTTCTGTGTGAATATGAGGATGAAAATAACAGAATGCTTGGTTTTTGTTCAAAGGAGTCACTATCACAACTAGCTAACACAAAAGAATTTTTCATAGATGCTACATTTCAAAGTTGCCCCAAACCATTTTATCAATTGTTAACTATCCACGGGGACTTCGGCAGCTCAGAAGACACAGTTCTAACGAAACCATTAATTTACGCCTTAATGCCTGATAAAAAGCAAATAACTTATTCAATACTCTTCGAACTTTTAAAAACAAAATTAACGGACTTAAAAATTAGCATATTACATTGCGACTTCAAAGTCGCTTTATGTAACGCTATAACAGCAGCATATCCAGATATCTTAATTAAAGGTTGTTTTTATCACTGGACTCATAATATGTGGCGTAGAGCAAAAAGATTAAACTATAAGTGCAAAGAAGAGCGAAGAATTGTAGGGCTTTGTGCTATTCTTCCTTTATTACCGGAAACTTCGATATTAGACGGTTGGGAGTACATTAAAACGGAGTACAAAGAAAGTGACCTGAGAATGTCAAGTTTTATGGCATATGTAAACCGTTTACTTAAAAAACGCAACTACCTCAAAATTATAAGTGTGTTTGGTCAGCGGCACCGTACCAACAATGTTTTGGAATCATTTCATTCGAAATTAAATAAAGTTTTCAACAAGAATGTGACTTTGTTACGTTTACTTAATTTTGTATCAAGAAACGAAAAGCTTAATAGATTACAAACACCCACAAATAGGAACAGAAAATATGCGAACAAAGATGGAATTATTCGACATATAATGATGCAGTTTTAAATAATAATATGTCTTGGGCATGCAATGGAGAAATTAAGATAAGCATTAGAAAAAATAATATAGAGATAAAGAATAAATAATAATTTTAAATACTTAGATATATTTCGGGTTTGGTACATAAAACCGAAAGCTAAATCATCGAATAACAATGGGTCGACAACGATTGGTCAAACGATCAAATTGTCGCTGGTACATTAGGTCGAAATATTAATAATAGCGATGGTCGTTGCGCAACGTCGCTAGTTATTGAAACTATCTAAAGGCACAATCACTGTTAGCAGGTTTCGGACGCACAACGAAACGCGTTAACAAGCTATCCTGTTAACCACTTAACAATTTATATTTCGTTCACGTCTTCGTGATTCGTGAACACAACGCAAACGCATACCTACTACGTTCGGCAATCTTCGTATAACATCGTTGCGCACATGCGCGCTGTCACCGCTATCGGCAATAGCGCGGACCGCCGGTTCGGAACTGAATATCAATCATTATGTTTGTCTCTTTCATACACCCAAATAACAAACATTTCGTTTGACCTTTGACTTGAGATAGATGCATTTTCTAATTTTTTGTTATAAAGAAATGAAAGAGTGTGAATACGAATGCATATTGCATAATGCATTGTTAATGTATGACTCGCTTGGCCTTGACCTAGTCTAAATTAACCTGTTTTACGGTGTAATTTTAATTTGATTTGTTGTTTTGCGTAAATGATAAAGTGTTTACGTGAGTTTGTAAATAGTATAGGTATAATAGGTTCGTTTGACTGTGTTATAAAGTGTATATAAAAAGTGTATAATTATATATTTTCCTCAATTTTAGATTTAGTGTTAGACTGTTAGTTTAGTTTTAAGAGTTAAAAACAATGTCTCGTAGTAACGCTAGTGTGCTTTGGGACTTTTTTAAAAAGGACGATACTACGAAAAAGGCGAAATGTACATTGTGTGGCGATATGTACAGTTATAAAACCACTACGGGTAACTTGAAGTGCCATCTCCGTAAGCGCCATTTGGACGCGTATGAAAGGATCGCTTCTTCTCAAATTGCCACACTAAGGGAACTACGACCAATATTACCAACGACTGCACCGCTGCACGCTACGTCATCACCACCAAGCAGTTCATCAGCAGCACCAAGCAGTTCACAAAATGCTGTTGCGGAAATAGATGCCAACGTCTTAGGGCATGTAAGTTCCGTGTCGTCAAATTCTCAAACCACACGACCAGCATTGGTACCACGCGTTGTGCAGCAACAGCGTATAGAAACGTATAGTACAACACGAAAAATTTCCGCTGATCAAAAAAAGAAGATTGACAGAGACCTGTTAGACTTATTTATAGAAAGTTACCAGCCATTTTCTATAGTAGAAGAAAAGGCTTTTAAAAAGTTCGCGAGTTGGATTCCAGGATACACACTTCCTACCCGTAAGACCGTGTCGAATGTCATGATCCCCGCTCTTTACGAGACTACCAAAGAAAAAGTACGACAAGAGCTGAATGATTTGTTAGCCCACAGCCATATAAAAATATGCCTGACTACCGATATGTGGACTTCACGTGCTAATGAGAGCTATATAGCAGTTACTGGTCACTACATAACAATCGAATACGAATTAAAATCAATACTTGTAGAATGCTCTATGTTTGAAGAAGCTCATACAAGCGCGAATATTCAAAACAAGTTACTACAGATTGTCGATAAGTGGAATCTTCGCGACAAAATTAATTTTATTGTTTCGGACAATGCCGCCAATATACAAAAGGCCATCATGGAAATTGGCTGGAAACATTATGGATGTTTTGGCCATACATTAAACCTTATCGTGCAGGACGCCATCAAGACAGTTGCTGTAAACCTAGAAAAAATAAAAAAAATTGTACGCCATTTCAAAACAAGCAGCAGCGCTTTGGAAAAACTTTTAAAAGCGCAGGTGCATGAAAACCCCACTGCAATTCCAAAGAGGCTTATACAAGACGTTCCTACGAGATGGAATTCTACCTATCACATGGTAGAAAGATTTGTGGAACTTCAACAAGTAATACGTGCTACTGTGGCTGTTTTAAATAAGAACCTGCCTATAATTACAAACGAAGAGTGGGAATTATTGGAACAGCTAAAAATAATTCTTAAACCATTTGACGACGCTACAACATCTATAAGTGGAGAAAAGTACATAACCGGGAGCTCAGTGATTGTGATGACACGATGCCTAATAGGCACGTGTGAAAAATTACTCACACAATCACTTTGCCCCGCTGCTTTCACAGTCGTTATGGACATAAAATTAGGACTGGAGACGCGATTTGCCGGCGTGGAAAAAAGTCGTACATTTGCAGTTTGTACATTTTTGGACCCGCGCTACAAATTAAGCATGTTTCGAGATCCGATAGATGCACAAATTACAAAAAAAAGAGTGCAAGAAATTCTGGTTGATATGATAGTGGACTACAGAAGCCAAGAGCCAGTAGCTTCATCGTCATCGTTGAACGTTCAACCATCAAACGATCCGTTTTCACCTTGGAATATTTTAACCGAAATTGTTGGCTCACAACAATCAGTTGGAACTCCACTATCTAAAGCTATCAAAGAAATAGACACATACTTAAGTGACGATATGTTACCTGTTTTTAATAGCCCAGGCGAGTTTAATTGTCCGTTGAAGTGGTGGAAAAACCATAAATATACGTATCCTCAGCTGTCGTAGCTTTATTTTAGTTATGGCAATATATTGGCGACGTCAGTTCCGTGTGAACGGATATTCAGCAAGACAGGGCTAACTGTAAATGAACGCCGCACCAGACTGACCTCAAAAAAGGTCTCTCAACTGACATTCCTTAATGTAAACACGAAAATATAACATAAAAAAAGAACTATAAAAAAATAAAAAACTCGGTGGTGGAATCGTTGGAAACGCCATAGAACAAAAAAATCTGTATAAATTATGTAAATAATAATCATCGTAACTCGTAAGCTTGTAAATAGAAATTGTATATATTTGATTGTTTGTATATAACAATGAACTTTTAAATGCGCCTGCTTTTTTATGAAATGTGCTAAGAATTTATAATTGCTGCTCATTAGTATTATTTAGTACCTACGTAATGTATTTTTAGCATTTAATATGTTAGTTATCTTTACATCAATTAAAATCGGAAAAGGTGAAATATTCCGGTGGGACTCGAACCCGCGACTTTTCCCTAATTATTCCTAAGTTTAATTTCTTCCCCCGCATTAGGGAAAAGTTGCGGGTTCGAGTCTCGCCGAAATATTTCACTTTTGCCGATTTTAATTTATATTATCAGACTAGTCTATCTATCTTGCAGCCAGTCCTAAGCCTGGAAAAAGCATGAAGGAAATTTCATTGTTATATAATAAGTTACCCTTCTTAGGTACATAAATAAAATGATTAATTTTAAATACAAACCATACTAAACAAATGCTACAGCTAAACACATTTCATTGTCGCGGCTTGTTGCGCAACGATCACCGTTACAATACAGTTTAACGTTGGCAGACTTCTGAAACCTGCTACTTACCCGCTATTCAAATAAAGTGTTTTAATAACCGCTACTGAAACACGATAGATAGTTTCGTTTCGCTAAGCAAGAAAGCCGCTATTGCCCATCACTAATTAATAAGTCGAGGTATTGTTACGTGGAAAATGATAGGTCGAAAAATCAAATTGTCGCTGGTATATCAGGTCGAAATATTAATACGTCGACGTATTTACTACGTAAAATACAGACGGTCCAATAAAGTTGAAATTTTCAAAAAGCCTGTCTTTGCGGAATCCATGAAATAAACCTATGTGATTAGTATCAGTTCATTTTAAAGACAAGTCATAAATAATGAAAATTAATATAAATTATTTATTATTTCAGTACACTTCCTTATAATTAACACTATAATTTTAATCATCATTTATTATCCTGTAAAGGAACGTAACATTCTCTGTTCTGTGAACGTAACCAATACCATGTCAATGAAATTATTTTACATGTACCCTCCAATGATTCATAAATGAGGAGCAGGCGAACAAATCCAGACTTGTCCATTCAATCAGATTTTTTTTTTTTGAATTTTATAACATCTAAAAGTAAACACCTATATAGTTCCAAAAGATTTTCAATCAATTCTGACTCTTTCCTATAGAAAAACGTCTTCGACATTTGGTTTTTCGTACAGAAACAGACTTGTCCTATTTAATCTAACCAAAAATGAGCTATGTTTCGGTTTTCAATCAAAACCGGACAAAAATGATAGTAGTTTTTTCTTATCAATGGATTTTCAAACTAAACAAAACTTGTCCAATAAAATTAGTCAACTTTTTTTATGCGGAAACACTTATTTAATTATGGCAATTTATTTACAAAAAAAAAGATTAAATCAGCTGTACAGATTACTTGTTAAAAGTTTTCAACTGAAGTTTTGCGAAAGTTTTGTATTAAAAATGGACGAAAACGAATCTACTGTTGCTGATATCAATGATGGTACACGTAAAAGAAAAAGAAATGCACGAGTTTCTTTAATTAACAAGAATACAAAGTAAGTATTATTTCATTATGTGTAACATTGTAATTTCGAGGTTAGGTTTTCAAATTAAATCGTATTTAATTTTGTTTTAGGTACGCAGATAATGACCCTCTTGCTTTGAACTTTGAATGTGTATGTGATCATAACAAGGGCAAATTCAAATGCCAAACTTTAACTATCAACGAAATAGTATACAACCGCAAGTTGTTATATGAGAAAATTAGCAAAAATGAGCAAGATATACACTTAGTGAGATTTATATCACCGTGTCCAATCGAAAGAGAGCGGTCGAGGGCCGCATCTAGGAAACCTCAGAAAAATAAATACTATGTTACTTATTTTTTTTTAAGAGATTCAAAACGTATGGTTAAAGTTTGCAAGAAATTTTTCTTAGCTGCTCTTGGTTTAGGTAAGAACAGAGTCAATACCATTGCAAGCAAAATCTTTGAAGGGAAAACGCCACATGATAACCGAGGTGGAGATCGAAAAAGTCTTAAAAGCATAGAAAAGAAAGAGAGTGTCAAAAGATTTCTGGCTGCGTTGCCAGCTAAGGAATCGCATTATAATAGAAGAAAGTCGAAGCGAGTTTACCTATCCTATGAGTTAAACATTAGAAAACTGTGGGGATTGTACAATGCAGCTGTTGGTGATGAGATGAAAGTTACCGAAACGATGTTTCGAAGAGTCTTCGAAAATGATTTTAATATTGGATTCTCATCTCCATCGTGCGATGTTTGCAGCACTTGCGAACTGCTGAAAAACAAGCAAAAAATTGAAAATAATCCCGAAGAACTGCAATCCTTAAAAGTACAGCTTCGTGTACACAAAATAAGAGCAAAACGGTTTTTTGAACTAGCTAAATTAAACCCAGAAAACTCTTTGACAATCTGCTTCGACCTCCAGCAAATTCAATGCCTCCCAAAGACTCCCATTCAAGAATCTTTTTATTTAAGGCAAATTGGACTGTATGCATTTTGTGTTACAGACATGCCTACAAAAGATCCTCATTTTTATATTTGGACTGAAGATCAAGCTAAAAAAGGATCAGCAGAAATAGCATCTGCCCTTTTAACGTACCTGATTTCTGCTGATTTGTCGGGAGTTGAAGTGTTGCGCCTTTTTGCCGATGGATGCGGAGGGCAAAACAAAAACTCGCATGTGGTGCACATGTTGCTCTTCTGGCTAAAAAATTACGCTCCGACAAATGTGGCTAGAATCATTTTAACGTTTCCCGTACGTGGTCATAGCTTTTTGCCCGCCGACAGGGTTTTTGGCAGAGTTGAAAAAGACCTAAGAAAAAAACCGTTCATATTGAACCCAGGCACATATAAAGAGGTTTATACTAAACATGGTAAAGTACATAAGTTGACTGAAGATTGGAACCTTTATGATTTTAAACAACTGGAAACCTATTATAAAAAGGTGGACAATATCAGAGATGCAAAACGAATAATAATAGATAGAAGATCAAGTTTGGCTGATTCACAAAATACACGCGACTCGTCAACTAGACCTCAGGGTTTTACGGTGCCAACCAGGGGACGAATACACCAACGTCGTGGCAGAGGCAGAGGACGTGGTAGAGCACGTAGTCTTAGAGGAAGAAACGAGAGTCGAGCTGAGTCTAGTTTAACTCATATACACTGTGGCGTAAAAGTCTCAAATTTTTATAACACTTCTGAAGACGAACTCACCACAGTATCTTTGTTAAAATCATCACAAAACCACCCGTCGCTTCTTCGAAGACTTCCAGCTGTAAATGAAATTAAGCAACAGAAGAAGAAGGATGTGGAGCAAATTTTAATCAAGCAGTTTGGAGACCAATGGTCAGAAAATCCTGATCTTGAATGGTTTAATACCATTATTTTCAGTGAAACACCAGCTGGTAATACAGGCACAGAAAATAACGCCAATGATGCTGACGTCGATTTCGAGGAATGTGATTGTTGTGAGCCCGACCAGCAAGATTTTGTTTAATTATGTTTATTTTGTTGATTAAACTTTGATATAAAAAACAATTGATTTCATTTCAAAAGCAGACATGTCCATTGAGTTTTCAGTCAAAACCAGAGTTGTCCAAACTTTCAAACAAAACCAGACTTGTCCATAACAAAAAAATTAAAAAAAAAAAAACCATTCAGCTTTTTGATAAACAGTAAACGGAAATATGTTCGAACATTTATAGAGCTTACGTGTACTGAAAATCAAAAATCTGACTGGTCTGCATCTGCTTGTATCAGTTTTTTATCCATCCTGTAAAAAATGGTTTATGGGACAAGTCTGGATTTGTTCGCCTGCTCCTCAAATATTAAAAAAGTGTGCAGTTTGTGTCTTTTTTATTGTATTCTGTAAAAAATCGTTAATATTAATTTTAAAATGAGTTATAACTACGAGACTTTGTTGTCACAGCGTGGTAAAAAGTTGTTAATCCTTGATGGTTATTTATTTATACTTTATGCACGATGTACATTGGCGGACTTAATGCCGTAGGCATTCTCTGCCAGTCTACCATAGGGTGATGCAGAGCTAGTACGAGGTAGGCGCATATTGACAAGAAATGCGTTTGGTTCTATGAGGTTTGGTTATGTGATGGCTCTGAACAAAAAAAAATGATAATGTACATTATTGGTACTGTGTATATCGCAATGAAAAGCATTGTACTAGTACGGTGTCAAGTGAACAAAACGAAACTGAAAAACATTGGCTTCGTCGTGAGATGACTCACCACAACCATTCTCCGGATCCAGGCAAGTTACATGAAATTCAGTTAAGAAATGCAATTAAACGAGACGCAGTTCAAAGTTACGACAGCCCCGTTCAGATCATCCAAAGAAATATCGCTCAAATACCGAGGACGAGTGCTTGTGCGCTACCAAATAAAAATGAAATGCGCATGATCATTAGGCGTGAACGCAACAGAAATTGTCCGAAAGAGCCAGCCACACTACAGGATATAAACATACCTGACAATGTAAAGGAAGTAGACGGTGAAAAATTTTTGGCCTGTGATGTGAGGTTTGAAAACGAGTGCATTTTAATATTCTGTACTGAACAAAATTTAAAACTCTTGCAAGAATCAAAGTTTTGGATAATGGATGGCACTTTCCAAACCTGTCCACGTTTATTCTGCCAACTTTATTCCATACACGGAGTTATTGGACCAGAAACTAATCGCAAGGTGATTCCCTTAGTATACGCTCTTCTTACCAGAAAAACTGAAGAAGTTTATGTAAAATTCTTCCGGGCATTAAAAAATTACGCCCATCAATTAAACATTGAGTTGAATCCGCAATTTATTTTGACAGATTTTGAAATAGCTGCTATTAATGCAGTTAAGATGGAAGTTCCGCAAGTAAAACACAAATGCTGTTTTTTTCACTTGGGTCACGTGTGGCGCAGTATCCAACGAAACGGCTTATCAAAAAAGTATCGCGAAGACGGAGAATTTGCACTGAAAATACGGCAGATCATTGCATTAGCCTTTCTATCCAGTAATGAAATTCCCGAGGCATTCCAAAAATTGAATGAGGATATACCAGAAGAAGCTAGTGAAGTAATTTTTTTTATAAGATTTATGAATTATTTTTTTATTTGACTGCCTTGGTGGCGCAATGGTACTATGTACGGACTGCCATGCTCGAGGTTCCGGGTTCGTCTCGGTCTGGTTGATATTGGGTTATTCTATTTAGAATCCTATTTAGAATTTACTTCTTTTTTTTTCAGATATTTGAGTGGTTTAATTCATATTACGTAACTATGCATTCCTCTCAATTATCAACGGAAAGATTGACAATTCGGCGAACCCCACCATTATTTCCACCAGAACTGTGGTCAATTGAAACAAATAATATGTTGATGTTCCCGAGAACACAAAATCACTTTGAAGGTTGGCACAGACGGTGGAATAAGTTGTTAGACAAACAAAAACGAGGATTATACCAAACCATTAAACTTTTACAAAATGAACAAGCCACACCAGGAGGAAGTGCAACTGCTGCGGCGACAAGCAATGGCTTAAGCTCTATTATGCCTAATCCAAGATTGAAAGTTTTACATATAAATATATCTAAAAAGTGGTTCCATTACACATATGGTTATAGTCATAATAATTTGAAAGGAACCAGTTTAACAAGAGTTTTAACTCCATATGCATATTATCCAGTGGATTGGGTGCCTTGGTACATATCACCTCAAGAGTTTACTAGTTTACCTTGGAATTCTAAAATTGTGAATGTTAAAACAGACATACACATAATTGGCACACGCACAGCGTTTGACCATGGAACAAGTTTATCTGGCACGGCGACTACTGAGTATGTTCCTATAATAAAATGGTGTGTGGGCTTGAATAATAAAATATATATAGATAATCGTCCAGTGGAATCTGAATCTACCGAGCCGATGAAACCAACAAAAACTAAACCATAATCTTTGAGTGAACAATTTACAACTATGTATGCTAATGGAGGTTCCAATGAAGTACCAAGACATTTAAATTGGTATGCTGGTATCATTCATAATACAAAAAAAGGAGATTATGATGGTATGGATACTTATGTAAATTATCGGCTGGATAAAGTATTAAAAACAGGTTTGGCTAATAAATTGATGCACGAAGCGATTATAAATTATAATTATCAACCGGCAAATGGTTATATAAAACCGACTAAAAAAATTGTAATACCAATGTATAATAAAAATGACGGTTTTGCTGATGATATTACTTATAAAAAAGTATTATACAAACATCAAGTACCACATACATTAAAATTAACTGCAATGGATAATGGTACAGTAAAAGCGGATTCGAAACTAACTGATACTGATTATAATTACGTCAATCGCACGACATATAACTACTATCAATCCGTTGAAGGTTACACATTCGTGCATGTGCATTCGGGCGAGCACTCGTCTTTCAGAAATCAACCTCAAGTGCATTTGGGATTATTAGCGACACCAGCTTTGAACCCTGCTACTGAAGCAACAAATTTTTTGAATAGCTCTTTGTATACGGTGAGTTATGCATCGTGTGATATTGAGTTTGATATGGATAGTATGTGTACCAAAGGAGATCCTTATGATTGGCCTGAAGATGTTAAGTTTTTTATTGACAAAGAAAAAGGTTTTCAAGGGTATGGCGCTCAAATCCTTGGTCAGTCTGCTACTATTGACGGGAGAATTGAATCATCTCATGGCAGAACTAACAGAAGACCAGGTACACTTAAGTTCCCCGAAAAGGTTCGTCCCGTTGGAAGTATGGCACGAAGTAAAACCGGATCCCATACAAGCGGACGGACCAAACGAGGAGCAGAACGTAATTTATCCAGACAACTTGAAGCCATCCATGTCGGAAATTCTGAGCTCGGAGATGGGGAACGACACACACCAGGCTTGTCTAATTCATGCGAGTCACCACGAAGTGGAAAAAATAAAGAGTTGCGTTGAAGGACCTTCTCCAAAGAAGCGAGGTAGAAGACATGAAAATGCAATTATGTCGATAGTTACTAAAAAATCAAACATGGACTTATTGGATCATCTTAGAGCGTTGGCAATGAATATCAAAATATAATAACTACCTATTTTTTTAAGGACAATGATGATTAAAATTTGATGATTAAAAAAAACAAGCATTTGTCGGTTCTTATTTTATAATTCCCAAAATTTGGATTGTTGGTAGAAACTAGCGATCGAACATAATAATTCGTTGGTAGGTTTATAAAAACTAGCCAAGAGAGACCTTAGGCTACAATAAATTATCTTATGTTATAAGAAGATATGATATGTTATACTGTTACTTATAAATAACTTTCAGGACTGACCATTGAACTTGGCACCCATTTAGATCTCACTTCTTTTGTCGTTGAAGTCAATAACCAAGGCATTTATCATAATATTGAACTTGGCTCTCATTTCACATTTATGTTTTTGATTGGATATATTCCGCAAAGACAGGCTTTTAGAAAATTTCAACTTTATAGGGAGGGGACAATGGACCGTCTGTATTTTACGTAAATACGTCGACGTATTAATATTTCGACCTAATATACCAGCGACAATTTGATTTTTCGACCTATCATTTTCCACGTAACAATACCTCGACGTATTAATATTTCGACCTATTATTGTCGACCTATTGCATTTTCGACGTAATAATACCTCGACGTATTAATATTTCGACCTAATGTACCAGCGACAATTTGATCGTTCGACCAATCGTTGTCGACCCATTGTTATTCGATGATTTAGCTTTCGGTTTTATGTACCAAACCCATATATTTCATGCTTGTATTTTTTGTAAATAAAGATATTAAAAAAAATAATAAGATAAATATAAAATAAGAAAAAAATAGGTACTCGTTAATTTTTTTGTTTAAGGATTTAAGTTTATTAAGGACAAATAAAAAGGTAAATTTTTATCGTAGTATATTATTTCATTTGAGACCAGCGACATGATATACTTCACGTGATATTTCGTTTGCAACTGTCATTCGTCAGATTTTTCACTTCGATAGAGTACGAGTATAATGTGGATTCCAAGTAAGTTGATTCGTTAAGACCATTCATTATAAGTTAACACAGATCATATTAGTTGGTCCGATTAGGAACGAAGTGTCTTTAAGAGTATCAAACGGATCAACTAATTGATCCGTTTAGTTGGTCGGAGTGGAAAAAGGGCATGGCAACATGCACATCCAAATCAAGGGATCACAAAGGTTATTTTCGGAGGGATTTTCAAACAGGCTTGGAACCAGGCTGCCACCGTTGGCAATGCTGTAAAAGGGTTTGAAAAGACTGGCATATTTCCACTAAATGCCAATGCAATCCCTGACCACAAGTTTATTGGTGAACAGCGGTTAGATATTGTGAAGTCCCAAGTAAAATCTCCTAGTGCACAACAAGTGCAATCAAGTACCGAACAAGTACAGTTAGAACTAGTTACAAATATAGAGCTTTTGCCATCTACCAGTTCACAACAACCTGATACAGCACCATCACCCGGCACTTTTGGAATTATTAAAGAAATTCTTCCCTAACCTTTTAAGACACCGCCAGCCGCAGTTAATTAAAAAACGTAAAACTACAAAACCAATTTTGCATTTGACATCACTACAAAGTAAGATTAATCTTTAGCAAAATGAAAGTATGAAAAAACTTAAGACTGACAAGTAAGCTGTGGAAAATAAGAAAAATACTTCTGATGACAAAGAAAATATGAAGAAGAAGAATAAAAGAACACCAAAGACAAAAGTCAAAGGCTTATCTGCAAAACAAAGAAATTTGCATTGCATTTACTGCTCAGAAATGTTCATTCATACACCGTCAGAGGATCATCACCGTATGTGATCAAAATTAATACTGATGTCATTATTAATTATTTTTTAATGTTTTCAATGCTTATAGTCTTAAGAATATTTTATTTTATCAAATTTTATTCATGATCCCATTCGCCCTGAGAATTGGGGTGATTCGAATATTTCTCTCTTTGAAGTTTTTAATTAATATTTTGAAGAATTTATCGTAAATTTAAGTTTTAAAATGTTTACATACATTATTTACATTGATTTTCATAGTAGTAGTTTCATATATTAATTGATCCGATTCACCTCCTTCTACCCTATGAGTGTATTATGCCATGTGCAATATGGTTGAAATAAATGATAAATAAATAAAATATTAAAATGGGATCAAATCATTTCAGGAGTACTCTTTTTTATTTCACAAATCTGGAAAACTAATAGAATTTCTCTACCAAAAGAAGATCGAACTAATGATCGCAATAATGGGACATTCATAGAGAAAAACAAACAAAAGGACTTGCTCTCCCTTTTGAAATAAATACCACCATTACATCACGACTTTTAAAACAACTTAAAGACCAATGAGACTGCTACTGACGATGAAGTGGACTATCATGACCAACTACAAGGCGACCCAACCGATGACAGAGCACCAAATATACCGGAAATGCAAGAATTTCTCGATTATTACCAAAAAACATGGTATCCCAAGCTGTCAGCTTCAATCCTTAGTTGTGCTGGTCAGAGACACAGAATGACCAACACTCTCGAGAGTTGGCACCACCAAATTAATAGCCATATACCTAAAGACCCAAATCTGTATTTATTTCTCTACGAGTTATGTAAAGAAGCTACATACTGGGACAAGCGATAGAATCTGAGTCTATTTGATTTGCAAAAAAAGAATAGAAAAATTAAAGATATAGTTTTTGACCAAAAATATAACAGACAACTCGAAAACTTACAGCATAAAACATTAAGATTAAGTGACTTTTTAGGAAAAGTAATTTATTTGCAACTAGTTAAATAGGTGTCAATTGATGTTGTTTAATGTAGGTACCTATTTATGATAATTATCATACTTTATAAATTATTAAAGACATCTTCACATTTTTAGGTTTACCTAAAAGTGATAGAGATATAACTTTTTTTTTTAAATGTTAGATATTTATTTGATTCGACATAAATATGTTATACTGTATGATATCAACCAAAACCGAAACGAATTTTGTAAATTTAATTTACTTAATTTCTTTATTGTATACGTTAGAGACAAAAGTGAGACTGCCTAAGCAATAAAAAAGTCCATGTACAAAGGCAAGCTTAACTCAATAAGCTTATAATTAATTTAATTATATATAATTTTACACTTGAATCACAGGCATTTCACTTCAATTATTTGTTCAGAAAATAAATGATTTGCAGTGATTTTTAGCATAATTCAGTTAAGTATATTACCCAATGCAAGCCAAAAACGCTACAAGTAGCGAATGGGGCTAGTTATGAAAAAAAAATTGTGGTTAGGACCAGTTGCGAATGGGACTAGCTGTGAATGGGACCAGTTACGAATGGGGCAAGTTGCTATTTGAACGTGTTGCCAATGGGACGACCTGCTTCAGACCCAGGTTAAACAATATTAAAATTATGAAAACTATAGTGGCCTAAGCCACATTGATTTTTTCTTCTTAGTATTTTAAGTAAATGCAATTAGTCTAAAGAGATCATTTACCTTCATAATTAGGTAAATGTAATCCTTTAAAACATTTCTTTTACCAAAATTTTATTTAAAATTCAAAAGTAGAGTTTTGTTTCTTACCCTTCATTTCTCAATGAATTTTATATGGGCCACTGTTGCGCTGAGCACCTCAATTAATGCCAATTATTAGAATGATGTTTGACTTGTAATTATTAACTTTGCAGGCTGAGAAATTAAAATGAATGTGGGCAGGAAAACACATCTGCGAGGAATGATATAGCTGCAGAAGTTACAATGGCTCGAACTTAACATAACTGACTTTATGGCAAAGGACCCATATTTGCCTTGCTCATACAATCAATCTTACCGCTATATCTGTAAGTCATATTGGTATATACATAAGATTGACTGTAAGTGAGTCAATGATTTGAGTTCATTTGTACGCAAAGTAAGAGACATCCACAATTTCAACATATTCAGAGTAATTCAAGCGCCCAAGCAAACTGGTCTCCTCTTCAAACCTCAAACTGATCAAACAAGTTGTCATAATATCAAAAAGGCTAGGTATGAAGACCTACATACAAAATGAAAACAATAAAAATGTTTCTTGAGAACGTCAAGCGAAGTCTACACATTACAGTGTTTCCACCTTCATACAAAGCTCAAAATCAATACCGACTTAATCCTAAGCAATCACACTTTGTTTGTATTCAAGCACTTCAAGTTTAGCAACAAAACAAAACCATTAACATCAATGATTCTTCTTCTTTTATTGAAAATCAGTCAGAACCAAAGCGTGGTCAGAACCAAACCAAAGACAATAAGACGATAGTGAAGTGAAGAGATTATTAGGATTTTATGACATGGTAACTATAGGAACTTTGTGTCAAGTCGTATTTTGTCTTATTTTGTGTAAAAAAGTCATACATTGATAAGAACTGCGCTCAATTCTGATTCCGCAATTCAAACTCTGTCTGTGAGTCTGACAATTTTGTAAGGAAATCCGTAAAATGTTTCATAAAATATGAATTGTTCGATTCTGTAAACTTACATCACAGAAATTGCAGAATCGAAAGCAGGAATATCTTCAATTTCTTATTTCTTAATAAATACGCTATAATTATAATATAACGTATTGTATTATGTTTCGGCCACAAATTAATAATAATTACTTAACTTAAACCATTATGTATGCTTAATCAAGAATAAGATCCATCCGACGGGTCCAACTACAGGCCAATCTCGCTGGTGACTACTGTGGCTAAGGTGCTTGACGGTCTGCTTGATCAACACCTTAACAAGCATCTAAAGCTGCATGATGCGCAGTTTGGATTTAGAGCCGGGTTATCTACCGAGACTGCTATTCTAAGCCTCAAGCAGACCGTCAGGTATTACATTGACAGGAAGACGCCGGTGTATGCGTGCTTTTTGGACCTGTTGAAAGCTTTTGATTTGGTATCGTACGAGCTCCTATTTCAGAAACTGCGTTCGGAGACGGATACCCCTGAAGAGGTGGTTAAAATTCTTGACTATTGGTACAACAACCAAGTAAATGTTGTAAAGTGATCTGGAGCTCTTTTTGACGAGAACAGATTGGGGTGTAGAGTGAGAAAAGGTGGTCTGACGTCCCCTCGACTCTTCAATCTGTACATAAATAAGCTTATTGAGGGTCTTAGTAGCACCACCGTCGGCTGCTCCATTCACGGAACAATGATAAATAACTTGAGTTACGCCGATGATATGGTGTTGCTGAGTCCCTCAATTAGTGGTCTCTGGAAGCTCCTTAAAAAATGTGAAGAGTATGCTGAGGCTCATGGGCTCGGGTACAATTCGACGAAAAGTGTGCTACTCGTTTTCCGACCCTGCTGTCCGGGGGAATATGTTGGTCCGTAGATTGGCAAAATGCATGTCACTATTCAAGGCGTACTGCCAATCTTCTTATACCTGCAATCTATGGGTCAGCTATACCCAGCGGGCACTGAGCGCACTTCGTGTGCAATGCATCAACATATTTAGGATGCTGTTGAGGCTGCCGAGGTGCTGTAGTGCATCGGGCATGTTTGCAGAAATGCACACTGATGGCTTCCACGCCATCATGAGAAAAAGAGTTGCCTCTCTGCTGCAACGTGTCCGAAACAGCGTCAACGGCATTCTAAGTGTGCTAACGGATAGGGTAGACTGTCCGATGGTGAGGCATTGGGTCGGAGTTCACGTGATATACACGTGAAATTCGGTCCAATAATCTTACACATATAATAACGTAACGAAAATCTTGTACTTACTAACATAGGTTAAGCACCACTAACAATTTTTTTGGATTGTAAAAAAAAATATCCGCAATAAAATATTTATTATTATTATTACTATACGAGCTAGGCTACAGCACCATTTAAGGAAAAAAGAGTAATTCAATGGAAAACACGAGCAGCGTTGCCAATGACCACGATCTAGATTGTGGGGAATCCAGATCGTGTTCATTGACAACACTGCTCGTGCTTTACATTAAATTACTCTTTTTTCGACTTTATTTCAAATCCCCATTTTTGCAAATATGCTTTTTTGAGCGTATTTTGTATGTTTATTTTTGTAAATTTCTTTATTACTTCGTATGTTCCAATTGGCTAGATGAAAAGTCATAATGAATGAGGTATCGATAGATTTGTCATAAACCTCAAATAAACTTCGACAGGTGTTATTCGAAATATCATAATGGCGGATTATATACTCTGCAACTTTTTTCTTTTTCTCTTTCCTATACTCGCAGCTGTGAAAAAATGAAACTTCTAAGTCCCGGCCAAATAAAAATACGTAATTAGATGATGGGCTGTTTGCGCACTCGCGAGTAGCAAGGAAATCAAGAATTCAAAACCTATAGAAACGTCCTCGTGGGTTGGAATAAATTTTAGACATTTGGAACATTATCACTTCTCGTGACTGGTGAAGTTTCCCGCTAAACACAACACTAGCGATATTATTGATTGAGTTACATTTTAGGTCCAAGATATATGTCCCGAGCAATATGTTGCCAATAGATATAGATTAAACAGTCTCTAAATTCTTACTGCCAGATATGTTGCGTTTTACTTTATTCAATTAATACAAATAATAATTTATCAATACTTATAATAAACACCTCAACAAAGTCTAGGGAACAAGATGACCCCAATTATTTTTTTTCGTGTAAATCTTGTTTTGCAAATAACTGGCAGCAAATAAATAAAAATAGAATAAAGTAGATTACAGAGTTGTTCGAAATTTAAAAATAAATTTATAATCAGCTCGGCGAACCTTGATCCCTATGACAGTTCATACTAGTGACGGGTTTTTAAAATATAATCTACATTACTATAATTATAATGCTTGTTATATTTACAAGTATCCGTGTATTTGTATATGGGGTTGCCAATATTCCGATGCAGAGGTAACATGGTCGGACTGTATAATTTTAATGTGAATTAAAATTTTAGTTATAGCAACACTATCTGATCTGTCACTACGCTAGTACTGTCAGTTCGCTACGCCAGTACGAGTGCTAACGCCTTGTATGCGCCACGTGTTTTCTTGTGTCAACGGAATCCTTTGTTTGTTACTATTGTTGTTTTCTGTTTTTGTTATTGTTGCTGTTTTGTGTTTGTTGGTGTTTCAAAATGCCGAAAAGACTGAGAAAAACTGTACTCAACAGTGAAACGCGGGAGTTTGTTGTACGCTTGCGTGACTATTTTGCTCGCGAACTACAAAATGGCGGACCTTTGTTGCCACTTGACAACGTACGCGACCGTGTTGCTGATGCTTTGGGAATTGGCAAAGCTACCGTTTCCCGAATTACAAAGGAGAAGTTCGGCGAATCGTCGATGGAGGAGAACAAATTATCAACTCCAAAGAAGAAAAAACATAATAGGGCACGACCCGTAACTAACCCCGATGATTTCGACATGGCAGCGATACGAAACCATATTTACGGCTATTATTTTCGAGGTGAACTGCCGACTTGCACAAAATTATTAGCGTCGCTGAAATCGGCTGATTTATTTAAAGGTGGATTCACTTCTCTCAGACAAGTTATAAAAAAATGTGGATTTCGTTATGGGAGGTGTGACAAAAGAAAAGTGATAATGGAGCGGAAGGACATTGGATTGATGAGGTGTGATTTTCTACGACAAATAAAAAACATCGAGAACTGGGACAAGGTGGTTTATCTGGACGAAACGTGGCTCAACGCCAATCACTCAGTCTCCAAAACATGGACAGACGACACAGAGAAATCCTGTACCAAAGCACCAGAAGGCAAGGGCCAGCGTTTGATTATCTGCCACGCTGGCACAGCCAAAGGTTTTGTACCTAACTGCTTGTGGGCCTTCAAATCCGTGAAAACAAGTGATTATCACGAAGAGATGAATTTTGAGAATTTCAAGAAATGGTTCACAAAACTATTAGACAATTTAAACGAGCCCCACTACATTTTAATGGACAACGCCCCATACCACTCTGTGCAAATTAATAAAGCGCCTACCGCGAACAACAATAAAGGCGAAATAATAGAGTGGCTGCAAAACAATGGTGTGGCAGCTAATACTCAAATGCTGAAAAAGGAATTAGTTAGATTGTTGAACCTTCATAAACAGCAAACAAAGAAGAAATATTTCTTGGATGAGATGGCAAAATCAAAAGGGCACACCGTGATTCGGCTACCGCCCTACCACTGCCAATATAATGCAATCGAAATGATATGGGCGCAGATCAAAGGTGGGTTGATTTGTATTTATTTTAACATGTTTTTATTTAGGTCACTGGTGACTGTCTAGTCGGCTAGTACTATTTAAAGCTATTTTATTTCACTAGCAAATTGCATTTTTATTTTTATCCATGTGCTTATATCAATTACACACTTTTAACGTACAAAATTATGTACTTATAATGTACTTACCCCGATCTCGCTCTTTGACTTTGCATCATTTTCAATCTAAACCATTATTGTTTCAGGTTGTGCAGCCAGGCTTAACACCACTCCACCATTCACAGCTAATAAAATGCTTACGTTGCTACAAGAGGCATGTAGTCAAGTGACTCCGGACAATTGGAGGAAAGTGGTTGAAAAGACGAAAAAGCTATGCTTAGATGATTGGAATCGAGACGTGCGATACGACAATATAGTAGACCAGCCGTTTATCATAAACATAGGAGAAAGCAGCTGCAGTTCGGATTCCGAGTCTGAGACGCAATCGGTGACACCATTGTCAGATTCAGATTAATGTATATTAAAAAATCATAAATAAACCGCTTTTGTTTTATTTGAGTAGGTATATACAATAAATTTGTTAAATCTCCTTTATTTTATTATCGCAAACAACTTAAATGATTATAAATCTGACACTAAGAGCGTAGGTGCTCTATTGATGTATTTTGTACACTCGTTTCCATTTTCGATATTTGTTTATCGATACTTTTCCGCACTAGTCGATATCTTCCAAACGGAGTAACTTTTGCAGGACGTCAACGTAAAGTCTGATTGAGATAATTTCTTGTAAGTGTTAATAATTATTATAATTCCAACGGGATATTATTGTAATTGCATATATCTGCCTAAAATTAATAAATATCATTTTTAGACACCGCCAATTCGATTATAATATAACGGTGACGCTACTACAAGGTTGTGTCGTGGGAATAACTGTCAGTGTCATAGGGATCAAGGTTCGCCGAGCTGATTATAAATAAGTAATGATTTTCGAATATGGAGGTAAAACTTTTAAAAGTGTTTGATTGTGCAGTTTATCTGAGGCAAAATAAAAATTATTTTTTTTGATTGTAAATAACGTTTATTATCAATCATACATATTTTACGTATGGTTTGTGCATTTTTGTGACTGTAGTCATCATGTCACGTCGTCATTTAAGTCGCGAAGAGATGTTAAGGGCTGTTGGTATGCTGCAAGCTGGACGAACTCAACGCGACGTAGCGGATGCTGTCAACACCCAACCAAGCGTAATTTACAGATTATGGGCACGCTACAGGTCTACAGGGGATGTTGCCGAACGTCACAGGGGACGAAATAGGGTTACTACCCCGCGACAAGATCGTTTCTTGCAAAATTCCGCAAGGCGGCAACCCACGATTACTGCTTGTCAGTTGGTCGCAGGCCTCCAGTCTCAGCATCAAGTGGTTATTAGCGATCAAACTGTCAGGAGAAGACTACACGAAGCCAATCTTCATGCTCGCAGACCGCTTAGGGTTCCAGCTCTTCGACGTGGAAATCGAGATCGTCGCTTATTGTGGACTAACGCACATTTACAGTGGACCGACCATCAATGGGCACGGGTTCTGTTTTCCGACGAATCTTGCTTCGGTTTTCATCCTGATTCGAGAAGAGTGCGTATATGGCGAGTTCCTGGACGTCGGAGTCGTCTCCAGAATCCGCAAGAAGTTCATCCTTACCAAGGTGGAACAATCATGGTATGGGCTGGAATTCGCCTTGATGGAAGGACCGACCTCGTTTGGATACGGGGCAATTTGAATGCAAACCAATACATTCAGGAGGTTATACACCCCATGGTAATCCCTCATCGACAGCAGTTCGGTCAAGATTTTATGTTCATGCAAGATAATGCACGGTCACACACCGCGAGGGTAGTGGTCAATGCGTTAAGCGAGCACAATATGACGACGTTGGAATGGCCTGCTCAGTCTGCCGACCTCAATCCCATAGAGCATGCCTGGGATTTGCTTGGGAGAAGAGCTTTCAGTGATTCTTTGGAAAATCTGAACACTGAAGAACAACTTTTTTTACACCTTCGCAGTGTATGGAGCCATATTCCACAGACGATGATTGACAATCTCATACTAAGTATGCCACGCCGTTGTCGAGCTGTTGCTAATGCTTTAGGAGGTCCTACAGATTATTAAAAACGTTTAAAGTACGGTTAATTACTGTATTTCTTACTACCTCGTTATTTTTGTGCCTAAGCATAGAAGGTTGTAATACTCAATATTGGCACTATTCAATTCTTTCTTAAAAAAAAAAAAATTTGGAATGAAAATGTTTTTATTAAAATTAAAATTAAAAACGGTATAAAAATACCCTTCTATTGATATAAAACACTCACTATTACAAGAAAGAGTTTTTAAATAAAAACTAGAAATGTCCTTGTTCCCTAGACTTTGTTGATGTGTGTATTTAGCACTTATTACTTCTGAGTTCAGGTCAGGAGTAAATGTCAAATTCCTCGCATTTTGCCCACATAAGCCCAATTCCAACTAAATCCCCAATTAGGTTGAAAATACCCACATTTGGGGAATCTCCACACATTTGTTAACGCTGAACACGAGTATATCACAGATAACGTAATAAGCCAAGCCGCTGACGCTAACAGATTGGCAACACTTGTACTTTAATGAATGAAATTCTTTATTTATAAGCAACAAAGGCTCAATATTTGTTAGTTAATTAATTTCATTAAATAAAATTAATCTCGTTCTTATTATTTTATTTCTGATAATTCTAAATTGCCGAAATGCCGCAAATTGACGACAATTGACAAATTGACGAAAATTCCTTGCACTTGCAGCATCTATGCCTACAAATTAAAAAAAAACGATTTTTAATTTGTAGGTATGATGCTTACTAACTGCAATTTGTACTTAGCTTTTAGTCTCATTTCCGTTTTACAGGGTCATATATCGGACGCAAAGAGCATACAGAAGCTGAAGTAGCATCTCTTATTAGTCTGTGACGCTGAACCATCAAAAGTTTGACGGTTCGGTGCACTATGACCACAAAGTAATGTAATCTACTATTTGTTTTGTTACAAAAAAAATGATTGTTTTAATTATATATTTTTATTGAATTATACGCACACGTAGGTACGTAACGTAATAAAATATTGGAGATAGCATGGAGCTTGAAATAGGAACATGATATTCACATTCACATAGTTTATTTGTTTTATCGCGCGGAGTGCATTTTGTTCTGTGATATCCAATGATGTAATATCATTGGTGATATCTATGTTTACTCCTATCTATAGTATTTCAATTCACGATCCAAACGACAATTGCCTAAAACACATGAAATCTTGGAACTTGCGCTTCGCCAATAAACATTTTTTAAACATATACCTATTTAACATGTTACAATAAGAAAAAGACATTTGGGAAGGGGAATCAAACTACATAACCCATTTGAATTCTTTCTTTCTTTTCTGTCAGTGATGCTAATTACCGCTGGGTAATAAGCCTGCAGTTCCATGTGATATGGTAGAATACAGCCTGATTTTCAACGTTGTTACCAATATTTAATTACAACAACAATGCTACTCAGAACTGATTATTATCAAAGTCCAGTGCTATGAGGTTTTCTGTGCTCCAGTAGTTTACGATTTTGTGTTTATTCTGTGCTAAGCAATTGTCTGAATAACTAGCTGACCCGTTCTAGCTTCGCTCATGACATATTTTGAAACAAATAACCCCCTTTGAACCCATATTATTTTAATCTTCAAATAATGTATGGAAAATTGGCAGATTTATTATTATTTTGGAAATTTTGGATGAGCAGCAGTTTGCTGATATATCCACTTCATGGTGTTGGAGTATAGTCTAGTCTAGTACATATCTCTTTTATTATTTGTTTTTCACTGTAAGCCATTCATCCAAGCAACACTTAAAGGTGGTTAGAGTTGCAGCTGAAACCACTTCCTTAGGCAATTTGTTCCACAGTTGCTCAATATTGTTTAGCAAGTGGTAAGCTGTCGAGTATTTGTTTGTTGACATTTATTATCACTGCTCCGCTCCCGTAAGTAGTAATGTGATGATATATAGCCTAGGTCCTTTGCTGGTGAACAGACTATTCAATACAAAAATAATTATTCAACTTGAACAAGTACCTGAGGTTAGCATGTTCAAATAAACAATCTCATTCACGTTATAATATTAGTATAGATAGTACCTTTATCATCTTTTATAATACCATTATCAAAAGTAGAGTTAGAGACTCTAAGGAAGTTAAAGACTCTTCGATACAAACCACTGCGTTATGGGTAAGTTATAAAGTATTGGCTGTACAGTTTGGCATGTCATAAGGGAAAAATTAACAGACACCTAGTCTTATTTCATTTTATATTACTATATATTATACTCACGTCTGTAAAGGTGGGCAGAAGTGTATTAACACCCACATTTACCAACTATGATTTTCAGTCCCACGGAACAGGGGTGAGCCTATTGTGTTTACTGTAATTTGAAAATTCCTTTTATGTTTTTCAATAAAGTTATGCATTAAGTTTTTATCTCTACATAACACTAACCCATCATCAACATACAATAATAGGTACCGATATAGGAACATGATGTTCCAAAGAAACATTACAAGTATCATTTTCACAAATTTATGATTTCAACACCCGGGTGACAGTTTTAATCCATACTAAGATTTCTTTAATTTATAGACCATTAGACCATTAGTTTCATAAGCAGATGATTGCTCCATAAGTATTTCGTCCTCAAGAGTATCATAATATAAAAATTCAGTTTTTATATCAAATTGAGTAATACATAGCTTTTCTCTAGTGGCTAATGAGAGCATGACTCTGATGGCATCATAGCAAACTGTAGGTGCAAAAGTCTTGTTATAACCTCCTAGGACCCAGATTCGAAGAGAGCAGTTTCGAGAAAGAACTAATTAATAAAGTACTGAACGCCCAAACCAAAAATTGTTTGTATCTCTCTAACCGCACCATATACAGCTGTTATATTTTAGGCGTGTTATAGGTTATATTGATTTAGGCTTGTCAGACATTGGGCTGTCACATAAAGTCTATAATAATAGAACAGTCTTCAAAATTCAATAAAAATTTAGTATTTAAACACTTAACACTAGCAGAGATCAACAAAAATAGCTTTCAGCTTTATCAAAGTTACAATAACAGTTTTCTTTCTCATAGAAAGCTCAATATCACACATAGAAATTAAAAGTTTTGCTTTAAAATCAACAAAACAATAATATTTGTACCATTAATGTTTCATAATTGAAGGGGTAAGTGGACAAAGGTGTTAACTAACAAAAAATTCAAATTGAGATATGAGCATTAGAAAATTTTAAATCTTAAAATCGAGGTACATTTACATTTTGAATGTTTTATCTATATCTGAAGTGTCAATCCTTTTTAAAATATCATTTCTTATTAGATTATATAACAGAAATAAAATATTTTAAATTTATTTATATAAATAATAATAATAATAATAATAATACTCTTTATTGCACACCAAACATAGGACACATACAATGGATACATACATTCTAGATAGTTGTACAATGGGCGGTCTTATCGCAATCTGCGATCTCTTCCAGACAACCAGTGTATGGACTATGCTGCCAGTAATCAGGGTAGTTTGCGGTGTACACTAAATTAAAACTAATTAAAATTTGTATCTAGTAAAGCATTTAAGAACAGAAGTGAAGAAGAATAAGAGATTATATTATTTAATTAAATAAATACCTACCTATATATACAGATACATAAATACATACCTAAAATATATACCATATATAAACATACATATACTATAGTTACATATATACATACACATGTTAAATATATACCATATAAGTGAATTACACACAAATAAACACCAATTACATAATATACAGCTGCTAGAAGTAAATAAGAAAAAGGAAAATAAACAAAAAGCAAAGAGTGAACATACCTACATAACAACTCATAACGCTAGGTAGTGCTCCCTTACCAGTCTCCGAAATGTTGACAGTGACTGTGCTCGTCTAATATTTACAGGCAACGCATTCCACAATCTTGCAGCTTGAACTGTGAAAGATTTATCGCAGAAGCTTGTAGAATGCGTCACAATTGCCAGGGTTAAGTTTTCCGTGGATCTTAAGAGTCTGGAGTTGTTCTCGCACAGAAATCTAAATCGATTTTTTAAATATAAAGGAGTAGTCGGGTTAAATAAAATATTAAAAAGAAGAGAGAGAATATGAGTATTCCGGCGAAGGCGGATTGGTAACCACTTGAGTTTTTTACGAAATTCAGAAACATGATCATATTTGCGCAAGCCAAAAATAAATCGTACACAGAAGTTTTGGAGTCGCTCAAGTTTATCAAGTTGGTCCTCGTTAAGATCAAGATAGCTGACATCGGCATAGTCCAGAATAGGTAGAAGTATGGATTGTGCTAGCTCAATTTTAGTTGCGGTTGGAAGGAAATTACGTAGTCTCCTCAGCGATCCACCGGTGGCGAAAATTTTACGACTAACGTTCTGAACCTGAGCCGTCCATGACATGGTTTTGTCAAGATATATGCCCAAGTTCTTCACTGTATCACTTATGGGAATGGTAGTACCTTCAAAGCAAATTTGGGGCAGTGCCGACCAGTCGACCTTAGCTAAAAGTCTTGAGCTACCAATTACAGTGACCTGAGTCTTTCCGGGATTAACCTTAAGTCCATGCATAGTAGTCCAAGCACTAAGGTTAGCCAGGTCAGTATTAATCGTGGCAATACCTTGGGACAGCCCGTCCACATTGGTCTGGCAGTAGATTTGTAAATCGTCTGCATAAAGGTGGTAGGAAGAGAGAAGTTGATTAGAGATAGAGTTAATAAATAGTGAAAAGAGCAAAGGAGATAAAACGCCACCCTGCGGCACACCCGCAGCAGTGTCAGACCAAGATGAATAGGTGTCATCCAGTCGGACCCGCTGCCGGCGACCAGACAAGTAACTACGAAACAAGTCAATAGCCGATGGAGATATGTTGAGAGAGCTTAATATGGCAAGGAGAACGTCGAAATCCACCGTGTTAAATGCTTTGCTAAAGTCAAGTAAACAGAGTATTGTGAGATTTCCATTCTCCATACCGAACCGTATGTCGTCAGTAATATTAATAAGGGAGGTTGTGGTGCTGTGTCCCGGACGAAACCCGGATTGAAACGGGTTAAGTAGGTTATTTATACGGATAAATGCACTAAGTTGGTTTTGGATGAGGCGTTCAAGGACTTTGGATAGGAATGGTAAGATAGAGATAGGACGGTACTCGGTAAAAGATGTAGGTTTAGGATTTTTTGGTAACGGAAGGATTTGGGCATCTTTCCACGTTGTAGGAAATGTACCTTTGGCAATGGAGTGGTTCATTATGTGGGTGATAATGGGCAAAATGTCACTAAGGACGGGCAGCACCATCTTGCGGCTGATAGAATCAGAGCCAACTGCATTAGATGATATGGACAGAATACTCTTCTCAACATCACAAGCGGTCAATTGACTAAAGACGAATGGGGAGTAGTCTGGGGTTGGAAGCGATGAAAGATGATTCAGAGTGTTAATTTTAGCTGTCCCGCTGAAATTGGACGAAGCAGAGAAATACTGGTTAAGGGCGTTAATATCGGGACGTGTTGGAATTAGTTCTTGGCGTTGCTTTCCAACTCCCATCGATCTCAGGAATTTTCAGACTTTAGCTGGATCACTGTTTTGTACAGAATCATGGACATGTTGGCGTTGTGCGTTCCTACACACCTTGTTGCAGTGATTACGGATCGACAGATAGCTTTCTTTATTTCGATCAGTGGGTCGCATCTTGAACTTAAACTTAGCTGCACTTTTTTTGGTGATTAATTTTTTTATGTCTTCTGTGAGCCACGGTGCCGGGGGGTGTCTCAGTTTTATAGCTCGAATGGGCGCATGTTTGTCGTAGAGCGCGAGAAGGTTGGTATTAAAAATATTAACCTTCTCGTCTAGGGAGTCTGATGTTAATAAGGGCGCCCAATCGATCTCCCTTGCATCTTGTCTGAGCCGATCAATATTCACTGCACCAAAATTACGCTGCATTAGTATTTTCGGTTTTGCCTTGGGTGGGCGGACTTTATAAGATAGATAGAGAAGATCGTGATAGGAGAACATATCCGCTGCCAATTGCCCATGTTTAGCGACATGATCTAAAGAAGAAACTAGCATGAGGTCAAGAAGAGATGGTGCACAGTCAGGAAAAAAGTGGGTGGCATTAAGAGGGAGAGCATGGAGATTAGTTGATTGTACAATGGAAAGAAGAGAAGATGAACGAGTATCTTTTTTTAATAAACATGTGTTAAAGTCACCCATGATAATGATGTGATTGTACGACGGGGTGAGATTATGTAGTAGATTATCAAAGGACGAAAAGAAGTTTACAAGTAACGAAGGAGAGTAATAAACACCGAGCAGAATTCTTGAGTGATGCAGCTCGACTTCCACAAACAAATGTTCCCCAGCACTCGATGCGGGCGGCTGTGCCGATATGTCAACTACAGAGTAGGCGACAGAGCAACGGAGATATATGGCAACACCACCACCTTTCTTACCCGTACGATCGTTTCGGATAAGTGTGAAGCCAGGTAGTGAGTAAGAGTTAGTGGGTAGACACGGTTTAAGCCACGACTCTGAAACTAATATAGCATGAATGTTATTATTATTACCAAAAGTTGTCAGCATCTCTGGGAAGTGGCCAGGAATACTCTGAGCGTTGATATGGACCACGTTAAAGTTTCTTGGAACATCGGAATATTGATTCTGAAGAGTTTCAGATAGTGCGGGAACACCAGCACCACCATCACGTATGTCGCTGTCGTCGTCACTAAACGAATAGTAAATTTCACTATCGCTATCACTACCGCTAGCCATGCATGTACATTTAATGTGTAAAACAGTAATATAATATAAAAGTATATAAGTATAATAGCAACGTTATGAAAATAAATAAATAATATATATAATATATATATAAATATATCCTAATTATGTTAACTAAACTTAACACGGTCTACTGTAATCCAGGCAATACAGTCCACCCGCCAGTTGAGCACTATTTAAATTATTAAACCTTAGGTGCCATTTAAAACTACAGAACATGGCAACCTTTAACCACAAAGTTCTATTATAAGGAATTACAATACACACAACACAATTTTGTAACATGGTTCTGCGATACACAACACAAGACAACAAGAAACATATAAGAAGCATATACAGAGCCAAGAGAAGGGAAAAATAAAGAATAAAAAGTTTAAAAATACAATTGCATTACATACTATGCATAAATAAACAGTTTACGATCTACTAAAGTACTAACTACAATCAGAAACATTCTACACACGTAACGAGAATGTCAGTACTCGAGGTATGGACCGCACCGCACCACCCACCTCTCAGGCAACAAAGAACGTGAGACGAGAATATCGGTGCGAATTTATGTCTATGACAGAGCAACAGAGGTGTCAGCTGTCATGTCAGTGATATACGGTGATTAATTAACTTATTATTGTTAACCATTTGTCAAAATGATTGAAATATATATAGTAAAGAAAATAAACATGATAAAGAAAATATTATTACTACGACGTACCAATAATCGGAGTACCCTCGATGTTAAAATGGTGCAACGCAATACACATACCAATAGAACAAGAAAGCACAACAATGACACGAATAACTACAGCCAAAAGCTACCTACTTCCTAATGGTTCTTTTAGGCTTTGTGAGTCCAAACCTGGGCACTGAGGCTGCGGGAGGTTCCGGCTGACTACTGTCCTGAGCCGCCACTACGGGAATATGATGTAAATCAGCTCCGGTAGTGATCTTGCGACGCTGCCCCTTTTCGCCGAGTACATATATTGTGCCGTCCCGGGTCCAGCATTTTGCCACTCCGTATTTTTCCCGAGCGGCCAAGAAGAGGTCGTGGCGGGGTTTGGTCAGGAATTCAGACATCGTAATGCCTGTACCCTTTAGTCTAGTCTTCGAAAACCACACTTGATCCCGAACAGACATATGCTGTAGCTTCACCAGGATAGGCCGATGTCTATGAGGAGCAGCAGGCTTTCCCATGCGATGGCAACGCTTTATGGCACTTACTGTGAAGTTATCCACCTTAAGTGTAGACTTAATCACATTGACCACAACTTGTGCCAGCTCTTCATTCTTCTCCTCAGCGACCCCATGGAACAAAAGAATTTTTCGTCTCCCCCGCATCTCCAAATTATCAACATTGCGTACCAGAGACTCCACCTGCTGCTGGAGTCCTTTCACTGCCTCGAGTATGAAAGTTCGGAATGCAGTGAACTCACCAACTAGCCCCGCAGTATTGGATGGAGGTCTTGCATTACTCTGGAGATCAGCTTCAAATTGGTCCATCCGTTTGTGAAACATGCTTGTTAAGTTCTCCAAAGTGTTCTGTAGTGACTCCATGGATTTGTAGTAACAGTGCTTAGAAAGGAGATAACACTCACTGGCAGGTAGTGTACTTAGTTATCCTCTAATATGACATTAAATGTAGTTTTAAAGTGTTATACTATTATTTATTTAATTAAATCTGAGGAGGCCAAAAATTCAGTACTTTACACTCAACTACCCTCTTGTATTTTATTTTATTTATTATTTTTATTATTTATTGTATTGTATTGTATTGTACAGAGGAAACACGATCTTAACACCTTTGTATAATTTCATGTAAATCATATTTAGATAATGTGAACCTAAAAAGGGAATTACGATATTACCATAATTATAATATTACAACGAGCAAAGCCGCAGCATAAAAGCAATATCAAGCGACCCGCCGCATCGTCGCATCGTCAGCACTCCATACCTACCTCGTGTCGCCGTGCACCGTCAGCTAAATGACTCACTGTACACCTGCGATTCCGTGACAAATATATTTTAAGTAATATTTTAAGTAACTCACTTCTGTTCTCGCATCGAACGTGGTCACTAGATTTAGTTAGAGTTAGTAGTTAGAATGTAGTTCCAACATCGAACTCATTCGCTTAGGCTAGTTAGATTAAATTAAATAAGTATAATAAGTTTTAAGTGATTCTAGTTTCCTTCTTGTACCCTCTGGCTGCGGGAAAACGTAATTGGCGCAGTCGGTAGGATACTCGCGGGTCGGTTCGCGAGCCTTAGGATTTCTCATATCGACATCCGTGTTCGCGTGTCGCCTGGGTGACTTCCAAGTCACCGCTTCGAGTATCCAGAATCTACGTGAAGCCGCAACGGAGGTTATCCAGACATTGATAGCACAGGAAGGAATCGGATCATAGTTTGTAGTCAATTCAGCAAAAAAAAAAAGGAACCAACCAGTATAATAAATAAATGTATTATAAAGAAAAAGAAAAAGTGGATCAAAGAATACTATCCCGCACTTGCAGCTCGAGAGACGTCCAGATCACCCAGCTCCTTCTCATCCTTACATAGCAACTAATAGAAATGAGTTCGTGTACATAGAGGCTGAATGCCCGAAGTTTGGAAGTCAGTTTCTCTGTGACGAAAGCTCTCACAAAAAGCTTAGAAATCAACGCAATTGTATCCACGAAGTTATCTCTAGACAAACCATTGACCCAAATTGCAGCCTTTCAACTATACATCTTTCAACCGAAGCCATGGAACAATTAGACGACCGAAGCTACGTGATAAGCTTTCCTCGACCAGAAAGGGTTCACCTAGACTGCGGTACCCAAACTTACAGCACACTGAATGGAAGCTTTCTGCTGACACTACCCAGCCACTGCTCACTACACTCGCCTGAACTTACTATAAGAGATGAAAACGATGTCGTACAAGGCAAGCCACTGAAAATTATGAAGATCACTTACCCAGAGAAGATGAAGAGCACAGTATCGGTACACCTAAACCTAAGCTCCATAAACTTAAAATCTCTACATGCCAGCCAAGATAAAATCATACACCAACCTGCACTGCAACTACGGAACGATCCTGAAATAGTATACCACACAACCATACCTTTCTACGTTATCGTATCCGGTGCAATTATACTTACCTCAGTCATGCTGACTCGTCGTTTTCGCCGATGGAAATGCAAGCAACAAGTTACTATAGAAAACCCCTCCAGCACCCAGCAAACTTCTGCTGAAGAACCTGAAAACCAAACCTACGCGAAATCATCTACGACAGCAATATTTTCACTGAAAGTTGGAAAATAGTTGCTTTTCTGAGGGCGGAGGAATTACGATATTACCATAATTATAATATTACAACGAGCAAAGCCGCAGCATAAAAGCAATATCAAGCGACCCGCCGCATCGTCAGCACTCCATACCTACCTCGTGTCGCCGTGCACCGTCAGCTAAATGACTCACTGTATACCTGCGATTCCGTGACAAATATATTTTAAGTAACTCACTTCTGTTCTCGCATCGAACGTGGTCACTAGATTTAGTTAGAGTTAGTACTTAGAATGTAGTTCCAACATCGAACTCATTCGCTTAGGCTAGTTAGATTAAATTAAATAAGTATAATAAGTTTTAAGTGATTCTAGTTTCCTTCTTGTACCCTCTGGCTGCGGGAAAACGTAATTAGGGCTTATGTGAAAAATTAAATAACAAGCATTATTTTTATGAAATATATTTATTTCAACAAAAAAACATATCAGTAAGATAGAACATTAAGCATAGTTGTTTAAAATGTTAATATAATACCATTGAGACTCTTGCTCAATATATTCAAGTTGAGTTTTTATATCAGCAATTTTTTCTTTAGAGATGTTACCCTTATGACTATTATCACATGCTATGAAAACTGTTGGTAGGTATAACATTAATTTTCTTTACAAGAGATGCTTCTAAAAATGGTGTGTTAGGGTTATAGTTAGTTTTATATAAATATCTACCATAATCTTCAATGCGTATCCATTTAACATGAACTTTAAAGTTGATTTTTTGTCTTAATGAGTTTAAGTTTGGTATTACTATTCCTAAATCATCTTTTAATTTGTTGAAATCATAAAAATGATGGTTCATATTTTCTATTATTCAGTTATTTTTAGATGCCTTTTTAATTATGTTTCTGTACTGATTAGGGGTAAATATTTTCTCATGCTTTCTTAAAAGTTTTTCTATACGGCCAAAGTCTCTGTCACAATCAAGAAAAGTATGACCTACCTCTGGAAATTTGTGTTCAATGGATGTAAACAATTTACGTGTAATCATGTATTGATACAAAACTATTAAAAATTGATTTTTATTTTGGCCACTACAAGAATCTGACCACAATAATAAGTTTTGGGAACTATCCAAATCAGCTAGATTATTCAAACAGTAAAAGAGTGAACTGAGAACTTCTACACTGCCCTTGCCACCACAGTCTTCAGTCCAAGTGCAGAAATAGGACCTATGTCCTTTGTTATTAATGATATGAATACCTTCATTATAAAACCAGACTTGCCTTAAATAAAAAGCCTTTGATACGGGAATTTTAGGAAGAGGCTGTGTCTGTTGCATGTCAAAACTAATGTACCTATGTATAGTCTTGTCCATTGATACACATCTCCCTTTCCTGTTTTTGTAACTCAAATGCTCTTTTGTAGTTATCAAGATGCTCTTCAGTGTGTGTATTTGAATCACATTTGCAACAAACATCAGTTGTAGGTTGTTTAACACGTTAACAGTCCCTATACAAAAGTTTTAGATCTCTCCATTTGTCCACTACCGTTTTTGTAAAAATTAGTGTTAAGTTGATGCAAACATCAAAACTGACGCAGATATATTGCAAAATATGGCGCTGCCTCCCGGATATGCTCGTGTACACCCGGCGGTACACGGACTCGTGAAGTTGAAATACAGTGTACCTCTAGCGTGTACCACGGACTTGTGAGTGTGTAAGTAAACTTTTTCAAAGAGAAAAGAGGGTAGTTCACAAATAATTTCCAGTCGTGAGTGACAATTTATTACGTTCACGTCAAGCATCGCTATTCTCACCGAGTGTCCGGCGTGGGAGACGCCGAGGCGGGAGCTTGTGGCGGCCCTGGGAGTGAGAGTTCTCACGCTCTCCACCTTGCTCGCGGCGATGGTCCGCTGCGCGGATGCGTGGGCGGCCGGCGCCTCCTTCTGCGAGCAAGTAATGCTCGTGAAGGAGGAGGCGGGGCGGGAGCGGCAGCGGGAGCGACGAAGGATCGCAAGCCAAGCTGCCCGCGTACGAAGGCAACTCGGGCGTCGGAGGTCGATGAACGACCTCCGCCCCCCATGAGCGCCGGCCTGGGGGTGACAGGTGGAGCCGCCTGTCACCCTGGCAGAAGCAGGCCGCGGCGGTGGCGCGCGTGGCGCGCCTCCCCGTTTCCGGGGACGACTTGGGGACTCTGTAGTCCCCACACCCGAGAAGAGGGCCAGATCGTCAGAGATGGCCCTGGGTCGGCCGGGGTGCGAGGGATATGCCTGTCAACCTCACCTTCGGCAACCAAAGCGACCCACGGGCGGCGTGCGTTTTAGTCGGTTCGAGTCCGACATAACCTCCTTCACCGGCTCCGGTGGGGAGGTATCCGTGGGGATTTTGCGCACGTAAAAAAAAAAAAAAAAAAAAAACATCGCTATTCTATTCCTAATCCTAGTAATTGTGATTTAGAATTGCTTTTGATCTTTTGAAATGTCAAGAATAACTGAAGAAGATGTGAGAAGAATCTTAGAAGATTCTGACGGTGAAGATATGATCATGGAAGGATTAGATCATGAAGATGAAGACGATGATGACGATAGAGTAGCATATCTAGAAGTTGGAGAAGAAATAGAGGAATCTGTAGAAGCCATTGCCAGAGAGCTTCTATGTCAAAATGAATCAACTATGTCTACCGCCTCGGAAGTTGGAGATAGTACCGTTCACCTGTCCATCCATGTGCCTAATGAGCCTTCTCAAGCACCAAGGCTAAGAAGAAGACCATCAAATGCTCCTGCGCATCCAGAGTCTGAATGGAGTTTTGAGGTAAAACAATTGACAAGAAAAGCATTTACAGGCCATGACGAACCACCTCGTCAACAGTTATTATTTGATTTAGATTCGGATATATTTTTCATATTTCGCAAAATAGTTGATGATGATGTGATACAAATGATGGTACAGCAAACTAATTTGTATGCTCAACGTCTTTTGCAAGAACCTGGTAAACCATATAGTCGCAAATTTCGTTGGTCTGATGTCGACGAATCTGAAATGCTGAAATTTCTCGGCGTTTTGTTATTGACGGGTATAATAGTTTTCCCTACGATTGAATCCTATTGGAAAAGATGATATTTATTATCACCCTTTGCTGCATATGATAAATATGTCCTACAATAGATTCCGATTGATCCTAAAATGTTGGCATTTTTGTAACAACAATGCACCTCGAGAGGAGAACGACCGACTATACAAAATCAGTCCACTAGTAGATCTTATTGACGGAAATTCCCGGACTATTTATACACCTGGTCCGATTATTGTGGTGGACGAATCGATGGTTCACATGTCTTGGAAACGCACATGTCTTGGAAAACATAGGCAAGAGAGGATCTCGTTTTATCCGGAGACGATGCGTTGGGTGCTACCAAAATCTAATAGACCAAGGACGACTTGCTCCGTATGCACGTGCGAAAGCTAAAAGAGTATCAACACAATGCCAAATATGTACAAAGGCATACTGCATCGATTGTTTTCCTAAAGTAAAAGTTCACCAATAATTTTTTTGATTTGAAAGTTGTTCTGTACTTTGCCTAAGTACATCATCCCAAAATAAAAAAAAATATGCCATGTTTTTTCTTTTTATTGTTTATTAGAACCCCCTTCACAAGTCCAGCATTAACAAACAAACTAATATTACAAGTCCAGAACCCTAGAGACCCTCAAGTTTGCAGTGGCTAGTGTACCGCATTTGGTACACGGACTCGGCGGTACCGCTCAGCGTGTACCCCATAGGGCACACTGGACTGGTAACGTGTTAAAAGATAAATTGAATTTCGTATTAAATAGATTTCTATATGTGCATTCCTTTACGTAATATTTTGTAGGTTTATTTTCATCCTCACATTTTTTAATATACATTGAGTACATAACTTTAACTGTAAGTAAAGGATTCAAATACTGTTTGTGAATATTTTGAGTTCGAGAATAATGCGAACTTTCAGATGGAAAACTTTTAATATGACTGCTTATGTAATTTTCTACCTCAATATCTAGCTTGTTCTTGTAGGAGTGAGTTTTCCCCCTTTGATCTGTGAGTGCAGCCACATCATTTAATTTAATTTTAGATTGAATAACTGCTAATTTTCTATATCCAATTTGAAACATATTAGAAAATGCAGTCTTACAAACTTTTATATTGGTACCTTCTTTTGGTAAAACATAGGTATAAGTTGTATATCTCTTCCTTATAGGGTTTACTAATGCTCTTTTGACATTTTCTGCTGTAAATTTAGAAAGATACATATTTTTCTCAGTATTATTTTTTAAACTATAGTATTGAGAAAAAAGAAATGCACAATCAATATCACAAAATTTTTCAGAGCACTTATATATACATGTTGCCTTACATAATAATGATCCTGTCCTTGGGTTTTTATTTGCTATAGTTTTACCATTTCTTGTAACATATTCTTTGCCTTCCTGCCTTAAAATACTATTCCTATTTTGTTTCCACTCAGCTTCATTTCTTGTTCTTTTCTTAGACAACTTTTCTTTTAACTGAAAAATCTTCCTTTTTCTTGGTTGCAAAATATTGCTGGTTACTTGAGCTTCGCCCTGGATTTCATTTTCAGAAGTTATATCGGTTGATGAGGATGAAGGTACATATTCATTATCAGAACTGGCAGGGCTGAATGGTTCTTCTGGTGCTAAAATGAAATGTATGTATAAATATCTCCTGATCAACAAATCATACATATGACAAAAAAATAATACTTAGGTAATGTATGTACTTTCTAAAGTGATGGTAATATACAGTAGATACTTACAGATAGATGAATCTGTGTCAACAATAATTTGGGAGTTACTGTCTTGTGTACCCTGATTGTTTTCTGTATCTTCATCATCTGAAATAAATGTAAGTTGTATCTTAAAAAAAACAACATACTTTATCAAAATATTCAAAAATCTGATGAATTTCTTACTGGCTTTTCTCAGAGGATTATTAATCATATTTTGTACCTAATGCAAATTATACAATTATAGAAATATTTACATAAAAACCCGCTAAGGACCTACTTACATTTGACAACGTTGTTAATACCCGACGTACTTGGTAAATCACACATCTCTAGACTAAAATCACATTTTTTCTGATCATCTGAATCTAAAAGCAATAATAATACAATATTGAAATTGTATGTAAAATACAACACTATATTATCATATCACACATAGGAAGCTACATAAAGATTTTTGCAGTATGTAGGTACGAACCTTTCTCCCCATCGTCACAGTCATCATTTTCTATGATGTTATTATTAGTCAGCACTAAACTCAATATTTGCCGACTACGTGAACCGGACGACATAATGTTTATTTCGCAGACCGAACTCGAACAGTAAACAACAAAGCAAACTTCTGTTGGAAAATAAACAAACTGAAAAAGGCGCGCGAAAGACGTACGGAATCAAAATGTCACTGTCAAGTGTCAAATGTGACAAAAAAATGAGTTCGGAAATGTGCTAGGTTTTAAAATGCTTTAACACACAACAGTAAAATCGAGGCATTGGATAAAATAAATGAAGCCAATGGAGATTTAAGACGTTAATCCCGTTATCATAATGGGATTTAAAAAAAAAGGAAACAATTTTATGTCAGCAAACGTATCACAAAGTTCATTACACCTTTGTTTATTTTTTATTCATTAAATCGTGGTAATTTTCCGAACATGCAAAAGGTACATGGTTTGATATCACATTATATTATTTAAAACGTAATAGTGTAAATCATTTTTCGAAAATGTATATGCCCATAACACATTTCCAAACTTTAAATGTATGCACATTTGGTAGTTAACACCTTTGCTAGGGGTCTGTATTTTTGGATATGAATAAAAATTAGATATTTTGAGCCCACCAGTCGATTTATCGTCACTTAAAACCTATGTTCATGCAAAAAAACTCGATTTTTTCAGTTTTGTCAGATAACACATTTGTCCACTTACCCCTTCAATTGTTTTTTTTTCTAAAAAACCTCAAAAACCCCTTAGCGAATGGGAATATAAACAAAAAAAAACACGATAACAATTCTAATTATCACCATTATTGGCCTATTTTTTCAATAGGAATACAAAAATCACATAGAAAATGTTAATTTCTACACATAATTTTTCTAACAAAAGAATCCACAAAACGTTACTTTATTTTCATTTTAGCTAACATTATAAACCTTCTTTTGTAAGTATACAAACTAGAAAATCTGTAATATTTAAAAGTAACTCAAAAAATAACTTATGTAAGTAGCTGTATGTAAGTTCTCCTAAAATATGTTTTTTATACCATCACAACCTCTAATAATCATATTATACATACCGTACATAGTACCGTAAAACCTGCTTACTTTGCCACCTTTTCATGTGTCAAAAAGATTGATTCTTTAAAAAAACAAAAAATTGTATGAAAACGTAATGAGTAACCTACACCTAGAGGTACTAAATTTCATGAAAATGTATGTTATTACTAAATATGTATTTCATTATTGTAAATTAAAATATTTTAAGCATAAAAACAAATATGGCAAAGTCAGCTGTCACTTCTGGTAAATTTGCCATATGAAATAAAAAATGATTTTTTTGGAGTTTATGAGGTTAAAAAGTAATATATTAGCACTCTTCCTATATCCCGTAAAAAAAAGTAAAAACTTTATATTATTTAGCACTGGTAATTTAACTCTCTAAGAAGGTGGCAAATTCACCAACCTTTCCAAAATATTGCCTATTAAGAAGAAGTTAGGGCTAGAGTTGTCAAATAAAAATGTTTTCGTAGTAGGAAAAATTTAATAAAAAAACCTAAATAAAACAATCAATTTACATAATGAAATTAAAAAAATAGTATAAATTAACTATAATCACGTAACAGTCTTTCATGTTTTTAGTTACCTATTTAGAAAAGCAACATCGAACATAGCTTAGCATAATCAGTCTGTAATGTTCCCATGGCAGTAAGAGATATAAATCTACCTATAACAAATCAAAAACACAATAAATTATTCATAAAGGAAATTTGAATTACCTCACAATATAAAATATTAAAAAATAACAATGGAAAGCTTAAATATACTATTGTACCATGTCGGTACCTAGTTATTCATTGGACATTGTACTTAGAAAAATCAATGTTGTCAAATTTGAATTTCCCTCGACGACCCTCTTGAGGGTTAGTCAATACCAGCTCCACATCTGAGTCTAGTATAAAACTAATGTCATTCACGTCTGGCCAGTAAAAAAGATCCCTTTCCTTCTCATAAATTTGACAAGCATTCCGGAACCTTCAGTTAGTTCTAAAAGTTTGCCTACATCTTTTTATACTATACTATCTTTTTAGTCCACGAAATTGAACTAAGAGGAAACTGCCAATTTGATGTATTAAGGTATCATTTTGTTTTGTTTTTTCGAAGTTGTTTTGTACAGTATCTTCCTCCACATCACTTGGTTCTGATTCAGAAACGAACGGCCCTTCATCTGAAGAATCTCTTAAAGAATAATCATCATTGCTTTCATCGGTTTCTTCTTCGGTTTCTTGAACTAATTTTCTTTTTCTATTACAAGCTAAAGGCATGTGAAACATTTCTGCAGAGGTGGATGGTACTGGATTATTATAATCAATAGATGGTTCTGGGCCAATTTCAAGTTTTTTGTCATTACACGGATTAAGTGATATATTGTGAGTTTTATCTATTTTGTGCAATTTAAGATTACTTTTAGCCAAATAGAAAGCGCGATTCAGTGGACTATACTTGATTTCAGATAATATTGTAATTTTTTTTCCATCTGATTTAACAGTAGATTCAGATCCTGGTGTAGATGTTGTAGCGGCAGTATCATTTTCAGACACTTTTTCTGTTTCAGGTCCTAGTGAAGGTAACAATGCAGTAGTCATTTCATTTTCAGGTAGCGTTTCCGATTCAATCTCACGCTTTTCCTTGAGTATTGTCTTATTTGAAAGTTTTTTAGTGTTACTTTTTTTATTCAACATCAACAATTCTATTTCTTCGGAGGAAACCGGGTGTAATGTTGACTTTTTATTTTTTATTTTCCTTAGAGGATTTACTGACCGGTTTTCTTTTAAATAGTCTAAAAGCGTGCAAACGGGTTTCAAAAGCAAAAATCTACGACTCTAGCAATATATTCTTTGATAAACATAACGCTGACTAATATTAATAATAATAATTTGACTACGGGTTTATTTTTTGACTTATCTAAGGCCTTTGACTACGTTTCACACGACATTTTGATAGATAAACTTGACGCTATTGGTATACGGGGACCTGCACTTCTATGGCTATCAACATACCTGAGAAACAGACAACAACGTGTTGTAACCACAAAAATCGACAAAAACTGTAATGTTGTGGACTAGCTACCTGACTCTCGATACAACGTATGTGGCGTTCCTCAAGGGAGTGTGTTAGGCCCTATATTGTTTCTGAATCCCTTTACCGCATGGCTTTATTAAAACTTATAAAAAAAATATATATTGTATATTAGTCATTTAGGCACTTAGGAAAAATATGAAAAAAATAAATAAATGAGGATTCATTAAAATATTAATAAAAAACAGTTGGTTCCGAAATTGGAACAACATGCATTCAGGACAATAAATATACCGTTACCATATTTGTCACACTATGCAATAAAGGTTATAAATAAAATGGAAGTATGTATATATAATTCAGTTTACTAATCATAATTACTAGGTACATATTTTTATGACGTTTTGGTAGTAAGACAGAAAAAGTTTATGTTCAATTGATTTAAGAAATTAACGTATGGAATTCTTTATAACAATTGCGATCCTTATTCAAACACAAGTGGCATTTACATTTCTGACACATAATTTGTGATTTTTGACCACAACCTTCCAGTTTGCATCTTTGCCGAATTGACGTCCATTCAGGAAAATGATTGAATCCATCCTCGGCAACTTCACGAGGCGGCAATTCGATCCGACGCCGCTTTTTACCCTTTTTAATATCCTCAAGGTTTTGATTTGCGGGTCTTCCTCGTCGGCGAGAAGTTGGTGTGAACACTCTAACTTCTTCTTGTGTTAACACATCGGCCAATGCTAATTTAAAGTCCAGCAAAGGTATATACATATTATCACCCTTTTGTTTCATACGCCGCCTCCACAGGAGCCAACTATTGACGCAAACGAGATCTATGAAATGGAAAAACAATCTGTGATACCATTTTTTGCTTCTGATTTTAATTCTATAAAATCCTAACATCGAGTCGAGTAAATCCACACCGCCCATGTACTTGTTATAAATCATTATGGATTTAGGACACGGAACATCGATTTTAGTCTTCTGTTTTTTTGCGAACCTCTTAACTATGCCCATCGGTTCTTTACCAACATAAGACGAACATAAGCTAACCGTTTTATTATCAACCCAAGTAGTAACCGTTAGCTGGACTTCGTTAACGTTAGTTGATTTTTCGACACAATAGCCCCGTTCTTGTTTCATGATTACTTTTTTGTCAATATTTATATTTGGTGCTCTATTAAGCTGTATAGTTCCTAAAGGAAGAACACCTTTTTGATGTAAATGAGCCATAAGTGGCAAGCTCGTGTACCAGTTATCCACAAAAACTTTAAAATTTAGGTTTTCAGATACCGTCAGCAATAGTCTTTGTACTATGTTTCCAGGAACCCCAAGATTAGGACAGTTTTCAGGTTGATCAGGATGCTTACCGCAAAATACCTCAAAATCGTAACTAAAACCACTTGCTCCGCTCAACAGATAGTTTAAATAACCCCATTTATGTGGTTTTTTGGCATTGTACTGTCTTATCCCTGAAGTTCGAGCTTTAGTAGGTATCATTTGTTCATCAATCGCTAAAAACTCTTCTTTAGGTACTTTTAACAACCTCTCTCTCAAAATGTTAAGAAATGGGCGTATTTTTTGTAGTTTATCAAAATTTTGATCATCAGGTTTCTTTTCTTCATTTTGATTAAAAAAATGGAGGAACCTTTTAATTTCTTCAAATTTGTTACATGTCATTGTAGATGCCACTTTTTCAATATACGTGCCTTCCTTCCAATAATGTCGCGTGGTTGGCAGTTGAACTACTGACATGTATATAATAATGCCAATAAACTTTCGAATGTCTACATCTGTCACTTCATTAAAATTTTCTGTAATTTGAGCTGCATAAATATTACTTTCTTGTTCTATTAAATTGATGGCAGATGACGGAAAAAGGTATTTAAAAAAATCCATAGGAGATTCTAACTCCATTATTTCATCAGGAAGATCGGCACAACCCATAAAAGCAGTGCTAGACTCATCATATACCATACCTTCATCACTCCAGACTACCTTTTCTTTCTTCGTTTTCCGTTCTGGAGGGGGGGCCTTCGAAGTAGAAGGTTGGTAAATTAAAAAGTCATCATCCTTCCCATCGTTTGCAATATCTACATCATCAGAAGAATCGTCGCTACTAATGTCATCCTCTAAAATAACTGTTTCAATAGGGTTAGGAACACCATATTCTTCATCATCCGACATATTTTCATCCTCGCTACTTTCCGGTATAACGACAGCACTACGAGAAGTGCATACTGTTTTGCCTGCAATAAAATAAATTAATAATTAATGATGAAGTTATTAGTGCATGATGTGACAAATTTGATCACAATGTTTTTAGAACTTGAATGCATACTGTTCCAAATTTGTACAGTAAATTATATCTGTTATTGCATACAGTTCCAAATATGGAACAAATTAAAAACTGGTCATATAAACGAGCTGATGGAATAATACTTACGTTTTATTCCATAGAAATACTGTGGATCCATTGTTTTTATAGAAATAATAATGGTTATGGCCAAAATTTCACATAAATCACGTAAAATATGGGGTACAACTATCACAAACTCAAGCGCACGGTAAATTGTCAACTCGACTACTTCACTGACCGATTTTAACCAGTAACAATATTTTATTTTCAGTCTACCCACATTTTACAAAATTGTTATAAGTTAAACAAATGAATTAAAGCCAAAACAAGTCCAAAGATGGCATTAGTAGTCTTTTAAAAGGAATATATGTTAATGTTCCAACTATGACACGACATGCGGTAAAGGGATATATCAATGACATTACCAGTATTTTAAATCACAAATGCATCTTATATGCTGATGACATCTCGATTATTGTGACTTCAAAAAAAACAGGAATTGCAATTAAATATCACGAAGATGAAATAAATAATTCTATTGACATGCTAATCGAATACCTAAATATAAATAATTTAAAAATTAATCTTAACAAATCAGTATACGTGCAATTAAACCAATGTTACAATGAAAAGTTTAATTTTAATTTGAATATACCAAAAATAAAAGAAGTCAAGGAGACAAAATTTTTAGGAATAATGTTGGATCAACATATGAGCTGGAAGACTCAAATTGAAAGCGTAACAAATAAAATTAATAAATACGTATACGCTTTAAGGCAAATAAAACTGATCACTAACCGTAAAACTTCCATAATATCGTACCGTGCTTACGTAGAATCTGTATTACGATATGGCCTTATAGTGTGGGGTAATAGTACAGATTGCAATAAAGCATTTATTGCTCAAATGAAGTGCATTAGGGCTATATGTGGAATTAAACCAGACGAGTCATGTCGACAGTTGTTTAAAAAACTCAATCTGTTACCGTTGCCATCGTTATATATTTATGAGATATGTCTGTTTGTGTGGCAACATAGTGATCTATTTAAAGTAGCAAAAAGTGTAAACTCACGTAGCCGGAGAGATCCCTATAGGCTTGTGCTGAGTGATATCCCGAAGTCCACCAAATACAATAAAAGTTGCCTTGCTATGTGTGTACGAATTTACAATAAAATACTAATGTATCTTAAAGGACTAAGCACTAAAAAATTTAAAAAAGAATTATATAAATGGCTAAATGAACATAGCTTCTATAGCATTGACGAATTTCTTAATCAAAGTTAATAGGGAATAAATATTTGTGCGCTAGTACACCACTGGCAAAACATGCATGCTCAGTTTTGTAAACCTTTTATAACATTTATGTACACCATGTTTTATGCAAATAAAATTTGAATTTGAATTGTTCCTTTATAACTATCATCAGGTTTGTAACTAACACAGCTGTACATGATGATTTTCTATTAGCACAGCGCCACACAATATGACCATTGGCATTATAACGCTTTATAGTGTACCGATACATGGGTAATAATAAATCACCTCCTCTTTGAGATTTAATAATTTATAAAGCTTTTGGGTGTTATAAGTTAGCGACTCTGAGATAAATATCGGTTTTTTAGGTTCACTGGAATTTATATGAGTGGTATTAAATTTTTGTAAGTTAGTCTTATCTTTGTTAAATTGTTTCACTCCGTTTAATGCTCTCTCCTTTAGCAGAACTGATGAAAAATCTACTACGACCGGATTTGAGTTGTCCCTAGTATTAAGCCTGTGTATGTCACGTATTTCATTGAGTTGAATACTGACACCCAAGGCCTCACCCATTCAAACTCAACAAATTTCTTACTTCAATACCCGTAGCTCTTGATTTGCGTTCCAATGACTCAATTTTCTCTTCTAGTCGTGCAATAGTTTTTCTGTCGTCTTGTCTCAGCTTCTCTAGACAGGAAATCTTGTTCAATATTTCGTCGTGCTTTGCAGACATCATGACCACGCTCTCACGCAGCTCCACGTTCTGCTCACTAATTTACCAAATAGTGTTTTGTAACACTTGGAATCGTTTATCCTGTTCATTTGAGAACTCGGTGAACATTTCTTTTAAGGTGGTAGGGATAGTGATATCATCATCGTCAAGTTTTCTTCTCTTCCCATCCCTTGTATTGGCCGTGATCGAGTGAAGATAAGTGGGCAACAAGCCAGAGTGCGTTTGAGTTTCGCTTTCGAGAGACTTTGCAGTGACAATAGTGTCAGGTGCTGTTTCCGTCTGTGATGGTGAAGGCGTTGGAGTAGTAGGCGGGGTTCGTTTTGTTTTGCCCGAGTTTCTAACCATGTTTGTTTAGGAGATAACAAAAAATATAATGGCAAAAAGTCCTGTGAAAAACCGGTTTCGTGTAAGGCAGGGTGTTGGGAGATGAAATCAAACGCATGAGGTCCGATCGTATACTGCCTATATTTCAGAGTAATCATAGCATATATAGGTTGAATAGGTCTAAATACATGTACACTACATCACACCTTCCCCTTTAATAAAAAATATAATAATTGTACATAATTATTATTTTTATTTATACTAAATACAAAATATTAACCCTGCGCAGGTTTCTTAAAATTAAAAGTACAATAATTAAGTAACAGACAATAATTCTATTTATATGTGTAAAAGTGTATATAAAAAAATGTGTAATAATACAATTATATGCCACAATTGAAAAAAAAAATAAACTGATTACAAATTAAGACATCAATTAAGAAATCTTATTACAAACTTTTGTATAGTTTAGTTCGATTTTTATGTGTTACATATTCTTTTCCGTCCTTCATTATTTTTACATTACAATCTAAATCGTCAATTACAAGATAGGGTCCATTATATATAGGATCCATTTTACTATCTGATATGTTTTTTAACAATAACAAATCACCTGTTTTATAGTATACAGGGTTTATATTTCTATCGTAATTACATTTTCTATTAACTTTACCGGTAATTAAATTACTATGTGCATCCCTCTGAGCTAATTGTAACCGATATTTTAGTTCAAGGGCATAGTTGTCATGAGCATATAAAGGATCCACGATGTTTCCTTGTAAATTCGTTGGCAACACACAACGCTTTCCGAACACTAACTCATGCGGGGTGTACTTGGTCTCCGTATGTACTGTATTATTATAGGAAAAACACCAGTATGGCAACCAAGTACTCCACGCATTTACCTGATTCTCACAATTTATCCTTAGATACGCACCCATTGTTTTATGATTGTTTTCCAATGCTCCTATGCTTTCATGATGGTAGGCTGTGGATGAAATTTGGTTTATTTTTAAGAGTTGACATATCTCCTTCATAGTACTGGATATAAATTCAGACCCTCGATCGGTCGCTATTTCTCTAGGTATGCCGAATCTTAAAATAAACTTATCAACGAAAGCACGAGCTACACTTACCGTATCCTTATTGATAAGTGGATAAGCCTCTGTAAATTTTGATAACTCGCATTGTAAGGTCAAAATGTATTTATAATTATACATGTCCTGTGGAAGCGGACCTACTATATCTAGATATATTTTTTCTAGAGCTGAATTTGCTGTTGTCGTAATTTGCATTGGCTGCTTAGTATGCAAAGAATATTTTTGCTTTTTACATTTTTCACATTTAGAGACATACTCAGCGACATCTTTGTCTAAACCAGGCCAAAAGTAATATTTTTTAATATTGTTCGTCATCCGCCTAGTACCCGCGTGGCCACTTGTGGGCAATAGGTGAAAGTCATTCAATATTACTCGCCTATTATCTAAATTATTTATCCTTTGAACGTTACTTACTACACAAATGCGTGGTCCGGACCACTTTTCGTAACTTTTTACCTCATTGATAAGCCCACTAATGAATTCTTTATTCGATTCATTTTTTAATATGCATATTTCATTTATCGATAACTTTTTACATAAACATAACAAGTCTCTCACCAATTCGACTCGCGTAATCGAAGATCGAGATATTGTTTGTAAGTAAATAATAGATTTACTGGGCAAATACATATAATTTTTATATTTTTCCACTAACACGTCATTTTTAATATATTGTTTACCTGCTTCTTAGTGATCAGTGAAAGCTCGGTAATATTCGTCGGTTTTTTAATTATATCCACAACTCTCGGTTGATCAGGCCTCGAGTGTATGTCTACATTATCCGCCAAAGAAGTATTACCTCTCTCGTTATCGCTCCTATTCAGCTGTCGAACTTGCGCTCTAGTCATTACACTAACTATTCGCTCATTTATCGACTTCAACTCTTCAGACGTAATAATTATTCGCGAAAGGGCGTCTGCTACCGAATTCGATTGACCTTTTAAATATTCAATTTTAAAATTATATTCCTCTAACTGCAATCTAAATTTTAATAATCTGCTAGATGGATCACGCATGGAAAATAAATACACAAGTGGTCGATGATCGGTCTGAACCGTAAACCGTCTTCCATATAAATAAGGGCGAAAATACTTAATGCTCCAAACGATTGCTAAAAGTTCTTTCTCAATAGTGGGGTAATTAATTTCCGCCTTATTTAAACCACGACTAGCATACGCCACTGGCCGACCATCCCCATTACATAGCACTGAACCGATTGCTTTCCCCGAAGCATCAGTTTGAAGTATAAACTCATTGCTAACTGAAAAATCTGGATATTGGAGAACTGGAGGGTTCACCAGGGCTGATTTTAACATTTGAAAAGATTGTTCACACTCCTTTGTCCATTCGAACTTAACATTTTTACGACCTAATTTATTTAAAGGAAATGCATAATCACTAAAATTTTTTATGAACTTTCTATAATAGTTAGCAAATGCCACAAAACACTTTAATTCATCTGCATTTTGTGGCCTTGGGTAACTTCGTATTATGTTGATTTTTTCTGGATCTGGTAAAATTCCTTCTTTGGAAACGATATGCCCTAAATAAAGAACCTCTTTTCGTAAAAATGAACACTTAGCGGGATTCAGTTTTAAATTGACCTTTCGTAATCTAGCAAAAACATCCATTAAATTTTGACAGGCTGTACTCAAATTTCTACCCATGACTACTAAATCGTCCTGGTATACTAAACATTTATCGTAATTAAGGCCAGACATTGCTATAGTCATCATTCTGCTAAAACTATTGGGGCTGGACTTCAATCCCATCGGCATTCTAGTCATCTGATATTGATTTTTGTCAGTAGTAAAGGCCGTATATGGTCTACTATTTTCATTTAAAGCTACCTGAAAAAACCCTTGATACAAATCTAGATGGGTAAAATACATTGCGCCTGACAATGAGTCTAGTATTTCTGCGATATTTGGCAGTGGGAATTTATCGTCTTGAATGTTATTGTTTAACTTCCGATAATCAATAACGACACGCCATTTTTTAGTATTTGATCCATCGAGTTTTTTGGGAACTAATAGCAATGGGCTAGACCATGCGCTTTTGGAAGGTTCAATTATACCGTCAGTTAACATATTTTTTATTTGTTTATCTAATTCCGGCTTTTGAGCGTAGGGCAAACGGTAAGGCCTAGTGTAAATAGGACTCGTATGGGGTTTCAAATCAATGGTCTGTTGTTCGTATATCGGGGTTGATGTTAATTTATCCCCTGGTAAGTGAAAGATGTCTGGGAATTTAGCGCAAATATCTTCGATAGATTTCTGTTCCTCTGTGCTCAATGCCTTTAAGTTTAGCATAGAAAGTAAAGTTTTAACCCTATCCGAATTAACAGTAGGTTTATTAAATTGACAGATATTAAATTCATCTAATTTACCAGTATTCACTTGAAAATAATTTAGTTTTACATCTGTATCGCGAGTATTTAATATACGAATAGGCATTATACCGTTTATGGGTTTATTTATGCTGCTAGCTAAAAAACGCCTTCACATAATTGTTGATTAAACACAACACACTCTTCGCTCATATCTGTTTCAACATTATGTATAGATTCGCTACGCGCAGGTATGGTCAAATAGCCTTTACAACTTTGTTGAATATTCTCAAACGATAAGGTTATTGACTCGGACTTATTAGTTACTAACTGCAACGTGTTTAATTCGAAATTTAAGATAGCTCTGTAATATGTTAAAAAATCCTGACCCACAATACCGTCAGTCGCACACGGTAAATCCTTAAATACTATGAATTTATGGGGGAAACTATAATTCTTATAATTAAGAGTTAAAAACACGTAACCTTCCGAGTATAAACATCCACCAATACCTTTAATACTAACTTTCTGTATATGGAAAGGAATCTGCAATCGCTCTAAACATGCCAACTTTATTCCAGATACAGATGCGCCGGTATCAATTAACCAACTATGTTTACAATGCATGATGTTAAAGTACACTTTGTTTAAACTATTCTTGCATGACATAATGACATCATTAGGCACGAAAAAGATGATTAAGTGACTCATCATGCGAAGCGCTCGAAGCCTCTTGGTTATCACTTGTTATGGCATTGATATGCCTCGGTAATTGGAAACCTCGGCTACTGTTATTACCTCGCCTGTTCGTAGATCTAAAGCGATTATTAAAATTTCTACGATTATTATTATTATTAGAGTAACGTACCTGTGACTCCTGACCTTGATGCTGGTGTACGTTGGAACGTTGTGACTGACCCCTTGCATAGAAATTACGATGACCTCGGTGTCCTCGCTGTGCCCGTCTTGCCGAATTATTGTATCTATACATACCCATAATTTCCGAAGAACCGCTCTGGAATGGCGCCTCTTCATCATGAGCCGCCTGGATGGCCTCCGTTAAAGAAGAAAAGTTACGCGCGGCAATGACCGTACTTAGACGACGATCACGTAGCCCATCAGAAAATCGCTTAATCGCTAACTTTTCGTTTAACGGTTTTAATACGCTATAACTGTTTGAGTTGCCATCGGATTGCGAGATAGTTAAATCTACAAAAAGTTCCTAAATTTCTTTGCCAAAATCAGTTATGCTTTTATTATTCTGCCTACAGTACTGCAATTTTGATTGGATAGCAGTGTAACTTTTTTTTCGGTAACAATAATTTACGCATATCCTTTACAAGCTCATTGACACTTTCGTAATTTGGTAATAATAATAATTTTGCATGCTGCGATAGTCTACTTTTGAGGACAAATTGTATTAATTTCGTTTTACACTCGGGCTTTTCTAACACAGAATTATAATATTCTATATTCTCGATAAGTTGTTTTGTGTTATCAATCTTATCAGTCATGATCGGTAAAAGCTGCAGTGCTGTCTTTAAATCAAATGTACTAGCCATGATATTTGATGGGAGATTACTCTCTTCTTTACTCTCTATTTTACTCTCTTCTTGTACACTACAGTCACTACACAATGAAATAATTTCTGAAAATAATTTATCAAATTCTTCACAGATTTTAGTAATAAGTGTAACTTCCTCATTCGACAATGTTTCGACAGAAGACCTGTATATTTCTAAAAACTTATTGTACTTTAATAAAACAATATTCGCCTCTTTCTTTTTGGCTTCTAAAATATTACCTACTCGACGAGCGGGGCCTATTTTTATTAAGTATGTTCTTATAGCTTTAAGCTCTAATAATATTAGGGTTAATTCCTCGGCCATAACATATGATTAGCTTTAATGACACTTATTAATAATTTTGCAAAATTACAGTATGTATTATTATTTGATACTTATTTATTAGGGAATATACAAAGTATCGATTATAGGAATAGACAAAAAAAAAACTGTATCAAAATAACAGTGCCTGGCTGTATCTTATTATTACACTTTTATATATTCATAATTATCTCTAGTACTTACTCTATACGCGAGTATAATATATTGTTCGAGGTGCTCGTGATAAGTTGATTACGTAATCCTTGAACTTAGCCGTGAGCCTGTGGATGTATCATGTTGCATCGCCGCGCCGCGCCGTATTGGGAATCGATTGTAGATACTCTCGGTTAACCGCCTATGACCTCGACCTTCGCAGCTTCTGGTAGACCAGCTTCCAGTGCCTGGTGTCTCCGAAAAATGCTGGCGTAACGCCTTAAGGACATTTCATTTATATGCCGTTGTATTTTCTTCTTATGGCAATGGTTATACAGCTTGTACAAAATAATAAGTATGCCAATCGCCAAAATCGTGCAAATTACCACCAGAATGGTATTTGTATGTTCCTGCAGCTATTCTGTTCGGGCTGAATTGGAACCCACTCCAGCGTTTTGAGCAATCACAACTTCTTCTTTTGACTTAGAACCACCCATTGTTAAAATTTAATTCGCAAAAGTACGTAAAAACACCACTTAGACGCGTATTACGCGATGTACGCCTTAAAAATCTTTGTTCCATTATAAAAAATCACTGTAACATTCCACTTAGTTTATTGTTTAAAATATCTAGTCCTTATAAGGAATATGCTCGCGGGCGGTCACCGTCTCCTGTGTCACGGTCGCCATGTAAGGCAGGGTGTTGGGAGATGAAATCAAACGCATGAGGTCCGATCGTATACTGCCTACGCTGAGTTATATACCCCGATGAGTTCGTTTGAATTGTATCTTGAAAATTTGGTGATAACTTCTGAATGGCTTGACGGATTGAGTTACTGTTTGAAGCACTGAAAAGCTTGATTCACTGTCTACAAGATGGTATAGATTTTATCGTTCATATGTACACTTTTACAGTAGGTTTGATATTATACAATAGCAGCGATATAAGGTACGTGTTACACCTTGTGGGCGCGCGGGGGGAGTGGAGTGGTCTTGCGGCCCAGGTAAACGGATTAGACTGTACTTTAGAATGAGGAGGGATAGGAGTCTGAATACCTGAACTGCTTCTACCGGGAGCACTTGTAGATCGAGGAGTGCGTCCACGACCTATTCTGGAATATGATCGACCACGGGATATCGCACGCGATCGACCTCGTCCTTGACCACGTCGTGAGACTGGTGTTGGGTTCGCAGGCTCTGATTCTGAGCTGGTACTGCTGTCGCTGTCAATTTCGCCAGCTCTGGTTCTGCGTGGAAGATACTCATCTTCTATATCATCTCCTCCGAAGGGATCGTTCTCATCATCTTCGAAATCGGACTGTTGAAGGTCAAGCACTTGACTATTTTTCAACGCTGTAAAAAAATAAAACGTATGAGCCAAACGGCCTAAAACTATGACAAATTATTCTGTACAAATATAAATATCCCATTTTTTGTTTCTCTATCACACGAATACAAAAACTCATTCTAATAAGCAGGATGTAAAATCATTAAAAAAAAGCAACTAATGGTATACCCGCCCAGCATACTAGTACTAGTACAAATAGAAAAGAAAAGAAAAGAAAAAGCTTTTTATTTTGGCACAGCATTGACTAACAGATACTTATATACTATACACATTAAGAAACAATAAACACAAAACAAATAAACAAATTAGTCAAGTGGCACCAAAAAAGGAGCCAGTTCAGCATGGTGCCAGGCACAAGTACCTGACGCTGGTTTTCAACTGGCTCCTATGTGGAGGACATGTTACACAAATTAAATTTACAAAAATAAAAAATAAAAAAAAAGAAATTAACACAATACAAAATAAAAAATAGAATAAAATGACAGAAAAAAAAAAAAACAACAAACATATTATTGGTAGTCTGTGGTTCGGCATTCCTCATAGACAAGAGGAGGCTCACCTCCAATCACAGAGCACCAAGTTACGTGACGTTACGCAACCACCATTATGCGAGCCAAAGCAACAACACAACAAAAATTAAGTTCCCGTTTTAATCATAATTATCTTGCCTCAAATTATGCGTTTCAATACAAATATGGGTGGCAAGTAAAAAATACATCATAAGGTTACATGACACACACAATAAATGGTGAGACCACAAAGAAAAAATGAAAAAACAAAAAAAAATGGGACACAGTGCAATCAATGGACCCAGCCAACGCACGCAACCACGAAGCCCAGCGAGTCAGAACAAAGCACAGCGAGTAGACACAAAATTCCCATTCACTTTTTCAGGGTGAGTAGTGAAATTGAGACTCAATATAATAAAGCATACCAATACAGAAATAAAATTACAGTGTGTGAGAGGATACTTAGTTATAATATAATAATACAGCCAGAAAATTGCCGAGTTGTCAAAGTATGTAAAATATAATATAACCTATATTATGCAGTTTTTTGAATTGTTAAGAGATGTGTGCGTACTTTTAATTTAAAATTACTTTTAGTTTTCAGAGACCTCAGGGGTGGCGGGATGTTGTTCCAACAATGGGTTGCAGCATATTTAAAACAACCTCTGAACGCCATTGTTTTATGCCGCGGCACAGAAAGTGGGTTCGTTGAGAAACGCACGGCGTATCTATTACCCTGATGTCTCCAACTTAGTTTATTTAAAAGGTGAGTCGGTTTATTTGTGTTTATAATTCCAAACAGCATGCTGGCTAGATGCAGAGTTCGCCTTGCTTCCATCTTTAGAACATTTTGTTCGTTCAAATATGGTGTCACGTGGCCACGCCGTGGTATGCCGAAACAGTATCGAGCACAGGCGTTCTGGACGCGCTGAATAAGACCCGCGGTCCGTGACAGCAAGCAGGGGCCATACACTGTATCAGCATAGTTAAAGCGTGACAAGACCAAACTATCAACCAGTAACTTCCGCATAGGCACACCAATATAATCCCTTATTCTGTATAGGATTTTCAGTCTGTAGAAACAGTTCCTTACTAAATTTCCTATGTGATTCTCGAAACGCAACTGAGGGTCCGTAACAAGGCCAAGGTTGCATGCCGTGTCCACTCGCTCAATCTTTTTCCCCATTAGGCTGATAGTGGGATTAGCAGATATGATTTTTTCGACCTGGTTCCTGCCACCCATGACTATAAATTTGGACTTTTGTGGGTTCAGTACTAAGCAGTTCCTCTCAGACCATTGAGCTACCCTTTGGAGATCGGCTTCAATGCTTAGTGTGGCTAAGTAGGTGTCTTCTGCCCTAAACGAGTAGTATGCTTGGGTGTCATCAGCATAAATGTGATATTTACAGTGCTGAAAACAGCTAGTGATGTCTGCACTGTACAGGATGAAGAGGAGCGGCCCAATCAGCGAGCCCTGTGGGACCCCCCTGGAGACCAGTTGCGGAGGGGAAACCAGTGAAGTTCCATCCTTCTTCCGGATCTCTACCTGCTGTGACCTGCTTGAGAGGTAACTATCAAACCATCTTACGGTGTTAGGCTCAAAACCATAATATGATAGCTTTGACAGCAGTAGCGAGGTATTGATAGAGTCGAAAGCACGTGAGAAGTCGAGCAATGTCAAGATGGATCCCTCCCCACGGTCACGGGCCTCGATGATGTTGCCCACCACATCAGCCAAAGCTGTAGCTGTCCCACGACCCTTACGGAAGCCCGACTGCAGATCTGGAAGTATATTATTGACTTCAAGAAATTCCGACATCTGTGTGTGAACCACTCTCTCCAGTACTTTAGACAGGCAGGGCAAGATGCTTATCGGCCTGAGATCTTTAAAGCTTTGAGGGCTGCTATTTTTTGATAGAGGGTGCACAATTGCTTTACGCCATATATCAGGGAATGTACTACTAGTGATGGACTTGTTTACAATGGCTGTTATGGCTTTTAAAGAGTGTGGTAATGTTAGTAGTATCATGTCCTTTGATATCCCATCGATCCCTTGCGCATTTGTTGTGATAGTCCGCAATATCTGGCCTATAGTCTCCTCACCCACTGGCCTTAAAGAGAACTCAGCATGGCCAAAACGATGAAACTCGAAAGATGTTAGCTGTGAGATGCTCACACTTGGATTCCCCGGGACATCCAAAAAAGCTGAGTTTATTGCATCGGGGTTGTCAAAATGCCCTGGAAGCTCGGAAATCTGGCCTGTAGTAAGCACATGCTGCTTAAGGTTTTTCCACAGGAGCTTGGAGTTATTTATGTTGTCATTGATGTGCTTTGAAAAGAAGGCAGATTTCTCATGCTTTAGAGCTTTGGCTGTTTGGCGCTTTAGGTCCAGATAGTACTGCTTGTGCACGTCTAGGCCAGATTTTTGGTAACGGATGCGAGCCTCATTTCTCAGCTTAAACATGGTTTTTATTGTGGCTGTAATGTATGGTGTTGGTTTGGCCTTAAGAGAAATGGTCCTAACTGGGGCGTGGGCGTCAAGCAACTGCAAGGTGAAGATATTAAATAAGGAAACCATTTCGTCCACACTCTGAAGGTTACATATCGTGTCCCAGGGAATAGCCTCTAGGTCATGTTCAAAATAATCACTCAGTATATCTCTTATCGGTCGATAAGTAACCTGCTTACGGACTGGCCTGTCCTTCTTGATTAGCAGCTGACATGTAATAAATGCATGGTGTCCGAGTTCCAATATATGGTCCACGGTTACGTTACGCCAGCGGGCGTCAGTGCAAATCACATCGATAAGAGTACTCTTATCTGCCACAAAATGAGTAGGCACAGAAACTATCTGGTCCAGACTGAAATAATTTAAAAACTCCTGTAGCTTCTTCGCCTCATACTCATCGTAGCGTAGCATGTTGGCGTTAAAATCACCCAATAGGATGATATAATCGAAAGGCGCAAGTGCACATATACTGTCTGTGACTGCTTCCAGAAAAACCCTCAAATTCGCGTCTGGTGGACGGTAAGCAGTTCCAATCAATAACTTCTTTGCCCTGATGGTGAGGCCAAGCCACATCTGTTCTACAGAAGGGTGTATGGGATGGGGTCGTATGCGGGTGCAAACACCGGATTTTATATAGAAAGCAACGCCTCCCCCCCTCCCCTCTTTTATAGATGCCGGGCGCGGAATGTATCGCATTTTATATCCAGGGACAGCTGGGGCTTCGACCTTCCTGCCCCTCCCGCAACCAGGTTTCATTTATGGCCATGATGTCGACCGCATGCTGGCCCATCATCACTAAAAATTCATCCTGACCTGTAGAGAGTGATCCCGCATTGAAGAGACCAAACTTTAAGTATTTACTGCGAGTCATTTCATTTGCGGGTTATGCGAACTATATTTAGAAGGCAGTAGGTACATGAAATTCAGACTAACTATCGCGCTCCCGGTATATATATACATCTGATATGTTAGCAGATTAAACTCAGGACTAGCTATGTGTCTAAGACAAAAAGAATAAAAAAAGATACAGGTGCACAAGATATTAAAGCCTGTATTACACTTCTCCTTCAGGTCCAGAAACATGCGAGATGCGGACATCCTCCCGTTGGAACCTGATCCCAGTCCACCAGTGATATAAGAAGAAATGCAAGCATAACATGACATTAAATTGGATATAAGATTATGTAAATAAAATAAAGTTCGATATATTTGTGTTGTATATAAATTAGATATAAGATTATGTAAATAAATTAAGATTAGATATAGGTGTATTGTATATAGATTTGATATAAGATTGTGTAAATAAATTAAGATTAGGTATAGGTGTATTGTATATATATTAGATATAAGATTGTGTAAATAAATTAAAATTAGATATAGTTGTATTATATATAAATTGGATATATATAGTAGTACTGTACACAAACGCACATTTTGTGTTGTGGTCCTGTTTTGTGCAAACATGTGATTCAAACCAGCTGTGCCTCCTCTCGCCCCGTCTCCCCTCACTGTGTCTTTGTTCTGGACCGCGACCACTGTCAAACCACACATCATAGCGATTATTGTATCATGGTACAGAAAGTCTATGTTCAATCTGCACGCACATACCTGTACTGTTACAATATTACAACATTTATAGCGATCACATAGAGAACATAATTGATTACAAAGCACTATTGGTCTGTTTAAATATTTTGGGCAGATCTGTTTCAGCTCGGATGCGGTGGGTTGGATCACCTGGCTTCCTGCAGGCGAGAACCTGACCCCGTCTCGTCCAAACGAACTTCCATCCTGTTTCGCCGGCAGCCTCCCTGGTCCTCCGAAACAACTGCCGGTTTGTCTTAGTCAAGCGCTCGTTGACGTAGAAACGCCTAGGGGTACCGCCCATGCCGAGGTCCTGCGTCGTGGCACCGCGTCGCACGCGCGCCCCCTTCAGCAGCGCGTCGCGCAGGTCGCGGCGCGCCAGGCGCACCACCAGCAGCCGCGGGCGGCGCTCGCTCGCTCCTTGGGGGTCAGTGGCGACTATTTGGCGTCTCCCCACACGCTCCGCACTAACGATGTCGCGCTCCTCCACCGCGACGCCCAGCTTCACCCCTATCATTTTCGCTAGGTGAACAGTGTTCTCGCCGTTAGCCTCCGGGATGTTAGAGACTTCTATGTCATTTAGTAATAACTCTTGGTCTCTGTCGTTGAGCTCGCGCCGCAGACCCTCGATAACGCCCTCGATAGACTCCGCGGCTTCGGGTCCCGGCACTGATCTCATCTCTTCCAGCGCTAGCAATCTGTTCTCAAAGCTGTCAACCCGGGAGTTGCATGTCTCCACGGATACCCGTATCGCCGCCATCTCTATCTCCATATGTCGTCTGAACGTTTTGAATTCAGATCGCATCGCCCTGACTTCCTCCATCAGCAGGCGGAATTCCCTGCTACCAGGAGCCCCATCCAGCACATCAACCACACACCCAGGCTCCGGCGCCGCAGTAATCGCGGGATCATTTGGCGTGACCTGCACATCACTTCTGTCTCTTTTGACTTCCGACTGAGTTGGTCGTACAGGTGTATCATCATTTTTCTTTTTCGTCACACCTTTGCGTTTGCACTCCGGGCAACACCAATCTGGTTACACATTTTCTTTGGCCGGAATGCCTACACAGGGCTTATGATAAACTCCATGACACTTCCCGCATTTAACGCCATCTGACGGCGATATATAACGGCCGCAACCTCCGCACTTGCTCATGTTTATAGCAATTCAGGAAGTACGTGCGAGAGCGTATAGATGGCGCCGCCTGCACGGCACGGAGATTCTAGATGAGATAATTATGCTGCTCCCAACAGATGTCACCACTGCCTTTATACCTCGCACGGTCAGCTGATTTTTATTTACAGACAGGTAATATGGGAAATATCTATGTAGGTACACCCACACTTGCCCACTTTGCTATTTAAAACACTATTTTCCCTTTAAAAATTTAGTTCATGAAATCTCCCCGATCACTATATTTGACACCAGAACACTCGTCTGCATCAGTATACACAGTAAAACTATTTACATTTATTTTTTTTGCGATCTTATCCGCCCACAATGCATATAGTGAGTGCACAATATTTACCCTTGCCAATGTTATTTACGTCACTGAGAGCTTTGCATTATATTTATTCGGGCACCAGTTGCCTAACACTCAATATTATTGTTTCTTTTGACCACAAAAACTAACACTTTATATTTTTAAATTGAATTTTTTACACACCGATGTTAAAGACGTTTACTGTAGATGGTGGCGCCATCTGTCCTCCAAATAAATTATCGTCAAAAATACACATCGAAAATGACGACATTACAGTTAAATAAAAGTATTTAGACATAAGTTATTAGTTTTTCTCAAAAACAACACAGAAAACAGTAAGTTTCAGACAAAGATTTCAAAGATATTAATAAGTTAAACTAACCTCTTTTCGCTTCACGTGTCATTGCTGCGACGTCTCGTGACAGAAGACCGAAGATACTTCTCCCCGCTCACTTTAAGCAGTGCTGCCACAATGCTAAATATATCCACAGACTAACCGGCAACGTAGACATGATATGGCGCGTAATATAAAAATACCAGGTGGCAGTAAATATTTTGTTCTAGTACTATCACAATGGTAATTACTCCAAGTCTCTGTTTAAATACTTGGACTGTCACTGCGAACTGATTTTGTCCTAGTATTATCACTTTGAACCCCAGGAGGATAATCAAAACCTTTTTCTTGCGAATAACCTTTGGCACACAGTTTTTTCATTGTGGTCTTCACCTTTTAAAGCTTCCTGGTACGAAGTAGGTATCATCTCTACTAGATTAGCCTCTGCTATTGTAGCTCCATGTATTCTTAACTTGTACTTCTGTCGTTGGTCACATCCAATATTTTCTTTTACTGTTTGTTCATCATCCACTTCCTTAGAAGTTCCTTCTCTTACCATCACTGTATCTTTCATAGATAGAAGTTCTCAAACTATAGCTATAGACATTGCTACTTTGTGGTCACTATTATCTTCTATGTTCAGTTTGTACTCTGAAGACACTTCACTTATATTTGGTGACAAAGAAGCTTCGTTTTCATAGAAGATTACATCATGAGTTACAGTAATCTTCTTAGTAACTGTGTCATACAACCTGTAGTTATTAGAGTTACCATCAAAACCAACCAGAATAAGTTTCTTACTTTTAGGATCAAGCTTATTCCTCTTGTCTTTAGGTACATGTACAGCAACCTGCAAAACGATGGGTCCTACGTATACTGGCGTAAGTGAATAAAATAGATTTTACAGGAGAGTGATTTAAGTTGACAGAACCATATTTTTGGGTAATATCTTCTGACCTACTTAACCGAATTTAATGAAATTTCGCTTTTAGGCTTAACATGTAACTACTACTTCTAGGGTTGTTGTTGTTATCAATTTTCATGCATTATTAAATGCAAACAAAACATATATATTCTTCTTAACACGTTCGTGCGCGGTAATTTTACTCAAGACTGTACCGAAAATCACTAAAAATTTCCATACATTTTAAAAGCACTGTTATAACCGTACTGTCGAAACACAATGTATAAAAATGTCATCCTGAGATCAGTACGGGTATAACTGTTATACGGCTATGCCCGTACTGCCGTGTAACATATTATACTATGCATTGTAGTACACTAGTACGGTAATGGCAGTATGAAAAATAAAAGTCCGTATTCGTAGAAAATATTTATTGAAACAACATTATAAATCACAGTCTAGTTAGTTAGGAACTTACTGTAGTTCTTATTTTATGAATAAAAAAAAAAAAAAACAAATTAAAAAAAAAACTCTTTGTATACAAATCAACTTAAAAAAAGATAAGGAATAAGAAATACCTACATTAGCTACAAACCTAATTTTCTAAGTATTTCCTATCTTAGTATAATTTGCGTGCCATTCCTCAAAACATGTGGGGCATAAGGGGGTTTTTTCTCGACATCCCTTGCATGATGCATTTATATCTTGTCTCTTTACGTTTCTTCTTTTTAGTGCACAGACTAAAATTTAAATATTTAAAATTCCTCTTGGAATCAGTTGAACAAGGAATATCTTCAGGCCAGTGATCAGAGTGTTGCAAAGAACTTGAGTCTTCGAGTCCTATATAAAAGGACTCGGATGATAAATTACAAGACTCGACTCGTTTCAACAGGACTCAAAGACTAGAGAACTGAAGTCTCTAAGAGCTCTTGAGCATAACATGAGGACTCGACTCGAGTTTCTTTGTGCGCTCGAGTCTCTTTGTGCGCTTGAGTCCTTTTTAGGCGGCGAGTCGTAACCACTGTAGTCATCTTCGTGTACGAGTCTAGAAATTCAATTATTACAGTTACATGACATGGGGAGGCTCGGATACAAAAGAACGAAGTAACTGTGGCAATCTATTAGTTTGTTGTGTCCATCATCAGTATATAATATCAGTTTCTTCTGTTTCTGTTGGCATTGCTAAATATTCTTGAAGTTCATCCGTAATAATGGTTTTTTTCTTATAAATCGTCGAAAAATGGTTTTAGTCGAACTATCATCTCTCGCTTGTAACTGAATATTTTCAGTAGAACTCTGTTTATCGTACGCAGTTTTGAAAAATGTCGTCAGCAGCTCAAGTGGCTCGTGGTCATTATTTTCCGCAAAATAGCTGTCTTTTAGACGAGGGTCCAAAATAACTGCAAATATTGCATAGTTTGTACGTAAAGCTGATGTATATTGATTTAATTTTGCAGACATAGCATATGCACAATCCTTCAAAAAATCTCCGTCATTGTAATGTTGTGAGATTTGTTGCAGTTACACATGAATTATAGGTATCACATATATTAAACTTGGATACTTTGATTTTGACAGCAGGAGTGTGGCATCATAAAAAGGTTTTAAAAAATAGATCAATTGTTTAACCTTTTCCCAGTCCAAAATCAAGTACTTTTTAAATTCTTGAAAATGCTTACACATATGATCTAAAACAATTTTCATGTTGTAAGCGCGCTCCAACATTAAATACGTAGAATTCCATCGTATTGGCATTTCTTTAAGAAGAGCTAAACGTGATTCTTATAACAAATCACAAATCTCAAAGTATAGCTGTTTTTTCTTTGGTGAAAAATTTATAACGTTGACCAGCTTTGAAATACGTGACACACATCAACAAAGTCTAGGGAACAAGGACATTTCTAGTTTTTATTCAAAAACCCTTTCTTGTAATAGTGAGTGTTTTATATCAATAGAAGGGTATTTTTATACCGTTTTTAATTTTAATTTTAATAAAAACATTCTCATATCAAATTTTTTTTTTTTTTAAGAAAGAATTGAATAGTGCCATTGTTGAGTATTACAACCTTCTATGATTAGGCACAAAAATAACGAGGTAGTAAGAAATACAGTAATTAACCGTACTTTAAACGTTTTTAATAATCTGTAGGACTTCCTAAAGCATTAGCAACAGCTCGACAACGGCGTGGCATACTTAGTATGAGATTGTCAAACATCGTCTGTGGAATATGGCTCCATACACTGCGAAGGTGTAAAAAAAGTTGTTCTTCAGTGTTCAGATTTTCCAAAGAATCACTGAAAGCTCTTCTCCCAAGCAATTCCCAGGCATGCTCTATGGGATTGAGGTCGGCAGACTGAGCAGGCCATTCCAACGTCGCAATATTGTGCTCGCTTAACACATTGACCACTACCCGTGCGGTGTGTGACCGTGCATTATCTTGCATGAACATAAAATCTTGACGGAACTGCTGCCGATGAGGGATTACCATGGGGTGTATAACCTCCTGAATGTATTGGTTTGCATTTAAATTGCCCCGTATCCAAACGAGGTCGGTCCTTCCACCAAGGCGAATTCCAGCCCATACCATGATTGTTCTACCTTGGTAAGGATGAACTTCTTGCGGATTCTGGAGACTACTCCAACGTCCAGGAACTCGCCATATACACACTCTTCTCGAATCAGGATGAAAACCGAAGCGAGATTCGTCGGAAAACAGAACCCGTGCCCATTGATGGTCGGTCCACTGTAAATGTACGATAGCCCACAATAAGCGACGACCTCGATTTCCACGTCGAAGAGCTGGAACCCTAAGCGGTCTGCGAGCGTGAAGATTGGCTTCATGTAGTCTTCTCCTGACAGTTTGATCGCTAATAACCACTTGATGCTGAGACTGGAGGCCTGCGACTAACCGACGAGCAGTAATCGTGGGTTGCCGCCTTGCGGAATTTTGCAAGAAACGATCTTGTCGCGGGGTAGTAACCCTATTTCGTCTCCTGTGACGTTCGGCAATATCCCCTGTAGACCTGTAGCGTGCTCATAATCTGCAAATTACGCTTGGTTGGGTGTTAACAGCATCCGCTACGTCGCGTTGAGTTCGTCCAGCTTGCAGCATACCAACAGCCCTTAACATCTCTTATCGATTTAAATTACGACGTGACATGATGACTACAGTCACAAAAATGCACAAACCATACGTAAAAGACGTATTATTGATAATAAACGTTATTTACAATCAAAGAAAATAATTTTTATTTTGCCTCAGAGAAACTGCACAATCAAACACTTTTAAAAGTTTTCCCTCCATATTCGAAAATCATTACTTATTAAAATTTATTTATTTTTTATTTTTTTTTAAATTTACTCTGTAATCTACTTTATTCTATTTTTATTTATTTGCTGCCAGTTATTTGCAAAACAAGATTTACAAGAAAAAAAAAATTGGGGTCATCTTGTTCCCTAGACTTTGTTGAGGTGTTTATTTGAAACAATATCATCTAAATTTTGCAGTCCTTTCTTGACACAGATTAAATATATGTGCTAAGCATCTAGTGTGTATAACGTTTTCATAATCAGTATGAAATAATTGCAACAAATTCATAGTCTTTATTATATCTTATTCATTGGACGACTCATTATCAGTTGTTAAAGAAATAACTTTCTTTTGCAAGCCATAACAGTCAAATATTTCTACGATTTTGATTAATATTTCATTACTGGTATGTGGATACGGTATTAAATCGAAATCTAATATAATGGCGTGCATTTTGGCATCAAGAACAAAATGTGATGTAATAACAATATACGGTTTGTTCGTCACCGACGTCCAAAAATCAAATGTAATAGACAATTTATCGATGGACTTAATACATTCTATTATTTTAGTTTTCTTTGTTTGAAAAAGAATGCGAATATTCATGTCCAAACCGTGACGACTCAGTCCCGGGTAATCGGGGTTCAATCCTTTTATCAATTTAATAAAATGTTCTTCTTCTACTATTTTAAAAGAATATGCACCGCGTACAACGAAATTTACTATTAGTTTATCATACGCGGAGTACTTACTTGATTTACTTTTTTTGTTTTGTCTTCCTTCATTGTCTGATTCATGATTAACAATATGTCTTTTTAAAATAGTATGTGATGTTTTAAGTGAAAAACATTTCTCACATTTTTTACATTCAAAATGTAATATAGTTTTATTATAATGTGTACTCTTAATTTTTCCCATCTGTAATGCTTTATATTCTGAATCAACTGTATCAACCACTACCACACCTTCAGACACTGATGAACCAGTACTCTGCCGTGCTTATGAAGAGTGCAGTAACTAGGTCTGACATGATTTCGAGAAAAACGCGGTTAAAGTTTATAATTTTTTTTTGTAGTTCCTAGTCTAGATATGTTATGATGACTTTTTATATATATTAAAAGACAGGCATTTTTTTCGTAGAATAATACGGATACATAAAAACGACTTAATTTTTTAACTATAACTGATTAAACGCAAAAATCTATTTATGAATAGTAATAAGAATTATAACAAAAACAATATTAATCATAACTGCAGTAAGTATATAAGTTACTGCACTTATGTTAAGGTACGTAACTTACTGCTGTTTTACGTATTTGTACATGGATAGTGAAATTTACTTAACAGTAGGCATCAGTGCAGTAACTACGTAGTTACTGCATTCATAACAAGGTCTTCCTAAGTTAATATAAGTTGCTTTATTATAACATACTACAATATGGCTTATGTTAGACAAAGCACATAATATAATCACAATATTTAATTACTAAAAATTATAGTAACAATATAAAATTGAGTATCAAAATCAACAAGTATGTATACATAAAATTTAAAGTAAAACATTTATTAAACATTTACTTACATTATAATTTACCTCTCTAAGCATCAAAATAAAATAGAATAAAAAATTAACTTATCCTAAGTAAGGAACGTATTTAAATCACAATAAATGTTACCGAAAGGTGTCGCATATAAAAATAACCAAAAGTATCAAAACCAAAAATAACTAAACAAACTTCTTAAGTCTACAACAATACTTATCTATTTATTTGGCATATAATTGAGATTATCTCATATTGAGCTTAATTAATATAACTTATTAGCTTAATTCAGTCTTTTTAATTAACAGTCATTTCTTCCTGATTAAACTAATTAGGTAATAAAAACGAAAAAAGATAGGTACCTAACCATCAAAACTATTTATAGGTCTGAGAGCCTATCACAGACAGGTAAATTACGCCAAATAAAATTTCTAGTTTCTGGCATAAGAGGCACCAATTTAGAAATTATTTCATTTTTTCGGTTAGTAGTTATTCCACGAAGCTGATTTTTCTTTTTAACTACGGGGAACTCATGGGTTTTTTCAATTTTTGCTTTAAGGATGGATAGAGTAAACCAATCACCGTCATGTCTTAATCTATAATTTAATTGGAAATCGCCTCGTTTTACGTGAATAGCCATGATGTCTTTAAGATAAACTCGCGGCTCCGTGTTTCGAATTTTGTATTGGGAACTCACATCTTCAAAATTAAAGAAGTCTTCAACGGCCATTACTTTAACTTCATTCCTAGTTGCGTTCGATAATCTCACAACGTCTATAAAATCATCAAAATCGTAAACTTTTTGTTTCTTCTTTAAGGATTTTTCTACTTGATGGTGGAAATGATCAGCTGACATAAATGTGTGCCCCGGCTCAAAGTACTTTATTGTTATAGAATCAGTTTCAATAAGGGTGCTGTTAACTATGTTTATTAAAAAATATATAAAAGCCCAATTTTTGTTTTGAGCTGCACAACTATCCGCCCATAAGACAATATTCTTTATATCCCGCTTGTATATTAAAAAGGATCTAAATGTGGAGATTATGTCTTCTTGATTTCGACCAGAAATTGTTTCATTCCAAAGCACGGCATATGGGACATTTTCCTTGGTATTATTCGTGGACAAAATATTGCTACCTTGTACTGTTCCATTCTGGGGGGCATGATTACCTTTTGTAAATCTACAGAATAATAAATAAAGTCCTTGTTACTTGAAGACGTAGCTGAATCTACATCTTCCTGATATTTCTTTCGAGACACCGTATATCTGTCTTTATGAATATTATATTGCCCGCATATTTCACATAAGTCAGGATTTTGACAACATTCATCATCATCATCATTATATGTTGTTTATACAGTGCACACTGCTCGCACTCCTCGTGGCCCAAATTAGCAAAAGATATATTCATCTTCCTTAAAACTTTACGATAGATCTCCATGGATGCGGGTTCGTTAGGATATTTTTCTAAATACTGTTGGTGCATCATTGATATATTAATATCACTTGGTAAATAAAGTCTATTAGGTGCGTGTTCTCGGCGGTATTGGGATATAGCAGGCTGATAGGTTTCTATAATATGTTTTTTATTTTATCTTTATCAATAATGTTTTGACGTTCATACTTTCCGCGTTTGTCATACTGTTCATCGACTGCCGATTTTAATGCCAAATGAACCCTCCTATCATTTTTTGGGTTATAACCAAGAGTCCTTTAAAAAGAAATGTTTACATACCTGAAACCTTTAGTTATTTACATCAAAGTTGTAGTTATAAGTTTGTGGAGTTGGGCTACCGAAATAAGCAACTCACTTTTAGAAGGAAAGAAAGTTTATTCGCATGCAGACACAGTAGAACGATAGGTACAGTTCGTTAGAGTTAAGAGTAGACAGAAAAGAAGGCGAATTGAGCGACAGATGACAGATAGCACTAGGATAGAAAACTATACTTAAATTTAGGCAATCACGACAAGCTACGAAGCTATATAAATCAAGGCGCGCCGGACATGCATACAGCGTCGGTGCATCGATACGACTGGACTGCGGTTAGCGCGGCGAAGCAAGCGCCGCGCGCTGGACCAAAGCCCGCGGACTTTGCTGAACCAAAACATTAGGTACATACATCTAAACATTCTAAACAGATATTACTTGAATATAATCGAATACTTAGTTGGATACCTATGGTTATATACATATATAAATATAATTATACTAGGTATCGGGACTTCTCGCGAATTATATCTTGGAACTTACTATTTCTGCCGACGTTTCGGATGCGTTGCAGCACCCGTGGTCACGACTTGACTAGTCTTCGAGCGTCGAGATGTATGCGGGGAACATTTTTTGAGCGCCTACCCACCATTACACTTATTATGAACGGTTAGGCTGGCGACACACCACACTCACTATGTCAGTTTTTAACGGCACTGTGTTTTTTGGTTTTAGTATCTTAATCTCTGGATTCCACGTTCCGGATAGCTAGAATCCATCTTCCCTTTTGAATTTTTTATATTTTTTGATTTCAATGGCTTCACGCACAATCCGTGAATAGTAGTGGCGATCAGTGGAGAGGACTTTGGGTTGATGCAGCTCAATCCAGTGATTGGTACCCGACTCAAGATGTTCTGCTACTGCCGATTTGTTGAACTGACGGTTTTTCACAGCTGCGATATGTTGACTCTCTCTGCAATGGTTCGCTTGGTCTGGCCTATGTCGGAACTACCGCAGCTGCAATCTACTTTATAAACACCCGGTGTTTGTAGAGGTATGACATCCTTCGATGTTCGCACGTATTTTGCTACTTTGGCGAACGGTTTAAAAATCGTCTTGATGGAAAACTTCCGTAAACAAGATCCGATTTTGTCCGTTACACCTTTCACATACGGCATGTATGCCGGTTGGCGGTCAACACCCAGCAACATCTTCCTCGGTGCACGTCGCGGCTTTCTAGCACTCGTACCATACCCGTTCACCTCAAGAACCTCCTGAACATGATCTAACTCCTGCTGTAGGTGCTCAGGGTCACACAGGTCATTAGCTCGCTTGATGAGCGTCGAACTTACGGATTTTAAGTGAAGTGGGTGATGATGCGAGGAGGCGTGCAGGTATCTATTTGTGTGAGTGGGTTTACGATACACAGTGTGGGCCAAGGAGCCATCAGTTCTTACCATCAACTTTGTCTAAAAAAGATATGTTCTTTTGTTCTCAATCTCATACGTAAACTGTGTCTTCACATGTAATGAGTTGAGATACTCAGTAAAGCGAACCACCTGCTCACTGTTGCCCTTGAATATACAAAATATATCATCTACGTACCTTTTTCATAGCCTAATCTGGGCGTGGGCGTTCTGAAACACCATTTCCTCAATATGTTCCATCCAAATATTAGCCACGACTGGTGCCAAAGGGCTGCCCATGGCGACGCCGTTTATCTGGAGGTAATTTTGACCATGGTAAAGGATAATTATGAATTCACACCGCGAAAGTTTAAAAATAATATATGAATATGTCTATACTACTAATACTAGTGCAGCTATGTAACATGTCTAGATTCAACATAAAACGAAAACCACAACAGAGGTTGGGGTGTCAGAGGGCAGTCGCTCTTGATAAGGTCGGATGCGACTGCGATTAACACAAGGATGATGTTATGTAGTGTGAGCCTACAAGTTATTGTTCTTTTTACATTTTCTTTGTTAGTAACAGTTCTTGTTTTTACATTTTGTGGGTCAACATAAACTTTAATAAATAATCCTCTTCCTTCCCAGTTCAAATTGACGTATCGTTTATGTATTTCTATTCTCATTTCTTCAGTAATCGTAGTGGAACATTTTTTTTTACACTGATATCCACACGGAGGTTTTAAAGATAATTTTTCAGTTTCCTTCTCTTTTTTCTTCTTGTTTCTTACCGAAAGGGGTTCTTCAAATCTTCTTCTTTTCCTTGGTTCACCAGATTTAGTAAATCCTTTACCTATTGTTACTTCTGGAGAGCGAGCTATTCTATCCAGGTCTGTTTCTTCAACTATCAATTGGGTTGGTTCGGGAACGTAGGGTTCAATATTATCGTGATCTTCAGTAAGAGCAGGCCTATAAGAGGGATAATCTTCTAAATCAGTATGTGATTTATTTTTTTTATATAGGACACGTCAATTGGACTTCGCCTTGCCTGATGGTAAGCTGAAGGCAAAGTCCCAGAAAAGAGGGTCACCATTACTTACACATACCGTGTGACAATGGTGACACTCAGCTTGACGGCCTCATCATATGCTTTTTCACGCCCCGCTTAAAGGACCCGGGACTGTAGGAAGAAGGAAACACGTGAGCTGGTAATGAATTCCAGGCCTTAATGGTGCGACAGAGGAAAGAGTCTCCGAACCGCTTGGTTCTTGATCGGATGTTTTGCACCGTGTGCGGATGACATCTAAGACCTGCACGCGTTGTCCTGTGTAGGAAAGGGGAGGGTGGGACCAATTGGAAGAGCTCATCAGAACACTCCCCATGGTACAAACGGTAAAATACAGCCATGGACGCAACATCTCTACGCAGCTGTAAAGGTTCTAGGGTGTTCGTGATCTTGGGATTCCCAATGATGCGGACCGCACGTCGCTGCAACCTGTCGAGAGCATCTAGTAAGTACTTTGCTGAACCATCCCAGAGATGCGAGCAGTACTCCACACAGGAGCGAATTTGTGTCTTGTATAGAAGACACCGCTGCTCCAGCGTGAAAAATCGTCTCACTCTGTTCAGGACTCCGAGTTTTCGTGAGGCTGTTTTGATGATACTTTCGATGTAGTTTTTGTTATTCAGGTTGCAGCGAACATCCATACCTAGGATATTGAGATTGTCCTGCAGTGGCAGTGGCGTGCTCTGAAGAGTGGGGAGGGGAAGGAAAGAAGATACTTTTGCTGTAAACGCACATGCCTGCGTCTTCTTGGCATTGAACTCAACCAGGTTCTCAGAGCCCCATTGAGAAATGTGATTCAGGATCCCGTCAAGCTCAGTGACAAGAAGCTGCCTTTTCTCTGCGATATCCGACTGCTTGGCCGCAGGATGTCCATGATAACTCCCATGCAAAGTGCTATCGTCTGCATAACAATGAACATTGCCGGTAGACAGCATGTCGTTGATATGCAGAAGAAAGAGAGTGGGTGATAGGACGGACCCCTGGGGCACGCCAGCATTAACCTGCAGAAACTCCGAAGCTCGTCCGTCACAAAGGACGCGAATACGGCGCCCCTGCAGGAAGCTAGCAACCCAGTTGCACAGCCTAGAAGGCAGACCAAAGGCAGGTAGCTTGGAAAGAAGTGATGTACTTGGTACTGCTTTTGGTCGTTGTCGTTGATCTTTTGCAGCGGTTCTATTGCTGCTATGTAGGTACATCAACTACCGCCACTGTGTTTTTAATACGCTGTGCACAGTCTGACATATCGGAATCAGAGTCTGAAGAGTTTGGTAAATAGTTTTTTTCTCTTACACTATCGTCGGAGTCTCCGAATATGTGCGTAGGTGCATTGGTTTGAGATGATTCATCATCATCTGAATCATGTAAAGACTCTAAACACTGTAGATATATGTCTTTGTAGGGTTCAAAATTTGTCAAATCGTAAGATATAAAAATGAATACGAAAATTCTAATACAATAGTATTAGAATTTTCGTATTCATTTTTATAATCAAATACCGAGGGAAAGTCCTTAAAATCAAACTGTCGAGACCAAATTTGGTTGATGTCCGTAGAATGTAGTGGCCCTCTCTTTTTATTCATTAAGGCATCAATATTGCTTCTCTTGTTGGTAAATGGTGATGAAATTGGTTGAGTTTCGGGTTTTGATTTAACTAACGCTAAGATTAAATCTCTTCTAGACATCTTGGGCTGAAAATGAATTTAAATTATATATGTTAGGTTAGTAACTAATGTTTAGACCACCGATATAATAAAATATAGCATCATAATAGCAATATAAAATAATATAAATAAAGGAAAAAACGTACATTTATATTTGCTAAATTGAATAATTACTTATTATTCTATATAGAGATTACTTTCATTACATTTGTAAACTACTAACAAATATATATTTCATTCCAATACCTACTTAACACTATACTATAACTAAAGTACCTAATAATTAAATAACCTAATATGAATACTAATAATTAAAATGTATTACATGTATTATCGATAAAATAACTCTATATATAATAATATAAAATATATACTTACTATTAACAAATAAACTTACCGCGTAAAATAAATTGAAGCTAACGACACACCATCCCGGCACGAACGCAACTTCGCGACTGCAAGCGAAAGGATTACCCCATCCCGCCCTGTGTCGCTCACCTTAGCTAGTAGATCCTTAGCATTTTTGCAGTAACTCACTGATTTAACACAGGCTTTATGTTATGAATTCGTGAGGAAATGTGCCAGCTTTTAAAGGTTGCGCCGGCCAATCAGAGCGCTTGTCTTAACTTACGACCAATCAAAGGCCTTGATTATTGACCAATCAAGGGCTTTGTTTACTTTAATTTTTGTCTATATTAATTTTTCCTCACGAGTTCGAGCCCGTATATTTTCCCTTACAGATATAGCCTTTACATTCATTATTTACATATTTTTAGCTACACGAAACATAGTAATATGGGCTTAAACACGAAAAATGTGTCGCGGCCCTCGTTACGGTAAAGTTTCGTAGTAGCTAAGCTTTCGTGGTATTCCCCGACGGTGGCGCCGCCAAGTGGGACCGACCGGGACTCCCTTATTACTTAATCCTAACATGTATTTTATTTACAATCTATTCTATTATCTATTCATTTACAATTATGTTATCGTCGCTAACATTCTCCCCCACGGTGCGTAGCACTGCATCCTCGGGCAGCGACGATGTTGCAGGTACCAGCACGACGACTCGACGCGTCGGGCGACGAAGTACTCCACCTGAAGTCCGCACGTCCAATATCCTGGTTCTTCCGTCTGGTCCTGGAAACACCTTTATGACCTCGCCTCGGGGCCACGCGTTTCTTGGCAGCGTCGCGTCGACTATGAGCACGATGTCGCCCATCTTCGGATCGTTAGTTTCTTTACCCTGTATCTTTCTAGGCATTAGGAGGGGAAGGTACTCTTTGACCCACCTCTTCCAGAAGTGGTCCGCGAGCCTCTGTGTAGTTTTCCAGCTGGGTCTTCCTATCAGCTCGGTGCCGTTGAACTCGCCTGGTGCTGACATGCCGCATGACCTTCCCAACAGGAAATGGTTGGGGGTCAAACTTTCTTCTTCCGTAGGGTCCATGCTGACGGGGGTGAGGGGTCTTGAATTGACGGTGTGTTCCACCTCGGTCATAAGCGTGTGAAGTATTTCTTCGGGCGGCGACTTTTCTTCAAGTACCGCTGCCAACGCTGTCTTGACCGATCTCACTAGTCTTTCCCAAGCACCTCCCATGTTCGGGCAACCAGGGGGAATGAACTTCCATGTGATACCCCGCTCGTGTGCCGCTTGTTTCAGCTCTTTGTTCGCCCCGACGAAGTTCGTACCGTTGTCGCTGAAGATTATCTTCGGGGTTCCTCTTCTTGCTGCCATCCGTCGGAGTGCCATGATCATAGAGCTAGTGCTTAAGAATGGCACTAACTCCAGGTGTACGGCTCTGGTGGTGAGGCAAGTGCGCAAGATGTTGCGTCCATGGCTGTATTTTACCGTCTGTACCATGGGGAGTGTTCTGATGAGCTCTTCCAATTAGTCCCACCCTCCCCTTTCCTACACAGGACAACGCGTGCAGGTCTTAGATGTCATCCGCACACGGTGCAAAACATCCGATCAAGAACCAAGCGGTTCGGAGACTCTTTCCTCTGTCGCACCATTAAGGCCTGGAATTCATTACCAGCTCACGTGTTTCCTTCTTCCTACAGTCCCGGGTCCTTTAAGCGGGGCGTGAAAAAGCATATGATAAGGCCGTCAAGCTGAGTGTCACCATTGTCACACGGTATGTGTAAGTAATGGTGACCCTCTTTTCTGGGATTTTGCCTTCAGCTTACCATCAGGCAAGGCGAAGTCCAATTGACGTGTCCTATATAAAAAAAAAAAAAAAAAAAAAAAAAAAAAAATAGTGCCCCCCAGCGCTTCTCTCTTCGTCTTCCCACGGTGACGTGCATTGGCCCGAAGTAATCCACGGCGGCGTTAGTGAACGGGAACTGGTGATGCTGAAGTCGTTCGCTTGGTAAGTCTCCCGCCGGTGGTATCCCCGGCGTACCCTTTCTTGTTTTGCACCACTGACAGCAGTGAGATATGGCTTTCAGTGTCGTTCTTAAGCCGAGGATCCAATAGTTCTGACGGATCGCGTTCATGACCGTTGCGGTGTTGCCATGTAGAAACTTCTTGTGGTAGTGCTCGATGAGAAGGCGTGTGATTCTGTGCTTTCCATCTAGCACGACTGGGTTCATTTTTCTTTCGCCCTCGTCACGGAACTTGTTTGTTCTGCTTCTTAGTTTGAGGATGTCGTCTTCCCCTATGTAGACGTCAATCTTCTTTATTCGACTCGCTGTCTCTAATGGTTTCTTAGCCTTCAAGTTTCTTAAGTCAGTCGAGAAGCTGTCGGTTTGACTTATCTTTAACAACAACCTTTCTGCCCTTTTTAAATATTCTTCATCTAGAGGTATGTACAACCGCTTGTCAGCGCTGGCGGAGATTCGAAGCTTACTAGACTGGGTTTTTCTCTGAGGCTTCCAGGGCTCGTCCTTTTTACGAGCGGCAGTGACGGTTGCCTTGCGGGTTTTCAGGCGGCTGATGAAAGCGATGACTCTCGCAGTAGTGCGCAGCAGTCGCTCCCAGCTCGAGAACCGCTCTAGGTCGAGTAAGGCGTTCGTTGCTTTCGTTGCCATTGCCTTCAGTTGGTTCTTTTCCTCCAATAGCGTACCTCCTCGCTTGAAGTCTCGACGTGGCCACTCTTCTTCTGGCTGGCGGAGAAACGTCGGCCCTTGAAACCATCTGGCGTTGCCGTCGAACTCAGCTGGAACACCCCTGGTGGCGTCCTCGGCTGGGTTCTCTTTGGTAGGTACCCATCTCCAGTCTTCGGGCTTCGTCTTCTCTTCGATCTTTGCCAGTCGGTTTGCCACGAACGTCTTGAACTTCCTTGGTTCTGAATTGATCCACTGCAGTACTGTGCTGGAGTCGGTCCAGTAGGTTTTCTTTAGCACCTGGAGGTCCATCTCTTCCTCGATCGTTGCCGCCATCCTACCACCAAGCAAGGCTGCTTGTAATTCAAGCCTCGGGATGGACACTGGCTTCGTAGGTGCGACTCTGGCTCTACCGGCGATCATAGAGACGTGAACTCCTCCTCTGGGCTCGGTTGTTCTCCAATAGATGACCACTGCATAGGCTTCTTCGCTTGCGTCGGTGAAAGTATGCAGCTGTCTCCTTCGACTGCATGGTGAGATGCACCTTGGGATCTTCAGACTTGTCAGTGTTGATACTTCTTCTAGGTATTTCCGCCAGGCTGCCTCTTGTCTCTCGCTTATTGCTTCGTCCCAGTCCGTCTTGGTGCGCCAAATTTCTTGAATTAATTTCTTTCCTTGTATTAAAACTGGCGCGGCGAAACCCAATGGGTCGAAGGTAGACATCACGGCGCTTGTGACTTCTCTCTTGGTCGGCGTCCGTTTTCCATTTAGCAGGTCTTCCGAAGGCTAACGCGTCTTCCTTAACCAACCATCTTAAACCGAGAGTTTTCTCTTCCTTTGCAAGGGGCAGTGAGTCTTCTCTGTTTGTTTCTTCAGTGTCAGGCAGCGCACTTGAGTCGTTACTGGCCCAGCCCCTCAGATTGAAACTAGCTCTTGCATGGATTTCTCTCACTTGCTTAGCTATCTTCTTTGCTTCTTGGGTAGACTCGAAGCTTTGAAGATAGTCGTCCATGTAGTGGTTTCGGCTGATGGCCTTCACTGCTTCGGGTCGAGTCTCTTTGAAGTCTTCTGCGTTTTTTCTCATGACGTATATCGCCGTCGCCGGTGATGACGCTGCTCCAAAGATGACTGACGTCATACGGTATTCTTCAGGCTTGCCTGACCTCTTGTCGCCTCTCCACAGGAATCGAAGGCTGTCCCGATCCTCTTCTCTTATTTTAATTCGAAGAAACATATCTTGAATGTCAGCCATGACTGCCACTGGACCTTCTCTGAAGCGCAGCAGTACCCCGAACAACGATTGTAGTAAGTCTGGGCCTGGTAGCAACACGTCGTTGAGGCTCTTCCCATCGTACTTGGCGGCCGCATCGAAGACTATTCTCGGTTTCTTCTTGATCGGGTGCATCACGGCGAAGTGAGGTAAGTAGAAGGTTCTCCCTTCACTGGTGACGCCTGAAGCTTTCTCTGCATACCCCTTTTCAACGAGATTCCGAATCTGCTCCTCGTAGGACTGTTTAACCTCGCTGTCTCGATCTAACTTCTTCTCCACGTTCATCAAGCGTCGTAGTGCTTGATTGTAGTTGTTAGGTAGAGACACATTTTCGCTCTTCCACAGTAATCCTGTTTCGAACTGGCCGCTAGGAAGTTGCTTGAGAGAGTATATCAGAAACGGTGTAGTGGGCAGACTCCTTTAAGCTTTCTGCCCACTATCCCGTAGCATGCCATGACCGTGCTAGGAACGTATCAGACACGAAAAGTAATACGATACGGTCTACTATGCCCACTGCAACGGCTCGACCGCGTTCTGTGCCCTTATACTTCGCGTATGGTGCCCGTATGCAACCTGTATGTAACACGGCAGAAATCCTTTCAATACACTCGTTCATTCTCGTACAAATATCATTGTTGCGTAGACGTGTTTTTGGGAATCTATATTTTAACGAGGGCATTTCAATTCTATCATTTCTTCGCGGAGTATATTCGGCGTCACTTGGTAGGTGAAGTGGTTCGGTGGTGAAATATTGAAATAGTTATGGCTATAAGGAAACTAACGATTGAACAACTGGCAATGATTGCTATCATTTTGGATGAAGAGGAAGAGGAATGCCCAAAAAACACTCGACGCTACTGGATTCACAATTCTATAAAAAAAGGCAAAACGGAAGGAGAATATTGGACATTATTCAGGCACTTAGTTGATGACGAAGAAAAGTTTTTTAAGTACTTCCGAATGTGTACATTCAAATTTAACGATTTGCTCAAAAAAATTGAAAATGACATTGTCAAAAAAACACAAACTTTAGAGAATGCCTGCTACCTAAAGAAAAGCTTGCTGTGTGTTTACGGTAAGTAAAAAACAATTTGTTTATTATTAATATTTAATCAAACTTTTGATCTAGTATTCATGGTAAAACTATGCTTAATTATTATTATTCCACTCGTTAGTGTTCCAAAGCTCAGGAGACGGAGGCATAGGTGTAGCACTCGGCTGTACGTTCGAAGAAGTCGATGCTGGAGATGAAGCATAGGCATACGGTGGTGTAGCTGCAGCAAAGTTAGGTGGTGCGAGCTGCTGTAACTCCATTTCGGAAACTAAACTGAATATTTTGTTTTTTTGCGATGGCTTGTAAGTAAGGTGAAAACTTCTTTACTGTATCTGATATGTGCAAAAAAAATCTGTCTAATTCATCGTCTTGTCGTGGAGATTTATTTTGCGCTTCTAACAATTTCGACATCAATACAGCGGATGCTGTTTGTGGTGGTTGAATTTTACCTCTCCTTATTGTCTTGGCCTTTTTTGCTTGACTGTGTAGTGGTTGTGAGGATTTCTTACTGGCAGTAATGTCATCTGCATTCTGCATTCTGCAGCAGCAATATCAACAGTATTATCAATCTCATTGTTGAAGTGATGGTTCTGAATTTCAGTTCCTGTATCGCTATTCGGCTGTGACTCTTCATCGTCACTTGTCAGCTCAACGGATTCTATAGATTTTCTCTCGACAAAGAACGAAGCAACAAAAGCCATTTCATCTTCATACTTCCATTTCTTAATGTTTTTCGCTGCTTGTCCACTTTTGCCTTTTTTCTTATTTAATGCTCGTCTGTATGCATCCCTTAGCCCTTGCCATCTTTGTTTGCTAGCTGCAGCTGTAAAAAATAATTACAACTGATATTTTGTTTGCAGGTACTTAGCAACAGGTGATTCATTTACAACCATTGCTTTTAGTTATCGTTTAGGAATCAGTACTGTGAGACGTGCTGTGTTAGAAGTTTGTGATGCTGTAATAAAAAATGTACTGCGAGAAAGTATGCCGACGCCTGGCATCGAACAATGGGAAAAAAAAATAGAAGAATTTTGGAATAAATGGAATTTTCCTAATTGTGTAGCTTCTATAGATGGAAAGCATGTTATTATTTTAGCACCACCAAACAGTGGTTCTTTGTATTTTAATTATAAGAAAACATTTTCTATCGTACTTATGGCTTTAGTTGACGCTAATTATAACTTCATAGCTGTTAACGTTGGTGCTTTCGGCAAAGATAGTGATGGGGGTATTTTGTCAAAATCAAAATGGGCAGAGCTATATTCGAAAATAAATTTAATATCCCCAGTAATAGATGTTTGCCGGGGACTAATGTCAGTGCACCGTGTGTAATATTAGGAGACGAAGCTTTCCCCTTAAAAAACAATCTTCTAAGACCTTATCCCTCACAACAGTCCATAAACGATAGCAAGAAACGCCATTTTAATTATCGCCTTTGCCGTGCACGACGTGTCGTAGAAAATGCTTTTGGAATTTTAAGTCAAAAATTTCGTATTTATAATAGACGAATGCATTTAAAACCAGAATATGCCGAAAAAATTGTACTAACTACTTGCATATTGCATAATTTTATAAGACGCGGCGAAACTGTATCCTTTACGGAAACTAATACTACTGTACAGTTTAACAACCTAAGACACCAAGGAGGTAATGCAGTTTCTACCGCTTTTGAAGTACGCGATAAATTTGCCGATTTTTTCCAAACCGCTCAAGGGCAATTAGATTGGATATCTAGTTTGTAATTGAATTACTTACTCAAATAAACGATAATTGAATAATAATTGACATACCTGGTTGTTTTATTTGTTCCGAAATATTCTTCCATGCCATTTCTTTTTTTACACTGTCCATATACTTCGGATGTTGCAAATTATATATAAACTCATATTTGCGTACGCTTTCTATTAGTTTTTCGTCCTCCATTTTTAAACATCTATACGCATTCACGCCTCTCGTTGAACTAATGAACGGACTGGCAACAGAGCCAACGCTGCTACAACGCTTATAAAACGGGTTTGTAACGGTCATACTCCCCGTTCAGCCGCCTGCGCGCAGCGGTCTGGCAACGTCGCGTGCCATGCACGTAGCGTGTCCGCACCGGCTAAATATTCCCTCCGACGAATAGTCGACGGCCCGTGCATGGCACGCTACGGTGTCGGCCGGTGACGGAACGGTCTAGTGGGCATAGTCTCATACTTCTCAATACAAAGAATAGTTTTTTATCTGAAACGGTCCTAGTACGGTCATGGTATGCTACGGGATAGTGGGCAGAAAGCTTTAGACGTAAATGTCGGCAAATGACCAAATTGATCATATCTATATCTGGAGGTCTTTCAACAACAGGATTTTTTATTATATGGGCTGGCTGTATATTTTTACAGGAGTGATCGACATTCCTCCCAAGTGTCAGCAAGCTTGTATGAATTTCATACCTGAAACGTTAAAGTGTAAATATTTTTTTTGAATGTTGTCCTTTCGAATCACGTCTATATAAAAGCCAAGCATTATTTACACATATATCCACCATTTGGGAAAAAATAGGCAAGTACCACCGATGACCTCGAAATGGAGTACGATTTAAGCTATAAGCATGTCTGATAAATCTACGCCACCCATATTGGCATTATATGCTTTAATCATTTTTGGACAAGATACTGGAACTTTTCGCCTTGCCTCTTTACTGTATCTTAAAACGGTCTCAATAGGATTTGCGTCGAGAAATGAGCTAGCAACCGTGACACATTTATTGTCATTCCATTTAACTACGACAACCTTATTCTTATTGCATACTACCTGAGCATGACTTCCTCTGGCTTTCTTCTTTAAAACTTTGTCTGTTGGCAGTACTTTTTCCGCTCCTCAAAGTCTATTTTGCCTTATGGTTCCTAACGAAAGTATACCATATTCTTCTCTGAGATGATGAAGAAGCTCAATAGAGGTAAAAAAATTATCAAAACACACAATCTTGCATGCACGTTGACGAATAGACTTTACTAAGGCTAATACAACTTTGCCACCCAATCCCATACTTTCTTCTTTTTCCGTAAAGGTATGATATCGAAAAGCGTCCTCACCTCCGTACACCAGAAAGTCGTACACTAAACCAGAGATGCCTGCTCGCACAAATATCTTGAATCCCCATTTTTTGGGCTTGTTTTTTATAAATTGTTTTCGAGTGCCGGCTCTAGTACCTTTATAAGGAACCATCATTTCATCGACACTAAAACGAGATTCTTCATCAAGTTTCAAGCAATTTTCGCGCACTTTTTGAAGTAACGGTCTAACTTTATAAAATCTACCGCCATCGTCATATAAATTATTATTGAAATGTAAATATCGCCTCATTGATTGAAATTTCTTCAAAGTCATAATATCTGCTACTTTATCGAACCGTAATGATTTTGACCAATAATCAGTATACGCCGGCAGCTTTACGATTCCTATCAATAAAATAATTGCTATAAAATCTTTAATATCATTTTCTGTAAAATTCGATGATGTACCCTTTGATTGTGTGCTATATTAATTAGTTTCTTCAACAATCATAGTTACTAAGTCGTCGGAAAAAAATTGCTTGAAATATTCTATAGGACTCTTTACTCCCTCACTAATCAACTCTGATGCATCTTCGATTTCTACTTTTCCATAAAACTTTTTACGTTTCCAATCAGGTGCAATTCTTTCTATTTTAGCTACCCTCCTTCGTGCAACAACTAGCCTCGGCCTGTTTGATCGAGTAACTGCTGAAGGGGACGGTACTGATGAGGTCGAGGCTAATTGTATAGATTGTGACAAAAGTACTTGATGCGGGGAAGGAATTGGCGACTGTGGAATGATCCCAGTTTGAAATTGGTATAGTAATGACTGATGTGGCGATAAAATTGATGGCGAGCATACAGCAGCGGGGCTGGATTCTTGAAATGATTGAGAAAATGTCATTACCTCATTGTCACTATCGGATAACAGGTGTAAATTTTCAAGCGAAGAGGGTAGAGATGGAGGTGACGAGCTGCTATTCGAATGATTTTCTGGCACATAATTTTGTAACTCGTCTTCGGAAGACCCACTGCTATCTACCTCTGATCTGGCTCCAGACTTTGGGACAAGACCCACTAAAATTCGAGATCTTTTTTGCTGCTGGATTCTGAGTTGTGATACCTAAAAAACGTTATCGATAATAATCACAAAAAATAAATAACTAAAAACATTTTGAATATCTACACAAAATAAAATTATATATGGAAAAAGAATAAATATCATGTTAGATACCCAAAAAGGTAATTAATTTTAGATAAAAATAAAAAAATCTTCAATCAATCATTATTGGATAAAATGGCAGTGTATCTCTGTGGATACGTGACAAAAAAGGTTTATTTCGTACCAAACCGGGCCCTGTGCATTTAAAGATACATACGAAAAACCAGTACAATAAAAGTGACTGTAAGGTATATCCATGTAATAAAATAGCATTTCCGTATAGGTAATACTATCATCTACAGAATAACAGTTACTTACTGAGACAATAACTAAATAAACATATCAAAAACAATAATATTTATCTTACGTTGAGGAGACGCACGCGCACGGTTCGGCATCTTGGCGTCTACTGTCAAAAATAGTGTTGCCAAGAACATCCAGTATATTTTTTTTTGCAATAAATAATATTTATCAAGTGTAACATTTATTGAAGCATAGTACATAAAATATTCTATTATAATATACAATTACTTACAAATTAATATAAAACTATGCTAACTATACAATATATACAAAAATGGAATAGAGAAAAAGAGGGAGACTGTAATTTTAGGCATCGAAAAATTCCTCCCCATCGATCTCTACTGGTACCGTGCCCAAGAGGCTGGCGGCATTACCACGCTGAATGGCGATGCCAATTCTTTGAGCGAGGTAAAGGCCAGCCTTATGGTCACGAGAAGCGTCGATTAGTCGCTTCGCTATTTCTTTGAATAGTGCGCGCGCTACCCTACCTATCTTCCAAGGTATCAACGACATACCGTCTGGTCTCTTACCATCGTCGCGAGCCAAACCAACAGGTTCAAGTATAGCTGGCACGCCGGCGGTGACAAGAGCTCGACGGATAATATCGTTAATGTTTGCATGTCGGGACATGCGGCCTGCGCTCCTGTTGCAAGACAATCCGTGATGTCCAAGGCTATCGACAGCTTCTCCACAGAGACACCGATGCGGAGAAACACACGGTGCACCCAAACGGAGGCAAGTCGCAATGCGGAAGGTCGTGTCGTCCAGCATTGTTCCAATGTTGGGCGAAGGAAGTGCCTGGAGCCATACACCAGATTCCCATTCACCCACAGCCAATAGACGAGCGCGCTCAGCAGCGCTGGTAGCTGTACTGATTAAAAGTTTTTTAACACCAATACTGAGCGGCTCATCCCATTGCCTTTGGGAAGATGGGTTGGCGGGCATGGCGGCAGTTGGACAAGTCATTTTCCAAGCATTTACAGCTTCGGCCTTACCTGGCACATCCGAATTAATCAGTGAAGGAGATAGAATTTTCCTGACTAATTCTTCAGTGCCATGGACCGACGACAAAAATGCTGGCATACTTACATCTGCAATTTTGCGAACGCCGAGGCCCCCGAGACGAACTGGAAGGGACGCCTGAAGCCACACTCGATCGTTCAAAGGACACTGACCACGTTGTATGAAGCGCCGGCTAAGGCGTGGACAATTTTTTATTTAAATAAAATTACTGCCATTCAGTAGCTAAAACTATGTAGAAACCAATAATATAAATAGTTTAGTACCCAGGCTTACCTAAAAAAAATGAAAAATGAAAAACTCTGGTTGCATGATAATTTTATTATTTAATTTTCTTCATCACTATTGTACGTTACTAAAATATTATCTAGGAACCTAGCTGGTGGTGTGACACTTTCATATCTTGCCCAACTCAAGTACCAGATTACTGACATAATATGAGAGCAACAACCCACTGTCCTTCGGCCAACAATGCAATTACACCAATATCCTTTAATAGCATTTAAATCTTGGATATTATTATTAAACAAAATATAAATAAAGTATGTTCTTCTGCTTATATGCCTGCTTTGTATTTTAGCTCTCAATAATGTGCAGTTACCCGATGAAGGAAAATCTGGCATGAGGTTGCTGGCTCTGTCCGCACAAACTTCAACCGTATAGGAACCATCACTTCTTTCTAAAAGATTCTTCTGAAATCTAAATGATGTCTTCTTTCTTTAACAAATGAAGCAAAGTCTTGTATGTGACTAACTCTAAAATAATGCAGGGACTGAGCATCATCTTCAAGCACATGAAAATGGTCATTTCGTAGATGGAATTGGCAAATTCTACTTTGCTGTGGTATATAATAATTATACATTTCAAATATATGCACTCTGAGCCACTTGGGAATCATAAGCCTCTCTTCCCCATTACAGCCAGGGAAAAAACAATGTGCTTGGGTATCAGCAGCCCTCCTGTAATCCGGTAAATGGATTGTTCCATCTGGATTCTGTACTTCATGTTCATTAATTCTTCTCTCCACATTTTGAGTAACTTGCCTATCAGCTCTTTGCCAACAAGGATGACAAATTCTGTCAGGTGCTCTTAGCTCACGTGGGTTAATCCAGTCTATAATTACATTTCTTATGTCTCTCACCCGATCTGAGTCCATGTTAAGGTTATGTGTTCTAATTCTCATAAGAGAAGTACTGCAACTAACACATATTTGTCTCTGATGCCCTGAACTTGACGCTCCTTCATTAGAAATTGAGACATTTGGAGAGTTTAATAATGCCACAGTCCAACAAGAGTGGCATATCTGGCTGTGAGTATCAATCTGTTGACAATAAACAAACTGTCTTATTATAGGCGATAATAATTACTTATACTTAATATAACATCGAATATGCAAAATACTTACAACTTGTGATGCAATCCATTGAAGAATTACATGTCGCACTTCATTTAAGTTCAGAATGTGTCTTCTCCTGTGGGTCACATCAGCACCACAATTAACACAATGCGTATCAACAGTTGAATTCGGGTTATCCATGTTCAAGCCAAAGTCTCTATGTAAAGCGGGTACAATATCCAAAGAATTGCCAGGGTCAACATTTAGAGTAGATACAGGGTCCGATTGCAAGCCAAGGTCGTCGTTAAGGTTATCAAAATCCATTTTATATACAAATAATAACAAGGAATGATAGCAGACGTACAAGTCAATGACATGACAGCAGTCGAGTGTTGCTAGCGTAAGAAACATAAAACACCCATGCGCTTTATAATTTCACAATATCATTTTATTGTTAAATATACATTTTCGTCTTAAATAAAACATATAATGTTAAAAGAAAAAGAATCGTAACTTATAGGTGTTACAGACTTAGAATTATATCTTCTTAGCTTACACTTTTATTTATTAATCAGTGATTTTAAGTCTTTTTTTTTCCACTGTTTTTTTTCTATGCAACATTAACCAGTATTTTGATAATGAATTGTGTGAATTGTACATCACTCAATCATATTAAATATTTTCAAATACGTTTTCAAAATGGGTTCGTTTGATACTACAATATTGTGCCTAATATTATATCATTATAAAAGAAGACTATCACCATTTTCATTTTGCTGTGAAACAGCTGGCCATGGATAGCCGACTATGGGTTTCCTCCTTTATGTTTAAAATTTTGCATAGAGTGTCTTGCAGCACTTTATCCACTTGACCTAAAAGTTCCAAAAATTTAAAAAGTTGAGTTGAACGCAGAGCATGTGTAAATTTTGGTACGAAAAGACAATGCCGAATAATGGTGAAAGCTGAATGTATATTAATTTGGTACAATCGCTCCGAAACATCACACAAAAAAAATATTTTCTCTTCCACAAAAGACTCGTAAGCATCTTCAAGAATTGGCGACCCAAGGAGGCGGAGAGAACTTTTTTGTAAAACTTTTAAATTTGGAGCCAAAGCATTGAATTTTGAGAGAACCGAAAGATTGTCAATTTGATCACTGAAAAAAATTTCACATTTGGTGGGATTTAGTTCTAGGCCGATTGAACTAAATTCTTCTTTTAGAAACGCCAAATCTTTTAATACTGTTTCTACATCGCCTCCAAGAGTACCATCATCTAGATACCAAACGTTAAATTTAGAATTTAGTCGCTGAATTATAGGGTGAATAGCCAGGCTGAAAATGACTGGCCCAAGAGGATCACCTTGTTGACATCCTACTGCTGAATTTAATATATTTTCCTTATAAAGTAATTTAGAAGGATGCCTATAGCACTGCCAGAGAAATTTAAAAATTTTGGGGGTTTCCAATTTGGCCTGTGTCAACAGAGTGTCCCTATTAACAGAGTTAAAGGCATTCCTCAAGTCAACTTAGAGGATAACCTCACCTCCACTGCAGCCAAGGAACGTAGATAAGGCATGTACAGCAGCCTCACAGCCCCCTTTGGAGCCGAAGCCGAGTTGGAGGGGCTGGAATTTAACTGTGAGAGAGTCTCTATATGCTCTACAACACAGCTTGGCTGCTATTCGCCTGTATGTACAGCCTACGGCAATGGGACGAATGCCACCATCTTTTTTACGCAAGGCGCAGAGATTAGCGCCGTACAGTAAATCAATGATGCCCTCGTCCACATTGCCGGACAACATAAGGTTAATTAAGGCCGTTAGTTCTTTCAAGAGTGCGTCGCCAGCTTCTCCGACGCTTACGCCGGTAAGGTCCTTGAGGTGCTGAGGGGTAAGGCCATCGAGGCCGCCGGCAGACCCACTCCGGAAAGAGCCAACGGCTGCAATCACGTCCTTGGCTGAAACGCTGAGACAATCAGCGTCTGACTCCAGAGGCTCAGGGAAGGAAAGGTTATCAGCAGGTGATGGGTGCTTGCTTTGCAGATCTGCCAGAGTATCTGGCGAGCATGGCGCTATCACATCACTGCTGAATAAAAGCCTTGCAGCTCCCCTAATGTCACCTTCTCTTAACTTGGACTCTACATAGTGGTAAATAGAATTTTTATGGAAGGTGGTGAATTTTGGATCAAAAGTATGAGATTGAGAGCAGTTCTCTTTTATTTGTGTAGTTAGCGACTTTTTGGTGGCCTGGTCTTTCGCAACATGTAGAATCCTATAAGGGAAGGTGAGTAAAGTTAAGGTTTAGGTTTATCAAGTTAATAAAATAAAATTTTACATGTTTATGTAATAGTTTACTGTCTAGAATTTTATGAAGACATGTGTGTATAACAATGCACACTGCCAAGATAAGGGTTGAGGTTCAAAATATTCCAAAAAAATAAAAATGAAATGTATGAAATCAACTAGTCATTTATTTCGTCTACAGTTTAAACATCTTTAATAAAATAACGCAAAAATAAACACAATTATGTTATATCTCTACATTAAAATCAATTAGAAATAGAAAATGCGTACTCCTGCACATGCACTGTTTGTTAAGAGTACGCATCTATAACGATAAGAGTACGCAGCTCAAAAAATGTTTTATTTATTTGCAGAGATCGCAAATAAAACCCCCCTGACCCTCTTGATTGGTACAAGCTTCATGCCACCACTCGGAACAATTTGAGCATGCTATCCAGTCTTCCGTGGGCGGGTCCAGGTAGATTTCAGTACAAGCTGGACATTTCCAAACCTTTTTTTTTGGTGTTTTCTTTGCCACTTTAATAGGTTTTTTGGACTTCTTAGGAAGAGCCTTCGAAACTTTCATTGGTACATTATATGGAACCTTCTTTGGTACTTTCTTTGCACCCAAAGACTCTTCGAGAGCCAACTTGTATGGAGACCCACTCAAAATATCTGACTTTGTCCTTTTGCGATTAGATCTTCAAATAATATCAACTCGTGGCAGTGGGGCTACATTTTCGATCGGTACATGAATCGATTCTATGTTTTGGATACAGGCAAGAGGTGTACGTGCTCTACTTGACCCAACCGGCAGCTCATCAGATATAATTACAAGATCGGACTAACTTACCTAGTGACGTCCGATCCCCAATTATGTGAAGTAATCTCGTCCTCATTTTATACTATGTAGTTTGCACTTTGCACAACTGCTGCTCACATTTTTAAAGTATCATAAATAAGATTTTTTATCTATGGTATACTTTAGGCGCGTACGCGTGACACCTGTCAATTCATTGTTTCAAAGATTATTCACAACTTTCATTAAAGGGTACAAAAATAGGCTACACTAATTTGAGCCTACTAATCACACATGGGAAGGGTTGGGTCTGTAATGAGGACGAGATTACTTCACATAATTGGAAATCGGACGTCACTAGGTAAGTTAGTCCGATCTTGTAATTATGTTCCATAATCTCGTCCTCATTTTATACTATGTAGATGTTTAAAGTAGAAAGTTGTGGTATCAAAATTATCTGTTGTAGTTGAACAACATATTTATTCATTTACAAAAATCACACTTGGCTGGAGCACTTCCATGCACCTTTGACATTTTATACTTAATTACTTACTATCCCATAAGAATTAATACTAGTAGGTACTTAGTTATTAAACATAGGTACTTAATTAGATGACTAGTCGGTTGAACATACTGACTCAGCAAACCTATTTGGGTCAGCAATAATTGGCCTGTTATAAAAGGAAGCAAAGGTTGAAGAATTTGGAGTCCAACCTGCAGCTTTTCTAATGACCTCAATATTTATGCCTCCCTTATAGGCTTTTGAGGTAGAGGCGTGTCTAGTGCTATGAGCTGTAAATTTAGAAGTGTCCACTCCACTATCAGTTAACACTTGTTTTATCCACCTACTAATAGAGGCTGTGGAGGCAGCATGATATGGTTTTCTTATCGTGATAATTAGTGTATTACAAGTTTTCCTTAAACTTTTAGTACATTCTATGTAATGCAATAGGGTTTTTGCAGGACAGATGCTAGGATTTTCTCTAAAAAAGGGCAGTATTAAATGTGGTTGATTTCTACCCGGTGCAGATGTTTTAATTAATTTGGGAATTTTTATGCTAATATTGTTCTCATCAACACTTAAATTATCTATACAGATGTGGGACAGTGTTTGAATTCTTTGTGCAGTCACAAGTGCTAATAATGTAACTATTTTTTTAGTAAGTTGTTCAATGCTAAGACCCTCATTAGGATATAATGTAGATAAGTGGTTTAAAACAATACTGGGGTCCCATACTGTATCATATTTGGCTTTCTTGGGTCTTAGTCTAAATACACCTTTAAAGAATCTTGTAATTCTATCATCTGTACCAATTTGAGATCCTAATACTAGGGAGAGTGCTGATCTCATGGTATTAAGTGAGCTATAGGAGAGTCCTTCCTCAAACTTAAGTGTTAAGAATGATAGTACCAGTGGTACCGAATTTGATAAAGGGGTTACATTTGGGTTCTTCTGACAGAACTGAATCCACTGATTAAGTGCAGACTCATATTGTAGTCTTGTTTTGTTTGATAAAGACGCCAACATTATTTCTAGTGAAGAGGAAGGTACTCCTTTTCTTGAGAACGCGCTCCTGATAATATGGCGGCAATCAAGGTGAGGCTCCTGTGTAAGGGGTGCGGGTCCCTAGAAGGAGACATTAATAAATCAGAGCATGGTTCTATAATAATTTTCTTGGATATAATCATAGAGTTAAACATTGGATACCAGGGCTGCGCTGGCCAGTATGGGACTACAACAATGCCGAGTGCTTTTTCTGATTTAATTTTTTGCAACATTCTACTTATAAGTGTGAATGGGGGGAACGCATAGAAGAACCTTCCTAGCCATTTGGTGGTAAAGGCATCTATGGAATAAGCATATGGGTCAGGCAACCATGAAATATAGTCTTTGCATTTTCTGTTGTTATTATTTGCAAATAGGTCAATCTGGGGCTCACCTAGGTTATCCACAATGGAGCTATAAGCGGTATCACTAAGTTCCCACTATATTTCAGAATGGGGACGCCTTGATTCGGCATCAGCAACGGTGTTGTCTTTTGAACTAATGTATGATGCATATACCCATAGTTGCCTTTCCTCACACCACTGCCAGAGCTTTCGTGCTAAGCTATTCAGGTGTGGGAAACGAGTACCACCCATCTTATTAATATAGGCTATGGCAGTTGTGTTATCAATTCTAAGCAGAATTTCACATGATCTTAGTTTAGAGGCATATGTCTTAAGTCCTATAAAGGCTGCCAGCAGTTCCAGGTAGTTTATATGAAAGCATTTATCACTATCAGACCAATGACCGTGACTTTTAATGCCATTGCATACTAGTCCCCATCCAGTTCGTGAAGCATCTGAGAATATTTCTAAGTTAAATCTATATTGTTTTATTTTACTCTGGTTTTGGATGTGAGAGAGCCACCAGTCTATGTCTAAATGCATTACTTTAGAGATAGAAAGGTATGCTCCATAATCATTATCATTAGCTTTTAAAGCGGCTGTTTTGTTGTTTTCCATGATTTTGGTATAGAGCCAGCCATATTCTACTGCAGGGCATGCGGCTACTAGTGTACCTAACACTTGACAAAAGTCTATTATTTTACATCTTTTCTTAGATTTAACTCCTCTTAGAACTTTAGAAATATTGTCAATCTTTTTTTGTGGTAGTGAGATAGAGAAGTTTACAGAGTCTAGTATAAATCCTAAATACTGACAAGTTTGTTTAGGTATCATGCTACTCTTTTCAGTGTTAATTATAAAGCCCAGATTATGCAGCAATTTTGAAGTGGAATACACATTTTCCATACATCTTATATATGAATCGGACAAACAGAGAATATCATCTAAATAGATAACCGACAACAGACCCTGTGACCTCAGATGACCTATGACCGGTTTCATGATCTTGGTGAAGACATATGGTGCGGAGCTGAGTCCAAATGGAAGGCATGTAAACTGGTACATTTTATTTTCAAAAATGAAGCGTAGGTATTTCCTATGAGATTTCTTAATTGATATTAAGTAATATGCATTTTTCAGGTCAATTGTGGCCATATAGCATTCTGGGGTCATGAGTTTTGTTGCGGTTCTCCAATCTTCTAACTTAAAGTGTGTGGTGGCAACAAATTTATTAAGATTTTTCAGATTCAAAATGAACCGCCATGTGTCATCTGACTTAGGATGTAAGAATATTCCAGACAAGAACTGGCCACCAGTAGGTGAGCACCTTTGTATAGCACCTAAGTGCAATAGTTTATCTACTTCAATAGAGAGAAGCCTGGCTTCCTTCTGATTAAAGTGGTTGTTCAGCGGAATAGTTGTCTGAGAAGGTGTACCAGTAAAGGGTATAGAGTAACCCTTAATCCACCTGTGTATGGTGGGGTTGTCAGTAATATTATACCAACTACTAGAAAAGTATTGTAGTCTGCCTGTTTGTACCTCGTTTAGCGATGACCTCGACGTTGGGGATGGTGGTGGCGCTGTGGTGAGTGCCTCGAGCGGATCGATGTCTTGGTTGCTTGAATTGCTCGCCTCAGCTTCGGTTTCTGCCCACTCGGACGTGGCACTGGTCGTTGTGGGCGTCGGTAGTTTAAAGGCTGATAGTTTGAAGGTTTGGGTTTAGCAGATACCTTGGCTGGTGGCGTGTTCTTTAATTCCTGACCAGACTTCTTTACTGCCTTTATGGTATTAACCCTATCTTGGAGTTTATCACCAAATAAATATTCGGAAATAGGAGTTTGTTCCATTAGGTCTGTAAGGTCTTATGGGCCTTATCTCAGAAGGGCAGTGGGTGCATTAAATAAAAGAGTACGTGTATACTGATCGGAGTGTATTTACGACTGATGGTAAGGTGAAAACTTAACTGCGGCGCAGCCGCTACTAGTACATGCATACAATTCTCGGTACAGAGCGATAACCGACGCAGTGTGGCGTGATGTTAGAATCGCTGACTAGCCGCGTTCCTTGTTACTTACTTACATACAATACAATGTGTCCCTACAGTAGCCTCCCCAAAATTTTCAAAATTATAATTATTTATTATAATTGTAAAAGTTGTATAAACTGAACTACTGAAAAATGAAATACAAACAACACTGGATTAATGTTATACAATTAAATGTAATTATGCAATTACTGTTTATTTACCTAGTACCAAATACACCTTTATTCTTTATAATTATAGTTACATTTTAGTATACGTTAGGTTGCGTGGGTGCTGGTGCTGGTTGCACCGTATGTATTTTAACTGCTGTTGGTGGTGACGACAAACCGACCACAGTTACTTCTTTCCGTAACCAATTACGTAACTGTTTTTTGCACTTGTTTCTGACAGTCCAGATTAACATAATTCCACACACAACAACTATAATGATTAACACAATTTCCATTATATTCATCCTCTGGCCAATGACTTCCGTGGATACAGTTTGTGCCAGCGCTACATTATTCTGCTGAGGCTTACTCGCAGATCCACCCATGGTGACTTTTTGATACAAATTGAAACAAAGAAAAAACAAATACTTCCGTTCACTGACGGATATGTATGATACAATGTGTTACTTAATTATTACAAGAGTATATGTATGCTTAAAAGAGTATATGTAGCATTATGTCGAAATCGTTTGACACACAATAGTTCGTTCACTTAAATTTATAACAAACTGCTGACCTTAGTTATTCAAAGCTAAGTTCAGTACATGCTGAAATTCTGATGCAATAATGCGCTATGTGACGCATCTTATTATACCAGAAGTATGTGACTTACATTGATTACACAAAATATTATTAACACAAAAGCATACAAAAAAATTTATTTGACTTCCAGTACACTTAACTACTGAGCCATAAGCGCATTTACGCGTCGTATTCGACGTCAACAGAGTTACGTGACATTCATTCACATCGTATAACGCCTAATCGGCAAAACGAAGCGGTGGCTTGATAACACGGCCACTTCGGGACGTTTTAGTACATAAAACATTATTTCTGGAAGTGTTATTTAAACCTAAACTACAATCTGTTTCAGGGTTACTGTCAATATGTATGGAATCGTCTATGTCTATCGTGTAAGCAGGTTTGAGCCGGTCAATAGACACTGAAGTTTCTTTATTCCCGATTTTTAACGTGAAATATTTAGGTTTTCGACTAATTACGAGATATGGACCATCGTACGGTGGTTGCAATGATTTACGCATGACATCATTTCGCACGAAAACGCTCGTACATGAATCTAACTTGCTAGGGAGGAATAATGACTTGGTATTACTATGACTAGGTTTATATTTACTAATACTATCTCTTAACTTTTGTAAATATTCCGAATCCGAGTCCATTGTCTTATCGTTGTCATAAAAGTCTCCTGGTAAACGAATTGTTTTACCATAAGTTAGTTCAGCTGCGCTCACTCCACTGTCGCTTCTAGTGGCGGTACGCAAACCTAGTAGTACAGTAGGCAATTCGTCTACCCAGTTACTATTGTTGCATTCCAAACGTGCCATTAAAGTGACTTTTAACGCTCTATGCCATCGTTCGATTATGCCATTGCTCTGCGGATGGTAAGGCGTCGTACGTATTTTGTGTATGCCCATATATTTCATTAATTTACCAAACAACTCGCTTTCAAATTGCCTGCCCTGGTCGCTTGTAAGCTTCGAAGGGCAACCAAAACGAGATATCCAGCCTTCATATACTACTCTTGCTACTGTCTCAGCTGTGATATTTTGAACGGGGTAGGCTTCAGGCCAACCTGTGGAACAATCGATCATTGATTGTAACGCAGTATCTGTGCCCGTCGGCTGCAGTAGGCAGAGGACCGACAATATCGATATGTAAATGTTGAAAACGTTCCGCTCTTTCAAAATCTCCTACACCAGAAACGGTATGCCTGGTTACTTTGACTCGTTGGCACTGCGAACACGCTTTCGCCCATTTCGCAATGTCCCTATCCATGTCAGGCCAAAAAAATTTTTCTTTAACTAATCGTTTACTGGTTTTGATACTGGGGTGACTGAGATTATGTACGGATTGAAAAGCTAATTCTCTAAATTCTTTTGTCAAGTAAGGTCTTATTTTGTTCATAGATACTTCACAATAAATATACTTTTTAATATCCGGTAACCATATTTGCTTTATTTGCAGACTGTTACTTGATACGCGCACGGCTTGCGCTAGGTACTCGTCGCCGGACTGCTTGTCAGCTAAATCCGCGTAATCGAGTATCGTGGGACAGCTTATCGTTTCGATTCTCGAAAGTGCATCCGCTACTAAATTATCGCTACCTTTAATATGCCGTATGTTAGTGCAAAATTCGCTGATATAAGAAAGTTGACGGGTTCGTCTTGGGCTTTCCTTATCACTATTTAACTTAGTAAATGCAAACTGTAAGGGTTTATGATCCGTAAAAATAGTTAATGCTCGGCCTTCTATTAAATATTTGAAATGTTTGACGGCCATAAATACTGCCAACAACTCACGATCGTATGTGGAATAGTTCCTTTCCGTTTTACTTTATTTTTTTGTAAAATAGCCAAGTGGTTGCCAATGACCTGCAACTTCTTGCTGTAAAACTGCGCCAACGCTAGTATTCGAAGCGTCAGTCATAAGGGCTAGGTTAGTGTCTGGCAAAGGGTAAGAAAGTGTAGCGGCGCTTTGTAAGCTTTCCTTACACTTCTTGAATGCCTCGCTCGCCTTTTCTGTCCACTGTATCGGAGTCTTATCGCGTTTCTTAGAATTACACAGGTACTTATTTAACTCTGCTTGGTAATCTACTGCGTTGGGAATATGCGAACGGTAAAAATTGACCATACCTAAAAAGCGACGTAGTTGTTCTACGTTCTCTGGTTTCGGAAAATTTACAATAGCTTCTACTTTGGTTTCCAACGGCCGAACGCCTTCGGTCGAAACCTCGAAACCAAGAAATTCGAGTTTAGACACACCGAAAACACATTTAGACAAGTTAATAGTTATACCATATTCATTAAACCTTTGGAAAACTGCGTTTAAGTGTTCTTTATGTAGGGTCTCGTTTTCGCTACTAATAATTACGTCATCAATATAATTAAATAGGAAATCGAATCCTTGTAACTACCGTGTCCATAAACCTCTGGAACGACTGACCAGCTGACCTCAAACCGAAAATCATCCTGGGGAATTCCCATAATCCGAAGGGCGTGATGATTGCAGTCTTCTCGATGTCCTTCGGGGCCACAGGTATAAAATGATAGGCGCGATTTAAGTCCAACCGGGTAAAAATAGTCTTTTTTCCCGCCAAAACATATTTAAAATCTTGCAATCGTGGGATGGGGTAACGGTCTGGCTTAGTAACTGCATTTAACCGTCTATAATCTCTACACGGTCTGATCCCCCCGTCCTTTTTGGGTACCACGTGTTGGCTTGCCCAAGGGGACTTGGATGGGCGGCAGATGCCTAGCTCGGCCATGATGCGGAATTCCTCTCTGACCTTCTTATAACGATCTGGGGGTAAAGGTCTAGCCTTCGTATATACCGGTGGACCCGAAGTTTCGATGTAATGACATACAGAATGTTTAGGAATTTCTTTGTATGAAACAGGCTTGCATATATCCGGGTAATTTTCCAATAATTTATGCCACTCACTATTACAATTTAAAGACTTGATTGACGAATCACATGTGCCATCTTTAACGAGAGATGCAATGACATTTAAGTTAGTAAGTTGATCTCGTAAAGTCCGCGCGCTTAAATCTACTAACAACCCATAATGGCTTAGGAAATCGGCACCTAGTATAGGTTGTTTTACATCTGCGATTATAAAAGACCATCTAAAAGCTCGACGTAAATTGAGGTCTAAAATTAGATTGCACATACCATACGTTCGTATCTCCGTCCCGTTGGCTGCGTACAGTTTGTAGTCCTGACCCGCGGGGTATTTTGACGCGTTTTTTTGTGTCACTGGAATCACCGAAACGTTTGCACCTGTGTCAATTAAAAATTTTAGTCCACTTTTTTTGTCTGTTACGCATAGGCGGTTATTTGTTAGACCCGCACAAACTTCCGCCTCCACTAGTTTTTTTCCTCGGTGGATGATCCAGTTGCATGGCTTGACGCATTTGGTGGCCTTGTGCTTGAAACGGTAATGGTAAAAACAAAGCCATTTCGGACCTTTGCGACTCTCGCTCCTCTTCCGCGACTGCGATCTCGCATCGTTTCTCGTGGTACTCCTTCCGCGAGTTTGCTGACACTTTAATTCAGCGACCTCTAAGCTGAGTTTTTTCACGAGCGTCGCTATATCTGAAGTGTCTGCGTCCGATTTGGAGCTGCGAACTGCTGCTATCTCCGTTGGTCTGGTCGCCTCTATGACCTTGTCAGCTATCAGGGCTAAACTTTCCAATTCCTTCGCCTCCGTGACTGCGAGAACTGCTTGTACTGATGTGGGCAGGTGACTGTTCCACATGATCTTCAAAGTATCATCAGGGATCTTCCCCCGTGCTAGCTCTCTCATCCTACGAAGTAGCTGCGACGGCTTCTGGCTACCCAGATCCATTTCGCTGAGTAGCTTCTGGAACTGACGCGTCTCAGACTCTTCGAATACTTGGAGTAGTCTGTCCTTCAACGATAGGTATTTGTGCGTATCAGGCGGTGATAATAATAAGTCACTAACCTGTTCGATCGCACTTTTCGTAAATTTCGTGACAACCAAGTTTTGCTTCGCTGCGTCTCCTAATTTTTGACTATCCGTGGCGGCCTCGGATTGCACGAACCAGAGCCGCGGCTGATCCGCCCAAAATTCGGGTATCCTCGATGTCACCGTAATGCTGGCCAACGCTGTCTCGCCTTCGACCTTCACGGGCCCGGGTGCTGGGGCCGGAACTGGTAATGATGGCGGCGCTTGTAGCCTCGCGGTTTCTTCATCAGGCATAATTACAATCTATACTATACACTGACTCTACTTCCAAAAAAAAAAAAATGTACACTGCTATTTATTGTTCGTTCGGGGTCACCACTGTAAGGTCTTATGGGCCTTATCTCAGAAGGGCAGTGGGTGCATTAAATAAGAGAGTACGTGTATACTGATCGGAGTGTATTTACGACTGATGGTAAGGTGAAAACTTAACTGCGGCGCAGCCGCTACTAGTACATGCATACAATTCTCGGTACAGAGCGATAACCGACACAGTGTGGCGTGATGTTAGAATCGCTGACTAGCCGCGTTCCTTGTTACTTACTTAGTTGCTACGACATACAATACAATGTGTCCCTACAGGTCTTTCATGTCCTTATTCAGGCCAGGTAGAATAAGAGACCTTCGTGTAATTGAATTTTCATGGAACAGGTCACATAGTAACCTAGCTGCATCACTTAAGGTCTGGATGTGAGCTTTGTGAGTTTCGTCACCATGTGAGGTAACCATGTTGTTGAGCACCCTCCCTATTGTTGTGATGGATGCTGCCAAAGTTGCTTGGTTTTGGGCTATTCTTTCATCCCTTTTGATGTTATTTTCATTCATAGCCGCTGCCACTTCATCGTTCAATTTCGGTGGTACCAGGTGTGGTATGTTACTAGGGGGGTCATATTTCTTTATGACTTGTGTCCTCATGTCCGTGTCCAGACCATTTGAAAGAATGGCTGTCCAGCGTGTGGCCAAACTATCATGAAATTCGATTGAATTTTTTGTAGGCAGGGCACCCTCATGCCCTAGTAGGTCCAGGTACTGAGATGGTATGTTATTTGTTTGAGTTAGCACTGACTCGACTGCTGGGATGGCAACAGTAGCCCCAAGGGTACCTGTGGTGGGTGAAGGTGGACTCCGGGGGTGTGATGTTGCTCGCTTACTGGGCCGAGGCGACCGGCTTCCGGAACGGGTTCGGCTTCTGGAGCGAATTCGGCTTCTGGAGCGAGTTCGGCTTCTGGAGCGGGTTCGGCTGCTGAGGCGAGCTCGAGTGGAGCGAGATCGGCTGGGACCATTTACGTAGCCATCTGGACAGAGACAGACAGCATTAGTACGCCGAACTGCATGACACCATTATATCCAAGGCTAACCTCTCGTGAAAGCTCGATTGTGGCGTTAGTACCTGAGTAGGTATAAAGCGCAGGCCAGACAGAACGATCCCGTCTCTCCAGTGTGTTTTGAACAAAAGACGCAGACTAAAAGTGTTTGCGCCCGCGTCCCGTCTCTTTTGTATGTTTTGCGTCGCGACGCTTCTATACATTTTGTATGAAAGGGACACGATAGAGACAAATGTCCGCGTCCCGTCTGCGTCTTACGTCTCTTCTGTCTGGCCTGCGCTAAATATGCATCTAATGTTCTCGTGGTTAACCTCTCGTGAAAACTCTAATGAGAACCATGTACACCGTAGCTCCCTTTATGATTTATGCCCTTTATATTCCTACACGCATATTAGGTATATTGTTACAAGAAAAAACTTACCGGTACGGTCGTGACGACTCCACTCATCAAGCCGCGACTCCAACTCTCTCAATCGCCCTCCCAACGCCTCCTCTCGTTTTCTTCGTTTGTGTCTTCCCATTCCAATGTTATTTTACTATTTTATAGATAAATAACTGTGATCGAAGCAATTTTTAGCAGATCGAAGACAAAAACGATGCGAGCAGCGCGCTGTTATGATAGTGTACTGCATGTGAAATTGTTGACATGACATGCCTTCCGCCATGTCATGTAAAACTACTGGTCAGCACTTTGCAGGGCCAGTGCAGTGGCACTCAGTCTATTCTGAACTCTGACACGATTCGGTTGCCTAAGGGTCTCCTTTCCACGTCTGTATTTTTAAAAGTTAAATAAATAGGTTTTAAACTTAACTTTCTTTTTTTAAAACGACGATTGAAAGGGACCCCATAACATTTGGTGGCAGCGGTGGGATACGGAATTCCCCAGTGCCGTTTCGCAAAAATTTAAAAGTGAATAGACTCGCCGTATCCCAATATAAAAAATATATAAATATCAAATTATCTGTGTTCGTGTGTGTTCGCGCAAAATATACCTACGGGTTAAGTGAACACCTGAGTACAACCCGAGTGGATCCTGTGTGTATCCTGTGCGAAACCTGTGTGTATCCTGCGTGCATCCTGTGTGCATCCTGCGGGTAACCTACGTGTGGGCACCTCCACGTGCCCCTTCGCCTCATCGTAAAGAAAATACTTCATAAAATCGGTGAATTATATAATACAAGTGCATCAGTGTTTAGTGAAAGTGTTTATGCATCACTATGCAAGGAAACCAAGCGTTAATACTATTCTTCGCCCACGTGTTCCAGTAAGTTCCTGTGTTGATCTAGACTCTGCCTGTTTTAATATTACTGTTCATAATAAAATTATTGTGTTTTGCATGTAATTAACTATTATCAACTTACGTTTTAAATATTATGCCTGAAGTGCCCAAAACAGAAAGCGATAAACTACAAATTGAATTGCCAATCGTAGTGATTCCTTCTAAACCACCCTTATCACCCAAAACAACTCAATCCACAAATATGGATCTCAATATTTTATTAAAGTTTGTAAAACAATACGATGGCAGTAGGGAGAAACTTAGCTCATTTATCACTAATTGCGATAACGCCTACGACTTAGCGTCTGAGTCACAGAAGCCGATATTATTCAAATATATATTGTGTCAACTTACCGATAAGGCAGAGACTGCATGCTCTATTAAAGAGTTCTCTTCGTGGGATCAGTTAAAAGAATTCCTCAAAACACAATTTTCCGAAAGAAAACACTATGCCCACTTACTTACTGAACTCCAAGAGAGTAGACAGAACCCGTCAGAAAACGTAGGGCAATTTGCACTCAGATTAGAAACTTGCCTTTCTCAACTCCTTACGGAGATTTCTTTATCGAATCACAAGGTCAAGGAAATACCTGGTCGTACAGCAGCAATGCAAGACCTTACGATGCATCATTTCTTAATGGGATTAAGTCCTCGAATCTCGAATATTGTTAGGTGTAGGGCACCAAAAACGTTTAACGAAGCTGTAAACTTAGTTATCTCTGAGGAACGAATCCAAGAAACCCTATATAAACGCAGTAATCATAACACACAGGATAAGCAAGGAAACCAAAACCGGTTCAAACCAAAACCTACTGCTCAAACCCAAGCTTATAAAACTAAATCTTCTCAAAAGCCTGTACCTCAGGCCAGCACTTCAAATCAAACCGCGAAGTTGCTAAAGTCTGACCCGAACCTTACATGCAGGTACTGCAAGGAAGTGGGTCATGATATTAATAACTGTCTAAAGAGACAAAAACGCCTTAATTCTCAATCTCAAGGAGATGGCAATAAACCCTCTGGGTCTAAGACACCTCACGTACCTCACGTAAATTTCGTAGACGACTACGAGTCCGAGGAATCCGAGGTTGATAACCACGAGGAAGAAGATTTAAACCTGTAAACGTCCTGCAAACGTACCGCACGGGACGTGCAAACAAAGCCGGTACAAACCCAATAAAATCCATAACTAAATCCGAGGTTATACAACCGGGTAACCAGCCCCATAACGGAAACCTCAACTCATTCGCCGAGATTATACAACCGGGTAACCAGCCCCAAAAAGGAAATCTCAACCCTTTCGCCGAGATTATACAACCGGGTAACCAGCCCCAAAAAGGAAATCTCAACCCTTTCGCCGAGGTTATACAACCGGGTAACCAGCCCCATAACGGAAACCTCAACCCTTTCGCCGAGATTATACAACCGGGTAACCAGCCCCAAAACGGAAATCTCACCTCTAGCATTCAGGTTATACAGCAGGGTAACCAGTCCCAAAACGGAAACCATACTGCTAACCCCACTGAATCAATTTCAGCAACCCTAAAACCTAAAAAGGTTTACGAGGTTAATATTGACACATCAAAGAAGTTATTGCCTCATATAGTAGTAGATTCACAAGTGTCGGATGTTCCGTTAACACTTTTAGTCGATTCAGGTTCGGCAATCTGCCTATTAAAAGAATCACGTCTGCTCACTAAACCTAAACTCATCCACAAACCTATAACCATTAAGGGTATCGACCCAGGCGAAGAAACCACACAAACCACAGGTCATTTTAACCTTAAGTTCAAAGTGGATAACAACAAATCTATCACTCATAAATTCCATGTCATTAAAGATATAAACTTACCCTATGATGGCATCATTGGTAACGACTTTTTAACATCTAATGGTTGTAACATAAACTATAGCCGTAACATTTTAGAAGTAGCTAACAAAGAAATTAAAATCCACTTCTATGACCCTTGTTATATTATACCGCCACGTACAGAGACCGTAATCGAATGCACTGTAGCCAATCCAGAATTAAAGGAAGGGGTCATATTAGATCAACATCTCTCTAAAGCTCTCCTCGTAGCCAATTGCATGGTTAGAGTAAAGGAAAATAGAACTGTTAATATATCCGTAATTAATATTTCTAATAACCCAATTAAACTTAAACGAGATTTAAAGCTTACGCTTAGTCCAATCGAGATTTACTCTATCCAACTTCCTCCAAACAATAAAAGCATAACTGAACGCACTCAACAAGTGCTTAACGTATTAAGGACATCCCATCTAAACGAAGAAGAACGCTACGCTCTCTTCGACTTATGTTCAAACTACTCGGACATTTTCCACTTATCTGATGAAACCTTAACGTTTTCATCTGCTATTCAGCATGAAATCAAAACCACTTGTAGTACCCCCATCCATACAAAATCTTATCGATTTCCTGAATGCCATAAGAAGGAAGTAGAAACTCAAATAACTAAAATGCTACAACAAGACATCATTACTCCTTCATCATCTCCTTGGTCCTCCCCTATATGGGTAGTGCCGAAGAAATCCGACGCTTCTGGCGAAAAGAAATGGCGTATAGTGATTGACTATAGGAAATTGAACGACGTCACGATTGGCGAAGTCTACCCGATACCGCAGATTAATGAAATACTAGATCAACTCGGCAAAAGCCAGTATTTCACCACACTTGACCTCTCATCCGGGTTCCATCAGTTACTGGTCGACCCAGATGATGCACCCAAAACAGCCTTCTCAGTTCCCCAAGGTCATTTCCAGTTTAATCGGATGCCGTTCGGGCTTAAAAACGCGCCGTCTACGTTTCAAAAGCTCATGAATAATTGCCTTGTGGGGTTACAAGGATCACGTTGTTATGTATATCTAGACGACATAGTTCTGTACGCGTTTGACCTAAAAACGGCTATTGAAAACCTCAAGGATGTCTTTGACCGACTCCGTAAGTTTAACCTAAAATTACAGTCAGAAAAATGCGAGTTCCTCCGAAAAGAAGTAACCTATTTAGGCCATATTATTACACAGAGCGGTGTGAAACCTAATCCCGATAAAGTTAAAGCCGTATCACAATATCCAGTACCAAAATCCCCTAGGGACATTAAATCCTTCCTAGGCCTCGTATCATACTACAGACGTTTCATCCCGAACTTTTCAAAACTCGCCAAATCTCTCACATCACTTCTGAAAAAGGATATACCGTTTGACTGGTCTAACGAACAACAACTCAGTTTCGAAACTTTGAAATCTAAATTAATTGAAGCCCCTATTATAGCCTATCCAGATTTTAACCAACCCTTCTTATTAACCTGTGATGCTTCTAATTTTGCCATATCGGCTATTCTATCCCAAGGCCCAATCGGACAAGATCGACCTATAGCTTACTCATCTCGGACCTTAAATAAGGCCGAATGTAACTATAGCGTAACTGAAAAAGAATGCCTTGCCATTATATTTGGAACCAAAACCTTCCGACCATATTTATATGGTCGTAAATTCACCATAATAACCGATCATAAACCCTTACAGTGGCTCTTCAACTGCAAAGACCCAGGCTCTCGGCTCATACGTTGGAGATTGAAATTAGAAGAATTCGAATATGATATCCGGTACAAGAAAGGGAAAATGAATGTAAATGCAGACGCCTTGTCCAGGTTTCCGGTTAATCCCATACAACCTATAGACGACCAGGCCCCGATAGTAAGTCCCCAAACGTATAATTCGGGTTTAACACCAGACCGATTAGAACAATCCCTCCTAAGAACTAACAATTCAGACGAAGACTTATTCGACTTATTAACGTCACCTACCCCCTTTCTATCCAATGACCTTAATCCTGATTACCTCCTAGAATGCCCTACTCCGGAGCTCCTGGATATTAACTCTCCTGACCAAAACTTACCTCTGAATACACAACAACCTGAAAACGCAAATGCAGATTTACCTGACGAATTACAACTCCCGTCACCTTCGAGAATCGACAGCCCACCTATTGACTTAATAACCTCACAAAGTCCAACTGGAGACCTTGTAAACCTAGATTCAATTGACCTCAACCTGTCCGACAGCCCCTTACACTCTTCACCTTTGCAACCAATAACTGAAAACCAAAATTGTTTAACTCCACACGCCAATTACAACCCTGATTTAACTACCAATGACTACCCAACCTTCCTAAAACAGATCGCTGATAAAAATAAAACATTCACAACTACAATCATAGAACATAACGAGAACCTTTTAAAAAGCCCTTGTAAGATAATTTTGATCCCCACTTCAATAGACCTTGATGAGTCAAATCCCTACATACAGGAGATATTAGGCAACTTAGAAAATCAAAATCAACTCCTAAGCCAAGAAAAACAACCACATTCTTTCACGAAAGTAACCCTACGTAGTAAAACCTATTACCTTTTATACACCAAAGTACACCACTTTGACAGGTCATCATACCAAGAAATATTTGAGACTATAAAAACCGTACGGAATGAATTAATGATTAACGAACAGACTGATCAAATCGGAGTTTCCGATTTTCGAGACCCATTTGAAAGGCATAGCTTCGCAAAGATTTACAATATTTTAAATTATCTGTTCCATAATACAAAGATACTGGTGAACGTTTATCACAACAATGTAACTTATCCATCGCCATCGGAAATAAAGAAAATTCTCTCTGACAACCACGACATACCAGTAGCTGGCCATTTAGGTATAAGTCGTATGTATAATAGAGTAAAAGATTTATATTACTGGAAAGGCATGCGAAGCGACATCGAATCCTATGTAAAGAATTGTAAATTGTGTCAAGAGAATAAAGCCCTACGTAGAGTTAACCGTGCACCTATGCAAATCACTAGTACATCTACAAAACCTTGTGAGCGCATTTCGTTAGACGTCGTAGGTCCCCTCCCGGAGTCCGGTACTGCAAAACTAAAATTTATATTAACATTACAAGATGACTTTTCAAAATTCTCGACTGCTTATCCACTACGCAACACGACCGCCGAAGAAACGAGCGAATGTCTGCTTCATTTCATTTCTATATTTGGGATCCCAAAAATAATTCTTACTGACCAAGGAACCAACTTTACGGCAGATTTGTTCAAGAAAACGTGCAACTTCTTAAAGATAAAACAGCTATGGTCGACCCCATACCATCCGCAAACACAGGGCAGTCTTGAACGAAGTCATTCGACCCTTAAAGAATACCTGAAATCATTCGTCAACGAGGATCAAAATGATTGGCCACGTTACGTGTACACAGCTATGCTCACATATAATACAACTGTCCATTCAACAACAAACTTCACCCCATTTGAACTAATGTTTGGCAACAAACCATACATCCCGAATTCCATATGCGACGAAAACTTAGACGTCACGTACCCAGACTATGTACGTATGCTTCAAGGTCGCTTAAAACACTCCCGCGACAAGGCTTTAACGAATATCCAGAGGTCTAAGACAACGTCAAAAACTTATTACGATTCACGCTCACGGTCCATACAATACAAAGTAGGAGATTTTGTATATTTAAAGAACCATCTCAGATTACGAAAATCCCTATCGCCTATATGGAAGGGACCATATAAGGTGGTTAAGATTCACGGTAATAACACCCTATCAGTGTTAATAAACCGGCGACATGTCCGTCATCATTATGACGAAGTGAAACTCGCAGAAGTAAATCGAGATCAATAAAATAAATACTATTCGTTTATTAGTAAGTAAGATTAGTTATTAGTAGGATACTATTCCACTTAGTATAACATATTATATTTATGAGTACTTAATTAAACGATACATATACTTACAGTGTCTCTGCGGAGCTCCAACCTCCCAACGAGTATGTCCAACCGATGACCTCAAGTCCTGGGATATACTTTAACTATAGAGGCAAGATAAAAATCACCTCAGGTATCCTAAATATCATTATGCCAATGGAAATTTCACACTTCAAACCCCACATAGAGAACTTAAATGCTACAATAGAACAAGTCGTACATTTATGTAAACAAACCGGTTTCATAGAACATCCAGAATGTCATAGCACAACGGAACCACTAGCGGTTCAACAACGAAAATTAACCAAATCATTTCAAGCTATTTCCCATTTAGTTGATAATAAATCCAAACGTGCTTGGATTGGTGGTATCGGTACCGTTTTGAAACAAGTTTTCGGCACTTTGGACGAAAATGATGCTGTAAGATATGACCAAGCAATCGAATCTATACAAGGTAATCAAGACAAGATCTTATTATTAGTCAAAAATAACATTTTAATCACCAAGTCCCTTATTTCTACCTATAATAATACTTTACAAAAAATAAAACAAAATGAAATTAATTTGAGTAAAGCTTTGGACAAACTCTCGACCAATGTTCAAACTATATCTGATACTACAAATGTTATGCAATTGAGAATAAATTTAGATTTTGTCCTGAATACATTGGAAACATCTATGGTCACCCTATCATTCCAACTCGAAGATGTACTAAACGCGATAATGTTCTGTAGTCAAAACATCCTGCATCCGTCAATTATGTCTCCCACAAGCTTATACCGAGAGTTATCTGATAACGTCAGACATATTCCTAGTAATCTAGACTTACCTATGTTTTTAGATATAAGCTCCATTCATACTATGGTAAAATTGTCTACTCTATTATGTTATTATTTTAATGGTAAACTTGTGTTTCTTTTACGTGTCCCACTTGTATCAATTCAAGAGTATTCATTGTTTAATAATATTGCATTGCCTACACCTCACGATATAAAACAACCAAACACATTTGGTTTCATTGTACCTAGCAGCGAATATATAGCTATCTCAAAAGATAAGTCTAATTATTGTAAGTTGAGATCATTGGAACTCTGTAAAGAAATACAACCATCAGAGTATTTATTTGAAATACCACTAGTTTATAAAACAAATTCTAAACCATGTTGTGAAAGTGAATTACTATCTGAAACAATAAAGGATATCCCATCTCAATGCAATACGCAACTAATCCATGGAAAACTTAACATTTTCAAATCACTAAACAATAATAAATTTATCTATGTACAATCGGAACAGATGCAAGTCTCTTTAGACTGCTCTAACTCAAATCAAATACAAGAATTGACTATAATTGGCATGGGTATTCTTTCGATACCAAATAACTGCATAGCTTACTGTAAAGGTACTACCCTAATACCAAAATACCGAAACCTTGTAAACCTAACCTCACCAATTAAGTTACCTGACTTTAACCTATTAAATAGTACATGTTGTAAAATAAGCAATGGAACTACGAATTTGCCCCTTACTCATTTAGAAGACATCAGTCTGAGTAGTTTAATTGAAATCAACAAACTGTCTCACCACACTCTCACAGAAGTAGAGAAGATGCAAGAAACTCCCCACATTGTTAAATATGGGACACACTACTCTATAGGCTTAAGTTTTACTATGTTCATTCTCTTATGCTACTTATTTTATAAAATTGTAATGCCCTTTTGTAAACCTGGCTGCAACCGCAAAAGTCATAATTTACGCGAACCGAACAAATCCATTGAAAATTCCATAGAGATGGAGAGTACTCAGGAAATCCCTGAGATTCCTCCTCCAACATTAAGGACCTCATTTTAGAGTTAACTTCGGTATTCACCCCGAAGTTCACTTTAAGGGGGGAGGTGTTATGATAGTGTACTGCATGTGAAACTGTTGACATGACATGCCCTCCGCCATGTCATGTAAAACTACTGGTCAGCACTTTGCAGGGCCAGTGCAGTGGCACTCAGTCTATTCTGAACTCTGACACGATTCGGTTGCCTAAGGGTCTCCTTTCCACGTCTGTATTTTTAAAAGTTAAATAAATAGGTTTTAAACTTAACTTTCTTTTTTTAAAACGACGATTGAAAGGGACCCCATAACAGCGCGCACAAAAAAGTACAAATGAATTGACAGGTGTCACGCGTACGCGCCTAAAGTATACCATAGATAAAAAATCTTATTTATGATACTTTAAAAATGTGAGCAGCAGTTGTGCAAAGTGCAAACTACATAGTATAAAATGAGGACGAGATTACGGAACATAATATTAACTGTTGAACAAGAGGGCTGTGGAGAATTGTTAGACGCGGAATTTTCATTGCTAACATTTTGTTCCATATCATCAGTTGGTTCTTCATGAGATTGTGACGAAGGCATATTTCCTGGGAAGTCCTGAGCACTTTGGGGATTCTGTGCCTCATAAGATTCGGTCAATGGCCTTTCAGTCACGGCACTGGCTAAGAAGTCTTCTTCTCCAAAAATGTCCGGGTTAAAAGGCTGAATTCCGGATATTTTCAAGCTCTGGATGGCATTTGCAGGAGTAGCTGCTTTAAGGTAAGCTGGAGTCAAAATTTTAGCGATTTGGTATACAGTTATCACTCTAGCCTAGTAGTGGAACCGCGGTAGCCTAGTGGTTTGGGTAATGGACTGCTGAGACGAGGTCTCGGGTTCGATCCCAGGTTTCACCATGGCACACACCAATGACTTTTCGATGCTTTTCGAAGTTATGTGTGTATTTATCGCAGGTTTATAAGTGCCCGGTTAATGGCAATAGGCTCGCCACCTATTACATTGGGACCTAAACATAAACTGGCGAAATGTGGGTGCTAGCACCTCTGCCTACCCCTTCGGGGATATAGGCGTGAGTTTATGTTATGTTATGTTTATCACTCGACCAGGATGGTTACGCATCCATTTTTCACACTCTGCAGCATAAAAAATCTTGAGACTGTTATGGACGCAGCGATCGAGTGGCTGAGTTTTGTGACTGCTGTGAGGTGGGATTGTCAGGGCATGAATATGATTATCTCGTAAGAAATTCACTGCGTCTAAGGTGCAGTGTGACGTATGATTGTCTAGTATTAGTAGTACTGGATTATCTTTAGTGTAGGCTTTGCATGGTCCTTGAAATGAGAAAGCCAGTCAACAAACAAGGAGCTGTTAATATAGCTTGAGTCTGACACCATTCCTATAGAGAAAGGTGGAGCTCCGTCTAAAAGCTCGGCCTTCATACGTTTCCGCGGAAATATAAATGCTGGTGGAATGAAATTACCAGCAGCGTTAACCGCATTGACAAGTGTGACATTGACGCCACGTTCAGCACTCGAAATTTTGTTTACACAATGCTTCCCTCTAGTGGATATAACTTTTGGAACCTTATTTGGCACTGTAGAAATCCCAGTCTCGTCCATATTGTATATTAAGTGAGGAGGGAACTTATAAGTTTGTAATAACTTAGACAAATTTTCGAAATAGCGATCGCATTGCGGCTTATTGAAGCCTATAGCACGAGCAACACTTGTTGAAGTTGGTGCACGCAGCGATAAATCTGGGTGCCTTTTCAAAAAGAGCCTAAGCCACTCTGCACCTGCCATACTTTTTTCTTTGTTGAAACGATGAGCTAAACCATTTATTTCCGCGAAACGATAGGCAAGTTCTCTTATCTTCTGTGTGGTTAATCCGTAAAACATATTGTCTACTTTTTTATATAATTGCGCAGTTCTATTTCCATTTCCGAGGAGAAGGTTTGGGAGTATCTACCTAAGCATGTAGCAGGAGACGACCTCTTCAATCTCTTCCGCAGAGTGGCTTCATGCATCCCTAATGATTTTGCAACTGCCCTCTTCGATTCACCTGCGGCGACGCGTGTCTTTGCCTCAAGCCATTGTTCTGGAGTACAAAGACTTCTTTCAGTCTTTCTTTGACGTCTAGACATCCTGTGTACAAAATATATAATTACCTGACACATTACATTTTATACTTTTATTCCATTATATGTATCGAATTAAAAAATACGTGAACAAACCCAACTTTATAATAATTTTGTGTAAGAGTACGCGCGTACTCCTACAAGGTACGTAACTGCGTACTCGTACACACACTAACGAAATAGCAAATAAGCGGAAGGCAACGCCATCTCTTAGAATTTACCGCAATTACGCTCAATACGATCTTATTTGACTATCCATCACTTTACTTCGTTTATACGAAATAATTACAGGCTGATCTCAAAAATACTTTCAAAATGATAAAAAAGTTTAAGTTTTTAAGTGAAAATCTTTAAACTCATGTAATTTCTATGTTTTTAGCCGGTTTTGTTTTTTTTTTTCGCACAGCACGCGTTATCACAATTGACATCAAAATACGACTGAAGTTAACCGAGTATCGTAAACAACGTCACGGCTATTGTTGTTGCGTACTCTTATCGAATGCGTACTCTTATGCCCGGTTCCTATATATGTAAAACGACTCGTTTCACTAACGAACGGTAACATTTTCTACCAAACGCAAGCATAAACTGTTCCTATAACATACGGCTCGTAGGGCAGATTACCGAACGTTTGTAACTAACGGATGGGAGGGTTAACAACTGCGATCCGTAAACAGTTTGTATGAAAATGTCAAATATTCTGTTCCTATAACAAAAATGAAATGTCAGAGAGCTGTCAAAATTACCATTCGTTATTTGTTTCACTACCGTTAGATTTCGGTCGGTTAAGGTTAGTTTTACTCCAAGAAAATTAAATATATTAGAAAGATATTACAAAATGTCGAGTTCGGAAAGTGATCAGGAAATGTTAAATGTGTTGTCGGGCTGGAGTTCTGAAGAAGAAGATGAACCTCGTAGAAACTGCAAGGAAAGAGTGGATTATTTTAGTATGTTAGATGCGTACGAGTTCCAGCTGCGATTTCGGCTAAACAAACCGGCTGTAGAACAATTACTCACGGAAATTCATCCCCATTTGAGAGTAACAGGAACCAAGTAAGTACCATGTTTCATCTACTGGCTGATTGCATGATGATTATTTGTGTTGATGCGATTAATTTTTACATACGTATTTCTTTCAGGAATCATGGAATATCGCCATTGCATCAAGTGCTACTGACACTACGGTTTTATGCTTTGAGGACCATGTTATTGTCAGTTGCCGATTTCACTGGTGTTGCCAAATCATCAGCCAGTCGCATCGTGCGTGACGTGAGCTTTGCAATAGCTCAATTATATAGCAAATATATTAAAATTAGCAGTAACACAGAGCAGGCATTTTATCAAATAGCTGGTTTTCCACGTGTTTTAGGTGCAATTGATGGAACACATATTAGAATTCAATCTCCTAGTAAGTAACTTTGGTATGGTTCATTCTTACATTCTGAAACATATATCTTCAAATTCTCCCTATGTAAATGCATTGGTAGGAAAATATAGAATTAACATGTCAATACATACTACCTACTGATCCTAACTAACATTTACAATATATTTTCTTGTAAAATGCTCACTACAATCTAAATTTCATTATATTATTTAACATTTTTTGTTCTAATAAAATACACTCGAGAGCAATGAATCCGGGTCACTTAAAGAATGTTAAAAATCTCGGAAACTAAAAATGATAGGTTAATGCAATAAATTGTATTTAATAGACAATGTAATACTCCTTAAATGAAAGTAAAAAAAATATGAGTCACCATACATTTTATTAACACAAAATTACATAAAGAAAAAAACTGCTGATCTCTCCTTAAAACAAAAATAGGAAACATGAAATTTTTGAACTTTATTACGATTTTCTTGAATTTTAATACTTCGTATTGCCTCCTCGTGCTTCCATTACTGCGTTTACGCGGTTTGGCATGCTGTACACCAAGTTCCTTATACGATTTTGGGGAATATTCTCCCATTCCTCTGTGAGAGCAATTTTGAGCTCACGAAGCGTGATTGGGGGAGGGTTTCGTTGTTTTACGCATCTGCCTAGCTCGTCCCAAGCATGCTCGATCGGGTTGATATCCGGGCTGCGCGCTGGCCACTCCATACGAGTAATGTTCATCTCTTGAAGGTAGTCATTCACAATCCTACCTGTATGAGGTCTGGCATTGTCATGCATAAATATAGCATCCTCACCTAAATTGACCATAAATGGACCAACGTGATCATTGAGGATTTCTTCCACATATCTTACGCTAGTTAAAGAGCCGTTTTCTATGATCACCAGCTCTGTGCGACTTTCAGAAGAAATTCCGGCCCACACAAGTACAGACCCACCACCGTAGGCTACTTTTTCTTCGATGCATGCTTGCTTGAATCTTTCCCCTGGTCTTCGATACACTCTGTGTCTTCCATCGTGCTTGTAGAGCATAAATTTTGATTCGTCGGAGAACATAACTTTTGACCAATCTTCAATACTCCAATTTACGTGGCTCTGGGCATAACTTAGTCTCGAAATACGATGCCCACGCTCCAGTTTAGGGCCGTTTGCAGGTCTAAGGGGTTTTAAGTTAGATTCAGCAACCCGACGTCTTACTGTCCATGCACTTGGGTTACTTCCTCCGAGGCGTCGAAACTGATTGGTGAGTTCAGTTCCTGTGAGAAAGCGATTTCGAAGCATGGTGTTCACCAAGTATCGGTCTTCTCGTGCTGTGGTACACCTGGTTCTGCCCGTTCCTGGTCTGCGTAGGTTAGAACCAGTTTCTTCGTAACGTCGGAGAACTCTTTGTACTGTTGACAGCGACACACCGACAGTCCTGGCTGTATCGCGCTGACTCCGGCCGGTTTCCAGCATTGTAAGTATTCTGGTGCATTCTTCAGGCGTAAGCGACATAATTTCAGCTTGATTAATGAATATAGAGCACTATCAACATGGTTTATGTACCCACATAAATGACAGATTACAAACAAAAGCAACACCAAATGCTGTAATTTCGTAGTTCCATCTTCGAAAGTGGCCCTTTTTCAAATTTGATTTTTTTATGATATAACTTTACAATAACTAAGAAGTTTTAATACCTTCATTTAAGGAGTATTACATTGTCTATTAAATACAATTTATTGCATTAACCTAGCATTTTTAGTTTCCGAGATTTTTAGGATTCTTTAAGTGACCCGGATTCATTGCTCTCGAGTGTATATTAATACCTAACTACTTTCTGCTGTTTAGATTCACAGATAGGAGAGGAATTCAGAAACCGCAAAGGATACTTCTCTATCAATGTTCAAGCAGTTTGTGATGCCAATTTATTATTGATGAATGTAGTGGCTCGTTGGCCAGGTTCTGCTCATGATGCAACAATTTTCAATAATTCAGAGCTACGAGGTAATTAAGAAACTTAATAGCAATTTATATATAATATGAAATAATATCTTCTACTTTATCTATAATATTGCATTAATATTATTATGTTGTTTTTAGCTCAGTTTGAAAGCGGTATGTTTGGCAATATGTGGTTACTTGGAGATAGTGCATACCCTTTGAAGCCATACCTTTTGACACCTCTACTCAACCCAGAAGGTAGAGGAGAAGTACTGTATAATGAAGCTCAAATCAGAACTAGGAACTGCATTGAAAGGTGGGTATTTAAAAGTTCTGCTAAAAACTTTTTAATAATCAGTGTGTAATTTATAAAAAAGGTTCCACAGGTAAGAAGTGGAAAGCTCATGAGTTATTTTTTTTGCCAGGGGTTTTGGGGTGTGGAAAAGGAGATTCCCAGTAATTTCTTTAACATTGCGGTTAAGCCTGCTAAATACACATGCTGTTATAATTGCAACTGCTGTACTACACAATATCTGCCGGATGCACAGCATAGGTGATGTTCCTCCTGAGGTGGAGATACCACCGGAGGACATTATAGAACTGCAGGAGAATGCTGAGCTACCCAACAACAACAACCATGAAGGTGCACTCAATACAGAACGAGCAGTTTTGATTGCTAACTATTTTAATAAGTATGTTATAATCTTGAAAACTTATAATCTTGAATATTTGTATTGGAAAGTATTCATTAATTTCTTTGTTTTCAGTTTGGAATGATGCTATGGTGGCACAAAAATCAAGGTGGATACATCAATAATTAAATAAATAGTACTTTTATTATTTTTTTAATGTACCTATAACAGAATAGACACTCTATTCTTCCATATATATATTCCAGCCCGACAACACATTTAACATTTCCTGATCACTTTCCGAACTCGACATTTTGTAATATCTTTCTAATTCTTGTTTTGTTAATAAACTCATTTTTCATTATGATATTCTTATTTAATTTGTTTCATATTAAATTGCCAAGAACATGCAAAATGAGGATACAACAGCAGACCCGGGACTTCCATACTTGTTAGTATATTTAACTTAAACCTGATAGTAAATACTGACTGTTGTCTTGGAAATATATGTTTACTATCAGGTTTAAGTTAAATATACTAACAAGTATGGAAGTCCCGGGTCTGCTGTTGCATCCCCATTTTACATGTTTAGACAACAGTCAGTGTTTAGTGTGTTTACTATCAGTTTTAAGTTAAATATACTGACTGTTGTCTTGGAAATATAATTATTAGGACAAAATTTACCAAATAAAACCAGTCAAGCACCTAGTTAGCAAACATTTTATTGATGACTTTACCTATCCTACTAATATTATAAATGTGAAAGTTTGTGACTCTTTCACGCATAAACGGCTGGACCGATTTAGTTGAAATTTAGTATGTATATAGGTTATACCCTGGATTAACATATAGGCTGCTTTTTATCAACACACCACGCGGGCGAAGCCGCGGGCGGAAGCTAGTAATCTATAATATAAAAATGAATCCCTAAATGTATTGCTAAGCGCAAATCTCGAGAGGCTACGAAGTTCGCGGGGTCAACTAGTAAACTATAGAACTGATGCTTCGCTGTTCTTCTTCGCTAGCTCTTGCTGAAGAAGTTCCATTTCTAGATGTACCTTTGCTGTTTTGGCCTCATAATAATTTTGGATTGCCAAACGCATTGCCCGCTTACCATCCTCATCGTTACTCCTCTTCTTCTTTCCTGTGTTAATAAAGAAAAAACAATTAGTTATAAATACCATTAAGTTAACATGGGCTAAGTAAATAAATGTGTACCTTTGTTTTGTAATTCTATCGACATATTACTCATCCCGTACAGGGATCTAGGTTTTTCTGCTTTTCTCTTTTTAGCTGTAAAATTAAAATATAAATTACTGTCTTGACCTGGCGCACTACTATGGCAATACTTTGAACCACCATAATATTTACAGTAACTTGTACCCATAAATGCTTACACCCTTTGCCACAGCCATGCATGTTTATTGAATAAAGTTTGAAAGATTAATAATAAATAGGAACTACTAAAACCCTCACAAATATGTACACAATACAACAAAAAGAATATTATACCTTCACTTATAGGAGTTATAGACAATGGGAAATCACTGGTTTCTGGTGTAGTATACTCAAACACCACATCTACAGGTTCTATTGCAGGAGACAAATTACCATCACTGATAGTACCACCACCATCCGATAGAGCTACCTCAGTGTAACCCACTCCATCACCACCAAATGGCACATCAAAGCCAGTGCAAGTAGAGCCCAACAAACCTGCTACCCTTTCCAGAATTTCATCCGGGGGTATGAAATCTGGTTTACCACCTCCAGTCTGTATTGAAAAACATAGTATTCATAATGAGCACTCTTAGGTATACAATAATGAAACAAAGTAGCCTCTGGCCTAGGGACATGCAGTTTCATCATTAAATAAAACTAAAAAATGTAAGTTGTAAAGTATAAATTGATACCTTTAAATTATTGAGGCGAATTCGTTGGCATCTTTTCCTAGCTGCTTTTTTTAAGTTATCCCACTTGGCTTTAAGTTGGTCCTTACCACGTCGAAACTGGCCATTTCTCGAGTTATAATGGTCTGTAATGCAGTTCCAAGCGTCTTCTTTTAATTTGTTAGACGAAGCATTTGTCTCCTTACTAATAATTATTGGCTTGCTTTCCAGCAAATCCAATAGTAGGGAGACTTCGTCTTTGGCCATCGCTTTCTTTGTCTTCTGTAACACAAAACAAGGCTACCCTAAGTTTTAGTTTCGAGTTCGAACCCTGCCGAGAGCATTGCGTTTTTGTAATTATGTTATGTTGATTAATTTGTGTTTGTATAAATTAATGTAATGAAAATATTGATAAGTATCATGTAACGCCGGAATGTTTGTGCGTTAATATTTTTTATATAAAGTAACACAATTAATAGTTTCAATATATTTGGGATGTGCCTGAGGCGACATCTAAGATGATTGCGGTGAATCTTTATTGATCACCTGTTGTGTTGTGGTGTTTGGTTTTCTAAGTTGACGATAGATGTCGCTAGAAATAATGCTAGTATTAATTAGCATTTTAGTATATTCTTATCATTGAATAATTGTGTGATTTTTATGGAATTAAATCACTTAACTGTTATTACTTTTATAACATAATTTAAATTAATGGTGCGGTGTTAGTGCGAACTACAACTGTCATCTGTCAAAGAAGGTATTGATATGAGGTAGAAGTTTTGTTTTGAGTGTTACGTGTTTGTTTATTGGTGAAAATTGATTTTTACTAGAATCTTCCATGGAGAAGACTATAAATAGGCCTCTCCTGGTGAGACGAAAAAAAAAGATCAGATCTCACGGAGTTACGTTCGACGAAGGTTTTTATTTTTTTTTTTATTTTTTTATATAGGACACGTCAATTGGACTTCGCCTTGCCTGATGGTAAGCTGAAGGCAAAATCCCAGAAAAGAGGGTCACCATTACTTACACATACCGTGTGACAATGGTGACACTCAGCTTGACGGCCTTATCATATGCTTTTTCACGCCCCGCTTAAAGGACCCGGGACTGTAGGAAGAAGGAAACACGTGAGCTGGTAATGAATTCCAGGCCTTAATGGTGCGACAGAGGAAAGAGTCTCCGAACCGCTTGGTTCTTGATCGGATGTTTTGCACCGTGTGCGGATGACATCTAAGACCTGCACGCGTTGTCCTGTGTAGGAAAGGGGAGGGTGGGACTAATTGGAAGAGCTCATCAGAACACTCCCCATGGTACAGACGGTAAAATACAGCCATGGACGCAACATCTCTACGCAGCTGTAAAGGTTCTAGGGTGTTCGTGATCTCGGGATTCCCAATGATGCGGATCGCACGTCGCTGCAACCTGTCGAGAGCATCTAGTAAGTACTTTGCTGAACCATCCCAGAGATGCGAGCAGTACTCCACACAGGAGCGAATTTGTGTCTTGTATAGAAGACACCGCTGCTCCGGCGTGAAAAATCGTCTCACTCTGTTCAGGACTCCGAATTTTCGTGAGGCTGTTTTGATGATGCTTTCGATGTAGTTTTTGTTATTCAGGTTGCAGCGTACATCCATACCTAGGATATTGAGATTGTCCTGCAGCGGCAGTGGCGTGCTCTGAAGAGTGGGGAGGGGAAGGAAAGAAGATACTTTTGCTGTAAACGCACATGCCTGCGTCTTCTTGGCATTGAACTCAACCAGGTTCTCAGAGCCCCATTGAGAAATGTGATTCAGGACCCCGTCAAGCTCAGTGACAAGAAGCTGCCTTTTCTCTGCGATATCTGACTGCTTGGCCGCTGGATGTCCATGATAACTCCCATGTAAAGTGCTATCGTCTGCATAACAATGAACATTGCCGGTAGACAGCATGTCGTTGATATGCAGAAGAAAGAGAGTGGGTGATAAGACGGACCCCTGGGGCACGCCAGCATTAACCTGCAGAAACTCTGAAGCTCGTCCGTCACAAAGGACGCGAATACGGCGCCCCTGCAGGAAGCTAGCAACCCAGTTGCACAGCCTAGAAGGCAGACCAAAGGCAGGTAGCTTAGAAAGAAGCGATTTGTGCCAGACTCTATCGAAAGCTTTGGCGATGTCAAGACTAATTGCCAGTGACTCGCCGTGCTTGTCCATAGCCTCACCCCAAAGATGGGTAACGTATGCTAGAAGATCACCCGTTGACCGTTTCGGTCTGAAGCCATATTGCCGGTCATTAATTAAGGAGTGATCCTCTATGTGCCGCATGAGCTGTTTGTTAATTATGTGCTCAAACACTTTGCACAGCACTGAGGTGACGGCTATGGGTCGATAGTTGGCTGGCTCCGAGCGATCCCCCTTCTTGGGAATCGGCTGAACATTCGCCTCTTTCCAAGGCAAAGGCACTGTACCCGAACTGTAGGATAGCCGGTACAGGCGCGTAAGCATTGGAGACAACTCCGCTGCACATTTTTTCAAAACTACCGCTGGAATACCATCCGGACCACTGGCTTTCCGGACATCGAGTGATTGCAGCACTGCACGGACATCGCGTTGCCTGATATGGATATCAGGCATCGCGTGGTCACTGTCGGGTAGTGTTGGTGGCTGCGTACCACAATCATCGATTCGGGAGTTGGCCGCAAAGAGATTAGCCAGCAGATTTGCCTTCTCTTGCGACTCATGGGCCAGGGATCCATCAGGGTTACGCAGCGGAGGCAGCGAAGGCTGACAGAAGTTGGCTTGCACGGCTTTAGCCAGTCGCCAGTAGCCACGGCTTCCCGTGGGATGCATCACTAGCTCTTGACCAAGCCGCGCTATGCGCAGGGCATCCGCTCTGACATAGGCCCTTCTACAGACCTTTGTGGCTCTGTTGTACGCTGCCTTGAAGTGGCCCAGATTGGGATGGCGCGTGGCGCGCGCCCTTACCCAAGCGCGGTACGCAGACTGTTTTTGTTCAACAGCTTCCGCGCACTCGCGCCCGAACCAAGGGCGCACCCCGTGGTCACCGGTGACATCGGTGTATGAGATATAGTATTCCATACCCAGACCGATCTCACCGGCGACAGCAGTAGCACAATCCGATGGGTTCTTACCTCGTAAATCTCTGTTGTTTCTTTGCTTAATATTCTCTGGAAGATTCTCTGTACCTACCTACATTTTACTACATTATCAGAGTGATAATTAGCAATATATCCCGGACTTCTCTGGGGTCTACTGGTACCTTTGGAGACGAATACTTGACCCATCCGCAAAGTGCGGTACCCTCATAAAGAAGCGGAGTTCCTTGGCTTGGGACTCGTGGCGCAGTACGGGAGGCGGTGAGCAGCAATCGGAGTTCTTGGTCTTGGGACTCGAGTTGCAGTACGGGAACCGGTGAGCAGGTTCCGTTTACGCAAGCCGACAACCCGTGCTGAGGATACGCGAAGGTCCACCGAAAGGTCACGTATTCATTCCTCTAATGATATTTTTATGTACAAATGCTACAAAGGATGCGCACAGGCAAACTATTTATCCTGTAGTACCTACCTAATTAACAATCTGTAAATTCTGTGTTTTTTTTGGTCAAATATATGTATGTACTACCTAAGGTCGTTTCATTGAAGGTATCTGGAACACGCACACACACTGTCTCTGATGAATAAGGCGCCCTGAGGTATTCTTAGAGTCTCAGTTCCTCAGCTCTTACCTGGGCGAACCGGTGGAGTAGTCAGGGGAAGTTTCCCGGTTACAATCATAATAAACGGGATATTTACCATGTTTCATTGTTTTGAGTTTCCGATATTTCGGCGCTGTTGCAAGCACCATGATCACGGAAGAACTGGAGTAGTGGCGGTGAACAGAGAAAAAGTTTTTTCCTAGGAGTAATAATATCGATCTACCCTCTTTCCAGTTCTTTTACTACGCGTATCTGCACTACTATTGGTTTCACTCTCACTACAAACTCGAACCCGATCTCGATCACGTTCACGTCCGTATGTCGCTGTTGCAAGCACCATGATCACGGAGGAACTGGAGTAGTGGCGGTGAACAGAGAAAAAGTTTTTTCCTAGGAGTAATTATATCGATCTACCCTCTTTCGAGTTCTTTTACTACGCGTATCTGCACTACTATTGGTTTCACTCTCACTACAAACTCGAACCAGATCTCGATCACGTTCACGACATACGATGCTCACTGTATCCACTCGCGATTTTGTTTTAGCTTGTTCCCGGTTGTTTTTGCAAAGACGGACCACTGGATGCCAGACGTTCGGCAGTTGAAACCCATCCTCACGATTGAAATTTTTATACTTTTTTATTTCAATTGCTTCCCTAACCAGTCTTGGTATATAGTGGCGTTCTGTCGAGAGCATCTGAGGGTTATGTAGCTCGATCCAGTGGTTCGTACTGGACTCCAATAAATGTTGAGCGATTGCAGATTTATGCGGTTCATTGTTTTTGACTGCCCTGATGTGTTCCTTGATTCGGCATGTAACCGTTCTTTTTGTTTGTCCTATATAAGAACTGCCACAGCTACAGTCAATCTTGTACACTCCCGGTCTGTCCAGTAGGGAGCCATCTTTGGGTGAGCGCAGGCATTGCGACAGCTTTTTAAAAGGAGTGCAAATGGTTTTGACAGATACCTTCTTCAGGATGTTAGCGATCTTATCTGTCACTCCTTTGATATAGGGTAAAAAGGCTGGGTGACCACGATAGTTTAAATACCTATAAAATATAGATAATATACAAAAAGAAGTGAAAATGATGTTTTGTATGAATATTAACCTACTTTAATAGTATTTTTACATTTGAAAAGTAGCGCGGCGTCCATCATCCACCATCTAGTGAGATATTAATGAACCATTTTACTTCGTCAACAGATGGCGTTGAATACCGGCGCAAACGATTTAGTATTTGTAATGGCCATGCCATTGCAGCTTGCTGTACAAGTACAAACAACCTTTATTTATTGTAACTACTTACAATCATTAAAATGCATTACAATAGTAAATATTATCAAAAAAAGCAAAATAACTAATTAATACACTTTGTAAAAAAAGTTACGTTATTACTAACCTTTCGTTCGTCAGACGACGATATCGCGATATACACCAATCTACTAAACGTCTTCGTGCGACGAGTGCACAGGAGTCACTAATAACTTAAAATATGCAGCTCTTGAAAGCGGGCGGGGTGGCGGGGGACGGGAACTTGCCGATACATCAAATGCGCGAACTACTGGTAGCCTATTAGACGAATGATTAGTGATCTAGGGTTAAACAACATCGTGATTGGAGACGAGTTGATTGACTTTCAGAAGTTCTATTGTATCTGGATCCAGTTCCTTGACATTTTTTTCGACGTTTTACGAGTACTCGTTATACAACGATCCGAAGTATATAGTAAATGCAATAAGTCTTCATTACTAGTCAATATGGAGCATTTTCTCGCATGATGTCTGTATCCTGGTCTCTTGTAGTGCCACAATATGTGCCTTTTCACATATATCTCTCACACTATCCATAGATCTATGCACACCTTTACAATTAAAACTGACTAGCGTTATATTATTCATTGTTTACTGGTTTTTTTATTTACAACACGTTCAGATTCGTTAGTCTTTTTCAGATCAGCATGAAAACCGAAAGGCCCTACAACGCCTTCAAAGTATTTGTTTCGAGACACAGGCTGGATTCATTTTTGGATGATAGTCTTTGGCCGGAGGGTATTCGTTTCAGAAAATACATAGTAAAGACTATATAAATAAATATAATATAAATGAATCCAGCCTGTGTCTCGAAACAAATACTTTGAAGGCGTTGTAGGGCCTTTCGGTTTTCATGCTGATCCTCTCCATTTCCACCGACACTCCCGTCTTGGTTTTGATGTATTCACTGATGTCTGATTCCGACGTTTGTTTATCCACATTTGAAATAAATAGTGGAACACTTGAATCCGCTGCCTTGAAACTTCCCGTATAAGACGACTGAGCCGTACCCATCTTACCGGCAAAACGATTTCTATGTTTTCTATTCTGTACATAAATCCACTGCTCACCCATTTCTTTATTTATCTTCCATTCATTTTTGCTTACAACCTCCGCCATAGTTTGTTGTTTTTGTTTACTTGGACGGACAGAAGTGTCAGAATTGTCATTCTTAACAGCAACGTTTCTTTCCAACAAAGTTGAGTTCACACGTGAGAGCGAGACGGCACAATTTGTATCCGTATTCGAGGGACAGAGAGAACGATACCGCATTGAGTTGTTCGCTTCAATTAAACTGTGACCTCTCTCTCGAATCTCGTTTGGATCGGCGACGACGACGACGACATCTGTGCAGGCGAGTGACTCTGACTATGTGACGTCTCAGAAACATGCGACAAACCTATGGGTCCACTATCTAACATGTACCCTCCTCTTCTTACATTAATATTTGAATGTAGTAACGAAATAGGTGTATTTACTACATTTACATCACTTTTTCGCCTACTATCTAATTCACTTCTCGTCACATAATTTGATTTTATTTCCTTTATTTCTTCACGTAAACATAACAGGTCTTTTAATAACTTCGTAACATCGACATGGTCGAAACAAATCAGTGGCAATTTCTCCAGATTATAGGCAACAAATATTGGTATTTGATTTGGTTCAGTTGTCTTGAGCACCATTATCATATCATCAATATCCTTTTCTTTTTTCTGCTTCCGTCTTGATATTTGCTTTCTTATTGTCTTTACAGACGCAATCAACAACTTTTTTGCGATATCAATATCTTCCTCAGAAAAGGCCGACACACACATTTTTACTAAACTTTCATTGGTATATCATGTTTATTTTGAATATTATATATAGGCTATAACTATATTACAGTTTACACATTTAAGGGTATTCACACTATCTGACATTTTGACTATTTAAATTCGCAACAGTCGCGACCGCTCAGGTGTGCGCATGCGCGGAGACTGAATTAAACCCAACTCTTCACGAAACCGTCTTTGAACTGTAGTTTTCTTTTCTTTTTTAATCGTTGATTTTCGTCAGTCGATGCCGACCATTTTTGAAAGGACAGATTATACGATACATGTAAAATCAACTCCATGCATCTTATCCAGGCATGTAATGTTGATAATCCGTACTGGTAACAATTTCCATCTTCTGGCTTAGTAGCGACTTTATGTAAATCATTCATTAAACGAGGAGTAGCACCACATATAGTACACGTAGAACTAGAGGTACTATCAGTTAAGTCTTGCGCTACTTTCCCGTCTATCATAGTTAGAAAAAGTTGATGCTTGACTTGCATTCCTTCATCGTGTTTATTAATTAAGAATAAATTAAAATTGTTGATTTGGTTTTGAATATCATAAACAATAGCCCTAGTATTCTCAGGGGTTTCTTTTGAAAATTCAATCGAAATAGGTCTACAAAACCTTACAGATGAAGGCACAGGATTTTGCCAGACGATATTGCCAGTTGAGTGGTCTGTTAATCTTATGGGAAGAAAGGTAGTAGTAATAAATAAATTTGCATCTGAAATGAGTTCTGACTTCTCTGGAAGAATTTGTTAGTACTCGCTTTGCCCAGAAGAACTATCACACCCCCACTTGCTGTATAACGTAAAACGTTTGACCTGAGTAGTAATTACAGAATCGATCAATAGGATTCTAGCTGCAGTGTGATCCAATAAGTCTTGTAAAGATTAAATTTTTGCATATGTATCGGTAACTTCTATCGACGATGCAGGTGGATAACAGTTTTGCTTACAGTTCAGTATTATGTAATAAGATGGGAAAAAAAACAGTTTCTTTCATTTGCTAAATTCCTTAGGTATGAATATTGAGCCTTAGTAAGATCCAAGTCAATATAAACACTTAAGGCTTCTTGATCGGATAGTGTTTTGATGGAATCTGAATCCAACAGGTCAGTTATTGTTTTCTTTTTTTCTTTATCCGCATTTCTAATAATCCCTCACCCATCGATCGCAATCCTTGTAAATATGCATCATAGATGTGTGCAAATCCATATTCTCTGAGCAGCGTTGTATTTTTACGCCACTTACTAGTTTCCGAAGCTTCTTCGTATGGAATTTGTATTCCATACGAAGACGAGAAAGAAGTTTTTCGGAAGAAGTAGATGGCGTGCAGATAGTTGGTTCATTATCCAAAATTGGAATATTCTGCATCGAGCCAACTGATATTATCAGCTAAAAATCGGTCCTTCTTACGTGAAGAGCTCGACCAACGTTTATTAAACTGGCAACAATTGTTTTTGAAAGTCATTAACAATGATCGTTATGTTTTCTTCCGGAATTTGATAATGGTAGCGTAAAAATGTAGGCAAGTTGGAAACGATTTTTCTGTTTTCGAAAAAGAAAAGTAACAATTGACGCCTTGAACACGTAAAAGAACTCATTATAAAGTATATTGTTACGTGCACGGGGTACAATTAAATGCCGTTTACTCAACGAAGAGATTTATTAGCTCACCACTAACTAGACAATTAAATCACTAGTACACACAATACTCTTCAACAGTTCCAGTCGCTCAGTAGTTCACAGTAGTCCACAGTCGTTGCTCAGGTCGCAGGAATAATCTTCTACGGTCGCTTAAGCTCACTGTGTTTGTTATCGATCTCAAAGACAGAATGCATCGTGTCGCTGACCTTCGAGTTAATTCTCGATATTCACCTATTGTTTGTTTTTATTCAAAAGAGTAGGTACTCGTAGGTAGGTTGTGACTTTGTGTTGACGATTCTAGATTTTTTATGCCAATCGGTAGAGTACGTCGTCACTAACAATGCGTTTTTATTTCTTGAAGATTCGAATATAATGATAATGTGATACACAATTAAAGTAATGCACGATGCACACTGCGATGTCTTTTGTCCTTGGCCTCATCTAATCCAGTAGCTGACCACCGATGCTTCAACACCCACACCGTCCAGGAGGCGATTGAGTGAAATAGAGGGTCGAAAGTATTCGTTCAGCAGTTGGGGAGGCCTCATCTGACGAAACTAAAAACTGCGGACGGTAAAATGTCTGCGTCAAGAATCGAGAAATTCCATGCTATATGCATCACAGACGAGTAAACCGACGGGACACAGCGATGAAGACCATAGAGCCCCACACACGCGCCATTACTCCGAGGAGATAGCCGATATCGAGCAATGCGAGTTGGAGGCGGCTCTCAGACATCTGAAGAACAACAGGTACCCAGATGATGGCGGAATTATTATTGAACTCCTGAAAACAGGCGGGGCTCCAATCCTGATAAAGCTTTATTTCCGTCATCCTACAAGGTATTACACCTAGGGCATGGTGAGGGAGTGCGGTGATACTGTTCTTCAAAAAAGGCAAGACCCTGCTGAAGAACTGCACGCCCATCTCACTCCTGAGTCATATCTACAAGCTGTTCTCGAGAGTCGTCACAAATCGTCTTGCGGGTAAGCTCGACTAGTTTCAACCACTGGAGCAAGCCGGGTTTCCAAAAGGCTATAGCACTGTGGACCACATCCCTACTTTTCGGCAGATTGTTGAAAAGGCTGTGCTGGTTATGTTATGTTATGTTATATGCAATATATATGGATGCCCTGCAGCGGTGTAGTGTCGATTGGCGATACATCGAGGTGCTGAGATGCTTGTATGACACTGCCACGATGTCCATCCAGCTCCAAGACCAGAAGACGAACATTATTAGCCTCCAGCGTTGAGTGAGACAGGGGGATGTTATATCTCCCTAACTATTCACCAACGCACTGGAGGACGTCTTCAGGGCACTGGATTGAACTGGGCGGGGTATAAATATTAACGGTGAGTACATCTCACATCTCCGGTTCGCCGACGACATCGTCATATTAGCGGAATCGTTAGAACAACTGGGCGAGATACTGCATAGCCTAGATGGAGCTTCTCGACGCGTCGCACTCGGTGTAAACTTAGATGAAACCAAAATTATGTTCAACGAAAATGTTGCACCGAGACCAATTGCCATCGAGGGGTCGTCGATCGAAGAGGTTCAAAAATATATTTACCTAGAACAGGTTATCCAGCTCGGTAAAAACGACTTCGAAAAAGAACTAGCCAGAAGGATCCAGCTGGATTGGGCAGCATTTCGTAAACTACGTCGGGTCTTCTCTTCACCCCTACCCCAATGCCTTAAAACAAAGGTCTTTGAACAGTGCGTCCTACCTGTTATGACTTACGGTGTCGAAACGTGGACACTTACAGTGGGGCTGGTCCATATCTTAACCCATTGACCGCCCCGAACCGATTTTGCACTTAGTTTTAACTGCGATCCTGAGTCTAAATTACTTCTAGACCTAGAGGTCATGCACCTCAATAAATTGTTATTTAAATATGAAGATTATAATTATATATTGTCATACGTACATCTTCGAAACGATGATAGAAAATCCTATCAAGTTATCATTGTCAAATGTGAAAAAATACGTACGTTTTTCTGCAATGCTCGTATTATTGCACAGTTTACATTTTTTTGCTGCAAAACCAACAAGTCGTCTACACATTTTATTATCACTAAACATTACTTTTACTTTAAACTTACAATCTTAAACTAACTTGTCCTATAGCCAGCACGTCCCTTTTTCACCAAATTCACAAAACCTACTTCTTACTTAACTGGGTTATTGAATATATGTATTTTATGTAATAAATGGAAAGATCATTAAGTATAGTTTACTTATTTGTAAGTTATGTAACAATTTTTTACAGATTTGATATTACTTTTACCAAATACCCAATTAAGTATAATTAGTATTGTAGGCGAATAAAATATTAATAATTAATAATAGTTTTTGTGCTAATAATTATTAATAATTGAATGACCTCCGTTGTTCTCAATACAGCTGAGTAGACGTCGGCGCATAGACCCCACAACATTGCATGCAATGTTGCTTTAATAATTCAGGACACCTCTCGTCCCGTGAGTTCCATCTTTGGACCATTGCGCACTGTAGGTAACATTATATTATTTAAAACGTCCACGTAAATGCTGCTGTTTGCTCGCGGCGGAATAAACTCTAGTTCGCCTGGTCCTTGTGCGCTGATCCATCCCCACATATTAACACTTATTCTGCCTGACTCCGTGTTAGCAACAATGTTACTGTCAGACCAGCGTGTATTGTTCCTACGCCACAACTGCATCCTTCCCTTCTGACAGGACTTTTTGACGATTTTGAGCTACGGAATTCTCCTTTGGGGGGTAATTCTGCAGATTTAAACACAATATTTGTGTTACAAAAGCGAGCTATGCGAGCCATTTACTAAAAAGAGATAGACATTCTAACCGTAGTCACAATATATTTTTGAGAACCTCATGTATGTACGGAAAAATGATTCAAAATTCTCCAAAGTTTGTGACCGGCACAACATAAATACCAGACACAAAAACAATCTTGTAGTCTGTGGTAGTCGACTTGAAAAAATTATTCATTCATTCCAGGGCAACTGTATACGCTTTTTTAACAAGCTCCCTAATGAAATTTGGGATTTACCTATGTATAAATTTAAAAATATAGTTAAACATAAATTGTGCCAGAAAGGCTATTATAAAATCCAAGAATACTTTGGATGATAAACAAGCTTGGATATGAGCTGTGCGCTCAACTGTACCACTAAAATATATTTTTATTTTACAAACAATCTTTGAATTTTATTATTATTTTATTCTGTACTGTAAATTTGTTTTGTGGCGTATGTGTAGTAAAGTCCCTTCTGTTCATCATTATTTGTGTACAAGCTGACGCCCGCAGCTCCGCATATATTCTCCCTCAATCTCTATATCAATTTATTATAATATTACCAAAGCATAACAGAAAGACAGAGTCGATAGTTTTGCGTGAAAGAGTAATTAACATTCATACATTCATTATCAGAATATACACATTTTTTCATCATTATATTATTATTATATATTTATATATTATTATACTTATATCACAAAATACGAAATTTCAAAACTAAAATACATAGAAAACTTGTTCAGCAATTAAATCATTGGTTCGAAACACAGGCCAGTCCTGACAAGACTGTTTGTAAATATAAAAACCCGCTGAGTGTTGCCGGAACACTCGGCGGGTTTTTATATTTACAAACATGTTTACTTAGTCTAAATACAATAATTTGGATAAAGGCATAGTTTAGCAAACAGCACATTTCCAAGCTTGTTTGTCGTTTAAATAATATTGAATTTTAAAATAACCATTTTGGCAAAATTTGCAAAAATAGTTATGTCACACAGGCTGTGAAATAATTTTTTTTAGACTTTTTTTTGTATGAAAAATGCACATGAATTGACTAAAAAATAATCCAAATTAAGAAAATCTGAGTAGACGTCGGCGCATGGACCCCACTAAAATATGGTTGTAATTTATTATACACTATCGCTTAGTGTTGAGTCAACGTTATTGATCATAATTTTTATCTAAAATAAAAGTAGCCTGCGTTACTCCTTATTACATCAGCTACCTGCCAATAAAAGTCCCGTCAAAATCGGTCCAGCCATTTCAGACGAAATAAATTTGCAGAAACTGTGCATTCTGCCCAGGTTCCGGTAATATACTTCAAATTAAATGATAGACTTGTCCTTTAACTTTAAAAGTTGGCGAAAAACCGCCTTCGTTTAGTTGTTTTCCACCAAAGGAAGTCATTTGAAAACATGCATTATTTTTTCGGATATTATCCATGAAGTGTACATGATTTGGGTGTAAATCATTAACCAGACTCTGTAAAGTGGTTCAGGCTGCTGTTTAAGCGGCTCAAGTTGTACTTTACCGGCGATACAACACATGGCAGGTGTCTCATCTTTCCACTTCAAGGCGTTACACCACTGACACTTGTACGTCATAGAACCTAAGACCACACTGCTGTCAGTTCCATAAGCTATATCTGGGTCATACGCCAAACCCGAAAGCAATTTGCTTCTCCATACACGCTGAATTGTATTTTCTCTATACTCTGACTGAATCGCTCTATGCACATCGGTATTCCTGGCCTGATATAGTGCAGCAGATTGCCTGTGTTTTTCAGGGTTTGCAGCCTGGTAGGTGGTGACAGATTGCCTGTGTTTTTCAGGGTGTGTAGCCTGGTAAGTGGTGACCGATTGCCTGTAATTTTCAGGGTGTGTAGCCTGGTGGGTGGCGACAGATTGCCTGTGTTTTTCAGGGTGTGTAGCCTGGTAGGTTGCGACAGCTTACCTCTGCACATCAGGTTTTTTTTTCTTATATTTTTTCTTATTTATTATATTTTTATCTTATATTCAGACAACTTTACGGTGGGTTTCAGGTAGAGCCTGTCCCTATTTTTTGTGCCCTTTTTATTTGATGTTTTCGTGTGTAATTAGTAAATATTTGCCCAACGTTTGTATTTCTTTTTTTCTATTAATGTCACAGACTCAGATTGGGACAATAAACTTTTTATTAAATTTTCATCATAATTTATTGCAGATATCATAGGTGAATGCTCGCACTCTAAAACAGGTAGCTCACCTCTCTCTAAAACAGCTACCTACATACGATGCCGAGTATTTTTTTGTGCTGCTATGGGGAGATAGGCATCTAAATGCCCACTGGACAAATCACCCGTAATCGCCTTACCGGATATACATTGGACCCAGATTCCGTATATATGAGACCGTTTCAATAAACTGCAAATTTAAATGGGAATATTAATCCTGCTGTAGGATTTTACGTCATATCAGCAAAATATTCGTCAGATGTTATGTAGTTATCACCATTCCTGTCGTGGGTCATAATTGAAAATTGGCTCCAATCATTAACCACATATCTTACAATTTCTGAACGCACCTCCATCGCCCTATCTTGTGTTCCGTACATTAAGTAAGAGAGAGCACGAAACAAACATGCACCGTCACCAACCATAGGGACGACAGTACATTCTTCAACTTCTCCATTAACATTCAGGTTTTCTTTAGACGTTTTAATAAAATATAACCACGTATGAAAACAATTATGAAAGTATAAGAAGCTGAAGATGTATGTCGAGATGGTAGCAAGTAGAAAACCTTGTTTCTGCCTACTCCACTGGGAAAGAGGCGTGACTGTATGTATGTATAACCGACAAAATCAATACTTGAAATGAAACCAAACGAAAACAAAATGAATACCAAATACAAAGCAGAATCTGTAACCAAACCTAAACTACTAAACTGAAACAAAACAAAATCTCTTCTAAATATACGTAACTCAAAGGTGACTTATACCTAGTCTAGCCATAAATATTGTTACGAACAAAAAACATTTTTTTTTATTGCAAATAATATTTATTACTTTTACAGTGTGTTAGTTTAATACATAAATATAAAACAATTTAAAATATAAAAAGCTTATTCGAAGTGGTCTCCATTGGCTGCAACACAGTCCTTTAAACGTTGAGGCCAGTTATCAATAGAAGCACGCACTCTTTCTATGGGAAAATTCTTCACTGCCATACGTATGAATTGTTTTAGGTACTCCAAATTATCATGGCGTTTAGAGCAAGCCATACTCTCTAAAACTGACCATAAATCATAATCCAGCGGATTAAGATCGAGACTAGACGACGGCCAGTCTTCAGCTCTGATGAAGTCCGAAACGTTCACTTCCAACCAAGACTGCGTGGACCGAGCTTAATGACCCGGCGCTGAGATTTGTTGGGAAGACCATACTTGGTTATTGAACATGGTGTTGTTAAGGGGTTTAACTACTTTCTCAAGAATGGTATCTTGATACACTTCTGCCGATGTTTTGATACCTTTTTCACAAAAATATGACTCAGTCACTCCTACATAGCTAACACCGCACCAAACCATCACTGAAGTCGGATAATGCCCACGTTGCACTCTGTCGACTAATTGGGAAGCTTCCTTAGAGCTTTGAGCATAAATACGGTCATTTTGTTTGCTTCGCTTTTACCATCCTATTCTTTTTTAAATTATCAGTTAAAAAATGACCTGCTGCAAGTCCTAAGTCATCTTTTAAAATGCGTGACATGGTTCTGGGTGCTATCTTCATCTCCCGAGATAAAATCTTTTGCTTTCGGACAGGATTTCTTCGAATTCTTTCCCTTACTGCTTTGACCACCTTTTGCGTACGAACACTACGTGGACGGCCAGATCTTTTTCTGTCACAAACAGAGGAGGTCTCATTGTACCTATTAATAGCCCGGTACATAAACATTTGACTAATACCAAGCGTATGGAGAGTTTTAAAAATTACATTCGGCTCCATACCAACTTTGTGTAATGCAATCACAGCGATTCGGTTTTCTTTATCACCCCACTCCATTTTAATATAGCAAAATATTGTACAATGTATTGGCGCCAAAATTAGAAAACACAATGAATAATCGTATAAAAATGACAGATTCCAAATTCAAATGTAATATCTTTCTTATTTTAATTGTAACAGTATTTATGGCCAGACTAAGTAAATTGATTGGTAACGAAACCATAACCTGATTCACAATTTATGCACAACGCCATCTATCGAGGCACAGTGCAATTAATGTTTAAAATTCACCAGGTTTCATACAAACTTTCATCCCCTATTTTATTACCTTGGGGGTAGAATTATTGAAAATCCTTTCTTAACGGGATGCCTACGTCATAACATCTACCTGCCTGCCAAATTTCAGCTCGATGCGTCCAGTGGTTTGGGCTGTGCGTTGATAGATCACTATGTCAGTCAGCCAGTCACCTTTGAGTTTTATATATATAGATAAAGCTAAGTGTTAAAATAGTTTACACCTCTAAGCTGCAAATTTCATTCCTGTCCATTCGAAAGTCCATCAGAAAACTTTAACATACATACATATTTTCATCATCAGTTATCCATCGCCTTCTATGGCCAGTAAACATTCTCGCTCTGGCCGACCCAGGTCCTGCTCTGTATGCCAGACCTTCCAGCAAGCCCCGTGGCACAAGAAGACGTTGCACACCTCGCAGCTGAGATGTGATCGCTTATTGACGTTCCAAACACGACATCGCCTTCTATTCTTTGCCCTGTGATTGAAGAGTGGGGTATGGAAAACATCCTGCCTCAGCCTCATGTGTTCCTCTTCTGCATCTTCCTGAATCAAAACTTGAGATTTGTTATGCCTCTCAATTATTGATTCAGCAAGCGCATAGCGAAACTCACGATGCGTCATCGTCAGTAGTTCGCGATGTACCCGAGAGCAATTGTACATAATCAGACTATTCAACATACTTACATTCATTAACCTTTAAAAACTCATGTACCATTTCACTCCTCATTTGCGCTCTAACAAATACATGGCGAGTTTTCGATCTTTCAGTTCCCCTGTATCCTGATCCCATGTACAAGTTATAATTCCTTATACACACAGGTTTCACACAACTTTTACCAGTCCTCGATCCAACGAAAGTGTGAAACGTGGATATTAATAATGTTCACCATTTTGGAGTCCTTCCACGACACGATTGAAATGTCTCCATAATGGCGCGCGATAATAGTCCCCTTCGGCACATTTGCGGGTACGTTCGCTATTTCATTGGGCATATTGGGGTTGCTTCGTCACTAGTACTTGTTGAGTAAAAGAAAGTCAGAAGGATGATTAAATATTGCATTAAATTTGGTTATGACAAGGTTACACAACACAACTGAGTTGAAATACAAAAGGGTCATACAGGGTTACTAAATATAATACTGAGAGTTGACGTGTTCAACCTACTGCCCCGATCGGTTGCGACTGGCGAACGCGCCGGGCGCTCGATCGTATGACTTATAATTTTCGGCGTCAGCATTCCTGTCCCCACAGTACTCCCCCCCTTTTTTGAGAAAAACCAAAACCGAAACATCAGGCGATCCTAAATTGCAATACAATATTTGGCCATCGTAGTAGCGTATCATTATTTAAATACAGTCACTTTCAAACAGTTGTTCTAAGTGTACAATTGTTGCTGTGTTATCGGGACGGAATGTGCTGACGCCGTATGTCGCGAGCAGTAGGTGAGCTGTTTTCATTGTTCCACTTAACTAAGGCCTTGTTCACATTGGCTTATTCTAAAGTACATGATATTTGTTTCGCTACTTTTGAAATACAAAAAACATTTTTCTGAGTTAATACGATTATATGCACAGTATACACAAATTTAAAGATACAGATAAAGATACATTTACAATTCAGTAGACCATTGCTGAACCAGTCGTTTGCACTGGGGTGCTGGGTTCCTTGACCCGCTGCTGTCCGACTGTTGCTACCAGCTCGTTTACAAATTTTGCTTAGCGTATTTTCCGCACTTTCTGCTGAACATGTACACGCAAACACTTAGCAACACAAACACAATTACGAAAATGAGTATACCGTGCATCTCAACTCTTCTTTCTAATTCGGCTCGTGCAGAATTGTCGGAGCCAGTTTGCGCAATTACTACTTGGTCGTTCTTGGCCTGCTGGTTTCCCATGTTTACGAAAATAGCCATATGCTGCTGCTGAGTGTTGATGATAAATATATCTAATGATTTCACATTTATATATCGACTTATTGCTTACTAGAGATGGGCGTTTTCGTTAAATTTTGTCATCGATGCGCATCGATATTTCGTAAACCGCATCCGATGCCGGCATCGTTTTTTTTGGCATCGTTTTTTGAATGTTTTGGATATGCATTCTCCAAATGATCTAATGCTTTGTCGTTGCCGGCTATTTATATTATTAGATAAGTTTCTGGTAACGGTGAACTAACGATACCATTTGATTTGATTTAAATATGTAGGTACATATTTATATCAAATCAAAACTCTAGGTAGGTACCTAGAGTTTTGTAAAATATTTAGATAAATATTGTACATTACATTAGTAGGTATTAGAGATTTCGGGATATTATATTAACCATGTAGTGTTTTGTGTGTAAGTGACCATGGTAATAAATACCTAAATATTGTACATACTTATTTCAATAGATGTACTGAATTAGTGGTACGAAAACGAAAATATATACTTAGGCTGAAAAATAAAAAATAGGTTTGTAATTATTATCAGTCTTTATTTTTAAGGAAATTGGAATTAACATTGAGAAACACGTTTTTCTAATTTAGAATTGGAAAGACGAGTTCTTCGTTCATTCAAAATATATCCAGCTTTTGAGAATATGCGTTCGCATGGCACAGATGTTATCACAATATTGCATCTCGAGCGGTATATTTCTGCCAAAGTCGGATATATTTTGGAATGACGAAGCCACCATTCAGTGGGATCATTCCAGTTCCCATTAATACCTTGCCGGGGCAATAAATCGTCTTCCAGGTACAACCGCATCTCCCTGATGGCTTTGGACAATGGTGTCCCTGAAACTTTCGTCTTATTTAACTGAGTGTCGACTTTGTTCCACACGCTTGGTCCAGAGACAGTTGCACTAGGGGCTATTTGCGTTGTGGCTGCGACTTGTCGTGACAAAATGCCTGCCATTATCTCGTGGCAATGTTCTTTTATTGAATTTTTATTTGCATCAAATTTAAACATCTCCAATTTAAAGCGCGGGTCCAACAAAGTGCACAAAGCCAGAGTCCTACTCTGTTCGATATTTTGGAACCTCGAATCAAGCCCACTTTTCAATTTTATTATGACATTTTGAATGATATCAGCATTAATATAAATAGTGTTTTGTAACATCTCCTGGCAAACATCTCGGAGGCTATTGCATAAAACTATAGCTAGACCCCCAGTCACGTAGTTCTGACCACTCAAACTGGACGTTATTTCTTCAAACGGTGCCAAAACACTTACCAGTAATTCGAGGTTTGTCCACTCTTCTTCCGTCACGGTTGGCCACTCTCTATTTATTACAGCTGTAGTAGCTTTGACGGCCTCACTAAGCTCAATAAATCGCTTTACCATGAGGTAAGTGGAGTTCCATCTTGTTGCTACCTCCATGACCAGCTTTTTTGGCTGTTCGATGCCCAAGTGGTTACTTTATGAGTTTCTCATTAGCTTGAGTGCTGCGCTTAAAATGGGCGACAATTTTTTTTATTTTCTCTATTGTTACTTGTATTGGTATAAGGGCTTCTTTTACGATCAAATTAAGGGAATGTGCGAAACATCCGTAGTGTTTCCATCGTAATTGCTGTGTTATGGCATTACAAATATTATATGCGTTATCCGACACTGCGAAGTTTACTTTGTCGAGAAGGCTCCACTGGAGCATAATGCTTCTAATTTCTTGAGCAAGGTGTTCGCTTGTGTGACTGCCGGGACATCCCTTACATTCCAATAAAATGGACTTAAATTTAAAATTTGGCGAAATGTAGTGGGCAGTGACTGCTATGAAACTATCATTATTACTTGAGGTCCAACAGTCGGTAGTAACACATACAGTTACCGCTTCAATATTTAATGTTTCTCGACAATCATTTGAAGTTTTTTCGTATAATGCCGGTATCAAAGAATTTGATATCGTCTTTCTACATGGTGGTGTGTAGCCAGGAATCCATGATATCAACTTTTTGAAGCCTTTATCATTCACTATACTAAACGGCTGCATGTCGTCGATAAATAGATCCAGTAAATCTCTATCAATTCTTTTTTTAATTTCTTGTGTTATGGGTCTAGGTACGTAGGAAACTATTGTCCTTTGTCGGCGTTGTCTAGCAGGAACAATGTTTGTAGAGCGAGTAAGAGGCACCTCTGCGGTGGTAGTGGTTGAGCTTGTAGTACTAGTAGCGAATGTCACTGCTTCCGTTTCCATTTCCATTGGTGGTGGTGGTTGAGGTTGCATTACCTGTGGTAGCGGTACTGGTGGCGTTATCATATCAATTGATAAAATATGTGGATGCTTTTTCTTTAAATGTGACCGTAAGTTGCCTGTAGTAGATTTATAGCTGATGCTCTGGCTACAATATTTACAAACTCCTATAGCCTCGTCTTTCTTATCAAAATGCTCCCAATAGGGGTTAGCTTCCCGTCGTGGCATTATTACAAACGAAATAAAAGTGCAAGTAATTTTAGGAAAAATATGTTAAACTTAATGTCGCTCTCTTTGAAACTTCATGCGTAATGAAATAAATGACAAAATCAAAACATAACCTTGAACAAGTGGCGGCAATTCCGTACCATAGATATCACTTTCACAAGAATAGATTCAGCGTACCTAATGAAATATCCATGAGTGATTGTACCTACTCTTAAAAAATATGTAGGTCAATTTTTATTAATTATTTTACAATATCATAACCACCAATAATCATTATTAGCTGGTAAGTAGATAAACAAGATAAAGAAGTACCTACCTAATGCCTCTTTCGAGTTATTTATGAAACTAGGTACCGACCTAAGTAGGTACTTACTGTCTATACTTACTAATTAAATTTACTTATATTGATGTTATAACTTACATATAAGATATATATATATATATAAATGTAGATATAACATAATTAAATACCTACGCGTAGTTTTTTTACCAAGTGCCTACTCATTACAAATAGGTCAACAATTCAACATCAAACATTATTTTAAAATACTGTTCATCCACATTTATCCACTTATTTTGTTTGTATTTAATAAGATAGGACATGTAAATTTTCCTTCACCTTGCCTGGTGGTAAATGAAACGCAAAGTCGCTTCTAGTATTCAAATGCTTAGGATCCGAGCACGCGTTTCGTAGAATTCGTAGGCGTAGGTAAGGTACCTATGAACTGTGTCCCATTCTTTAGGTACTAGAATAAACATAAACAATCTTGATGTGTCTTTTAATATTGTTATATTTAAGAACTCAGTTTTAAAAGATTTTACTGTTTAGAAACTTATTTTGAAGACAAAAAATATAAATTGAATAACTAGTTAGTCAATTAGTTAGCCTTGATTATTTATTTAAAATGTATTTTTGTAAAAAAGTTGCCACAAGTTATTCTAGTACCTAAAGAAAGGGAGTGTAAAACTTTGTTGATTGGTCGCCATTCGTCACCACCACGCACATGCGCCGATCGTATTAAGAGTGAGCGAGTAAGCGATACATGAATGCTTCGGTTCAGTACTGTTCGGTTTGTTATCGCATCACTCATCGTTTCGTTTCTTTGGTTTCTGTCACACGACTCACACATCTCGGTCGCTCGCATTCGTTAAAGTTCGCATCGGATATTACGGGGATCCGTTGTTCACGAAGGCATCGGATGCCGGCATCGTACACTGGCATCGTTGCTTAAAAACGTTTTTACAAAAACGGCCATCTCTATTGCTTACTCTGCTCTTACTTAACTAGTTTATATACAGGTTGTTAGCAGATCCGTATAGCGGTGCGACTTGAAAATTTCCTAACCCTACTTAATAATAAGACTTATGCGCTATGTCTCCAATCATACTCTTCTACTCGGTAGTTCTGCCCTCGTTATTGCAAACGCAGTACTTGCAAAATAGCGGTTTCGAGATAAGCGCGAAAAACATATTTCGTCATATCTAAGGAAGAAATATCGGTGCTATAACTTTTAAAATGTAACTTAAAAATAGTAAAAAAATCGATCTTTCTATTGATATATTTTTTTCCTTATTTTATTATCTTATTTAGATAAAATGCTCAGTACTGCGTTTTCATTATCTTTCTGGGCTTGCGAGCATTAGGCCGCGTGTACACGGTAAGAAATTTGTCGTGTCGGCTACAGACAAGATGAAAATAGCCATGTACATTAGAAGAATTTTGTCGGGTCTGTGCACGAAATAATGTCGTGTCTGTTGCAGACAAGAAAAAATATAGTATGTACACGGTACGAATTGTTTCGTTCAGTCATGGTTGAGATATTGTAGGGTGTACATCGTGTTGTGTTGGGAAATAATGTTGACTATCAAGCAAAAAAAAATGTTGATTGCCTATTATATGTATAGAAAAATTAAAAATAAAACGAACTCCAAGAGAAAATACTGGGTGCATCCTATGTTACGTCAAAAACATGAGTTTGCCAACTTCTACTTTGAACTGCGACAGCATGAGGAAAAGTTCGTCCTTTATTTTCGTATGAAAATCACTACGTTTGATAAATTACTGGCTGCTATAGAAAATAAAATAAAACATGAGAGTAATAAAATGCGTGAGAGCATTCCCCCGTACATGAGATTGGCTGTTACTTTGAGGTAAGCAAATAAAATATTATCTTATTATTTTTAAAGTAGTTTTATTATTAAATCATTACAGATGGATTAGTGCGATTCATCTTCATTTTGTGGATATTCTCTTGAAAAATCAAAATCAAATTCGTCAGTATACGTGTTTCCATGGCTACTAGTAGAGAGATCGGTATAGATAGGCGAGTTTTCGGTATCGGAAAACGTCGACGTTTTGGTAAAATACCCTGGTCTAGTTGCGAAAGATGGTTCAGGGGTTTCCGATGGTGCAAAGCTAGACGATGGTGTAGTGTAACATCTTTCATCAAACTCGGTAAAATCTGTTTTTTCAGTCTCAGTCGATTGACGCTGATTCGTATTCTTCTTATGTTTCATCGTGCGTACTAATTTTATGACCTCATATTGAAAATCTATCATTTCGTCGTCATTAAATGTGTCTACAATAGAAGCTATCCCTTTAAAAAATCCCATGGCACGACTTTCTTCTTCTTTATTAGCAGTTTTGATGAAATTCGCCATGTGTCGGTCAATTTCTGAGGTGTCTTCCTCTTTTTTTCTTTTTGGGACTGGTTCGCTTCTTATAGGACTTTTCTCTGTGGCTGTCTGCATGCTTGAGACCGTTTCTCGAGGATTTGCGATTTTCGTTAAAAATAACATTTGATCGTAGTATTCACATTTGCGAACATTTTTAGTACCAGATCCCGATTTCTGTTCCTTTAGCCTTTTGTGGCACTTCATCCAACGATCTCGCAAGGTACTCCAATTTTTCATTATTGACTTACCTGAAACAAAAAAAATTTAAAACAATCGATTTATAGATATTATAAAAAATATATAGTGTTTTTTTTATTTACAGGTACCTAGCAACTGGAGAAACTTTCAGAAGCCTTCACTTAAATTTTAGAATGGGATTAAAAACAATAGCGAATATTGTACGTGAAGTTTGCTATCATATATGGCGAGAGTTATCCAATATTTATTTAAGAATACCAACACAAGAAGAATGGTTAGATATAGCACAGGGATTTGAAGTAAATGCTAACTTTCCACATTGTCTTGGCGCAGTGGACGGAAAACATATTCGAATGATCAAGCCTCAAGAAAGTGGATCAATGTTTTTAAATTATAAACATTTCTTCTCCATTGTTCTCATGGCAATTGTTGATTCAAATTACAATTTCATCTTTATTAATGTCGGATCTTATGGAAAGGAATGTGATTCAGGAATTTTAAAAGAAACACAGTTCTGGAAGAGTCTGAATAACAAAACGTTGAACACACCTTCTCCGAGTACTTTAAATGATAGTGACTATGTTTTACTATATGTTTTTGTAGGCGATGAAGCCTTCGCTCTTAATACGAATTTACTTCGACCCTATGGGGGTAATGAACTCACCAAAGAACAAAAGATATTCAATTATCGCTTAACAAGAGCAAGAAGATATGTTGAATGTGCATTTGGTATAATGGCAAACAAATGGAGAATTTTGCACAGACCTCTTAACGTTAACATACATTTAGCTGAAGACATTGTGAATGTTACCTGTTTATTGCAAAATTTTATACACAAAGAAGAAGGTCAAAGGTCTCCATTAGCAATAAATCAAGTTTGCAGCAACCCCATAGGCAGTATGTCACCGTTTTTGGACTTAGAAGACCATAACATGACGGGAGATGAAGTCCGACGTAAATATACTGAATATTTTTCCAGCGATATAGGTGCATTAGCATGGCAAAATAAATACGCATAAACCATGTATATATGTATAGTATTGTATAGTCAGCGCAACATCGTTGTTGGAGATTCAAACTTGCCGCGCGGCGGCGGCCGGGCAGGCCTCGAACCAATCGCCGCGCGGCGAGAGCATCTACCCGCAAGAACTCATATTTTTCAAGAATTACTATTCATTTTTTGGCATCTCAACATGATTTTCATTGAAACACATTGTACATATTCATACTTGCGTAATAAAATACAAGAATTCGACCTGGGCCTTTTTATTGCGCGCGAGCGCAGTCTATCATGCTTTAACATTTGACATGTAAAGTGTAAAAATACAAAACAATGGATGGAAATAATAATACTTACCATATTCATTTTTATCTGCGCTTGTCATTTCTTCGAAATTTTCTTTAAGGATAATAAATATTTCTCTCCATGCTTCAAAAGTACGCCGTTTATCTTTATAAATATCTAACGTTTTATCCCACAACACGGGTCTATCCTCTATTAAAGTTATAAGTGAATTAAACATTTTATAAAAGCATAAACAAACTAGTCGTAAACAACACAGGTCCACTCGCTCGAACGTTTATGTACACTATACACACCTCCCCCCCGGCCCCGTACAACCGCTACGGATCGCGTCGTGTCTGGCGCAGACAAGATTTTTGTCTTGTGCAGCGCCGACGCAGTATACACTAGTCGTGCGTAGAAATGACACGAATTCTTGCATAGACCCGGCGATTTTTCTTACCGTGAACACGCGGCCTTACAGTATCACTAAGATCACATGCAGTAATAGTGCTTATTACTGCAAACTCACCTAGCACGTGCTTAGTACAGTATCACTAAGATCACATGCAGTAATAGTGCTTATTACTGCAAACTCACCTAGCACGTGCTTAGTACTGCGTTTGTAATTATTAATCATTGAATACATACCTGGTATTAGTTAAACTGTAGGTAGATTCAACATGACAAACGAAATAAAATAGAAATAAGTATTAGAAAAAATGTTTTTATTTTGTTTATCTTATAGTGTAACATACTATTGGTCTACAAATTCTAGATTAGTATCAAAACTATTATCAATATCAATCTTTTTATCAGTGCTATTTTAGAGTTATTATTGACGTACTTAATCAGTCTCATAAAGTTGACTTCACAAACATAATTAATATAAGGTATTTGAATATTTTTAGCAAAAATAACAGAACATAAAAATGTAACGAACTTCTAAAGAAATAGCCTACATCATTTCTCATTTACAAGAAAGACTTCTAATAAATCACAGTAGTAATAATTCTTATATTTATATCACAATCAAATCTTTGTTGTTTAGAATATATAGATAATTCTTTATTGCACCAATAAATTTACAACAAAGATATTACTTAGTCTATATTAATTGACTAATTGACTATTAATTGACTATAATCTATATTTATTAATTGACGTAATCAGACTCATAAAGTTGACTTCAGAAACATTATTAATATTAAGTACTTACTTTGAATATTTTTAGCAAAAATATTATAGAACATAAAATGTAACAAATTTCTAAACAAACCGCCTACATCATTTCTCATTTAAAAATAAAGACTTCTAATAAAAAAACCTAATCACAGTAGCAATAATTCTTCTTATAACGAAAACTCTAGTAATATTAAATTATAACACATAAATATTTTACTCTTCAGAGTCTCTGTGTTCTACGAGATCAATCGAATCATTATTAACGGGCAAGTTTTCCCAAAATAGTAATCTGTTTTTTGGGATGAGATCACCTAACTTCTTCAATATACCTGACTTTCTTTCTTGAGTAATCCCACGAGGCATAGTATTTTGAACAGGACAAGGTATTGAACCTTGTTTAACTATCTTTGTTTTGAGAAAGTCTATTTCTTTCGTACTTCCATCGTGAGAATCTTTAACAAAAATGGACATAGAATTTCTGTGCACCTCAACACTGACAATATTTTTTATGTACGTCCTCTCATCATGTTTTTTTAATTTATATTGAGATGAATGATCTTCGTACTTGTAAAAATCCGGAACAGCTAAAGGCTTTACGTACATCTTCTGTGAATTTGCAAGTTGTACGCAATCGATGTAATCAGCAAAATCATATACTTTTTTTGCTTTCTGAAGCTGATTCTCTACTTGATGGTGAAAACTGTCTGCAGACATAAAGGTATGGCCTGGTTCTAGGTACTTCATTATTATTTTAGTTGTAACGATATCTAAACTATTGATAATCTGTACTAAAAATGAAAAAAAAATTCCAGTTTTTATTTTGACCACTGCAATTATCGGTCCAAATAGTAATTTCAGTACAGTCACGTTTGCTTAGAAAAAATGCTCTATAAGCACAAATTATATCTTCCTTCTTTCTTCCAGATATACCTTCATGCCACAGCACTGCATAAGGTTTATCTTTGCTTGAGGCTCCCAAAGGTACAAAACTTTCATTGAAAGCTATGATTCTAGGGCAGAACATGGCAATTTTAAACATGTCTAATCTAGGCAATAGCACCACCTTTTGCAGATCTGCTGAAAAGTAGACTTTAGAAGGGTCTTGTCCGCTTTTCGATAGCTCGGCGTCTTCTTGGTAATGGGATCGTGCCATTTGGTACTTAACAAAGTGGCTACGATACGACGCACACTCACTGCATTCCTCGGTATCTTTGCAGGTGTCCTTATGCAATTTGTAGCTCTCGCATAACTCGCATTCTTCGTTGCCCAACTGAGCGAATGATATGTTCATGTCTTTTTTTTTAAATTTTCGGTAAAGGTCATAAGATATTTTAACATCTGGATTCTTTGTTATAAAATCAGTATACATGGTAGTTGCGTTTATATCGCTTGGCAGATACCTTCGATTAGGTGCATGTGCCCGTCTATAGTGTGCAATAGCAGGTCTGAAGCTCTCAATGTGTTCTTTAAGCTGCTCTCTATTTATTTTCTTTAATGATTAAGTTTACTACGCTTATCTGCTTGAGCATTTAAAGGCTTTTTAAGAATGTCTAATACGCGTCTATCGTTTTTTTCAGCATATCCTAGAGTTGTTAGGAAAAAAATTTTACTAACTTCATGTTTTTCATTATTGGCTTCCAAAAAATATGCATATGTTATTTTTCGCATCTGCCTGCTTTCTCTTATACGTCTATTTACTTCTTTAGCTATAACTAAAGACTTGATATATATTCCTTGAGCTTCATACCCTTGTTCCCAAAATAATTTGTTTATATTTTCTCGTTCATTTTCTGTAAAAAAGGTAGAACATTTTCTTCTGCAAGTTTCGTTGTTGCATCCAGGCTTTACACTCATTTTCTCTAATTTTAACCGTTTTTTGTTTTTAATTCTTGTATCCACGGATTGTTCATATTTACGTCTGAGCCTTGCTTTTCCACTTTTTGTTAATCCTTTATTACCTTCACCTGTGTTTGCATTAGTTTCATCGTCAGTACAATTTTCTTGAAGTTCTTGATTTGTAACATCCTGTGCAATATTTTCTTCATTTACCGTATTTGCATCATTCATATTTCCCGCTGCTTCAACATTTGCGACATCGACGATCCTTTCAATTTCATTCGTTGCTCTATCTATATTTCCTTTAGTTTCTTTATTTGTCTCGTCCATGTTTTCTTTAGCTTCATTATTTCCATCATCCATGATTCTTTCAGCTCCATCCGTAGTTTCATCCATGTTTCCTTCAGGTTTATTAGTTGTCTGAACCGTATTTTCCTCATTTACATTTTTGCTCTCACTTGTATCTGCACACATTTCTTCCAATTCCATTGCTATATCTACCAAAGTCACGTTCAATATTGAACTCGGCATTGTTTCGTCACACAGCAAACTTATGTTATAATCATCTGCTGTTTCGTGAAAATCATATTCTCTTTTTAACAAATCTAATTGTTTCTGTAGATCAGCTTGAGTCATGTTCAATGTAGACGCATATTCTACTTCTGGCGTAAGTATCTTGCTGTATTTATTGTAACTAAAGGCATGTGCCCAAAGGGCGTCAAAGTCATGAATATTACACACCGGAACTATTTTTGTAGTTACTTTCTTTTTTGATGTATCTTCAAAAATCGAAGAATCAGATGTGTCTTTAGAGTGGTTGGGTGTACTAACCACCATTTGTACCATATTTCTACCTCGAGTATTCGAAGACATTTTGATCAAAATGATCTGAAAAAACAAAACATGAATAAAATCTTGGAATCACATAATTATAAATAGGCTAAATAGATAATTATAATATAACTAGCTGACCCAGCGAACTTCGTACCGCCAAATATTCGCGTAATTTTCTGATCCCGTTCCCGCTGCACCTAGGGGTATGAAAAATAAATGTTGGCCGATTCTCAGACCTACTCAATATGCTCACAAAATTTCATCAAAATCGGTCAAGCCGTTTCGGAGGAGTATGGCAACGAAAACTGTGACACGAGAATTTTATATATTGGATTATTAATTCAGTGAATTTGGTAGCATTAATATGCATTTTTTACACAAAGAGACACATACATATACATATATACATATATAATACATAAGTAACTACTAAATGTAATTTATTGTAGTTTGTAATCAGTAGTAAACACACACACACATTGACAAAATAATAATGTCATTCTCATTCCATCATTTTACTGAGACGGTTATTACCTAGTACCTACCTACCTACTCACACCGCACAATTTTCATTCAGTAGGTATGTACTCTTTTACATACTATCCATTCATAATATTACATATATTTAGTCATTATCATTACATGATATTGAATACGAATAATTTTACAGATAGGTACCTACCTAATCAAAATTGCCGGACAAATATAGACCAATACGTACATAGCTTAAAATTTACTAATTGGAATCTTGGTAATACTATATAAATGTGTTTATTATATATAAATGTGTTTATTATATATAAATGTGTTTTTTATATATAAATGTGTTAATTATTATTATATATAAATGTGTAATAAACACAAATAATTAAAGATAATATTTGTAAAAAACTTACCGTAATACTGGAATGTTTGACCACCAACCACGCGGAGCACACTGTCACGTCAGCGAGTGACGTCGACGCACTGATTTGCTAAAATGAAACACGGCACTATACCGTGCGGCATTCGTACACGCATAGCTCCCTCTCACTCTCGCTTCTCGTAAACGCAGGATTGTAGAATACTACGTTTGGCTAAGTAAACATTCGTTTCAGAAAAAATTATGCTACAAGCTTACGCAGTAATCGTAGCAAGTACTGCATAAACTTATAGCATATGCTTAATGCTTCAAATTTTTGTAGCACAAGTTACATTTAGGTGCAAGTACTGCGTTTCATAGTACCTAAAAAACACGTTTGTAATAGAAAAAAAGTTATAGATATATTTTTTACGTATAGATTATGTCCTTAGGATGCCATTTCTGCAAAAAAGTGAAAATCTCAAAAATGTCGATTACTGCAAGTGCAATTATCAGGGCAGAGTTGCCGTGATGCTCTGCCATCACTTTGTTGGGTTTCCACAAACTGTGTCCGGCCCATATTTAATATGAATGAAACCACTGTATTGTTTCGCTGTCAAACCCATAATACGCCAACTTGGAGAGCAAGAGGGCAACGTTAAGTCCGTCGAAAGCCCTAGAAAAATCCAGCAATACCAGAACTGTTGCCTTGCCGTTGTCTCGGCTGCCAGAATATTATCAGTAACATCCAATAAGGCCGTTGCTGTACCACGGTTCTTCCTAAAGCCCGACTGCGCGTCCGGTAATAGGTTACGTGTTTCCAGATAGTGCCTTAGTTGTGTCGCAACCACCTTCTCCAATATTTTCGACAATCAAGGCAAAATACTAATTGGGCGAAGGTCTCTAGTATCGTGGATCTCACCACCCTTAGGTATTGGCTTAACAATTGCTGTTTTCCAGCTAGTTGGGAACTTTGAACTCACGATAGACCTGTTTATGATTGTGGTGATTACATTTAGTGTTTTCGGGACCACCATGACTATCATTTTCAGCGATATTCCGTCAATCCCAACCGCATTCGACTGAAGCTCTGCTATTATTTTAAGTACCGCTGATGAGTCAACAGGTAAAAGCCCAAAAGTGAATTCACTAAATCTGTTGTGCTCAAAATATGTGAGTGGACGGAAGTGTATCCCGGAACATCAAGAAAATACTTGTCGATCTCATTTGGGTTATTTAGGTGCGCAGGAATATCTGTACATTTATGAGGGTAAAGATTGGCTTTTATATTTCTCCACATAGTCTTAGGGTCCTTAATGTTATTGTCTATTTGCAACTTGAAATAACACTTCTTTTCATTTTTTATTGCTATATCAACCTGCTTCTTTAGCTCCTTGTAGTAGTCCTTATGCGACTCAATTTTGGATGACCTAGCCCGGCTCAATGCTGCATCCCTCAGTTTGATCATATACTTTACATTGTCCGTAAGCCAAGGAGTTGGTCGGTCCCTTATAATTTTCCTCTTTACTGGAGCATGCAGCTCGAATAAGAAAATTATTAACTTAGTGTAGTCCTCAACAATATCGTCAACATCGTCCAGACACAGTAAACGATCCCACCTGCACGAACCAGCGTTTTCGTTAAACATATTTATATTGATATCAGCTAACGGCCTATATAACCTTCGGTGGGATTCTGGGTTTACGGAATGAAAGTTCACATTCAATGAATGCATGTCCGTTCAATTTCCCAGCAAAATGGCTGGAAATTGAACTACAAACTTCTTCCTTGCCAATTGCTGGCAAAAGACCAGTCGTATTACGCACCCTCGCATTTGTACAAACCACGTCAATAAGCGTCTGACTGTGATCCGTAAAATGTGTTGCGTCCCTTACATACTGAGTCAACCCCATGCAATGCAGAAACGTGATAAATTGTTTGGTATTTACCTCTGTATGCTTAAACAAGTCTATGTTAAAGTCACCCAGTAGAACTATGTAGTCATAGTCAGAGAAAGAACCGATGGAGTCAGTCAGCGCATCCAGAAACTGTCGTACATTACCTGTAGGTGGATTGTAACCCGTGCCCACTATGATCTTATTGTGGTTTACTTTGACCCTAACCCACATCTGCTCGACTGCGGGGTGCACCGGGTGGATACATGCCTTCACATTCAAATCGCTTCTGCTGTAGAAATCAACCCCCCCTCCGCGATTAGCTCTATGGGATGCAGGGCGGGGGGTATTTCGCAACCGGTATTCCGGCACGAATGGCGCGCGCCCCTCTTCCCCATGCTGTAGCCATGTCTCATTTATAGCCAATATGTCTACCTGATGACGGTCTATCAGCGCTAAGATATCGGTATGGTTCGTGCCCAAGGAACCCGGGTTGAACAGTCCGACTTTGAAAAATTTGTTAGTCATTTGGATTCTGCTTGGGGAATTTACCTGTATCTTCTATATTTACCCAGATTTCACTTTCATACACGCAATAATATACACAATTTATGCAAGAATTACCGCATACTGAAACACACTCATTTAAGATAGTCCAGATAATACAATACACAGAAACAATCAAACGGTGCCTCGGTGACACCCGGAGTTGCCAATTATACTCAAAAAAAAATACAACAATAAAAAAACTGTATAGATGTAGGAATGTACAGCTCGGCCGACGCATATGAGTCATCAATACACACACTCCACGCTGACACGACGGGCTTGCAAGTACCTTTCGCCCGACCCGGCACGCTGTTGATAGTAATACTTAGTTTGTTTACGTTTAAGAATAACAAACATGAATGGACACAATATACAATGCACAGACAAAGATATGGACTTGCCAATAATATAATATATATTGCAAATATTTGTAGATATTGCAAACAGTATCACTTTACTTCCTCCTCCCAATTCCCACCACCAAACGGTTAAACGGAGCCCGGACCAAAAACCCGCCCCAAGTCGGCCTCACTATGTATACTGTAGGTGGGTTTGCCCTCATCCTGCTTTACAAGGATTTGCCCGTTCCTGATCCAGATAAACCTTGAAAAGCAGATGCCGGTTATACTTGGTCAGTCGCTCGTTCAAGTAAAATGGACCAGGAGTCCCCCCGAGGCCAATGTCCGCTATGTTTGACCCGCGTCGCACACGCGCTTTCCGTAGTAGGTCATCTCTCACTGATCGCCGCGCCAGTCGTACCACCAAGGGACGCGGGCGACCGGGCGTCCCATTTGAGTTGACAGCGCGCAAGACCCGTGGACCCACTCGCTCGGCACTCACAATATCCCGCTCATCCAAGGTCATGCCCATCTTGGCAGCTATTAAGCTGACCACATGCACGGGGTTTTCCCCATTGTTCTCAGGGAGATTTGAAATCTCCACATCGTTGGCCAACAGAAGCTGATCACGTTCATTGAGTTCGGACTTGAGCTCCTCCGCTATGTTTTACAGCCGCCCCGGAGTATTCGTCCCCTTCTCAATCTTTCGTTCCAGTTGGCTCACCCTATCGTCCAACAAGTCAAGGCGGGAGGCGTTCTCGCTAAGCGCTGCCCGTAGCTCCTGTACGTCCTGGCGTAGTTGGCACAGCAATTTCAGCTCCTCATGCAATTGGGCCATTTGCTCCCGGAATAGCCTCAGCTCCAGCGCCACGTCAACTGGCCTGCTCATGTTGCCAACAGGTGGGGTGGAGTCCAGACACTGTGAGGACTCCCCCTTCTCCAGCTTGTCCGGCGATGATCCCGCATCGGCAATATTTTTAACCGGCGTGTCTGGTCGGTTATCCCTAGGTTTATTCCTCTGACACTCCGGGCATGACGAGTTGGGCTGCCTGGCCGCCCTCGCGCCACCTACACATGACAGATGGTAAGCTTGTGGGCACGTAGAACAGACAGCGCCATCTTTGTTCATGAACCGGCCGCACGCTCTGCAGTTCATAGTACTATCGATCGTTATGCTATTTCGTACGTCAGATGACCTAGTAGTACTGCACTGGGTAGATGTCGCTGCGCCCAGTAATTAGACTACGATCAGCTGTTTACCAGCTGATTTAGGGTAGGTATTTATTAAAATATAATATAAACACCCACACAATGACTTGTGATAATCGTTAATTATATTTATTATTGTAATTTAATGTTTGAAACACTGTACTGTGTTTATTTCACTCAACGCACACAAGTATCACTGAGTATCTGCCACACAACCACTGTAAGTTTTAGCGAGAAGTAAGTAAGTAGGCGCTGAAATTAATATTTTTATAACTGCAAGCACGTATAGCACCGGTTCAAGAATTATCTATTTCCTTGTTGTTAACGATTACAGAGCACACGGAAAACGTTACACCATATATGTTACTGATTTCACTATTCGACTATTCACATGTAGATATTAATAAAGCTAATATAAAATTTTCCAAGATTTTTATTTACGGAGCTTACACAAGTTAACACGCTACGATACAGCGCCACCTGGTGGTTATTTCGATCAATAAAGGATGATCGGTAAGTACAAATCTTGGTATACGTAAGTTATTTATGTAAAGTAATGAATCAATGAATTTTTTCCAGGTATTGTGGATCTCATTAGGAACATCTTCGTCCCACGTGATTTTGGCAGACCACAATTTTTGCAAAATTGTTTTAGCTGTAAGTATACAAGGATTTATCAAACCTAAAGGGTCAAACACCTGAGAGATAATGGACAAAATATGGCGTTTTGTAACCTTTGTTTTTTCTTTAATGTCCACCGAATACAGGAGCATGTTTTCCTTACAAGACCAGAGTAAGCCTAACGTTTTGGAGAACTCATTACTGCTTAAGTTAAGTAAGGCATCCTTGCAATCACCGTTATTGACTACTTCATTTATTATTTGTGGATTATTTGAGTACTATTTTCGTAAATTGAATTGACCGGTTTCTAATTGTTTAATTACACCTTTGCAGATGTTTACTAACTCCCTTTCTGATGATGAGCCTGTAATTAAATCATCTACGTAAAAATCATGCTGAATGATTTTTGCAACCAATTCATCATCACAATCTTTGCCTAATTGTGTCAAACATCTAGTAGCTAGGTAGGGAGCTGATGCGGTACCGTACGTGATCGTATTTAACATATGTTGCTTTAGTTCCTCGTGAGGTTCAAAGCGCCACAATATCTGCTGCAACTCACGCTGTTCCCTTTTGATGTTAACTGATTCAGTGCGGATGGCGCCGGGGAGGCGCCATGTAAAATTTTTAAGCCTGGCGTATGGCGCCACAGCGGTGCCAAATTTAATTCCCATAAAACTTGTAGAAATTTCAGTTTAAAGGCTTTACTTAGAACAAAAGTATTCTAATTTGACACGGAGATCATGCCAGTGGCATCGTTTGTGGAATATTGCATGAATTTGAAATCTTCAGATGCTGTAAACCTTTTTTAAAGGTCTAATCTACCCCTATACCAAATTTCATTGCAGTATCTTAAAAAATGACAAACTTTACTGAGGCAGCAATCATCTCATTCATTTTCATCATCGTCATCATTATCACCAACATCATTTACTCATTATCATCATCATCCATCAACTATCATTTTAAATAAGAAATCTCTTCTTCATCATAGCGTTATCTCAGTCGCATCCAAAGCCAGTAGCTTGGAGTCTGGGGTCCGCTTTACTAACGTCTAACTGCGGATTTGGCTGAACTTCGATATTTGAATTGAATTATGAATTCATTTGCCATCAAAATTGCCAACGCGTGGCGGAAGGATATTACGTAACAGATGTCGAGTCTGCTACCAGAAGACAAAAAAAAGATGTCTAGTCACCTATGGTTGCCCCGACTGCCCAGGGACCCCAGGATTATGCATTGCGCCTTGCTTCAGAGAATACCACAACTATAATTAAAATAATAAAATTTAAATTTTTGATTAAATGTCTTTAATAAAAATCAGTCATTTGTTAATCTAGACCACTGTCATACATCTTTTATTTCAATATTAAAAAATAATTAAAAACTAAAAATCTTTCAATTAACTCTTCGGTTACCCTTATTTTGTCATCATGTGTTTTGCTTTAAAACATATTTAAAACATATACCACCAATCCATCGTTTTGGTTAATGAAGTTACCGGAGGCGTAAGACGAGTAGTTATCAAGAGATGGTAAGTTATTTCCTTGGCCCTCCAGCCAATACTTAACTACGACATCACAACTTACGTTTAGATCGTGCAGCAAAACCTCTAGTGCACTCATGTTGCAGTTTATACTACGAATATTTTGTGTTAGTAGTGTTAGTAATTTGCCTCCCGTAGGTAGGAATTGTTTACGATCATCAACATTACAAATATTCATTTCTGACACGGAAAAACTATCTAGATCACATACCAGTTGATTTGCTGTCATTATTTAACTCTAACACTAATACAAATAAATTAGTTTTCTAATGTGCTTAAAGTATAGTTTGTTTGGTGACGCTCTTAGGCGCCCTCATAGTCTATTGAGTTTATATAATTAGCCTCCGCGTATTTACGAGCCGGGCAACTGTCATCACGTGTTTGATGGTCGCACTTCCTCTTAAAATGTTTGCACGTCGCACATACTGGGGGACAAGTTTTCTTAGTGCACTCCTTGTGGGAATGACCTACTTCTCCACAGTGGTTGCAAGTGTCTGTTTCTTCACGGCAGAACTAAGCGGCGTGTCCAAACATCTGACATTTAAAACATCTGGTCACCATAGTGAAGTTCCTCACCGGACACGAAATCCAGTTAATGAAGATGCGCCCTTGGTTTATAAGTACCTTTCTGACGGCAGGAGGTACCTCGAAGATGTAGTTACAGGTAGGAAGGTTTTTCTTACCTGATTTGTGGCTCAACTTTACTGCTGCGAAGGACTCCCGTGTGTAGTTTGGTACTTTATCTGCTAGGTTCGGCTCATAAATGCACTCACGCACCTCTTCGTCGGTTAGAGTTACAGGGACACCAACAATTACAATTCTTGGTCTGCGCTTGGAAGGTTCTTCAATTATAAGGCCTGATGTTACAAATTTGTCGAAGTTCTTTAATTTTTCGACAGCTCCTCTCCCTTCCGTGCTTATTATGACGCCCCCATTTCTGACTTTCCTGAGGCCACGGACTTGGAGTTTCAGTTCCTCCGGTGAAATAATTTTCTGAACTAAAGCCTTTGTCTCATCGCTGGTCTTGTTTATATCACTAGGGTAGATGGCCACGGCGCTAAGGTTTGCAGGACGGACGAGTTTATCGGCTCCTTTCTTCACCATATTCGCGTACGATTCGGCTGGATTCATTTTCTCCTCAACGACCTGTTTAAATTGTTCCCAGGAGGTAACAACATTCTGTTGTTCCTGCTGGTGCTAGATGCGTTCATGGGCTACAACTGTTTTCTGTTTCAGAGCCTGGTAAAAATCGGCCATCTGGGATGTTCCGCTAGAGATCTCACTGCACAGATTTATAACTCGGAGTTTTTGGTCCGAGTTCATCTTCCCCTCCGCAACTATGGTGCAAACATCGTTTAACTTCACATCGATTGCCTTCATCCATCTCTGAATCTCTGATGTGGCTACAACTTCGGCTGGTAACTCGTTTTCCGTGTTTCCTGGCTGGTCTACAGGTTGTGGTGTCGGTGGCGGACTTCGGCGCATCTTTTGGCTTCGGTCAAACGGGCTAGAGTCCACGCTAGCCATACTTACTTATCTTGTCACGTTTACCGATTTAGTTCATTTCTGCTTAGTGACAGAAATGAATAACGCGGGAAAACGAAGCACGTACGATCACACGACACAATTATTTAGTCTTACACTGCAATAGTCTTACAATAGTATGCAAGTGACTTGCGACTAGCGGGTGAACAGTATTATCAATGTGGTACCTGGACCCAATGAATTTACTTATACGCGTAGGTATATTTCACTTGGTAATACTTACTTCAATTTAAGAGCATTTCATTATCCCTACACCATTGAGCAAGCCTATTGATGTCATTCTGTAAGTAATGAACATCTTCATCTAACTTGATAACTCTAACAAATTTCAAAACTTCTGCATATATAAAAACTACAGAAAATTTAAAGCAGTCAGGTATATCATTAATAAAATAATTGAATAGAATTGGTCCCAAAAGTGAGTCCTGAGGAACGCCAGATGAAATATTCTGTAGCTATGATTCATAGGGGAGATGCGCTCAAAGCGGGCACCTTAAGGGAAAGTTGAAAAAGAAATGGTTTATAACATAGCCACATTATTTTTTGTTTTTCCCAAAGATGCATTACTAAACGCTTTCGAATGCAGTATGGTTTGATTTATCGGAAATAGAAATTTGGATGACTTATAAGCAAATTACGAAACCTCTACTTATGTCCGCTTTGCCCAATAGGGGGGCCTAAAGGGACTCGTTCAGGGCAAAACGGGCATATGTTGAGGTAAAGAGGGCATGGCACAAAATCATTGAAAAAAGACACTGTATCAGGTTTAGGTGCAATATAATAATATATAATATAATAATCTTGATAAAGTTTTATATTTCAACAAAATGAGCAACAATAATATCACAACTTTAATTATAAAACTAAACTCCGCCACTACGGTACCAATTTATTGAAATGAACTGAGATTTACCACTTCAATAAAATCTTTATATCGTCTAATAAATTGAACACAGAATAAACTGTTGTTTCTAACAACAATATTATATTCATTTATTCACTTTAAGTACATAATCATTACCTATTCTTAATTTAATCAGACTTTCCATTTACATAATGAGTATTTTGATTTAGGCATATACAAACTACCTACATAACATAACAAAATTTTAATTCAACATAATATTTGGTTGCCTCAACCAATCATTCTCAATAATAGAAATAAAAGAATTCTCAATCATTAACGTTTCTTAATCTAATCAGACTTTCCAGTTACGTAATTAATATTTTGGTATAGGCATGAAATATACAAACTACCTACTTAACAACAAATAAAATTAAACATGATATTGGTCTCCTGATGGTACATATATCAATAGAAATAAAAGACTTCTCATTAAAATAATACAAATTGTAGAGATTCAGGTGTCCGTTATATATCTACAATTCTAAATTTCGTGACACATTTCACAATAAAATGACCCAATTTCAGAATATGCAGTGCAAGATTCATGAGCCCACGCATCGCAACCATCGCATCTGATCCAGTCTTCGTCTGGCGGGTCCACGAATGGCTCATGGCACACAAAACAAAGATAGGCGGCAGGCCTAGCACTCGCCGTTTTTTCTTTGATTTCTGCTTCATTTTCTAATTTTGCTTTTTCTATACTCAGTTCTGTATTTATTTATTTTTTCACGTTTTTAACTCTCTTTTGTTCATTCTTTCCATCTTTTTTCTTTTTATTCATTTTAAGTCTTTGTTAATATCTCAGCTTTTTGCACTCTTCTGCGCCGGGTGGTTTTATTAGGAGCAACCTTGGGTACTGGTCTTATTACCATGGGACTTAGGTGTGTACTACAACTAGGAATCGCAAGGTTAGGTGTGGAAGGAATCATATTTTTCATGCAGGAAGTAACTGAGTTTATTGGCTCACCTGTAACCATTCTATTGAAATCAGAAAGGTTAAATTCCGGCACAACTTTATCCTGATTGAAAATGCTCGGACAAATTTTTTCAAGTTCCCACGGTGATGGCGTTTTATCAGGGTCCCTTTCTTCTGGTAGATATAATGCCAGACTACTCTCTCTCGAACTCTGAATCACTGTTGTTGTATCAAGCATTATTATTTGATTTTGTGATGCACTATTTAGAGGTGGTGGCGGAGTCACGTGGTCTTTTTCAGATGGAAGTAGATTGTGGGTACTTACTATATCTTCCAGCATCGACGGCGATGGTGTTTTCTTATTAGCTTCTTCAAGTGGCAAAGATGTTTCAATTTGTCGTGTAGATTCATTCGGATTTAATGGATTTTCTGTAAGAGAAGCTGGCAGAAAATCAGCGTCATCAAAAATAAACCGGTTTGTTGGGAGCAGACCAGTCGTTTTAAATCCGTTTACAGCATTGCGTGTAGTTGCTGCTTTTATACAAACAGTCTAGCTATATCATTTTGATTAATAATCCGCCCTGCGTGCGACTTTTGAAAAACGGTCACAGCCTGCTCGAAGTAAATTTTTAGTGGCCCGTATACACAGTAACCTAACGGTTGCATACGATGAGTAGTATGTGGGGCCAAGGACACAAATATAATATTGTTTTGTGACGCATATTCCAATGCTGGTAAGTATTTGTGTGATTCGTGGTTATCGAGTACAAGAATAACTTTTTTTTCTGAGGTTGGTCTGACTGTTTCTGCAAAAATCCTCAACCATTCCATAAAGACTGGTCCGTTTATCCATCCATTATCAGAACAGGTGCCTTGAGTGCTGGGTGGTGCCCCATCAAGAAGACGGGACACCATTCTTTTTCTGGCGAATTGATATTATATATATATATATATATATAGATACTCAAGGCAGGAGTTTAGTTTTATAATTAAAGTTGTGATATTATTGTTGCTCATTTTGTTGAAATATAAAACTTTATCAAGATTATTATATTATATATTATTATATTGCACCTAAACCTGATACAGTGTCTTTTTTCAATGATTTTGTGCCATGCCCTCTTTACCTCAACATATGCCCGTTTTGCCCTGAACGAGTCCCTTTAGGCCCCCCTATTGGGCAAAGCGGACATAAGTAGAGGTTTCGTAATTTGCTTATAAGTCATCCAAATTTCTATTTCCGATAAATCAAACCATACTGCATTCGAAAGCGTTTAGTAATGCATCTTTGGGAAAAACAAAAAATAATGTGGCTATGTTATAAACCATTTCTTTTTCAACTTTCCCTTAAGGTGCCCGCTTTGAGCGCATCTCCCCTATGAATCATAGCTACAGAATATTTCATCTGGCGTTCCTCAGGACTCACTTTTGGGACCAATTCTATTCAATTATTTTATTAATGATATACCTGACTGCTTTAAATTTTCTGTAGTTTTTATATATGCAGAAGTTTTGAAATTTGTTAGAGTTATCAAGTTAGATGAAGATGTTCATTACTTACAGAATGACATCAATAGGCTTGCTCAATGGTGTAGGGATAATGAAATGCTCTTAAATTGAAGTAAGTATTACCAAGTGAAATATACCTACGCGTATAAGTAAATTCATTGGGTCCAGGTACCACATTGATAATACTGTTCACCCGCTAGTCGCAAGTCGCAGGAGCATTTATTCCCCCTTTTATGATTAAAAGGGGGAATAAATGCTCCTGCGGCATTATAGCAACATACGACCGTGTTTTACCCCTTTCAGTGCTAGCTATCAAACCAACTTGCCGCTTTCCACATTTAGTAAGGACCCTTGGCGGTTTGTTTGAAGATGTTTGGACGCCTGTCTCGTCCATGTTATACAAACGAGTAGCATCGACTTGATGCTTTTCAATTTGCTCTTCTAATAAATCAAAAAAACCATACACTTGAGGTTTATTAAACCCCCTAGCTCGGGCAATAGATGTCGGCTCTGGTTTTCTTAAAGTTAGGTCTGGATGACGTTTGACAAAACCTCTGTACCAATCTGTCCCAGCAACACCATTTTTAAAAGGGTGTGGTATTTTATTCATTTCGGTATAATTATAAACAAGTTCCAAGAACTCTTGTTTTGATAACCCATAGAACAAACTATCCATATGAAACACATATTCCAGAAACTCAATTTCTTGATTTGCAGTAAATACAGTTGTGAATCTTCCTAGTTTCACTTCATACTACTCAGATTTAAGATGCGTTTGCAGCGTCGTTCTAGGTATCCCAAATTTTGCTGCTACGCTTTTGATAGATCTTGCTTATTCCTGCACTTCTAGGAGTGCTTGTCGCATACATAAGGGAGTCCATAAGGCTTGCGAAGTTCTTCGTTTTTAATTATTTACCATCTAAAAAGAATAATAAATAGCTATTTATGCAACTTCACGTTATGGAGGGTCTTTTGATCCGAGTGCCATTTTTCGGTATGAGCGAAGCCACACACTGCCAAGCACTGACAAAATCTTTACATTGTCTTTATATCGCAAAGGTATTCGAGCAGAAATTTTTAAATAGGATAAAAGTTTAAAAAGTTCCATTTTTAAAAAGTTTATTGAATACCTGATTTCGAAGTAAATTCTACAGATGGCTGTATGTGAAAATGTCTTTGCTCATATTATTTTCGAATTTATGACGATTCGTATATTGCAACCCTGTTTCAATATGGATTCATATTGATACAGTATTGCAGTAAGGATTTCTATTGAAACAAGATAGCAATATGCATACTAAGTATATTCAAACCGCTGCTGTCAAGTTGAAAATCCCAATATAATGAAACCGAAGTAGATAAAATACTTTATGTAACGGGTGGGTAAAGCGGGCACGTGTCCGCTTTACCATGCCCGCTTTGCCTTTTTCGAAACCTCAAATATCCAAACAAAATTTAACCTCAAAATGTTCAAATACGCGGTATTCAGATCTACTACTTTACAGCCAGATAACCATTTAATAACTAAAACGGATTGATTATAGCATTGTAAACACCAAAAAAGTGAGAACATATGATACATACCTTGCAATATTTTTCAAAAACCCACTTCAAACATTTTTTTATCGCAACTCGTAATAACGTGCTCGCAGGTGAACTGAACGAATGATGCGAGGTGTGCGGGCCGCAGGGATCTCTGTGACGTGTTGAAAGCGCGCGCTTTTTTAATATGAGTATATTTAAAGAGAGTGCCTGCTTTGGGCCCAGTGCACGCGTTAGGCTCATCTCCCCTAGCCATTGACTACAACAAAAAATAGCCTATCATGCGCCTACAATATGGGGTTTTTCAAAAGGGGCATTAAGAGGTTTCTTTAGGGTCGGCAGCGCGAGTGTAACGCCTCTGGTGTTGCACAAGTCCATAGGCCACGGTAACCACTTCCCATCAGGTGATCAGGTCCGTGTGCTTGTATAAAAAAAAAGTAACCAGATATTCCATATGCACGTAATTTTTCAATCGACGATTATGAGGGACTTTATCAAAAGTCTGTGTATATTTATTTTTTGTTTACGTGGTGGAATGCATTTACGCACTTCGCTCAACCCCCGCGGGGACAGGGGGCTCACTTCGTGTGGGACTCCTGGCCTCGGACAAAGGCAAGACTACCCACTAAACCACCACGGTGTTCCTCCTTCGCCTAATCCGAGTCGCAAGATAGTCTGCTCACCGCGACTCGGCTAGGGGCGCCACTGCCCGTGGCCACTCTCATTCGGGGACGCGGGCGAATTGCGTTCGCCGGCGTCCCCTCGCCGCGGAAGAGTGAGCCCAGCTCGCTCCCGCTCCCGCAGTGCCTCTCTCTTGGCCGCCATCACCTCGCTAGCGAACGAGGCGACGGCGGCCCAACACTGTTCACTGCCGGCCATAGCTGAAACTATGGCCGACAGCGAGGCCCCCACAAGCAGCAAGCTACTCCTCGTCGTAGCCAGCCTATCGGCCAATTTCCGGCAGAGAACATCGCGAGCCTCCTGTCTCCAGCGATCGATCTCCTCCGGAAGCGACCGACCTCCTGCAACACGCCGCATCAGGGCGCCCTCCTCGTAAACCCTCTTAAGGACGCCAGCTTCGAGATCCCAGGGGATACTGCCCGCAATCAAACACGCCGCCTCATGAGAGACGGTGTGATACGCCCGAGCGGCCCGCCGCTGCAGCACGACATTCGCAAGAGCAGAGGGCCTCCTCCCAAATGGGCGCTCCATAGAGCGCCTTGGAGCTTACTACACCGTCGTAGAGACGACGGCAGGCAGGCTAGCAGTTTAGGTGCCAGCCGCCGGAAATGCTCCGCGAAACGCCACCGACTGTCGAGAACGAGCCCGAGGTATTACAGGCTGCTCCCGACAGTGATGGAGGTACCACCCACCACGATCGACTGAGCCCGAGGCGGCGGCCGCCGAGGCCCATAGAAGAAAAGGGCCTCGGACTTTTCGAGGGCTACCTTCAGTCCCAGCGCCCCGATACGGCGCACGACATGGGCGGCACCTGCCGTGGCGAAAACGGCGGCGTCGCTAAACGTTGGAGCCCGCGCGGTAACTAGGGTATCATCGGCGTAACAAAGTACGCCAACCCCCCGAAGAGTAGCACCGCGCAGGACCCAATCGTACCCGACGTTCCACAGAAGCGGCCTAAGGACCTACCCCTGCGGAACGCCGCACGCCATAGTTCAGGCGGACCACCCCGCATTGGGCCGGGTAGATGATAACCCGGTCCACGAAGTAGTCCGCCAAGATGCGCCTGAGGTACCACGGGACATTGTGGTACCTCAGCGCCTCCGCAATTGTCGCCCAGAGGAGAGTGTTGAAGGCGTTGGCTATATCAAGCGATACAGCCAACAACACCTCCCTCCTGGTGACTGCTTCATCGACGCTGTCCCGTAGCCGGGATATGGCGTCGAGGGTCGACCTCCCGCGACGGAAGCCGAACTGGCCGTCACTCAAGTTGGGCCCCGCCCCCTCAAGGTGACCAACGAGACGCGCAGCGAGCACCCGCTCAAACAGCTTGCACATCTCGTCGAGCAAAACGATGGGGCGGTAGGCCAACGGCGACTCGGCTGGGCGCCCGTGCTTCTTGAGAAGCACGAGCTTGCCGGTCTTCCATCGTCGCGGGAACCTCCCCGACGCCACACACTCCGACATGAGGGACAGCGTCTCCTCTTCTAGTGCCGGCATAACTGTGGCAATCACCTTCCCTGGGATGCCGTCCGGGCCCGGGGCGCGGTTCCTGGACTTGAGCGCCAGGATCGCGGCCCCTAACTCAGCCTCGGACACGGGAGGTACCGCCCCTTCGTCTGCCGGCACTTGGCTTGGTGCTACCATCCACGGCGGGACCCACTCTTCCCTCTTTTTATATTCTAGTTGTATGATGAGATTATCCCGATTATGTTTTTTATTTGCTTTATTATGTAGTAAATCTCTTTTCCGTATGCATTTCAATATATTACTAGTAATCCACGGTTTGATTAGAATTTCTGAGCTATGGCAGACTCTTGTGGTTGTGTACTTTTTAATTTTAGCTATAAGTGTTTGCACTAATTTCTGAAATGCTTCGGATACATCCGTGTGCTCATAGAGCCATTCCCAAGACTCACCCTCAATATCACACTTTAATTTCTCATAGTCTACATTAGTTTGTAGTTTCTGCTTATGTGACCTTGGTAAGTCTCTATGAAGTCCAAAGATGACCATGGCATGATCCGTTATACTAGTTTTACAGACAATAATCGTAGCAGGCTTTTCGGTTTTAATCATGACGTGATCCAAACCGCTTGGTTCTTGATCGGATGTTTTGCACCTACGTCAGAGCGGATGCCCTGCGCATAGCGCGGCTTGGTCAAGAGCTAGTGATGCATCCCACGGGCAGCCGTGGCTACTGGCGACTGGCTAAAGCCGTGCAAGCCAACTTCTGCCAGCCTTTGCTGCCTCCGCTGCGTAACCCTGATGGATCCCTAGCCCATGAGCTGCAAGAGAAGGCAAATCTGCTGGTTAATCTTTTTGCGGACAACTCCCGAATCGACGATTGTGGTACGCAGCCACCGACGCTATCAATGGGTCTCTGAGAACCTGGTTGAGTTCAATGCCAAGAAGACGCAGGCATGTGCGTTTACAGCAAAAGTATCTTCTTTCCTTCCCCTCCCCACTCTTCAGAGCACGCCACTGCCACTGCAGTACAATCTCAACATCCTAGGTATGAATGTTCGCTGCAACCTGAATAACAAAAATTACATCGAAAGTATCATCAAAACAGCCTCACGAAAACTCGGAGTCCTGAGGGCCTACTACAACCGTGTACAAAACAGTCTTATTGCAGGAGTGTTTTGTTTCAAGCTTAAAGCAATCTTGCTTATATCCGTACCACAACCGTACATTATGCATACAATGTATTCCTGCTTAGTGCTTTTGTGACGTCACTTCAATTTTAGTTCATTCAATTCGTACCATGACGTGATTTTGGAGTAGTATTGTTTTTAACAATATTGTTTTTATGTAAAATTTAGCGATTTTAAAGAAGTTGCTAGGTACCCAACGGAGATATTATTGTTATGCAAAATACTGTTCAAGAAATCATTTTCATAACCCAAAAAGCAAGTAAACCGTATTTATACACATTAACTTATAGAATAAATGATGGAGCTAACAATTTAAGTACCTTTTTTCGTGAACCCCACTACGTGGTCAGCGAGGCCGTTATATCGAACTCAAACCGACAAAAACCGCATGCTATTTCTTTAAAATGGATCAATCAGGCAATTTCCTCACCCACGCTGTGTCATCTCTAGGCTTTAGCTAGACCCCTCGATGTGGGAACCACGGTATCCCCGTCTTCTCCCTGTTTCTTTTAGGGTAGCGTCAACCTCAGGTCCGCACTCACAGAGGACGGAGGTCACTGAGCTATCTCCAACGCATGAGTCGCCTCCGCCGGACCACACCCATTTAGCGGGCTTGACAAACGGAATTGAAATTGTCTACACTTTCTCCCGGACCTCCTCCACCATCTTCTCGAGCATTACTTGCTAGTAGCGACAACCTACGCGCTTACATTACCCACCGTAACTGCGGGCTTGTCGCCCAGTGAGATTACGTACTCGCACCTCGAGATACGCCTAAAATGCAGGTATAAATTTCATAGCAGAACTTATAGAAATTTATTCAATATTTATCAAACAAATTTAAAAATAAAATACCTAGAAAATACGAGTTCAAAGTAAGAACTTATTATCTAATATCCTTTTTTGAAAAAAAAACTCCATGGTCTTTTAAAAAGAAAGTGACATTAGGTATAGGGCTTGACTACAGAGAAGATTTCAGTATCCGGTGATTTTGCCCCGGTTTTCAATTATCTTCGGTAGGCTCCGTGGATACTCCGGTAATGTCGAACTTATATTGAAAAGTCTAAAAAATAATATTTTCAAATATTCATCCGTGAACATTAAAACTACCAATAGAGACACAGCAGCACTGCTATTATTATTATAACAATCTTATTAAAATATGTATAACGTCCAAATGTTCAAACAAAACCATATATGAAATGTTTAATTAATTCTTGTTTAATGATTATTACACCAACACAATCAACTTATTACCCACTTAGTGCCCGGAATACGGTAATAGAGTCATCCCTTATTACGTGAAACCGAATATAATGACTGGTGAAATGTGGGAATTGATCCTCCGCTGCCTAACACTCCGAGGATTTAGGCGATTAAAATGTACTAATGTACATTTTAATCTACCTACTTATTAATAGTGTATTTATAAACAAAAAAATACAATTGCATTGTATGAAAGAAAGATAAATACTTGACTAGAATCGCCGAAAGATTTGAAAAATAAAACCGGGTTTTCGCAAAAACTTACGGAGGAGCTCTGTCTTTTTGTCTCCGCAGCACAGCTCTAATGTGAACGAATTATAGCAGGGAATAGACAACTATTTTAAATAGTTCATTCATTTCTGTCGATAAGCAGGAATCAAACAAAACTTTGTTATACGCTCATGGTACCAATTTCAGTAAGGTTATTATTAAGCCTGGAAACAAGGAAAAGAGACACCGCTATACGTACTGTATAGCACCATCTTTTTTTCACACTAAATGGATCAACTTTTAAGTAATTTGTTAAACGTTCTAAGGAAATACTTACCTTTTTAAAATAACTGGCAGAATATTTATTGAAAAACCAAGGTATTAAAAAAAAGTAAAAACAGCTGTCATCTGACAAAGTAATTTAACTCATGGACCTATAAAAATCTATGTAACATTTTTTTTTCCACCGCAAAAATAAAGCCATTAGTTAGTAGGTAATTTACTATGTTTATGTTGTGAGCATTTTTGAGCATTTCACGCAAATATTATAACAAATGGTAGCAGAGAATGGTTGTAAGCTGGGAATCTAAGAAGCGAGGAGCAACTGCCATTTCAACTGCTGAAGCAGAATATATAGGTGTAGTACACTTCTATTGATAGCGTCACTGGCTCGCCAACCTCCAACATGTAGATGATCACGCTCCAACACACCCGCCTACCGGCTCTCATGTTATGTCATGTTGACGTGTCATCTCACACGATGTGGCCTGAGACAGTGTTGCCAATTACACAAACACTACATCCCTTCCTTATTACTACTAATTGAATCAACAATTTCTACTCCTGTATGACAATCATACTAGGTACCATTTAACTATCAACTTTTAAATCAAATCAAATGCAAATCAAATGCATTTATTGTTTGGCACAGGTAATAGAAGATGTTATTAATTACATAAATAAGTAGGTATCACTGTGGCATGTCTGATAAGACGTACAATATGAATATGAATTATAAAATTTTATAATATAATTAATTGAATAAATGATTATTTAAGCTATTACATTATAATTGGCATTATACCAATTTCAAAAACTATCAACAAATGAAATTATAGGTGAATGTCAACATTGTTTCTAGTCATTTACATAGTCGTCATGCTAATATTAGAATAATAAATATGTCACAGATGTAGTTTTATCAAATTAATATAATAAAAATAACAAAATAAAGCAACTATTTAATATAATATCAAGTCAAAGTGCTTCGATCATCCACAAATTCAATAAATAAATCAAATCAGATCATTATTCATTCAAAATCATCATTCAAGTATTCTGTAACATTGTAATATGCTTTTTGCAGTAACACTTTTTTTAATACTGTTTTGAGTTGGTTGCAATTCAACTCCCTCCAATCTCTAGGCAATTTATTATATATTATAGGCGCCATACAAACGATGATTTTACTTCCGTTTCTTACTCTTCATCATGTTCCTGATCTTCATTATTGCTTTCCTGAACCGACTTCCATTCACCTTCTACCTTCTTTAAGTGTATAATATTCCTTCTTAACTTCTGACCAGTCTCCTCATTCCTAATCGTTACATCTCCATCTTGAGCCTTCTCTACCACGTGTTTCCTTGTAATTTGCAGTCAACTTATTTATTTTATTCATCTCTTTTATGTACACTTTATCACCTTACTTTATTTCCGAGTCCTGCGCTCGTCTTCTCTTATCCCCGTATTCCTTTCCTTTTTCCCTTAGTACATTGTCCCTGTCCCCCGGCATCATCCATTTTGTTACCTATATCCTGTAATGCTAGTATTTCATCCTTATTACTCTTTTAAAAAACAATTCCGACGGTGTTCTGCCAGTTACGGAATGCGGTGTTGAATTATACATCATAAGGTATTCCCACAAACTTTCTTTTATGTCCTTTTTCTCGATACAGCTAATTTTTAGTTTTTTCAGTATATCCCGATTTTGCCTTTCCACTTCTCCGTTCATTTGAGGCCAATATGGAACTGTGCTAAAAAGTAAAATATTGCACTCCTTACAGTAGTTTTTGAATTCGTCGCTGATGAATTGCCGTCCGTTATCTGCTGTAATGGACGATGGGTATCCTAATCTACTGAAAATCTCTTTTAATAACTTTATAATTTGTCCACTAGTAATTGTTTTTGTTACGTTAACCTCTTTGTACCTACTATAGTAGTCTATTATCACTAATAAGTAATCATTCCAACCAGGGTGCCTCAGGAAGATCACGACGTTTCATGGGTACGGGTGGGTTAGGCATTGCAACCAATGTACATCCTTTACAGCACTTCACAATTGATTCTGCATCTCTATCAATGCGTGGTCATCAAATTTTGGAACGCAGGCGCCCTTTCATACCCACAATTCCGGGATGACCTTCATGGGCTGTGTCCAGAACATCTTTCCTCAACTTTTGAGGTATGACGAGTTTTGTGCCCCTTAATAGGATATCCTCATGAAAACATAACTCGTTGCTAAAAACCTTGTACCCTTTTGCAATGTCGTCTCAGTCATTGTCATAATTGCCTTTTTTGACACTGCATATTTCTGGGTCATTTTTAGAGTGTGCTATGATATCATGCATTGAAACTGCACGGGGTCTTGCATATTGTACAATTTGATGCACATGCATATCCGGCATCTCTGGTGGCACATTGACTGTCGAATTCTTGCACAACCGTGACAAGAGGTCGGCAATATTAGTCTTTCCTGGTTTGTGTATAACATTAAAACGATATGTTTGTAATCTCAGCACCCATCTCTCTATTCGGGCACAGGGCTTTGATTTGAGTCCAAACAATATCTCTAAAGGTTAATGGTCTGTGATCAAGTCAAATTGTTTCCCAAATAGAAATACATCAAAATGCTTTACAGCCCAAATTAATGCCAGAGCCTCTTTTTCAGTTTGGCTATATCTACGTTCACAATCAGTCAGGGTACGATTCCCAAAAGCAATTATTCAAGGTTCCTTGTCATCTAATCCTACTGGGCTTGCGTCTGCAATAACTTGCGTCTTATCATTGCCATCATAATACCCGAGGTTCTGTATTCTTGTTAAACTCTTCTTTAACTGGATACATGCTTGGTCTTGATCCTTTGTCCAGAACTCTTCGATTTTAGCATTCTTGCCAAACTTCTGCCGTAGTAATACCTTCAATGGTTCAGTCAGGGTGGCGAAGTTTGGAATCCACTTATTTATTATATAGTTTATGAATCCCAAGAAACTCGGCAATTCTTCAATTAATTTTGGTACTCTAAATTTGGTTATACTTTCCACATACTTGTCTAGTGGTTTCACTCCTTCAGGTGTTAATTGATGTCCAAGAAAATTGACCTTCTGCGTCTTATAAATGCATTTAGCTTCATTAAGCATAACATTATTTTGCTTTAATGTTTCAAGCACCTTTCCCAATCGCGAATCATGTTCGTTTTCTGTACACCCATAAACCTAAATGTCGTCTATAAAATTCACCACTCCTTCACATTTAATTAACATATTTTCCAGTATTTTTTGGAACATTTCTGGGGCGCATGTTATACCAAACGTTAAACGTTTGTATCGGAACAATCCTCTGGAAGTTATAAACGTAGTGATATGCCTAGAATTAGGGTCTAATTCTACTTGGTGAAATGCGTTTTTAATATCCAGTTTTGTGAAGTATCGAGCTTTTCTGATTTTTGGTAATAAATGATCCATGGACGGCAAAGGGTAGTTTTCTCTCATAATTGCAACATCTGCACGTCTCATATCCACGCACAACCGTAACTCTCGTCCTTGAGTATAGGTACTTTTTTTATTTTTTTATACCACTTAGTTGGCAGACAAGCACACGGCCCACCTGATGGAAAGTAGTTACCGTGGCCTATGGACGTCTGTAACACCAGAGAAGTCATAGTCGCGCTGCCAACCCTGTAAGTACAGAGTTTCTGTGCCGTCAGTAGAAGACAAATCAGGACAAGCCTTTAGTCTTCCCACTTACGGCACAAATTCTCCAGTGAGCTCTGGCTACCCTACTCACCGCTGGGAACACAACACGAAGTTATTATAACCGCGGTATTGTGTAGGGCGGAAGTACTTCCCCAGTCGGACTGCTCAATCCGCCGTGTCCATTTCGATGGTCCATGAACCTCTTCGATTATATCGCTATCTAATAATTCTTCTATTTTCCTTTCGATCTTTACTTCTATTGGTACTGGAATGCGGCGAAAGGGTTGTGAAATCGGGTTTTGTGAATTATCAATTGGAATTTCAACCAAAACATCCTTGAACTTTGGAAACGGCTTATTCTGAATGTTATTCACCATAGCACCTAATTTTAATACACCTAAACTTAAAGCCGTATCTTGACCCAGTAAATTCCTTGATCCTCCAGCAATCACATAAATAGTGGATTTTTCTTTCTGTCCGTTAACTTTAATTGTTGTCTCAAATGACCCTATAACATCCAGACGAGTTTTACTCCCGTACGCCAATAACGTTTTATCTGACTTTTTTATGTGATTAAAACTCTGAACATGCCTATTTTTTTAAATTGACCATGTTCGATCTGTTGTCAAATTTAATTTACAGCCAGAGTCAATCAACATATTTGTCTTGACACCCCCAATATCACATTCTATATTTGCCTCATTATTAACATTGAAAACATAATTCTATGTTTACTGAATTAACTTTCTTAGAATACTTATTTACCTTCTTGTCTCCTCTTTCTTCTATACCATTCCATTTCCTCTTCCTCATCTCAACAGATTTACAATATTGCCGAAAATTACCTATTTTTCCACAAGAGTAACATTTTATCCCTTTGCCCGGGCAATTATCAACGTCTGACAAATGTTTGAAACTCCCACATCAACCACAAGCTTTGTCCCCTTTAAGTATGTTTTTGTTTCCTCCTTTTTTGAAACTGAAATTTTTCTTACTAGTAGACTGAATGGTCACAGCGCTTATTTCTTCGTTTTTATTTTTAGGTTCATATTCCTCTAATTGCTTATTAACAACTTCTAATGTGTTAGCTTCAGTAATAATTCTATCCAGTGTAATGCTATCCCCCATTGTTAAAATCTTTTTCCGTAAGTCTACACAAGTACATTTTTCTGTTATTTGGTCTATCAGATGATCCTATGGTTGAAGGAATTTACATTTTTCAGCTTGGTGCCGCAATCTCAACAGATTTTTTTTCAAATTTTTCACCATCTCTTGTTTAATCAGTCGAAACACATGTCTTTCATAAACTTTGCTCTGCTTTGGCGTAAAGTATTCATCGAGTTTAAGCAAAGCTACCGCGAAAACATGTACTCCTTTTGCTTCTACATTGGCTCCAGGTAGGTTATAAAAGATTTCCTGTAACCCTGATCCTCCTAGCAGTAACAATGTAGCTCTTTTCTTCAGCGGGGTCACAGTATCTGTCGCCTCAAGGTAAATTGTCAGGGCTCTCTTCCATCGTTCCCACCGTTGGCCTAACGAGGCACTATCTCCATCAAGGTCTAGTATTCCCACAGACGGCAGAGTATTTGTCATTGTCAGACCGTTCAGTGAAGTAACCTAAAAAAAATACATTTCAGTATTGTAACCATGGTATTTAGGAACCACTACACAAATTTCCCAATTTAATGGAGGTATTTAGGAACCACTACACAAATTTCCCAATTTAATGGAGGTATTTGAGAACCACTACACAAATTTCCCAATTTAATGGAGGTATTTGAGAACCACTACACAAATTTCCCAATTTAATGGAGGTATTTGAGAACCAGCTTCCTAAATTATCCAACTAACATAACTTTTTGATATCGAGATCTACAAATTTACTATTTTGATTACGTAATAATAATTAAGTACCATTCGGTAAAATATAGTAGGTAATAATCGAATCGTTGAATAATTTCGAAAAAATAAAACAATATATTTTTTCATTTTTTCCGATTTTTCACGTACACAAAATATCGATACATGGACATCACTAAAATTATTAGCGGGCACTAACGCTGCAAGTTTCATTCTTTTCATTATGATCTATGTCATTAAGATGGTGTGAAATACGTAGTACGTATTGCATTCTCTTTGGTGCGGACTGCGATGCGACTATGATAAAGCGTTCTACTCTTTCATTGTCTATGGTTCATAACATAATTTAATAAAATTATTATCATTTTTTTTATTATGTATGCACGCACCACCATTAACTTAGGCAATATGACTACTCTAAGAGACCCTGACTGCTCTCAAATGTAGCAAAACACAACCAACAAACATTTTAACATTCCACATCACATTCATCTTCGATTGGAACAAATTTTAGTAGGTATGTTTTAAGTATAGTGACTTTATAACTCGACGCGGTTAGGTAATATAGTAATACATAGGAATTAGGAAGTAAGCAGTGCGATAGTGATATTATTGTCACATAATTGAAGCCAAACAATTGCTTATAAGAATACTCGCATGTGCTACGGCACAACTTCTTGCCACCATAAGACTTCATCTTGTAAAAATATAGGTATATCTTACCGATCCTTCCACACAGTATATAGACAGTATTATTAGCCACTTTTTCCTCGTTGCCAATTGTAGTACACTTCTATTGATAGCGTCACTGGCTCGCCAACCTCCAACATGTAGATGATCACGCTCCAACACACCCGCCTCCCGGCTCTCATGTTATGTCATGTTGACGTTTCATCTCACACCATGTGGCCGTGTTGCCAATTACACAAACACTACACTAGGTACCTATATCGCCATCCGAAGTTGTGAATGAAGCTTTCCATCAGATGCTACTGCTGAAAAACATAACAGCAGTGAAGCAACATAAAATAATGATATTCAATGACAACCAAGCAGTATTGAAGCTATGGGAAAATGCTATCATAAAGTATCAAACGAAACATCGCCCTTAAATTCGTTTTTGGAAAGAGCATTTACAAAGTGGAATTATTAATGTGCGTACAAAGACACTTCAAATATGTTGGCCGATGTGTTAACGAAAGGAGTACCAGGACCTCGACATCTGGAACTAAGTAAACGCTTAGGCTTATCATTGCGAGGAGGAGTGTTGTGTTGAACCCTTGTGACAAAATTCGATTCATATTCAATATTTTCTCTGACATTAAAACAATTGTGAATTTTAGGTGTATATGTAACATTATATTTTCCGCTGTATTTTTTTGTTTTATACTTTATTAACTAAACCTTATAAAATATAAAGCCATTAGTAATTAAATATTTTCAATTGTCTGGGCATTTATAATCACATCACACAAATATAACAAGTATAAGGCACCAGTGCCAGGCACCGGCGTTCAATCCCACTAGTAGGGGCACAGAGTCATTAGGGCAACATTGTGTTATTGCTTGTGGCATGGCTGTACACGGTGTACACGGCTTGTGTTATTTCATCACATCAATGGCACCGACTCAAGTCTTCTTCATTTACGTAGGAACCACTGCTTCATAAGTTGACGGCATTCAAAGCTCTGACTAAAGGCTCTCTGGTCCATATTAGATAGCAATCTCACCCTCAGTATTGACAGCGGGTCCGACATAAAACCATCCATAGGATTTCTATATAGGATGTCTATATTTGCACCAGAGTGAAGCCAGGGAGCGCAGCTAGTTTGGTTTAAAACGATTGTTGCTATGGGAACCGAAGTCGCCATGTCGCTTTGATGACGTTAAAATAGACATGCGCACTACGTCTCTGTCACATCACCTTACTCACTTTGAAACCATGCATGCTTGAGACTTAATTGACTTTGTCTGTTGGATTGGCTACCTAGCCCTACCTCATTATGAGACCATGGTGACGTCACCAGGCGCAGGCCTAGTTGCTCCCAGTACAATGCCCAGTCTCCGAAGGCCGTCAATTCGAGTGATCATGGCGTCTGGACATTTAGTTCGTTTACGTCTTGATCGTAGGCATCGAGATACTTCTTCGTTATGTACGTGGTTGAGTAATGATAGCTGACTGGCGACTGAGTGAGCGAGGTGCAGTTCGCACGTGTACATTATAGTGGTAACACTGGCAACGTCGCTAGGCCACCAGAGTATTCAGAAGTCACGTAGAGAGCTGTAGTACGTAGCCACGCCTCCTACTTGGCGGCGGCGGCGTTACCGTACCGTCGTCGCCAAGTGCCCGCGCATGATACGTAGCTGGCGACGTCGCCATGGTATCTTAATGAGGTAAAGCTCTTATACATCATCGATATAATAGCTCGAATACTATATATATACTAAAAGATATTTGCCCTGAGCGGTAATCGAAACCGCGGCCGAAACACAGCGGTCGTTAGATAATGATAATGTCCCCATAGTTTCAAATCATACACAGTTTGTACTTACGTTATTAATTCAAAAGCGATTGGGCGCATAACGTCCAAAGCGCAAAATGGTAAGCAGTAGTAAAATGGTAAAAGAGCAGAATGGTAAAAGAGCAAAATGGTAAAAGCGCAGATTGGTAAAAGAGCAAAATGGTAAAAAAGCAAAATGGTAAAAGCGCAGAATAGTAAAAAAATCAGTTGTATCGCTTATTAGCTCCCATGATGATAAATAACTTGATTGTGGTGAATTGTGACTCCCTAACAGGAACAATTTAAAAAAAAACATGAAAGTTTTTTGGAAAACCATTTATTTTCAAAATCAATCAACTTTATGATCAAAGAAAATATTACTGTACTGCAAGTCATAACTATTGCATAAAAATGAAATTAAATTGAAAAATAAAAGACAAAATAAAAATATCAAAATAAAATGTGCAATATTCATTGCAAAAATAAAGAATCAACATTCATGAGATCAACAAAAAGAAATAATAATACTTTTTAATGTTCATCGACATCTACTACTGATAAAATCATTAATATCAGAATAAAAAAACTATTACTGAAAGTAATAAATAATCCTGAACTGCTTTGTAGTTCTTAGAAAAAAAAAATTTGTTAAAGAATCAATGTAAAGAAAAGAAAATTGACAAATGCTTAGAGTATGTGTTTATCAATAATTTAGCTTTTTTATTTTTTTGTAATAATCTCAAAAATATTACTTTTTTAAGAAACTGGACAATTGTGATAGTATTTCGCTTCAATTTTGTCCTATGCCGCTCTTCAGCACAACTTAAAGTAAATTGCTGGTAGATGAGGGTACCAATTTTTCTCAAAATAAAGTCGAAAACGTCTCATTTCAAGTGTCTCTGGTGCAGTAGCCAATATATGCTGCCACGTTTCGTGAATATGACTTGCGGGTACAAGAGGTATTATGGAACACATCCTTGTTGTATTCCTGCCTTCTTTTGTTTTGGTTAAATTCAATTTTTTTGATTTTCGCCATATTGCATCATTGTAATGATGGTAGCAACCGGTGAGTTTTGCTAAAGGAAATACTTTTGATACAGCGTTGAGAATGGTGATCTCGTAATCGGATTTAAATGATTTCATTTGCCATTTTAATTTCTGTTTCAAGATGGTGAATAATCGTTCATATAATGCCTCGGTTTTATTCATTAGAAGGGCATATGCAACTGGTACAATACGAGTGCGGGACTCACTGGAGCCAATATCCAAATGTATGGTAAATAATTGATAATATGGTCGAGGAGTTGTACTACTTACCATTTTGCGCTTTGGACGTTATGCGCCCAAACGATTCAAAAGAACTTGTTATTTGAAATACAATGAAAAACAATGATATTTGTAAAATATTTAAATTAGTATGTGGATCATAATGCAGCCTTTTCACCAACCGCTGAACTCTTGTTATTGTTCTTGTTCCGTGGTTGTTCCTCGGTTTGTCCTGTGACTCTGAATGTATCCGACTTCACTAATTATATTGTTATCTTCGAATCAAAATGGTAAATAAAATGGTAATACAATCAACACCTAGAAAAAATAACTAACAATAGTGGAATAATCACACATTACAATGCTTAAGTGTGTAGGTACTTAATTCAAGGTAAATATGGGCTTACCCACAGGGCTTACCTTAGTCTTTACAAAGAACTCTGTAGATTTTCTAGGGCTTTTCAGCGGAGTGGCCTCTATTTATCACACTGTGGGAGTCTGTTTTGCTTAATGAACCAGCATCGTGAAATGGAAGGAGTCGCATTCCTCTTGTAACTCCATATGATGCCGATTACGTGAATTGGCGTTAAGTATTAAGTATAATATTATTTATTCAATATTATAGTGTATCCATATTTATAACGGGTGACTTTTTAAAGAATGTCATATTTGACGCTGAATGAACAAAATGAACAAAACCTATGGATGACGTCACAAAACTGCTAGGTTAAACGACATTATTATAATACTGTTTTAAGACGTCGTGGTACCAAAACACGAAATAAGACTGAAATAATACTGCTTTAAGAGGTTTTGGTAAGGCCACTGAACAGAGTGAGACGATTTTTCACGCCGGAGCAGCGGTGTCTTCTATACGTCTTGAACAAACAAATTGGCTCCTGTGTGGAATACTGCTCGCATCTCTGGGATGGTTCAGCAAAGTACTTACTAGATGCTCTCGACAGGTTGCAGCGACGAGCGTTCCGCATCATTGGGAATCCCGAGGTCACGAACACCCTAGAACCTTTACAGATGCGTAGAGATATTGCGTCCATGGCTGTATTTTACCATCTGTACCATGGAGAGTGTTCTGATGAGCTCTTCCAATTAGTCCCACCCTCCCCTTTCCTACACAGGACAACACGTGCAGGTCTTAGATGTCATCCGCACACGGTGCAGAACATCCGATCAAGAACCAAGCGGTTCGGAGACTCTTTCCTCTGTCGCACCAATAAGGCCTGGAATTCATTACCAGCTCACGTGTTTCCTTTTTCCTACAGTCCCGGGTCCTTTGAGCGGGGCGTGAAAAAGCATATGATGAGGCCGTCAAGCTGAGTGTCACCATTGTCACACTGTATGTGTAAGTAATGGTGACCCTCTTTTCTTCAGCTTACCATCAGGCAAGGCGAAGTCTAATTGTCGTGTTCTATATAAAAAAAAAAAAAAATAAGGCAGTACGACTCTTGCTGAGCTGGTTCCATAACTGTGGCGGCGATATCTGACTTAATATAAATTACAATGCCATCGTTTTGGTTTAGGTATATTTTTGAGCAACGGTAGTTATAGTTTGCAATATTGGGACAAACGGGTACCTCATCAAGTCTGCATTCAGTTAATATAATGATGTCAGGCGAAAAATGCAGTTCGCTTAAGGAAACATAAAAGCTGTCAAAATTTTTACTTATACTGCGTATATTCAGCGCCACAACTGTTTCCCTGCGTCACGAAGATGCAACTTACATTCACTTATATTTTTAACTTTTAATGATGTAGTGAGGGTTGTGTTGTCAATATCCTTTATAGTTTCAATTATATTAGCCATTAGAATATTTTATTATAGAGTATTGTTGAAATGTCTCAAAATAAATTAATGTTGTGTACCACTAACGCCATCTACTGTATACTTGTATTATTCTTGTTTATGAATAAAGCAGTCTTGTTGCAACAGCTAACGTGTTTTCATCAGGTTTATGTATTTATTTATTTTATTTATTTATTTGGGACAAAAAACAGTTACATGATAAAGTCTTAAACAAATAATCTTAAAAACTAAAACAGATTTTCAACCATGTAACCAACACAATTGTCCACGAATTGACCATAGACATACACAGACAATTTTGTATTTCGAATGCAATATTTAGTGCATTGGCTGCTTATTGATAAAAATTAAAATGAATAAACATTATTATAACTAAATTTGAACTGAGAGCCAAAAGGGAAACTAAAAATCGAAATCAAAAGTAAGGGTAGTAATCAGACTAATCAATAATGAGACTAAATTATACTTGTGTCTGCAAATTGTTCAATAACTCTATGGCTTTGCGTTTGAACTGCAGGTTAGACAGAGAGAACAAATCGAGTTCCATAAAATGGGTATTATATGTGTCTATAAGACTATGGAGAGGTACACGTAGCCCAGCGTTAGTTCTACTTATTTCTATGTGGAAAAGACGAGGGACACGCACTCCTCTCCTGAAAACAGTTCTTGGGACTATGTAGTACAAATCATTAACCAAACAAGGGCAATCATATCGACTATTGCACAAACCGTACAAGAACATGACATCTAGAAGCATGCGTCTGTACTTCAGTTTCAGAACGTCGTACCGTTCTAACAATTGTGTGTACGGGACTTTAGAGCGAAAGCATCTATAATTCATAGATCGTAAGAACCTTTTCTGCACCGTTTCTAGCCTTAAACTATATTTGTCGTAGAAAGGATTCCAGATAGGAATGGCATACTCCAATTGGGATCGTATCAAGGTCTTGTATAACAACAAAAATGTGGCGGGACACACAAAGTAACGAGAAGATCTCATTACGAAACCGTACATCTTAAATGCTTTATTTAAAATATTGTCTACGTGTATATCAAAATGCAGGCAAGAATCAAGCGTAATGCCTAAATCACGGACTGAAGTAATTTTATTCAATAGCACATCACTGATTCTGTAACTGAAGCCAATTTTGTTCCTGTTCTTGGTGAACGTAATAGAGTGACATTTTGGTAAACTAAGAAAGAGCTTATTTTCAATACAATACGCGTTAAGTCTGTTTAAATCACTTTGTAGAAGTAAGCAGTCTTGTATATTCTGACAAGACATGTAAATCTTAATATCATCTGCATATAATAAAAATTTCGAGTGGACAAAGCACTGGTCGATATCGTTGATGAACAAGATGAATAAGAGAGGGCCTAGAATAGATCCCTGGGGAACCCCAGATGTGACAATAACAGGATCAGATTCATAGCCATTAACAACGACTCGTTGCGTTCTATTGAAAATATATGAAGTGAACCACCGAAGCAAATTTCCTCGAATGCCATTATAGGCAATCTTCTGCAGTAAAATATGATGGTCCACCCTGTCAAAGGCCTTCTGAAAGTCCGTGTATACTGCGTCTACTTGGATACGCTTATCCATATTTTCAAATAGATAATTTGTAAATATCATTAGATTAGTCGTGGTGGAACGACGCTTGACGAAGCCATGTTGTTCAGATAAAATAAGTGGGTGAATTATGGGGTATATTGCATCATGCACCAAACCCTCAAAGACCTTTGACAAAGTGGAAAGGATAGAAATGGGACGGTAATTCTCAACTTTACTCTTGTCCCCAGTTTTAAACACGGGCGTAATGAAAGCTCGCTTCCAGATAGAGGGAAAAACGCCATCGTACAAACATTTATTGAAAACAATATGTAGAGCAATACATAAATTATCACATAATTTTATAAAGAAAATTGGTGGTAGACCATCGGGACCGACTCCCTTTGAAGAATCTAGAGTTTTAAGTGCCTTACAAATCGCATCCTTGGACAAATAAATATTTGATATACAGGAGGCGTTATCAGCACAGTTTGTTGAAGGTTCCCATACATTAGGATCAAAAGTAGAAGGTTCATGGACAGAGGAAAAAAAAGAGGAAAATAAATTACAGGTGTCAATGGCGTTGTCAGAAGTAACATTACCAAAGGACATATTGAGAGGAAATCCAGTCTTCCCATTCCTGCTCGAAACAAATCTCCAAAAGTGTTTGATGTTTGTGGGAATACTTTCCTCAACTGAGTTTATGTACTTACGATAGGTTCTGATATATTCCTTATGGAATAAGTTGCGATGGTTCGAAAAGCATAAATAATCAGAAACATTGCCGTACTTCTTCCATTTTACCCAAGCTCGTTCTTTAACTTTTATTGTTCTTATTAGTGACGGTGGAAACCAGAAGGGAAACTTGGAGCTTCTAGCTCGAGTTAACGGGACATGTTGTCTTTATTGTCTGTTAGATTAATTGATCCTATACACTGTCTCATAAAACACATTGACAGCCTGTTCAGGGGCGAGGTGAGAAAGTATTTCAACCCAGTTAATTTCAGTCAGATCATCATTAATTTTATCGTAATTAGCTTTGTGAAAATTGAACTTTACTGTAACATTAGGTTTCACAGAAGTGAGTGCCATCTCCAAACTGGTTAGAATGCAGAAGGGAGGGTGGTAACTGTGCTGGTTCAAAAGATTATTACATGGAACTATACGGCAATCTACGTTAGCTATAAAGAGGTCAAGCGTACGATCTAGACTATTTTTCTGTGTGTTATATTGCGTGCCATTGATAAGGTTTAAAAAGTTTGACATTTCTCGACTGATTGAGTTAGAAACTTTTGCGATTGCACAATTACTTTGACTGAACCATTCAATTTCAGGCAAATTAAAATCACCCACTATGAAATACGAATTGGTAGTGAATTCATTAACGATGGCCTGTATCATATTCAAATATTGAACATGCACTTCCTGTGGCGTCCGGGGAGGAATATACACAGCACTAATAATGTGATGTTTATTGTACACGGAGGCACACAGTTGAACCATAACCTGCTCTACTCTAACATGAACAAAATGCGTCGGCAGCACTACAGGTTGTAATTTACGAAGTACAGCCACTAGAACGCCCCCACCGTCCTCCTTTTCAGTTGCCACTCGATCACGGTCATGCCTGAAGACCGCGTAGCGATCATCAATAAATTCATGATTAAGAATATCAGGGATAAGCCAGGTCTCTGTCAGTATAATGACATCGTACGAACACGACATTATGTTCATATACAACGTATGCAACTTTGTACGGAACCCGCCACAGTTCTGATAGTATATTAAAATATTGTTGTTACTATCCATTGAAAGCTTCGTTCACACAATAATAACTTGACACAGCAATATATCCTATAAAATACAATACTCTGAAATCCTTGCAAAGTATTACAGAATAATTTGCACACCATTCGTCTCAATAAGGTATGAACATGGAAACTATAGACCAGCCATTCTATGAGTAAGATACATATTCGATTTTGTGTTCTACGTAATTTAAAATATTCACAATGTGCCAAAAAATAAACAATATAAGATGATAGACAAGTACAACATTCTTCATGTATCAAAAGAATGTCACTAAAAATTTCACTAGTGATAACCCATAGTAACTGTACTCTTATATTAACTTGATACATTATGGATGGGTCACACTGAGTCCTTAGCACAGTTTTTATCACCACTTCGAACTTTAAGAAGATCGGATTCGCAGCGTATAGCAAATGCTGATGCGCCTTCCCGCTCACGTATAAGTATTGTAGCGTTCCTGACCCATACGTACTTGAATCCACTCTGATTGGCACATTTTCTAGCCTCACGAAATAAAGATTTCGTTTTTAATGTGAGATGTTCGTTTAGGTAAATCGGAACTTTAGTACCTGACAACCCTATCTGTTCAGACTTAAGACCCTTATTCTTGCGGTAGCCGCTGAGTATGTTATCACGAATGATACGTGATTTGAATTTAACGATTATATTTTTGGGCTTCTTATCTTGGGCCTGAGCGTGTGGTACTCGATGTATTGATATAATGTCACTTTGTGACACAGGCAAATTCACAGCCTTTCCTATGGATTCCATGATAGTGATAAGGTTCTCGCTACGCTTCTCAGGCAGGTTACAGATCTCGATGTTGCACTGCCGTGCTTGTTGTTCCATTGAGTCAATCTTGGCTTCAAGTTTGGACACCAACAGACAGCTACTGGTGTTCGAAGTGTCCTGCAACTGCCTAGCATACTCTTTTTGCTTTTCTTCTAAGGGTTCTATACGGGTCTTCATGTCCTCATAGCTAGCATTGAAAAATTGAATAGATTTTTCGATTTCCAAATTTGATTCCTGGATACGGAGGTTTTGTTGCTTGAGTTCGGAAACTTCCTTTACCAATTTGTTAAGAATAATTTCTTGATCATCCTTCCAGGATTGCAACAAACTTTTTAATTCACCAAATTCGTTTTGCTCGAGACATCCATCATCGCCACGGAATCGCTTGCTACTAGGCTTTGATGTTGTATTGACGCTGGCATATGGAGCCCCAGAAATGTTGACTGATGGCGAGAGGTCGGGCTCCGACTGCGCAGAACCCATTGGAGGCGTACGCGTCACACGTGGCATAGCTAACAATGTTCTTAATTTACTAGAATTATCCCAGACTATTTCTATTCCCTATTTATTTTTGTTATTTTTTTTCAATTTTTTCTTTTTAATTATAAGATCTTGTATTTTTTTTTTCCCCTATTTATCGCTCATTTATACAATGTATGAGTTGTGCACCCACTGAAACAGTACCAGATTTTTAGGCCGGCGGCCAGTCGTCTCCGTGGTCCAGTAGGCAAACGGTCCGCCTCAAGGCTCACCTGCTCAGACGTCGTAGGTTCGCGCCCCAACTCCGGGTGTTCTTTTTCCAATTGTATTTGTATTTATTTAGTGTAATATGAGGTAGCAGGAGTTCACTAAGATATTTTATCTCTTTCAAACTCCACCCACTGGGCGTAAAAAACAGGTAACAACACTGTAGGAGCGACAAGGAATTGAAAATATAAAGAATGTCCAATCACAACACTGATATTTAAATTTAATAAAAATTCACAGCTCAAAAAATAATACGTCTGCTCACTATCAAACGACAAATCTGACTGACAGGTTATGTGCCCAGAAACGTTTTTTTTTAAGTAATCCATGTATGAAAAGTATATTTATCCAGTATGTCTACCGCGGGATATATAGTAAACGTGCCGAAATAATTAAAAGGACGCGATAACTACGACGATTGGTCATTCGCAGTGAAAAATGTTCTTGTGTTAGAAGGCATCGACATAGACGCCATATTACCAACGATCACCGAAGCCGAACAAAGAAAAGCAAAAGCGCAGTTAATTATGACTATAGATCCATCGTTGTACGTACACATCAAAAATGAAACTACAATTACGTCGGTATGGAATAAGTTGAAGCAATTATTTGATGACACGGGATTCTCAAGAAGAATAAGTTTATTGCGGACACTAATAAACATTCGCCTGGATAATTGTGAAACTATGACAAGTTATGTGTCTCAAATAGTAGAAACGGCTCAACGATTGAAAGGTACAGGTTTCGAAATCAGTGATGAATGGATTGGGTCTTTGCTGTTAGCGGGTCTACCAGATAAATTCTCGCCGATGGTCATGGCTTTGGAACATTCCGGCATAACGGTGAGCTCTGACGTCATCAAAACGAAGCATCTCGACATGACTTCTGATGTTGGCAGCAGTGGAGGTGAATCTACATTTTGGTCGGGCAAACCAAAAGTTGGCAACACTGCACATGGAAAATAAAAACAAACGTCAAAGTCATCGACGAACAAAATGTCAAAAGTGACCGCTTCAGGTAAACAAATCAAATGTTATAACTGCAAAAAAAATCGGACATTACAAAAACCAGTGTACCGAGAAAATAAAAGAAGCGAGTGCCTTTAGTATTGCTTTCCTGAATGGAGAATTCAGCACAGATGATTGGTACAATCAACGTTCAAAAGTGCGTTAGCACCTTAATGTTTATAATGACGTGTTCGGTTAAACGCGTATCTATGTGTTTGTCATATTTCAACGCATACATTGATTCGTCTTACAGTATCAATATGAGAAAATATAAATGTGTGTGTGCGTAACAAAGATAACATTATGCTCTTCTTTTCTTACTATTGTTCGAAGTATGTACTGCGTTGAATTACTTTATAAGTGATGCAAAAATTTGCTATTTTGCGTAGGTAAGGTAGTGCGTAGCAGGGTTGGTAACGAGGCTACCACGGATAGTGTTGTAAATTGGAAGTTGTGGGTTCGGATCTTAGTTTTGTCCACTTTTTGTGTTGTTTTCATTTTAAATCTTAGGAACAAGTTAACGGAATTAGCAATAATTATTTACAAATAGAAAAATGTTATACTTAATTTACTTTGTATAACATTTTTCTGATTTTTTTCCTTAATTTGATTATAAATAAAACAAAAGTTTACAAAAAATATATATTTCAATTTGGAAATTAGAGAAACATCCAATCTTAATTTGTGGTTATAATATTTGCATTCAAAAAATATACTTTCTTATAATTAATATTGCATATTGAGGTTATAGCTTAATTATTTGTTTTCTCGAGGAAAAGAGGATTGAAACCTTAACCTCAACCGTACAGTCTTATACTAATTACAATATATATATATATATATATATATATATATATATATATATATATATATATATATAAATTTAAAAATTACATCATACAATACATTACATAGATTATATTAATTAGATAATTAAATGGTACATTCCTCGAAACTAATCAAAACTTCAATATTATAAAATGAAATACATCAATTACAATAATTTTAGGCATACAGTGGGTGCTATAAATTGCACAAATATTTTGTGACACTCGTACCAATGACACTTGGCCCATCATGGAATAAGTCCGCATTTGGATTCTTTTTCAAAAACTCATTTAGGTATTGAACAGCTCTATAAGTAGGGCTACTCCATGCAAGAAAGTGCCAAGCTGGTGGGCAAGTCAAGAGCTGATGCTGTCGTCGTCCAGCGCCACGCATGTAGCTGTCCGGCACATAGAAGTGGACACACTCACGCACCGACGGGTTATCTACTTTAAAATTTAATAAGAAATAATAGTGCATTATGTGCGCAAACTCCCGCCTGAGCCGCAATGTATCAAGGCCGATCATCCCTGACACGAAGTTGGACGGGTAAAGAAATGGATAGTATCCATAGGTACGCTTGTACAGGTATCGAGCAAATTTACGCTGAACTCTTTCAACCATCAGTATGTACAGTTGTTCTGTGGGATTCCATACAATTGCGTTAAACTCCAAAACACTGCGAACATAGGCATTGTACAATAACTTTATAACTTCGATATTGTTAAAATGAGAAGAAGTTCCAGCTATGAATCCTAGAGATTTATTTGCCTTTTTACAAATATGTTTCATATGTTCATGAAAGTTCAATTTGCCGTCCATAATTACACCTAGGTCGCGTATTGTAGTGACACGTTCTAGCGGTGTTCCCGCCAGCTCATACGTCGCCAAAATTGGAGCACGGGATCTTGTAAACGTAATGCTTTTACATTTGCAGACATTGAAAGAAAGTCTATTTTTGACACTCCAAGCAAAAACCGCATCAATCTCTCCCTGGAGCGCCAAACAATCTGCTTTGCCTGTGACAGGAAGAAAGAGCTTCAGATCGTCAGCAAACAGAAGACACTCAGCATCAGTAAGAACTCCAGGCAAGTCGTTAATCATTATCAGGAACAGAGTTGGACCCAGATTACTGCCCTGGCTTACGCCTGATCTGGTATAAAATGTACGAGATATATGGTTCCCAATTCTTACGTACTGCTTGCGATCTCTCAGATAATCCGCCATGAATTTAAGAAGCTGCATATCGAACCCCAATGATGCAAGCTTCATTAGAAGTATGTCATTATCCACGAGGTCGAAGGCCTTTCTAAAATCAAAATATGCTGCGTCGACCTGACAGCCTGCTGTCTCCCGAGAGCGCAGATAATCTACAAACCCAATATGGTTAGTTAAGGTAGAGCGCGCCGGGCGAAATCCATGTTGGGAATTGTCTATGTACTTACTAATGTGATCGTATATACTCTTATTTACAATGGATTCAAAGATTTTTCCAAAAATTGATAATACTGCAATAGGTCTGAAGTTAGTGATGTCAATCGAAGAACCACCCTTAGGGATCGGTGTTATTCTAGAGACCATCCAGTTGCTAGGATAGACACCCTGCTGGAGTGATAGGTTATAAATGTGCAAGAGCGGTTCCTCGAAGGCAGAAACACAGTCTTTAAGCAAAAACGTGGGTATGTTATCGGGACCATACGCAGAGGACGGCTTCAGTCGCTGAACCGCTCGTCTTAAGTCAGAAGCATTTATGTGTCCCACGTTAAAGTTGGTGTAATTATAGCCTGCGTCAATTGCTTCTCGCTCAGCCACCTCAGGATCCAGCACCGGTATGTTTGGATGAAAGACAGAACTAAAATACTGCGCAAAAGCATCGACCGCCTCCTGACCTTCGACAGTTACATTATTGTAGTTATATTCCCTGCCTTGGCGCATATCTCTACGTTTGTCCCTCACGTATTTCCAAAAACTGGCCGGGTCACGAGTAATATTATTCTCCACGGCATATACATACTTCTTAAAAGCTATATCAATGAGATCCTTGACTTTGGTCCTAATATATTTGAACACTTCTCCATTAAATTGTAGTCCATAAATTTTAAACTTTTTCAAGTGAAAATACTTTAATTTTATATAATATATTATTTCACTAGTGTACCAAGTTGGATATATATATTTATGACTAGATGGATATTTTTTTAAAGGAACATGCTTGTCGATTATGTTGTTCAATTTGTTATACAGCGTATCCACAGCCACCTCAGCGTCACGCTGTTGTATTAAATCTGACCAATCAGTACCAGCAATATCTGAGTATAGGCCATGGAAGTCTGCTTTTCGGAAATTCCAAGTGGACATAACACCGTGTTCCTGCCTCACGACCCGCCCACCGCCAGTCGATGTACCTCTCGACATGGAAAGCAACACTTCCAAGGGTGGATGGAGAGTATCAATTTTTACCAATGGTTCAATATCTGATGTTACAGTCACAACATTAGTATCCAGAGTAGTAAGAATCAAATCCAAGATGCGTCCCTGTTTATTGCAGATGTTATTACATTGCCGCAATTTACAAAAGTTCAAAAAGTTATCAAACTGCAGTTTCACATAGGCACTACAAGAATACAAATTGAAATCACCAATAATCAGAAAATGGTGCCTGGAGTATATAGAAACAGCATTCTCCATGCAGGTTAAGACATCTAAATATTTTTGATCATTATAACTGGGAGGCAAATACACAACACATACCAGTAACCTTACATTTTTCCAAGTTATTAAAGCAAACATTTCTTTATCCACAGTTAAATCATCTATATCTTCTATTAATTTTACGGTATAACATTTCTTTACTGCAAGTAGGACACCACCCCATCCGGTATTGCCAGCACGATCCTTACGCAGCACTATATAATCCGAAGGGAATAGTTCCGAATCGTATACTGAATCGATGAGAAAGGTTTCATTGAGAAATATAAAATCATAGCAACATATGGAAACATTATTATAGAAGTCAGTAGTTTTTGTGCGAAGGCCTCTGACATTTAAATTTGCCTGTTATCGCATTACCCTCCTTTGACGGATCAATTGAAAATTGGTTGGAGTACAGGGATACCTTTATATCGCTGATTCGTACTGTCAGTAAAATAAGTCCAATTGAAAAATTTCATTACTTACGTTCGTCGCTAAAGGCGGGTGCTTTAGAAGTCATTCAATCGTAACAATTTTGATCAGAAAATTATGAAACAGCTTGGGATTTACTAACCGATAGGTATAACAACAGTAGATTATTAATTAACAATCACATTAAATCTTTATTTTCCATTAAACCCATCACTAAGGATTCACCTCGCCAACTCAGGCAATTAATTGACTTAATTTCAAAAAAAATAAGGTCATTGAAGAAAATGGGTGAGCCCAATGAAAGTTGAGATACATTAATCAATTATTTGATGGTTTCAAAATTAGATCCAACTACGGGGCAAGAGTGGGAAAATAGAATAAGTTTAGTATTTAAAGTTTCCTGGAAACCAAGGTTAAAGGATTTTCTGCAATTTTTAAGAGACCGGGCAGATGTCCTTGAAATAGTATTGCAAGGAGGTAGGACACGGCGGTATTTCCGCCGATTGAGCAGTCCGACTGGGGAAGTACCTCCGCCCTACAGAATACCGCGGTTATAATAACTTCGTGTTGTGTTCCCAGCGGTGAGTAGGGTAGCCAGAGCTCACTGGAGAATTTGTGCTGTCAGTGGGAAGACTAAAGGCTTGTCCTGATTTGTCTTTTACTGACGGCACAGAAACTCTGTACTTACAGGGTTGGCAGCGCGACTGTGACTCCTCTGGTGTTACAGACGTCCATAGGCCACGGTAACTACTTTCCATCAGGTGGGCCGTGTGCTTGTCTGCCAACTAAGTGGTATTAAAAAAAAAAACAAAAGCACAGGGTCAGGGTCACAAACTAAATCATGACCAAAAAAGGCAAACAGCCAGTCCGTCTAAGTCCCAATACACACGTTCGTTCACTTCAAACAAGCAACCGTCTCGCCCCAGTCTTCGTCGTCACACGTCTTCTTCTCGTACAACCATTCAATCGCACATAGTTAAATGCATCATGTGTGAGTCTAATCATGCATTATATACGTGCATTTTATTTTTGAATCTATCTGTACAAGATAGGTTGAAATTTGTTTCCGATAAAACTATCTGTATCAATTGTTTACGTGCACAACACATACTTTAGAAGAATGCCAATACGGGCCTTGTAGGCAATGCTCACAAAGGCATAATAGTCTCCTTCATACAGACCGTAATTCAATTTCTACACTCACGCACACTGACGCGGACATTAGCTTGAACTCACACTCACACACTCGACGCAAGCCGCGCAATCTAATACTATCGAACCGGTTTTGCTGTCGACTGCGCTCGTTGAAGTTTTTAAAACACACATTTACTTGCGCGTGCGTTGCTCGACAGTGGCAGCCAACAATGTTTTATTTATTTATTTCATAGTAGGAAAATTACAGCTATCAATTAGTGTTACAAAGAGTTATAAAAATAATAGACAGCCAATTAAAAGTTTTCACTGCTAAATATTGGTTGAAAATATTTAGTAAGCGGTAGACAATCCACATAAACACGAAAACAAAAGCCGAATAAAAAAATTACAAAAATTGTAAAACAATAAAGAAAACAGAAGCATTACCAAAATACAATGTTTACCTATTGTCAAAGAAACAGATTCACTAAAAATTAAGATTATTACAGATTCATTAAGAAAAAGACTACGTTTACTATACAGTCCACGCTCACGATTTCTGGAATAAGAAATAGGGTTCTGCGATCGGAACAATCCTGTAACCTGTTCATGCGATCGAGGATTAGTAATTTTAGTACACAATTAAATTGTACCGTTTTACCTAACATTACTTCAAGTTTACCGAATACATACATTAATGTTCACTCGTTACAAATCCCGCGTAACGTTACACTCGCGGATCCCGAGTATCACGCACCATCAGACATCGATATTCTGATTGGAGCTGATATATTCTGGAGTTTATTACAAGAAGGTCGGATGCGTTTGTCTAAAGGGCCTTATTTGCAAAATACTTATTTGGGCTGAATTATTTCGGGTTCGATATCTCTAAATAAATAGTCTGCGAATACAAGTGAGTATTCTAATAATATGATTTGCAGTGCGTTGTCAACCTCCTTAGATGACCAATTAAAACGTTTTTGGTAATTAGAACAAGTTGATAACCGTAAATCAACTAACTTTCTTACCGCGGAAGACAAGGCTTGTGAGGAACTTTTTACTTCCACCACCACCCGCGTTGGTGATGATGGTGATGGTCGGTTTATGTAACGAATGCTGTTACGCGATTCAGCTGACTTGTTAGGCGATTCCTATGAGTCAGCAAAAAATAGATTCTTGTCTCTAGAGAAAAGGCTAGATCGTTCGCCTGAGATAAAACGTGTGTATGCCGATTTTTTAAATGAATACCTAACGTTAGGGCACATGACACGCATTTATAAAAGTCCATCGCCGTGTTATTTTTTGACCCGCTAGGATTATTAGCTCCTACTATTATTATTACGAAGATACTTGTGCAAAAACTTTGGCTTCGTAAGGTCGGCTGGGATGATCCCATACCTACCGAATTGCTTTATTCTTTTAATTAAATATTAACGTCTTTGCAACATTTAGGTGACCTACGTGTTCCGCGTCATGTAAACACCCAGTACGCACACCAATTACAATTACAAATATTCACGGACGCCTCACAGGATGCTTACGGCGCCTGTGTATACATTCGTAGCGTGTGCGAACAAACTAACGAAGTCACTGTTCGATTGTTGTGTGCGAAAAGTAAGGTGGCGCCTTTGAAACCTCTTACCAATCTTACCATCCCACGTCTCGAATTGTGCGGTGCCTTAGTGGGTGCGCATCTTTGTAAAAAGGTAATAGATTTAGTGAATTTAAATTTCAATAAGGTTGTATTTTGGACCGACTCAACAGTCGTTTTAGGGTGGTTACACACTCATCCGAATTTACTGATAACATTTGTGCAAAATAGAGTAGTTGAAATCAATGACGTAACTACGGGTTGTGTATGGTCACACGTCAGACGCGTGTGCTACCCTGATATGTTGTCACGCGGAGTGAACCTACCGGATCTTACTCAAAACGAGCTATGGTGGTCCGGTCCAGGGTTCATTCTCGATACCAATCATAATGAAGATAGTTCAAATGTGCCCTTTTCCGATTTACCTGAACTCAGATCGCACATTGCTGCTTCCGATTCATCAAGTAATGTATTTCCCTTTGAGCGATTCTCATGTTTTTTACGAATGATTCGAGCAGCGTCTTACGTGTTGCGGTTCATTCATAATACTCGTTTTAAAACCGAATGCAAACACGGCCCGTTGTTATTAAATGAGTTACGTACATCTACTATTTTACTAGCTCGGTTGTCTCAAATCGATTCGTTCCCGCGAGAATACAATTCATTGTTACAAAAATCATTAAATATTAAATTTTCACGTAATATGTCAGGACTTAATTTATTTTTTAGTGAGATTTATTAATACGAGTAGGGGGGAGATTAAGTAACTGTAATAAGTTTTTTTTTGATAAAAAACACCCTCTACTGCTGTGCAGCAAACACACATTCACTTCACTTCTCTTTCAATACAAACATATATACTTATGCCATGCTGGTCCACAGTTATTACTCGCATCGATTCGCGAAGAGTGGTGGCCACTTGGTGGTAGAAATTTAGCGCGTTCTATTGTTCATAAGTGTATTAAATGTGTTAGGTTAAATGGAAAAACGTTTAGCCCAATAATGGGCAACCTCCCAGCTGAACGACTGTTATCGGGCTTTCTTTTTTTGCGAACTGGTACCGATTACTGTGGTCCAGTTTATATTTTGAACCGTCAGGGGAGGGGCTCGCGTTTAACAAAGGCGTATATATGTATATTTATCTGCTTTGCGACTCGAGCCGTGCATCTTGAGTTGGTCACAACTTTGACCACTGAAGGTTATCTCCTCTGCATTAAAAGATTTATCTCACGAAGAGGTAAGCCAACCGAGATATATTCCGATAACGGAAAAAATTATGTCGGCGCAGCTAATGAGTTAGGCGACTTTTTAACAAAACATTCGTCTGCTATTGTTGAAAGGGTCGCTTTAAATGATATTTCGTTTAAATTTATTCCTCCATATTCTCCTCATTTTGGTGGCTTGTGGGAAGCAGGAGTAAGGTCTTGCAAGTATCATTTGAGACGCGTTGTAGGGAACTCTAATCTCACATTTGAGGAGTTTAACACGGTGTTGATACAAATTGAGGCTGTCTTGAACTCCCGTCCGCTAACTCCTCTTTCCGCAGATGCCAGCGACCTGCAAGCACTCACACCTGGACACTTTTTGATCGGGCGTCCACTTACAGCACCGGCAACCCATAATACAAGTGATGCTGTCTCGAATCGTCTACCACGTTATGACCGGATCGAGGAAATGCGTCAACATTTTTGGCAGCGGTGGTCGAAGGAGTATATTGGTGAGCTGCAGATCAGAACAAAATGGAAAAAATGGAAGACCGTGCCTGGGGCGTGTAGAACAGGTTTACATGGGAAGAGATGGCATTTCCTGTGTTGCAAAAATACGAACAGTCTCTGGAGAGCTTCACTGCTCATTTTCGAAGATTTGTCCTCTGCCCATCGAGATGACTGATGAAGTGGATGGTACCTCTGGAACCGAAGGTTTCCAGGGGCCGGGAGTATGTTCACGCAGCTAGTGCAGGGATCCGAGGTGGGGATGCGGCCGCTCGCAGCGACACTACCACGACACCCGTTTACGCCGTTAGTACTATTTGTCGGGGCAATCGATCATTGTAATTTAATTATTCAATATATACGAGTTCAGTAACTCGTTGGTCGACACAGTTGGTGTCATCATTTTGTCCACCTGGTCCCTAACATTCTCTTTCCCCATTAATTTATTTATAAGCCCTGAGTATTATACAAGCAAAAAACAAAATAACATAAATCAAAAACAACAAGCAAGTACATAGTCACAATCACAATGTAAATAGCACATCATATACATAGCACATCCCCCACTAATTTCCCTATCCCCTTTTTAACAAATTGTATACCGTGAGAATCATACAACAGAAACAAAATAAAACATAAATACAAAAAAGAAAATAAAATGTAACACGCAACAAAACAACAGCAAGCATTATTAACACCCCAGGGCGACCCGCAACCGTATTGACTGAGTAAACACATACGAAGCCCATTATCGACATGATTTCTGGACACTGAGACGGATATTTTTGTACCTTACACGAAAACCATGGACTCCGGCAAGCCTTCTCAGTGGCAGAGGAATATTATACCATATCTTACTTGCACGATATCTGAAACTACCCTGAAATGCCGCAGTTTTATGTTACGGTACATGCAGGTTCATGCGCGATGCCCTTGTCAAGTACCGACTGCTTTCATTGAGCCATTTCAGTTTCGAGTACAGGTAGAAAGGTTTACCTGTCTTTATAATTCCAAAAATAACAGTGGCCAGGTGTAACTCCCTCCTATACTTCTAGCCTTTTTTCAAATTGCCTGTTGGTAGTGGAAATAACAACCGCTGACATTTGCACTTGGAAAAATTTCACTAACTGCATTCATTGTAGCCACCTCATAATCACATTTATAATTTCCCAAATCCAGTCCTACTCGATCTTTGAGGATAGTAAATAGTCGACAATAAGTGCTCTGCGTTTTGTTGGGTAAGAGCGCGTAGATTAAAGGCACAATATTTGTTGTCTTTTTATTATAATTAAGATCCAAGTGGATAGTAAACAATTGATAAAAAAAGGTGTAGTACACATTTAAACGTGCCATTCCCATAGTAAAACCCTTTCTTTGTACAACGAATAATCTTTTTTGATAGTTTGGAGGCAAACACTAATATTCTTTAGTGTCACCATCATCAACAATGAGGAATTTTTCACCCAATGCAGCTGGTATATATACATCTTCTAAATTTTTAAATGTCAGTCTTTCAGAGATCCAGTATTTTAGATCTAAGTGCCTTTATTCGACTGGTTACTTAACCGCGGCGCAGCCGCTCTAGGTACCTTAGTCATACATCCTAGCGCTGAGTGCGCGCTTTTTTACTTGACTACCATATGTCCCTACACACATCTACAAAAAACACTTTTATTCTTATTGTTTTGTGGCCTTTTAGATTTTTAACAACAATAAACTCCGAATCTTCCATTTTCTCTCAACGCGAAACAATACTTCTTTATGAGAAATGTGACATAATACAAATATACCCACAAACAGCTTACATTAGCCCATTTTTACTCGACCATTTATCTACCCACATAGAAATAGACACGGAAAAAGATAAGGAATATTAAATGCATAACAATTACAATAATAAATAATAAGCGGTATATATTCTATTCTATTACATAAGTATTGTATTTTATTTTTATTGTTTTTCAAGGCATTAAAAAAGACATGTTAACAACGCTATGTGCTGGATTTGCGGCGGACTAGTTGAATGGTTATTTATTTTAAGAATAACATTTAAAAAAAGTATAAATTACCCAACTGCAAAGAAATTAAAAACTAAAAATTTAAACTATTCAACGATACCCCAGTTAATATTGTTCGTTGAATTTAATTTTTGTTTTTTAAACAATATGGCGAATTTCGTCCGCCATATTGCTTTTTTTACATTTTATGCCTGTGGGTGGTAACAAAGAAAAATACATACATACCTACCATAAATACGCGCGAAAAATATTGCACTCGTTTTTCGCTGTCGGGTGAAATAGGTATTTTTAAGAATAAGTCATTTTGCGAATTAGTCTTTATAAGAATAAGCCATTGGACGAATAGATCCTCTATTTAGGGGTAAGGCGTTTTGCGAATAAGTCCTTTGTCTACTAAGCCGATGAGACAATGGTCTAATAATCAATGTAGTTTAATTTTATCTTATCCTTGAATATAATATATTATAAAAATTATGGTTTTGATTGAATCCATGTTGAATAATTTTTTGTTTATTTGAGAAACGCCATAAGTCCACAACTTTTAAATGTTGAATGTTATGAGATATGAAGGTATATTTATGTAGGTGATATTCATACCATCCAAACTAAATACAAAACTCATCCACGGACATACACCTTTTTTACTAACCAGTTGTTTTCATCTCCTGAAAAAATGATTCTGAAACATACATCCAACAGACGTTTCTCTGCCGAATGAGCCACCGACAGAACGTTTCGATTATGAGTTGTTCACCGACAGAACCTTTCAACTACGAACGTTTCGCGACTCTCATACTAATTTCCGAATTACTGAACCTAGAATAACGCTACAACGAAAAAATGCAATCACGAATAGTTAGTCTCCGAAATAACTTTATCACGAATTTTTAGACAACGAAATAATGTTGTAACTAACATTTATACATCGAAAGAGCAATATCCCTAATATCGGCACAACAATTTTCATACAACGAAATAATGTTGTAACTAACATTTATACATCGAAAGAGCAATATCCCTAATATCGGCACAACAATTTTCATACAACGAAATAATGTTGTAACTAACATTTGTAGTTGTAGTTTTGAAAAAATGTGCAGCGGAGTTGTCTCCAATGCTTACGCGCCTGTACCTGCTATCCTACAGTTCGGGTACAGTGCCTTTACCTTGGAAAGAGGTGAATGTTCAGCCGATTCCCAAGAAGGGGGATCGCTCGGAGCCAGCCAACTATCGACCCATAGCCGTCACCTCAGTGCTGTGCAAAGTATTCGAGCACATAATTAACAAACAGCTCATGCGGCACCTAGAGGATCACTCCTTAATTAATGACCGGCAATATGGCTTCAGACCGAAACGGTCAACGGGTGATCTTCTATCATACGTAACCCATCTTTGGGGTGAGGCTATGGACAAGCACGGCGAGTCACTGGCAGTTAGTCTTGACATCGCCAAAGCTTTCGATAGAGTCTGGCACAAATCGCTTCTTTCCAAGCTACCTGCCTTTGGTCTGCCTTCTAGGCAGTGCAACTGGGTTGCTAGCTTCCTGCAGGGGCGCCGTATTCGCGTCCTTTGTGATGGACGAGCTTCGGAGTTTCTGCAGGTAAATGCTGGCGTGCCCCAGGGGTCTGTCTTATCACCAACTCTCTTTCTTCTGCATATGAACGACATGCTGTCTACCGGCAATGTTCATTGTTATGCAGACGATAGCACTTTACATGGGAGTTATCAAGGACATCCTGCGGCCAAGCAGTCAGATATCGCAGAGAAAAGGCAGCTTCTTGTCACTGAGCTTGACGGGATCCTGAATCACATTTCTCAATGGGGCTCTGAGAACCTGGTTGAGTTCAATGCCAAGAAGACGCAGGCATGTGCGTTTACAGCAAAAGTATCTTCTTTCCTTCCCCTCCCCACTCTTCAGAGCACGCCACTGCCACTGCAGGACAATCTCAATATCCTAGGTATGGATGTTCGCTGCAACCTGAATAACAAAAATTACATCGAAAGTATCATCAAAACAGCCTCACGAAAACTCGGAGTCCTGAACAGAGTGAGGCGATTTTTCACGCCGGAGCAGCGGTGTCTTCCATACAAGACACAAATTCGCTCCTGTGTGGAATACTGCTCGCCTCTCTGGGATGGTTCAGCAAAGTACTTACTAGATGCTCTCGACAGGTTGCAGCGACGTGCGGTCCGCATCATTGGGAATCCCGAGATTACGAACACCTTTACAGCTGCGTAGAGATGTTGCGTCCATGGCTGTATTTTACCGTCTGTACCATGGGGAGTGTTCTGATGAGCTCTTCCAATTAGTCCCACCCTCCCCTTTCCTACACAGGACAACACGTGCAGGTCTTAGATGTCATCCGCACACGGTGCAAAACATCCGATCAAGAACCAAGCGGTTCGGAGACTCTTTCCTCTGTCGCACCATTAAGGCCTGGAATTCATTACCAGCTCACGTGTTTCCTTCTTCCTACAGTCCCGGGTCCTTTAAGCGGGGCGTGAAAAAGCATATGAGGAGGCCGTCAAGCTGAGTGTCACCATTGTCACACGGTATGTGTAAGAATTGGTGACCCTCTTTTCTGGGACTTTGCCATCAGCATACCATCAGGCAAGGCGAAATCCAATTGACGTGTCCTATATAAAAAAAAAAAAACTTTCGTTCTGTGTTCGTAATATAATATTTTTTAAGTGTGTAGTAAAATAATGTGCGGGTAGATTGGTAAATTTACAGCGCACAATGACTCACAATATGAATAAGTTTGCCGCTGCGTCTTTCCGAGCTGCTTACAGGATGTTTAATTACTTTTCGATTTTTTCTTTTCTTTGATTTTTAGTTTTATTTTCTAGCTATTTAATTATTTTAGTGTATTAATAAGGTAGGTTTTTAATGTAGCTTTTAGGTTTTTACAATTTATTTTACTTTTTAAATGTTTAGGTAATTTGTTTATTAAGTTAGGGACTATGTAGTTCAATGTTCTTTTTCCATGTAGGTTATTGAATCTTGGTATTATCAACTTTTTATTGGTCACGCTTCTGGTTAATTTATTGTGAGAATTAACTATTTGTAGATCCTCATTAAAGTATTGTTCCGTTATGATATATTATATTTTATTTTATCCTGAACTGGCATCAAAGAGCAGTATGAGAACAATTCGTGTTGATTATGTTTATACTCTTCCCTTACCTTCCGGGGAACAATGGTTTTCAGAATACGTAACTGTAGTTCATAGATTCTGTCTATTTTTGATTTAAAAGTGCGCCCGTAACTACTCAGTCCGTAAGATATCACTGATTCACCCAATGCTTTATATAATGATAACAAAATTGGATATGGAATTTTATGCCTTAGTATAGAGAATTTGGCCAGTATTGCGCGCAATTTATCACATACATGTTGAATGTGATTAGACCAAGTTAATCTGTCGTCAATAATAGGCCACGGTAACTACTTTCCATCAGGTGGGCCGTGTGCTTGTCTGCCAACTAAGTGGTATAAAATTTTTTTAAAAAAAACACCCAGGTAAGTCTGTGTATCCACTACTTCTAGGGCCTCACAGTCTAAATTTATATTTTTATGTAAAAAATTATGACTGTGCGATATTATTATAATAGGAGATGTTTTCCTATTTTGATTTGTACTTATATACATAACTTTTGTTTTACTACTATTTAGGACGAGTCCGTTATCATGGGACCATTTAGACAGAAGAGTAAAATCGCTTTGTAATTTACCAAGAGCCATGTCAATATCCGAGTCAGCCGAGAGTAAACAAGTATCGTATAGCAAATTGATAGACTTCGCAGTTTTTTATGACGTTTCCTAAACTATTAACGTAAGTTATGTAGTGTAAAGGTCCGAGTACTGAGCCTTGTGCTGTCCCTTCACTAACGTGAACCTTATCACTGAAAGCGCTATCAACTTTCATCTGGTAAGTGCGGTCCTGTAAATAATTTTTGCACCATTCCAATAACGGACCACGAATCCCACTTTCTTCCAGACTATCTATTATTTTACAGTGGCGGAGTGTATCAAACATTATGCTCCGAAGGGAAACGCTTTACTATAATCAATAAAAGCTGCAATTACATGTTGTTTGCCATCTAAATGTTTGACAGAATCCGTAAAATCCGAAAGTAGCTGTGTAGTGTTCCTACCTGGTTGAAAGCCATACTGTTTTGATGAAATGATGTCATTCTTTTTATAGTATGAATACATTTGATTTCCTATAAATTTTTCGACAACTTGATCAATTGTGGGGAGAATAGTGATAGGTCTATAGTTTTCATAATCTGTATGGCTGCCTTTTTTGTATATTGGCCTAACTATTCCGGTTTTCAGCTGGTCAGGATATCTACCGGTGACTATGCTCGTATTAATTAGATTGACAATAGTTGCTGTTATTTTGTCAATTGTGCGCTTTATATCACTTGCCCGTATGCCATCTGAACCTGGTGCTTTCTGATTGTTCAGATTTTTTATAAGGGGTTATACCAGGTCTGATCGGGCTTTAGTGAAGTACATTGTAACATTTTTAGGCATACTATATGTTGATTTATCTAGCAATGGGATATCACAATTTGGTGAGATGGACTTCACACTTCTCTCAAATGTTTGTGCAAATTTATTCGCTATATCACTCGGCCCATTTGTGCTTTTTTCAAATGCTGCAACGATAGACTTCGGGGGTGACAGGTGGAGCCGCCTGTCACCCTGGCAGAAGCAGGCAGCGGCGGTGGCGCGCCTGGCGCGCCTCACCGTTTCCGGGGTCGAGTTGGGGACTCTGTAGTCCCCACACCCGAGAAGAGGGCCGGATCGTGAGAGATGGCCCTGGGTCGGCCGGGGTGCGAGGGATATGCCTGTCAACCTCACCTTCGGCAACCAAAACGACCCACAGGCGGCGTGCGTTTTAGTCGGTTCGAGTCCGACATAACCTCCTCCACCGACTCCGGTGGGGAGGTATCCGTGGGAATTTTGCGCACGTAAAAAAAAAAAAACGATAGGCTTGTCAATGGATGTTTTAATTCTTCCGGTTAATCTATTCAGTAATTGCCAGAGTCGTCTTATACTATTTTTGCTTTCATAGATTTCTTGTTTTATGTGTTTATTTTTTGTTTTCTTTATTAAATTATTAGCAAAGTTTCTAGCCTTATTATACTACGCAATATGTTATTATTTGAATCATTTTTCCACTCGATAAATAATTTGTCCTTATATTCACATGCTTTATTTATTTTTTTACTAACCCACGTATTGTTTTGCCGAGACGATCTGGTATTACATTTAATATTGATTTCTGCTTGACTATAGCTTTTATTTATACTTTTTTTTTTTTTTATATAGGACACGTCAATTGGACTTCGCCTTGCCTGATGGTAAGCTGAAGGCAAAGTCCCAGAAAAGAGGGTCACCATTACTTACAAATACCGTGTGACAATGGTGACACTCAGCTTGACGGCCTCATCATATGCTTTTTCACGCCCCGCTTAAAGGACCCGGGACTGTAGGAAGAAGGAAACACGTGAGCTGGTAATGAATTCCAGGCCTTAATGGTGCGACAGAGGAAAGAGTCTCCGAACCGCTTGGTTCTTGATCGGATGTTTTGCACCGTGTGCGGATGACATCTAAGACCTGCACGTGTTGTCCTGTGTTGGAAAGGGGAGGGTGGGACTAATTGGAAGAGCTCATCAGAACACTCCCCATGGTACAGACGGTAAAATACAGCCATGGACGCAACATCTCTACGCAGCTGTAAAGGTTCTAGGGTGTTCGTGATCTCGGGATTCCCAATGATGCGGACCGCACGTCGCTGCAACCTGTCGAGAGCATCTAGTAAGTACTTTGCAGAACCATCCCAGAGATGCGAGCAGTATTCCACACAGGAGCGAATTTGTGTCTTGTATAGAAGACACCGCTGCTCCGGCGTGAAAAATCGTCTCACTCTGTTCAGAACTCCGAGTTTTCGTGAGGCTGTTTTGATGATACTTTCGATGTACTATCATTTATAAATGTGAATATCTGTGTAGGACACGACATGTTATTAGTTGATTGCCAGTCAATGTGATGTAATAGTTTTGTTAATTTTTAAAATCTGTTATTGTTTTAAAAGAAGTACATGAAACATCCTGTATCATCAGTCCAATGCAAGCTACTGCTATCGCCTGGTGATCGACCAGTACAGTTCCGAGTACGGCCGTAAACAGTTCCTGTGAGTTAGATCTCACGAAAATATGATCGATACATGTTTTGCTTATCTTACCGTCCTTTGTTTCAATTCGTGTGTAATCGGATAGCCGACATCCCACTCACAAGACCACAGCCATATAAAGAAGTTTTGTATTTATGTTTCACAGGACAGTCAATCTTTAGGTCAATGTTAATGTCTCCCAGCAAGTATAGATCACAATCCGTATCAAGACTAGACAGAGTATGCTGCATTTAATTTATAAACAAGTGTTTACTATATTTCGGTGGCCGCACTGCACACAAAGTCGCGGAATAGTGAAGTTGTGTATGTATTTTAAAAGTGAGGCATTCAAAGTGTTCGGTTTTAATTTTAAGTTTTGATATTTTAATAATAATAATAATAATAATGACGTCTTTATTGTACACCAATTAGACATTACACTAGAATAAGTGATACAAATTCCGTGGCACGTACAGATGGCGGCCTTATCGCTTTGCGGCAATTTCTTACAGGCAACCATAGGATGGAGATAAGAAAATAGGAGAAGAATATTTTAGGGCAGTTAGGTGTACATAAAGAAAATAAAATAAAATAATAATAATGAAAAAGAAAACACAATAGCCATAGGTAAATACAATTATACATATAAGCATACACACTATATATATCCTAGAAAAAGTCACAATACATTAACACAAACATAGATATACTTCATTCTACCTTGTCATTCCACTCTTTCATAGAGACAGGTAGTATTCCTTGACGAGTCTTTTGAACACAGGCAAGGACTGAGCTCGCCTGACATTCACTGGCAAAGCATTCCACAACCGAGCCGCCTGAACCGAAAAGGATTTGTCAGCAAAGTTGGTGGAATGGCTCGGTATTTTCAACCTTAGATTCTCCGATGATCTCAAAACCCTTGAGTGAGTGTCGTGTAAGAACTCAAATCGCTGTTTCAGGTAAGAAGGAGTTAGTGGGTTAAATAAAATGTTGTATAGTAAGGAGAGAATATGCGCATTCCGGCGAAGGCGTATAGGTAACCACTTGAGCTTTTTTCGAAGATCTGAAACATGATCATATTTACGTAATCCAAATACGAATCGTATACAAAGATTTTGGAGTCTCTCAAGCTTGTTAAGTTGGTCTTCAGTGAGATCTAGATAGCTGGCATCAGCATAGTCGAGAATAGGAAAAATAAGAGATTGTGCAAGCGCAGTCTTAGTGGCAGTGGGTAGAAAATTTTGAAGCCTACGCAGGGACCCTGCCGCTGCAAATACTTTACGCCTTAGTTCCAGGAGATGCGGCCCCCAGGACAAGCGACTATCAATAACGATCCCCAGATTTTTTACTTTATTGCTATATGGGACTATTGTTCCATTGCAAGTCACTTGAGGTAGGGTTAACCAATCTATTTTATCAATCAACCTGGAGCTCCCGACAATAATGACTTGTGTCTTGCATGGATTAACTTTTAGACCGTACGAGGCACTCCAGCAGCATATCGATGTTAGGTCAGTATTTACTGTATTGACAGCTACCGCCAGTTTGTCCAGCGGGGCCCGAGAGTATATCTGCAGATCATCAGCATACAGGTGGTAGGAAGAAGATAGTTCGTCGGTGATAGAGTTTATAAAAACTGCAAACAGTAAGGGAGATAAAACGCCGCCCTGTGGTACACCAGCGGTTGTTGTACACCAAGAGGAGACGGATTCTTTGACACATACACGCTGCCGGCGACCAAACAGGTAACTACGAAACCAGTCAATCACCGTTGGAGATATGTTAAGAGTGCTCAATATGCCAAGTAACACGTCGAAATCCACGGTATTAAATGCATTACTGAAGTCCAACAAAGTTAGTACTGTCAGCTCACCGCTTTCCATACCTGATCTGATATCTTCCGTAATATGAACCAAAGTAGTAGTAGTACTGTGACCAGGACGAAATCCAGACTGGAGAGGATTCAGTAGTGCGTTTTTTGAGAGGAAATTAGAAAGTTGAGTGTTAATGAGACGTTCAAGGACTTTAGAAAGAAAGGGCAAGATAGAAATAGGGCGATAATCAGAAAAAGAGGAAGGATTTTTCTTTTTAGGAATAGGGATTATCTGAGCCTCTTTCCACGTTTTTGGAAACACGTTGTTAGTTATTGAGAAATTCAGGATATGACAGATGACAGGAAGGATTTCATCAATGATAGGGTGGATCATATTACGGCTGATACAGTCCGTACCCACAGCATTAGACGTGATTGACATTATGCTCCTCCTAACATCACAAGCCGAGAATTGACTAAATAAGTAAGGAGAGCAGTTGGGAGTTGAGACAGATGAAAGACGCTGTAATGTATTTTGTTTTGTCATTTTATCAAATTTTGACGAAGAGGAGAAATGTTCATTAAGTGAATCTAAGTTTACGTTGTTAGGGATCGACTCTTGACGAGATTTGCCTACTCCCAATGTCCTTAGAAATTTCCAGACTTTTGCTGGATCCTCGTTTTCTACTGAGTTATGAATATAACGGCGTTGCGCACTCCTACAAACCCGATTGCAGTGATTTCTAATAGCAACATAGTTTTCCCGGTTCACTTCGGATGGACGCCTCTTATATTTCGACTTGGCTGTTGCTTTTTTATTTATAAGTATTTTGATCTCACGTGTTAGCCAAGGCGCTGGAAGATGTTTCACCCTTATCCTGCGAACCGGAGCATGTACATCATATAACTTAATAATATTAGTAGTAAAGATTCCAACTTGCTCATCAACACATCTAGAGTTATAAAGTGGACTCCAGTCCAAGACATCGGCATCCCTGCGCAAGTTTTCCAGGTTCATACCACTAAAGTTGCGTTGCATAAGAAATTTAGATTTAAGTTTAGGTGGACGAAGGTGATAAGATAAAAATAGCAAGTCATGGTAGGAGAACTGATCAGCAGTATACTTACCATGCTTTGCTACATGCTGTAGAGAGGAAACGATGATCAGGTCGAGCAGAGAAGGAGCAAGGTGAGGAGCATGATGAGTTGTATCGGTAGGAAGAATTGACAGATTGCAAGATTGGATAATAGATTGAAGAGTTGATGAACGAGAGTCGTTCTTGATAAGGCAGGTGTTAAAGTCGCCCATGATTATACTTTGACCATACGTCGGTACAAATGTATCAAGGAGAAGTTCAAATGAAGAAAAGTAGTTTATATTGGAAGAAGGACAATAGAAAACGCCAAGTAGAAGTTTAGAGTGCAGAAGTTCAACCTCCAGAAAGATATGCTCACCAGCGTGCGGTGGCTGTGGCGACATGCTCAGAATAGTGTAAGCTATGTGCGCGCGCAGATAGATTGCTACACCACCCGCCCGCCGCTCCACACGATCGTTTCTGATGAGGTTGAATCCTGGTAAGGTATATTGTAAAGTGGGTAAACATGGCTTTAGCCATGATTCCGAAACAAGAATTGCATGTATATGCGTACAGTCAAAGCTTGCCAGCATATCAGGGAAATGAGCCGGAATGCTTTGTGCATTTATATGAACAACGTTAAAGTTATTGGGAACATCGGAGAATTGAGATGAGAGAGATTCAGCAAGTGAAGGCTTCCTCTGGTGGCTAGCACTACCACCAACAGAGTCACTGCTATAGTCTGCAAAAGGCATTCCCAGACCCCAAAAAAAAAAAAAGAAAAAACTTTTATGTAACTTAAATATATATAAGTATGATGGTTCAAATGAAATATAATATACAGATATAAGTATATATATGTACAATATAACAATATAAATAGATTTAAATGAAACTTTTTAATTATATTATAATAAATTTGGAAAAAAAAAAGGCAATTATGTAAAAGGAACAGTAGCTTAATTTGGTTAGTGCAAAAACTAAACGTTTAAGTTCCATCTGCCGGTTTGTTGATAAAGCGAATACATAAATAAAAAAAAAAACGAAGTAATGCAAAAGTAAAACAAAAACAAAGAACCAGAATAAAGAGAAAAAAAAATATCTAGAAATCTATGGGTCCAGGCATTTGAACTGTCCTTGGAGGTAGATGTTAATAGCAATAAGTAAAAGGAAAGCACGATTTGGAAGTCAAAATAATATAAGTAAAGGAGAAATGGAACGCAGCCAAAGACAATCGTCAACACCCAACACCAATGACAATGACATCCGTCACACCTGTCATTGACAAATGTGACAGACACCGATGCTGAATGTTGACGGTGCTGTTATTTTTTTAATTTGTGTTTACATATAAAATAAAGTGTAAAACAAAAGTAAAATTCGGTAGGTAGTGAAGTAAACAAGAAAGAGAGAAAAATAATAATAAATGAACATACTATAAAATTGTGGGTAATGACTTAAAAACAAAACAAATACACTCAACATCTACCTGGACCCAGCGTATTATGAGCAGGTACCGACGAATTACTTCTTCGAAACCGCAACTCGTCGAGATTTTGGCACTGCAGACCCTGTGGCTACGCTCGCAGCCTTAGTCACAACAGCAGGCCTCCCAGGCTCCACACAAATCCGCTCAAGGTGGCTCAGTGAAGCCACTCGTTGCGGCCCATTCGCAAGCAGCACGTAAATACTGCCTTCCCTGGTCCAACATTTGGTGACGCCCAGTTTATCGCGCGCTGTCATGAAGAGGTCATGCCGTGTCCTCGTAAGGAATTCAGACATTGTAATGCCAGAACCCTTCAACTTTGTCTTACTGAACCATACCTTGTCGCGGATATCCACAGCCTGCAGCTTAACAATGATGGGTCTTGGCTTCTTGTTAGAGGACAGACGACCCATTCTGTGGCACCGACGTATAGCCTGTAACGACGCGCTCTGCGAACGTCGTCACACCGGTTTTAATTCTATTTTTGAACGAAGGGTTTCGGAGCGCGGAGTGAATGACATTTTGACGTATCGCTGTCAAAAGCACCTTTCTTCCTATATTGAGACTGGATGGTCGATATTCATGGCTTCGTAACTTAATTTCAATAAATCTCATAAAAATGAGAGTATTTTGGCCTAAAGGATAATAGTTTGTGTCCTCACAACTATCCTCTTGTGGAATTATAGTTTATTTCTGGTGAGTTGTCATTTTTTAATAAGATTCCCTTTGATGGAAATTCGCCACGCTCCTAATTTGAAAAATAATTGTTAAAATTCTATTGTTTCAGCTCTTAATCTGAAAATATTATGATTTCTTTTGCTATTGGCATTGTTCCAGCAAATTAAGGCGGTAAGTCGCGCAAATTTATAGAAAATTAGGACCTCGTGTTCATATATAGGAGTTTGTTCTAATGACATGCAATTTTATTACAGGTTTCCAAATTGGAACCGCCTTTGTCTTTGCCTTTTCTCTTTTCTTTGGACCTTTTTCGGCGTTCCTTTGTCTTCGGTCATCTGCATTTCCTTATGGAGGGTTTGGACTTTTCACCTCAAACATGGATGTACCGCATGGGCTTAAACTGAAAACTTCGCCTGCTACGAGCTTTCCCGCTGCTGTGTTTACATATACTCGCCGAGGGATGCCGTGAGCTTACTTTAATTATATTTTAAATCTAAACTTCAAAATAACCTAAAAGTGCATTGGTGACATAGAATCATATTGACATAAGATCATTTTGACCTAGCTTATAAAACTCTAATTTTAAATTTAAGGTTAGATATACATTAGGAATGTATCCTTGCAACTATTTCTAAATGCACACTGGAGTGGACAATAAAACCTTAAACCTCACAGTTTGGTTTCATTTAGCTCACCTCCGGAAGATTAAAAGTTTCCAATCTCCGCTGATTATCTTAGGCATGTGTATCTCCAAGGCGCCCGAACTTTTATGGTAATGTACTTACAAACCAATTTTATTTATATTTCTTTTAAATAGGAGATTACACACTTACTTCTTTCATTGTCATATGACACATATTTTTTTATTATTACATCTGACGCTTGCGAACCAATTTTTTTACTTTGTAATAACATTATATTCTTTAATTATTACAAGCCTCCGTGCTGAAGTCCGAGATGCCCAACTGCTTCTTGACAGTGCTAACAACAACATTAGCAGTGTCTTCCTCAGCTTGCTCATTGATACCATGGAAAAGCAGTATCTTGCGTCGCCTTTGTGTCTCCATGTTGTCCACAGTCTGGGTTAGGGCCTCAATTTGTTGCTGCAGCAAACTTAGAGTTTTTGTGATGTCGGCTCGATAAGTTGCAAACTCAGTAGCCAGTGTTGAGACCGTCGCTGGTGTACTTGTGCTGGCTGTCCTCTGCAATGCCTCCTCAAATGCCGCCATTCTCTTGTGGAAGTCAACTTTCATATCTGCCACAGTCTTGTCCATAGTGAAGGATTGAAAAGTGTGAAGTATAAGAAGTATAGAATGAAGAGGAAAACAGTATAAATAATAATAATAAAATAAATAAATAATAATTTATTCATCAAAAATGAGGGCTGTACATTGTACTAATACTAGTTTTACAATTATGGTCTTAATAGCTAAGTCATATAAGTAAGTACTATAATGTCTACATTAGAAGTAGCATATTATAAATGTGCCATAGAATAGTTTTTATTGGTAAAATAGAATTTAAATTAATAATCTTACTATATTTACATTTTGCGACCTACCTGATCTAGGTTTTTATAAACCTGTGCTTCAGGTTATGTCTGGTCTATTATTTAAAGTGCCTATTGCAAAAGTTATACAACATAATGTAAAAGTATCTATGTTTACAGCTTATCGCTACCTATTTTAATATTTCTAACAGTTTCTCCGTGTCTGCGTAATCTAGTTTTTCTAAATATTTTGTAGTTAAAACCTTACAGTTCCAATAACTTAGATTATATATGGCTAGTATTTTGTTTAATTTGTTATACAGAAAAGGCCCTAAAAACATATAAAATTTATTCACGAACTCATGCTTAGCTTGTGGATTTTCACAAACTATATCTTTTCTTCTCTTATCTGAAGGTACTGCGGGTGTAGGGAGTTTGGTATGTTGGAGTAGTATGATGTTCAGAATAAATAATTGGCGAACTGTTAACACCTTACAGGCCCTGTAGAGTTGTTCTGTAGGAAACCTAAAAGGACGAAACGTGGCTACTTTTAAGATAGCTCTTTGAGCACGCTCTAATGGAAGTAAGATTGAGGGTCCAGCCCCACCCCAGGACGTTATACAATAAGTAAGAATGGACTGACACAACGCCAAATATACCTGCTTAATTAATTTATAGCCCGATATTGCGCGTAAATTCTTAAATATATACATTAATTTTCGTACTCTTGCACAAAGCAATTCAATATGTTTACGGAAATTCAGATTTGTGTCAATCGTTACTCCAAGATATTTTATATTGTCAGTTTTTGTTAATGTAGGACAAGCGCATGCAAGGTCAGCGGTTGTACAATAATGTGCATACATGTTTATGTTAGTCACAGGTTTATTAGTATTTCGCATTGTAAACAACATATATTTAGTTTTATCGGTATTTAGTGATAAAAGATTTCGTTGGAGCCATTTCGTCACATAATTAAAACCCTTTTGAGCGTGTTTAAATAACTCATCTCTGGATTTAGCTGAGAACAAAAGAGCCGTATCATCAGCATATGATATAATATAGCCATTTTGAAGTTTTGAGTTGCAAAGGTCATTGATATAAATTAAAAATAAAGTTGTCCCTAATACACTCCCTTGCGGGATTCCGTATCCGCTATTTTGGAGTTCTGAGCTCACTTTCTGTCCAATTTTCACACATTGTTGACGATCCCTCAGATAATCTCTAAATAATAGTAGTTGCGTTCCTCTTACTCCAAGAGCTTCCAGTTTTTTTAATAATATGGAACATGATATGGAATCAAATGCCTTGGCTAGATCTAGGAAAATCCCCATAGTTTTCATGCCTTTATCCAGGTTGTTAGTTATGTAGTCTGTTAGTGTGTGTACAGCTTGGCTAGTCGACCTATTCGGCCTGAAACCAAATTGATAGTCAGAGAGTAAGTTATTGTCTTCCAGATATTTTGTTAATCTGGTGTGTATAATTTTTTCTAATATTTTAGAGAGGCCTGTTAACACCGAGATAGGTCTGTAGTTATTGACACAAGATTTATCACCAGATTTAAATATCGGGGTAACGACTGCTCGTTTAAGTGATTTTGGGAAAATACCGTTAGTCAAGCACAGTTCGTAAATATGGGTTAAAGGGGGTGCAAAGATGGATTTGAACTTTTTTAGTATGTTATTAGGAATGTTGTCCCACCCAGTAGAGCAATTATCCTTCAGCCCCGCTATTATTCTAGTTATTTCCTCAGCGTCTGTATTTAATAAAACAAAGGAGTTTAGGGTAGAATAGGTTGAGCGTACATCTTGGGATTTCAAAGTAGTGGAACTATCACTAGAGCAGGCTGGGTTTTGAATTTTTTCTGCGAGACTTTTGCCAACATTTACAAAGTAGGCGTTAATGTCATTCGTTGTGTTGAGCGGGTTCCCATTAGAATTAGATAATAAATCGAGTGGTGGTACGGGTGGTTGTGACCGGAACGTATTCTTTTTGATGAATTTCCAAATTTGCTTAGTATTGTTGCCAGCCTTTTGCAGTTCATTCCTGTTGTGTTGCAACTTTAGTTTTTTAAGTAGGTTATTGCAAAAATTCCTATACCTTTTATATGTCAGTGTAAGTATTTCGTTGTCAGGCGCATGCGTCGCTCTAAAATGTAGTCTATCTCTATGCCTTATACATCTGACGAGGCCTGGAGTAATCCATGGCTTAATGTTATTGTATTTTTTAGGTAATATTTTATAGCAAGTATTTCGTAATATTGCTGATTGGACAGATTCTATAAAGTAGTCTAATGAGGTATTTGGATCGCTTGAGGTGTAAACGGGGTCAAAATCAATGCTGCGTATATCATTTTCTAGGTTGCACATATTGACCTTAGTAATGTTGTGTGTGCAAGTTTTTCTCGGTGAATATGTTTCTAATGCCAATAAAATTGCTCGATGATCTGTAAGCCAAGAGTTAGTTATGAATGTTTTGGTTAGTACTTTACATTTTATAATAAAATGATCCATGCATGAACCAGACTTAAATGTTGGACAATAGTGGGTAGGTAGCAGACCATGAGATGCGCACATATTCAGGTACCTATGTGCGTCAGCCTTGGCTTCCTCATGGACGATATTGATGTTTATATCCCCAATAATTATGATATTTTTATAAGATGTTAGCCTTTTTAAAGTAATATCAAGTGATTCCAAAAATATGTCTATACTTTGTGAAGGCGGCCGATAGATTGCGATGACTACTGTATCATCTTTTATTTCAATTATGAGACAGCTACATCCATGAAACAACGGTTCCTCCACTACTGTGTTTAGGTTATTCTTAACATATACCACCAATCCATCGTTTTGGTTAATGAAGTTACCTGAGGCGTAAGACGAGTAGTTATCAAGAGATGGTAAGTTATTTCCTTGGCCCTCCAGCCAACACTCTGTAAGAACTACGACATCACAACTTACGTTTAGATCGTGCAGCAAAACCTCTAGTGCACTCATGTTGCAGTTTATACTACGAATATTTTGTGTTAGTAGTGTTAGTAATTTGCCTCCCGTGGGTAGGAATTGTTTACAATCTTCAACATTACAAATATTCATTTCCGACACGGAAAAACTATCTAGATCACATACCAGTTGATTTGCTGTCATTATTTAACTCTAACACTAATACAAATAAATTAGTTTTCTAATGTGCTTAAAGTATAGTTTGTTTGGTGACGCTCTTAGGCGCCCTCATAGTCTATTGAGTTTATATAATTAGCCTCTGCGTATTTACGAGCCGGACAACTGTCATCACCTGTTTGATGGTCGCACTTCCTCTTAAAACGTTTGCACGTCGCACATACTGGGGGACAAGTTTTCTTAGTGCACTCCTTGTGGGAATGACCTACTTCTCCACAGTGGTTGCAAGTGGCTGTTTCTTCACGGCAGAACTTAGCGGCGTGTCCAAACATCTGACATTTAAAACATCTGGTCACAAGAGTGAAGTCCCTCACCGGACACGATGTCCAGTTAATGAAGATGCGCCCTTGGTTTATAAGTACCTTTCTGATGGCAGGAGGTACCTCGAAGATGTAGTTACAGGTGGAAAGGTTTTTCTTACCTGATTTGTGGCTCAACTTTACTGCTGCGAAGGACTCCCGTGTGTAGTTTGGTACTTTGTCTGCTAGGTTCTGCTCATAAATGCACTCACGCACCTCTTCGTCGGTTAGAGTTACGGGGACACCAACAATTACAATTCTTGGTCTGCGCTTGGAAGGTTCTTCAATTATAAGGCCTGATGTTACAAATTTGTCGAAGTTCTTTAATTTTTCGACATCTTCTCTCCCTTCCGTGCTTATTATGACGCCCCCATTTCTGACTTTCCTGAGGCCACGGACTTGGAGTTTCAGTTCCTCCGGTGAAATAATTTTCTGAACTAAAGCCTTTGTCTCATCGCTGGTCTTGTTTCTATCACTAGGGTAGATGGCCACGGCGCTTAGGTTTGCGGGACGGACGAGTTTATCGGCTCCTTTCTTCACCATATTCGCGTACGAAGATTCGGCTGGATTCATTTTCTCCTCAACGACCTGTTTAAATTGTTCCCAGGAGGTAACAACATTCTGTTGTTCCTGCAGGTGCTGAATGCGTTCATGGGCTACAACTGTTTTCTGTTTCAGAGCCTGGTAAAAAACAGCCATCTGGGATGTTCCACTAGAGACCTCACGGCACAGATTTGTAACTCGGAGTTTTTGGTCCGAGTTCATCTTCCCCTCCGCAACTATGGTGCAAACTTCATTTAACTTCACATCGATTGCCTTCATCCATCTATGAATCTCTGATGTGGCTATAACTTCGGCTGGTAACTCATTTTCCGTGTTTCCTGGCTGGTCTACAGGTCGTGGTGTCGGTGGCGGACTTCGGCGCATCTTTTGGCTTCGGCCAAACGGGCTAGAGTCCACGCTAGCCATACTTACTTATCATGTCACGTTTACCGATTTAGTTCATTTCTGCTTAGTGACAGAAATGAATAACGCGGAAAAACGAAGCACACGACACACTTATTTAGTCTTACACTGCAATTGTCTTACAATAGTTAAGTATTATAATTATTTAATTGTTTTCATCGTAAATAACAGAAAACACGTTCGCGCTCGCAGCTGTCACGTCACGGTGTAGTATAACCGGCAGGTAGTCACTTTAGCCTTGTAATGTAGACATAAAACTTGTTAATTGTATAGAATTCAAATTAAAATAAATAATAATAACTGGGAGCAAAAAAAAAATATGTGTCTTCAGTAACCCCCTTTTTTTTTTTTTTTTTTTTTTTTTTTCTACTTTTTTTTACTATTATACTATTATACCCCCCACCCTTTCGAGCATTCCGTAACTCTGTTATCATGTTATAACCGTCGATATTGTAAAAGCAACTAAGATTTTCTGAAATATTAGCCTCAGTTAATATGACAACTTCTATTTTCTGTGGACATGAGCTAATGCATTGTTCTAATGTTGAGAAATTTTTAATTATTGACCGAATATTTATATGAAGACATAGTAACTTCATTAGTCCCTTTGTTATAGATTTTAAGTAATTTTGAATATTTGAGCAATTTTTTAACTCAAACACATTATCTTCTTCGAAGGAAGTCATTTTGAATGTGGAAAAGTAACATAATGATAATATATATCTAAATTAAACGAAACAAAAAACATAAATAAAAAAAAGCCTGCCAGATACCTACCTATTTTTCACTAGTTGCTATTTTTACGTCACACAAAGATCTTACTATTATCGGTTTCTCATTTTCAGATTTTCGAGCTAATATTGTTCCTTTTTTGCACCAGATGAACTTGTAGGTATTCTTTAATACTTGCTACGCGTTCCATAGTAGTTTTTTGTTATGTGGTGTGAGAGCTTCGTTAACATATATTTTTTGCCCACCGACCCCATTTTCTGCATTGGAGATGAAATCCTTTGCATGCAGTGGGATGCTTTTAGTTGCCACTATCCATTTCTCCTGCATACTGTCGTCCTTCACTATGACTCGAACGGGGCCAGGATGGTCTTTTCTACCACTCATTCGTTTCACACTTATGATGTCTGCTTTAGGCATCGATATTTTTTTGGCCAGTGTTTCCGCTATATCCGTTACATTTTCTTGGTCTTGTTGTGGCAAGTTATTTATATCGATGTGATTAGCCAGTTGTTTTTGTTCCATCTGTTGGATATGTTGTTTGAGAGCGCCTATACGAATTTCTAAATTACTATTTTTGTTAGTGACTTCCACAAGTTTCCGTTTTACGTTAATAATTGTTTGCTTAAGTGCGTGAACGCTTTCAAGCACTTCATCCATCTTGTCACTATGGAATTGCATGGACTGTTTCAGATCTTTCATCTCCTTGTTTATAGCCTTTTGTACTTCTGAGGTTAAATTTTTTAGGAGTTTATTTGCATCAATATTAACTAATGTACTAGGTTCTGTAAACGATTCTTCATTCCCTTCTTCATCTTCATTCGGGATTATAAATGATGACTTTCTGCCCGAGAACTCTAGACATTCCTGACACGTCCATTCTAGAGTCTCCGCAGCACGAAGTGCACTTATCTGCTTTTTCGAGAGACTGGAGCAGAGCTTGGTGCTATGAACAATCTTCTCACATCCAGCACATTCTAGTCCAGGGCTTTTGGCCGTGATATTTTTATTGCACTTATTATATTTATTCATCTTGAGGGTATGAATTAAATATAATGAATATGAAAAGATGATTTAGGCTTATTATTTTAAATTGTAATAATAATATACCAAATAAATGGAAATTAAAACGAATTATATTTTTATTTTATACACGCGTGATGGTAGACTGAAGGCGGAATTGGAATGTTTTATATATACTCATTTGTTTCCTATTTAACAAGCTGTTCCAACGATTGTGCCAATTTTCAATAGCGTTATGAGTTTTTTTTTTATATAGGTCACGTCAATTGGACTTCGCCTTGCCTGAGGGTAAGCTGAAGGCAAAGTCCCAGAAAAGAGGGTCACCATTACTTACACATACCGTGTGACAATGGTGACACTCAGCTTGACGGCCTCATCATATGCTTTTTCACGCCCCGCTTAAAGGACCCGGGACTATAGGAGAAGGAAACACGTGAGCTGGTAATGAATTCCAGGCCTTAATGGTGCGACAGAGGAAAGAGTCTCCGAACCGCTTGGTTCTTGATCAGATGTTTTGCACCGTGTACGGATGACATCTAAGACCTGCACGTGTTGTCCTGTGTAGGAAAGGGGAGGGTGGGACTAATTGGAAGAGCTCATCAGAACACTCCCCATGGTACAGACAGTAAAATACACCAATGGACGCAACATCTCTACGCATCTGTAAAGGTTCTAGGGTGTTCGTGACCTCGAGTTTCTCAATGATGCGGACCGCACGTCCTGTCGAGAGCATCTAGTAAGTACTTTGCTGAACCATCCAAACCATGAAAATAGTCACGAAGTTCATCCCAGACCGCTGACGAGTAGTGCCAGAGACGCCGCTTCCCCTAGCACGGGTCGTGGGGGCTCTATAATAGGCACCGTGGAACAGACCAGGCAGTGATCGGAGTTGCCTAAAGCGGCTAGCACCGATACACTGTACCGGTCCGGATTACTCGTCAGCAGAAGGTCTAGTAGAGAAGGTGCTAGGCCCTACATTCTTGGTATCCTAGTGACCCCGTGCACCAATTGGGTCAGGCCGTGCGCCAGAGCAAATTCGTGGGCGGCTCTTCCTGCATGGTCTGTCTTGGAGGAGCCCAACCAGATCTCGTGATGGGCGTTAAAATCCCCCAAAAATACCATTTCGGTATTCGGAAATCGCTCCTGCGCATCATCTGCCGCCTGACTCAGATATTCAAAGAGTCGAGTTGTCTCAGCATCTCCTGTATGGGAACGGTAGAGGCACACATTGATCTGACTCGTAGGGCCATGGTCTACGTGTACCCAAAGGATGGGTCCTCTAGGTGTTGGTGGATGGCGTTGAAGTTTGCATGGAGCCCACAGATGTTAGTGGACTCCACCTCAAATAGCAAGCTTTTGGGAGTGTGACGAGCCGCTGTGTTGCCTAGTTCTCTAAATTGCGCTGCCATGAGTTTGGGTGGGAGAAGGCGTGAAAAAAGAGGTGATTGCCGCCGCAGCACCGTGTGACAAAGCGCGGGATATTGGTTTTATCTATGAATGTGAGGCATGGCGAGAGCCGACGCGCCGAACGGAAGGGCCCCCGTACCCCCCCGACTATGGTCGCCGGGCTCCCGAATCCGGTCACCAACCGGCACGACGAACCATATCGGGATTATGCGCGGCCTGATGACGCAGCCTCCTAAGATGTTTAACCCCATTCGGGCCCCTGTACTATACCGCGGGCGGCCAGCGGCACCACCGTTTCTACAGGTCTCCCTGTTCGGCGCATCGCCCCGCGCCATCCCCACTAGATTACACCAAGACCCACTGGTCCCACTTGTGCTGCGACAACCACCACCTCTGCCCGGCTATGCATTTGCTGACCCCTGAACACAAACCAACCGAGATTGAATTGCTATGGAGGGTTTTTCGTAATAGTGCACGGTAGTACCCACCCGGTCGAAACTTGAGACAAATTTGTGCCACCAAGTTTCTACCACCAGTAAACCCGTTGGGGGAATGTCTGCGTTTACGCTTTCCAAAATGGACCACATCCGAGGATTGAATCTTGGAGGTGATCTTTTCAGCTTAAATATATTACTTGGCACTCGTTCATACGTGCCTCCTATGTAATATTAGTAAAACCAATCTGTCACTTTTAATGCATCATTATTAATAATTTCATCACGAATTATTTCAAAAGCTTCAGGAATTTCACCCGGATCTAAATAAGGCAACGTAGCTAAATGTCTCATTTTGTGGGCATATTCACTGTCGCTGGTGTATTTTTTGGTCAATCCTTCCTTTTGTATGTGCTTGAAGATATTCTGCGACAAAGCTTTAATGGCCGCTATTTCAAAATCCGTAATTATAAATTGCGGGCTAAGTTGAATATTTAGATTATTTAACGTATACCTTACAACCATTTCCAAAAATATCGAATACGATCGTTGACTTTTATTTGACAACAAGCTGTAAACCAGCGGTAGGGTTTGTTTAGTACAGTTTTGTCCAACCTGGCCATGGATTGAATATAGCTGATAAAATAATTTTGGGCAACATTTGAAAGTGCCATCCATTATCCAAAATTCAGAGGATCCTAAAAGACGCAAGTTATTTTTGGTACTGAAGACAAGAATGACGTCATTTTCATCTATGAAATGACCTATTAAAAATTGCTCGCCTTCGAATTTCGAATATTGTTCGGGAACTGTTAAATCATGTAGACTTTTTGGAAGGCTGGGCTCTCTTCGCGTTCTTTCCCTATGAATTACCACCCGCATGGCTTGTTTAGAAAGCATGTATGGAGCCGATGTAGACGGTATTTGCTGCTGGGTTTTTTAAATAATTTGTCCAGGCTGATCGAAACTTTGTCCAGCTCTTCTTTTCAACGAAGCCCTCACAACATTTGCCTACGCAGTGTTCTGGTCTGGTTCATGCAGGTGTGATATATTATTAAACTTACGAATGTAATGCTTTTCACCAACCTTTTTTGTTAAAGTGTACAAAAACCCATCCTGAAAGCGCAGGTCTTTATTTTTATGCGAGATTACGAACTCACAACAAAAACCTCCATTTTCACAAACACAAGACAATATACTGATGGACTTAAAATAGGCACGCTAAGTTCGTTTAAAAATATTTCGAGATACCCTACAAAACATATTATTTCAAAATGAAATGAAATTATTAATTTTTATACCATATGACATTAAATATTGAAAGCTATTATTAAATAGATACACAAGTAAAAATTATTTCCGTAATAGCAATGACTAACAAGGAAAACATCGAATTGTATTATATAATAGTATATATAAATTGTAACAAATGTCTAATTAACTATTGTCAATCTAATTAATACGAGCATAGTCACCGGTAGATATCCTGACCAGCTGAAAACCGGAATAGTTAGGCCAATATACAAAAAAGGCAGCCATACAGATTATGAAAACTATAGACCTATCACTATTCTCCCCACAATTGATAAAGTTGTCGAAAAATTTATAGGAAATCAAATGTATTCATACTATAAAAAGAATGACATCATTTCATCAAAACAGTATGGCTTCCAACAGGTAGGAACACTACACAGCTACTTTCGGATTTTACGGATTCTGTCAATAAACATTTAGATGGCAAACAACATGTAATTGCAGCTTTCATTGATTATAGTAAAGCGTTTGATGCACTCCGCCACTGTAAAATAATAGATAGTCTGGATGAAAGTGTGATTCGTGGTCTGTTATTGGAATGGTGCAAAAAATATTTACAGGACCGCACTTACCAGGTGAAAGTTGATAGCGCTTTCAGTGATAAGGTTCACGTTAGCGAAGGGACAGCACAAGGCTCAGTACTCGGACCTTTACACTACATAACTTACGTTAATAATTTAGGAAACGTCATAAAAAACTGCGAAGTCTATCAATTTGCTGACGATACTTGTTTACTCTTGGCCGACTCGGATATTGACATGACTCTTGGTAAATTACAAAACGATTTTACTCTTCTGTCTAAATGGTCACATGATAACGAACTCGTCCTAAATAGTAGTAAAACAAAAGTTATGTATATAAGTACAAATCAAAATAGGAAAACATCTCCTATTACAATAATATCGCACAGTCATATTTGTTTACATAAAAATATAAATTTAGACTGTGAGGCCCTAGAAGTAGTGGATATACAGACTTATCGAGGTGTGAATATTGACGACAGATTAACTTGGTCAAATCACATTCAACATGTATGTTTTCGAAATTTGCAGTTTTGCAAATTTTCGAAGTTCCGTGCATCACATTAGTAATCATTCTCATTAACGTTATTCGTCAAAGCTAATTTTCGAAATTCGGTGCATCGCATTAGCAATTATTCTCATTAACGTTATTCGTCAAAGCAAATTTTCGATATTCCGTGCATCGCGATAGTAAACATTCTTAATAAGGTTGTTCGTCATAGCATACTTTCATACTAACGTTATTCGTACTCATGAACTTTATGAATACAGTACATCGGTATTTCAAACTTCGAAGTTCAGTATGACAGTCGTGCACCAATATGTCTCATTTTATGGGCGAATACTGGATCACTGTTGTAACATTTCGCGAGACCAGCTGATTGAATATGACGCCATATGCTTTGGTTCAAATGAAAAAAAAAACAAAGTTTGTTTAAGCAGTCTGGGAAAACCATCTTTATAGCTTTCATTGCTGCGAAATCAAAATCGGTAAGGATTATTTGTGGGCGCAAAGCGATATTCAATGTATTTAGTGTATCTCTGTTCTCTGTTCAATGTATAATGTGTCTTTTCACTATTTCTAACATTATTTCATAACATTTTACTGTTTTATGTGAAAGTAAACCTTAAATTAGGGGAAGTACTTTATGTGTGCCGTCCGGAGTTCCGACTATTGCATGTATAGAATATATTTGGCTAAACGGGGAAGGGCAACAGTTCAACGTTCCATCCATCTGCCAACAATTTGCTACACTTAAGAGTCTACAATTCTCATTTGTGCCAAATACGATAAGGAAATTTTCATTTCTAATATTGGTTAAATTCATCGGGAATAACAACAGTATGTATATCATGGTAAATTCTTATTCCTTACCCGATGAACCATCATTCTCATAGCGTCCTTAGTCGGCATGTAAGGAGCACTAGTACTTGGTACATCTTGAATGCAGCGTTGAACAATTTGTGAGGGTGCATCCATTGAATGGTGGGCTTTTTGTCTGATATTAGCTTTTAAAGTTAATTCTATCTGTTTTTCGGGATCCGGTAAATGAACATGTTCAAAATGTTTCAAATTAACTATATGTCTATTATTCGTATACACTGTTGAAATAGCCACATTGCACCGGGTAGTATCTTTTTTTGTACAGTCAATATATCTTTACCGCGTTTTGACTTTACAATCGCACAATCACTCAAGTTTTAACAATAAATCTAAATCTTAACACGTTAATAATTGATTCCGAACAGACAAGATCGTAATGAGACACGTTGACTGGTAAAAAACTGAGGACTACCCACATTTTTATATTTAATTATACTCGTGCTTCGTTCTCGAGATGAGTAACCTATACGATAATATTATTAATTCATTTAACTTGTAGTAGTAGAATCAGCTGTCTCATCACTCCACTGTATTTGAGATTAGGTAGTTGCATTATTATTTTTTTACCTACATTCGCCTGTCGGCCCGCCGCGCCGCCTCGGCGAGTTCGTCATTTTGTGTTCTCAGTGTCGATCACTCCGCTCGGACGCTCCCTAATTTGCAAATCAGTCGCGTGGTGGATCTGCAAAATGCCTAAAAGGAAGCACAACGAAGAGGGTGATGTTGTAAAAAAGTTAAGAAAAATAGAAAGAATGCTGAATAAGTGTAAAAGGCGCCGCAAAAGGATAATTCTACGTCCTCGGAAGATTCTTTACAACCCACGGACAACCAAAACGGTATGTACCTACACAATTTATATAAAATAATTAGTAATAAAGTGCTATATTTTGTGATAAAAGCGCATGACTTATAAAAAGGTGAACGCACAAGGAGGTCGGCAGGACTGTCCGCGCGTAAAACCTATCATGACGTCACTATCGCTTGGCTAATTCCGGGTAGATTCCCGACATATTGGTAGCGCACAAGGATGTCTGCAGGACTATCCGAGCGTAAACCAATGGTCGCCACGTCTCACATATGCAGACTACGGTGACCGCTGGCCCGTACATATACCTATTATTATACTCACGCACAAGTACGTCTGCGGGACCATCCTAGCATTAATAATAAAAATCTGTATGTATGTATGATATATCTGCTAAAACAGCAAAAAAATTTAAAAATTAACATTTCAATTTTTCGTTTTTAAATAATATCTATCCTACGCCTATTGGTAAATACTGGGGTCTTGATTATAGAAATAAAAAAATGGGAGACACGTCCAATATTCAGAATGAATTTATTGTATTTTAAATTGTTACAAATAGTTCACGTATAGTACGTGGTGCGAACACAAGTTGAATCGGTGGATTGAAGATGGCGCGGCGGTCTGGCGAAGGTGGGGCGCGCGGACGGAGCTTGCTCGGGGAACCGGTTTTGCTACAGTGCCTCTATGTCATAGACACGGCGCGAACATCCTGGGGGCCCTTGAAGACCTTCGTCTTCAATGCTTCTGTTGAATCAAACAAAGGGCATAAATATTTCAACCCTCGTCTATAGGTGCCAGCAATTGTGGCAACATCATCCACACGTGAGATCCCGTCTGACCCGGGAAACAGCTTAGAGATGCGTCCTAAACGCCAGTGTAGAGGAGGCGCGTTCTCTTCCTTGACGATCACCAAGTCGCCCAGCTGAATGGGACGGTCAGGAACACGCCACTTGGTTCTCTGCTGAAGCTCGGTGACGTATTCCAACTGCCAACGCTTCCAGAAGTGCTGCCTCAATGCCTCGAGTCTCTGAAAGCGGTCTAAGCGGGATTGGCTGATACCATCCAAAATGGGCGATGGCAGAGACGTTAAGGCGCGGCCGATGATGAAGTGACCTGGAGTTAAAGGTTGGAAATCATTAGGGGACGAAGAGATAGGACATAAAGGACGAATGTTAAGGGTGGCTTCTACTTGATTGAACAATGTTGCCAACTCTTCGTAAGTTAGGTGACAGTTACCTAAAATTCTGTTAAGATGGTGTTTCGCTAACTTAATGCTCGACTCAAACAAACCACCAAAATGTGGTGCATAAGCCGGCTGAAAATTAAATTTTATTCCTTCATCTGACGCGAAAGAGGATATAGAAGAGGAATTTGATTTTAGAAAATCGCCTATTTCTTTAGCGGCAGCGACAAAATTTCTACCGTTATCGCAGAAAACTTCTCGTGGCTTCCCACGTCTTGAGATAAAACGGCGTAGTGATAAAATAAATGATTCTTTCGATAGTCACACATCACAGCCTCTAAATGAACACACTTAAACCTAGTACAAACAAAGATGGCTAAATAACATTTGGTTATTTTGCAACCTCTTCCCTTCCTATCAGTGATCAAAAACGGCCCAGCGAAGTCGACACCAATACTAATAAATGGGAAATCAGGAGTTATGCGCGCAGGGGGCAGAGCCCCCATAAGAGGGGTGATAGATCTGGCAGCGAAGCGCCGACACGTGACACACTGCCGAGCGACAGTACGAGCTAGGTCGCGGCCGCCAATCGCCCAGACGTACTCCCTTATGGAGCCAAGAAGAAGCTGCGGCCCAGCGTGTAGAAGGCGCAGATGCTCCTGCTGAAAAAGTAGTCTAGTAAGCCTATGTTTAGCGTGTAAAAGCATAGGGTGGCGCTTCTCATAAGGATAGAAGGGTGAATTCAAGCGTCCACCTACACGTAAAATGTGTTCACTATCTAAGAAGGGATTCAAAGATACTAGAGAAATTTTCGAATTAAGAGTTTGTTTATTTTGAAGAATATTAAATTCCAAAGGGAAACTATCAAACTGCGACATTTTCACTAATTGTTTAAATGAGGATTCGAGTTCCTCAGACTGCAAAACTCCGGTGAGTTTACTGTCATTATGGCGACAGTTGTGCAAAAATCTAAGTAAGTATGCAAAAGAACGTTGAATGGTTTTTAGTTTGGAATATTTGTTGAAGTTAATTAATGATTCATTCATCTGATACTGACTCGTTAATGTTATGTTAACCTTTAATTCGGGTATATCGCTATCGATAAGCTTATCAGTGGCTAACTGTGGCCAATTGCATTCGGGTTCACACAGAAAAGGGGGTCCCTTCCACCACATATCTAGCTGATTCAGTTGATGTGCATCAACACCGCGCGAGGCATAATCAGCAGGGTTGAATGCAGTGGGCACATGACGCCAAACAGAACCTTCAGTTAGCTCTAAAATAGTAGCCACTCTATTCGAAACAAAAGGTTTTAATTTGTTATGACTAGTTCGTAACCACACTAACACGATGGATGAGTCAGTCCAGTAGCAAATTCGCGTTATTTTGCAACGAAGCGTGCGTACGACTGCACTAGCCAGCTAAGCGCCGAGCACTGACGCACAGAGCTCCAGTCGAGGAATAGTAGTGGGCGCGACAGGACTCACGCGAGCCTTAGCGCAAAGGAGACGGACAGTGATATCGCCTCGGTCATTCATAGACTTCAAGTAAACACAAGCTGCGTACGCGTTGTTACTACTATCACAAAAACAATGCATTTCTACGTGGGGCGCACTATAAGTTTCCGGAATGAATATGAAAAAATACTATTAAAGGTACAAAATTAATTTATTGTTTTTCAAAATAATCTCCCTTGGCGTCTATGCACTTTTTCATTCGATCAAACCAGTTTTGAAAACTTTTGTGCCACTCCTCTGTGGTGACCAAAATCGTTGGCCGCGTAATTGGTTCTTAATTTTTGGGAACAGATAAAAGTCACAAGGTGCCAGGTCGGGACTGTATGCAGGATGACTCATGAGTTCTACATTTTTCACCTTCAAAAAGTCGTTTGTCTGTCTGGCCGTGTGAGAACTAGCATTGTCGTGGTGCAGGATGATACGGCGTTTACGGTTATTTTTACGGAGTTCGTCAATAACTTCCGGCAAACAAATGGTCGTGTACCAGTCACTATTCACAGTACGACGATTTTCTAAAGCAACAGTAGCCACGTGTCCAGTTTTATTAAAAAAAGAAGCAATCATCCGCTTAGATGCACTTTTCACGCGCGCCACTTTGGTTGGTTTCGGCTCATCTTGAAAGACCCATACGCTCGATTGTTGCTTTGTTTTGGGATCGTAGCAATAAATCCATGTTTCGTCACCTGTTACTATGTCCCACACCAAATTTGACGCACCTTCGTTGAATCTGGTAAGCATGGCACTGCACCAAGTGACGCGGTCCGTTTTTTGATCCTCGGTCAAGTTATGTGGGATCCACCGCGAGCACAGCTTTCTCACACCCAAATGTTTGTGTAGGATTGATTGTATTTGACTCATGCCTATTTCTAAGGATGCGCGAATTTCATGGTAGGTCACATGCCTGTCTGTTTCAATCATACGGCGCACAGCATCGATGTTTTTGTTGGTCACAGCGGTGGACGGCCGACCATCGCGAGATTCGTCACTGAGATTGATACGACCACGCTTGAATTCTGCAAACCAGCTATAAACAGTCGTCTTGCATGGAGCTTCATCGCCAAAAGCTGTTTCAAGCCGAGCGATGCTCTGTTGAGCCGTCAAATTACACTTAAAATCGTAGAAAATCATACTACGAAAATTTTCCCGAGTTAATAAATCCATGTTGATGCAGACACACAATTTTTTAAATGGCGCCACAAGGTAAAAACAAAAGACAGTCAGATGAAACAAACTGTATTCTACAGCCAAAGAGTTCTATTTTCAAATGTTGTAATAAATTTTTAAATATTGTTTATGTAAGTGGCCAGTTCCGGAAACTTTTAGTGTAACCTATGTATATAGCTAGGGACATCGCATAACACGTGCCGAGGTATTCGCAGCGACCTCAATTGAGTCAACCCATTAACAAATTGTCGCCACGATGTCTCAATGAAATCAGGCACGGGTTCATCCCAATCAATTTTAGCGAGCCACAATTTTTGTATTAATAGTTTAGGAACTATAGTTAGTAGACATAGGAGACCTAATGGATCAAATATTTTACAAGTATCAGATAAAATAGACCTTTTGGTCGGGCAATCATTTTTTGTATTGTATTGAGTGGGGAAATGTATTATATCAGTAGCAGAATCCCAGCCTACTCCAAGAGTGTGTGAGTGTGAGCTCAGTATCAGACTGCCTGGGGGGCTGAGATCTTGACAAGAATTTAAAATAAAGGATGAGTTTGACCGAAACTTGCGTAAAATAAAACATCCGGCCGATAGGGCCCTTTCAATTGAAACCTTAATGTCTAATAATTCATGCTCCGAGTCAGCCCCTGTTAACAGATCGTCAACTAGAAAGTCGTTTTGAATTATTGTTTTAATGTTCTCGTCTGCGGCTTCTTCTCCCAGTTGCCATAGGCAACGCGTGCTTAAAAAACTGGCACTAGAAAAGCCGTAGGTAACCGTTTTAAGTTTTAATGTTTTTAACGGTTCATTTTCGTTGTTTCGCCACAAAATTAATTGCAAATTACAATCACAGTCTTGTATCAAGATCTGGCGATACATTTTCTCCACATCACCGGTTAAAACATATTTATAAATTCTAAACCTAAGTAAAATATTAAATAACGAATCCTGTATACATGGCCCGACCATCTGGAGATCATTTACTGAATAACCAGATGTGGTAGCAGCACTACCATTAAAAACAACGCGAATTTTAGTGGACTCACTAGATGGTTTGAGAACAGGATGATGTGGCACAAAAAATGAATTATCAGGGCGCCTTGTCTTTGACTCAGAAAGATGGCCTAAATCAGCATACTCGGAGATGAATTGTTGATAGGAAGTTTTAAGTTCGGGATTTCTTTTGAAACGCCCTTCCAAGCCGATGAAACGTTTTCTAGCTAACCTGTATGAATCACCTAAACAATCGGGCTCAGTAATTAAAGGAAGTCGCACACAAAACCTACCATCTTTGGTGCGGTACGTGTGAGTGACAAAATGCTGTTCACATTCGGCTTCTACGTCCGTGTGAAGTGCGGTAGACTGGGGAATCTGCTCCAGCTGCCAAAATTTCGTCAACTCCTCATTTAAAGTATCATTTGTAGTAATATGATTGCAATGCAGGAGTGAATGAAATGAAGACTTTTTTGAGGGAGTCTTGTTAAACATAGGGCCTGCTAATAACCAACCTAGCCTAGACTTACGCATAATAGGAAAGCCCTTTCCTAAAGCAATCTGCTCGAATCCAATGAGGTACCAAAAGAGATCGGCGCCTATTAAAACATCTATTGGTGCTGGTTGATTGAAGTTGGGATCTGCGAGTTTGATTTTAGGAGGAAGTTTAAATTGTGTAATATCAAAATATTTATGTGGCATTCTACCGGATATAGTAGGTAAAACTAGACATGACGTATTCAATATTAGTTTTTTGTCATGTTTAGACTTAATGCGTATGACGCTACACTCGGGCATAGCGGACAGTGGAATGTTACCTACACCTACCACGCTTGTATTATTGAGTTGAGGAGTCAACTGTAAGTGTTGTTTAAGGTTAGAAGTGATTAAAGAAGTTTGACTCCCGCTATCTAAAAGGCATCTAACGGTGTGACATGCGTTGGTTTTAGGGTTAATAACATCAATGAGCGCTGTAGACAGTAACACATTATTGTAAGACGTCGCTATGCCGGTCGTTACACGGTGGTCAGACGGCAGTGGCGTGTCTACCGGAGAATTGTAAGCCTGAGATACCTCTTTATGCAGTAAAGTGTTGTGGCGCCTTTTGCACTTCGAACAGGGGCCCAAACGACAACGATGAGATGTGTGACCCTTGCGCAGACAATTAAGGCAAAGCCTTATCTTTACAGCCTCGGAAATCCTCTCCTCAATGGGCTTGGAGAGAAACGAAGAGCAGTCGTAGATGCGGTGCTCGCCGCCACAGAAGACGCACGTTGTTGATGTGGCAGAAGCGGCATCTGGAGTCCCGGAAGTGGCTGAAATTTGTAATGATTTCACCGGTAACTTATGTGAGTGCGTACGAGATGCGAAACGCTCGGGTTTATTACGTTGGACAGACACTAAAATATCAGCGCGAGCCTTTAGAAATTTATTGAATTCGGCAAGTGAGGCCATGTCCTTTAAAGAGTTGGTATACTCATCCCATTTTAAATGAGTGCTGCTGTCGAGCTTTTTAGAGACCATGTGGACTATTATTGAATCCCAATTATTAGTGGGCTGACCCAGTGTCGTCAGTGCCCGTAGATTTTTGGAGATATGGTCAACTAAACTTCTTAAGCCCTTACTCGAGTCGCGACCTACCGGCGGGATATTAAGCAAAGAGTCGAGGTGGTTGCTTATTAATAGTTTTTTATTATCGTACCTCTCGCAAAGTAAGCTCCAGGCCTCCGCGTAATTAGCGGTCGTGACCTCTAAATTTTTAATTACTTGAGAAGCTTCTCCTTGTAAATATGAATTTAGATAGTGAAACTTATGTATAGGCTTAATGCGTTCGTTTTCGTGAATCAACGAATTGAAAGTGTCTCGTAATTCTAACCATTTGAAATAAGTACCATCGAAATTAGAAATTTTAATAATCGGTAATCTAAAATTTAGGTCATCACGATGACCGTAATGCGATTGTGACTGCGAGTCCTCAGATTTGAGGCTAGTGAACTCAGGCTTGTCGTTTGATGTATCAACAAGTTTCTGAGCGGCTGTTAGTAGGGAAATAAAGTCCTGTTCTATGTCCTCGCGCGCATCAAACTCCGCCTCCAACGTGGTCGGAGATGAGGTTTCGATTTGTAATTGAACAGCGTCGAATTGTCGGAATAAGTCACGAAAGCGATCTAATTTTATTGCCATCTCGCCTATTTCGTCTGTAGAAACATTATCATAACCGGTTACTTTGGCTAAATAATTTCTAAACTTGGTAATTCGGCCCTTTATCGAGCTCCTAGTAATAATGAGGGTAGGTAGGTCAGCCATCTCTTTACCAACGAAAAACCAAATTAAGCAAAGCGAGTACAAAAATATAATTTAAACAAAGCAACCCACGGATAAATAGGCGCAGGTAGGCACGCTAGTAGGTACACAAGACAAAAACGATAGCCTGTCTAGTGATATAAGTATTATACAGATCTTTATATTGATTTTGGCAAGCAGAAAAAGTCACCAGTATGTTCTACATAAATGTGTGTGTAACAAAACTCGTTTCCTCACTCACACATACTTATACACTTGCAAATTACAATTGATTCAAAACCATTCGTATTTATTTATCATCAGTTACACTTTCTTTAGTAATAACAATAACTCATAAAATTCTAAACTAAATTAAAAACGTAGTTTTTGTTAAATTCTTGTAAGTCTCCGTGACCCTGGGGTTTACAGATTCGCTTTTTAAGAGTTAAAATCCTGCAAAGTTTTGAGTTCGAATCCCAGTCAAATTTTACTTTTTGAACTTTTAAATATTTGTATATCTTCATGTTAATTACTTACCTATTAAGGGAATGTTGAGGTAACATCACAAAAGTATCTTGATATTTTAGTTATTTTTTTATAGCAACTTAAATCAGTAGTATTTTTATTATTACTGAGCGAGTATTGTTGCAGACACATTGCATTAATGTTTCTCGTATTGGAATTTATGCTACCCTCATTCTCATAATTAAAATAACATGATAATTTTATTTTTAACTGTCAACAATTGGATGCATTGTGCTTTCCATGCTGTTAATTAACAACTTAAACGTTCCATAATATCACAAACAAAATAAAGAACAAAAACAAAACTATTTATTAACGTCAACGACTACATCAATATAGTTGCGGTTCGAACTCGCTACCTTCGAAATGTCTTTACGGCTGTAATGCCACTCAACTACGTGAGCCTGTGCTAAAATGGTGAAATTTACCTTCTCATTCGATGGCAGGCAAATCACTCACACATATTCAATCGTTCACGATTCATGATCATGCACAATGGCACACATAAACGTATTACACTAATACGTCTTTAACGATGACGCACACATGTGACTTCAAAGCAATGAGTTATTGTTGTGTGAACACACATATGAATAACATACGGGTGCTTCCACTTGACCCAGATCATAAATAGATTTTATTAGATGGATAGGCTATCGTTTTTCTCTTGTGTACCTACTCGCAAAAAGAATTGTGAATAAATCGAGTGTAGGCGTATTGGTTTTATTTCGCTTGCAACGAAATAGGCAGAGCTTTTTTGTGTAGGCAAGCCTTGATAAATAAATTAGAAGAAAGTATGAGCTTATTAGAATTGACAACTTGCAATCAAATAAAATGGAAAAGAAGGATCAGAATTATAAGTAGGAAAAAATGGGATTGGTACACTTCCCTGGCTAAACCTTGACTGCGGGCGTCGTACGCTGACCGGCTGGCTTGAAGCAAGGGTTGGCTTGAAGCTGTAGTATGGGTCCAAAAGTTTTCATGTGCTTTCAGGATCCAATAAAATCTAATCTCGGCGTTCTCCGTCTTCTCAAAAGTGTAGGATAGTACCAGGCGTCTGGAATAATCTTCTCCCACACCTGGCTCCTAAGTCCAAAGCAGCAAACGGATTCCGTGACCTTTCGTCCTTCACAACTCAGCTTGCGGCGTGGCAAATAAGTTTAGTGTCCAATCACGTCGGGGTCACCATATGGTGAATATTGGGGTCTTGATTATAGAAATAAAAAAATGGGAGACACGTCCAATATTCAGAATGAATTTATTGTATTTAATTAACACATTACAAATAGACAAAATAATTAAAACACAAACACACGACACAAACTCGCGATCATGTCGCGTCAAACAACCCACTCCGCATCGTTCCCGGCGCAAAGGTGCCCATGATGCTGGCCGCGTTGCCCCGCTGAATCGCAATAGCCAACCTTTGCCCCAGGAACGAGCCGGATCGGAAGTCACCGCCATGGTCGTGGATGCGGCGGCCAATTTCCGCGATCAACATCTTCGTGTCCGACCCCCAACTGCCCATAGTCTCCACCGCAATGGGCACAAAATAATATTGTGGCTCCATTGCGGCGTATTTCGCCCTTTTTTTGCTCGCGGCGTCCTCAGCCGCCGCCGCCGGGGCACCGATGGTGCGACCAAGATGCGTGGCCGCGACTGTGCTGACGCATGTGTGTGTATTTTAAATTGTTACAAATAGTTCACGTTAGTACGTGGTGCGAACACAAGTTGAATCGGTGGATTGAAGATGGCGCGGCGGTCCGGCGAAGGTGGGGCGCGCGGACGGAGCTCGCTCGGGGAACCGGTTTTGCTACAGTGCCCCTATGTCATAGACACGGCGCGAACACCTATCTTAGGTAGAAAATTCCAATTTTCTAATTTCTACCCCCAAAGTAAGTTGTAATTGTTAAAATAGCTTTCTTGCTATTTTTAGGCGAGGAGAATCAAAACTACCCGCGAGACAATGCAGAAGTAGATTCAATTCTCCTATCTGATGACCACCAACAAGGTGAAAATCTGGCCATGCCGCTGCCGTTGTCACTTGTTCCGCCGACGCCGACATTGTCGGGTTTAGTGCCCTCGTCTTCGCAGGAAGACCAACCAAAACCACAAGGGGATGTGATACAGTCATTAGACGGTCTCTTAGAAGAATCTCAGCTCGATAACGACATCCTAGAGATTCTAGGGGACGACCCTACAGAAAAAGTGAAGTACGGAAAAGATATTTGTCCGGAGTTAGCTTCGCGCTTCAACCATATCGCCACAAACAGCTTGAACAAAGAAATTACGAAAGAACTGTGCGAAAAATACCTGTTGCCCGAAAATTGCACGATGATTGGGGCGCCAGCTCTAAATGTCGAAATTAAAGCTGCCCTTAATGAAACCACGCTGAAGCGTGACAAACTTATAGAATATCGCCAGAAGCGAAAGGCTGCAGCGATATCCTGCTTGGGGGAAGCGCTTTCTCATGCCCTTGAGGCCAAACAAAAGGACAATGACCAAATAAAGCTCCTCCTGGACACGGCACGACTTATTTGTGACGCACAACATAATGAGTCAGTGTCACGAAGGAATCAGGCTGTTTATTCCTTAAAAAAGGAAATGAAGGAGCCTTTGATCAATACCAAAATAGATAAGTCCCTAATCGGGGACAACTTAATAGAGGCCTTGAAAGCCGCCAAGGCTGTTTTAAAGTCAGGTAGCGACTTGAAAACCCAAACAAAGCCGCCAAAAAACTGGAAACCTCCTGTCGCGGGTCGTAGGCAACCAGCGTCGCCCCGGCGGAACGCGCCTGCAACGCCTCCGCCACCGCCAGCAGAGCCGCGCACAGCACGCGCGCCCTTGTCTCGCAGGCCGCCGCCGCCGCAACCGAGATCCGCTCGCAGGCGCTACTAGACCAAGTAAAATATGCTGGACAATTGTCGCTTTTTTACAAATATTTATAATGCAATAATTGCGGACGATCTCACGTTACTCTCTTGGATCGACTCAGGCTATAAAATAGTTTTTTTTTTGTTTTCTAACCCTGTACGACAAGTATCCCCGCCCCCGCCCAGCAGATATTCGGAATCCGAAAAATTGCTGTTCAATGAGTCTATAGCTAAATTAGAGTCATACGGGGCGATTTCAACTTGTAAGCCTTGTAAAGATCAATTCCTTTCAAATGTTTTCTTACGACCAAAACCAAACGGTAAAATGCGATTTATACTCAACCTTAAACAACTAAATTAATAAAACGTGCTGTGTCTCGTTTACGACTGACTTTATTTGACATAACAATATTAGATTACTATAGGTACAATAGATGGCGTTAGTAGTAATATTTGTTACAAAATATAACACCCCCACTTAACACAATATTTCAATAAACTTAAAGGCATAAATTTATTAAACTACATTTAAATTTTACTGAGGAACAAGTCCTATACTTTCTAAAAATTTATAATGTTTATTTGACAATAAGCCTTTTGTTAACAAATCTGCAGGCATATCTTGAGTTGATATATACATAACTTTGACTAAATTATTTTTATAGCATCTTTGACATAATGATAACGTACATCAATATGTTTTGTTCTATTGAGTGAATGGTGACTGGTTGCCAATTTCAATGCACTCTGGTTATCACAATGTAACATAACAGTACATAACTTATTTGTAATCTCATAAAACAAATTTCTTAAATATATGGCTTCTCTAGTTGCTTCTGATAGTGCTACATATTCAGCTTCCGTACTAGACAGAGCAACTGTTTTCTGTTTCCTGCTCTGCCATGATATTACTGAGCCACACATGGTGAAACAAAATCCAGTATAGGACTTTCTATTGAGTGTGTCACTAGCCCAATCAGCATCAACAAAACCTTTTAACTCTAAATTATCTTTACTATATTTTAAACAATAATGTTTGGTTTTTTGTAAGTATTTCAATACTCTTTTAGCATGGTTGTAATGAGTTTCATTCTGACAGTTATTGAATTGATTCAAATAACTAATGGAATATGAAATATCAGGTCGAGACATGACAGCTAAGTACATTAAACTTCCTACAAGTCTTTGATAAGGTACATCAGTTACACAATTTTCTGCCTTTTCAAGATTTAACTTACATTCAATAGGAGTATCTATAGATCCACAGTTAAACATTTTGAATCTCACTAATAATTGTTCTATATACTGTTGTTGATCTATTGTAATGGTATTAGACTTCTTATCTACATTTATTCTCATACCTAAATAGCGTTTTACACAACCTAAATCCTTTATTTTAAATTCTGTACTTAATACATTTATCAATTTTTCTATCTCATTTTTACATGTAGAAAATATCAAAAAATCATCGACGTAAACAGCTACTATTATTTTAACATCATTACACAATTTTGTAAATAAACACTGTTCATGACAACTAATTTTAAAACCTAATTTATTTAAACAATCTTTTACCCTTTCATACCACATTAAAGATGATTGTTTAAACCCATAAATAGCTTTCTTAAGTTTTAAAACTTTACCTTTATCTTTACATTCAAAACCTTCAGGAATAGTCATACAAATATTTTCTTTTAGGTGTCCATTTAAAAATGCAGTAGTCACATCAAGATGTGTTATGTCCATGCCCCACTGTACACTAAGAGCAAATAGCATTCTTAAGGTAGAATGTTTTACCACCGGAGAAAAAGTGTCCTCATAATCAATACCACTTCGTTGTGAAAAACCTTTGGCCACTAATCTAGCACGATATCTCACTTTACCGTTAACATCGAACTTTTTATTCAAAACCCATTTGCACTGCACTATTGAAGTATCACTTGGTACATCGATGAGTTCCCATGCCTCATTGTACTCAAATGCCTGCAACTCCTCACGCATGGCCAGCTTCCACTGCTCTGCTTCAGGTCCACACAGCGCTTCAGAGAAGTCTATCTCCTCGGCTCCTGGCAAGTTGTTTGAAGTACACATGTTTGTGTAACCAAAGCGAGTTGGCGGTCTTCTCGCTCTCTTATTGTCAACTACTTCACCACCTTCTAGAGCTTGTAACTCACTTGGTGAAATATCTGTTGAAATAACTGAGTCAACTGAAGTGTTCACTGTAGTATCATATGGATCCATATAAGCCAATGAATCAGAACTTGTACTAGCCAGAGATTCATTCATTATGGTATCATCCCCCACTGAATCTCTGGTCTCTATGCTAGATTTCAGCACATGTGTTGTCTCAGTTTCCTCTCTTAAGTTCTGGTCATCATTCTGAATCCAAATAGCTTTCTCTTCTGGTTTTTCAATACCCTGTATTCCTTCCATCACTATTATGCCTTCTTCTCTCTTCTTCTTAATGGTAATTTCATTTTTCTTTGGAACATAAACGCGATATCCTTTCACGTTATCCGCATAGCCAACGAGAATGTACTGCTCAGCTTTTTTGTCCCATTTCAATCTTCTTTCTTTGGGTATGTGAACCATTACCGGGCTTCCAAACAGACGAATATGACTAAGATCTGGTTTCTTTTTATACCACGCTTCATATGGTGTCATGTTTTCAAGGCTTGTAGATATAGAGCGGTTTTTAAGATATACAGCAGTGTTTGCTGCTTCTGCCCAGAACTGTTTTCCTAGCTTTGCATCAAATATCAAACATCTGGCTTTCTCAACAATAGTTCTATTCGCTCTTTCGCAAACACCATTTTGTTCGGGCGTGTAAGCAACGGTTTTCTGATGAATTATACCATTTGTTATCAAATAATTCTTCATTTCATTATTACAAAATTCACCACCATTGTCTGTACGTAGAATCTTTATCTTCTTATTCTGTTGATTTTCAACCATCATTCTGAACTCTTTGAACTTGCTGAATACTTCATCTTTATTCTTCAAAAAGTATATGAAAGTCATACGACTATAGTCATTCACAAACAAAAGAAAGTACCGGACTCCTCCAATGGATTTTGTCTCCATAGCACCACATACATCAGAATGTATTATCTGTAGTGTCTCAGTACTACGTTCTGTCACATGTGAAAATGGTAATCTCATCTGTTTGCCTTCGCAACAGGTCACACATTTATCCTTCGTCATGTCACTAGTACCATTAAACGACAAACCATTCACTGTCCCATTCTTCATCTTGTTCAAATCACTGCTGTTAATATGTGCTAGCCTCCTGTGCCACATCTCTGCACTTGCCGTGCTGCGTGCCGCTAACAAACAATCTGCCTCTTTAGTCTGAAGCTTGTAAACACCGTTAGTTGACATCGCAGTTGCCACCAACATATTATTCTTATTACGTATATAACAGTGGCTTGATTCAAAAACTACACTGTTACCATTTTTGATTAGCTCGCTCACTGATAATAAGTTCGTTAACAAACTTGGCACACATAGCACATCTGTGATATCAAAGTTACAATCCGTGGTTATCTGTACGTTTCCTGAGCACAAAACTGGCACAACTGTATTGTTCGCAACAGTAATACTTGATAAACTCGGCGAGTAATTTGCATTGTTTATCCAATCTTTCATCGCCGTCATAGTGCACTTGCGCCGGAGTCGACATACCACTCGTGTTTACTATATTGTCCGTTCAAAAACAGAAAAATAAGCAATCAAATGCTTTAAGTGTGGTACACTTAAAGCATTTGATTGCTTATTTTTCTGTAATAATGGATTTGTTTACATTTGTAACAAATTAAAATTTTCTTTTCATCTGTCACTTTTGATGACGTTCCCGACCCTGTCCCGCCATTTTAACTAGTGTTGTTCTTTCGATTGCAGTTCTGTTTTTTCGCAACGAATGCAGCGCTACTGGTATCCGTGTCGGTAAAACTCGAAAACTCCATATCAATCAGCTTTGATTTTATTGAGTCTGTGGTAATTTGAATACCTGAGTGTTCCATGGCCATGATCATTGGAGAATATTTTTCTGGCAAACCTGCTAGCAATAATGACCCGATCCATTCATCCGTAATTGCAAAACCTGTGCCTTTTAATCTCTGCGCTGTCTCAATTACTTGCGTTACATACGAAGTAATTGTATCGCAATTTTCTTGACATATTGAGATAAGATGTCGCAGTAGGGTTATCTTTCTAGAAAAACCTGAGTCATCAAACATATTCTTGAGCTTCTTCCACAACTCTTCCGAACTTGATGTCTCTTTGATATGCACGTACAATCCGGTATCTATTGTTAAAACCAGTTTCGCCCTTGTTTTAGCATCGGCATTCTTCTGGTTTTCTTTCGATCGCCGCCTGCGGTTTGATGTAATGTATCATTCCTTCTAGCACCAACAAGTTTTCCGCCGCAAAACTCCACTCATCATAATTTTCGCGTCCTTTTAGTTTCGGAACAGTTTGTATGTAACTCATAGCCATTTCCTACACAAAGTTCAGCACTTATTTTTAAACTGTAAACTGATATTACTTAAAAAACGGGATAATTGCCCATAACCTAATAAAACGTGCTGTGTCTCGTTTACGACTGACTTTATTTGACATAACAATATTAGATTACTATAGGTACAATAGATGGCGTTAGTAGTAATATTTGTTACAAAATATAACATAAATAAATTCATAGATACCTCACACTTTAAAATAGAAGACTTTCGTACAACTTTGAAACGTATGTCACGTGACTGCTTTACGGCAACAATAGATATTAAAGATGCATATCATTTGATCAAAATTCATCCAGATAGCAAAAAGTATCTAAGGTTTGATTGGAATAATAAATTATACGAGAGCAACGTTTTACCCTTTGGTTTGAGTATATCTCCATACGTTTTTACAAAAATCACAAAGCCTATTGTAAAACTTCTAAGATCCGGTGGTTTTTTATCCACAATTTACTTAGATGACATAAATTTAATAGGATATTCTTATGACGAATGTATGGAAAACGTTGAAATTACTAAAAAACTACTATGTTCCCTCGGTTTTATTATTAATTAATATAAAAGTATACTTACACCATCAAAGAAATGTAAATATTTGGGTTACATTCTCGACTCTCAAAGATTTGAAGTTTCACTTTCAAACGAAAAAGAAAACACATAAAAGAGGAGTTAGTTAAGTTTATTGGTACCAAAACGTGTACAATAAGACAGTTTGCGTACCTCATTGGACTGCTGATCTCGGCCTGTCCTGCAATCGAATATGGATGGCTCTATACCAAAAATTTGGAAAGATGTAAATATGTAAGCTTAGCTCAGGATCAAAATTATGAAAGGATTATGAATATTCCAAACCATTTACATGGTGATTTAATATGGTGGCTTAATCGAGAATTCAGTACACAGAATTTTAGAGGACAGGTACGAAATCGAAATATTTTCTGACGCCTCAACGACGGGATGGGGCATAGCATGTGGAAAGGAGACAGCCAGTGGTCAGTGGTCTAATGCGGAAGCAAAACAACACATAAATTATTTAGAGTTGCTGGCCGCGTTTATTGCAATAATTTTTTTTGCTTAAAATTACTCAAATTGCCAGGTACTTATTCGAGTCGACAATTTGACGGCAGTGTCATACATTAACAGGATGGGAGGGGTACAGTTCCCACACCTCGCCGATATTACCAAAAGCATCTGGCAATGGTGTAAACTGAGAAAAGTATTTATTTACGCTTCCTATATCCGATCTGAAGATAATGTCGTGGCAGACGCAGAATCAAGACGCAACCACCCAGATATTGAGTGGGAGCTAAGGGACTCCGCTTTCTACGAAATATCTGCTAATTTTGGTCATCCACTAGTAGACTTGTTTGCTAGCCGAATAAATAGGAAATGCGCAAAATGCGTTTCGTGGCACAAAGACCCAGATGCCTTTGCGATAAATGCATTCAGTCTTGATTGGTCAAAATTCTTCTTCTATTCTTTTCCGCCCATATCAGTTATTTTGAAATCCCCGAGGAAAATTATTCAAGATAAAGCCACTGGAATTATTGTAGTCCCCTTATGGGAGACACAGCCTTGGTTTCCACTTTTTCTACGTCTGCTTGCTAGCAATACTATTACGTTTAGTCCCCATGAAAACGCGCTTATTTCTCATTCCAGCCGAGACAACATCAAGTCGAGTCTTACCCTGGTTGCCGGGGTGCTCTGCGGACGGCGCTACTGCGACGAGATATCCCAGCAGATTCCGTAGATATATCTCTTGCATCCCTGTCCGAAAATTCGATCAAACAATATGATGTTTGTCTCAAGCGTTGGTTTGCCTATACGAGGGACAACGATTTAAACTTTTACAATGAGTCTATTCCCACAATTATATCATTTTTCACACACCTTTTTAATTCTGGTTCCCAGTACGGATCTCTTAATACATATAGGTCCACATTATCAATGCTAATGGGTTCATACATATCGATTGACGATAGAGTAAAACGTTTTTTTAAAGGAGTGTTTCGGCTGAAACCTCCCACTCCCAAGTATGACGTTACCTGGGATACGTCGGTGGTCCTAGAAGAACTCGCTAAGTGGTACCCAAATGAAACTTTGTGTCTGGAAAAACTGACCAAAAAATGCGCAGTGCTGCTGGCTCTGACAACAGCCCATAGGGTACAGACGTTATCCAAGATAGACATTCGAAATATAGTGGAAACCGATTCACAAATTACTATTAAAATACCGGACCATATTAAGACATCACGTGCTGCTAATAATCAACCAACCCTATTCTTACCCTTTTTTAGACACAAGCCAGAAATTTGTCCCGCGCTTACGTTACTTGCCTACTTAGACGGAACGAATTTAAGATGTAATCATAATTATGTCTTTATTAGCCATAGAAAGCCTCACTCGGTTGTCACTTCGCAATCAATAAGTCGTTGGATAAAGTCGACTCTAGAAGAATGTGGAATAGATGTATCGATCTTTAGCGCGCACAGCACGCGGCACGCGAGCACGTCGCGCGCGCGTCGGCTCGGGCTCAGTGTTGATACGATCCGCAGAACTGCGGGTTGGAGCGGAACATCTTCCACATTCGCTAGGTTCTACGATAGGACTATCGTGACCAATCAAAATGATTCTTTGGCTAGGCTGATTCTGAACAATTAGTAGTCTTATGTTATTTACAACTCAGAAGAATCGCTAAATTTATATTACAGTTACAATATAAGTACCTGATGCAATTAATATGTCGAGAGAAGTTATGCGTTAACACGTTGTTATTAATAATTATACAATGTGAACTTACCTATGTACTATTGATACGTTACCATTTACTACCTATAGTAAGATTATTTATAAATAAATATTGTACGGGCGATTTGCTACTCATGCACTTAACCGATTCCGTGCGGATGGTGCCGCTCAGGCACCATGTAAATCTATTGCGTATGGCGTATGGTGCCCGAGGGGATACAAAATTAAAACATAGAAATCTCGAGTAAAACAACATTTTTGTTGAAAGGTTCTCTTACATAAGTGTCTTTATTTGTCACCCACATCATGCCTACAGTGTTCGTTTCAAGTAATTCCGTAAATTACCAGATTTCAGTGGTAGTAAACCATATTTTTCGAGGCACATTCTATCATTGATGAGTTGAGTTGAGTTGAGAGAATGCAAAGTTAAATAAATACGTACATTTAGTGAATAAGTTAAATTTTATGCATATTTTATTATATTACGTATATTTCGCTGATTTAAATGGCTATTAAATTTATACTTACAATAACTTAACGACTATTGCCGATATGTGAAACTGAACGTAAAATGGCGTCACTTTAACCACAGATTATTTATAACCGTCCGGGTAGGTAATCTGTGGTCCGGGTCAGTGTGTGTGTATAATATTTTTCACGTAGCATGGGTACGGTGACATTTGACTAATTCCATTTCATGCATGATTCATTTCGAAACAATTTACCTAACGCGGAATACAGGAAACAACACTTAATACGAAGATAAAAAGAAAACTGTTTTATTTTGCATTTTTAACTTAAAACTATTTTTATTTCTCCGTAATTATTTAAACTTTAAATATAAACATTCCAAATACATAATTCTTGATGCGTGAATCGGAACAGGTTGCGTTAGAGATTGACATAGTAAAATCGTTATAATCGATAAATTGTCGAATAAAGTATCATAAATCGTTAGTTGTATTTTTAACTAAAATACGATTATAAAATATAATTATGTAATAATAAACTTTAAACAAAGCATTTTTGTCTTTGTGGAGCTTTATTATAATATAGCAACACTGCTTAAGCATGAGCTGGCAGCCATCTTGTTATATCAACTCAGTACGAGTGCGTCTGCCTTGTATGCGGTCTGTTTTCTTTGTTTTGAGCTTGCGTGGTGTTTTTGTTACTTGTTTTTGTTATTGACTATCGTTGTGCTTTGTTGTTTTCGTTACCGTTTTTTGTTATTGACTTTTGTTTTGTTGTTTTTTTTGGCAAAATGCCAAAAAGAACGAAAAAGACTGTGCTTGGTAGTCAAGCCCGTGAATTTGTAGTTCGATTGCGGGATTACTTTGAGCGGGAACGTGAGAATGGCGGAACGCTATTGCCTGTGTCCAACGTTTTGGATCGAGTGGCAGATGCGTTAGACATTGGGCGGAACACGGTTTCTCGAATCACTCGAGAAAAATATGGTGCTCACGATACAGAAGAAAATAAGTTGTCCACCCCTAATAAAAAGCGAACCAAAAAGGCATCTGTAACAGATGTAGACAGTTTTGCGGCCGATGCTATACGGAGCCACATTTATAACTATTACCAGAATAAAGAATTACCGACGCTTCTAAAGCTGGTCAAGTCTTTAAAAGATGCTGATTTGTTTACTGGAAGTCCTACATCCTTGTGGCGCGTATTGAAGGACATTGGTTTCCAATTCAAAGAAGTAAACAAAAGAAAAATTGTCATGGAGAGGGGCGATATAGCACTTGCGCGGGTTACCTTTTTGAAAAAGGCTAAAGCGAAGGAATTACCGATTGGAGCAATGTCGTCTTCCTGGATGAAACTTGGCTGAATGCCAATCATACGGTCGGTAAAATGTGGACTGACGATACACCTCATGCCTCGACCAAAGTGCCAGAAGGAAAAGGGGAGAGATTGATTATTTGTCACGCAGGCACATCGAAAGGATTTGTAGAAAATGGGCTACTTGCTTTTAAATCGAAAAAGACGGGAGAATATCACGAAGATATGAATGCGGAAGTATTCACGGAGTGGTTTCAAAATATGCTTAGCAATTTAGAAGAACCCAGCACAATTATTATGGACAATGCCCCATATCACTCCGTGCAATTGAACAAACCGCCGACTTCTTCCAATAAGAAGAGCGAGTTGATCGAGTGGCTCCAAGCCAATAATGTGGAAGCCGATGAGACAAAATTAAAGGTGGAGCTAGTGAAGCTCGTAAAAATGCACAAGCCCCAAACGACATACAAATTAGATATGATGGCAAACGAACATGGTCACGAAGTCCTGAGGCTTCCACCGTACCACTGTCAGTACAATGCCATTGAATTAATTTGGGCCCAAATCAAAGGTAACTTGTTTAACCATAGTCTATTTACATACTGACAAAAATATGATTATGTTTATTACTTGAATTCTATGACTCAATTAGTTTTTTATCTTGTTTCAGGATACGCTGCACGAAAAAATACAGCTCCGCCTTTTACAGCCACAAAAATGATGGGGTTATTGAAAGAGGGATGCAAAAATGTCACTGGCGATGACTGGAAGAAAGTAGTGGAGAAAACCAAAAATCTAATCTTTCATGACTGGGAGCGAGACATTAGAATAGACTGCATAATTGATTCCCAAATAATTATTCACGTCGACGAGTCAGATGACGATGATGATGATGATGATGATGATGAAGATGATGAACATGTTTGATTTTTAATAAATAATTAAACAGGTTATCAATTTTGTTTTACTTTTTTTCTTCAAAATTATTAGTTAATAGAATCGATTTCTTCTTCATTAATAAATGATCTCGATAAGATATATAATCGATTTTATTTCATGCGATTTTATCTTGACTACATCTCTAGTAACTTCAAATCCCAAACGTCACCGTACCCATGCTACGTGAAAAATATTGTAGTGTGTGTTTTATTTAAAATATTAATGCTACTAATAGGGACTCCACGTAGTCTTATCTGCCCTACCCCTAGAGTGTTTTTAATAATCGCGTAGGCGCGGAGGGGCGAGGCGGCCCGCGAGCTGAGGAGCAGGTGGTTTAACACTCGCCACCGCCGAAGCCGGGGTGGTGAGTGCGAAACACATCTGCGACGATTAGCTCGCATGGGACCGCCGGAGCCCTGCAGCGCCGTAGCCGTGACAGAAGCCATAATTAAATCGATGTCAATACAAGGAAATGCAAAAGTTGATTATTGTTTAAAACTATGCACCGTTCATAATTATTTGCGCCGGCGCATTATTTTTCCTACCCTCACTTCTGTCTTGCTACTTTTAGTAAACAGACGTGATCTTACTGCTTATATTATTATCGACGACATTCGCTTTGTACTTGGACTCCGTGATTTTTTACATTTGTGACGATATTGGCTTGTGTTATTGGACTCTTGAATTTATATTTGTGACGATTGTATCCTGTTTATCTGAACTCCGAGATTTGAGATTGCCTTTCACTAGTACGTGCCGTGCATTAAAGGTAAGTTTTTGGTATTATCCTAACTAATATTCTTTATAAATGAGAAAGTAACTCTCAAAGTTTGTAAAAAAATACCCTTAGGATGGTAAAATAAAAATAGGGGATGATTGGCCACGAGTCTGAAGGAGATAGTTTGAATAGAAATTCTTTTTCAAATTAGAATGATGAAACTTTTTCTTTGGCTATGTCTCAAGTTACATAAAAATTGCTCTCATGATGATGAAATAACAAAGGGGATGAAATGTATAGATACCGCCTTATTGTTGTGATATAAGTTTGAAAAATATAACAGCTCTTCTATCTAATGTAATATTTACGTAGTCATTACAAAATGCGAAATTGAAGTTAACGCGAAATCTGCTTACCCGAACGATTTTTTGTTTATTTAATTACCTAATGTTCTTCGTATAAAAATTACTTTCAGTTTTTGGGTTAGATTATTCAATTTATTTATTCAAAGACTTCACTTCACATAAGTAAAATGGCGTCATAGGTATACGTAGATCCAAAGATATACCTAGATTATATGCAATTTTGGAGTTATTCCATTTTTTATTTTGTACCTACATTATTTGCACATACATTTTAACTCCTTAGGTGATGTTATTTTATTTATTTATTCTTATTATATTTACTATATAAAAAGAATAAATTAAGGGACACTTCGCCAAAATACCTATTATACTTTCATCGATAGTCAAGTTCTAAACATGGATTTTGTTTTCGTTGTTACAAACATAATATTAAATAAAATTGCACGTGTGCTAGTGGACGAACAATTGGTACATAAAAGTAGGTACAAGGCGGCGGGCGGCGTCCACCTTTTTATCTGTACGAATGCTTTTAAAATAACACATGTTATGTTAAACAATAACACAAACTGATAGTATTGTCCCATTGTGAAGTCAACTATACCGATACCTAGCCTTATCGTAGGTCATTTAGATACAATAAACTATATTATTGTTATTTATTTATTATTGGTATTTATTTTTCAGTTCCGAACGGAAATGGCTGTGAGTCCATCATCTCCTCAACCTGGAACTTCACACTGGGATGTCTTGTCTGCGGAGTTGTCTGGCATAATGTCTCCCCAAAATATTGATTTACAAGGTGTGTCAGGTTTAGATGTTGAACTAAGTGACGCTGATCTCTATGGGATTTTAGCAGAAAATATGGACGACATCATTGATGAATAGGTTAACGAAAACCCAGAAAACGAAGCAGGCGCCTATGTCGAAGAATTGCAACAATCAGACGACGAGAGCACCCCTGAAGCACCGAATACCTGGTATCCTGGTAATCCTACCAGTATGACCAATATTGCTTTTATGGATACACCAGGCCTTTTACCGCCTCATAACATGGATGGTAAAAATTATATAGATTATTTCTTTTTCTTTTTTAATGTACATTTATGTAATATAATTATAGAGTGTACAAATAAGCGTGGCAACGAATTAAAAGCCGCAGTAAATACTTCTCGCGCTAGGTTTGCTAAATGGAAAGATTTAACAATACCTGAATTTAAAGTGTTTGTCGGCATAATATTGTTTATGGGTACTGTTAAATTAAACCGAATGTCTGATTATTGGTCAACAAATTACTTGTTGCGTCTTAGCACACGTTTATTTATGTCAAGGGACAGATTTTATTTAATTTTAAGGGCACTAAACGCCCAAACCGATGAAAGACCAGAAAGCATTTTTAAAATAAAATCTTTGTTCGATTTATTTAACCAATCAATGTGTTCGATATATTACCCGTCAAAAAACAGCGATTGACGAATCTTTAATATTATGGAAAGGTCGTCTGTCCTTTCGCCAATATCTAAAAGGGAAAAAACATCGGTATGGTATTAAATTATATATATTAGCCGACATGCATGGGATAATACAAAAAAATCACCTTTATGCTGGTTCTGGGGATCAATTGGTGGGTGGTCGAAACCACGTAAATAAAGTGGTGATGTTATTGATGGAAAATTATATTAATAAGGGACATTCATTACATGTTGATAACTTTTATACGAGTGTGGGGTTAGCAGAGGAGTTATTAAATAAAAACACTTATGTAACAGGGACTCTTCGGGCCGGGCAAAACGCGCTGGCAATCCTAATTTAACACATAAATTAAATGCCGGAGAATAATGCATAATCGAAAAAAAATTGTTGTTACCAAATGGATGGATAAAAGAGAAGTCTTGTTTTTGAGCTCTGAACATGACAGTAGTTATAAAATGACTACTAGTCGCCGCATACGCCGTGTAAAATATAAACCTGCGGCGCAAGTAGCGTACAACAAATATATGAGAGCAATTGATAGGCACGATCAACTCTTAAGCTACTACTCATGCGAACACAAGACCATGCGCTGGTATAAAAAAGTCATAATACACGTTATGCAAATATGCTTAATAAACGCTTTCTTGTTATATAGAAAAAATAACAATTCAACTGTAGAACTATATTATTTTAGAAAGGGTATACTAGAAAGTTTATTGCAGGTAAGAAATTTACCAGGACTTGCTCGAGCTCCTAACGAACGAATTCATTTGCCAGTACTACTCCCAAAACATGGCGGAAGGGTTAGTAGGAAACGGTGTAGAATATGTTACAAAAACAATAAGAAAAACAACCAAGTAGTGTATGGGTGTCCCGATTGCCCAGGATTACCAGGATTGTGTCTCACCCCATGTTTCCGGGAATATCATAAATATTAAAAATGTTATTTGGTGTACTTCTTTTATTTAACAATTGTTGTGCTCTTACATAATGAAAAATCAGTCTCTTCCATAATTATAATCATTAATCTTAATCATAAGTATTACTTTGTACATTATATATATTAATAAATCTAATTAAAAACTTAACCTGGTTTCATTTTAAATTATTGAAATTCTGAAATAATCATTTACCTACCAACATTATAATAATGTGTATAAGATAGAACCTAGGCATCTTTCCTAGGCTCTATCTTATACACATTATTATAATGTAAATAATCAAAATAATCATTTACCTACCAACATTATAATAATGTGTATAAGATAGAACCTAGGCATCTTTCCTAGGCTCTATCTTATACACATTATTATAATGTAAATAATCAAAATAATCATTTACCTACCAACATTATAATAATGTGTATAAGATAGAACTTAGGAAAGATTCCTAGGCTCTATCTTATACACATTATTATAATGTTGGTAAATGATTATTTCAGAATTTCAATAATTTTTTGCATAATTGCATATCTTTCATTTAGGCTAGATCGTAGCAATTCTTTCGACACGAATTCCCCAAAATATTTGCAACCATGCAAATCAATAGTTGTTATCCGCTCTAAGTCTTCCAGGGTCTTTTCGGTGTTCGTATAGTTATCTTTTGTACATTTTTCTGTGCATGTTGCACAGTTCATTGTTTTTTTTATAGTTTTTTTTTTTTTATAGGACACGTCAATTGGACTTCGCCTTGCCTGATGGTAAGCTGAAGGCAAAGTCCCAGAAAAGAGGGTCACCATTACTTACACATACCGTGTGACAATGGTGACACTCAGCTTGACGGCCTCATCATATGCTTTTTCACGCCCCGCTTAAAGGACCCGGGACTGTAGGAAGAAGGAAACACGTGAGCTGGTAATGAATTCCAGGCCTTAATGGTGCGACAGAGGAAAGAGTCTCCGAACCGCTTGGTTCTTGATCGGATGTTTTGCACCGTGTGCGGATGACATCTAAGACCTGCACGCGTTGTCCTGTGTAGGAAAGGGGAGGGTGGGACTAATTGGAAGAGCTCATCAGAACACTCCCCATGGTACAAACGGTAAAATACAGCATGGATGCAACATCTCTACGCAGCTGTAAAGGTTCTAGTGTGTTCGTGATCTCGGGATTCCCAATGATGCGGACCGCACGTCGCTGCAACCTGTCGAGAGCATCTAGTAAGTACTTTACTGAACCATCCCAGAGATGCGAGCAGTACTCCACACAGGAGCGAATTTGTGTCTTGTATAGAAGACACCGCTGCTCCGGCGTGAAAAATCGTCTCACTCTGTTCAGGACTCCGAGTTTTCGTGAGGCTGTTTCGATGACACTTTCGATGTAGTTTTTGTTATTCAGGTTGCAGCGAACATCCATACCTAGGGTATTGAGATAGTTCCACTATTCTTATTCACTACTGGTTCCCAATCCAAAGTTTGTGAATTTTCATAAAAAATGTCGTCGTCATTGTCGCATTGAGTTTCGTCGTCGTCGCACTGAGTTTTATCGTCATCGCATTGAGTTTCGCCGTCGTCGCATTGAGTTTTATCGTCGTCGCATTGAGTTTCGACTTCTGACTGGGGAATATATTTCATTTTTTTTCTGGGTAACTCTACAACAAAATAAAAAGATTGTCAATTAAACGCTTGACATTTAAAATAGTTGTTCATAGATATTATTATTTATTATCCATAATAATTATTTTTCGCAGAAAAACAGCACTAACTGACTTAATAAGTTTAAAATAGAAGTCAAAAAATGTTTCATGGAAAAGGGTTATTATAAAGTAGAGGAGTATCTTGATGATAAAAATGTATGGTTATCGTAATCTCTTGCTCTTGCACTTATTTACAAATAAACAAAATTAATATTAAAAAAGAAAAAAGTATAACGATAATCTACCTGAGTTTTTTGCTGGTCTCTTCTCAGTAGATTTAACTACCGAACCAGCGAAAGAATCATTTTCAAATGATTTTTTTTTTGTGGATTATAAAATATTTTTGACATAATATTAGTGTAAAGTTTTGACATTCATAAGTGCTCTTTACGTGCCTAAACTGAATAAACAAAATTGATTCTTTGATTCTTCAAATTAAACTAATACTAAGTAGTTAGGCTATGTAATTTTAAATAAATCTATAAAATAATGCTAAAATGTTTACAACACCTGGTAGAAATTAGTCACTTACCTTCCATTTCCATAAGCTATTATTGGAGCATCAATTTCTGGATTTATCTCAATTTTACTTGTCTCAGACTTATGTGTATATACAAAGAAGTCAGCTGATTTGATTATGCAACCTGAATTAATTGTAAACAAGCCATTGCCCTGTAGCGCGACGGCGGTAACTTGATCTTCACGCAATAGCTTCATGTGACACCGGTTACAACAAAGGTAAAAGTATTCATTTAATTTATTTAAGTCTCGCCAGGTATTGGTACATGGGCTGGTTGTAGTCTTGCAAATCCTTGTCCCGGGTATGATTTCACATAAGCTCTGGTCGTCCTTGATGTGATAGATAGGTTGCCTCAAATAACATGAAATCAAATTCATGTTTTGTTGCGTACACCGTTGAAGGTCTCTTTCCGTAGCTGATATAAGAGCATCTTTCTTCAAACTAATTGCAGCATATTCGGCTATTGGCACAACTGTTATCATTTGGTTGCCAGACAAATAGGGTATAATTTTCAGGCTCATTCCGAGCCTGAAAATTTCATACATGTCTCTTCCAATCAGTGGTATTTTGATTTCGATGATAAGAAATTTCAGCGACATTCTAGTTGTTACTTGGAGCAAATTATATATTTCTGCTGAATTAAAATTATCGGTTGGCGAGGATAAGTCCTTCGGCAATTGGCCTGATATAATGTTCAACTCATGTGTTAGTTGCTCTGGACTAAGAAGTTGGAAGTTAAATTTGCCGTTGTAGATATTAGTGACTGTATCTAACAGGGTCAGTTGTATGCTTTTTAAACTAAACAACAAGTTATTTGCGATCATAGCGGTTTCTAGGAAATCAGATGATAGTGAAAGGTTTTGAATTCCCTCCTTAACTTGGTTTAAGGAAGTATCTATAAAATTTAATTTTTGATGCATTAATTTATGTTGACGTTCCATGGTGTCTTCGGTTCTTTTCAGTAAGTTGAACTCGGCTTCTACTACGGACGTCTGATTTTTCCATAAGGCCGCAAGATGATTTTCATTACTCCTGATAATAGCGATATCCTTTTCGTATTTTTCAGCGAAATGATCATCTAAAACTCCGAATAGGCTGTTCGCTACGTAGCCAACACCGTTTATAAGCCCGCGACGCCGACGTTGCCTTTTGATAGTATTAGATTGATAGTTTATTAGGATATTGTTGTTATGTTGTAGTTCCCGGAACTCGTGCCGTAATTGTAATATGATCGCGGCACAGTGTGATTCCATTTTAATTGTTGGACATAATTTCTCTAGATATTCAATGTATTTGCTTAGAGTCGTATTTCCTTCTTGATAGGGATGAGTATTGTAATATAGAACGAGACGCCAGTGGTCTCGTATCAAATGCATGTTAGTAATTGAATCAAAATAAAGACTGTTGTTGTTTTGCAGTGTCGTGATATTGTATACGGTTTGTGATGAAGGGGCAATGACCATGAAAAATAATAATAAAGACATGGCTATTTTGGTAGAACTGATCGGACTGTTACAACGTCTTTTACTTGTTTGATTATCTTGATTTTCTTGATGCGTGTCCTCTTGTTTTTCAGCTGAAGTAAGAATAGAAAACTTGATAACCGGTCGCTTTATGACTCCATTTTTCGTTTTAAGTGTTACGACTCTTACATAGTTGTCACATCCTGGATGGAGTTTCACAACCCTCCCTAGCGCCCATTGACCAGGCGGGAGGTTATCATCTTGGATAACGACCACGTCGCCAACCTTGATATTTTCCTTTGGTTGTCGCCACTTGCTTCTTGATGATAGTTCTGTCAGATACTCGCGGCGCCATCGCTCCCACAAATCCTTGATGATTTTTTGTACCAATTGCCATCTCGTGCGCAGATCCTTTTCGGTGTCATAGATAGTCAATAAGGGCCCACTACCTAAAAAGTGGGATGGTGTAAGAAAATTAAGATCTTCAGGATCGTCAGATAAAACACATAGTGGTCTTGAATTTAGGCATCCTTCTATTTGCGTTAATAAGGTACTGTATTCCTCATAAGTAAGCCGTTGATCTCCTATCACGCGTTTTAGATGATATTTTACGCTTTTAACGGCTGCCTCCCACAGACCACCTGCAGATGGCCATGACGGAGCATTGAAGTGCCAATTAATCCCCATTTTGGCTATTTCTGAATGACATTCTTGCTGACTGAGTGATTTTCGAATTTCTTCGTATTCTTGCTGTAGTACTTTGTTGGCGCCTATGAAATTAGTACCTTGATCGCTGTATAAGTGACCTGGGACGCCACGTCTAGCGGCCAGTGTACGGAGAACGGCGAAAAAGGTGGAGGCAGTCATGTCCATGACGAGCTCTAGATATATAGCTTTAGTAGCCATGCATATGAATACGGCCACGTAACCCTTAGTGGTCTTGATACCACGTCCCTTGTTGGACTTTATAAAAACATGACCTGTATAATCAACGCCTGTATGATAAAAGGGGCGTGATGGGTTCACCCTTGATGGCGGTAAATCACCCATGATTTGTGGTGCCTTTCTCGGGTTCTGCTTTTTACACGTCACACAAAGACGTAATCTCTTTTTACGGCCCTGTTGCCACCAAGTAACCAATACTTTTGCCTGATAAAAGAAGTAGTGAGTTTAGCACCCCAGTGAAAAGTAGTTTCATGCGCTTGGTAGATGATAAGCTCTGCTAATCGATTGTTCGGGATGATCAATGGGTGCTTCTTTTCCGGGTCCATATTGGCGTGTCTTAATCTACCCTCTACTCTCAGTAGACCATCTTTGTCTAATACGGGGTTCAGGCTTAATATTTTGCTTCGTCTACTCAAAGATTTCCCTTGATTTAGACAGGATATTTCATCATAAAAGTGTATCTCTTGATTTTGTTTAATAAATATGTTCCTGGCCTTTGTTAACTCATCAACTGATAGGTAATTTGCGTTCCTCCTGAAAATTGATCTATAAATCCAAGCTAGAATTCTAATGGCCTTATTGAGTGAACTGTGCTGCTGTAATAGATCAAGAACAAATGTATTTTCAGTTACTGCAACATTTACTTGTTTACATTTCTTGACTTCCAAATTCGTGGAAAACTGTTGTGTTCCTGCTTCTTTTGCCGTCAATTTTGATAATAAAACAGCTCCATTGAGTTCCAATCGAGGTAATGATGTGTTTTTGTCAATTGACACTAATTTTGTTTTTCCTGCTACTAGCACCACCGAAGAATCTTGTTCTCTCTTTATTTTACAATAAACTACACAACCGTAAGCCTTAGTGCTGGCGTCGCTAAATCCGTGTAGCTCGATGGTGTCATGTTCCCTTGTTTGCAACCACTGTGGTACTTCAATTTCGTTTATGATCGTTAAATCGTTCTTGATTTTATCCCATTCATGTTTTATTGCTTCCGGTATAGGTTCATCCCATTGTATATTAGCCTTCCATACGTCTTGAAATATAATTTTAAGCTTGATAGTGATAGGAGAAATCCAGCCTAGGGGGTCGTATAATTTATTTATAATATATTTATGTATTTTTGGATTCAGTCGGTCCATCTCTTTACCTTTTTTAAAAATTGCTTTATTATAGTGGAAATAACAACCTTTGATAATAGCCGAAGGAAAAACGATACCAATAGCCTTCATCATTGCTTTTTCGTAGTCCACTTTAAATGTAGTAGGGAGCCAATTAGGTATTTGGGATAGTATAAGTCTAAATAAGATGACGTAAGTAGATGTAGTCCGGTCACTTAACAAAGCATATACCAAAGGTATAATGTTTGTGTGGTCGACATTGCTACCTATATCTCCATGTATCGTGTACAACTCGGCAAAAGGAGTGGGACAACTTCTAAAAGTGCCATCACCAAAAAATTCTGTTAATTCACTCATGGTTTACCTCGATTCTAGTGCAGCAAATACCAAAATTCGTTTATTATCGTCTAAATAATTAGCTAAAATAAAATCTTTGTATCCAAATGGCACCTCGACTTCTTGTGCGTTTTTACTTTGCAACTTTGACACTTGTGCTACACTATTCCGATGTCGGTATAAAGAGTTCTTAATGCTATCAAAATTCGGAATTTTTGTTATAATATCTAGGCCTGAGTCTTTTAAATTTTCAACTATACTATTGTAACATGTTGGAACGTTGGGGCATTCCGGTTGGGTGAGTTGCTGTTTCAATTTATCGAGCGATTCATCATTTTCGTTCTTGGCAAAATTTGGCTCACATAATGAGGAATGAGCACATTTTCTAATATACGTTGATCCTAAAACAAAAAATCAAAATTATAATGCACATTATAATTAGAAGGCCCAATAGAAGTGTAGTTATACGCTCAAACTAAAAGACAATTGTAGCCCGCCTATCGGGGCCAATTGTTAAACTTAACCTAATCATATTAGTTTCCGAGTAACCTGGCATAGGTACACACACGGCCACAAATCGAACAGATACGAACCCGCGCGACCCTTCGTTATCTTCATACTTAATTATTTTATTTCTGAACAAAGCAATTTCTCGTTTAAATTACTTGATAAGTAGGTAGGTACTTACTTTTATTCTCATAAGCCTTTTATGCACGTCCATACTGTCAATCCACTATTATGTTTTCTTCTGACATAGTATTGATGTTTACCACGCAAAAGAATAGTGCCTCCTTTTCTTTTAATATACACACACTCATGATCACTACATGAACTAGTACTAGCAATTCCCGACATGGCAGATGACCGGACACGCATTAACTAAATCACATTAACTAAATCAGTATCTGTTTTCGAATTAGCATGTCAGAAAGAGGGTAGTTAAAAATATTTTGGCATTACCAACAAAATAAACATACCCGCTGAATTAAATATTTTGTACCTATATTTACTGCAACATCGAAGCGGTGCAATTAAAACCACATAATAATATTCCTCTGTGAGGAATGCATTCGATTTCCGTATGGTCTAGTGCAGATAACAGATATCAATATTGAGCCTGGATTGCTTCAGTTCCGCCGTTGTTTCTCATTAATATTTTTAGTTACTTACCTTGGGATCATAGCAAATGAATTATAGTAAGTGCATATACCATATTTCACGATCAAACGTTTAGTTAATTTAAGATGTAGGTACTCGTTATTGGAATGGAATGGAAGGGGGACTCCCTTGTCCGCACTTAGCCTCCCTTTTGGGCCATTGTGCGTGTGGAGTACTGGCTAGAGTAGCCAGCCTAGCTCCGCCCAGAAGCGCAGAAGCTTACTGGGGGCTTCACAGGCTTCGCGGAGCGACCTCACTGTACCGAGGATTTGTGATCGTTGGTAGGCTACTGCCTCACATTCCAGTACTACGTGGGCGGCCGTTTCCTCGGCAGCAAAACATCCCCTGCAAAGGGGACTGTCCGTGACACCAATGGTGTATAGGTGCTTGTGGAGGGGGCTGTGGCCCGTTATAGTCCCCATTATTGTTCTTAGACTTGTTCTGTCTAGTTTTAGGAGACGTTTCGTGAGTCGTTTGTTTACTGATGGCATAACCACTTTTGACTGCTTGCAGTCGGTGGCTTGTGTCCATCTTTGGTTATGTAGTTCCGCGGATCTCTCGCGTGTCCAAGTGCGGAGTTGCGAGAAAGGGATTGGTAGCAATGGTAGCGGGCCATCGACGCTCATACCAGAGCCTCTCTTCGCAAGTTCGTCCGCGGCATCATTGCCGTAGGACCCGCTATGCCCCTTTATCCATTGCAGCGTTACTGCATTTGGGGTGGATAGCCTGTTCAGGGCTGTTTGGCACTCCGCTACTAATGTGCTGTTGGTCATTTGCTGTTCCAGCGCTTGCAAAACTGCTATGCTGTCGGTTAGGAATCTTATATTTAAGCCCTTCACCTTCAGTTCGCTTATTGCTGTCGCAGCAGTTGTTATGGCAACACATTCGCATTGAAAGATCGAGCTGTGCTTGCCTAGTGGTAGGTGGATGTTCAAGCCAAGGTCTAGGGAGTGTACGCCGGCTCCTGAGCCATTTTTTGTTTTGGAGCCGTCAGTGTATACGCGTACCTCTCCAATACCGGAGTAGTCCTTTTCCTCGGCCTGTTTTGTTATTTGGTATTTTTTGTTCCAGAAATATTGTTTAAAAGTTCTATCGCAGGGGGCGGCCATCAGTGGCCGATGTTTTAGGGCTCGTCCAAGGATTGTGGTATGGGGACTGTCGTAATAGTTGCCCCAGAGTCCCAGGTGCCACAACCTAATAGCGTTGATGGTGGCCTCCTGTTGGATGAACAGGTCAAGCGGTACTATGTTGAGGGCAATCTCCATAGCAGCGGTAGGGGTGGTTTTCATGCATCCACAGATTGATGAGCAGGCCAGCCTCTGGAAGGATTTTAGCCTGGCAATCACGGTAGACAGCTCTGTTCGAGTCCACCATACTAAAGCCCCATAGGCTAGCATGGGTCTGATCACTGCTGTGTATAGCCACAGAATTATTTTGGGTGAGAGTCCCCATGTAGTGCCCATCATTCTTTTGCATTGGTAAAAGGCTATTGTGCACCTGTTCAGCTTGTGTTCAAGGTGTTTGTTCCAGAGCAATTTGCTGTCGAGAATAACCCCTAGGTATTTGACTTCTTCCCTAAGTGTTAGTTCGGTTGCAAAGAGTTTTGGGAGCTTGTATGGGCCCAGTACTCTTCGGTTTGTGAACATTATTAGTTCCGTTTTCTGGGGGTTGACCGATAGGTCGTGCTTTTCGCACCAGCTTTCGATTATTTTGAAAGCCTGTCTCATGCGGTTGCATATGGCACTCTCGAACAACCCCGATACCAGGATCGTAATGTCGTCCGCATAGCCTATAGTGAAGAGGTTATTTGCGTTTAGATCCGTTACAAGCTCGTCCACCACCAGGTTCCATAATAGGGGAGAGAGTACTCCTCCTTGTGGACATCCTCTGCTTACGATACCTCGTGTGGTGGAGTTGACTGTAAGTTGCACCGCCCTCTGTTTAAGCATATTGTCGATCCATTCGACAAGCGTTGAAGGCACGTCATGGTCGAGAAGTGATCTGTTGATGCTGTTAAAATTTGTTTTGTCAAAAGCACCTTCAATGTCAATAAATGCGCCAAGAGTAGGTTGTTTTGATTTTAGTGCTCCACCGATTCGGGACACCACATGGTGAAGTGCCGATTCTGTGGATTTGCCTTCGCTGTAGGCATGTTGATTAGGATGTAAAGGTTTGAGTGTTAGTATCTGACTTCTAATCACTCTGTCACCTAATCGTTCGAGTGTTTTTAGTAGAAATGGTACTCGTTATTGTGGGATAATTGTTGTATTAAGTCAAAATGTATATAAATAATGATTTTACACTAGAATGTGTTACTAAACGGGCACACAAGTGTTTTGTTGAGTAACACTGTTACTCAAAGTGAAAAAAAAAAAAAAAAAAAAAAAAAAAAATGTAGCATTGAGTAACAGTGCTACTAATCGGTATTTTTTTTACCAAAGGGTAACAGTGTTACACAAAATGGTGTGACACAACGAGAACAAAGGAAAATTATCCGCTTCCAATAACCCCTACGGAAATTAAAAGATTCCTAGGACTTTTAGGATATTACAGGAAATTCATTCCGGATTTTGCTAGAGTTACAAAGCCAATGACGCAATGTTTGAAAAAAGGGTTCAAAAATTACATTAGACCAAAATTATATACTGAATTTTGTGAGGTGTGAAACTCTTCTAACGAATGATCCCATTTTGCAATATCCTGATTTTTCCAAGCCGTTTATTTTAACTACAAACGCCTCGAACCTAGCTATTGGTGCAGTTTTATCCCAAGGTATATATAGTTGGTTCAGATAAACCGATCGCATACGCATCCCGAATTCTAAATAGTAGTGAAATTAATTATAGCACTATCGAAAAGGAATTATTAGCCATTGTGTGGGTCACCAAATATATCAGACCATACTTATTTGGTCGCAAATTTAAGATCGTAAACGATCATAGGCCCCTTCAATGGGTAATGAATCTTAAAGAGCCTAACTCTCGTCTCACTCGGTGGCGTCTAAAATTAAGCGAGTTTGAATTTTCACTCGAATACAAGCCAGGTAAATATAATGCCAACGCCGACGCGTTATCTCGAGTCGAATTGTATAACGAGGAAATAAGTTCTTTATCCGTTAATCCGTCTGAAAAACTCCCTTCTTTATCAGATAAATCGAGAACTTTAACGGTACACACAGATGCTGAAAATCCAATATTAGAAGTTCCTATAACAGACTTTCCTCTCAATAAGCCTATCAGCGTAGCGAGAACCTTATCACTATCATGGAGTCCATAGGAAAGGCTGTGAATTTGCCTGTGTCACAAAGTGACATTATATCAATACATAGAGTGCCACACGCTCAGGCCCAAGATAAGAAGCCCAAGAATATAATAGTTAAATTGAAATCACGTATCATTCGTGATAACATACTCAGCGGCTACCGCAAAAATAAGGGTCTTAAGTCTGAACAAATAGGGTTGTCAGGTACAAAAGTTCCGATTTACCTGAATGAACATCTAACATTAAAAACGAAATCTTTACTTCGTGAGGCTAGAAAATATGCCAATCAAAGTTGATTCAAGTACGTATGGGTCAGGAGCGCTACAATACTTATACGTGAGCGGGAAGGCACATCAGCGTTTGCTATACGCTGCGAATCCGATCTTCTGAAAGTTCGAAGTGGTGATAAAAACTGTGCTAAAGACTCAGTGTGACCCATTCATATTGTATCATGTTAATAAAAGAGTACAGTTACTGTGGGTTATCACTAGTGAAATTTTTAGTAACATTCTTTCATTCACAAATTTAACAATCATGATGAATGTTGTATTTGTCTATCATCTTATAATGTTTATTTTTTGGCATATTGTGCATATTTTAAATTACGTAGAACACGAAATCGTATATGTATGTTACTCATACAATGGCTGGTCTGTAGTTCCCATGTTCATACCTTATTGAGACGATATTATGTAACACTTTACAAGGATTTCAGAGTATCGTATTATATTGCTGTGTTAAGTTATTATTGTGTAAACTTAGTTTTCAATGGATAGTAACAACAATATTTTAATATATTATCAGAACTGTGGTGGGTTCCGTACAAAGTTGCATACGTTGTATATGAACATAATGTCGTGTTCGTACGATGTCATTATACTGACAGAAACCTGGCTTATCCCTGATATTCTTGATCATGAATTTATTGATGATCGCTACGCGGTCTTCAGGCATGACCGTGATCGAGCAGCTACTGAAAAGGAGGACGGTGTGGGCGTTCTAGTGGTCATACTTCGTGAATTACAACCTGCAGTGCTGCTGACGCATTTTGTTCATGTTAGCGTAGAGCAGGTTATGATTCAACTGTGTGCCTCCGTGCACAATAAACGTCACATTATTAGTGCTGTGTATATTCCTCCCCGGACGTCACAAGAAGTGCATGTTCATTATTTGGATATGATACAGGCCATCGTTAACGAATCCACTACCAACTCGTATTTCATTGTGGGTGATTTTAATTTGCCTGAAATTGAATGGTTCAATCAAAGTAATTGTGCAATCGCAAAAGTTTCTAACTCAATCAGTCGAGAAATGTCAAACTTTTTAAACCTTATCAATGGCACGCAATATAATACACAGAACAATAGTCTAGATCGTACGTTTGACCTATTTATAGCTGACGTAGATTGCCGTATAGTTCCATGTAATAATCTTTTGAACCAGCACAGTCTCCACCCTCCCTTCTGCATCCTAACCAGTTTGGAGATGGCACTCGCTTCTATGAAACCTAATGTTATAGTACAGTTCAATTTTCACATACCCAATTACGATAAAATTAATGATGATTTGACTGAAATTAACTAGGTTGAAATACTTTCTCATCTCGCTCCTGAACAGGCTGTCGATGTGTTTTATGAGACACTGTATAGAATTATCAGACAACATGTCCCGTTAACTCGAACTAGAAGCTCCAAGTTTCCCTTCTGGTTTCCACCGTCACTAATAAGAACAATAAAAGTTAAAGAACGAGCTTGGGTAAAATGGAAGAAGTACGGCAATGTTTCTGATTATTTATGCTTCTCGAACCATCGCAGCTTATTTTCCATTAGGAATGTATCAGATCCGTTCGTAATTACATAAACTCAGTGGCGGACAATATTCCCACAAACATCAAACACTTTTGGAGATATGTTTCGAGCAGGAATGGGAAGTCTGGGTTTCCTCTCAATATGTCCTTTGGTAATGCTACTTCTGACAACGCCATTGACACCTGTAATTTATTTTCCCCTTTTTTCTCTGTCCATGAACCTTCTACTTTTGATCCTAACGTATGGGAACCTTCTAAAAACTGTGCTGATAATGCCTCTTGTATATCAAATATTTATTTGTCCAAGGATGCGATTTGTAAGGCACTTAAAACTAGATTATTCAAAGGGAGTCGGTCCCGATGGTCCACCATCTATTTTCTTTATAAAATTATGTGATAATTTATGTATTGTTTTTAATAAATGTTTGTACTATGACGTTTTTCCCGCTATCTGGAAGCGAGTTTTCATTACGCCCGTGTTCAAAACTGGTGACAAGAGTAAAGTTGAGAATTACCGTCCCATTTCTATCCTTTCCACTTTGTTAAAGGTCTTTGAGGGTTTGGTGCATGATGCAAATACCCCATAATTCAGCCACTTATTTTATCTGAACAACATGGCTTCGTCAAGCGTCGATCCACCACAACTAATCTAATGACATTTACAAATTATCTTTTTGAAAATATGGATAAGCGTAGGGTACAGTGGATCACATTTTTTTATAGGCGGTATAATTCTATTAATAAACGATAAATTTTTAATATTCATAACTTGATCTATGTTTTGTGAGGTTCGCTATCAAAATCTAGTTCAAAAATATCAATAACATTTATAGTTTTTTGACAGCAAAAGTTTTTTTAAAGTGAATCTCCGCATGCGTACCGCATGCGTACCGCATGCGGAGATTCACTTTAATCGTAATGGGGCACAGTGAATCAACACATACAATTACCATATATTTTGGTATTGGGGTGCAGTGAATCAATACGATATATTAAGAGGTTGTATTTAAATAAAACGTTTAAATTTTGTATGAACTCTTTAAATCAACGGTATCACAAAATTATCAAGTTTTATTTAACAACATTACAAAATTATGAATTTTAAGGCACTTATTTTCTATCAGTCTGTTTTTATTTACTATATTAGATCTGAAAAACATTTTGTACTTAGCATTTGGTTTGTGTCCAAATGTCCTCAAATTAAATATCTTAAACACAAAATAAAAATGGTTGCAACATATGAATCTCCTATCAATCATAAAACGAAATATAACTCAAAGTAAATAAACAAACACTCCGCGATCAACACTTAAAAGAAACACATTCTTGAGTAAAACAGAATCTTTAAGGTTACAAATTTACGAAATTAACTTAGAAATAAAACGATTAACGTAAGTTTAAGCGAGAAAAATCGAGATCAAATTTACAGACTTGTTGTTGCCGTTTAGTTCCACCAAACGTAGGCGGAGGTAGTATCATTTTAATATCTTCTAGAGGCACTGAAGTTATGTCTGGAACATCTGGTAACCTGTACCCATTCTTCACTTTTGTACTCTTCCTTAAAAAACTAATGTCTACGTCTGTTCCAGCTTGCCCGATAACCTTTCCTAAAATACTTTTGTTTTAGGAGCTTTAAACTGTACCAAAATAAAATCACCTTCTTTGGGACTAGATTCAAGAGGGCGGAAGTGGTCAGGATCTATTTCATTTTCTTCATCGTCGTAGCATCCTTCTTCTTCAGAATATACACTCATACTATCATCGGTGCCTTCATCGCTTGATTCTGATACAGATTTTTTTCTTTTCATTCTTTTTGTACTTGTTGATAGTTTCTTTCTCTTCATTTCGGAGTTACTGCTTTGTTTTTTTCCATCTTCATTAGATTCAGTTAGAAAATCATTTTTTTTAACACTTTTTGCTGCTTGCTCTCGTTTCTTGCTGCGTTCTTCGATTTCTTCTTTATTTGGAGTGTCAGTTGCTATGATCGATTTGCCTTTACGACGGAGTGCATGACAATTTTTCTTGGATCCGCTTTTGGTATACCTCGGAAATCAAAGTGGCTTAAAAATGAATCCTGGAGTCGTTGGACGCTAAAGCAGCTGGGATACGTTTGTTTATCGATTTTGGTGTATCCATAGTTTTGGTAGTGGAGCCCGTAATTGATGGTGCAGGTAAATGACGTACCTGTGACTTAGATCCAGCAATTTGATTCATCAGCTGGGTTTGATGTGCGTCAGTAGCTTCATATCCCGTTACAAGACATGGAGATGGGGTTTTGGTGCAGTTTCTATTCATCGGCAGGGTTTGATGTTCGGCAGCAGCTTCGTATCCCGTTATTAAAGATGGAGACGGGGCTCTTGTGCGGTTCTCATCATTCGACATTTCAGGCAGCATCAAGTTTTGTACCTGTCTCTGTTCGTGTTGTTCTTGCTCTTGCTCCATATCACGGTTTGTTACTTCACTGGGCGCAAAGTCTATATCGGTGAATATGTCCCTATTAAAAGGAAATATTCCGGTGCATTGAAACGCGCTGCATATATTAGCCGGTGTCATCTATTTCATGTGTGCTTCTTTTATGCATTGAGCTACTTCATATATGGAAAAGGTTTGTCCGTGATGACGCATCATCCAACTGTCGACGGCCGAGTTATAGGCAACCTTAAAAGGTTAAATATTGCCACGTCCAATGGTAGCAATTTACCCGTTGAATGAGGAGGAACTGTGAGAATAGTCACTCCATTCTCTTTGGATACGTTTAGAGCCTCAACACATATGTGTGCTTCATAGTTGTCCATAATTAGAAGTGACGGGTTTTCTTTGCTGCTTTAGGAATGATCAATAAAGTACTGCATTGTTTTTACAAACAGTGAACTGTTCATCCAGCCCGAGGTGTAGTGTGTAACAATATATACTTAGGTATTTCTGTTAACATGTACTGAGTTAGTCAGAGAGTTAGTTATTAAATACAAATCGTACTGTAAGCTCGTGTTTTCATTCATATTATAATTCCCGATCACGCTCACACTACATGGCGACCCTGCCAGGGGTACGGTGTCGGGTGATCGTCGTCGCGACTAAAGAATGCGCGGGATCAGCAACTTACCGTGGGATCGAGTCGTCACCGTGCACTACAAGAGTTCGTTTAGCCTGTGAAGGATATAATTTGTGACTAATTCTTTTAATATTTTTATTTCTTCTTCTCGTAATAATGGAGAAAGAATGTCTTTGTGAGAATAAGGAAACAATAATTACGCAGCACGGCGCTGAAAATAATACCGATGTTTCGACACATTTTCAAACTACAAATATGTTATTGGCGGTCCTGTATATCCTATATGCCCAGTACAAGAGATGCCATAGTGACTGGATGCGTACAGCCATAGGAGACGGTATGCAAGCTGACTTCATTAGACGGCTGCAAGAACGGATGTCCACTCGGGGACGAGGCCGTCCTACTGGGGAAGATATTATGCCTTGAGAAGCCTGCGTGTGAGTACTTTCGACTTGTTATTACCCTTCAATAAAATGTGTTAAATAAGACCCCAAATAATTAATAAAAAGTGAAGTGCATAAAGTGCAAAAGTGAAAAAAAAACTGTGTTAATGTAAACTATCATATTTACGAATTTATCCGTGTCACGTCTATGGAATTATAAACATTTTAAGAACTTAAAGTGATGAAGCATAACAAAAATGTGTTTTAGTAATTAGTTGTGACCCATGGCATTACAGTTAAACAATATATATCAAGAATTAGATTGTATCAGAGTAAATCTTAGAAAATTAGGTCCAACGAGGAGATTAAAAGAAGTAGGTCAAATTAAAATAAGGAAAGCTACAGAAATATACAATTTATAAAAAAAATGTATAAAGGAATTGAAAGTAAAACATTTAACTATTGAATATTCAGGCCTATTGATTGACAATTTATATAAATCAATAGAAGAAACTTATAAAATTATATTAAGTTACAGTGACTCTAAATCATCTGACAACATGGCAAGTTTCGATTTAAAGACGGCGAGCTCACTTATTCCTGTGATGGATGGTAATGAGGAGACTAGTGAAAAAAATATTCAAGGTTTATTATCTTCTTTTTATTCTCTTTCTTTTTATTATTGAGATGTACGATACTTACCTAACTGCAGAATCAGATAAAAAAATGCTGATTACTTTCATGCTTAAGACTAGGTTAGCAAAATTAGCAAAATTAAAATTAAGGTCAGACTATCCCAGCGTCAATCTTCTAATTACAGATATGAAATCATTTCTTTTAACAAAAAATGAATATTTTGTCACAGAATGACTCGACTATATTAGAATTCGGTAATAAATTGGAAGAACTTTTTATAAACTTAACAATACCTCAAAGTAACGACAACGAAGCAGCGAGTAACATTTTGCAGCCGATAAATGAACAATAAAACGTTTTTCAGATGGCCTGCGCAATAGGAGACTTGGTACAATAATTGCGGCTAGCGATTACCAGCAGTTGAAGGATGCTATTAGAGCAGCACAGGATGAAGATTCAGCCCAATCGACTCAGCAGGCGGTAATGCATTTAAGAGGTAAGGCCAGAAGCGATGGAAGATGGCAAAATAATCGCGGCCGAGGGTATTACAGTCGAGGTAATAACAATTATTATTATCATAATTCTTCAACGTGCCAATTCTTCAAACTTCAGAGGATGGAGTAATAATTTCCACAATCGAGGACGAGGTAATAATCAAAGATTACAATCATAGACAGGTAACGGACGAGGACGTAGTTTTAGAGGTCAATTTCGTCAATTTCGCGGTCGTGACAATAGACAGCGAGTTGCATATGTTGCTAACCAACAAGAGAGTACGAGTGCACCAGAAAACCGTGAGTCAGATAATTAATCTAAATATGTTTTTTCGAGCATTAAATACTGGCATGGCAGGGATTAGATTGCATTAAATTAATAATAGGTAACAAGTCATGTTCATTCTTGATAGATACAGGGGCAACATTATCAGTCATAGCTAAAAATAAAATCACACATTATATGTATAACGTTAAAATGTATCGATACAACAATCAAAGGCATAGGTGGTAACATTTATTCCAGTGAATTAGCTGAATTGCAATTACAACTTAGCTCACACACAGAGCCGTATCAAGCAACAATGTTTACATTTGAGATTCATGTTTTAAACAACAACCCTTGTCAAGCCGACGGAATTCTTGGCTTAGATTTTCTTAGAACGTATAATGGAAATATAGACTTATCAAATAACGTTTTAGCGTTGCAAAGTAATAACAAATAGGTTTTAATAGAAATGTACCGGAATAGTATCCACAATAAAAACCTTTATTTGCCACGTAGAAGTGAATCAATTCATTTCGTATCAATTCAAATCAGATTCACAAAGTAATACCACCACAGTTATCAGAAAACTTATTTTTAGCAGGAAGTATAGTACAGCCGAAAAAGGAATAATACCTATTAAAATTTTAAATACGTACCGGTACGTACCCGGTTTAGAAAATTTATCGGATTATATTATTTGTCAATATAGCAGTACAGAAACAAATGCAAACCGAGTAAAAAGACTTTCATCTATTTTGAATTTCAATTATTTACAATCAGACGAACAAAAAACGATTGAACAGATTTGTGCAAAATATGCAGACGTTTTTCATTTAGTGGGTGATAAGCTGAGTACAACTAATATTTTGCAACAATTTATTAATTTAAAGCCAGGTAGTAGTACACCCATTTATACAAAATCATACAGACTACCACAGTCTACAAAATCAGAAATTGAATAACAAATAAGACAGATGTTAAATGATGAAATAATAGAACCGACTAATAGTAAGTGGAATAGTCCCATTCTACTAGCCCCAAAGGAATCTGAAAACAATAATAAAAAGTGGAGGTTAGTTGTTGATTACCGAAAAATAAATGAGACGATACAAGATGATAAATTCCCACTGCCAAACATTACAGAGATATTAGATTCCCTTTCTGGTTGCATTTATTTCAGTCATTTAGATTTATCTCAAAGTTATTATCAAATAGACCTTGAATCACATAGCCGAATCGTAACAGCCTTCACTACTAGCACTGGTCAATATCAGATGAGACGTTTACCGATGGGATTAAAAATTTGTCCAGGTGCGTTCTCTCGTATTATGTCAATTGCAATGTCAGGACTAAATTTTGAGAAATGCATTACGTATATGTATGATTTAATTATAATAGGTAGAAATTTAGAAATACGTAATCAAAATTTCATGAAAGTACTCGAAAGATTAAGACAAGTCAATTTAAAAATTACAAATAATATATGATTAAACGAACTCCTGAGTGAAGTTCTATCATTATTATATGAGTTGCTTCATTAGAATATATGAATTATTACACTGTAGTTTCCTTGTTTACATGGTAACACCGCACATTTTTTAAAGATATTTTAAAAGAACCATAGACGAATTTCCGGTCTGTCCATCCCTAGCGCGCCATCTTGTTGCTTGTTCATTTTTTAGAGCAAATGTAAGCTATACAAAACTTTCTATTAATTGGGAAAAACACTAGGGAGGGAGGGTGTTCATATATTCTAATGAAGCAACTCATATAATAATGATAGAACTTCACTCAGGAGTTCGTTTAATCATATATTATATATTCCTTGCTTCATTATTCATATATGAATTATTACACTGTAGATGTTAAGAGCAGAAAGTTTTAAAATGAAAGGCATACTAATTATATACTCATAGTTTTAATCATAATTATAGTACAGTAATTATTATTACTACCTTAAGTACTTAGGTAAGTTTACTTCTAAAGTTAATAACTTATGTCATTGATCAGTTAATTATTGATTCGAAGATAAATAAACAGACTGGGCAAATTCACCTTCGTTTAATATAATGCGGTTGTAAAACCGGGCAAAAGAGTTAGACGAGCTGGTCCAGCCAGCTGTCTTGCGAATGGTTTCGATATTGACGCCAGCAGAGCTCGCAGCAGAGGTCGATGCGTGGCGCGTACTATGGGCACCAAAGAAACTTATGTTAATCCCGCTCTCTGCCAGGACTTGTTTAATCCATCGGCTGATGGTCTGCGTCGTAGCTGCTTTATGAGGGCGTTTGTACGTCAGAAGCAGCCTGTTTGTTCCTTCAGGTCGGATATTTCTAGTCTTAGAAATATAGTCTGAAAGGACTGTCGCTGGGCAAATACTGGTATTTTCCCTAAAGTATGGCAAGTATAAGACAGGTTGGTCTCTACCAGGTGCAGATGTTTTTATAATATCGGTTATGAGGATCTTAATACCATTGTCTGAGAGAGAAATGTTTTCGAGCTTGATCAGAGAAAGCGTCTGCACTCTGTGAGCCGTGCAGATCGCCAAAGATATTACAAGTTTCTTAGTGATCTTTTCAAGTGAAAGGTCCGTGTTAGGAATCCATGTGGAAATTAGATTTAGAACCAATTGAGGATCCCAGGTGCTAGAATATTTAGCTTTTACGGGTTTTATTTTGTATGCCCCCTTGTAACCGCTTGACGCATTCATCTGAACCGATATTATTGCCAATGAAAACTGACAAAGCAGAACGGTGGGAATTTAGACTGCCATATGCACAACCGTTATTAAATTGCGTTGCTAGAAATGTAACAATTGATGTTTTCGACGGCTTGTAAACATCAAAGTTTTTCGCGATGCAAAATTCCCACCATAATTTATGTGAGGTATTATATTGTTTGATAGTACTATCCGAGAGCGAGGATAACATCAGTGTTGATGATTCTTTGCAGGCACCCTTTCTCGAGAACGACGCCCAGAGAACCTCGCGACAGCCAGGGTAAGGTTCTTGTGTAAGGGGTGGTGATCTCTGAAATAAGATTGCAAGAGGTTTTTACTGGGAGTTAAATAATATACATCCGAAACTAGAATGTTTTGAAGCAGCGGAAACCATGGCTGTGAAGGCCAGTAGGGATATACTAGTATACCATGCGCCTTATCTTCAATAATTTTTCTGATGCATTTTAGTACCAAAGAAAATGGCGGAAAGGCATAAAAATAGTCTGTACTCCAACTTATCGTGAATGCGTCTATGATTTCCGCGTCTGGATCCTGTTTCCATAAAACAAATCGGCTACACTTAGCGTTATCGCGTGAAGCAAAGAGATCTATTTCTGGTTTTCCAAAATATCGTGTGATTTTTGTATGGACCTCATCAGAAAGCGACCATTCAGTGTCCGGATTGACTACTCTGGAGGCGGCATCTGCGTGGTTTTGTTTGGTATTCACGTATGACGCGAATATCCAAATACCACGCTGCTCACACCACTTCCAAAGTGATCGAGATAAGTCGTTAAGGTGAGGGTATTGTATACCTCCCATACGATTTACATAACTTATTGCAGTTGTGTTGTCTATACGTAATAATATTGCACAGTTAGTTACATTATTGGCAAAGGATTTCAAGCCCAGAAAAGCAGTCATTAGTTCTAAGTAATTAATATGATGTAATTTTTCTGAGGCCTTCCATTTACCGTTTATTTCCTTTTGCTTACAGACAGCACCCCATCCTGTTCTAGAAGCATCGCTATAGATTTCGAGTTCAAAGTTTGGTTGCCTCATAAAATGGGATGTATTAAAAATATTTGAGGACCACCACATAAGATCCTCCAATATAACATTAGGTAGGTTAATATTGGCTTCATAGTCATTATGCCTGAGCAAAGCTAGATATTTTTGGCGTTCTAAGACCTTGGTGTACATCCATCCGTACTTAACTGCCGGACAAGCGGCAACCAAAATTCCGATAAGTTGAGCAAATTCACGTATAGAACAAGATGGCAACTTAGTAAACCTTGAAACTAACTCTGCAATTTTACTTCGTTTGTCGGAGGGTAGACATATGCTGAGGTTTTGCGTGTTATAAACAAACACTAAAAACTTACATGATTGTTGTGGCGTCAAACAACTTTTGTCGTAGTTAATGACAAAACCTAGACCGCGGAGTAACCTCGTCGTTTCTTTGACGTTCTCCACGCATTGATCACAGGTATTACCGATGCATAGAATATCATCTAAATAACAAACGGATTGGAACCCGCGAGACCTAAGAACAGCTATAACTTCCCTCATAAGCTTAGTAAATACGCGTGGGGCCACAGATAATCCGAACGGTAAGGCATTAAAGGCGTAAGTGAATGTTTTAATAGAATTATTAGGTTTAAATCGAAATTTCAGATATCTACGATCAGAAAGCCGTGTAGGCAAGAGAAAATATGCATCCTTCAGGTCGATGGTGGCTAAGTATCCATCACATGGTATTAATTTACATGCCGTCCGCTAATCCTCCATCTTAAAATGTTCATTTCGAATTAATTTGTTCAAAGGTTTTAAATTCAATATAAAACGTTTGTCCCCGTTAGGTTTTGGCGTGAGGAATATTTTAGAAATGAATTGATCATTTGTAACGCTACATTCAGAAATGGCTCCTATTTCTATCAATTTAGTAATTGCTTCTAGCATAAACAAGTTTTCAGTGTATGAAAAGTTATTTTGCGGTATTTTTGATTGAATTACAACCGTTCGGAATGGTATGGAATAGCCGTATTTTATCCAATCAAGAACTGCCTTGTTTTTTGTTATTTGTGACCAACAATGGTAAAAATAGGTAAGTCTACCCGCATGTACCTGAGCTAGTGAAGATTCTGCGCCGGGGCACGTGATTTGTCCTGAGTCGTACTCCGCTGCGGCTAATGCGCTGGCGCTGTGTAAGGTCGACGAGCTCCTGAGCTGGGCTGAGCTGAGGCGCATTCCAGTTTCCCTGGTGGAAAGATCTATTGTTGGAAGTTGAAGCCGTAGATTTTTGAGGCTTGGCTGGCTTTTTGATAGAGAGGCCTTGCTTCTCGATGACCTTCGCGGCCTTTATCATCTCTGAAAGCGATGACCCAAACAACGATTCGTCACGCTCGGATTCACTAATCATATTTAAAAATGATTTTTCCAAACTGGGTGTGACAAGCTTCATCCGATTTTGTGTTGCTAAGAAATGTGAATCACACAACAGTCGGCAACCATTGCTTAGATGTTTCATGGCCTGGACTTTGTTGTCGCTTTTTAACAGCAAATCCATGCCTCTGTTGATGGCCGTTATACCAGCTCCAAGTTGTTGCTGTGATGATGCCACAGTTTTGTCACGATTACGAACCATGTCCGGTACCGCAGCAGAGATCTCTGCGTTCAACTTCGGCGCTTGTAAGAGCTTACAGTTGTCCGGTATTAAGTAGTCTTTCAGAAGCTTATCTTTGGTTTCTTTGGGCATCTTAGACTTAGAAAGTTTTGTTCGCGAGCATATAAAAGTATTGCAACGCTCTTCATCGAAACATGAAGGCGCGAAGATAGTTGTTGATTCTGCACGCAAAGTAGATGCGTCATCGAAGTCACTGAGGTCAACTCATACTTATGTTAGTACCGCACCAGCACATGTACAATCACCTGTTTGCTCTTTGTGTAGTACTCATCATTCGCAACTGTACAGGTGTCCTGGTTTTCTAAAATTGTCGCCTAGTGATCGTTATAAATTTGTTCGCGCTAATAATTTTTGTTTTAATTGTCTCGGTACTAAACACCGCGTTGTTTTATGTAATAGTAGAAATACACTCGAGAGCAATGAATCCGGGTCACTTAAAGAATGTTAAAAATCTCGGAAACTAAAAATGATAGGTTAATGCAATAAATTGTATTTAATAGACAATGTAATACTCCTTAAATGAAAGTAAAAAAAATATGAGTCACCATACATTTTATTAACACAAAATTACATAAAGAAAAAAACTGCTGATCTCTCCTTAAAACAAAAATAGGAAACATGAAATTTTTGAACTTTATTACGATTTTCTTGAATTTTAATACTTCGTATTGCCTCCTCGTGCTTCCATTACTGCGTTTACGCGGTTTGGCATGCTGTACACCAAGTTCCTTATACGATTTTGGGGAATATTCTCCCATTCCTCTGTGAGAGCAATTTTGAGCTCACGAAGCGTGATTGGGGGAGGGTTTCGTTGTTTTACGCATCTGCCTAGCTCGTCCCAAGCATGCTCGATCGGGTTGATATCCGGGCTGCGCGCTGGCCACTCCATACGAGTAATGTTCATCTCTTGAAGGTAGTCATTCACAATCCTACCTGTATGAGGTCTGGCATTGTCATGCATAAATATAGCATCCTCACCTAAATTGACCATAAATGGACCAACGTGATCATTGAGGATTTCTTCCACATATCTTACGCTAGTTAAAGAGCCGTTTTCTATGATCACCAGCTCTGTGCGACTTTCAGAAGAAATTCCGGCCCACACAAGTACAGACCCACCACCGTAGGCTACTTTTTCTTCGATGCATGCTTGCTTGAATCTTTCCCCTGGTCTTCGATACACTCTGTGTCTTCCATCGTGCTTGTAGAGCATAAATTTTGATTCGTCGGAGAACATAACTTTTGACCAATCTTCAATACTCCAATTTACGTGGCTCTGGGCATAACTTAGTCTCGAAATACGATGCCCGCGCTCCAGTTTAGGGCCGTTTGCAGGTCTAAGGGGTTTTAAGTTAGATTCAGCAAGCCGACGTCTTACTGTCCATGCACTTGGGTTACTTCCTCCGAGGCGTCAAAACTGATTGGTGAGTTCAGTTCCTGTGAGAAAGCGATTTCGAAGCATGGTGTTCACCAAGTATCGGTCTTCTCGTGCTGTGGTACACCTGGTTCTGCCCGTTCCTGGTCTGCGTAGGTTAGAACCAGTTTCTTCGTAACGTCGGAGAACTCTTTGTACTGTTGACAGCGACACACCGACAGTCCTGGCTGTATCGCGCTGACTCCGGCCGGTTTCCAGCATTGTAAGTATTCTGGTGCATTCTTCAGGCGTAAGCGACATAATTTCAGCTTGATTAATGAATATAGAGCACTATCAACATGGTTTATGTACCCACATAAATGACAGATTACAAACAAAAGCAACACCAAATGCTGTAATTTCGTAGTTCCATCTTCGAAAGTGGCCCTTTTTCAAATTTGATTTTTTTATGATATAACTTTACAATAACTAAGAAGTTTTAATACCTTCATTTAAGGAGTATTACATTGTCTATTAAATACAATTTATTGCATTAACCTAGCATTTTTAGTTTCCGAGATTTTTAGGATTCTTTAAGTGACCCGGATTCATTGCTCTCGAGTGTAGTTGTCGCAAGTGTCAAGCGAGACACCACACTTTGCTTCATTTTGAGAATAGTAATGCCGCATCCAATGTGAGCACGGTTGGCTCGTCGAGCGGTGACACACGGCAGCCTGCGCCGCAGCCGCAGCCCGCGCTCGCGCGCGCTCCGGCCCGCCCGGTGACCGCCGCGGATGACGTCACCTTGTGTTCGTTCTCCGCTAGTGCTGCACTCACTACTGTGTGTCTTGCGACCGCTCGCGTTGTTATTGTTGATGCATTAGGTAAGCCGCGCATTGTTCGAGCGCTGTTAGATGGCGCTTCGCAAAGTAATTTTATTACTCAAGATTGTTGTCGGCGTCTTGGTTTCAATGTTGATAAGCGTTCAACCCGCTCAGTGGTGAAGGGTTTTGGAAGCTTACAGTCAGCTGTTCGTGGCACCGTTAAAACAAGGTTTAGATCTCGTTTTAATAATAATATTTGGTTTGACATGGATTCGCTCGTTATAGATAGAATAGCTGAACAGTTGCCTACCGTCCCGGTTGACACGTCTTTATTAACGAAATTTAAAGACTTGCCTTTAGCAGATGAGACTTACGCTGTTCCTGGAGTCGTCGATATATTGATCGGCGCTTCGATTCTCCCGCACCTCCAGTTATCACGTAAGGTTCAAGGGGGACCGACGTACCCCGCTCCGCACGCACTGGAAACAGTTCTTGGTTTTGTTATAATTGGTTCCGCACCCGCTTCTATAGATAGTTTTAGTCACTCGACTGCTTCGTTCTGTTGCACCGTCGAGCCGCCACTGGAGTCTACCATCCGCAAGTTTTCGCTCGGTGGCTCCCGTGTATCCGCTGAAAAACGCTTTCTTTGTTTGGAACGAAAGATGCAGGCGTCCCCAAAGTCGAAGCGGGCCTATGATGAGGTTGTTAACGAATATTTAGATAAAGGTTACATCTCACCTGCGCCTGCGGACACTGGCGGGACCCAGCCTTCGTACATTATCCCGCACCGCGGAGTTATTAGAGAAGATAAGCTTACTACTAAAACTCCGCGTAGTTTTGGATGGCAGTGCTAAGACTAGCACTTCCGTGTCGCTTAATGACATTTTGTATTGTGGTCGGAATCTTTAAGGTAATTTATTTGACATAATTGTAAATTTTCGCATTAATATTAGTAGAATTTTAGCTTTTAGAACTCAACAGTCGCTTTGTGTTGGGCCCACTCTTCGCCCCATCGTTGGGACACATTCGTCGCTAATAGAGTGGCAAAAATTCAATCTGAATTAGCGCCACATAATCTCTTTCACGTTGCTGGCACCGACAACCCAGCCGGTTGTCTCTCTCGTGGATTGCTTCCTTCGCAAATTTTAGATCACCCGTTATGGTTTAGTGGACCGTCCTGGATTCATGCCGCGTTAGATAAGTGGCCAGTTGGTCAATTCAATCCCACTACGGTTTCCGAACCACCCGAGGAGAAGAAGCACTCGCTTGTTGTATCGGTCCCACGTGAAGAGACCCTTATTTTGTTGTTGGCTAATCGCGTCTCGTCTTGGTCGAGACTGTTGCGTTGTGTTGTTTGTTCGCCTCTGCCCTCTGCCTAGCCAGCAGTAGGCACGAGCTCCAATCTAGGTTTATATTTTAGTTGTTATTTCCCAAACCTAGATTTAGATTAGACTTTGGATTTGTTTCGCATTTGTCGTTTCGAAGGTAACCCTTCAAGCCGGGGGGAATGGTTGCGCCGATGTAGAAGCTGTATTTTTTGACGCGGAAACACACTCCTTCTATACCCGTCTCCCCTCCCGCACTAACCATAGTATAGTACTAGAAATAGTTTCCGTCCGCCATTTGTGATATATAGACACTCAGTCCCGCTTTGAACTAGCCAGCGTAAAGGCGGACCGCGCTCGCGTCTCTCAAAAATGAATAATATTTGTTACATTTTTACCGCTTCATAGACTTTTACCGATCGGATTGTGCCTCTCGTGTGTTCCTCAAGTGATCTAGTGATGCTGACGGCAGCTCCTGAGCAAGGAAGAGAAGATCCGTGTACCGGCTGCGATGAAAACACGTGTGTCGTGAAGGTTAGTGCATCCTCTCCTAATTTCTCGGGTTGCATTCATTGCTTGGATCACGCCCGCGGCAACCCGATCACCTGTCTTTTTGTGTGTAAAGCGTCAATGGAACAGTTAGCTACTTCCCCGCAATACAGTCCACTAGCGCACGTGGCCAATCGCGCCACCATTTTTTGGTCCCATACAGGAGATGCTGAGACAACTCGACTCTTTGAATATCTGAGTCAGGCGGCAGATGATGCGCAGGAGCGATTTCCGAATGCCGAAATGGTATTTTTGGGGGATTTTAACGCCCACCACGAGATCTGGTTGGGCTCCTCCAAAACAGACCATGCGGGAAGAGCCGCCCACGCATTTGCTCTGGCGCACGGCCTGACCCAATTGGTGCACGAGGTCACTAGGATACCAAGAAGGTCAGGCCAAGCACCTTCTCTGCTAGACCTTCTGCTGACGAGTGATCCGGACCGGTACAGTGTATCGGTGCGAGCCGCGTTAGGCAACTCTGACCACTGCCTGGTCTGTTCCACGGTGCCTATTATAGCGCCCCCACGACCCATGCAGGGGAAGCGGCGTCTCTGGCACTACTCGTCAGCGGACTGGGATGGACTTCGTGACTATTTTGCGTCCATCCCGTGGGTTGAGCGCTGCTTTGAAGGTAAGAACCCATCGGATTGTGCTACTGCTGTCGCCGGTGAGATCGGTCTGGGTATGGAATACTATATCTCATACACCGATGTCACCGGTGACCGCGGGGTGCGCCCTTGGTTCGGGCGCGAGTGCGCAGAAGCTGTTGAACAAAAACAGTCTGCGTACCGCGCTTGGGTAAGGGCGCGCGCCACGTGCCATCCCAATATGGGCCACTTCAAGGCGGCGTACAACAGAGCCACAAAGGTCTGTAGAAGGGCCTATGTCAGAGCGGATGCCCTGCGCATAGCGCGGCTTGGTCAAGAGCTAGTGATGCATCCCACGGGAAGCCGTGGCTACTGGCGACTGGCTAAAGCCGTGCAAGCCAACTTCTGTCAGCCTTCGCTGCCTCCGCTGCGTAACCCTGATGGATCCCTGGCCCATGAGCCGCAAGAGAAGGCAAATCTGCTGGCTAATCTCTTTGCGGCCAACTCCCGAATCGATGATTGTGGTACGCAGCCACCAACACTACCCGACAGTGACCACGCGATGCCTGATATCCATATCAGGCAACGCGATGTCCGTGCAGTGCTGCAATCACTCGATGTCCGGAAAGCCAGTGGTCCGGATGGTATTCCAGCGGTAGTTTTGAAAAAATGTGCAGCGGAGTTGTCTCCAATGCTTACGCGCCTGTACCGGCTATCCTACAGTTCGGGTACAGTGCCTTTGCCTTGGAAAGAGGCGAATGTTCAGCCGATTCCCAAGAAGGGGGATCGCTCGGAGCCAGCCAACTATCGACCCATAGCCGTCACCTCAGTGCTGTGCAAAGTGTTCGAGCACATAATTAACAAACAGCTCATGCGGCACCTAGAGGATCACTCCTTAATTAATGACCGGCAATATGGCTTCAGGCCGAAACGGTCAACGGGTGATCTTCTAGCATACGTTACCCATCTTTGGGGTGAGGCTATGGACAAGCACGGCGAGTCACTGGCAATTAGTCTTGACATCGCCAAAGCTTTCGATAGAGTCTGGCACAAATCGCTTCTTTCTAAGCTACCTGCCTTTGGTCTGCCTTCTAGGCTGTGCAACTGGGTTGCTAGCTTCCTGCAGGGGCGCCGTATTCGCGTACTTTGTGACGGACGAGCTTCGGAGTTTCTGCAGGTAAATGCTGGCGTGCCCCAGGGGTCCGTCTTATCACCCACTCTCTTTCTTCTGCATATCAACGACATGCTGTCTACCGGCAATGTTCATTGTTATGCAGACGATAGCACTTTACATGGGAGTTATCATGGACATCCAGCGGCCAAGCAGTCAGATATCGCAGAGAAAAGGCAGCTTCTTGTCAATGAGCTTGACGGGGTCCTGAGTCACATTTCTCAATGGGGCTCTGAGAACCTGGTTGAGTTCAATGCCAAGAAGACGCAGGCATGTGCGTTTACAGCAAAAGTATCTTCTTTCCTTCCCCTCCCCACTCTTCAGAGCACGCCACTGCCGCTGCAGGACAGTCTCAATATCCTAGGTATGGATGTTCGCTGCAACCTGAATAACAAAAACTACATCGAAAGCATCATCAAAACAGCCTCACGAAAACTCGGAGTCCTGAACAGAGTGAGACGATTTTTCACGCCGGAGCAGCGGTGTCTTCTATACAAGACACAAATTCGCTCCTGTGTGGAGTACTGCTCGCATCTCTGGGATGGTTCAGCAAAGTACTTACTAGATGCTCTCGACAGGTTGCAGCGACGTGCGGTCCGCATCATTGGGAATCCCGAGATCACGAACACCCTAGAACCTTTACAGCTGCGTAGAGATGTTGCGTCCATGGCTGTATTTTACCGTCTGTACCATGGTGAGTGTTCTGATGAGCTCTTCCAATTAGTCCCACCCTCCCCTTTCCTACACAGGACAACGCGTGCAGGTCTTAAATGTCATTCGCACACGGTGCAAAACATCCGATCAAGAACCAAGCGGTTCGGAGACTCTTTCCTCTGTCGCACCATTAAGGCCTGGAATTCATTACCAGCTCACGTGTTTCCTTCTTCCTACAGTCCCGGGTCCTTTAAGCGGGGCGTGAAAAAGCACATGATAAGGCCGTCAAGCTGAGTGTCACCATTGTCACACGGTATGTGTAAGTAATGGTGACCCTCTTTTCTGGGATTTTGCCTTCAGCTTACCATCAGGCAAGGCGAAGTCCAATTGACGTGTCCTATATAAAAAAATAAAAAAAAAAACCCTTTTTTGAGTAAAAAAAATAAATTTTGACAAATTGTCGTGTATGCTCTCACCATAGTCCGGTGAATCAGACGTGGATTCTCCAAGGGCTGACAAGAGTTCTGGATCTAGCTCAGATGCGACTTCTTCTGCCTGCAGACTAGGTACACCCAAATCACCATTGTGAGCGGGATTTTCATTAAAACCCAGTTCCGCATCTAGCGTGTTGTCTAGTTCGTCCGGTGTTGACTTGGGGATTACGTCACAGGCATCTCCGTTTTCTTCGATATCAAAAATTACAATTTGCAATTTAGATTGTGAAGAAATAAATATGTGAGGGTAGTTGAATTTTTTCTTAAAATTTTGCAGAGGAACATTACATCTATTTCAGATTGTATGCATTTTCTGCTTAGGTCATCGTTGAAGACTCGCAGTCAACCCCAATGCCAGTAACATTGTTATCATAGTACCACAGCTTTGAGAATTGTCAAAGTTATTAACTCGCAGTTAATCCCAGTGCATTCCAAAACTTTTAATGAATTATTTGTTTGCTATCAGTAAATAGCTTTCGGTATTTAGGTACGTCGTAGGTACTAATACACAAACACTTAGGTATTCAACACTTTACTAACCTTCATTATCTGACGACGAATCAATCGGGGAAATTATCCTCCGTCTGCGTCGTTCACTTTCTTCAATTTTTCTAATTTTCTTTGCGTATCGATCTATTCGAGACTGCGCACTTCTTTTCGGCATGATGTCGGAAGGCGCGTGCGATAGTTACCGCGCACAGAAAAGGAATGAACAAGCAACAAGATGGCGCGCTAGGGATGGACAGACCGGAAATTCGTCTATGGTTCTTTTAAAATATCTTTAAAAAATGTGCGGTGTTACCATGTAAACAAGGAAACTACAGTGTAATAATTCATATATGAATAATGAAGCAAGGAATATATAAATGTATTTTTTGTTAGAAACAATTATTATATTTAGGTCATATTGTAACAGCAAAAGGTGTTTTGCCGGATCCTGAAAAGGTTAAGGTCATTCAAAATTATACAACACCACAGAATTCAGACGATATACGACGATTTGTTGCTATTTATTTTATTTATTTGAACTTTTTGCACAAAACAGACAAGTATTGTACAAAGGCGGACTTAATGCCACAGGCATTTTCTACCAGTCAACCTTAGGGTGATGCAGAGATATTTATATCAAAGGTAGGTGCACGAAGTGTTGTGGTGATAGTTCACTACGTTTGGTACACAAATAATAATTATATATAATAAAAATTAATGGAAAATAAATAAATAATAATATATCCAAATATAAATATATACAAACATCATAAACTACATACACATATAGACCAATATATACATAGATATATGCATAAAAATAAATATAAAAATTAAAAAGAACATATATATATATATATATATATAAAAATTATATATATAAAATAATTAATTGTTTGCCAACTATGGGTTGCTGTAAAGCTGGTGTACTCTGGTCTTAAATATGAAACGGCTTGTAGACATTCTGATTTCCAGAGGAAGCGCGTTCCATAAAAGAATAGACTGGACCAAGAAAGAAGAGTGGACAAGGCTTGTCGTGTGAGTGGGACAGTGTAGGAGTAAGTTATTCGACGAGCGTAAATTTTTATTATGGGTAGAGCCGAGTAAGTGGAGCTGACACTTTAAATAAGCTGGGGCATTGGGAGAGTTTAGTAGGGTATATATCAAAGTGACAGCTCTCAGACTACGTCGCCTTCGTATAGGCAACCAACCCAGCTCAGTACGACAAGCCGAAACGTGATCATACTTCCTAAGATTGTAGACGAATCGAATGCAATTGTTGAGAAGTCGGTCAAGTTTATTGAGCAGATCTGCATTCAGGTCGAAATAGCATACATCACCATAGTCAAAGATGGGAAAGATTAAAGTCTGCATAAGCATTGTCTTGGTTTTAACGGGAAGAAAGTTTTTAAGGCGATAAAGAGCCCTTAGTGTCCCCGTCACTCTCTGGCAGACGTTAGTGACTTGAACCCGCCAGCTGAAGGTTGAGTCAAGATTTAGGCCCAAGTTCTTAACACTAAGTGTGACAGGAATTATTTTGCCATCGAATATAATAGCTGGCATGATCACGTCCTTCAACCTTCGCATCATGTACATGCTGCCCACTATCATACTCTGGCATTTATCAGGGTTAACGGCCAGTCCAAACCCGTCACACCAACGACGTATAAAGGATAGGTCTGCGTTTACTTTGTCGATAGCCTCCGAAATGTTATCCACCGGGGCTTGGCTATACAACTGCAGGTCATCAGCATACAAGTGATACGCACACTGAAGATCGGAGGTTATGAAGTTAATAAATAAGGAGAAAAGAAGAGGAGAAAGTATACCGCCTTGAGGGACCCCAGAGTCAAGATTGCACCAACTCGATGACTCCTCATCGGCACAAACTGACTGCTGGCGGCCCTGAAGATATGAAGAGAACCAATCCAGGTCATCAGATGAGATTTTAATATGGGCAAGGATCGACAAAAGAATGTCATGGTTCACACAGTTGAATGCGTTGGAAAAATCTACTAAGACCATCACAGTAACCATAGACTTCTCCATACCATCCCTAATGTCACCCGTTACCTTTAGGAGAGCAGAGGTAGTGCTGTGTCCTGGCCTGAATCCTGATTGCAGTGGACTTAAAATGTCATTACGATGTATAAAATTAGACAACTGTCTATGCACACATGCCTCCAGCACTTTGGATAGAAAGGGTAGGATCGAGATCGGACGAAAGTGGTTAGGAAGCGAAGGATTAGAAATTTTGGGAAGAGGACGGACAAAGGCTTTGCGCCACAATGTAGGGAAAGAAGTGAAAAGTTGATAATGTGGGAAATGGCTGGGAGAAGATGGTCCAGGATAGAGGTAATCATTCGACGACTAATATTGTCACAGCCCACTGCCCTAGATTTGATGGACAAGATGATTTTTTTGATCTCATCCAATGTAACTGGAGAAAACTGAAAAGGTGTATAACTGGGACTGGTCAGCCCGGCTATGAAGTCTACCGTTTGACGTTTGGTTGTGTCATCAATTGCAAGAGAGGTGGAGAAAAAACGATTAATGGCATCTAACTCAATTGTCTTAGGTAGCTCCAGCTGCCTTGATTTACCAATTCCCAAAGTCCCGAGAAACTTCCAGACCTCAGCTGGTGATGAGCAAGTTATGTTATCGAAGATGTGTCGGCGTTTAGCGTTCCGTATCACCTGCTATGTGTAATTATTACCGTAAGTTCATTCCAAAATTTGCAGATATTGCAATTCCGTTGAAGAAACTTTATAGATAAAACATAAAATTTGACTGGACAGAAGATTGTAGAATTTCCTTTGAAATTTTAAAACAAGCACTTACAACTCCTCCTATCTTACAGTATCCAGATTTTTCAACAGAAAATGAGTTCATACTTCAGACAGATGCATCGGGCATATCAGTAGGTTCAGTTTTATGTAATAAAGATTTAAAACCAATCGCGTAGGCGAGTAGACCATTGAAGTTGCGAGTTCAGCGTTTGAAAAGATCTTCCTAGATCTTGTTGGACCCCTAGACAAGGATGATGAAGGTAACCAATATATATTGACCCTCCACTTACAAAATATCTGGAAGCTTACCCAATTTCAACAAAAGAAACTGCTGTCGTAGCAAAGTCCTTAGTATGTAATTTTATTCTAAGGTATGGTGTACCGAAAGTAATCGCAACGGACCGTGGTACTGAGATTATGTCTTCAACGATGACAGAAATATGTAAGTTATTAGAAATAGAAAAACATTACTCAACTGCTTACCACCATCAAAGCATAGGAGCAGTAGAAACACACATAAGAACATACGTAACTTCTTGCGTATACAGTGTGAGGAAAATTCTTACACTTGGAGTCATTGGCTTCCTTTTTGGTGTTTTTCGTTTAACACCACTGTACACACGTCAACTAGCTATACGCCCTACGAACTTGTGTTTGGTAAACCGTGTTAAATTCCAAATAGATTAAAAGATGATTTAGAACCATTGTTTAATGCGGATAACTATTCTTTATAATTAAAATACGGACTTCAGTTAGCACATAGAGATGCAAGAAAAAGATTAATAGATAGTAAGATAGAAAGAAAGGATATCTATGATAAAAATAAAAAGCCTATTAGTTATAAGAAAGATGATTTAATTTTAATAAGGAATGCAAGTACTAAAAAAAATGGACAGATTGTATAATGGACCGTTTGTTGTAATTGAAGAAGTTGGACCTAATGTTAAAATTTTAAGAAATAGTAATGTAGAAACGGTGCATGAGAACCGTACAAAACCTTATGTATGTTAAAAAAAATTGTATAAAAAAATAAAAATGTAGCTACTAAAAGAAAAAATATGTATTACAATTTTTTTTTCCTTATGAAGGGTGATGTAGTGTGTAACAATATGTACTTAGGTACTTCTGTTAACATGTACTGAGTTTGTCAGAGAGTTAGTTATTAAATACAGATCGTACTGTAAGCTCGTGTTTTCATTCATATTATAATTCCCCATCACGCTCACATTACAGAGGGATTAGTGAGTCCTAGAGTCCCTGTCGGAGCTCCTTGAATCAAATGTTGCTTAAAGTGCACACCTGGGAAAATCATCACAGGTGGAAGAGCGTTGCCTAGTGCGTTTACTATGTAACAAGTAGTTACAAGTGTTCCTTCTTCAGCACTCGTGACATTGCTCACTTGTTTCTGTCCTTTGATCGCTAGTACTTTGAAAGATGTAGCTCTACTGAGACTGCAACCTTCAGGCGCCCTGAGAGCCAAATTTGGGTGACACTTACGGAAACAATAATACCACTCCCGTCCAGCTAATTGCACCTCATGCCATTTTTGTGGTATTTTAACATAGTTTTTGGTTGCCATTTCATAGGCGAGTTGCCGAACTTCATTTGGTGTGAGGCCATAAAACATTTCGCTGCATGTGATGATGTAGTCCACCAGTGCCAGCTCCTGCTCATCGGTAAAAATTGTATTTACCGCATAATTGGGGGTTAAACGCTGCTCGCCATCGCCAGCTTATCTTATCAACTTCTTAAATACAATATTTGCATTGATTTTGAAACTTTCCTGATTTTGTTGCCTTCCAAAATAAGATCAATCGCATTTTGCATCTGTTCTTTACTCGTAAGTCCAATCTGAGTTTTTCTCTTCCGGTTCCGAGCCATTTTTGATAATCTGAAACAAAATTAACTGTTTAGGTACAGGTACAACCTACGATACAATATTACAATACCTAGTCTAGCCATAAATATTGTTACGAAGAAAAAACATTTTTTTTTTTTACAAATAATATTTATTACTTTTACAGTGTGTTAGTTTAATACATAAATATAAAACAATTTAAAATATAAAAAGCTTATTCGAAGTGGTCTCCATTGGCTGCAACACAGTCCTTTAAACGTTGAGGCCAGTTATCAATAGAAGCACGCACTCTTTCCATGGGAAAATTCTTCACTGCCAATCGTATGGATTGTTTTAGGGACTCCAAATTATCATGGCGTTTAGAGCAAGCCATACTCTCTAAAACTGACCATAAATCATAATACAGCGGATTAAGATCGAAACTAGAGGACGACCAGTCTTCAGCTCTGATTAAGTTCGAAACGTTTACTTCCAACCAAGACTGCGTGGACCGAGCTTTATGACCCGGCGCTGAGTCTTGTTGGAAGGACCATACTTGGTTATTGAACATGGTGTTGTTAAGGGGTTTAACTACCTTCTCAAGAATGGTATCTTGATACAATTGTGCCGATGTTTTGATACCTTTTTCACAAAAATATGGCTCAATCACTACAGCTAACGCTATGAAGGTGTTAACCCCACCAAACCATCACTGAAGTCGGATAATGCCCACGTTGCACTCTGTCGACTAATTGGGAAGCTTCCTTTGAGCTTTGAGCATAAATACGGTCATTTTGTTTGTTAAAATGTTGCTCAATTGTAAAGATTTTCTCATCCGTAAACAAAATTTTTCTGTGACCTCCCTTTGCGTACCGCTTCAGTAGTTGCTTCGATTTTACCACCCTATTATTTTTTAAATTATCAGTTAAAAATGACCAGTGCGTCTCTTATAGGCTGCAAGTCCTAAGTCATCTTTTAAAATGCGCGACATGGTTCTGGGTGCTATCTTCATCTCCCGAGATAAAATCTTTTGCTTTCGGACAGGATTTCTTCGAATTCTTCCCATTACTGCTTTGACCACCTTTTTCGTACGAACACTACTACTACTACAGAAAAATGAGTAAAACACGGCGGCCTACCTACTAAATCGAAATTAAGTATGGGGTACAGTGGACTGCTGATCCACTGTGCCCCATTTTAAAACGGTCCAGTGTTGCCCAACGCACCATTCTAGACTAAACAACAGATTACTACAACTAACATAACCTATAGGAATCACGCACCTCTTTATTTCGGAAGCTTATTAGATATATATTCACGGAATTTAACAGTAGTCACTCAATATCAAACACTTTAGTGTATAAAAAACTCGAAACATAGAAGTAAATAAATTTGATTTGATACTCACATGTAGCAAAATGGCGGCAACACGTTCTTTCACAGCGATAGCGTCACTAGAGAGTGCATTCCGTTACGGTGCGGTGTGTATGCGACCCATAGACAACCCGCCAGATATACAAATATCTCCCATAGACAACCAATTCCCTAAATTGATGTTAGTCCACTGTGTACCACGGCCCACTGTACCCCCCTCTCCCTATCCAAGTAGACGCAGTATACACGGACTTTCAGAAGGCCTTTGACAAGGTGGACCATAATCTTTTTCTGCAGAAGATTGCCTATAATGGCATACGCGCAAATTTGCTTTGGTGGTCCATTTCATATATTTTTAATAGAACGCAACGAGTCGTTGTTAATGACTATGAATCTGATCCTGTAGCTGTGACATCTGTGTCAGGATCGTAGCAAGTGGAGATGACCCTATGAGACCCCTATGGGAAACAGGCGTGATTTTATGTATGTATGTATGTATGAATGAATAAATAAAAAAATAACTATCGTAAGCAGATAGTTCTTACCGTAGTAGATAATGTTAAAGGTCGTCCATCTGTATCTAAACCCTTTCGAGTCACACACCGGAACACATATTCAAATTTTTAAAGACAACCTCGAATACGACGTAGTAAATTCCATCAAGGAATACGTAAACCCAAAAGTAAAGTCAGCCTTGCTCTTTAATCCCCCACTAGCAATGTACAAAATCATTCCAGTAATACAAGAAAAATTCAAAAGTTCTGCCATGGATTTAGTGTTAATGAAAGTTGAATTAGATAACGTAAAAGACTATTTGAAACAACAAGAAATTATTAGAAATTACCACGAAGGTAAAACTAACCATCGGGGAAGTAATGAGTGTTACCTGTCCTTTATCACGCAAATACTTTTGGCCTAAAATGAAAGACTGCATCTCAAAATACATAAATGAATGTCGTATTTGTGGGCAAACCAAATTGATAGGAATCCTATCAAACAGAAATTTCACATAGTACCACCACAATCGAGGCCGTTTGAAATTGTTCACATTGACTTACAAAGTATTGAAACACAAGTACCTCACTATCATAGACGCCTTTTCGAAATACGCTCAGCTCAGAGATTCAACAGCAATTAGTGTCATACAAGCCCTACTGATTTTTAGTACTCGTCACGGTATTCCAGTGACCATAGTTACAGATAGAGGGCCTGAATTTACCAATCAACTATTCACGGAGTTCACTAACCTACACAAAATCCAGCACCATAAAATTCAGGCTTGCACTCCAAATGAAAACGGTATGATAGAAAAATTTCACTCCACATTACTGGAACAACTACGTGTGTTAAAATTAAAGCACCGCGGAGACTCGGCAATAAATTTAATGCCCTATGCAATGTTGAGATATAATGGCTCCATACATAGTTTTACGAAAACCAGACCGTTAGATATAATCACGGGACATTTAGACCCACGTGATCCCCTAGATATTAATCTATCAGAAAACATGCTACAACAGTATATACAGGAACATCGAAGTAAAATGCAAAAGGTTTTTGAAATTATTAATAGCTCAACCCCTATTGACCGTACACGAATTACTGAGAATATTAATAAAGACCGGGAACCAGAGCACGTATATCCATCAAACCAACAAGTATTTATACGAAATCGCCAAAAATTAGCACCTAGATACACACAAGACACAGTTATGGTCGACGTACCGATCCATATTCGAATATATTCGAATACCGATACAGCGAGGGTTGTGAGCGGACGTCTTTACTATTATCTATGAATTTAAAAGTTTTAAAGTTAATTAAATTTTGGTTACCTGCGTGAAAATGGTGATAAAAAAGTGCACTAATTGTAATAATAATATTACCCAAAAATTGCCGGGGTTAGAATGTAGCAGATGCAATAAGTGTGTACATGCAACAACAGTGTGTGCTAAGCTCACCAACAAACAGCTAACCACCCTACGAAACTCCGATCGTCTGGAGTGGAGCTGTGAGGGATGCCCTCGTAATATGTCAAAGCGATCATCATTCTTTCAACCAGACGATTCCGAAAACGAAGAAGAGAAGGAATCTGAAAAATGTGTCACATTTGACACTCAAAAACTACTCAGAGATATCAGCCGCGAGATAAGGAAGGTAGTCAAAGATGAACTAGAGGAGCTGACAAACTCCATAAATTTTATGAATAGCCAAATTTCGGACCTCGAAGACACCGTGAAAGAACAAGGAAACACGATCAAAATGCTAGTCAATAAAAATTCCGACCTTATTAGCAAAAATAAAAATCTAGAACTACGTATTTCGGCAATGGAGCAAAGAGTCCAAGAAGTTGATCAAAAGCTCCTAGCGTCTACCCTAGAGATAGCAGGCATTCCTGAAGCTCCGAACCAAAATACCCTAGATGTAGTCAAAGAAGTTGCGGTCAAACTGAAGGTCAACGCGCAACAGTTGGTAACTGTTCGACGGGTTTTTAGTCGCCGCAAAGAACAGCCCGGTCCGATCATAGTTGAGCTCCAGTCAAAAGGCGATCGCGATCAGTGGCTTTCCTCGGCAAGAAAAATGGAAATCCTGACGGGGAACATCCTTCCGGAACTACCTAAGGAAAAAGCCACAGGCCGTGTCTATGTAAGGGCAGCCCTCACGCAGTATTCTAAGACACTGTTGTATAATGCCAAGCAACGTCTAAACAGGACATACAAATACATCTGGTGTAAAGAAGGCAAGATCTACGCTAAGAAAGCTGAAGACTCCGAACGAGCATTTTTAATACGTGCCGAATCCGATATTGAATCACTCCTGAAATCTTAATGTACCTACCTACATACTCATTGTAAATCACACCTACGTAACTACTATATTTCCAATTAAAAATATACAATATGTCAAAAAATTTAAATGAAATATTAAATTGTGTAACAGTAAACTCGTTTATTAAGAATATTCCTGCTGCTGATATTAAAATCTGTTGTATGCATGTGAACTTACGATCAATAATAAAAAAGTGTAGGAGGTAGGACACGGCGGTATATCCGCCCGATTGAGCAGTCCGACTGGGGAAGTACCTCCGCCCTACAGAATACCGCGGTTATAATAACTTCGTGTTGTGTTCCCAGCGGTGAGTAGGGTAGCCAGAGCTCACTGGAGAATTTGTGCCGTCAGTGGGAAGACTAAAGGCTTGTCCTGATTTGTCTTCTACTGACGGCACAGAAACTCTGTACTTACAGGGTTGGCAGCGCGACTGTGACTCCTCTGGTGTTACAGACGTCCATAGGCCACGGTAACTACTTTCCATCAGGTGGGCCGTGTGCTTGTCTGCCAACTAAGTGGTATAATATATATATATATATATAAACTTTCCCAAATTGCTATGTGTAATAGACTCCTCATCAATATCACTCGATATTATTGTTGTCACGGAAGTAGGTATATGTAATGAAGTGTGCAATCTTTTCCAAATACCGGGCTACAGATTGCACACACAATTAAGACAACACAAAAAAGGCGGTGGAATAATAATATATGTAAAAAAATATCTTAAATTTACCACTATCACAAGAAAAAAACACTCATTTGAATCATTAATGGGCACTTTATTAACCACAAATAACACCCCTATTGTTGTGTGTGCAATCTATAGACCGCCCTCCTCGAATAAAACTATCTTTATCACTGAACTGTTCAGGCTCATAGGGAAATTCGATGCTACCGCTGACATGTTAATACTTGGCGATCTAAATATCAATCTCAAAACTTACTCCGCACATCGAGACTTATACACAAATATGCTCGCGGAGCACGGGTTTCTCTGTGAGATTTGAGACTATACTGGAATCGATATGCGAGCGGATAAGGTAACGAAATCGTGCATTGATCATATTTTTGCTAGACTATCTAAATGGAATGCGTACTCGGCAGCCGTCGATACTGTTCTAGCGGATCACCGCATAACACTAGTCGCTGGCCGCTGCAGTGACGTACGAGTGCATGTACAGACTGTTACTAAAAATAAAAATATATATTGCTATGACCAAGGTATATTACAAAGGGAACTAAATAATATACCTAGTCTAGCCATAAATATTGTTACGAAGAAAAAACATTTTTTTTATTGCAAATAATATTTATTACTTTTACAGTGTGTTAGTTTAATACATAAATATAAAACAATTTAAAATATAAAAGCTTGTTCGAAGTGGTCTCCATTGGCTGCAACACAGTCCTTTAAGTTTGCGCAGGTTTGCGCGGTGCTCGAGGCAAGTAAAAATAACTCTTTTCAGAGCGTATTGCACCAATTTCTACTCTTGCGCCCTGTGGGCTGACTATACTCAGAAGCAGTACAGCGCCCTACGAATTCAATACAACAATGCCTTCAGGGTATTGTTGGGGCTGCCTCGGTACTGCAGTGCGTCGGGGATGTTTGCTGAATCACGGATTGATTGCTTCTATGCAACGATGCGGAAACGGTGCGCATGGTCCGTGCCAGCTCCAACATTATCCTGAGGATGATGGCTGAGAGGTTTGACTGTCACTACATTAACCATTGCTGTTTGCTTAATGTAGTGAAAATAAAATAAATAATTATATCACATTGGTCGTTGTTGCGCTGTTACATTGAATTAGATCTATTTTTTATTATTATTTTAATAATGGTCTCATGCATCAAACAATTCGAATAGTATAATTAATTATTATTTCAATTAAACTGCAATCTTGACATTACTATATACTCTGACATTGATAATATGTATATTGAGATTTGATAATATAACGGACTGCAAACAAAGAATCCAATTCCACTAACATAATTTGTAAGAACAATGGTACTAACTAGATATGGACTTCTTTGTTCGAATTAAATGATTTATTATTATTATTATTATTATTATTATTAAACGTTGAGGCCAGTTATCAATAGAAAGACGCACTCTTTCCATGGGAAAATTCTTCACTGCCAATCGTATGGATTGTTTTAGGGACTCCAAATTATCATGGCGTTTAGAGCAAGCCATACTCTCTAAAACTGACCATAAACCATAATACAGCGGATTGAGATCGGGACTAGACGACGGCCAGTCTTCAGCTCTGATTAAGTCCGAAACGTTCACTTCCAACCAAGACCGAGCGTGGACCGAGCTTTATGACCCGGCGCTGAGTCTTGTTGGAAGGACCATACTTGGTTATTGAACATGGTGTTGTTAAGGGGTTTAACTGCCTTCTCAAGAATGGTATCTTGATACACTTGTGCCGATGTTTTGATACCTTTTTCACAAAAATATGGCTCAGTCACTCCTTCATAGCTAACACCCCACCAAACCATCACTGAAGTCGGATAATGCCCACGTTGCACTCTGTCGACTAATTAAGAAGCTTCCTTAGAGCTTTGAGCATAAATACGGTCATTATGTTTGTTAAAATGTTGCTCAATTGTAAAGATTTTCTCATTCGTAAACAATTTTTTTCTGTGATCTCCATTTGCGTACCGCTTCAGTAGTTGCTTCGATTCTACCACCCTATTCTTTTTTAAATTTCAGTTAAAAAATGACCAGTGTGTCTTTTATAGGCTGCAAGTCCTAAGTCATCTTTTAAAATGCGCGACATGGTTTTGGGTGCTATCTTCATCTCCCGAGATAAAATCTTTTGCTTTCAGACAGGATTTCTTCGAATTCTTTCCCTTACTGCTTTGACCACCTGTTTCGTACGAACACTACGTGGACGGCCAGATCTTTTTCTGTCACAAACAGAGGAGGTCTCATTGTACCTATTAATAGCCCGGTACACAAACATTTGACTAATACCAAGCGAATGGACAGTTTTAAAAATTACATTCGGCTCCATACCAACTTTGTGTAATGCAATCACAGCGAGGGTTATGTGTCAACTCGCCAAGCTGAAAACTCGACCTTCGGCGAGTTTACAATATAAAATTTCTTTGATGGTAATCTCGCCATAATTTTAAAAAAAAAATCGGCGAGATTACCATGCCTCTTAGTGACAATAATAATTTCGACTAACATAACGAAAATAAATACCTATAGCTTTCATGTAATAAAACCTATAATAGATTTTTTTAAACAATACTTTATTATATAATGAAAAATCACTGAACTAAAAAAAATAACAACTCATGATAACAAAATATGCCACTGTCTGCCCCTTAGATTAAAGTGATGTGTCCAAGATCAAAATCTGTTAAAGATGAAAAAACTGAAATTGATAATCGTTTTCGAAAAAAACCTAAATCATCAATATCAACAAGGTAAATGTTAAACAAGAAAAAACTTTACTTAAAATAAAAATTAATAGCGTAAATCTGAACAAGAAAAAACGTGATATAATAATCATAATTAACTATTAATTAAATTTTGAGTAAGTAGGTATTTTATATTTGCGCCAGCTTTTCGATACAATGTCCTAGTGAGATCTCTTGATTGACCAGTTCCCGTACAATTATCTCAATTTTTATTTGTGTCAATTTAGCTTGTTCGGTTCTCTTTGTGATGTAACAATTTTTTTTCCACAGAGTAAAATAATAATCACTGTCTTTTTGAAAAGCGTTGAGAAACACTGCTATGTTAGGTTTTGCTGTAACTTTTTTGTTCAATCAGGAATTCCAGGCCTCCGTGGCGTGGTTTGTTTTATACTTCACATCGTGAAAGCACCATTTATTTGACAGGGGAGATGTAGGTTTTAACCATGTACTTTCAAAATAACTGTTGAAGTTCATAACCTTTGTGTTGTTGTACACCATTTCACGGAGTACGTATAGCCAGCCATCAGATACGAATTCGGTGGGTAGGTAAGAAAGCGCCATGCAACGTCTGACATGGCACTTCCATAATTTTATTTTGTATATCTCATGTTTCTTGGCTTTCCTTAACACAGTTTGCTTAAAATGGAACAGATACCCTTGAGTTTTTGAGAGTGATTATTCTGATCATAGTGATGTTAGTATGTTTGTACAAAGAGCCACACCTAAAATAATTAGAAAAATCATAAATAAATTAGATAGTTTTAAAGCTCCTGGTGAAGATAAATTTAAAGTAATTGACATAAAAAAGATAATCTATAATATATCTATTGCCATTGCGAGTCTTATCAATGTCTATATGAAAACGGGAAGGTATCCAAATGAATTGAAGCAAGGTTGTGTCCGTCCCATACATAAAAATGGTAAACATGATAACGTGACAAACTATCGACCCATTACGCTTTTATCAACCATCAATAAAGTAGTCGAAAAATATTTCTGCGAACAAATACATTCCTTCTATAGAGATAACAATAGTATATCTCAAAACCAATTTGGATTTCAAGCAAATAAAAGTACAACCTCCCTATTGTCTCAATTCACAGACGATATAAATTCAGCTTTGAATCGTAGAAAACATGTGCTTGTTCTTTTCATTGATTTTTCCCGTGCCTTTGATACACTAAATCACAACAGACTCGTAAACAAATTGAGTAATACTGGTATGCTGGTGGGCCTTTACTAAAATGGTGTGAAAATTATCTGCAAGACAGATCCTACTGTGTTAATGTCAGTGAAACGTACAGTAAAAGTGTAACAGCTGACGTGGGGACAGCCCAAGGATCCGTCCTTGGACCTCTCCACTTCATAGCATTCATGTTAATGTTAATGACATGAATTGCAGAAAAAAAAACATTTCTGCAGCATTTAAAAGAATGCAACTAGATCTAGACAATATAAACAAATGGTGACTAGTTCTGAATGCCGAGAACACAAAATTAATACATATATGTTCTCCATACAGCAAAACACAGTATCCCAAAAATAAAAGGCTGGTAGTTCACGAGGATCTATGCTTACATAAAAACAATAGTACTTGTCAATGTCCTACTATTGAAATGGTTGACAAGCATACATATCTCGGTCTAATCATTGACAGCAAATTTAACTGGTTACCACAAATTAACCGAGTATGTGACAAACTAAAAGCTTTTCTTGCCAACCTATATATCATCAAAAATAGAATTCCTTTTAAAGTCAAACTTATGCTGTATAATGCCCTGTTGGACTCCATTATAGGATACGGAATCACTAGCTATAGTAGAACATTCAAAACTTACCTTGACCATATCTTTCAAATACAAACAAGAATTTTAAAAAACATTATCCCACCGTCCAAAAAAGATTTATTTAAAGATAATAATATGGAACTATATAAATACTGCCAGACATTACCAGTCCATACCAAAGTAATATTTTCTCTCCTCAAGGAAAATTTCTTTAACAAGTCCATACAACATGATATATATATATAATATCGCACAATATTCAAACTCGGAAAAAAATCAACAAAAAGTTGGAAATAGTCCGTGCAGTAAATACCTATGGTGAAAGAACCACGGAATTTATCATTCCCCGTCTATTAGATAACTTAAATCAATCTTTCATACAAAGCATCACCAATATAAATTTAAAAAGGAAATTAAAAGCACATTTTTTGAACAGCCTGTAGATGCCTCGTGCAAAACCGGTTTTGCTCAATCGATGCAACCGCCCGCTCGCTGCTTTAACGTTAGGTTTATGTTATATATTTTTTAATAAGCAAAGAAATGTAATATCTGCTTGTTTAATTGTGTGTTGTGCTTGTTTAATGGCGCACCAGACAAGCCCCCAGTGGTTTTAGGATGTGCCAATGTGTGTTATGATTGTATTATATTTTGTAAGTAAATAAATAAATTATATATATATATATATATATATTGGCATCAATTGTGGGTAGTCACAAAGTAAAGTCATAAATATTTTATGCTCTATAATTTTTTTAAATATAAATTACATATTATATATTATAGACCAATCTTATGTTATCAAATAACAGTTAAAGTGTCTACCTGCCGGGTTCTCAATTTTTACAAAATTCACTCATTGTTTTCAACCATCGACATGGACACCGTTTAGATTGTAGTTAAGTAGAATGTACTCAAACTCCTTTGACTGATTGTTACATTTTAAAGTGTCCACATTAAAATCTCCAGCGATTACAATGTTTTTGTATTTTTTTTTGTAAGAAATTTTGTTACAGAATCCAGTTTACTAAAAAACTCATAAATATTACGAGAATTTGGTGTTCTATACACACACAAAAACACAATACCATACTTCACTAGTTCTACTGCACAGCATTCAAATGTTGATGGTGATGACATTTGTGCTATTTTCGGAAGTTCCTTCTATTCATGCCCTTTTCGTGCTAGGATACATGAATCGCCTCTTCTAATATTCACCCTGCTATAATGAGCAGCCAGACAATAATTAGGTATGTATAATAGATATTCATCACCTCGCATCATAAAATGTTATGTAATACAAATTATATCTACTTGTCTATTTTCTTCTAACAATTCGGTGATTTTTAACGTTAGTGCGTTCGATTTTCCCACCAGTCCGGCTATATTTTGATGTAATATATATAAAGCTTTAATCACGAAGAAGATCACTATTCGTCTCTGCCTCCTTAGCGTGACTAGTTAGTTTAGTCTTAAAATAAATAGAGCTGGCAGTAAAGAAGGGACAAACTTTCACAGCCTCAAGATCCATCGTTAAAAGTATAATTTCGTCCCTTGCTGCTCTTGCTTTGTCTTCTTCTTTCTCTTGTCTCGCCCGATTTTTTTTTATCAATATGACGTTCATACTCATCTGTGTTTAGACTGCTTATCAGAAGGATGCGTGTTCAAATCACGTCGGGGTCACCAATATTGCGGAGGTGGAAGTAATATATCTCAGATCGTTTACTTGTTTATTCCTGCTTGTTATTATTTATTTACATTCGATCTTATATATACTAAAATTCTATGCTAATTTCGGAGTGGGGATTCGCACGTCATGTGGCTTCTGCCGAGTTGCATATTTGTTGTTATGGCAGCGGACGTGATTTCTATATGTTATGCTATAATTTATTTGTACAATTTAACGTCCTTAATACAATCACGCCCAGCCTATTATCCATGACTGCCATATGTATATATCGACAATTTTTTTCTTTAAAAGCTGTTCAAATGTAAACCTACAGACGGTAGGCTCTTCGTTTCGTGAACAATACTTTTTATATGTGTTTATATAGATCAACCATTGAGCGAAAAGATGATTCTAAATATAATTTAGTAGTCTCCTTACGTATATAATGCGACGGTAGATTGGGCATATCATCAAAAAAACAATTAAGCGTTAACAACTTTTTTACATCACGCCTGACAGATTAAGCTCTTCTTGAATTTTGAACCTCTTGAGAAGGTATCATGCTAAAAGTTGGTGATTTTACCCAAGTTTGTACTGTAAAAGATCCTAAAGAAAATTAATTTAAAAATATATTTCTCTATACTTGTACGCTAGTGTTCGAGTTTGGATAAGTGGAAGAAAGTAATGCAATGTAGCCCCGCGCCTAAAAACGTTTGTTGAAGTTTTTCGAGATATAGTAGAGCGTTTAACTAAACTTGCAATCTAAAAGGGCTTGTTACCGGTACCAATTCCCACAATAAGTACCGGTACTTACCGATATTTTCATTTCGGTACCATTTAACCGGTATACAAGTACCGGTAAATTTATTACGATACCAATATGATAAATGCTACTAGGTAGCGCTACTAAGAACCGATACTTTTATCGGTACCTGCGATTGTTGCCGATTCGTGCAGTGCAGGCGTATGCGGGCGGCGCGGGCGCCGTCCGTCCCGCCCCTTGCCTCACCCCTCGCCCGTCCGCCCCAGAATGAACGGCAACGTCGCGCGTCGGCAACATACATCACGTTAATTAGTTAGACTTAGACTAACTCTAACGCAATACGCACGCAATCAGTCAGTAGCTCGGTACGGGTTCTGTTCAGGATCAACAAACGAGTCTTAGTGATCGCGAGTGGTACCTACATTTCATAATTTTAAATATATGAAGTCGGTTAAAAATAAAACTATTACCTAACTTTAAAAATGGGCCGTAAAAGGAAGTTCGCCGTCTATCGCTACTTCAATATAGACGAAAACAGAAAGACTGCCACGTGTTTAATAAACGAATGTGGAAAAGTATTGAAGGTACCTACCTAACTTATAACCTATAATAATGAGGAACGAGTATCTAGCACCTACCTACTAATTTCTATGTAATGAAATGAAATACTTATAGGTAAGTAGCTAATATATATGTATGTTTGACACAATTGATTTATATGACTATTTATTTTTTTAGAATTGTTTTCAAGTAAAAATACCAACCAAAATGAATGTGATTTGAAGTGGATATGATGAATGGTCAGGTGAATTAAAAATGATTTTAATTCACCTATTAATGTTATGACATGTAGCTTACATATCTACTTAGTAGTAATAATTTTAATTGGCTTGGTGTGATTATGTTGGTATGTTGCCTAACCTCTAAACTAGCAGCATTGGTGAAATAATGACTCCGCCTTTACAAAAAATAATAGCTAGTTAGGAACCTGCCTCCGCACACGTATTATGGACCTAAATTAATGTTTTTGAAATGTGCTTTGCTTAACATACGCGCAGTAGGTACCTACAGTATGCGTTTTTCGGTTAGTAATAATGCATGGGGCATGGCTTGGGGTAATTGTTACTCGTGGTACTGACTGCTATTACCTACAAAGCAATCCGCGCGGCCTTCTTTCGCCATTAACTCTTTCACTAACTTACTGGTCCACTATTCTATTCTTCTCTTACTTTTTCACCTATTGGTCCACCACGACGTATGTAATATATATTATACTTAAAATCTATTGAGGGTGGTTAGTTAAGTTATATTGAACAGTAAATACTTCTATTATGCTTTTATTTCAGACGCTACATGGTTCAAACTTAACGAAACATCTTAAGCATATGCACCTAGCAGAATATAAGCTTACTACAGAAATTAATAGCTTATCACCTACACAGATGTCAACGGTCGGAGATTCCATTATAAAAGAGTGTACGAATTTAATAGCCGTACATAGACGTCCTTTTTCTATGTTAGACGACGAAGCATTCCAAAACTTACTGAAAATGATACCTAATAATAATACAGCAAATAATGCTAGTAAAATACGAAGTAATGTAGAAGCAATGGCCGAAAATTGATGCAATGTCCACCTTCAAACATAAAATTTTTCCTTGTAACGTGGTTGTCATTTCATTCCATAGTTTTTCTTCTCTTGAGGGTAAAGTAAATTTGAACTTAGAACATGGTGTGCAATAAGTTTGTGAACTCAAAACATCATTAAACCTATTTACTTCTACCTCTATGGTGCCGAATTTATCATACAACTTTTTTTTAATTTATGAGAAACTCAAGACTGGGCACCTTCTTGGTATCCTTTTTTTCATTTGCCTTACGCGCATTTTATTTTTCACCTTATATTGTGTGTTTTTTTACTGACTTATTTCTTGCAACGTATTTAGCCACTATCAAGTAGTTCTATTATAATCTTTTTTGGAATGGATGATGTTGATGACGATGGTGGTGAGTTTATGATAATGATTACTGCTTCAGTAAAGTGGTGAAAACTTTACTAAAGATATACCTACGGAGATTTGGAACCAACACGAGAGAAGTCACAGTTCACTGTAATATTTCACTTTCCTACTCTTGTGTGCGTTGTCTAAAAATCCTCCATTTTTACACAAAAACTCCAACTCCCATCAATTTCGGAAAATAAAATAATACCGCGATGCACTCTTCTTCGCGCGAAATCTCTGTCGTATTGTTAAATATTGATGCAAAATGTTTTTTTTATCATTTCGTTATTTCCTCGCTGAGGTGGAATGAAAAGTTACGTGTTGCACTCAAGTGCAAAGGTTTTTCACCTTGTGCTAATTTGATTCCCTCGCTGAAGCTCAAGATTCTAATTCATGAGTCAAATATAGAATCTTTCGCTTGCTCGGTCATCAAAACTGAGCACGCGGTTAAAAAGCAACTTTGCACTCTTGTATAACAAATAACTATTGTTTTCTCTTGACAAATTATTATTTAATTTCAGGTTCAAGCTCATCTCAAACTACTAATTTATTTCCTGAAGATTCGGGTTCTGATTTAGAAGATCATAACATGGAATGGGAAGGCAATGCAATCGAAAGACTCACAACTCGATTAACCGAGAATTTGGAAGTTGAATTTGAGAACTTTGCAGGTGATGCAGCATATTCCATCGGCCTTGTTCGATGCGTCGAATCATCCCAATACCCGTGCACTAATTGTAGACTGCAGAGAAGTAGTAAGACGTCTAAGAACTCCACAATTTGTCCGAATACTACGACAGGAAAACCAACTTGTTCCAAAATTAGATTGCTCCACTAGATGGCATTCTACTGTTGATATGGCTCAGTCATTAATATCGTTAAAAGGAATATGTACTACTTACGAGCGACTACACCTGCCATCGGCTACTTGGAGCGCTTTGGAAGATTACGTAAAATGTATGACACCTGCTAAAGTGTTAACCAAAAAACTCCAAGAACAGCAGCTAACTGTGGGTGATTTTTATATTGAGCGGTCCTTGTGTCAATTTAAGCTTGCTAACATGAACATCGAATTGGCAAATTTAATAATTACGAAAATGAAGGAGCGAGAAGGAGCATTATTTGGCACCGACATCTTCACTAATGCCGTATTCATGGATCCACGGGTCAATTCCATTTTGACACTGGACCAACAACGAAAAGCCAAAGAAAATTTGATAAAACTTTTTTTTCATCATTGTAAAGTACAATTAAATACCGAAACAAGTTTAGAGCAGACTAATATTGAAAATAAAAATAATGACGCTAGGGCGAAGAACTAGACGATTTTTTAAATACAGCGTATGTAAATAGATTAAGTGATATTAGTATTTTACTAAGAAGGATGATCCAGGTGGCGAAGTTACTAATAACTTAAAGCAGGCTTTGAATTTATTTTTTGAAGAGCCGTTATTAAGGTTAGTTAGGTTAGGCTACAAAATACTGGCAAAATAATAAATTGAAATTTCCATTTTTATATGAAATATCAAAAATAGTTCTCGCCACACCTATGACCCAAGTCAGTGATGAGAGGTTATTTTCGTCTTTAAAATTTATTGTATCCAATCACAGGTTCTCGATGAAAGACAAAATCATTAACGATATTTTGTTCTTGGGCAGTAACGGTATCTTCAGTAAAAAATAAATTTTAATGAAAGAACAAAACCCACTTGAAAACCAATTAGGTGCCTACTAAAAACTTGAAAATAAGTGAACATAATAGAGAGATTTTGACGATTTCTAATCTATAGAAGTCAGTGCCAACTTCACTTGCTGTGCCTGAGCTGCTATGATGCGACCAATTATTTAATAGCTACCTGATGGTATGACGTGACAGGGGTTGACCGTTTGACTTGGTACCGACTTCTAACAGATAAGACCTCTCTAAAATCTCTCTATATATGAACTTATTTCCAACTTTTCAGTACCTAGGCACCAAATTGATTTTGAAGTCGTTTTTTTTTTCTTAAAATGTGAATTTTTTTTTTTAGTGGTCCACTGTCTACCTTTGTAGTCTTACGTCTAATTCAGTTCAGTATGCATGCCATCGACCATCGTTTTTACCTTTGACTCATAAGATTGACATAATACTACAGAATAAATAATAGTACTACATACAGAAGTTGCACTCCTTTGAGTATCTTTGTTATTAATTAATGAACAAGTAGATCGGTGTAGGTATATCATATTCATAAGGTTTTGAATGAAACTTGTTATTAAACTTGTTATTTCTTTGGATATTTTGTTCTAGTTTTGGATATGATTGATATTCTGTAGTCGAACTTTTGATAGTAGAACCTAACTGAGGTATCAGGCTTGGAAGTCGGTATTTTTCTTTCCCTTTGGCTGACTAGCATACTATTAGGTTCCGGTTTTCGGGTATTTTCGTAAAGTTTCATTTACATAGTGCTTTCACTAGTCATGATCGGCCCAGCACTAATTATTATTTCTAAGAATATGATACAGGTTTGTTGAAGTTGGTTAAAAAATAAACAGTTATTATTTTGTATGTGTTTTTATAACTTCTAATACATCTTCCCAAAAAGTCTCTAAGTTTTCCATTGGTATTTCATTTATCAAATACCGGAATGCTAGCCTTCGTATTATAGGGACAGCCACACATCGGCAATCTTGTGGCATGTCCTCCTAATACGACTTCTTTCAGCTTCTTATTTGTACCTGTAACAAGTTAAGAAATGTTTTTGGTCTGAAAACAATACAATAAAAATATTTTAGGCAAGAAGTTCCATAACGCGGCTTACGGCAAATGCAACGGGTAAGTAGAGCCTACTGCCAAATTGTAGAAAATGTCTCTCCTATTCTCTCTCTCTCTCTGTCTCCCTCTCCCTCTGTCTCTCTCTACTTCTTATAAAACAAAGTCGCTTACCCTCTGTCTGTCTGTAGCTATGTTTGCTGAAATCTTTAAAAGTACTCAACGGATCGGGCAGCGAAGATAGGTGGCATAGGCGAAGTTACGGATCACGACGACACGGTACCTACCTACCTAATTACATGTTTGTAAATTACTATTTTTATTTTACTCTAGTACTTACTTGTAACAGTATCATTCCTTGCTGTTATCGTATCCTTTTTAATTCTTTTTTTTGGATTCAAAATGTACTGGGAACATTCGTCATCATTCATCATTGCCTGTAAGTACAAAAATAGATACTACCAATATAATGTAATATAATATATTATAGTGGTTTATCACGACACAATTACAAAACTTGTAAATATTAACACTGAAATATGTATATACAACTTACTTGATACAAAAACTACATAGGTACCTGTTATAATTTGTAATATATATAATTATACAAAATAAAAGAGGGAGGGAGAGACTAAAGGTTCACTTCATTTCAGTAAATTAATGTGTAAGTGTAACCAGCTATCCACACATGGTCTTCGCGTTGTCGCGAATATTCAGTGAATGTTCCGTTAACAGAACAGAATAATAATTAAAAACTTAAATAAAAGCTCAATTCACACTGTGCGCGTCGTACCTATCACATCACCACTCATCACTGCGAGTGACCACGATGCTGGAAGTGTAAATTGAGTTTTATGAAATGAGCATAAAGTTCGTTATTCTTTGAATAAATTTCACTTTTTTCGATGTTCCTTTAATTCGCGCTAAAAAGCAGACCAGCGGGCAATAATGCCTATATGCGGCAACATTCAGTGAATATAGCGACATGACAAGTAAACAATCCACACCACACTACGTTTCTTTTTCGCTATTTCTCACACTAATTCCCCCACCCCTACTACGGCCAGGCGCCCAGTGACGGCACGGCACGGCATGGAGTGGCAAGTGGCAAGGAATGCCGCGGCGCACCGTGGTATCGTGGTAGCGAAATAATATCAAATGAATTCTACTGTCACTCAAATGAGATTCAAAATAACTTCATTGATATTAAATTTCCTTGCCATGCCATGCCATGCCGTGCCGTGCCGTCACTGGGCGCAGGGCCTATAGGTACGCCGAGCATATGATAATATAGTATGATGCACTTGCAGTATTAAGGAAAGAAAATTACGGTAAGGGCCTGTCACACAGCAATATTTCACCATGAGAAATGAGAATTATGTCGCACCGCACATTGAATCTTATTAGGTGATTATATTGAATTGATAGGTACCTAATCGTTAACTCGTACTATAAGTATGATTTGATACAAATTGAACGTGATGCGACTTGTGGTGCGGTATAAAATTCTCGCGGTTACTGTACAGACAGGTACCTTGCTAAAAGAATTAATGACTAAAATCAATATGAGTAATAACTCAAACATTTGTAGTGGGTTTGCAGGCTCTGGAATTTTTCCTTTTAATCCATCAAGAGTCATCAATAAAATCCCTGCCTTTTAGAATACCTCCAAAAAATAAGAAGTCAAATAACCCAGTCCAAGACAGAAGCAAATAAAAAGTTACAAGTAGTATCAGGACAGTCTATTTCAACAGAAGAAGCAGAAAATATGACAAAGAACAAGGTGAAGGGGAAAGGCAAAAGCAAAACTACAAAAAAGAAAACTATAAATACAGTCTTAGACACAGCTAGCCTCCCAGTACTACAGCAGCCAAAATCTTTAAAAGAAGTAAGCATACAGCTGGTGAACAAATTCTTACTACAAGATAAAACTGTAATCTTCGGAAGAAATAAAACGCAGACAACTAATGTTCGACTCATAAGCCAAGTATCCAAGACAGATAATGAAAATTTACCGTTTATAGCTTTATGTAAAGATAATTTACCTTCAAGTCTGCAAACGCCAAAAATAATTGCTTGCCGTAGTGGAAATCTTTCAAAAACTAGAAAAGATACAGGTATAAAGATCCTGTCTGATGAAATTATTAAGCCAGGGACAACTAATACTTTCGGTAAGGCTAGTACTAGTGCAGATTTAAAATACCAGCATACTAAATCGGAAACGAAACGAAAACGGATAACTTCGGCTAGAAATCGGTCGGTACTACGGACAATACTAATACCGAAAAGTGAAAAAAATGTTATTAAACTAAAAAATGTGAAGCAACAAAGATATAAAACAAAGAATGCATCAGCGTATTCCGATTCGACTACAAGTGTGTCAGATGATATGAGCGAACACAGTGATTCTACTTTGATGGACATTGAATCGGAGGGGGAAGATAATTCTGAAGATTTTTCACTATACTCTTTTAAAAGGTCAAATCCCTCAGCTATATCTAACAATTATAGTAGTCCAGTGACAGCTGCTTTAGTTCATCATGACGACCAGATATCAAATCATGTGGAATCCTCCGAGAATGACTACCAAGCTTACACAGCAAAGGTTTCACCTCATTGTGCAATTGTACTTAATTCACCAAAATTCCAAACAAATGATCCAACGAAATCGGACAATATAGATCTTAGTGATTCCAAAATATCCCAAAATCCATTCCAATCTGAACCTAGATTCTCTCAAGACCAAAGCGAGGTTTCTACACAGGAAAAATCATTTCCGACAGTTACACGTAAAAACAAAACTACTTTGATTCAATCTATTAGCGACAGTGACGGTGAACAGTCGTCTTTTGAATATGCTGTGAATGATAAAGTTTTGGTACGTTATTATATGAAAAATAATTGGAAATACTATATAGGGGTGATTACGTCGTGTAATATTGATCTAACTTTTGATGTCTCATTTTATACTACAACATGTAAGAAAGGTGAGCTAAAATTTAAAAAGCCTAAGAAAATTGATAGAGATACTATTTCAAAAATGTCGATCGAAAAGATAATTAAAATTGACAAATTATCTGATAAACCAGAAGAGTATAAATTACATGATGAAGAAGACGCAACTTATTTTTGATTATTGTTATAGGTAAACCTTGCTATAATGTTGTAAAGGCCATTTAGGTTGGCCAATTGAAAAATGGGATACTTTGTTTTATAGGACTTTTGAGATTATTTTTGTTTAAGAGAATTGAACGTTGAAGATTTATGAGGCTTTTGATAATACTATATGTCATTTTCAGCCTTCCAACACTGTAAGAGGCCTATGCCTATAAGAGTAAGTTTACTTTGTGTTTAGTTTAATGACATTCTGAATTATACTTTTATTTAACATTTCTTATAAATTTTTATTTTGAGAAAATAATTAATTCATGAAAACATTTAGCTTAACTATTTTTATGTTTTTTTGTAATTTTGAAGGTTTGAGATATTCCGTAAGTGCCATATAGAATGTTAAGTTTATTTACGTTGAAATTATGTTAAATACATTTATGGTGAATGTAATAACAGATTTTATTTAGTGTTTAATTATTATTATGAAAATACTTTATAATAGATATGGTTATGAGAATTTATGAACGTTATTATTTGTTAAACTTTGAGAAAATAATTAATTTATGAAAACATTTAGCTTATCTACTGGCCAGAAAAAAATATAGGGTGGTTATTTGCGACAAACTATGCACATCTCATCGGCTATCTATTTTTATGTCTTTATAAATTAAACCACTTTTGAAATACAACTATAATATTTTGAGATAATCTGCCAGGCAAAGTTAAGTTATTTCAACACAACTTTGCCTACAACTTTGTCGGTTTCTAAACAGCAATCTAACTGCAGTTTCGGCATTATGAACCTTAAGACATTTGGCTTAGATCTGAAAGTCGCATATTGATGTAAAAATGGGCACAGATAATATATTTGGTTAGATATCAATAAAAAACCTCAAATTTCGTGCAAAGTTGCAGCAGTTTACGGTACTTATATTGAATGGATAGATACCTAATCGTTAACTCGTACTATAAGTATGATTTGATACAAATTGAACGTGATGCGACATGTGGTGCGGTATAAAATTCTCGCGGTTACTGTGCGGACAGGTACCTACTAAAGAGATTTTAATACCTAGGTACTTAAAAGCCAAAATATCAAACATAGGTATAGGTACTTACCATTTCGCTGTCTGACTCAAGTCTGAAGTGGCTCACAGTCTCACACTATGCAATGTACTTAGCGCAAGTCACGTTCTTTCTTCTTTCGTCGTTCACGATACGAATAGACACTACACTAACTCAAATTTTGAGTCTCAAAATATGTCGTCGTAATCGTAATTCGTAAGAGAACGAAAGAAAGAGATAAAAGAAAAATAACGGTAATTAACCGGTACTTAAGTAGCGTTATTTACCTTCCATTCTGAGTTTTTTATTCTTTAACTTCTTCCATTCATTGCAATCTTTATTTTTTCGTCGTTTTCTACCTTCAGTTAAATCACCATGGAGTATATTTTGCGAAGTAGTAGGTGATTCTTGAGCAGCTACTATGGTTTCTTCATCATCATCACTCGAAGACGAACTAGAGGAGGAATCGGCATAAACATCAACTTCACCTTCACTTATGACATAAATCTTGGCATACGAGGCACTTAGGTACTTTCCCGCCACATGCCAATATCAGTTTAGGCACAGAAGAACTGGTGCAATTCGTTCCATAATCTTAACTGTCAACTAACACTTTTTAACGTCACAAAACAAAACTTTTGAAGAAATACCTACTATCTGACAGTTTCGTTGCAATAACTAGAAGAACTGAAATAAATTCTTTAAATTTAACATTTTTAATTAATTGCCTTACCTTTGTTTTGATTATATCTTTAAATATTGTGGCAAATAACAATAAATTATGCAGGAGTAAAACGAAAACTGGTTGTTTTAGTACGACACCCACAAAGTGGTTTTTTCTGAAACTAAATGAAATCAAAACGCATACGACATCTTTATCTCGCTCTATCTAATGGCGAGGAATAAGACGCAATGCCGCGTGCAGCGATCGTGTGAAGTTAATCAGTCGAATGCAGAGCGCGTCCGAGTGTAGCCGGTTGTCAGCGCAGGTAGGAGATATTTCCATAAAATAATACGAAAGAATGAATTCCGTAACTTAGTAGATATTTTCACGTAGAAGCTTTTTGGTAAAGAAATGTTGGATAGGAGTAAATGCAATTCATGCGAATATGAGTTTTATGAATGTTGTAATAAAAAAAATAATTTTGGACTAAAAAGGAGGTATTGGTACTTCTTCGACGATAACATTTCTCAATCAGCCAAGTAGTTAGTGCATTCTTAAATTTGTTGAAGGTTAGCTCTCTAATGGGTCTGGGTATATGGTTATAAATTTTGGCTGTCATATAATACTAATTATTTTGATGGAGAGAAGTTTTACAGCTAGGCAGCAGAAGTTTAGTGCTATGTTTGTTGTACAACTTATCTTCACTGGCCTTTTTAAACAACTCCGATGCTTCCTTACAAATATGCCGATTTCTAAGATGTATAGGGACGTCAACGTCAGCAGCTTTAGACTTTTAAATGCTGGTTTACATGAGTCTAGTGGTCCAATGTTCGTCATAGCCCGAATAATTTTTTTTTGACATATAAAGACCTTTGAAATATCCCATAACAACAAACCGTATCGTAAAATTGATTGTATATAGCCGTGGTAAGCAGTCAATGCAGTTTTTAAATTCACTGATTTGCGTAGTCGTCTTAAAGCAAAAACGAACTGATTTATTTTGGCACATAAGCCAATTACAATGTTTATCTAATGTGATACCCAAAAAATTTGTATCAACCGATGTAGAGACATTTGACACACCTTGATATGTTATCTTTAGTGGTTTATTATTAAAAAAAATTATTTATTAAAGATAAAAATAAAGACTTGATTTATAATTCTCAAATTGTACAATTTTTGTTTTAGCTATTTTGGCTGTCAAATTGTTCTTACTTAGCCAATTCATTACAGCACTTATTGCTGTATTTACGTTAGAAATGCGATGTGTAGGTCCCTGTCGTAGGTCACCACGACAGATATATCGTCTGTGAATAGAGTACATTGACTTTTTATAACTTTAGGTATATCAATAAAATAGAGAAGAAAGAGTAGAGGGCCCAGAACACTTCCCTGGGGCACGACGGATGTATTTGGTGCAAACTGTGATCTAAATGCTTTTAAGCATCGTTTATTGTCAACCCGGTCTATCTCTACATATTATGTACGATTTTGGAGATAGCTACTAAAACATTCGAGACCCTTGCCCGGGAGTCCATATCGTTCACATCTGCTGATTAATATTTTATCATCTACAAAATCAAATGCGCGACTCATATCAAAGAATATAGCAGCCACTTGTCTTTTCCTATCAATATTTTCAGTAACGTTCTTAAACAAGTTAAAAGCCGCCAGTGTGGTTGATTTATTAGCCTGAAAACCATTTTGTTCTGGGACTAATGTTTTTTAAAACTCATTGACTCGCACACACATGGCTTTTTCAAAGACTTTTGAAAACACAGGAATCAGTGTTTTGTGAAGTGGCCTCACTGTAGAAATCTTTAATTTTTCGGGAAATACACCTTGTATAAATGTTTTTGACCTTGTATAATTGACCAAATGACACAAGCAGTATGTTAAGATTGGGCAACATATGTCTCGTGAATTCTATACCAGGTCAGGAATAAGCCAGGGCAGTAATCTGAGCCCAATGCTGTTCTTGTTTATGATTAACGACCTAGTCCTTCATAGTGCTAAGTGTCTTCTTTTTGCCGATGATTTAAAACTTTTTCTTCCTGTTACTATCGTAGTGGGTAGCACTGCAGGCAGACATCGCGGTTGTTTCATGGAACATAAAAAACAAACTATCTTTTAATGTCTCCAAATGTTAAACAATTACGTTTACTAGATCTCGTGCTCCAATTGTGGCAACATATCAACTGGCGGGAACACCACTGGATAGTGTATCCACAATACGTGACTTGGGCATAATCATGGATAATGAACTAAACTTTCGCGAATATATTTAACAAATATGCAAGAACGACAATAAATCTCTGGGATTTATAATTAGAACTCTTTAGACTTTAGAAATATAGAAGTTGTTAAATTGCTGTACAATGCGTATGTTCGGAGTGTGCTGAAATATAACGCAATAACATGGAATCCCACAGAACACCTGTACACACTAATGGTTGAGCGGGTCCAGCGCAAATTTGCATATATGCCTATACAAGCGTGGTTATGGTTACTACCCGTTTCTTTTCCCTTCCATGTTCATATCAGGGATGATTAGTCTCGATACGCTGCACTTCAGGCAAGAATTCTATTGCTAAACAATAAGGCAGACAATCCATCGGTTCGTGAGTGTATCCAATTTTACGTGCCGGACAGGTACTTGAGAGGGACTGGAAGGCGACAGCATCTAAATAGCTTTTTGGAAATGAATCCAGATGCAGACATATTTAATGACGAGCCTAACGTCATTGGTGTAAGTGTAAAAAGGCATCTATGTCATTTATAATTTAATGTTTAAATAATTTAATGTAATTTGATGATCTTTAAAATGAATTCTATTTTATTTGACTGTATAATTTTAATGCATTTTGACATTCTAATATCTAACTATATATAATACTTTACTATAGTATAATGTAATCTTAGAATCTGTAACATATAGCATATAAGCGTTTTGGTGTATACTGTAAGCTTATATTGCTAACAGTATGTAAATAAATAAATATAGAGGACTATTTTCCAATCGCATAATAAAAAACGGCTTAGGAAAACATTTGCAAAAAGTTTTATAAAGATTTTTAAAATAAAACAACAAAAGAATAAATCCAGTGTCGTGAGTTTATTATTTACGATTTGTTTGGTAATTTTAGTATAAGTACCAATCACGCTTTATTGTACTGCCACGATAATTCACCTTCAGGGCTCACAAAATAGTCTGCAGTCATTTGTAACAGAAACTTAGCTACCCATCGGACGGAGCGGACGTATCTTGCCTATATACTCGAAAATGCCTCAAGTGTGCAGTGGCTGTAAAGCAGATGTATCGAATATGCTCTATATGGAGTGTAGTAATAAAAAATGTAAAAAGCAATCATCAATCTAGATTGTGTAGAATTTATTTTTTATTTTTTTATTTAACAAATTACATAATTTAATAAATTAACCACTTAGGTTTGTGCTAATACTACAAGTTATACTAAAAACAACGGATTGTTTTTGTCTTACTTAAATAATACGTAATTGTCTAAACTAATACGTAAAACTAAGTACGGACTTTTTTTGTCCTCTGAAAATATAGGTGGTATAATAAAATATTGCAATTAAAACAAAAAATAAATTGTATATAGATCACAGTTTCTTCCCAACACTATCTTGGATAATTGTGCAACAGTTTCAAACGCCAAAGTCTGATATATAGGACAGGAAGTGACGTCTGAGGCGATGGATGGTTCGAGAACAATTTATTTAGTGTTGTAAAATGTGGGTAGGTATTTGAAAAAAATGTCGGTATTTTTCCTTGTACCTTCAATAATAATATCATATTCGTTGTAAACAACATATTGTCAGTGTCGTGAGTTAATAATTGTTAAAATGTCTTCCGTAGAAGAATTGATTCGAATATTAGAGGGAGATGACGATGCAGACGGTCAATTTGAAAGTGATGAATTAAATTTAAAGGTAGAACAGGTGAGTAATTACATGATTTATATAAAGTCGTAGGTGGTATAAACTATTAATAGGTGCATAACGCACGCTTAATGTAGTACTTCTTGTTTGTACATCCATTTTTTAAGAATTATGAAAATACGATAAATGTTATCCAGCTCCGACTTATTTATATATATATATATATATTTTGTATATATATATACTAGCTATATATATATATATATGCTAGCTATATATGTATATATATATTTATTAAACTATAATAAAGTACCGCGGTAGCCTAGTGGTATGGGTAATGGACTGCTGAGACGAGGTCTCGGGTTCGATCCCAGGTTTACCATGGCACACACCAATAACTTTTCGAAGTTATGTGTGTATTTATCGCAGGTTTATAAGTGCGCGGTTAATGGCAATAGGCTCGCCACCTATTACATTGGGACCTAAACATAAACGGCGAAATGTGGGTGCCAGCACCTCTGCCTACCCCTTCGGGGATACAGGCGTGAGTTTATGTTATGTTATGTTATTAAACTATAATACCTAAGGGTAATTTCTCACATCTATTAAAATTAATTTCAGAGAGGGGATAATGAATTTGAGTGGTTGGCAGAAGCTCCACCTCCATCAACTATCAACGAATTCGACGATTTTATATCAGGAATTTCACCAAGTGTCCCATTAAGGTGGGTACTGACCGGCGTTACGGGGCGTAATGTTACGTGTTACACCGCGAGCATTCGTGCAGTCAGTACGTCGTGTTACGGGGAAACCAGCGAGCAAGGAGCCGCTCGTTGCTCGCTTTGAGTGCTCCATCCAACTGTCGGTTTTTTGGCGAATCCTTTGAGTGTTACGCGGTTCGGTCAGTACGCTCTTGCAAGTCGTCCCGAGCGCACGCGCGTCTCGAGTAATCACACGTCGTTCCTCTCGTATTTATTTCTTAAAACATGGAGTGGCACAAAGAAAAAACTCTGTATTTTATAGAAAAATACTGAGAAGAGGAAGTGTTGTGGAACCCAGCTCATCCAGAGCATTATAACAAACTCAAGAAAGAAGACGCTTGGAATAGATTGGCTTTATTACTCGACAGCGAAAGAGAAACATGTAAAAAGAAAATGACAAGTTTACTAGCATCATTGAGGAGAGAAAAACAAAAAACTAAACAATCAACTAGTACAGGAAAAGGTACGTAATTATTTATTAAGTTTTTAAGTACATAGGCCCACAAGTAACAGATACAATTTGGTTATTTATTTATTTATTTTATTATTTTTCTAGCATAGATTACGATATTCACGAAATATACTACTTTGTGTCGACGTTTGTTAATTTCAACTTCAATTTCAGGTGCAGATGAAGTATACCATAGTACTTGGTTTGCATACAAAGCTATGATATTTCTACTGGATAGAAATACACCTCGGGCTACAACAGATACTGTAAGTCCATTTTAAGCATAATTTTCTTGCCAGCTTACAGACCCTTGCTGAATGCAGTATTCAGCAACTTCATTACGAATATTGTAAGCAGATCTTGTAGCCCTTTGCGGTCTTATTTGCAAGGGTAACATACTAGTCATGTCATTGTTACCTTCTCTCCAGTTTCCTAATCTGACCTGGCCGTTTGATTCTTCGTCGAAGCTACCTGCAGGGGTATATACCTGAGCATTATTACCTTTTCTTAAAAAATTGTGAAGGCATGTTATTGCTGTTACGACAGATGTCACGGTTTTCGGTTCTAACAACATAGGTTTCCGCAAAACTCTAAACACTGCAGACAATATACCGAACACATTTTCCACCACTCTACGAGCTCTGCAAAGTCGGTAGTTATATATTCTTTCCTTTGAACCACGTTCATGATATCCTGCATATACTTTCATCATATTTTCGGAAAGAGCAAAAGCTTCATCGCCAACAAAGTAAAACGGAATTTCTTCTGTTCTTGCTGGCAACGCAGTGGGTTGAGGGATGTTTAGTGCATATTTTTTTAGTTTTTCGTTTAATTCACAGTTGTTAAAAACTCCTCCATCAGATATTCTTCCTTGACATCCAATGTTTACATACAAAAAGTTATATTTGGCGTCAACAACTAAGGAAATTTGAAAATTACAGGTAGGCTTAGAGTTCTGTACCGCCTGAAGAACTTCCTCCCAGCAAGGACAAAAGCTATGTTGACTCAAAGTTTAATCCATCCTCTGATTGACTATGGTGATGTGTGCTATCTTGACCTGAATGCAGACCTTCTCAACAAACTTGACCGTCTTCTCAATAACTGCATTCGATTCATCTTCAATCTTCGTAAATATGACCACGTGTCTTCTTTCCGCTCGCAGCTTAATTGGTTAACTATTCGTCCTCGCCGTAAGTTACGCACACTTACTACTCTCTACAATATTCTCAACTCTCCCTCTATCCCTACTTACTTAACGTCTTATTTTCAACTATTATCTTCCAGGAATGACAGAGATCTTCGTTCTACGGACAATCGGCTCCTTGCATTCCCAACTCATAGAACTAACTTTTTAGGCTCTTCGTTCTTTGTTGAGGCCGTTCGTCTGTGGAATGCACTTCCTCAGGAGATCAGGAAGAGCACAAGCCGCGATGTGTTCAAGTCCAGGGTACGGCAGTTGATCATCGCGGAATTGGCAGAGTTATCGGCTCAACAATGATGTTTTTACCACTCTTGTATATTTATATATATTTATTATATATTTATATTGTATTTATGTTATATTTGTATATTAATCAGATATGTATGATTTATGGTATGTAAATATATGTACTGTTTATGTAAGTGTATGTAATTAATCTATAGTATCACCTATCGAACAATCAAATCCCTAATTAATATGCGCCTACCACGTACTAGCTCTGCACCACCCAATGGTAGACTGGTAGAGAATGCCTACGGCATTAAGTCCGCCAATGTACATCGTGCATAAAGAATAAATAAATAAATAAATAAACAACTGCTAGTAATACGATGCTGAAGAAACCCTTGTAATTATAAAATTCACTTCCACTGTTGATCGGTGACTGCAGTAAAATATGTTTACCGTCGATTGCGCCTAAGCAATGTGGAAAATTCCAAAAAGTATCATAGTCATTTGCTACAACCAACCATTGCTCCGGTGTTTCTGGCATCTGAAATAATGATTTTTATTTATTTTTAGCTACGTGAACGTGAAGGTGCTTTAGAACAACCGCCTGATGATTGCCCTCCGCCTGCCAATAAAAGCGACAATGAATGCCCTCCGCCTGCCAATAAAAGCGACAATGATTGCCTTCAAAAAAAAGGAAGAAAGCAGTCGCCCCAAGCCCGGAAGAAATAATGGCATCTACTTTAAATATTTTAAAAAAGAAAACCGAGCAAACGGAGTCAACTTCGCACAAAATTGACGAATGTGAAGCCTATGGTATTTTTTTGGCTAATAAATTAAGATCTTATTCAAAGACAACAAAAATACATGTGCAACATTACATATCAAATATATTGTTTAGTGCTGATCTCGGAGAATATGACTATGTTGGCATGAATACTAACAATTATTATTCACAAGGATACTCTACAGGACCAATTTCAAGACCCTCACCGATGCCACAGCAAAGCCCTGAAACACCTGCATCAAATACGTCCCATCAAAATGACTGTGGGTCACCAGCTATGAGTGAACAATTTCTATCAGAATTTGGTGATCTAATTAATTAAATAATTTGATATGTTATGACTACTTTTTCTGATTTAATTAAAACAGTACATACCTTAACATATTCTTTTAATGCTCCAATAAGGGCTTCGCTGACCTCTTTTACTATAAATCCTATTCTTTGCTTTGATATCTTGAAAAGATATTGCATACTAGTATAGGAATCTCCTGTGGCATAAAAACGAAGTGTTAGTGCTAATCGTTCCGTGACACTGATTGCTTTTCTATAATTTGTATCCTTTTTATGTACACTTGGTCCAATTAAATTCACGAGTTCTTCAAAATCGATCGGAGACATGCGTACAAAGTTTTTATACTGTCCAGTAATCATTTGGTTTTTTAAAATTGCTATCAATGACAAACCACCACATACGCCTCTGTTTTTAAATAAGTTTGATGTCCAGTAACGTTTTCTCTTCTTCTTAATTTGGATGAAACAATAATTAAGTAGAATCAAAGATACCAACGCGTCCTCGTTGTCGGACATCTTGAGTGAACTAACGGCGAAAGCGGAGCACAGAGTTTTGACGAGCATGTTACGCCTATTTTAAAACACAGCGTAACATGCTCGATGTGTAACACGCTCGCTGCGAATGTTACATTACACCTCGTAACGTTGGTCAGTACCCACCTTTACAGGGTTCACCAATATTGAACTTTTACGAACATTTCGTAAATAAATAAAAAATAAATAAAAATAAAATAAAATAAAATAAAATATATTTTATTTCGAACGCATTGATTCATATTTTGTTAGTAACAATATACTTAGGACTATATTAGTAAACAAATTAAATTACATTTTAAAACTAAACTAATTTCTATTTAGAGACCAATTGTACGGCAGACATACATCTACGCGTACAATGGTTCAAAACAGGCGAGTCGCGCCTTTCAGCAAACATTTGCAAAATACTGTTGGAGCTGGCCCGAACTCTGCAGAGCAAGGAGGCTGTTTTTTTGCGCCATATTGCAGCGAAATCATTTGTGTAACTTTGCGCAAACATACCTGAAGCACTGCAGTAGCGAGGCAACCCCATCAGCATTCTATAGCCATTATTATATAAGACACGTAAAGCGCTGACGGCACGCTGTGTATAGTTGGTCCACAGGCTGCACGTGTAAAATACTTGGCAGTATGTCTTAAACAAGGTGACCCTAACTGGTTCACTACATCGTGCAAACCTGCGGGCCACCATGTTACATCGCACCGCCAGCGCCCTACGTTCCCTCTCGATATCAGCTTGGTCCTTAAGGTCATCAGTAACATAATGCCCGAGGTATTTAAATTGATACACTCGCTTAAGCTCACACTTATTCAATATTATAGGAGGTATTGATTCTGGGCATTTACCACCTCCTGCCTTAAAGACCAAGTACTCGCTTTTTTTAACATTATATGCTAACCCATGTTTTGCAGCGTAACACTCACAAGCCCCAAGTAACTCCCTGAGTGCCTTGATAGTTGGGCTCAGCAATGCCATATCATCAGCGTAGCTGATATTGTTAACGCTTATATCGTCAATACGACAGCCGATTTTTTTGTTACTGAGCTCAACAATCAAGTCATCCATATAGACATTGAAGAGCTTTGGAGATGTTATACCCCCCTGCCTTACACCACAGTTCAACGCGAAAGAAGCAGAAAGCTTACCGGTCCATTTAACATTATTCACCTGATTGAGGTACCAAAACTGGAAAATACGCACCAATTCAGCTGGCACTTTTCTCTCCCGTAGTTTCTCCCACAATATATCATAAGATACGAGGTCAAAAGCACGGGAAAGGTCCAGAAAACACGCATAAATTGGTGTTTGACGTTGGGTGTAATATTGTACAGTATGTTTCAAGCTTAGTATTGCTGTTTCAGTGGACAACCCAGGTCGAAACCCAAATTGGGCGTCATGTAACCCGAGTAGAGGCTCCAACCTAATATCCAACAGGCTATCTAGCACCTTAGCCATTACGGTAGCCAGTGAAATGGGTCGATAATTACACTTGTCAGTCGCATCACCTGTCTTGTTCTTAATTACTGGTATCACAATAGTTCTCATTAAATCACCTGGAAGGTATGAGTGACACAAGCAAAGTGAATAGAGCATGGCAAGAGCTCTAGGCAAATGAGGCCCGGCGTACCGAAGGTGCTCGATGCTGAGACCATCATGACCAGGAGACTTTCCAGTCGTCATTCTACCAATAACCCCAGCCACATCCTTAGCGGAGAAACGAACTGTATCGGTGTCACGACAAACGCCAGCATCGACCACCCCCGACGAACGGCCAAGAGGTGACTCTAATTTAAAATGCTCCACAAACATATTCGCAATGCTGTCAGGCAGATCAGCACCGCCAACGTTCACAGGAAGGCTAGGTCTGGTATTCAGTTTATTTGTGGCTTTCCAGAATTGTTTAAAGTCCTTACCTTCACGATGTGAGGCGATAATGTCAAGTTTAATTTGCTCCTGGTGGTTTTGACACCATTTAAGTTTGTTTTTGAACATTTTGCGAGATAAGTACATATCCTCGTGGATGGGCCCAGAAGTAGGTTTATTGTGCAAGAGCCAGTTCTGATAGCCAGACCTAGCCCTCATGTGAGCCTCCCGCACATACCTATTCCAGCCTACAATCTGAGCCTTGTGTTTCTTAGTCTAATTTTTTACATAACTCTGTGTGGCTGCTTCAGAGAGAATGTTGACAATATTTATATATATACTGTCAATAATTTGCCTATGTTCAAGATCCTCACAGTGAGCATTAGTGCACATCCCTAGATCTTGAGGGTACTCAATCAACCTTAATTTGTCGTTACAAAGGTTAGAATATTCAGTTATCTGATCATTGTCCTTGTGTCCCCAAATTACCCGGTTACAAGGTGTATCGATGATATCTGATATTCGCCTATTAATACCTAACCTACAGTTGATAAACATAGGATAGTGGTCAGACCAGAAGACATCATGCAATATACCAATTTCCGTAATCGTTTGCCAAGCCGACTCAGTAACCACACAGTGGTCCAGCCAACGCCTACAGCCATGAGCTTCACTGATGTATGTATAGCTATCAGAGTCTATTCCTAATTTTGCAATATCCGCACATGTCCATTTCTGCTCAGTACAAAAGTCCAAGAGTTCACAGTAAAAAGACTCACCAGGGTGGCTATTGTAGTCCCCAAGTAGGTAAACCGATTCGACGTTCTCACTATCGACTATCGCGTACATTTCAGCCAGACACTCAATGAACTCTGGTAAATTTTCACCGCAATCAGTAGGCATGTACATACTAAACACTATTATCGAGCTATCACCGAGAGATGCTTTAATTGCCACTAACCGCGCACTAACGCACTCAATCACAGTGACCGCTTTAAACGCTTGTTTACGCCACAGGATAGCAACACCGCCATAAGGACGCCCTCTTAATAAATCTACCGAAAGATCTACTGCTGATTTACCCGTACTGACGAAATCGTTGTGTATGGAGTCGAGGTATGATATGTCATATGGCATCAGCCACGTTTCTTGCAGAGCAACTATATCAGCTGACTGGCACAAAGATCTAACACCCTCGACAGACCTTTTCACAGACTTGCAATTGAAACTGACTAATTTTGTATAGTAATAAGTATCTGAATCCATAAATAGTATGTTTATTTATTTGCTGTATTCTGTTGTGTGCCATACTTCGTTTTACTCTTATCACGAGAGAAGCGTCTAAAACTTATTCCATCTGGCCATAACTTATCATCAAGGAATATGCCTATTTTGCTTTGTGAGACGTACAGCTTGTACGAGTTGTACCTTTTTTCAACCGTTCTGTTTATTTTATACAAATCTACTTCTTCCTGCGTTTTCTCAAGTATATACGCCTTAATATCGCCTTCAGTGGTATCTTTACATACATAGGAGATGAAAAGCGGCAATTTCACAGTCGCCGCCTTAAATTTACAATCTGGCCTAACCTCTGCTCTCCCAGTTCTTCTGCTAGCTAAGGTTTTCTTAGGCTTTTTTGCCACCAAGCGCCACGGCTCAACGTCCTCTACCATTTGTTGCAACTTGTCACTCGTATGATCCTTAGGACTCAGTAAACATTGGGTATCTCGACCCAAACTCGCACAGCAGTTGTTTACATCTGTCTTAGTGACGTCTTGGCTATTGGTAGCATGTTCATTCACTCGTTCAGTGTGTCGCTCCGACGCATAGCCGCACCCGCCGTTACTAGGTGTGAAAGAGACAGAGGTGCTATCGCGCTCCTTTTCCCCCGCGGCCGCCGGCGCGCAATCAGCTGTCCGCTTACCGCCATTCATATTTTGTTGAGCCGTTAAAACTGTATGCGTCATACCTACATATTGCGGTGAGAAATGAGTGGTACAATTTATGGATGCTTTAGGCGATTTATCTTTGCTGGGGGACTTCTCAACATACTGTTGCAAAGCCATGGGGCCACTATCCAAAGGGTCGGCAGTAAAAGCACCGCGCTTTCTATTAACAAGGTCAAAATTATTGCATACTAACGACGCCTGCCTTAGATTTTCGAATTCAATCTTTAGCTCTTGAAACTGATCCAAAGGGGCACACTCGGTTTTCAGAACCTTTACATCACGTTGCAACCGTAATATATCTTTCAATAGCTTCGTCGCATCTATGTGGTCAAAAGTTACGGGGGGAAGCTTCTGCAAGTCCCGCGCAACAAAGATGGGCATCAACTCTGGATCCGTCACTTTGAATAGACATATTATGTCATCGATATCTCGAGCATTTTTGCCTTTATTTCTACGGACTTTTCGCTTTGAATTCGGAACCGAATCGAACAGTAATATTTTTGCCGACACTATTTCACTCTCCGAAAAACTATCACTGCATAATCGGATAAGGGAGACCTCATCCATCACATCTGCTTTATTTTGAATAAACGACAGTAGTTCGCTTATCACTATATTACAATTCGCACATTTAATTATATTTGACGCCATTTTTTGCACCGAAAAGGGTACCGCCCGAGAAGTTCGTCCGCACGCATTCGCGAACGAACGGGAACTGATAAATAAAGAATTGATAGATATAGATATAGATAGATAGAAAAAATTGTGAAATTCACTAATAAATATCATCAGCGTCTAATAAGAACCATTACATTGGCAGAATACTCAAGATTGCATCGTTGGACTGATGTCTCAGTACAAGAAATATATTTATTTCTAAGTATCACCATGTTAATGACCAGAAATTCGCACTTGAGCATTGAAGAGCATTGGTCAACTGATCCCTTATTAAGTTCTCCTATATTTGGAAGACTAATGAGTCGAAATAGATACTGCATGATTTTAGGTATGCTTTGTTTTTATGACGTACATGGTCCAACTACAGCAACAGATCCTAGACTGGATAAAATTAAGTTTCTTATCGAGCACGCCCGTTTAATCTATAAACAAACTTTAATTCCTCACAAGAATTTATGCATCGATGAAAGCATAGTGCCATTCAAAGGGCGTCTTGTATTTAAACAATATTTACCGAGGAAAAGAAATAGGTTTGGCATAAAACTATTCGTTTTGTGTGATTGTCAAACAGGATTCATAGTGGATTTTATAGTTTATTACGGTGCAACCACTGATGTTGCAGATATTCTCGAGTTGGGTAAGAGTGGTTCTGTTGTAGTAAAGCTAATTGAAGACTATTTTCACTGTAACAGATGTTTGTATATTGATAATTGGTACAGTAGTCCTGCGCTATTCAAGTACTTAAAAGATAAAAAAACATTTGCTTGTGGAACAGCCAAAGTGTCTAGGCGTGGTATGCCAAAATTTAGAAAAATAAAGAAGGGAGAAATTGATGTTCATCATTGTAGTACACTTATGGCATTAAAATGGAAGGTCAAAAAAGATGTCATAATGCTGAGTACAATACATGACAGTAAAATTTTACCTTCTAATAAAATCGATTACATGACGGGTTTACCGAAAATGAAGCCAGAATGTGTGATAGATTACACTAAACATATGGGCCTAGTTGACAAGACTGACATGATGATAAGTTCCTTAACGATTATGAGAAAGACTATAAAATGGCATAAAAAATTGAGATTTCACATTTTTGATATGCATTTACTTAATTCACTTTTTATGTACAATTGTGTAAATACGACAAAGCTCGATTTAGCTCAGTTCCAGTTAAATGTGATACGTCAAATCATAAGGAAATATAAGTCGACTGTAGATATAATGAATATAATACCGCGTCCTCCTCAAAGCCAAAGTGACACTTCCTTGCGTCTACTTCCTGCTAATGCTGCAAAGCATATGCCAAAGTACATACCGAATAGAAAAAGTCAAAGGTGTAAGCTTTGCGCGGGTGGAGTACTTAACTTCAACAAGCAAAATATCAACAGTTACAATGACAACACAATTTAATCAAGAGATCGTTTAATCAACAGTTAGATCAGTTCAAAAAATTACAATGTCATTGGTATACAACATAAACGGTTCAAAATGTCAACACTTTACATTATCAAAGAATCATATAATCAATGACTAGTCATACAATAACATAAACGGCTCATTTGTTCAATGATCTATAATGTGTAAGTATTTCCTTGTGCGTGCATCCTAGCGTGTACATATTTAATATGATTCGACTTTCCTGTATGTTATAAATGCTCTTAATTTAAAAGTAAATTTGTGGGTAGAGTAAAAATATGCACCTCGTCGCGTCATGTAGGTACTTCAATGTTTTAAGTATCTTGAAGGTTGTGCGTTGTAAACGCGGAACAAAAAACAATAAATAATATGTAAAGTGCAAATTTTGTTAATTTGCAAAAAGGATGTAACTTACTGAGCATAGAAGACTTTTTATTTGTCAAAAATAATACTCGGGACGATGTGTGTTGCTGGAAGTGTACGAAAAGAACGTCTTTGCATTGTCCGGCATTTGCAAAAACGGTGAGTGTGAACAACAATATTCTCATTAAGTTTGATATCAAAAACATAAATCATAATCATTTACCTGAACCACATCACGTAGACAAACTCAATGTAATCAATGTTTTAAAAACAATAGCAAAAATTCAATGGAAAGTCCTATGCAAATTAGACAATCGGCCTTAATGAACGTTCCAACTACAAGTGCAGCATATTTGCCTAATAAGACCACCATGAAACAAATTATAAATCGAACTAGGAGAAACAACTATAAAAGTTCAACGTTTCTTAGCGAAATTCCTGATGCAATGACAAAAATAGATGGTGAAAAATTTATGCACTTCAATGAGGAGTTGAATGGTATTGGACGGATTGTAATATTCACCACTCAGGACAATTTAATACATTTGAGTAAGGCTACATATTGGATAATGGACGGAACGTTTAGGTGTACATCAAATCCGTTACTGCAATTGTTTTCCATACATGCACTAGAGGGGACTCATAAAACAAAAAGAACAGTTTATGAACAGTATACAGTTTATCGTTTATGGATTACTTCCTAATAAGACTGAAAAATGCCATACATCATTTTTTGGTGAACTACAAAAATGTAGCGTAGCGTACAACTTGGAATTATGTCCAGATTTTAGAATAAGTGATTTTGAGATGGCTATTTTAAATGCTTGCAATCAAGTTTTTAGAGGAAGTACACACAAGGGATGTTTTTCATTTTACACAAAATATTGATAGTGAATTCGCATTATAACTGAGTCACATAAATGCGTTAGCATTTTTGCCTCCTCACGAGATACTCCCGGCTTTCGAGAAACTTAAATCCTATGTGATTCCTGAGATAGCTAATGACCTCGTGGAGTGGTTTGATCATTATTATGTATACGGGAGTTTTAAAACCAAACAAACGGGAGAGATATCACTAACTATGCACAAATCTAAGCCTCTGTTTCCTCCACAACTCTGGTCAGTTTTTGATAATTTTAATAACAATGTGCCTTGTACACGAAATATTGTAGAATCCTGGCACAGAAGGTAGAACTCACTTTTGAATGGGAAAAAATGGAATTTACCTACAATGATGAGAGAGTTAATGAAGGAGCAAATAGAGGTAACCCATAAAATTGAAAGAAAATTAGCTGATGTCCCATTAACCCCTCGAAAAAAGAAAAGTAAACGCTATGAAGATAACTTGAGAAAAGTTATGGATCAACGAGAAGAATTAGATGTAACGTTTTTGAAAAAAATAGCATATAATTGCAGAATAAATAATCATTAATTTGTATTGATTGTTGATTTTTTTTGGACGTTGATTTATTCAAAATATTGTCATTGTAGATCATTGAGAAAATGAGCTGTTCATGTTATAAGTCATTGATCATATGATTCTTTGATAATGTAAAGTGTTGACATTTTGAACAGTTTATGTTGTATACCAATGACATTGTAATTTTTTGAATTGATCTAACTGTTGATTAAACGATCTCTTCATTAAATGGTGTTATCATTGTAACTGTTGATATTTTGCTTGTTGAAGTTAAGTACTCCACCCGCTTTGCGCTACTAATAATATTAGATCCAACACTCGATTTTATTGTTCAGAATGTAATATATATTTGTGTGTGGATCCCTGCTCTAGAATATATCACGAAAAAAAAGATCTGTAATTTAAGAATAAATATTTAGAAATAAGTACAACGAGGTGTTTGATTTTGAATGTAATTGAAATCCATGAAAAATCCTAAAGAATAAATATTTTGAAATAAGTACAACGAGGTGTTTGATTTTGAATGTAATTGAAATCCATGAAAAATCCTAAACATTAGGTTTATTTTAGGTTATTTAGGTATATTCATGAAATACGTATGCCCAACGTGAATAATAATATTAACGGGTTGTAATTTGGTTTAGCTAAGTATTCTAATTACATAATAGGTATCTGTTTTCTCTTTACTTTGTTCATATACCTACTTCTCCCTAACAATAAAACACATACGTATTACGTAAATTAATTTTATTCTCTTTCACAAATTCCTTAAAAATATAATAGGTACTCTTTTGTAATAGTGAATAAATTGATATTTTAGACCCCGTACAGCTATATTATAAGATATCGTCTTATTCCATTATTGCTTTTCTGTGTCTGTAAGTTCGAAAGTGCAACTGTGTTCAGTATGCAAAGTGCGTAAAAAATTTAAGATTTTAATATAGCAACGTGTACGCATACAGGCTTGCACATACTGTACAGTAGTTCTTCGTTTAACAAACGTGAAAAAAAATCATTTCTTTTATCCTCTGCGTTAAACGCTGCACACGCCTTACATTCTTTGCTTGACACAGTGTCTTGTAGATTCTTCGTTGTGTCTAAAACTGACTTCACATAAAGGTATTGAGTTGATTCCTCTTCACTGTCTGGAATTTCTTCTCTCGGTCGCTTCTTATCTAGAGAAATAAAATAATAAAATAATAATAAAGCCTTTTATTCGGACAAAATATACAATTAAGTTTTAAAAAACGACTGCACTGTTTTTTTTTTCGAAATTAAGTATATTCGACTATTTGATGCTTCTTTATTTTTTGTAAGTCCGTTTGCCAATTGGCAAAGGCCTCCTCCAACCTACTCCATTCTGATCTCTCTATGGCTACTCTACTCCATGTTGTACCTGCAACTTGCCTTATATCGTCGTCCCATCTTTTTTGTTGTTTGCCTCTTTTCCTTTTGCCTTCCCTTGGGTACCAACGTGTTGTTATTTTGCTCCATTTATCCTTTCCTCTGGCCATGTGTCCCGCCCACTTCCATTTCAGCCTTTTTATTTTTAGGGTGACGTCCTGTACCTTGGTCTTTCTCCTAATATTAATGTTTCCTATTCTATCCCTCCTCTTTACTCCCATCATGCTTCTCTCCATTGCTCGTTGGCAGATAGCAAGTCTGTCGGTGGTGTCTTTTGATAAGGCCCATGTTTGACTTCCATATATTAGGGTTGGTAGAATGCAGACATTGAATAATTTACTTTTTGTTGCTATATGAAGGTTTTTGTTTTTCATTATTTCGCTTAGGCTCCAATACCTTTTCCAACTGTTTGCTATTCTTCTTTGGATTTCTTTGTTTATGTTATCTTTGGGTGATATCAGCTGTCCAAGATATATATACTCTTCAACGTAGCCTATTTGTGTCTCGCCTATGTTTATGTTGCTTTTATTTCCGTTCGTCATTACTTTTGTTTTTTCAGGGTTCAATTTTAGTCCTACCTTTTCACTCTCCGATGCTAGCTCATTTAACATTTTATTTAGACCTTCTGGCGTTTTTGCGAATAACACAATGTCATCGGCAAATCTTAAGTGTGTTAGTGTGCGGCCATCTATATTCAAACCTAGGTTTTCCCATTCAAGATTTCTAAAAATCATTTCCAAAACAGCGGAGAAAAGTTTTGGAGAGAGAGGATCTCCTTGTCTTACTCCTTTTTGTATCTTAAACGAATTTCCTTTCTTTTCTAATTGAATGCACGCCGAGCTGTTTTTGTATACATTTCTAATCAATCTTATATATTTTTGTGCTATCCCTTGTTCTTTTAACGCCTCCCAAATGTTTGTATGTAATAATGAGTCGAATGCTTTGCTATAATCGACAAATGCTAGGTAATATTCGAGTTGGTATTCCGTATATTTTTCGATGATTTGCCTAACAGCATGGATATGATCAAGTACTGAATAGTCTTTCCTAAAACCTGCTTGTTCTATAGGCTATTGCTCGTCGAGTTGTCTTTCCATTCGCTTGAGAGGGATCTTTGCAAATATTTTGTACAGGTTGGACATCAAGCTTATGGGCCTGTAGTTTCCGATATCATATTGATCACCCTTTTTGTACAGAAGGATTATATTAGATTCAGTCCATTGTTGGGGTATCGTTTCTGTATTTATAATATCATTGAATATGTCTTTTAGAACAGGTGTTATTGCATGTTTCGTTTGCTTTAGTACTTCGTTACTTATTCCGTCGGGTCCTGGAGCTTTATTGTCTCTTTGCGTTGCTATAGCGAATTCTATTTTCTCCTGTATTATGCTGGGTACGGATGAGATTTCCAACAACTTTATTTCTTTTTCCACAATAGTGCTTTCATATAGTTTCTTGTAGTAGGATGTAGCAATTCCTAATATTCCTTGCCTTCTATTTTCCTTCAAGTTATTGCTATCTTTCATCTGTATGATCCAGTCCTTTTTGCTATTTAACTCCTTATATGCCTTTTTTATTCCTCCTGTCTGTAGAATGTGTCTCTCTATTGTTTCCATTCTTTTCTGTGTTCTATCTTTTCTAATAATTTCTTTTATTTCTTTACTGAGTTTTGCTATTTGCTTTCTATTATAGTTAGTATTTTTTCCATTAATTAGGTCAGATCTTTGATTAAGTAGGTTAATGGTTTTGGTAGTCATCCATTCGTTGGGTAGGTCCTTTTTATTACTTCCCTGTTTAATAGCTGTTTTGATTGTTTTTTCTAACCAGTTGTATTTTTCTTGCACCTTCATGTTTGTTGTCTCTTTGTTGTATTCTGTAAGATTTTTCGTTACAGAATTTGCCATTTGTGCTGTTTGGTATTTGGTAGGTTTTGTGTTTATCATATTGTTTCTTGGTCTTGGAATTTTGGGCGGGTTCGTCATCAGTTCTGCTCGGATAATTCGATGGTTGGTGTTAAAGTTGAATTTGCTAAGGACTGTCAAGTTTGAGAAATATCTGCTTTTATTCGTCATTATAAAGTCTATTTCGTTTTTAATTAGCCCGTCTGGTGATAACCAGGTCCACATCTTACTTTTTTTCTTCTTGAAGACTGTGTTTAAGATTTTCAAACCATTCTCCTGAGCAAAGTGTGCAAGCCTTTCTCCGTTTTTACTTCTGGCCTTTTTTTTATATATAAATGGCCCAAGGACTGTATCTGGTTGTCGTTCTCCAATTTGACCATTGAAGTCTCCTAATACAACGAGGTTTTTGTGAGCATGGTCTTGGATTGTTTTATTTAGTTCTCGGTAGAATGAGTCCGTTAATCTTGTATCTGATTGTTCCGTAGGTGAGTATACTTGTATGATGGACCATGGGTCTTTGTACCCCGGCAGCTTAAGATTCATCACTGCTATGCGTTCTGATATTTCTATGAAGCTTTCCACATAGGTCGCGAGGTATTTTTGGATAATAAAACCCACTCCATACTGACCTGGAGTTGCGCCTATATGATATAGAAGGAAGTCAGGGTACGAAATTATTCTTTCTCCCATTCGCCTTACTTCGCTCAGTCCGACGATGTCCCATTTAATCTGTTTTAACGCATGTGTTATTTCTGTAAGGTTTTCATCGTTTTTAAGCGTAAGTACATTGAGAGCTGTAACATAGATTTTTGATCTTCTGTGATTGTTTTCACAATTGTTTTCCTGTATTGTTGGAGGGTTGTGGTCATTTTCCCCCACGAGGACCAGTCGGCTTGGGAGAGATTGTGTAGTTACTTTTGTTTGGATTTTATATTTTGGTTGGATTGTCCGTTTGCCGGTTGATGATTGCTATGGTTTTTTATGTGTGGGTATATCAGTGAGAGAGTTCGATCGAATTCTCAGCAAATCGAAGGCATTTGTCCTGTTAGTTTTAATAGAACTTATCGTTTGTTGCTTTTTAGGTTTAGTGGTGGAAGTCGACATTGGTGAAGTAGATAGTTCTCTTTTTCTTTTGTCAGAGTTGGGTCCTTTAACTACTAGCTTATCATAGTTGAGAAAAGCAATATTTCCCTTTTTCTTCTCCTCTAGCAGCTGTGGTATCAAAGCCTTTCTCTTTTCTATGATTTCCTTAGAATAGTCTTCCAATAGATAGATTTCCTTCAACATTTTTTTGTTTTTTATAATTTGGTCTTTTTTCCATCCATTTATAAACGATAGCAGCACAGGTCTATGTTTGCTCCCAACTTTATTTTTCCCTATGCGGTATAGTCTGTTTATTTCATTTTCTTCCACGGATAAATTTAAGTCTCGTTTAAATATCTCCTTAACGGTTTGAAATAGCTCCAATACCGATTTTTCACTCTCTTCTAAACCATACATAAATATATTGTTACTTTTCTTCTCTTTTTTCAAATACTCAATCTCGTTCTCCAGGTTACAAATTTTTTGTTTTAATATTTTATTTTCTTCAATCATAGGAGTTAATTTTTCTTCCATTCGATCCATTATGTTCTGTGTCAGAGATTCTTTTAGATCATTTGTCTGTTTCTCCATTTCTATCTTCATTCTATCAAACAATAATTGAAATTGCTCTTCCATGTTGTCAGATGAGGTTATGTGAAATGGAACGTAAATGCAACTTGGTAGAAAATATTTGTTTAGTAGATTTTTGTGATGGCAACTCTCGGGTTAGTTGTCAACTGACTGTCAGTTCGGGTATTGACTGGTATTGCGGGTAATTGTTTATTTTCCCGGCTGTCAAATTGACTTAGGTTATAAAAATATATTATTCTAACCTCAATTGTTGATATTTGAGCTTCACTTTTAACTAGTTGTTTTTGGGAATATCCAAGGATCGTTCTTTACTATGTCTTCTGTTGTTGTTTAGCTGATGTTTGAAGCACTACAGTTCTTAAAGTGTAACTATAACTATTTTTAATAAGTGTTTTATTGCCGACAAATATCCGCGACTTGTCACTACAACGACCGGAAACGGCGAATCCTCAGTTGTAATAAACATAACATAACATAAACTCACGCCTATATCCCCGAAGGGGTAGGCAGAGGTGCTAGCACCCACATTTCGCCAGTTTATGTTTAGGTCCCAATGTAATAGGTGGCGAGCCTATTGCCATTAACCGGGCACTTATAAACCTGCGATAAATACACACATAACTTCGAAAAGCATAGAAAAGTCATTGGTGTGTGCCATGGTGAAACCTGGGATCGAACCCGAGACCTCGTCTCAGCAGTCCATTACCCAAACCACTAGGCTACCGCGGCTAGAGTATTCCGAGCCGACACTGACAAATCCGGCATCGGCTAATTCTAATGTTTTTTGCAAGAAAACAACTTTTTTTATAATACGTATTATGAAAACAAAAATTACAATATGCACTTATTTCGTATGTAAATCACATTAAAATAAAGTTGGTGTAATTAGACAAAATCGCACTTACCTTTGTTCAGGGCCATTATTGTAAAACCATGATCAATCAGTAAAAGATAAACTACGAAAACCTCGTAACAAAATTTATGATTTTGTGTAAAGAAAATGTAAGAGAGGGTGATTTTTATAAGTACGTACTTAATATACCTACCTACTTTACTAGTTTATCAATATTCATAACCGGAAGCAGTCACTTCCCTATGAATCACAAGAAACATAAGTACACATATGCCAAAGTCACATATATCAGACCGCTAGTGCTGGAATAGTGCATTACTTGTAAGAATTTTCTTTGCACTATTTATTTGTTCCAAATTAATAAGAGACATTGAAATATATATAAGCATATGAGGAATGAGTAATGATACACAAAAAAACGATGAACAAGTTTGTATTTATTAGATTGGCTTAGATACTAATTATTAAAAAAATATATCGATATCAAGCATTCTCAACACTAGGTCATTTAACAAATTTCGAGCTGTGGCGTGTGGCGAGCGATTTCGACAATAACTTCACATATTCTGCAGTAAGTGGGATTTGAGTTTTAACTTAATATTAGTCGGTGATATTATATGCCTTAAATCGGAGGGTAGTTGGTTTACAAAGCGAGGCAGCAGAAGTTCCCTAATTCATTTCGAGCGACGGCCCTCGTGTATACAGGATGTTGGATTTTATTTTGTAATTCGTCATTAAAAAACTGTTCCTTCAATTAAATAAATTTTAATTGCGTTTGTACAGGTAGTACATTGCAGTGTTTAAATAATTTATGTTCGTCATTTTGGCATTGGTTTTTAATATTTTTGGACACAATGTTTTTTAGTACTTTCACCTGGAGTTTATAGATTTGATTAAGGTAAGTTTCGAATGTGCGACCGTAGCTACTGAGTCCATATTGTACCTAGTCTAGCCACAAATATTGTTACGAAGAAAAAACATTTTTTTTTAATTGCAAATAATATTTATTACTTTTACAGTGTGTTAGTTTAATACATAAATATAAAACAAATATAAAAAGCTTATTCGAAGTGGTCTCCATTGGCTGCAACACAGTCCTTTAAATTTTGAAGCCAGTTATCAATAGAAGCACGCACTCTTTCCATGGGAAAATTCTTCACTGCCAATCGTATGGATTGTTTTAGGGACTAGACGACGGCCACTAAAACTGACCATAAATCATAATCCAGCGGATTAAGATCGGGACTAGACGACGGCCAGTCTTCAGCTCTGATGAAGTCCGAAACGTTCACTTCCAACCAAGACTGCGTGGACCGAGCTTTATGACCCGGCGCTGAGTCTTGTTGGAAGGACCATACTTGGTTATTGAACATGGTGTTGTTAAGGGGTTTAACTACCTTCTCAAGAATGGTATCTTGATACACTTGTGCCGATGTTTTGATACCTTTTTCACAAAAATATGGCTCAGTCACTCCTTCATAGCTAACACCCCACCAAACCATCACTGAAGTCGGATAATGCCCACGTTGCACTCTGTCGACTAATTAGGAAGCTTCCTTAGAGCTTTGAGCATAAATACGGTCATTTTGTTTATTAAAATGTTGCTCAATTGTAAAGATTTTCTCATCCGTAAACAAAATTTTTCTGTGACCTCCCTTTGCGTACCGCTTCAGTAGTTGCTTCGATTTTACCATCCTATTCTTTTTAAATTATCAGTTAAAAAATGACCAGTGCGTCTCTTATAGGCTGCAAGTCCTAAGTCATCTTTTGAAATGCGCGACATGGTTCTGGGTGCTATCTTCATCTCCCGAGATAAAATCTTTTGCTTTCGGACAGGATTTCTTTGAATTCTTTCCCTTGCTGCTTTGACCACCTTTTTCGTACGAACACTAGGTGGACGGCCAGATCTTTTTCTGTCACAAACAGAGGAGGTCTCATTGATCAATGATTATCTGATGGACATTGGTACTCATGTTGCATACTTATGCCACTGTAATTGTCACATTATTAACACGATAGTTTGTGATGTGCTGCACTGTGCTACCACAGTGTTGGAGAACTGTGCCTTGTGTTTAATGCTACACAACCTTTGTATAAATGAGTCCATGGTGCAATTTATGCTGATAGTAACATTCACACATTAACATGTATAACAAGAAGGATAAGCGTTTGAAGGTCGGCTTGTTCAACGCGGTTTCGCTCGGGACCAACCATGAGGAGTTCATTGTGGCTATGGGGGATCTGGCGGTGGATGTTATGGCGATAAATGAAACATGGATACGTGAGGGCGAGGAGGGCCGTGCGCCGGCAGTGCCTAACTACAGGCTACGTAACACTCCGCGCCCCACTCACATAGCTGGCAGGGGAGGGGGTGTGGGTTTCTACATACGCAACGGGATACACGCTCGCAATGAACCATACCCAGCTGATGCAAATGTGGAACAGATGTGGCTGAGAATTAATAGGAATTCACAGTCAATAATAATTGGTACTGCTTACAGACCACCGCATCATAGTATCAACCTCCTAATAGAGGCATTAACCAGCTCCATTACTTCTTTCTCCAGAGCGGACAAAATTATTCTTCAGGGCGATTTTAACGTTGACCAACTGGAAAAATCGTCATATATATGGAAATTATTTGACTCCTTCCTTACCGGTACCAGCTTAGTCAATCTAGTGGCAGAGGCCACCCACTTTACTGATCATAGTGCGACAGCGATTTATCTGATCTGTACAGATGCTAGGGCACACAATGTATCAGTGTTGCACCTCCCTGATCTGGGGAGGCATGCCATTGTCTCGGCGGAGTTTGACTTTAGGGTGGAGAAGCCCCGACCCGAGTGGGTCACTCACAGACCTTTGCATGATATATTGATGGATAGGTTTGAACAAGACCTTGCTGCAATCCAATGGCAGGCGATCGTGAGCTTGGACCATGTCGACACCATGGTGCTAACCTTTAACCACTACTGCATGTCATTATTTGACCTTCATGCCCCAATTAAGAGAACCCTAATTAAAAATAAGAACAACCCCTGGATTACAGGCACAGTCAGGGACATGATTCGTCTTAGGGATAAGTACCACAAGCGGGCAAAAACAACCAAACAAGAGGCACATATCAACCTACATCATGACCTTAAAAGCACAGTGGGAGCTGCCATAGAAAATGAGAAACATGCATATTTTAGCACGCATATAAATAGTAGTATCGATCAGCCAAAGAGACTATGGAGTCACCTTTAGTCAAGTGTTTTGGGGAACCGGAACAATAATTATGAACTGCCAGCTACATGTGGTAGTCCTGATAAATTAAACCAGCATTTCCTGAAGGTGCCGGGCGATGGGGGGGGGGGGGGGGGTGAGTATATCTGACCTCACATTCTTTGAATTTCATCGTTTTGGTCATGGTGTCTTTCAGTTGAGGACTGTTGGCGAAGATGATGTAAATAAATTAATTGGAAGTATGAAGTCTAATGCAATGGGTGTGAATGATATCTCCTTGGATATGTTGAGGATGACTCTCCCTCATACCCTCACTGCAATAACACACATCATAAATAAATCCATCACCACTTCAACATTTCCTAGTTCTTGGAGAACCGCTAGGGTGAGGCCTATACGCAAACTATCAAGTCCTACTGGTCCGAAGGACCTCTGGCCAATTAATCTTCTTCCATGCATGTCTAAGATCCTAGAGAGAGTTGTCAGCAACCAGCTGACAATCTACTTGAAAAACTCCAATATACTCCCTCTAATGCAGTCTGGCTTCAGAAAAGGGCACAGCACGACTACTGCCCTATTAGATGTTGTGGACAATGTACTGCAAGCCCGGGATCAGGGTATGAGCACGGTGCTCACGCTCCTTGATTACTCCCGTGCCTTCGACAGTATAAATGTCTCACTACTCTTGTCAAAACTTGTATATTACGGATGCAGCACAGAAGTGGTTGCCTGGTTCGATAGCTACCTGAGCCGAATATATCAATTTGTCCAAGTAAAGGACAATAAAACAGGATACATGGTAGATTCCCCGCATCGTCAGGTCACCAGGGGCGTTCCGCAGGGCTCTATCTTGGGCCCGCTACTTTTCATTCTCTATAGTGCAGATATCACCAGCATAATCACTAACTGCAGGTTCCACCTCTACGCCGATGATCTTCAGCTGTATCTCTCTTTTCCTCCATTTGACTGCCTGGAATCCATGAAGAAAATGAGTGAGGACTTGAGAAACATTGAAGACTGGTCAAGGAGAAACTGCCTGGTTTTAAACCCAGGTAAGTCCACATTTATGGTCCTGGGCACTAGACATCAAGTCGAGAGTACATGTCAGCATCAATTAGAAATAAAAATTGATGGCAGTGCAGTGGAACAGGTGAAGGAGGCGCAGAGCCTGGGAGTGGTTCTTGACCAGCAGCTGCTATTTGAGACACATATCCTACAAGCAGTCAGGAACTGCTTTTATAGGCTGAAGGTGCTATACAGGATCCGCCCATACATCAGTGTGAACATAAGGAAGATACTATGTGAGTCACTTATCCTTTCAAAACTCAACTATGCTGACACGGTGTATGGGAACTGCCTCCTACGAAGAACAGAGCGACTGATTCAGAGAGTGCAGAATGCCTGTGCAAGATTCTGCTTCAAAATCCTGCCACGCACGCATGTAACGCCTTTTCTGAACCACGGCGGTATTATGAAAATGGCACAGCGTAGGGAGCTGCATTTTGCAACATTGCTCTTTGGCGTAGTGCAAAAACATAGACCCAGGTACCTGTATGACAGACTGTTTTGGTCGAGAGACCAAAATAAGCACAGTACACGGGCATCTGCCTACCTTATGTTGACTCCGAGACATAGAACCTCGGCGTACCGAGGAAGCTTCAAGTTCGCAGCCAGCCGCATATGGAACGACCTGCCACCACCAATACGATCTGCAAAAACATTGAGCTCATTCAAAAATAAATACCAATTGCATGTGCTGACTGCACAGAAGCGGGATTGTACTCACCCTGGGAGTACTCCATGATACAATTTAAATCCGAGGTGACGTTCGTTAAACCTTGGTCGCTCGTGGTTATCAGTGGGTGTGGTTGTTGTCCCTAAAGATGCTCCGCGTTGCACTGGTTGCACGCCGTGTGCTTGTTTGCATAAACATGGCTTAAACACTGAACATAAACACTAAAATACACACATCACATTGCACTAATTTATTCATGATCACTGTTCTTGCACAGCGATTATTATTGGCGTATTGCACAATGAATATATGGCATTCTTACGGACGGAATGGTACAATAATTGATTCTTGCTTGTCGGCCATCTTATGATGTTGCGCAATTGTATGCAACGCATGTTACCTAAGATGTTACTTAACGCGCTTGGAGCTTAATGTCATCGATAACTGCGCGGGAGCGGTGAGTGAACCACAGACAACCACAGATTATCTGTGATGATTTAATTTTGTAAAGTAAGATATCCCGTTTGGCATTTTTCTTTCATTTTTGTTTGTTGTTTATGGTTTGGTCATTGTGTTCTCTATTTTTAAGTGTTTTAAGTATTTTACTGAGATCTGTTGTTGTGTGTTCATGCGTCACTGACTTGTTGCGTGGCGGCGGAGCCACTAGCGCTTCGCATACCCTGGTGTGCGGGGCATTCATGCTGAGATGGTGGCCCATTTGGGTGCGCACGATGTGCAGTGAGAGTATTATTGTTGTGATATCTTGTTGTTGTGTATATATATATATATATATATTTGTCTGACTCTCTGTACGTTGTGTGTTCGTGAATAAATGTTTTTTCTTTCTTCTTCTTCTACTTTCTTTCTTTCTATTAATAGCCCGGTACACAAACATTTGACTAATACCAAACGTATGGATTTTTAAAAATTACATTCGGCTCCATACCAACTTTGTGTAATGCAATCACAGCGATTCGGTTTTCTTTATCACCCCGCTCCATTTTATTATAGCAAAATATTGTACAATGTATTGGCGCCAAAATTAGAAAAACAATGAATAATCGTATAAAAATGACAGATTCCAAAATCAAATGTAATATCTTTCTTATTTTAATTGTAACAGTATTTATGGCCAGACTAAGTATATATGATTCAGCAAGTGAGTTATATAGCATAATCTTTGTTTTATATGGTATGCGGTTTTTAATTATTATTAGATTAGCCAGGAACTGTCTCAACTTATTACACACGTGTTCGATATGCTTACCCCAATTAAACTTGTCATCAATTTCCAATCCTAGATACTTGTGTGATTTCACTAAATCTAGGAGAGGACAGTTGCATACGATATTGGAATCATGCAGGCAACTGTGGTTATGTGAGATTATACTCGTAGGGGGAATGCTTTTAGTGTATGGTGTTTTGTTATAAGTAATTTAGCTTTATCCGCATTGAGTACAAGACCCGCATCATGGCACCATGCCAGCAAGGAGCTGAAATCATCTTGCAACAGTTCACGTGCTTTTTGTGGGTCCCTATCAGCTATTAAGAGACACGTATCATCTGCAAACTGATAGCATGTGCAGTATTTGATACTATTTTTCACGTCATTTACATATGATAAGAAGTAAAGAGGTCCCAATACTGATCCCTGAGCCGTGCCCTTTGTAACTTCTATTGGTTCACTTAGTGAATTACCAACCTTAACGGTAAATTTTCTATCATGAAGATAGCTTGTACACTACTTTAGTAGCAGTCCACGAATTCCACAAAGTTCTAATTTGTTTATTATTTGCTTATAGTCTAGTGTGTCAAACGCACGCGAAAAATCAATAAACACTGCAAACACCGTCATTTTCTGGTTAAGGTATTCGTTTACCTGATCAGTAAATTTTGATAATAATCCCGAAGAACTTTTCCCAGTTTGAAAACCGAATTGGTTACGGTAGATTACGTCTTGTTTACTGAAGAATACGTGCATTTGTTGGCAAATATATTTTTCTACTACTTTGTCAATGGAAGAAAGCGAGGTAATAGGACGATAATTACCACAATCGTCTCGTTTACCTTTTTTAAAGACTGGTCTTACACATCCAAGTTTCAGTTCGTTGGGGTACACGCCACTCGTTACACTGTTATTAATCAGATTAGCTATTGCTTCAGATATGCGACCTGCCAACTTGATGTCAGACACTTTTATATTGTCTAGCCCGGGTGCGTTGTTTGCATTTAATTTGTTTATGATTTTATAAATTTTTTCACCTGTGGCTTTATTAAAGTACAAGGATGTATTCAAGGGTTCTCAAGCAAGCCCACCTGAGAGTTTTTGGGTACAATTAGGTATTATGTTTCTGACAGCATTGTCAAAACCTTTTGCAAATTTATTGGCAATCATTTCAGTAGTGAGCCCCTGAGCATCAAACGCTTTGCAAATTATTGCATCAATTGATAACGTCACTCGTCCCAGTATTTGGTGAATAATTCTATACACTTTCTTGGTATTTCTAAAGTTCTTGTTAATTTCGTTCATATAATAAGCATTCCTTCTATATTCTAAAACTTTATGTACCTTGTTCCGCGTCTTATTATATTGCAATCTTAATTGAGCGTCATTTGGACTTTTTTTCCAGGAGCTGAATAATGCATCCCGTTTGGTACAGAGACGATTGACGTTTTCATCAATCCATGGCAATCTTATTGTATTCTTATTGCTGTGTATATGTTTTTTATAATTTTTTTCACAACTTGCTATAGTAATGGCGTTTTGATGTGAATTCCGAATGAACTCATAAATGTCGTTTGGATTATTCATGTCCTTAGTCAAAAACCAATTTACTTTTTTCAATTCGTCTTTTAATATTGTATTGCTTACTATAGTTTTATAAACATCCTGTATACACTTCGTAGGCGCGTCATCGAGGCAAGTGACAATAACTGCTCGATGGTTGGCTAGTACGATATCTAACACCGCCGAGTACGGAACGAATGTGGGGAATCGTGTAAAAATGTGATCAATGCAAGATTTTGTGATAATGTTTAGTTTTTTTCGATCCGGGTGTAGTTGGATATGCCACACATTAGTCCGTACTCGCTTAGTGTTTCTAGATATATATCTTTGTGTGATGATATGGATTTTAGGTTGATATTTGTGTCACCAATCACTAGAATGTTTTGTTTTGAATCCAAATAAGAAATATATCTACCAAGCTCCGTAACAAATATATATATATATGTATCTTCTTTATTAGCCATTATTTACATAACTTACATCTAAACAAGGCCCCACAAAACCGTTTCCACGGTTTGACTGTGGGAACAGACAACAAAGTTTGCTACGTTTGCATGCGGACATTATTATATATTATGCATAGGTATGTACAGTCAACAAAGTAGATGAGGTCGCACTTCTTCATACAACTTATATGAAAAAGTGCGACTCCATCCACTCCGTCGACCGTACCTAAGAACTTTTAATTGCAGTGCATAATTACAATTACAATTGCTTTATTAAATGGTCTCGAAGCAATTTGGCAAATTTGCCTTTTTTAGTTTCGTTTCTGATATCTGCGGGCAAACTATTAAGTAGGTACGGTATTCGTTTATCAAGCGTTCTGTCGGCAAAGTAGTTGCATACTCTGGGTACTTCATATTTACCCGCAGATACCTTCCTAGTTACACAGTTATGGGCAACCAGTGAGTAACGCTCCCAACTGCCATGGCTATTAACAAGAAGTAGGTATTATGTTTATTTGTTTCAGGCGGCTTATAGATGGCGCACACAACTATGTCCTGGTTTGAGTTTACTTATAGGATACCTGTCTAACTTTCGAACATATAGCTTTTTTGCTGGACTAAAGTGAACTTGATATGATTTTTGACATAAATAATAATACCTCCACCTTTTTTACCAGTTCGTAGTTGTGAGAATAAATTATAGGTAGGGATATTATAAAGGTTCACAACTGAATTGGTAATGCCTGCTTCAGTAATTACGATAACATCTAGTGGAAATATGCAATTATGAACGATCTGTAGTAATTTTGTAAAGTTTTTGTAAGTGATCTAATATTAATATGTAGGGGAAAGGCGTACAAAATGACACAGGTGGGTGACATACTTGCTTTACTCCGAAACCAAAAACTAAATAGTTCTTAAAAGTACATGTAGGTATCCGTTCAACAACGCGTCGCAACCTGTCGAGCCGCCAGTGGCACCCGAGTGGTAGTTTGAGGTGCACGCCGGTCAGTTTGATTTTTGCGGTGACGAGTTTTACGCGGCGTGTTTTTATTTCTTCGATAAAGTATTTTTTTACGTTAATTTGTTTTTATTAATGTCTCTTATTTACTACTTCACTAAATAACTACGAGGATACATAGAAATGTCCAAATTCTTGATACGTTTTTATTAATTCTCATTTAATTTGTGAGGTTATAAGGTGGACAAAACAGCATACTCGTTCGGGTAAAATGACACACTATGTCGTTTGACCCACCTATTTTTTTTAATTTTCAGATAATTGAACATCATGCCACGCAATTATTCCCGGTAAACAAGCCGTCAGGGTTGGGATGAAACTTCTATGGCAAAAGCTATTGAAGCTGTGAAGAAAAATGAAATGGGCTGGTTAATGGCTTCTAAGGTATTTAACGTGCCACAATCTACTCTAAGAAGACATGCATTGGAACAAAATAAAGTTATAGCTCCAACTACTAAAGGTACCTACTAACTGATTTATATACCTACCTTCCAACTTACAAATACTGTTGGTTAGCATGATTATAGAGGATTTAATCGTGTTTTTAATTATTTCAGGATTGGGTAGATACAAGAGTGTCTTCACTTATGAAATGGAACGAGAGCTGGTTGAGCACATAAAGTTACTGGAAACGAGGTTATTTGGATTCACGCGGAAGGAAGTTCTGGAATTAGCCTACCAGTTCGCAGACGTTAATAATATTCCTCATAATTTTAATAATGCGAAGAAGTTGGCAGGCAAGGAGTGGTTGGCTGGATTTCGTCGTAGACATCCGGACATATCCTTGAGGAAACCTGAAGCGACTTCAGCTGCGAGAGCCCAAGCCTTCAACAAACCGCAAGTAGCACAGTTTTTTAACACTTTTTTTTTTTTTTTTTTTTTTTTTTATATAGGACACGTCAATTGGACTTCGCCTTGCCTGATGGTAAGCTGAAGGCAAAATCCCAGAAAAGAGGGTCACCATTACTTACACATACCGTGTGACAATGGTGACACTCAGCTTGACGGCCTTATCATATGCTTTTTCACGCCCCGCTTAAAGGACCCGGGACTGTAGGAAGAAGGAAACACGTGAGCTGGTAATGAATTCCAGGCCTTAATGGTGCGACAGAGGAAAGAGTCTCCGAACCGCTTGGTTCTTGATCGGATGTTTTGCACCGTGTGCGGATGACATCTAAGACCTGCACGCGTTGTCCTGTGTAGGAAAGGGGAGGGTGGGACTAATTGGAAGAGCTCATCAGAACACTCCCCATGGTACAGACGGTAAAATACAGCCATGGACGCAACATCTCTACGCAGCTGTAAAGGTTCTAGGGTGTTCGTGATCTCGGGATTCCTAATTATGCAGACCGCACGTACTTACCAAGAAATCGTTCAAAAAAATAACATTTCTCCGCATAGGCTCTACAATGTCGATGAGTCTGCTTTATCAACAGTTCAGAAACCCCAAAAAGTATTTGCTACTACTAGGCGAAAGTAGGTTGGGGCATTAACCAGTGCTGAAAAAGGGTCGCATGTGACTGTGGTTTGTTGCATGAGTGCTAATGGTCATTTTATACCACCTTGCTTAATTTATCCTAGAAAAATAATGAAACAGGAGCTGATAGATGGTGTCTAGGCATCGCACAGGAATCAGGTTGGATGACAACAGCTGTATTTTACAAATGGTTGGTACACTTTCAGGCGCATGTAAAAGCAAGCCTTGATGACAAAGTGCTTTTGGTAGTCGATGGACATATCAGTCATAAAGGTATTGAAACTCTAACGTATGCAAAAGAGCATGGAATTATTATGGTATGCTTGCCACCTCACTGCACTCACCGCATGCAACCGTTAGACGTATCTTTCTATGGTCCTCTGAAGACCTATTTTAATCAAGAAGTGAGCACTTGGTTACGGAACCATCCAGGCAGAGTTGTTACTCATTTTCAAATAGGCTGCATCCTCAACAATGCTTATGGCAAAGCAGCAACGATCCAAACTGCAGTCAATGGTTATCAAAAAACGGGGTTCTGGCCTGTTGATCGAAACATATTTCCTGATTATTTATTTGAGGCGGCTGAGACAACAAACATCCCCATGGAACAAAATCAGGTAGATCTCGAATAAGATTTAACGGCAGCAGTTCCATCTCTGGTTGAAGAAAGCAGTTCGACATCACTGGTAGTTGCAAGCACATCAGCTGTAGCTAACCCAAGCACCCTGTTAACACCCCAATTAGTAGATGCAGCTATTTCACCCCTACCATCTAGGCCGGTACAGCAAGCTATAAATGTTCCAGTTAGCGTGCTATCTCCAGTGCCGAAAGGCATTTATATCGCTGGACAAGGAAAAAGAAACCAACAGTATTATTGCTAAGTTCAACGCCTAATATTGAAGAGGTTAAAACCAAATCCGCTCCTCCGCCTATTCCGAATAAAAGAAAAAAGAAAGTTACTAAAGTTTTGGATTTTAGCTCGGACAGTGAAAATGATTTCTCTTCCTTACAAACCTACACTCAAGCCAAAAATGATGATGAAGATTGTCCTTGCATTTATTGCAATGACCTCTACTTCAGATCTAGACCAAGAGAGGTTTGGCTACAATGCTTGAGCTATAGAAGATGGGCTCATGCATCGTGTGCAGGTGTTCCCAAGAAGACCAAGAGTTTTATATGTGAACTCTGCAAGTAACGGACTGATTTTCAGTACAAATTTAGTATGCCATTTAGCCCACGCGGCGTATGTCATTTTACCCACCAAGGGCGGACAAAACGGATTTTTTCCGACTTTTTTTAAGTAAGGCATAATGCTATAATGCTTTTGTTTTGATTTTAAGCTGATTGATCTCTATAATTTTAAGTAGATAACGAACCAAAGAATATTATTCTATGACAATTGTTAAAAATTATTAATAAAAAAGATTTCATGACAAATTTTATAACTAGTATGTCATTTTGTAAGCCTTTCCCCTATACATGAGAAACTTAAGTGACTTTTAGTAGGTAGTTGGTGGAAGTAGTCACTAGTAGTACTACAGTTATAAATTTCTTTGATGTGGTCACCCATAACGAAATTTTTTTTAGTGTAGGTATATAAACAGCTTTCAGTTTAACATCGGAGTAGACTCGTTTTGCAGATTTAGAATTTGGCTTACGTCTTCTATGCAGCGGATGCAATAAATTTTACTATTGTTATACTTCCTGACACGAACTTTACCGTCTTTACACCAAATGTACTGATGAGACTTGGCTAGCTTCTGTTTAACGTTATATAGTAAGGTTTTTAAATACTTGGTAAGAGCTTCTCTAACGTATACAAGATCCTCAGCTCTCTCCTTTGGAACCTCCGGCTTCAACATACCCAGCGTGAGGCACTTTGCCTTCCCAGCTTCAATCCACTGCTTCTGAGCTGACTTGGCTTCATCTCTAAGACAATCGGACCGGGCCTTTCCTTGGGTCCTGGTAAGCGCCGAGTAGTAAGTATATCACCCGCATTCATATCCAGTTTGTCAGCGATTACCTGTATAGTTGACCCTATGGCATCAGGGGTGGTTTCGGGTACACCAGCAATTTCCAAGGAATTAGTTAGCGCTTTTTGCTCAACGGATTTCATGGATTGCTCCAAAGCAGCTACTTCTTATTTCTATTTTGGAGATCTAGACTTTTCTGTTCGAGATCTTTAATTTTTGTATTTTGATTTTTTATACACTGTTCCATGCTGTTTATTTGATCACCGTAAAACTCTAGAGCAGTCTCAAGATGACTAATCTCCTCTCGAAATGTCTTCTTCAATTCACGACTAATATCTTGAACAAGTTTTTGTGTGTCTAAAGCTATCGGACCTTTCCCGGTCTTATCTTCATCACCTTCGTCATCTGGAATTAAAAACGAAGATCTACGGGAAAGGTTCTTCATACAGTCTTCACAACTCCATTCAATACCTGGAGAATTCCGTAGAGTATTGAGTTGGTTACCGGATAGGTTAGAGCATATTGGATCAGCATGTACTATCTTCTCACATCTGCTACATTCAAGTCCGGGAAGTATTTTGGTTATAGTTTTGTTGCACTTAAAACACCTTTTATATGCCATTGTAGGTAGGGTTAAATTATTTGACAATAACTGCGCATAACCTTTCACTACGACGACCTTTCTCATCAATCAGATAGATAAAAGTGTCTGGGTCTGTCCAGAATGTATTTCATCTACACATAAGCCGATAACAATACACATAACGAGAACACACCAACTCGGAGAGTATTAGAGCTGGAGAACACCCTGTCTACGAACAGCAACGTTAATACACAGCGGGGTAGTCGATTAAAAGGATATGAAGTGCCGACACCGCAGATTAGATATCAGCAAGACATGATGGAGGAAATCAGAGCATTTCGCTCAACAGTAATTGGAAACACAATCTGGCGACATTAAGAGAATCGAGGAACTGTTGTTATAGTATGAAAATAGAAATACGTGAGCTTCGTGATACAAACCTGAAGGTTTTCAAAGAGGAAGATAGCACTGTAGATACATTACACAGCCAGCTTGAGAAATTAAAGGTTCGTAATCACCAATTGGAACACTTGATTGGCGCATCTGAAGTTTGACATACATCTTTGTCACTAACACCGAATAAGATACCAACCGAAACGTTAAATATGCAAGACACTGACACTGCATTAAACACGACCACCGATAATAAAAGAAAAAAATATATATCAACGACATGCTGTCTACCGGCAATGTTCATTGTTATGCAGACGATAGCACCTTACATGGGAGTTATCATGGACATCCTGCGGCCAAGCAGTCGGATATCGCAGAGAAAAGGCAGCTTCGTGTCACTGAGCTTGACGGGATCCTGAATCACATTATGCCAAGAAGACGCAGGCATGTGCGTTTACAGCAAAAGTATCTTCTTTCCTTCCCCTCCCCACTCTTCAGAGCACGCCACTGCCACTGCAGGACAATATCAATATCATAGGTATGGATGTTCGCTGCAACCTGAATAACAAAAATTACAACGAAAGTATCATCAAAACAGCCTCACGAAAACTCGGAGTCCTGAACAGAGTGAGACGATTTTTCACGCCGGAGCAGCGGTGTCTTCTATACAAGCACAAATTCGCTCCTGTGTGGAATACTGCTCGCATCTCTGGGATGGTTCAAAGTACTTACTAGATGCTCTCGACAGGTTGCAGCGACGTGCGGTCTGCATAATTAGGAATCCCGAGGTCACGAACACCCTAGAACCTTTACAGATGCGTATAGATGTTGCGTCCATGGCTGTATTTTACCGTCTGTACCATGGTGAGTGTTCTGATGAGCTCTTCCAATTAGTCCCACTTTCCCTTTTCCTACACAGGACAACACGTGCAGGTCTTAGATATCATCCGCACACGGTGCAGAACATCCGATCAAGCACCAAGCGGTTCGGAGACTCTTTCCTCTGTCGCACCATTAAGGCCTGGAATTCATTACCAGCTCACGTGTTTCCTTCTTCCTACAGTACCGGGTCCTTTAAGCGGGGCATGAAAAAGCATATGATGAGGCCGTCAAGCTGAGTGTCACCATTGTCACACGGTATGTGTAAGTAATGGTGACCCTCTTTTCTGAGACTTTGCCCTCAGCTTACCATCAGGCAAGGCGAAGTCTAAATGACGTTTTCTATATAAAAAAAAATTGTGTCTACTAAAACGGCGGTAACGGCAAAACCGGTTTACTGTGATATTGCAAAGACGAGACAGCAGGCAGCAGCTCGAAGACCGGTTCCACTTGCGAACGAGGCGAGTACACTAAGTTCCAATGAGGTTTATGCGGACTCAGGCGGTTGAATTACAGTACAAAGGAAAAACAACAAATTTCAACGTAAATCCGTAAAAAGAGTTCAAAATACTAAAATACTAGACCTACAAGCTATGGAGCGAAAGAAACATCTTCACGTATGGCGGTTGCATCCAGAAACGAGCATTGAAAAGTAATCAGCTCATGTGAAAAATATATGCAATGACCAAACTGTCAAAATTGAAAAAATTAAGCACAAAACAGAAAGGGATTATTCATCTTTTATAATGCAGAGCAAACCAGAAGAAGAATTATGAAGAAGTATGGCCCGTAAATACAGAGTTTGTAGAATGGATTTGGTTTTGGAAGTCCATAATCGAAAGAAACGCGGGAACCTAGCAAAATAAACATTTACTACCAAAATGTAGGAGGATTGCGGACGAAACTAAACGAGTTTTATACAAATATAGAAACGTCTGGGGTGGATTTATTTGTCATTACGGAAACAAGCTGCGATACATCCATATATAATGCGAAGTTGGTACCACCGAGCTACAACATACTGCGTTGTGACCGGGCGGATGGACGTAAACAAGGAGGTGCGCTTCTCGTGGCTACAAAACGATTTGAGCTAAGACGGGTATCGATACCGGGGGATGTCATAACAGATAGATGTACCTTTGAACTACTTTGTGCGAAGGTACATAAACATAACAAATATTTATTTTCGTGTTGCGTTTTGTACATACCACCTGACGATAACGAAAATGAATATTTGGTATTAGGTATTTGGATCTAGTGCTATGTTCATTGAGTCTGGGTGAGAGTGTGAGTGTCAAGCGTGCAGACGAGGCGCTAGTGTCGATAGATAGGTACCATCCACCGCCGCAGTCATTTGCGTTCAGCAGGTAGGTAAACAGGCGCCCGCTACACTATAGGATAAAATATAGTTTCCCACCGTCATATATATATGAATATAACATGGGTGAAATCGGAATTTCCACAGTTCCCAACAAACAACTCAAAATACTTTCTTTTAAGGGCAAACGCGCTGTGAATAAAATATCCAGTGCTGAATGAGGCACAAATGTGACGGTTGTCAATGCCGTATCAGCTACTGGACATTTTATTTTTGTTCGAAAGAGGATGAAAGCTGAGCTGGTGGATGTAGCTCCCAGTGGATCTATTGGAATGGTTTCCGACTCTAGCTTCATCAATGGAGAACTTTTCATACGCTGGCTATCTCATTTTAAAGACCCCACTAAGCCAACTGCAGATAAGCCGATCCTTTTGATATTGGACAACCACACGTCCCACTGCTCGTTGCAAGCCGTGGAGACTTTCCGTGAGAATAACATCGTGGTATTAACATTGCTCCCACACTCAAGCCACAAGCTGCAGCCTCTTGACAGAGGTTTCCATTGTATTTAAAAAAAATACTAAGCCGATGAATGTGAAAAGTGGCTCCAGAATAATCCTGGGCGAACAATAACCGTTTTCCAAATGACTAACATTTTTGCACCAGCATTTGCCATAGACAGCTTCAGATCTACTGGCATACACCCATAGGATCCAGATGTATTCTGTGATGCAGACTTTTTAGCCAGTTCTGTTACTGAACATTATATTGAAGAACGACATGAAAACGAACCGGCGATGACCACATAAGGAACTTTTGAATTGGCCAAAGAACCCGCAAAATCGCAAACGCCCGTAGCAGGCTGTTCTAGCGGTCTTTACCAAGAGAATTCAGTGACTAGTTCAAGAAAAAAGACCTTCATTTGCAGATGTAGTGCCGATTCCCAAGTCTACACACGTCAGAAGCTGTAACCGAAAACGAAAAAAATCTGATATTATAAGCAGCTCACCATATAAAGCTAAGAAGAAAGTCAACAAAAGTAACTTAAGACTGAGCAAGGGGCTAAGAAGATCAAAAAGGAATTTAATACCAATACCACCAATAGTAACAGCGACCATCAACGGCTAGGTATCAGCCGAACACGGTAACAAACTCTCCACAGCTTAGCAGTTTGCGTACTGCATCCAGGTTTAAATGTAGAATGATCCTATTATAACGGATATTTTCGGAGATTAACTGATTAATTACCTACTCTGTTGTTTTTGATTGACGGAATAAATATAAATAAATAAATGCGCTCTTTGTTTTCGCTTTCCTATCCTGTCAATAAATTAAGAGACCGTGCCCGATGACTATCGCTCAATCTAACTTCCGTGCCTTCTATTGCCGAACTATTGTGAACTGTAACTATCTTTTTGTGCCTGTACTTAAACTGTCTTTCTGTACTAACCTGTGCTTAGTAAACTTTCCTTTCTTCTGTTGGTAAGTGTTTATTTGTGAGTACAAACATCAACCACCTAGACTCATCTTTATTTGTGCATATAAAGCATGCAAAGACCACGAAGGAATTGTGGACAACATTGAATTTGAAATTAATGATCAATGGGTTGGTTCATTAATGCTTGCAGGTTTACCAGAACAGTTTATGCCGATGATTATGGCCATCGAACACTCTGGAATGGCTATAACGGCCGATTCTATTAAAACTAAATTGTTAGATATGGAATCTGTTCAAGTTGGTGAAACGGAACGTAATTCAGCATTACTTGCAAAAAGTTGGAATAACAAAAATAAATATGGCAACACTAGCAAGCATAGACCACAGACGTCACAAATGTCAATGTCACAGTCACTTAAGTCAAACTCAGATGTAAACAAACAGAAAACGATAACATGTTACAAGTGCAATGAAACCGGTCATTATCGCAACCAATGTCCAAATTTCAGTAAAAACCCTGAAAAGAAGAAACAGACTAACGCGTTTAACGTTGTTTTTCTTAGCGGGAAGTTTACAAAACAAGATTGGTACGTGGACAGTGGTGCAAGTCTTCATATGACTGCGAATGAAAACTGGCTGAGAAATCCGGTATATTCTCCAAGTCTGTCGGAGATTACCGTTGCGAATGAAACAAAAATTCCTGTTTTATGTTCGGGAAGCGTCGAAATCGCAACAAGTCACGATTATAAAGTTACCGTGAAGAATGTTTTGTGCGTGCCAAGTCTTACGACAAATCTCTTATCAGTCAGTGAACTGATAAAAAATGGAAACAGTGTCAGTTTCGAGCCTAATAAGTGCCATATCCGGAATGAATCGGGTGATTTAGTCGCGGAGGCAGATCTTATTGATGGAGTTTATAAGTTAAACCTGAAAACGACTCAGAGATGTTTACTAACTTCTTCAGTGGCGGACGGCGAAACTTGGCACAGACGACTAGCTCATCTAAACTGCAATGATATGAAGAAAATGAAGAGTGGCTTAGTGGAAGGTATGGATTACCCTGACGATTTTACAACAAGTAAGTCTAGTTGTGAAACATGTTGTGAAGGGAAACAATCAAGATCACCCATCCATCACAATCCACAGGAACGCGAGCCACAGAGATACTACAAATTGTTCACTCTGATATTTGTGGCCCCATGGAGAAGAATTCAATTGGTGGTGCTCGATATTTTCTCCTGTTTATCGATGACTTCAGTAGAATGACTTTCATTTATTTCCTGAAAAGAAAGAGTGAAGCATTGAGTTATTTTAAAGAATTCAAGTCGATGGTAGAGAATTATCAGAACAAGAAGATCAAAATTCTGAGAACTGACAATGGGTGTGAGTATTGCAGTAATGATTTTGAAGAGTTCTTAAAGAGTGAAGGTATAATACACCAGAAGACCAACATTTACTGTCCAGAACAGAACGGTCTCAGTGAGAGAGCAAATAGAACTATAGTGGAGAAGGCCCGGTGTCTTCTGTTTGATGCTGATCTCGATGCGAAGCTGTGGGCAGAGGCGGCTAATACATCAGTCTACTTAAAGAACAGGTCAGTGGCTTCAGGTCTCAATAAAACTCCATATGAAACATGGACGGGCAGAAAACCAAATTTACAGCACATACGCATCTTTGGTAGTCCAGTTATGGTCCATATTCCAAAAGAGAAACTGAGTAAGTGGCAGAAGAAAGCTAAAAGACACATTCTTGTAGGATTTTGTGAAAATGTAAAAGGCTATAGAATTTATGACCCAGTGAAAAATCTCATAACTACTAGTAGAGATGTAGTGATTTTTGAGAAGAGAAAGCAGCCAGATACCGTCACTGTGTGCGTAGAGAACACAGATTCAGTGGGGGAGGTATTGGAGGAATCTGCGGTCAAATTTGAGCCTTTAGACCAGTCGAGCTCTAGTGAATCTGATTACGTGGATGTTGAGGACGAGAATATACAGCCTGAAGAGCATATTTCTGGTGAGACGTCAGATCCAGCAGAAGATCCACCAGCGACAGTATTAGACGAGAAGCAGAAGAGACAAAGGAAGAAACCTGAAAGGTATGGTTTCGCTAACATGTGCACGAGCGACGTAGGAGATGACGATTTGACGTATGCAGAGGCGATCAGAGGTCCTGAAAAACATCAGTGGTTGCAGGCGATGTCCGAGGAACTGCAGTCATTCGAGGACAACCAAGTATGGGAGGTTGTCAGTGCTCCAGATAACGCGAGTGTAGTGCAGTGTAAGTGGGTATTAAAAAAGAAATACGATTGTGATAACAAAGTGAGGTACCGTGCGCGGTTAGTAGCAAAAGGCTTTACGCAGAAAGCCGGTGTAGACTATCGGGACACTTTTTCCCCAGTAATTAGACATTCTACTTTGCGGTTGCTATTCGCCTTGAGTGTACAGTTAGATATGGATATCACTCATCTTGATGTCACAACAGCTTTTCTTAATGGTCATTTAAAAGAAAGTATTTTCATGCATATGCCAGAGGGATTTCCAAACTCTGATTTAAATAAAGTTTTGAAATTAAAAAAGGCTGTTTATGGCTTAAAACAGTCATCCCTTGCTTAGTACCAAAGAGTGGAAGAAACTCTGTGTAATTTGGGATTTAGCAAGAGTAAACTGGAGCCATGTGTATTTATGAAAAATCATAGTAATAATAAGAAAACTATTGTGGGTATATATGTCGATGATTTTCTTATATTTTCGAACAATAGTACTGAAACTGATTGTCTGATAGAAGCATTGAGTCAAAAGTTTAAAATAAAAAAATTAGGTCAAGTTAAGCGATATTTGGGTATAAGGATTAATATTGACAAGAAATCAAATGTAATTACAGTAGATCAGAAGCATTATATTGAACAATTACTAACAAAATTTGATATGTCTGATTGTAATACAGCTGAAACTCCGATTGAGTGTAAATTAAATCTAGAGAAGTCAAATACTTGTGAAAGTAACATTCCCTATCAAAAATTGCTTGGAGGTTTAATGTACTTGGCTGTGTTGACTCGACCGGATATTGCATATTCAGTCAGTTACCTAAGTCAATTTAATAATTGTTTTTCACATACTCATTGGAATTATGCGAAAAGAGTCTTGAAATATTTGTTGAAAACAAAGGATTATTGTTTGAGATATTCCAAAGAAAGAGCAGAACTAGTTGGTTATGTCGATAGTGATTGGGCCAGTGATCTCACTGATAGACGGTCATACACTGGATTTTGTTTTATCAGATCTGGATCTGCTATTTCTTGGGATAGCAAAAAGCAACGAACTGTAGCTTTAAGCAGTTGTGAGGCCGAGTATATGGCTTTGTCAGAAGCAGGTCGCGAAGCCATATATTTGCAGAATCTAGAACTTGAAATTGTAGGTTTCTGTAATAAAATTGTACTGTACTGTGATAGTCAGAGTGCATTGAAGCTGGCAAATAATCATCAGTCGCACAAGCGTTCTAAGCACATAAATGTGCGATATAATTTCATTAGAGAAATAATTAGTAATTATATTATTGAGACTGGTTGCGCCGATGTGGAAACTGTATTTTTTGACATGGAAACACACTCCTTTTAGATCCGTCTCCCCCTCCGCACTAACCATAGAGTAGGGCTAGCTGTAGCTTCCGTCCGCCATTGTGTGAGATGTGGACGGTCACTCCCGCTTTGAACTAGCCAGCGTAGGGACGGATCGCGAGCGCGTCTCTCAGAAATGAATAATATTTGTTGTATTTTAACCGCCTCATAGACCTTTACCGATCGGATGGTGCCTCTCGTGTGTTCCTCAAGGGATCTAGTGACGCTGACGGCAGCTCCTGAGCAAGGAAGAGAAGATCCGTGTACCGGCTGCGATGAAAAACACGTGGGTCGTGAAGGTTAGTGCATCCTCTCCTAATTTCTCGGGCTGCATTCACTGCCTGTATCGAATCCGCGGCAGCCCGGCCACCTGTCTTGTTTTGTGTGTAAAGTGTCAATAGAACAGTTATCTGCTTCTCCGCAATACAGTCCACTCGCGCACGTTGGCCCACGCGACACCATTTTTTTTTTGGTCCGGATCGAGCCGGATTCTTAGCCGTAGTTCGTATTTTGTTATTATTCTAATGGGAATGAGCGCACCGCACCTAAGTGCCTGGTTATTTTAGTAGAAAACCCCGCATCCAGACACTTAGGCTTAGAATTTGTTGTCCGTTCGCCGCTGGCTCGCATTGTACCTACCTAATACATAAATAGGTTAGGTATCATATCAACACTTAATCGTAGTTCGCAATTTTCGCATCGCACCTAAGTGCCTGGTTATTTTAGTAGAAAACCCCGCATCCAGACATTTAGGCTTAGATCTTAGGTATACTCAGACACCCTAGTGCATAGGCACAGTGTAATACCTAACGCATTTGGCTTTGTTTTGTTTTTTTCAATTACGCTGTTCTCGGCTCACGTCGTATTTGCCTAGTACCTGCGTGGGTAGACACGTGGCTGTGCCTACCTCGCTCGCATCTCATCCCAATTCATACGAAAGTATTTTAATTTGAATAGATATTACGCAATACTTAATCTCGGAAATAATAGTTGAATCTAGACAGCGACCATCGCGTAGGTACGACCTTGTTGCTATGCGCGTTTGTTCAAGCGTGCATTCACAGTTGTAAGCACCTACCTACCTACATAGTTAACGCTCGCGCCGCCTCGCTGCTCTGTACCGCTAGGATTAAGTCATTTCATATTTATTGTTTACCGCACTTTAGTTTGAGATTTAATTGTAAACATGTCCCCAAAGGTTGATAAGACCGGTAAGGTTCAATTGAAACTTTTATACGCTAAAAAGGAAATGATTTACTCTCGCGTACAATCGATTTATGATAGTGCACTTAAAACCTCTGATTTGGTCATCAGAGATTCGTTCTTGTGTTCTATAGAAAACTTAGATAGTCTACGCGCGGATTTCGAAACCTTAGTGCATGACATCAACGTTTTAGAGTTGAATTTGGATCCCGATTACTCAGTGAGTTATCAAGCCTTGTCGTCGTTTGACGATTTGTATTGTCGTATCAAGCGCGTCGCGAGGAGTTTGGAGAAGCCGTCTGACCGACCCAACCCCACTCGCGACCGACCTAAGTTGCCACCAATTCAAATACCCGAATTTGATGGTAACATTCGCAATTGGTGTCGATTTATAGATAGTTTTGAGAATACAATAGATAAGAACGATTCGTTGACAGATCACGAAAAATTGCATTATCTTGTTGAAAAATTGACTGGTAAAGCTATAACCGTTTGCGCTGGAATTACGTTTAGTGCCGGGAATTATAATTTAATTTTAAATACTTTGAAAGCTAAGTATGAGGATAAAAGATCGGTAGCTAACGCCTATTTGGATCAGATGTTTGATTTGAAATCTATTACGGCATGTAACGATCAAAACTTAGAGAAATTTCTAGACACTTTCGCGTCAGCTGTTCGCGCTGTAAAGAACCTAAAGATTGATGACCTCTGCGACTTCGTATTTTTGTATATGGGTTTAAGGAAATTAGATTCCGAAACCATTCGTTTGTTTGAGTCGGATCATCGCGGCAATAAAATTCCTAAGTTCGAAGACTTAGAAGGTTTTGTTCGCGAGCATATAAAAATATTACAACGCTCTTCATCGAAACATGAAGGCGCGAAGACAGTTGTTAGTCCCGCGCGCAAAATAGATGCGTCATCGAGGTCACTGAGGTCAACCCATACTTATGTTAATACCGCACCAGCACGTGTACAATCACCTGTTTGCTCTTTGTGTAGTACTCATCACTCGCAACTGTACAAGTGTCCTGGTTTCCTAAAATTGTCGCCTAGTGATCGTTATAAATTTGTTCGCGCTAATAATCTTTGTTTTAATTGTCTCGGTACTAAACACCGCGTGGGTTTATGTAATAGTGGAAATGGTTGTCGCAAATGTCAAGCGAGACACCACACTTTGCTTCATTTTGAAAATAGTAATGCCGCATCCAAGGTGAGCACAGTTGGTTCGTCGAGCGGTGACGCGCGGCAGCCTGCGCCGCAGCCACAGCCCGAGCTCGCACGCGCTCCGGCCTGCCCGGGGACCGCTACGAATGACGTCACCTTGTGTTCGTTCTCCGCTAGTGCTGCCCTCACTACGGTTTGTCTTGCGACCGCTCGCGTGGTTATTGTTGATGCATTAGGTAAACCGCACATTGTTCGAGCGCTATTAGATGGCGCTTCGCAAAGTAATTTTATTACTCAAGATTGTTGTCAACGTCTTGGTTTCAATGTTGATAGGCGTTCAACCTACTCAGTGGTGACGGGTTTTGGAGGTTTACGGTCAGCTGTTCATGGCACAGTTAAAACGAGGTTTGGATCTCGTTTTAATAATAAAATTTGGTTTGACATGGATTCGTTCGTTACGGATAAAATAACTGAACAGTTGCCTACCGTCCCAGTTGACACGTCTTTATTAACGAAATTTAAAGACTTACCTTTAGCTGATGAGACTTACGCTGTTCCTGGAGTCGTCGATATATTGATCGGCGCTTCAATTCTCCCGCACCTCCAGTTATCACGTAAGGTTCAAGGGGGTCCGACGTACCCCGCTCCGCACGCCCTGGAAACAGTTCTGGGTTTTGTTATAATTGGTTCTGCACCCGCTTCTATGGATAGTTTTAGTCACTCGACTGCCTCGTTCTGTTGCACCGTCGAGCCGCCACTGGAGTCTACCATCCGCAAGTTTTGGGAGATTGAGGAGGTCAATGTCCCACCAATCCTAAGCCCTGATGACAAGATGGCTGAGGAGATTTATTGTCGCACGACTACTCGCGATGAGCAGGGTCGTTATGTTGTCGCGCTCCCTTTCAAGGGAGATATTTTTTCGCTCGGCGACTCCCGTGCATCCGCTGAAAGACGCTTTCTTTGTTTAGAACGAAAGATGCAGGCGTCTCCAAAGTTAAAGCAAGCCTATGATGAGGTTGTCAACGAATATTTAGATAAAGGTTACATCTCACCTGCGCCTGCGGACACTGACGAGACCCAGCCTTCGTACGTTATCCCGCACCACGGAGTTATTAGAGAAGATAAGCTTACTACTAAACTCCGCGTAGTTCTAGATGGCAGTGCTAAGACTAGCACTTCCGTGTCGCTTAATGACATTTTGTATTGTGGTCAAAATCTTCAAGGTAATTTATTTGACATAATTGTAAATTTTCGTTTATTCGCTGTGGCACTCTCTGCAGATATTCGACAAATGTTTTTGTGCCTTGAAGTGCGCGAACCCGATCGTAGGTTTCAACGATTTTTGTATAGATTTTCACCGCAAGAACCTTTAATGGTTTACGAGTTTAATCGTGTTTGCTTCGGGCTTAAATCTAGCCCTTTTCACGCACTTCGCACCGTCAAGCAGTTGGCCGCTGACGAGGGCGATGCATTTCCTAAAGCGAGAGCCACCATTGAGACTGGCTTATACATGGACGACTTCGTGTATAGTGTAGATAGCGAGGCCGAGGCTGTCGAGACGGCCGCTCAAGTTATAAGTCTCATGAAGGCGGGTCAATTTGATCTCGTGAAATGGACGAGCAACTCGCAAACAGCGTTAGAGTCGATTCCACCGTCGCACCGATTGTCTTCGGTTAAGGAGTTCGATGAAAGTGATACGCACAAGGTGCTTGGTTTAAGCTGGTCGCCCGCATCTGATACGTTTAGTTTGAAAAGTAGTTCGACCCCGCAAACTTGTACTAAACGCATTATCCTGTCGTGTGTGGCACGGATATGGGACGTAATGGGATTCGTAGCTCCTGTCGTTCTGTACGCCAAACTACTTATAAAAGAGCTTTGGCTTTCGAATTGTGATTGGGACGACACCGCGCCCGACAACATTGCTAAGTTGTGGGCTCGCTTTAGAAAAGAACTCTCTGTGCTTGACCAAGTACAAATTCCGCGTCATGTAGGTATATCGCAACATAGTGTTGTTACGGTAGTAGGCTTCGCGGACGCTAGTGAGAGGGCGTATGGAGGAGTAGTCTATTTTCATGTCTCGAATGTAGGTAAGGTTTCAATTAGCCTTATAAGCGCGAAATCGAAGGTCTCTCCCCGTAAGGTCGTCTCTCTGGCACGCCTCGAGCTATGCGCTTTACTATTGTTGGTTAGATTGATCACCTCTATCGCCAATGCTTGTAGTAGTCGCATTAATATTAATAGAATTTTAGCTTTTTCGGACTCAACAGTCGCTTTGTGTTGGGCCCACTCTTCGCCCCATCGTTGGGACACCTTCGTCGCTAATAGAGTGGCAAAAATTCAATCGGAATTAGCGCCAAAAAATCTCTTTCACGTTGCTGGCACCGACAACCCAGCCGATTGTCTCTCTCGTGGACTGCTTCCTTCGCAAATATTAGATCACCCGTTATGGTTTAGTGGACCGTCCTGGATTCATGCCGCGTTAGATAAGTGGCCAGTTAGTCAATTCAATCCCACTACGGTTTCCGAACCACCCGAGGAAAAGAAGCACTCGCTTGTGGTGTCGGTCCCGCGTGAAGAGTCCCTGGTTTTGTTGTTGGCTAATCGCGTCTCGTCTTGGTCGAGACTGTTGCGTTGTGTTGTTTATGTAGGCCGATTTTTGAGAATTTTATCTACACGCGGTCATATAACCGCCGCTGATTTAGATAAGGCTGAATTGATCATACTTCGCGAATTGCAGAAGTGTTATTTTGCTTCTGAATTTAAAAATTTAGAATTTAACAAACCTTGTAGTCGTTCTTTCCGACACTTGAAACCATTTTTGGAAGATGGACTCATTCGAGTAGGTGGACGTTTGAGAAATTCAGGTTTAGGATTTGAACAAAGGCACCCAGTAATTCTCCCGCGTAAGGACCACGTATTAGATTTGTTAGTAGATTATCATCACAAGGTGAATTGTCACGCTGGTCCCGATTTGTTAATGTCTATTTTGAGACAGAAATACTGGATAATTTCCGCTCGTAATTTGATTCGCGCTAGAGTACACAGATGTGTACCTTGTTTTAAACTCCGCCCGCGTTTTATCGCGCCTGAAATGGCCGATCATCGCTCTTGTCGTGTTGTTCAATCCGCAAAACCTTTCGTACACACCGGCACAGACTTTGCTGGGCCTTTCAAGGTCACCATTGCTCGTGGTCGTGGCATTCGCTCCACGAAAGCTTATGTTTGTTTGTTCATTTGTATGACAACTCGCGCGGTTCATATAGAGTTGACCGGTGATTTAAGTACGCCAAATTTTATGTCCGCTTTTAAACGTTTTTTGTCGCGTCGGGGTCCGGTTAAGCGCATGTATTCGGACAACGGTACAAACTATGTAGGGGCCCGACGTAGTATCTCGGAATTGCACACATTCTTACGGTCTAAGTACTACCAAAGTGAATTCGCTCACATCTTAGCCGAAAATCGCATTGAATGGTACTTTAACACGCCTGCAGCTAGTCATTTTGGTGGTAATTGGGAAGCGAATATTAAAAGCCTTAAGTCGCATCTGTTTCGCGTCATAGGCGAACAGATTCTCTCGTTCGAGGAGTTGAGTACCGTACTCGCGCAAGTAGAGGCGGTGATGAACACGCGTCCGCTGTGTCGGACTCTATCTAGCGATCCGTCAGAGCCGTTAGCGCTGACGCCAGCTCACTTCTTAAATATGACTCCTTTAAAATATTTGCCCGCAATAGATGTTGATGACGATAGAATACACCTCCTAACTCGTCACGCTCTTTTAGATAAGATGGTCCAATCGTTTTGGAATCGTTGGAGAACCGATTATTTGCACACGCTGCAGTCACGTCAAAAATGGAATACTCCATCCAACCCAATTACTGTAGGTACGGTGGTAGTCCTTATGACTGAGAATGCGCCTCCTTTACATTGGCCTCTAGGAGTAGTAGAGGAAATTTTTCCCGATGCCCGCGGGATAACTCGTGTTGTACGGGTTAAAACTGCAACCGGATCGTATCTGCGCCCGGTTGTTCGCCTCTGCCCTCTGCCTAGCCAGCAGTAGGCACGAGTTCCAATCTATGTTTATATTTTAGTTGTTATTTCGCAAACCTAGATTTAGATTAGACATTAGTTTTGTTCCACATTTTTCGTTTCGAAGGTAACCCTTCAAGCCGGGGGGAATGGTTGCGCCGATGTGGAAACTGTATTTTTTGACATGGAAACACACTCCTTTTAGATCCGTCTCCCCCTCCGCACTAACCATAGAGTAGGGCTAGCTGTAGCTTCCGTCCGCCATTGTGTGAGATGTGGACGGTCACTCCCGCTTTGAACTAGCCAGCGTAGGGACGGATCGCGAGCGCGTCTCTCAGAAATGAATAATATTTGTTGTATTTTAACCGCCTCATAGACCTTTACCGATCGGATGGTGCCTCTCGTGTGTTCCTCAAGGGATCTAGTGACGCTGACGGCAGCTCCTGAGCAAGGAAGAGAAGATCCGTGTACCGGCTGCGATGAAAAACACGTGGGTCGTGAAGGTTAGTGCATCCTCTCCTAATTTCTCGGGCTGCATTCACTGCCTGTATCGAATCCGCGGCAGCCCGGCCACCTGTCTTGTTTTGTGTGTAAAGTGTCAATAGAACAGTTAGCTACTTCCCGCAATACAGTCCATTACCGCACGCTGCCAAGCGCCACCAGAGACTAAATATTTGCCAACTGCCAACATGCCCGCTGATCTTCTTACTAAGGGTTTGTGTGGGGTTAAACATCACAACTTTATGGAAACACTTGGTATTGTTAAAATATAACTTTATTGTTCACTTTGTGTGACTCTGTTGTATTTTGTTGATTTGATATAGTGGGGGTGTTAGAACTTAATATCAAATACATGACTGCTAGCGCCATCTAGTGATGTTGAACTATATACTATTAACTGTATGTATTATCTGTGGTTCCGTTTTACACTGCAATAAATTGTCACTTGGTCAACCGACGCTCCCGAGTTTTATTACAAGAAGTGTCTTATCCGTACCCACGAGATAACACAAACTCTTTGTTCGATGTTTTTGTCCATTATGAAATTCGCAATACACAATAGATATTATAAAACTAAAAACAGCACTGTTTTTAACATAAATGACAGATGCAACTCAAACTCCGCGCCAAAATGGAAAGCAGTTGTGCCAATCAAGTCAATCAATCATGTGGAGACCGCGAGAAGGTAAACGAAAGGTAGGACGCCCCCTAGCCAGATGGACTGACGACCTGAAAAAGGTGGCTGGGACAGACTGGATGCGGAAGGCGGAGGATCGGAGAAAATGGCGCACATTGGGAGAGGCCTATGTCCAGCAGTGGACTGCAGTGGGCTAATTGATTGATTGATTGTGCCAATCAAACAACAACAAAAAAACAAAAATTTGAATTTGGAACCATAAACAAAACATTCATTCCCGATACTTTGTTGACTGAATGTATTTGCTTTTATCGCAACAATGCGATCACTGGCACAGCTAACTATGGAGAGACTACTAAAGACATTTTTTCGCCACATTAGTTCAACGCCCCCGAAGGGCCTGCCCCGATGAATGCCACTCGTTTCATCCATAGATGATTTCGCCGTATAGCTGAATTCTTCATCTATGTCTCCAAGCGATGACAGATCACACGAATACAGCCAAGTTTCTTGTAATGCCAATACCTCTGTTTGTTTACATAAGCTTCTCACACATCATTCAATAAATATTATCAGTACTGATAAGGTGCGTGCTCTGCGCGGACGCACGGCACGTATTAACGGCGCGGGCACCGTTGACTGACTCTGTGGTTATGGAATGATTTAAAGGTTATACAAGTAAGCAAAGATTCATCTTCTTCATTTTTCGTTAAAACTTCGTACAAAGACAGCGAATTTCAAGAAGTAAGGGTCAAAAATAGAAGGCAGAAAATGCCTCCCCTGTGCGAAATTATACTAACCAATGTCTACACACAAAAGCAAGAACTAACGGAGAATAAAAAAAAGATTTGAGAGAGTTAATATGAAAAAAAACTGATCCCAAATTTTTATTCAGACTTTTACAACTCTATTATTTAAGATAATTATTTAATCTACCAAAGCATTGATTAACTATTGATTAGATGAGAAAAGTTAATTTTAAAAAAGAGGGTTTTAGATTAATAGTTATGACTAACGTTTAGAAGCTTTATTTTATGTTTTATAAACATTTAACTAAAGTTGATTAGGTATGACATTGTTTCATTTAATAGTGAGTTTATTTTCTATAGTGAGCTAAAACTGAGTTATATTTTTTGTGTAAAACAACAATTTTTATGTTGATTTATAGATCCTGTAACGGAGACTAATACGTTAAATTTGAAATTTTTATCTGCTACTTCTAAAGATTGGTATAATAAAAGACTGATGACTATGTTATGTCTTTTAATTTAATTAAAAACGCCATCATAAACTTCATTCACGATCTGCTAATTTGAATAAAGTTACCAAATCTCAAAATGTTTTATAAAGTGATCATCAGCCTTAACACTGAATTGGTCATTATAAGTTTTTTTTTTTTTAGTGTATCCCGCTCAACGCAGCGATCTGTCTGGCAAAGACATTTAGCTGCTTCTTTGTCTTGATCGGCTTGTGTCTAGTTCTTTCAGCCGTGGGGAATTGTCCATTGACCATTCTCACTGTGGTACAGCAAATCGATTCATGAGATTCGGAACGCTGTTCCTTCTCAGTCTTGTGTGACTTATAGAACCCGTTAATTTAGCGGCTAGAGTTGTTTAGCATTAACATGGGCGTTTAATTTCTTTTGGTAGTTTTGGCTACGGGCAGCGATTTCTAATTTCACAGTGTTGAGCCCCAGATCATGCAGGATGTATTTATTTGAGATGGAGATGCCAAACATGGATCTAATTGCTTTGGTCTGAAACCTTTCCAGGATTTCGATGTTACTGTTGCTCGCTGTTCCCCAGAGCTCTATTCCGTATGTCCAAACCGGCTTCAGTATATCGGACATGTTTGAAATCCAGTCAGGAGTGCTCCAGGGGAGCATTTTGGGACCTGTACTATACCTCATCTTCACGGCTGACGTGCCGGTTGACAATAACACCCTTATTGCCACGTACGCCGATGATACAGCAATAATGTACACACAGCCTGAGATAGCATCAAAAAACCTACAGAAGCACATTTTCGAGATTGAAAAGTGGCTGACAGCTTGGAGAATAAAGGCTAATCAAAGTAAATCGGCTCATGTCACATTCACCTTGAAAGTCGGCGACTGTCCACCAGTCACGCTAAATGGAGAACAAATTCCACACGACACTAACGCAAAGTATCTTGGCATGTACTTAGACAGAAGGCTAACCTGGCAGAAACATATATGGGCCAAGAGGAAAGCCCTGGACACAAAACTTAGGACCATGTATTGGCTGATCGGTAAAAAGTCACAGTTGACAAATGAAAGCAAAATGGCAATCTACAAGGTCATTATAAGTAATCAATTATTTAAAATAAAACAGACTTAAAAAGTAAAGGTATACTTGCATTTTAAAATGTTTGTTAACCTTTTCATAAAAAACTGACTTAACTATGAATGGATATTTTAAAATGTTGTTAAAAAACAAATAAAATATATTTCCGTTTTTTTAAACTCAAATCTTATAAATAATTTATCATACTTTCAAAGTGGTTATGGTTAATTGATAAATCAGTTATAATGTTATTTGTTAACAGGTAGGTTCTTATTGCAAGATCTTCTTTTGCGATTACCCAAAAATCATCATTTTTGAGTTAAGTCAGTTTTCCAATAAGCATGCGACATGAGGAACAGGAAGTGAGCGAGATGTATGATTGCGGAAAGGATAGTTGTTTACTCACTCACTCTTAGACTTACGATTTGAAGATGGCGATTAGTGTGCAAAGAAGTGTGTAATTAAAATAAGATTTTTTTGAGAAACCGTAATAATTAACCTTCTGAAGTATCCAATATTGTTTCATTCCGTCCGTCCGCACTTATGCCGTTATAGCAAAGCCACCTTGTTTTACATGGCCTGACACAGAGAGCAAGCATCAGCATATTTAAAAAAATGTGATGTAGCAGGAATAAAGAGATCGCAACTTTATGCTGATGGCTGTGCAGGTCATAACATAACAAAAATTCTATAATGGCCTCTGCTTTGCTACATTTTGTTATATAATAATATAACAAAATGTAGCTAATACGACTAATTTGCATGATGTCTCAGTAAGATTTTTCATACCTAACTATGGCTAAAACGAAGGTGATTCTTCCCACAGAGCTATCCAGCGTGCTTTCAAAAAAAGCACGAGATATATTTTTTCCTGTTCAACTTCATGAAAATGGCAAGACCTGCTCAGCTTACACAATCAAGCCATTAGAATTTCAAGATTTTTGAATTACAAAGAGTTGTCACAAAATATAAAAGTCCTATCATTATGAAAGGATAATGAAACAGGCACAACTATCAATTGGAAAGAAGTTGTGGAATTCCGAATGCAGACTAATAATCCTAGCAGCATTTTATTCAAAACTAGTCATTTCGATTCTTCGTATAGATCGATTTTTCTAAGAAGGACACACTCATTTTCTGAAGGAAGACGTGTCATCCCTTAATGAATCAAGAATCAAAATTGCTAAGCCTAAATATGAAGATTTAATGAGTTTATGCAGTGGTGATACCCCTATTATTAGGTTACAGGAATATAAAGAGTTTTATAAGTATCTACCCCAAAAATTTGTAAGGCTGTAAATGTTGATGAGAACTGATTTTCCTAAAAATTTAAATCATTTTCCTTTTAAACTAAATTATATATATAGAGGAGGAGGTGGTAATTTGAACCCCACTTTGTTTTTTGAGTATTATAAGAAAACTATTTGACTAATCATCACAAAACTGTCTTTTTATAAGCGGATAGGGCATTTGTAGCCCAAAAGAAATGCATCCGTGCAATGCATGGGGTAGATAGGCTAACTAGTTGCAAACCACTGTTTAAGCGACATAAAATTCTTCCCCTACATGTTTATACATACTGGAAATGTGCATTTTTGTCAAAAAACATTCACACCTGTTTATTAAATTGGGAGACATGCCAAACAGCCGAACAAGGCATAGGAATAGATTGCACATCCCAAAGGTGACCTTAGAGTTGTGCAAAAGAAACTCATTTAATATGTGCATAACATTGTATAACCATCTACCAGACTGGTTAAAAGAACTCAAAGGAGCCCTATTCCGCAGGAAATTGTATGGAATCCTAAGCGAAAAGGGCGGTAGACGAATATTTAAGAGATGAAATAGCAGCTGAAAGTAAATGATTAATTAATTAATTGAATTTTCAAATTTTTATTTCGACATTGGGTATTTTATTGTAATTTCATCTTATTTATTTATTTTTAATTTTTTATTGATTGATAAAATTTAATTTTTAATGGAATTCTTTCAAATTGATTATCCAACAATTAGCTGTTTTATCTCATTTTATTTTAATTTAATTTATTTTGCATTTTATTTAACGTTTCACTGATCCATTCTTTTTTTTTAATTATTATTGCTCTGACATTGTGAATTTTGTTTTAATATGACTGGCTGGAGTTCTAACGACAGTGAAATTAGTTCGGCTGCGCCAGATGAAAACCTAGCAAGTGCTCAAACCAAAATTTTACAGGAGAGCGTAAAAACGTAAATCAAGCTTGCCGCTGAAGAATTTTTACATTAACCCTTTTCAAACGCTTTTATTGTATGAATTACATATTAACGATGATTATATATTAAAAATATTGTATTATTTGTGTATATTACATAAATTATACCCCTTACTAACTCATTTAAATAATCGACAATCGATGAGCCCTTATAGAAACCAGTAAATAACCTAGTATGAGCACTTGCTATGTTTGAATGTGGTTTACGGAATGTTGTAGTTAATAGATATTATGATTTAAAATCTAGTAAGTCGATAGGGTGTATAATTCAAAAGCAATAACTTAGAAAAAACAATTTTATTATAAGATTTACACAAAAACAAATTCAAATACTTTCTAATTGTCCATGACTTGTTAAATCAGCAGATAAGTCATTAACAGGTAACTCGTTCCAGAAGGTCTTTCTGGACTCTGGCATAAGACTTACAAGCTTATTAATTATGTCCTGTTTTTTTTCATTTTTTATGCCCCTTGGAATGTTGTTGCTAGCAGGAGGAAGCAGGCAGTTAAATTTTTTCATTAAAAAGTCAAATTCCACAAGGCCAGGTTCACTGAAACTGAAAAATAAGTAATTAATTTTCATTGAAATGTAAGTAATCATTCGTTTTATATTACATATATAAATAATATTACAAACACAATGTTATACTACATGGAATTTTGAGCAGCATTTTAGCATGACAAGTAAAAATATTTAAAAGATCATCAATATTAAAATAAATTAAGTAACACTATATCAACCTTGTTCTATAAAATAAATTTCTTGATCCAGCTATCATTTTTACTTGTACAACTGAGTTAAAATTAAATTCTTTTAGTGGTTCATTCGGACGTGCAGTTCTTTTCTTTTTTGGCCATTCAAATTTTTTTGTTACTTCTATAACCTTAATATTCTTTCGCGATTTCATCACAATATCTTTAAAATCTTGGAAATCATAAACGTTTTTTTGTCTTTTCATTTTCATTTCAATATTGCCATGTACAGCATCCGCAGACATATGAGTATGTCCTTTGGTCAAATAATTAATGGTTACCGATTCAAGGCTATTTGATGGGTTGTTTACTATCATTGTCATTGCGGTGTATATGGTCCAATTTTTATTCTGCGCTGTGCAGTTATCAGCCCATAGGTGCAAGTGTTGCATATCCCTATTACAATCTATAAAAGCATATATAGCATTTACAATGTCACTCGCCTCTCGTCCGGCTATTGCTTCGTGCCAGAGCACACAAATGGAACTATCATCAGATTTTTTTTCAATAGGAGCAAATGTCAAGTTAAAAGTGATCAACCGGCTCATGAAAAATGCGTCCTTGATGTCGGGCATTTCTGGTAAAATAATAACCTTCTGCAAGTCCATTGATACAAATTTCACTAAATTTGAATTTTTATTATTTCCGTCCAATCTGTATCTTTGAATAGATGATTCAACTTTAGCCTTATGATCTTCGGATTTCATTTTCATTTCTTCAGGCATTAAAGTGACATCATCGTACTTCTTTAATTCTTCTTCATACAATGCACAGTCTACACATCTATCACCCTTAGGCATGTGGAAAGATATTTTTAATTCTTTTATTTTTTGCCTGTACAGTTCTCTGCCACAAGTGAAGTTAGGATTGCGTTGTTTAAAGTCTGTGTACATTTGTCGTAACGTTAAGTGCCGTGGCAAATATTTTGTAAAAGGGGCATTGTGTCGGCGATAGTGGCTTACCGTTGGATGAAAACCCATAATGTGATTATTTATTACGCTTCCATCGATCTTTTTTCTTCCACTTCTCTTCTCTTTAGTAACTGACCCATACAACTTTTCTTTTTTTACAGCTCTGCTTAACTCTGTTATTACTCCATCTGTTTTGTGTCCCAAAGTAGCCAAAAAAAACTTTTTACAGACTGAAGTTAGTACACCATCAGAATTTGGCAAAAAGAAATATCGACTTTCATTTTTAAAAAAAGTCTCATTTGAAACTTCAACTTTACGTCGCTTTATTTTAGATATTTGTATGCACTTATTAAGAAAGCTACGCCTGGATAAAAAACTTAGGTTCCAATAATCTTCCCAAATATTTTTCCTACTTTCAAGAGAAAACATTGCACATTGCCTTTTACATTTGCTGTCACAATGAGCTTCAATCATCGGATGCTTTGCTTTACGCTTTTCTTGAGGAGTTTGTAATGATTGTGGGGGTGCAATTACTGTGTCTGGTAAATGTTCAGTGGGTGCAGTTACAGAAATTTCGCTGTTTGGTAAATGTTCATTATAAATATACAAGGGGCCAGGGTAAGCAGCTACAAAATCTGCTTTAAATTGGTTGTTTGGAGGAAGATTCAAAGAGGAAGTCAATACAATATTATTATAGTCTCGAAGAGTAGGTTCATTCTCAGACGACGACGTGTCTTTATCAGATTCGTTCTCTTCTAAAAATACGAAATCAGGATCTTCAACAGAGTCGTCTAAATCACTCATAGTAATTAAATCCTCAATGTCATTCAAAATGTCATTAGCAGGTGGTGGCGCTTGGCAACGTGCGGTAATGGACTGTATTGCGGGAAGTAGCTAACTGTTCTATTGACGCTTTACACACAAAACAAGACAGGTGGCCGGGCTGCCGCGGATTCGATCCAGGCAGTGAATGCAGCCCGAGAAATTAGGAGAGGATGCACTAACCTTCACGACACACGTGTTTTCATCGCAGCCGGTACACGGATCTTCTCTTCCTTGCTCAGGAGCTGCCGTCAGCATCACTAGATCGCTTGAGGAACACACGAGAGGCACAATCCGATCGGTAAAGGTCTATGAAGCGGTAAAAATGTAACAAATATTATACATTTCTGAGAGACGCGAGCGCGGTCCGTCCGTCTTTACGCTGGCTAGTTCAAAGCGAGACTGGGTGTCTATATCACAAATGGCGGACGGAAGCTATCTAGTCCTATTCTATGGTTAGTGCGGGAGAGGAGACGGGTATAGAAAGAGTGTGTTTCCACGTCAAGAAATACAGCTTCTACATCGGCGCAACCATTCCCCCCGGCTTGAAGGGTTACCTTCGAAACGACAAATGCGAAACAAATCTAAAGTCTAATCTAAATCTAGGTTTGGGAAATAACAACTAAAATATAAACCTAGATTGGAGCTCGTGCCTACCGCTGGCTAGGCAGAGGGCAGAGGCGAACAAACAACACAACGCAACAGTCTCGACCAAGACGAGACGCGATTAGCCAACAACAAATAAGGGTCTCTTCACGCGGGACCGATACAACAAGCGAGTGCTTCTTCTCCTCGGGTGGTTCGGAAACCGTAGTGGGATTGAATTGACTAACTGGCCACCCATCTAACGCGGCATGAATCCAGGACGGTCCACTAAACCATAACGGGTGATCTAAAATTTGCGAAGGAAGCAATCCACGAGAGAGACAATCGGCTGGGTTGTCGGTGCCAGCAACGTGAAAGAGATTATGTGGCGCCAATTCAGATTGAATTTTTGCCACTCTATTAGCGACGAATGTGTCCCAACGATGGGGCGAAGAGTGGGCCCAACACAAAGCGACTGTTGAGTCCTAAAAGCTAAAAATTACTAATATTAATGCGAAAATTTACAATTATGTCATTAAGCGACACGGAAGTGCTAGTCTTAGCACTGCCATCCAAAACTACGCGGAGTTTTAGTAGTAAGCTTATCTTCTCTAATAACTCCGCGGTGCGGGATAATGTACGAAGGCTGGGTCCCGCCAGTGTCCGCAGGCGCAGGTGAGATGTAACCTTTATCTAAATATTCGTTAACAACCTCATCATAGGCCCGCTTCGACTTTGGGGACGCCTGCATCTTTCGTTCCAAACAAAGAAAGCGTTTTTCAGCGGATACACGGGAGCCACCGAGCGAAAACTTGCGGATGGTAGACTCCAGCGGCGGCTCGACGGTGCAACAGAACGAAGCAGTCGAGTGACCAAAACTATCTATAGAAGCGGGTGCGGAACCAATTATAACAAAACCAAGAACTGTTTCCAGTGCGTGCGGAGCGGGGTACGTCGGTCCCCCTTGAACCTTACGTGATAACTGGAGGTGCGGGAGAATCGAAGCGCCGATCAATATATCGACGACTCCAGGAACAGCGTAAGTCTCATCTGCTAAAGGCAAGTCTTTAAATTTCGTTAATAAAGACGTGTCAACCGGGACGGTAGGCAACTGTTCAGCTATTCTATCTATAACGAGCGAATCCATGTCAAACCAAATATTATTATTAAAACGAGATCTAAACCTTGTTTTAACGGTGCCACGAACAGCTGACTGTAAGCTTCCAAAACCCTTCACCACTGAGCGGGTTGAACGCTTATCAACATTGAAACCAAGACGCCGACAACAATCTTGAGTAATGAAATTACTTTGCGAAGCGCCATCTAACAGCGCTCGAACAATGCGCGGCTTACCTAATGCATCAACAATAACAACGCGAGCGGTCGCAAGACACACAGTAGTGAGTGCAGCACTAGCGGAGAACGAACACAAGGTGACGTCATCCGCGGCGGTCACCGGGCGGGCCGGAGCGCGCGCGAGCGCGGGCTGCGGCTGCGGCGCAGGCCGCCGTGTGTCACCGCTCGACGAGCCAACCGTGCTCACATTGGATGCGGCATTACTATTCTCAAAATGAAGCAAAGTGTGGTGTCTCGCTTGACATTTGCGACAACTATTTCTACTATTACATAAAACAACGCGGTGTTTAGTACCGAGACAATTAAAACAAAAATTATTAGCGCGAACAAATTTATAACGATCACTAGGCGACAACTTTAGAAAACCAGGACACCTGTACAGTTGCGAATGATGAGTACTACACAAAGAGCAAACAGGTGATTGTACATGTGCTGGTGCGGTACTAACATAAGTATGAGTTGACCTCAGTGACTTCGATGACGCATCTACTTTGCGTGCAGAATCAACAACTATCTTCGCGCCTTCATGTTTCGATGAAGAGCGTTGCAATACCTTTATATGCTCGCGAACAAAACTTTCTAAGTCTTCGAACTTAGGAATTTTATTGCCGCGATGATCCGACTCAAACAAACGAATGGTTTCGGAATCTAATTTCCTTAAACCCATATACAAAAATACGAAGTCGCAGAGGTCATCGATCTTTAGGTTCTTTACGGCGCGAACAGCTGACGCGAAAGTATCTAGAAATTTCTCTAAGTTTTGATCGTTACATGCCGTAATAGATTTCAAATCAAACATCTGATCTAAATAGGCGTTAGCTACCGATCTTTTATCCTCATACCTAGCTTTCAAAGTATTTAAAATTAAATTATAATTCCCGGCACTAAACGTAATTCCAGCGCAAACGGTTATAGCTTTACCAGTCAATTTTTCAACGAGATAATGCAATTTTTCGTGATCTGTCAACGAATCGTTCTTATCTATTGTATTCTCAAAACTATCTATAAATAGACACCAATTGCGAATGTTACCATCAAATTCGGGTATTTGAATTGGTGGCAACTTAGGTCGGTCGCGAGTGGGGTTGGGTAGGTCAGCCGGCTTCTCCAAACTCCTAGCGACGCGTTTGATACGACAATACAAATCGTCAAACGACGACAAGGCTTGATAACTCACTGAGTAATCGGGATTCAAATTCAACTCTAAAACGTTGATGTCATGTACTAAGGTTTCGAAATCCGCGCGTAGACTATCTAAGTTTTCTATAGAACACAAGAACGAATCTCTGATGACCAAATCAGAGGTTTTAAGTGCATTATCATAAATCGATTGTACGCGAGAGTAAATCATTTCTTTTTTAGCGTATAAAAGTTTCAATTGAACCTTACCGGTCTTATCAACCTTTGGGGACATGTTTACAATTAAATCTCAAACTAAAGTGCGGTAAACAACAAATATGAAATGACTTAATCTTAGCGGTACAGAGCAGCGAGGCGGCGCGAGCGACACTCGGCAGATAGGTAGGTACCTACAACTGTGAATGCACGCTTGAACAAACGCGCATAGCAACAAGGTCGTACCTACGCGATGGTCGCTGTCTAGGTTCAACTATTATTTCAGGGACTAAGTATTGCGTAGTATCTATTCAAATTAAAATACTTTCGTATGAATTGGAATGAGGTACAACCACGTGTCTACCCACGCAGGTACCAGGCAAATACGACGCGAGCCAGCGGCGAGCGAGCAACGTAATTGAAAAAAATAAAACAAAGCCAAATGCGTTAGGTATTACACTGTGCCTATGCACTAGGGTGTCTAGTATACCTAAGATCTAAGCCTAAATACCTAGATGCGGGGTTTTCTACTAAAATAACTAGGTAATTAGGCGCGGTGCGAAAATTGCAAACTACGATTAAGTGTTGATATGATACCTAACCTATTTATGTATTAGGTAGGTACAATGCGAGCCAGCGGCGAACGGACAACAAATTCTAAGCCTAAATGTCTGGATGCGGGGTTTTCTACTAAAATAACCAGGCACTTAGGTGCGATGCGCTTATTCCCATTAGAATAATAACAAAATACGAACTACGGCTAAGAATCCGGCTCGATCCGGACCAAAAATGGTGGCGCTTGGCAACGTGCGGTAATGGACTGTATTGCGGGAAGTAGCTAACTGTTCTATTGACGCTTTACACACAAAACAAGACAGGTGGCCGGGCTGCCGCGGATTCGATCCAGGCAGTGAATGCAGCCCGAGAAATTAGGAGAGGATGCACTAACCTTCACGACACACGTGTTTTCATCGCAGCCGGTACACGGATCTTCTCTTCCTTGCTCAGGAGCTGCCGTCAGCATCACTAGATCGCTTGAGGAACACACGAGAGGCACAATCCGATCGGTAAAGGTCTATGAAACGGTAAAAATGTAACAAATATTATACATTTCTGAGAGACGCGAGCGCGGTCCGTCCGTCTTTACGCTGGCTAGTTCAAAGCGAGACTGGGTGTCTATATCACAAATGGCGGACGGAAGCTATCTAGTCCTATTCTATGGTTAGTGCGGGAGAGGAGACGGGTATAGAAAGAGTGTGTTTCCACGTCAAGAAATACAGCTTCTACATCGGCGCAACCAGCAGGGTTGTGCGCATAAGAAGTGGAAGGTGCATTAGGTTCAAGCGAACATTCATTAGTAGGAAAACTGAAGCAAGCAGAGAGTTATAAAAATTAACACACATACACAACAACCGCAAACCATTTGAAAATGTTAGTCATAATCTATAACAATGATGTTATAATAATACTCATTAGATAATCATCTCAATTTTCTAAAAATTGTGGTTTATACTCTTTTGCTCATCGGGATAAGAAAGTATCCTTAAGATCGTGAGATGAGAGTTTAATGTTGTAGTTATTATACTAAATGAATAAGTACCTAGATGCCAATAATAAGATTTAAATGTTTATCTAAACCTAAATTAGCTCATTATTTATGTGATCTCGTAACTAATATCGACTTCTGTAGGTATACATATTATAATATTATAACATCATTGCGTGAAAACACAAAACCACCCATTAAAAATTAAGCACAGCAAAAGCTCAATCTCCGGCAGTGAACAAACAGGTTAAATAGCATTCAAAATGTACATAACACAATTATCCAAACACTCAAAAAACTAGAAATAATATGATTATATTTTATAATTGATTATTCGGGTTTTCACGCGCATTAATTTTGTTTCGAACGTATTTAAGGCAAATTATTACCTAAAATATTCCGATCGGATACAGGTTACACTGGCCGTGGTCGCGGAAGTTGCTACCGCGACCACGGCCAGTGTAGTTTGCCTTAAATGCGTACGAAACAATAATGCGTGTGAAAACCCGAATATTATATTAAAAATTATGCAACGCGGAAAGTTTCAAATCAAAAATAATGATTATTATGTCTAGTAAACTTACCAATCGTTTGTCACATTACTACATCCAGCTTCTGGATCTCTAATAATCTCAGGTTCTGTATCACTGTAGTTGTTCATGTTAACTGCAGCCATTATCATTTTTGAACGATGCGATCGTAAACTATTCATTTTAGTAAAATAATTCACTATTTACTTATAAATACCGAATGAAACACGTCAACACAATGGTTAGCAAGCAGCGAAGTAAGAATATTATGCACGTCTATACAGTCAAGTCAACGCGCCAGCGCAACCTGTCGTGTCGTCACTTGCTGCGCCCGCCGCGCGCTATCCCCTCCATTAATTACGTTTGTTGACCACTTCGTAAACCTAGCAAGACGCATCGACCACTTAAAAACCTAGTAAGTCTCAGACACTTGCTAGGTTTCATAATGGTCAGAGCGACATACTAGGTTTGTAAATGGTTCTGGACTGATACGTAGTACACTTACTAGGTTTTGAGTTATCAAAAACTCTGGTTTTTTTTTTTTTTTTTTTTTTTTTTATATAGGACACGTCAATTGGACTTCGCCTTGCCTGATGGTAAGCTGAAGGCAAAATCCCAGAAAAGAGGGTCACCATTACTTACACATACCGTGTGACAATGGTGACACTCAGCTTGACGGCCTTATCATATGCTTTTTCACGCCCCGCTTAAAGGACCCGGGACTGTAGGAAGAAGGAAACACGTGAGCTGGTAATGAATTCCAGGCCTTAATGGTGCGACAGAGGAAAGAGTCTCCGAACCGCTTGGTTCTTGATCGGATGTTTTGCACCGTGTGCGGATGACATCTAAGACCTGCACGCGTTGTCCTGTGTAGGAAAGGGGAGGGTGGGACTAATTGGAAGAGCTCATCAGAACACTCCCCATGGTACAGACGGTAAAATACAGCCATGGACGCAACATCTCTACGCAGCTGTAAAGGTTCTAGGGTGTTCGTGATCTCGGGATTCCCAATGATGCGGATCGCACGTCGCTGCAACCTGTCGAGAGCATCTAGTAAGTACTTTGCTGAACCATCCCAGAGATGCGAGCAGTACTCCACACAGGAGCGAATTTGTGTCTTGTATAGAAGACACCGCTGCTCCGGCGTGAAAAATCGTCTCACTCTGTTCAGGACTCCGAGTTTTCGTGAGGCTGTTTTGATGATGCTTTCGATGTAGTTTTTGTTATTTAGGTTGCAGCGAACATCCATACCTAGGATATTGAGATTGTCCTGCAGCGGCAGTGGCGTGCTCTGAAGAGTGGGGAGGGGAAGGAAAGAAGATACTTTTGCTGTAAACGCACATGCCTGCGTCTTCTTGGCATTGAACTCAACCAGGTTCTCAGAGCCCCATTGAGAAATGTGATTCAGGACCCCGTCAAGCTCAGTGACAAGAAGCTGCCTTTTCTCTGCGATATCTGACTGCTTGGCCGCTGGATGTCCATGATAACTCCCATGTAAAGTGCTATCGTCTGCATAACAATGAACATTGCCGGTAGACAGCATGTCGTTGATATGCAGAAGAAAGAGAGTGGGTGATAAGACGGACCCCTGGGGCACGCCAGCATTAACCTGCAGAAACTCTGAAGCTCGTCCGTCACAAAGGACGCGAATACGGCGCCCCTGCAGGAAGCTAGCAACCCAGTTGCACAGCCTAGAAGGCAGACCAAAGGCAGGTAGCTTAGAAAGAAGCGATTTGTGCCAGACTCTATCGAAAGCTTTGGCGATGTCAAGACTAATTGCCAGTGACTCGCCGTGCTTGTCCATAGCCTCACCCCAAAGATGGGTAACGTATGCTAGAAGATCACCCGTTGACCGTTTCGGTCTGAAGCCATATTGCCGGTCATTAATTAAGGAGTGATCCTCTAGGTGCCGCATGAGCTGTTTGTTAATTATGTGCTCAAACACTTTGCACAGCACTGAGGTGACGGCTATGGGTCGATAGTTGGCTGGCTCCGAGCGATCCCCCTTCTTGGGAATCGGCTGAACATTCGCCTCTTTCCAAGGCAAAGGCACTGTACCCGAACTGTAGGATAGCCGGTACAGGCGCGTAAGCATTGGAGACAACTCCGCTGCACATTTTTTCAAAACTACCGCTGGAATACCATCCGGACCACTGGCTTTCCGGACATCGAGTGATTGCAGCACTGCACGGACATCGCGTTGCCTGATATGGATATCAGGCATCGCGTGGTCACTGTCGGGTAGTGTTGGTGGCTGCGTACCACAATCATCGATTCGGGAGTTGGCCGCAAAGAGATTAGCCAGCAGATTTGCCTTCTCTTGCGACTCATGGGCCAGGGATCCATCAGGGTTACGCAGCGGAGGCAGCGAAGGCTGACAGAAGTTGGCTTGCACGGCTTTAGCCAGTCGCCAGTAGCCACGGCTTCCCGTGGGATGCATCACTAGCTCTTGACCAAGCCGCGCTATGCGCAGGGCATCCGCTCTGACATAGGCCCTTCTACAGACCTTTGTGGCTCTGTTGTACGCTGCCTTGAAGTGGCCCAGATTGGGATGGCGCGTGGCGCGCGCCCTTACCCAAGCGCGGTACGCAGACTGTTTTTGTTCAACAGCTTCCGCGCACTCGCGCCCGAACCAAGGGCGCACCCCGCGGTGACATCGGTGTATGAGATATAGTATTCCATACCCAGACCGATCTCACCGGCGACAGCAGTAGCACAATCCGATGGGTTCTTACCTTCAAAGCAGCGCTCAACCCACGGGATGGACGCAAAATAGTCACGAAGTCCATCCCAGTCCGCTGACGAGTAGTGCCAGAGACGCCGCTTCCCCTGCACGGGTCGTGGGGGCGCCGTAATAGGCACCGTGGAACAGACCAGGCAGTGGTCAGAGTTGCCTAACGCGGCTCGCACCGATACACTGTACCGGTCCGGATCACTCGTCAGCAGAAGGTCTAGCAGAGAAGGTGCTTGGCCCGACCTTCTTGGTATCCTAGTGACCTCGTGCACCAATTGGGTCAGGCCGTGCGCCAGAGCAAATGCGTGGGCGGCTCTTCCCGCATGGTCTGTTTTGGAGGAGCCCAACCAGATCTCGTGGTGGGCGTTAAAATCCCCCAAAAATACCATTTCGGCATTCGGAAATCGCTCCTGCGCATCATCTGCCGCCTGACTCAGATATTCAAAGAGTCGAGTTGTCTCAGCATCTCCTGTAACAAACACGCACACCCCGGCTTTTGCACGAAAACTTTCCTCAAGAACATAGCCAGGGTAGAGCAAGTAGGTCGTGTCGTCAGGGCGGTGTATTTGCGTCTCCGTTAGAAAAAACATGGCAGGTTTCGCCGTCTCTAGGTGTTGGTGGACGGCGTTGAGGTTTGCATGGAGCCCACAGATGTTAGTGGACTCCACCTCAAATAGCAAGCTTTTGGGAGTGTGACGAGCCGCTCTGTTGCCTTTTTCTATAAATTGCGCTGCCATGAGTTTGGGTGGGAGAAGGCGTGAAAAAAAGAAGTGATTGCCGCCGCAGCACCGTGTGACAAAGCGCGGGATATTGGTTTTATCTATGAATGTGAGGCATGGCGAGAGCCGACGCGCCGAACGGAAGGGCCCCCGTACCCCCCCCGAGTATGGTCGCCGGGCTCCCAAATCCGGTCACCAACCGGCACGACGAACCATATCGGGATTATGCGCGGCCTGGTGAGGCAGCCTCCCAAGGTGGTTAACCCCAGTTGGGCCCCTGTACTATACCGCGGGCGGCCAGCGGCACCACCGTTTCTACAGGTCTCCCTGTTCGGCGCATCGCCCCGCGCCATCCCCACTAGACTACGCCAAGACCCACTGGTCCCACTAGTGCTGCGACAACCACCACCTCTGCCCGGCTATGCACATGCTGACCCCTGAACACAATCCAACCGAGATTGAATTGCTATGGAGGGTTTTTCGCAATAGTGCACGGTGGTACCTACCCGGTCGAAACTTGAGACAAATTTGTGCCACCAAGTTTCTACCACCAGTAAAAATAAAAATTTGTAAGATTTTCACGCGGCTGTTTTTTTTAATTTGTAGGGTCTTACTAGTTTATAACGATTCTGTAATAAAAACATTTTCGTCAAAACTGTCCCTTGCTAGGTTTTCATCTGGCGCAGCCGAGTTGTGATTGACTTGTATCCCTCAATAGGTATTATTATTTCAACGCCACACGGCAGAATGTGCTGTACTTGTGAAAATTATAAAACCTGATGTTGTAACCATGTTCTGTGAAATAAAGATGATTTGATTTGATTTGAAATAACTTGTCAACTTTTATTTTAGAAACTAATTTATAAAATAAAATCACCCATTATAGGAAATAATTTGCTTTATTTGAAAAATTTAAAAAAAGTGTTCGGAACTTTGGTGCTGGTATTATGGAACCCGGGTTCCGAATTACATGTATGGAATGAATTTAATTACAAAAAATATATAATACTCCGCGTCGCATCCTGAACATTCAATATGTGCCCACAACCTACACGATTGGCACTGAATCCAAGTTTCACCCTGCTGATCATTAGAGTAATTTTCCGAGCAAAAAATGCAACAAGCGTCATCTTGATTTGTAGGCTGGATATGCGCGGTATCATTATCCGACACGACCGTGTCACCTAATGTAACAGAAGACTCAGAATCCGAAAAGGAAGAATCCTGGCTGTTTGGAAGAGTTCTAGAAGACAGTCCACCTCTACGCCCACGAGATCTTCCCCGAGCTCTTCCCCGACTATTTCCTCTCTGCGCTATAGACTTGATTGACTCCTCAAGTTGCTGTTTGTAAGGGGATCCGGTTAATAAAGTAGCGGCAGATGACTTACGGCCTCTGTTGGACCTTTTATTCTTTGGTGTCGGCACCGGTATGATGTGTTCAGGAAGAATAATAGGATTGCTGTCAATGATTTGCGGAGAAGACTGGTTTGCCTGTCCACTAGGGCCTGGTTGAGGTTCTGGCTGTGGCATTTGAACAGCAATATGCGTACTGGTAGACGGTAGATGCGGGTCATTATCAGTAGTTTGAGATTGAAAAGTGGTCTCACAGCTTGCTAGGTAGTCTACTTCTGTGAAAACGTGTCTGTTAATTGGGTAAATGCCAGTTACTCTGAACCCATTTACAGCAATAGCTCCTATTTGGCACTTGAGATAAGCACGTCCCAGCAATTCAGACATTTCGTATGGAGTCTGGTCGTCTGGTTGGAATTGAGTAACCACTGTCTAATTTCTTCACTGTAGTATGTTTTCAAAGGACCCATAAAAGACCTGTCGAGAGGTTGCATTTTGTGTATTGAATGTTGCAGGTAAACTAATAATTGTGACGTTGTTAGCTCTAGCTGCCGTCAAAACATCTAAATTGCGTGTATGTGAATAATGACCATCGAGAATTAATAAAACAGGCGATGCTTCAGTCGGGTGGGTCTTTTCAACGAAATGATGAAACCAGTCAGTAAACAGGTTTGACTGAATCCACCCTGACGGATGACATCTTCCTATAGAACCTTTCATCAACGTTTGTGTCATGTTTTTGCGTGGAAATATTAACAGCGGTGGAATAAATATGCCACTTGCGCTCATCGCTGATACTACTGTCACCAATGATCCACGCTCAGCCGCAGTTATGCTACCTACTTGTCTTTTCCCTCGCAGACCAATTACTTTAACCATTTTGCTTTGTACGATAGAAAGCCCTGTTTCGTCGACATTAAAAATTCTCTCCGGAGGATAATTATGTTTTAGGAATTCTTCTTCAAGGAGGTCAAAGAACTTATCCACTGCTTCTTTATTGAAACCTTGAGCCCGAGCATTGGAAGTTCCTGTAGGTGATCGAATAGATTGTTTATCTTTGTGTCGTAATAAGAAATGATCAAGCCAAGCTCGCCCGGCTATGTTATTTCGAAACGGATGTTCAATATTATTTTTCACAGCCAACTGATAGGCCATCTTACGAACATCCTGACGGGTCAAGCCATAAAATTTTACTTTCCATAACAAGAAGATATGACACAAGGCTTTCTTCAAGATGAGTTGGCAGGACAGGTCTTCTTCCTATAGTAGTATTTACAACCTCATCGGGAGGCTGGTCACTGTGCACAAACCTTTGCAAAGTAGTTTTTGGAACGCTATACAGCTTAACTGCTTTTTTCAGACCCATTTTCTTTTCTCTTACTGCTTTTACAGCCTCAATCATGTTAGCCTTGGCCCAACTCTTTCTTTTCGACTTCGGCTTTGGGGACAATTGACTTCGAGGCATGACTGAAACCAAGAAAAAACAATGTTAAATGCATTGTGGGTAATTTGGAACCCGGTTCCAAATTACCTGCACTTATAGGGTTCCAAAATCAAAACCTTACTTTGTTATCAAATAGTCAAGAAAACAAAATCTAGTACAACTAAATCATAAAACTTACCTCTGACAATGTGAACTGATGCGTATATACTTCGTGTAACACCTACTGCAGTTACTTTTAGACAGAAATAAAAGTTTTGGCAGTAATAGAAAAAAAAAGTAAAAAACATTTGCCGGTAACACAAAATTTCAACTTCGTGTGACAGGTCCAAACTCGATGCAAAAATGGCGCTAGTGGCGGTAATACGTTAAATGACATGAGTTCAAAGTAATTTCATAGGTTTTTAACAGATGTCGTTGTCTGTTTCTGAGATATTAAGGAGTTCCAAATTATCAGCAGGTTCCAAATTACCACCCTTTCCTCTATATATATATATAATTTAGTTTAAAATTTTCCGTGGAAATTGGGAAAAGTTTAGTAGGTTTTTGGTTATACCAAAAACCTACTAAACTTTTAAACAAAAACTAATTTAAACTTTATTGTACATTTATATTTTAGGAATGCGTTTCAGTTTAGTTCTTCTACATCCATAGGATATTTTTCAAGTTAAACCCTAAATAACATTAATAATTTGGCGTTCAAAAGGTTTTTGGCTTCTCCTGAACATTTAGCAAAACTGAGATAGGGCTGTCTGCAGTGTCAGCGACGAGTTTATCTAGTTTTTTATTCGGATAACTGTTGCGGCCAAAATAAAAATAAGTTTATTGTTGGATTGCATATGTATGCAGTATTGAAGTTTAGTAACTTAAATTCTATAAGTCACAAATTTTTGATAGTCGGGCGAAGGCGACGCCATACATTTGCTAATAGAAAAACAAATAAAACGTTCCTTAAAAACAGGGCTAATTTACGTGCCCAGCCAGTACGTACAAATAATTAAAGAGGCTAAAAAACTGGGGAAACACGCCGCATCATTAATACAGGTACATTAATGGGGAACAATGTACCAGTATTTCGAGAAGCTACAACAGCTTACGAGCTTCTAAAAAATTGTACGTCTACATTGACAGAACATGTTGAAACTTGTAATGTATTATATTATAAAATGCCACCTGTACCTACACATGTTACCGCAAGTAAAATTATCTTTATCTTATACTGACGTATAAACGACCACATAAACCAGCTTCTTCCCAAACTATCAGCAGGTGGATTAAGAAACTGCTAGGAATGAGTGGAGTGGACGTATCCATGTTCGCCGGACATAGTACGTGGCCCGCCGCCACATCAACAGCCCTTGCATCCGGCCTTTCCTTAGATACCATCCGAAAACCGGCCGGCTGGACTAGTAAGTCATAAACATTTGCAAAATTTTACCATCGTCCATTATCAAATGCAAATACTTTTGCCAGATCCATCTTCTATATTAATAATTTTGTCAAGGGGTACGGTAGACTGGATCGAAACCTTATATGAATAACAAAGCATAAAAAAATATCGATTTTGAGTCGACAACATATATCCGCAAAATTCGGATTATGGAGAATTTCGTTAAATTCCGATGGCACTGACAAACAAACCGCTGTCGCCATCTTTAGTAGTTCACCATCCACTCGCTATGCGATCAGCGCCAAAACCTTACTATTTGCTGGGTTTTGTCATCGATCCATAAATAAATGTAGATCAGTGCGTTTCGCGAAAATATTGTTTTTGACACTTTTAAGATATACTCTTTGATAGGTGTTTCTTCTTTTTTATGATATACTCTTTGTTATGTGTTTTTCTTTAAACCTGATATTGGCCGATTCAACCACAGAAAAAGAATATTAGCCATAACCATAAATGTTGGAGTTCAAATGCCAATGTCATTTAGTTTCGCACAGTGATATATTCGTTTGAAATAGTTTGAATTACGCACATCATGCCGAAAATCGTAAGTATTTCACTGTACTGTTTCATTGGTCATATCTCTGTCTTCGTTTGATATTATTTGTTTGATATCTACGTCATTTTGTTAACAGCCGGATCTCCTTGCACTTGGCAAACATTGAAAAAGAAAAAAAATCTTGGCAAAGATGATTGCTTCTTTTTTAATAAAACTGGACACGTGGCTACTGTTGCTTTAGAAAATCGTCGTACTGTGAATAGTGACTGGTACACGAACATTTGTTTGCCGGAAGTTATTGACGAACTCCGTAAAAATAACCGTAAACGCCGTATCATCCTGCACCACGACAATGCTAGTTCTCACACGGCCAGACAGACAAACGACTTTTTGAAGGCGAAAAATGTAGAACTCATGAGTCATCCTGCATACAGTCCCGACCTGGCACCTTGTGACTTTTATCTGTTCCCAAAAATTAAGAACCAATTACGCGGCCAACGATTTTCATCACCAGAAGAGGCTGTCGAAGAGTATGAAAAACACGTTTCAGAGGTCACCACAGAGGAGTGGCACAAAAGTTTTCAAAACTGGTTTGATCGAATGAAAAAGTGCATAGACGCCAAGGGAGATTATTTTGAAAAACAATAAATTAATTTTGTACCTTTAATAGTATTTTTTCATATTCATTCCGGAAACTTATAGTGCCCCACGTATAAATGTGTAATATATTTTTGCAGATAATTTCAATTATTGCGAGTGTTGTGGCTTAGAAACTATTGGGCAGTTAAGAGTAAACAAGGCTCGGGCACTATCAAACCTTTTTCCTAAAAAGCAAAAAGCTGCTTCTGCTGCATCACAAGATTTATTTGATGACTTTCAGGTAAGTTAATAGTGTAGGTCACTGAGTAAAGTAAAATAAATATAGAGGTGGGAGGATATACCTACACCTACATACATTCACAATACTTATTATTATTTGAATATTTGTCTAAAAATAAAAATAAAATATATTTCTCTTATTAAACTCAGTTAGCTCAGATGGTAAGAGCGTGACAACGTAGAAGTCGAGGATGTAGGTTCAATTCCTGCATGTGGTGTATTTTTTCATCACATCTTATTAAATTTGTTTAATAAGAGTAACACAATATAGCATTAAAAATTTAAATTATATCTTTAAATTTAACCTTTAAATTAGCTATTCATAAATATATTTCTCTTTTAAGGTTGATAATGAAGAGTTGACGCAAATCGAGTATTCATTGATGATTGATGATGCTTCTTCGGACAACAAGGAAAAACAGCTGCTGTCAGTGAGAAGTGATTTTATTTCTTTAGAAGAAGAAGAGAAAAAAAACATATCAAATGGGGGGCAGACCAACGAAGAAACGTAAATATTCAAGCAGGTTTAGTACAGAATAACAGCCCCCCAGGACTAACTATTTATATTTAGCACTTTCAAATAACACCATTCAAGTATCAGTACATTCAGTTGGTTCTATGATTTATGAATGTGTTCAATGTCAAGCACTTCATTTTTTAGGTGAAAAAATTAAAAATCATTTTAAAAATTGTTGTCATAATGGGAAGGTATACATAGACCCAGACAGAGTCTTAAAGCCAATTCCAGAAATATTATTAGATTTATACAAAGGCAATACGTCTGATGCCAATCATTTTAAGGCTAATTTACGACTATATAATTCAGTATTTGCAATGGCATCCATTAATTCAAACTTGAACACACTCCCTCCAGGATTTTTCACTTATAATATTTTCACGTACAAGGGCAAATTTATATAAAAACTGGATCTTTGGTTCCGTTGCAAGGTCATAAACCACAATACAACCAATTGTATATAATTGAAGATGAAGCAGCCTTAAATGAAAGATTATCCGATTCTAGAAATAACATATGTAAAAGCAATATAATGAGGTCCTTACAAACAATGCTCAATGAATTCAATCCTTTTGTCAAATTATACAAAAAGGTGGCTGCAATTTTAGCAGTAGAGGAATTAAAAGCAGCCTCAGAAAATCGACCCAAATATTCGGTATCAATGCAGTTTTATAAACATAAATCTCTGGATTTGCGTCGGTATAACACACCATCAAATAATGAGGTAGCGGCCATCTTTGTAGGAGAAAACGGTGAACCTCCATTATATATAGACTTCTCTGTACAAGAATATTCTCAACATTTAACTACACTCAAATCAACCAGTCCCAATATTGACCCTTTAACCTTTCCTCTACTTTTTCCTAATGGAGAACTCGGATGGCATGAAAATCTTCAACACAGAGAAGAGAGTCGAACTGCTCGAAGCCATCTTACAATGTTACAATTTTATCAGTATAGACTTGCTGTTCGTAAAAAATTTAGCCCATTATATTACGCTGAAAAACTTTTTCATGAATATTGTGTTTTGGCCTATGTTAGGATTGAATTTCAAAGATTATTATCATTCTTCGAATGAATCAAAAACAGCTCAGAGCTGACAATTATAACAATTTAATGGATAGCCTGTACAATAATGATAAAGAAATGGGTCAAGGCATTGGTAAAATGATAATATTGCCATCAACTTATGTGGGAAATCCTCGGCATATGATGCAAAATTATCAGGATTCCATGGCAATTGTATGCAAGTATGGTAAACCAGACTTATTTATAACATTTACGTGCAATCCGAATTGGCAAGAAATCTTAGATAATTTACAAGGCACTAAAAAAGAACATAGACCCGATTTAATTGCCAGAATTTTTAAACTTAAATTGAAGGAACTTTTAGATGACATTACAAGAAAACATATTTTTGGAGTACCGAGTGCGTGGTTTTACACTATTGAATTTCAGAAACGTGGGCTTCCACATGCGCATGTGCTTATTATTCTAAGAAATGAAGATAAACCAAGGTCATCAGTAGATTATGATAAATTTGTGTGTGCAGAAATACCTGACCCAGATAAAGACCAGGAACTTTTTCAGACTGTATCAAAATCATGATCCATGGGCCATGTGGCCCTGGATATATGAATTCACCTTGCATGAAAAATGATGGAACTGCTTCTAAATGTTCTAAAAACTACCCAAAGACATTTTGCGAAGAAACTAAAGATGGTACCCAAAATGGAGGTTATGCTGTAATAAGAAGAAAAGACGATGGAAGAACAATAAAAAGAAGGATTTCGAGTGTGATAACAGATGGGCGGTGCCCTATATATGCCCTATAATCCCTATCTATGTAAAAAAATTAATGCTCACATAAATGTTGAAATTTGTTCAAGTGTCAATAGTGTGAAATATATTAATAAATATATTTATAAAGGTCAGAGACGGCAGAGCAAAGATACAAATCACAGTAGCGCCACAGGACTCCAGTGATCAATCGACATTAAACAATGAACACCATGATGAAATTAAGGCTTATTTTGATACCAGGTATGTTTCGGCCCCTGAAGCAATATGGCGAATATCTGAATTTTCAATGCACAAAATGAGTCACACAATGATACAGTTAGGTGTTCATTTGGAAAACCAACAAACTGTCGTATTTACAGATCAGAATGTTCATGAAGCAGCGGCTAGATCAGCTGAAAAATCAACATTATTAGCATTTTTTGAACTAAACAAAACAGATGAAAGTGCTCGACAATATCTTTACACTGAAATTCCGACACATTTCAGATTTATCCATGGACAGTGGCAACCATGAATATCTCAGTCAGCGGCTGATAAAGTATTTATTTATTTATTTATTATATTTATTTTTATTTATTTATTATAATATAACCATACATTGTTTTTACAGATTGTATCCAAGACAACAATGTAGTACATAATTATTATTTATCTATAATACTTGTAATATTTATTAATATATAGTAGGCAACATTAATAACTTTGTGACTCTAAACATTGGAGTGTCACCCGCTCAAATTCCGCCAATGAACAACAAAATACATCTACGTTCTGTGCTATGCTATTTAAAATATTCAGGGCTCGCACGTAAGGAGCATGCTTCAATAAGTTCGTCCGGGGTACCGGAACCTCAAATGTCTGCTCCCTTGGCGCCAGCCGCAGCCTGGTGTTAGGAACACGCAGCCTCAATGCTTCCAATACCTGCGGGTTAGTCATTTTGCCACGAAACAGCAGAAATACGTACTTGGCCAAAGCCAAGCTACGTCTTACCTCCAGCTTATAGTATCCAACCATCCCCAACACGAAAGTAGTTGGATACATAAGTGGGTAGAACGGGTATACCCCATATTGTTTGAGGTAAAGATACCTGGTAAATTTATTTTGCATCTTTTCCACCATGGAGTTATACTTAGCTTCATAGGGATTCCAAATAATAGCACTCGTCTCTAACCTGCTTCTTACTAACGCGTTATACAGCGCTTGCACGGCAACGGTGTTTTCGAAATCCCTAGTCTCCCGAATTATGAAACCTAGGTTCTTAAAGGCCTTTGTACATACGTCCACTATGTGTGTTTTGAACGTTAGTTCTTTAGTAAACAACACTCCGAGATCTCGCACCTGTTCTACACGCGGAATTGCTTCCCCATCCATATCGTAATTGTAGTGAATAGGTACCACCGTACGTGTGTAAGACATTATGTTACACTTGGAAATATTAAAACACAACCCGTTTTTTGAACTCCATTCTACCACCCTGTTTATATCTCGTTGGAGACGCTCACAGTCCTGCTCGTTGGCAATCCGGTGAGATAACTTCAAGTCGTCTGCAAATAACAAGCATTTCGCATCTTGGACCACTTCTGGTAGATCATTTATCATGATGATAAACTCCAGTGGTCCAAGATTACTACCTTGACTCACTTCCGTGTAGGTACTGTACGAGTCTGAATTGTAGCCCCCGTACTCAACGTATTGTTTTCGGTTCCTCAAGTAGTCCGCGAAAAATTATAGGAGATCTGGAGTAAATCCAGCCCTCGCGAATTTCATCAAAAGCACGTCGTTGTCCACACTATCGAAGGCCTTCCGATAGTCGAAATAGGCAACATCTAACTGAGCACCAGCTTCAGAATCAAGCACGTGTACTGCCTGGTTCATGAAGCACATGTGGTTTGAATTAGTGCTACGTCCCGCTCTGAAGCCATGTTGGGTATCGCTAAACTGAATACTGACCTGTGACGTTATGATCGAACACAAAGCCGTCTCGAAAACCTTTGCAAACGTCGACAACACCGCCACAGGCCTGTAACCGCTGATATACGAGCCTGAAGCACCCTTCGGCACTGGTGTTACTCTAGTTAGCTTCCAACCTTCAGGATACAATCGCTCTTTCAAACAAATATTAAAAAGATGTTGAAGAGGTTGTGCCAACACCATCCTGCAGTCCTTCACTAAATAGGGAGGTATACCGTCTGGTCCTGTTGAACGCTTAGGTTTAAGACGCTCGAGAGCCCGACACACGTCCTGTAATGACAGCTCACCCACATGAACCCGCGAACCGCGCTCTGGTGCCATCTGCACAGCGGCTTCAGCATTCAAACGCGGCGCACACGTTCCGTAAACAGAGTGAAAGTAATTAGCGAACTCTTGCGCGCACTCATGCTCCGGTAGTGTATTACCGTCCTTAGTAATACGTGTTTTGCAACGCTTGGAACGCCTCTGGCCAATGAACCCCCAAAAGGACCTAGGCTCTTTAACGAATTGAGTCTCAATACGTCTCTGATACTCATCATACGCAATATTAATTTTATTCTTTACTGAGGACCGACAGTAAGAAATATTATCATAATCATCTTTAAGTCCGCTAGCTTTATAAGATTTATGCCACAATGCTTTCCGTTTTATGTCACCTATTATGTCAGCTGTATACCACTCTGGGTAATTGTACCGAGAGTTGCAAGCTTTAGGCATTTTTCTGGGAGTGCTATCATCTACTATTTTATTAAATATATTATAAAACGCGTCATACGCCTCGTCTGTACTGCTCGTCTCAAACAAAGTGCTCCAGTCCGCATTCGCTAGCGCATTATACATAGTATAAAAATTAGCTTTATTGAAGTTCCAGCGCGAGCGGTCGCCCCCAGGTGACTGCGGGAGGGGGGTGGCGGGCGCGGGGACCACGGCCGGCGCCAAGCAGCGCGCGCGACTCACGTTCACACGCAACGGCGGGTGCTGTATGTCTATAGGACTCAGTACCGCCGGCTCCTCACTTACGGCGACCTCTTCGTATTGCATTGTTGTTAACACAACGTCGAGTGTGCGATTATTACAATTAATAATGTTGTTACATTCGCGAAATCTGCAATAGGTGACAAAGTATTCATAATAACATTGTACGTCCCGAGTAGCAGAGTACATATTAAAATCGGCAGTTAAAATAACTTCTTCATATTGTGTACAGAGTTGTTCTAGTAAGTAAAACATATACATATATTCACGTTCATCAGTCCCCGGTGGTATGTACGCGACACAGCATAAAAATAACAATTTATTGTTACGGAATACAGTCGCACAGACTAATTCAAATAAATGTCTGTCAAGATTAACATTATCCGGTAAGGAAACTTGACGCAACTCCAGCCCACTGCTTGCCGCCGCCGCCAACAATACTCCGCCAAGCTTCCGCCCATCAGCACGATCGCAGCGTAACAGCGTGTAGCCGTTCGGCACCAGCTCCCCGTCATGTATAGATTCGTTTAATCCGCTTTCAGTAATCGCAATTAGATCCGACGTGGAGGCTAATATGCTTTTATAAAATGCTTTCAACTTTGTACGCAATCCCCTCACATTTTGATAATAAATTGTCAAAGGTTTTTCATTTTTCCTATTCTTTGGTGGGGGGTCCACGGGGGCTCCGAAACCAACGCCATTCACTTAAACGCGTATTTATAGGCCATACCTCAGCTATAGCGATATTTTCATATAGACTTTCCGGTACACCGATTTTAAATGATGAATAATCACGCTGCGTCTTCGGTATTATTTTTTCCACCGTTACGTTACAATTTTCACCACAAATTCCTTTTATGTGTGTCCGAATAGCTTCCTGAGATGTGTCAGGATGTAGTGACCAGATATGCAAGTACTTCTTTTTTTCCACCGCTTGAAGACTATTAATTTGACTGCTTTCACCCCTGATAACAACTGTCCTATTGGCCCTTCTCTCCTTCTTTTTATTTGACACCACATGCCATTCCGCTTGGTTATTCTCACAGTTACTGTTATCTTCTATTCTCGTGCTTTCATTACATTCTAACTGATGTTTCGTTTTTCTTAAAATTTTCTTATAATCTTCCCGTTGAGTACCCCTTTCCTTATTCTGATTAATACTGCTCAGCTGTGGTCTTGCCTTGTTCCGGCCAGAGCCAGTCAGATCATCACCTATTATAGGTGGAGATATTACGATAGCCTTAGATGTTACCTGAGGTCTACTATCCTCTTTTTCTTTTTGTATCTGGCCCGGATAATTATCTCTTTCAGATAATTTAGCTGAAAGTAGTTGATTTTCTTTAAGTTATTTACTGTCATTTCAATTCTGTTCAATACTTCCAATACTAAAGTTTGCATTGAGTTTTCAACGACCGCAGTGACTTCCTGTTTTATAATGGCCCTTAAATTGTCCTCAGAAATTCCTATAAGACGGCCTTCACATTGTGCCTGGCTAGTATTTTTCTCTTCTTCATTCCTACGCGCTACTTGCCGTTTGGCTCTTTCCGATACCTTATCTTGACTCGACATCTCCATAGATGTCGCTACCTACACAACTGATTGTCACAATCAATCACTGATACGGTGCATAAGTCGTTCACCAATTACATAAGTAGTTCAAGTCACTTCAAATAGATGGCATCACTTCAATGTTTGTATTTTTTACGGATTTGAAAACAAACGAACTTTTTAATTTGGTGATTATGCTATAAATCTTTATTCACTCACGTGACACGCTGTTCAGGTTTAAATTGTTCAGCATACGTTGATATCTTCACGCATAATCCCCAAAACACATACAAAAGTCACATAAACCTATATTAAGCACAGTCATTTACTCATTCGTACCGCAGAATAAATATTTGAGTTCTTTGACTTATTTCCATATAATTCTTTTGGATAAGACTCTCGCCGATCACTGACGCTTTTACCTTTATTTTAAAATTGTTTTACGATCAAATTTGCAAGAAATTCACTTTTTTATTATTTTTAATCGCGGAGCTAGTTCTTAACGTGATGTGACGTTGCGGGTAATAATTGCAAGAATGTATAATTATTCCTTTTCTGATCGGGAACGATATTATCTCCAGCTATTACTTCTTCACGTCAAAGGGCCGACTTGCTTCAGAGATGTTAGAACTTATGAAAATATTATTTACACATCATTTTGAGAAGCTGCTTTTTGACGATCAAGAATGGGAAAGATGTTTGGATGAAGCAATTGGTTTCAAACTTCTTCGGCAATTACGTATAATTATTAAAAAGAATAGGGCACGAAAAGAAAAAGAAGGTGACCAAAAAGAAAGCTGCTACAGGTGAATCAATATTATTGACAATGGACCTTGAAGCTACATTTGCCCGTTCCTAACTGCTAGTTCGTTATATTTCAAAACAAAGCTAACTGTACACAACTTTACTGTGTTTGACGAGACAGCTGCTGATTTGACTTCTAATACTTTTGTATCTTTTATAATTAACTATTTAGAAAAACATTTTCTCAATATTATTATTATTTATTTATCACCTTAAAAACATCATATATACATAATTATTTACAGTACATTTAGAAACCACTGAGGTTTGTAGTAAATGCAACGAGTTATTTTTCAATAAGTAATACAGGTTACAAAAAATAATCACTAGAAATCACAAAGTAAAATATAAGAAATAAATGTAGGTAGCTTAATATTATAACGTAAGTGTACCGGCGCAGAATGGTGACATATACCTACTCAAGGCTAAGCAAACATCCTTATTGAAATGGTATATGTTTACAAAAATCCAAAAAAGAATCGCTTCAATACATGTTTAATATTATTTTCATTTAATTTTTCGTTTACAATATTTGAGGGTAGTTTATTAATTAAGCGCGGTACAACGTATTGCGTTGTTCTCTCACCGAATACGTTAGCAGCGCGTGCGGTTTGTAACCGGTTCTGTGAGACTGCTCTTGTGCATACATGCTGTAAATAAAAATTACATATCATAATTTTTTCAGGTGGTTGCATTTACCAAAACCGTAATGCCATATTGTCAAACGTATTACTGTACTATAAGCAATAAACATAATATAACAATAATTCAAAAAATTTTTGGAACCGGGTCATACTCAAATGGAGTGCGATTCGATACACAGTGCAATTGAGCGCCAAATTAAGAACAAAGAATTACATTAATTAATTTACCTAGTGACTACGTCACTTTGTTAAAAAGTGCACAGGCGTCAAATCTTTATTAATTATATGTATACAAATTGATCACGAATTTGTAAAAGATTACGTTGCAGTAGAAAATTTGGTAGGTATACAAAGTCGTCAAGTTGGAGAACCGCACGTGGTTGATATTAGGGTGTTACCAGACCAATCGTTCTATCGTCGATCGACGGCATCGATCGATGGTAGAACGGAATAGTCGACGTCGATCGACCTGGCATGCCTGCTTGTGTTGGTATTCAGTAGTGTGAGTCGTGAATAGGGGAGCGAGGGGCTTCTTGTAACAGGGGTAAGTAGTAACATGCTCTTTCCACTAGGATCTTAAACCTTATTAATGTATTTCTTTGACTTGATTTAACCTATAAACCGCGCCGCATCATGTTGCCATAGCCAGTGTCCCGCCGGCCGGCGCAGTGAGCGGAAGTGTACACGCGCTTCACTTTTGCCAGGTAATATAAAATTGTACTGTCGTAAAATTTTGGTTTGCGTTATTATTAGCGACTAATTTCAAACTTTCCACATCTTATTTACATTCAAATTTATCTATCTCTCATAATGTGTAACAGTTTTTAAGATTTCTAAATTGTTTAAATAGTTATCTTGATAAATGTTAAAAATCATACCATGGGGTTAGTTGTAACAAAATCCCGGGGCTTGTTGTAACGTGTTACAACATGCCCCAAGTTATGATGTGGACATCTACTTATTTATTTCCTTTCTTCTAGAATGAGGGTGTATAAAAGAAAGCAGAGCGGCCAACACAAAGCCAAGAAGTGTACGAGTTAGCGGCAGCTGAAGTTTTAGAAAAAAAATGCAGTATTCGGCAAGCTAGTCAGACTTTCGGATTATGTCACGTCTCTCTTTATAGATACATAAAGAAAAAGAAGAATAATGAAAGTTTAAGAGTTGGTTACGTTAAACCTAGACAAGTATTTACTGCAGAAGAAGATGGTTAGATGACTTTCTATCTAGTTCCCCTCTCTGCCGATGTGATAGCTCCAATTTGCTTTTGGCCACGAGCAGCTACTATTTTCTTAGGTTTTTGAACCGTTGTGACCCCTGTTTCATCAATTTTCCATATTCGAGAAGCATAAACTGATATTTTTGGAGAAGTCGTTGATTTATTTCAAAGAATGAATTAACGTTAGTCTTATTGAAAGACGTCGCTTCTGGTGTCCTTAAAGGTAAATGTGAATTTCTGCGCATAAAATTATGGAACCAGTCAGTACCAGCCATGAAGGAGGAATGTTTTTAGCATTAAGCTGCACAGCGGATTGGTAGGCTAGTTTCCTTACTTCTGTAGGAAGTAGTCCAAAATATATTTCCGCGCACTTGAGAGCGAGAGCACTAACTTGGGGCTTTCCTGTTACAGGCATTACGAGTCCCGTACCTTGTGAACAGATATCTATACAAGACAACGACCAATCATCCCAAACAGAGAGGTCTGATTGCATCATTGCGAAAGGTTTTTATAAACTGAAAACCACCGGGGCAGAAGCATTCAAAGAAAGAGGGCCTTACACACCCTACTTGGGATCATCTACTCCTGAAAAAATTACTAAGCCCAAATTAACTGTAACAAGTCCCAATCCTACAATCAATTCGATAAAGTATTATATACTGACTTATCTAAAAAGGATGGATCCAAATAGTGGTTTAATCAATCTAATCCAGAGAATGATAGATAATAAATTGGCAACTCTCCCTGAAATTTTCAGCAACGTTCCGTTACAAGATTGGTGTGGAAAAAACTACGGTGGTAGTTATGAACACAGATTTAAAGCATCTTCCCAAAAAAGGCCAGCTCTTTTTTCACTGACTACTAATCTGGCCACTCACATAACATTGAACTCCAATCAGCTTGGAAAAGCTCTCAGAGGAAACGAAGATTACAACCTATTTTTACAGGAGATATTTTTATTCGTTCAGTTCAGTATAAGTGTAGTGGACCTCACTCCTTGTGTCCGAATATGCACTGCTGCTATGTCTGCAATAAGGTCGAAAACTAGCACAAACTCGTTTACATGAAACTGATTACCATGATCCTTAGGAGGCATATGGAAATAATAAGACAGATGAGACATCGGAACGATTAAATATTAATTTAATGTCTGAATTTAGATCATGTGATGTAATCTATTTATTACTTGGTGCACTCCAATCGAGCAAGCAATTGAGGGACTATGTATATATTGGCTGAGGGATCCGATTACCCTAAATCGTTTTTTGAACATCTTGCATACCTAATAATCAATAGCGACCGATTAGTAGAACTTTCAGTCGTATTGGGAGTAACAGTTGATAAGCACTCACATGCTACACGAATATCAGGGTTGTCTCGTGCACTTGCAAGCCATAAAGTATGGGGTAGATGTTTGTACTCACAATTAAACACTCACCAACAGAAGAAAGGAAAGTTTATTTTAAGCACAGGCACAGAAAGATAGATACAGTTCACTATAGTTCAGCAATAGAAAGCACGGCAGATTGGGGAAAGACACAGACAAAGACTATATGTAGGTATATACTACACTTAAGATACATAAACAACAAGATCGATGAAAATAAATAAACATGCGGTTTGGCGAAAGGAAATAGCAAGCGCTTCGCGTCGTGTTTGGTTAGCGACTGGCTGTATCCTCTACGCGTGCACATCGGTGGAGCGGCTACCTATATAGGACTTATACATCTACATGGCAATGAGTTGAGACACTGTCGATAACTTAATGTCGATATTATGATTTCGACAAGTAACATCGACCAACCAATATTATTAGATAATATGTAAGTTGTGTAGATTAGGTAAAATGTACAGTCTACAAATAAAATACGTATACATGTAATAAATAATATTTGTGCAACTTATTGTTGATAAGACCTTGGGGAAGTTTTGGACTGTTGAGGAAGTACCTGAGAGAAAATTCCTAAGCCCAGATGAACAGGAGTGTGAGAATATTTTCACATCTTCAATCATTCGGTTTGAGGATTGTAGCTTCTCCTTGTGTTTTCCATTCAAGTCCAGATAAACTTGGTATCTCTTTTATAAACGCCAAAAAAAGCTTCTTGTCGTTTGAGAAGAAAATCATAAGATCACCTGATTTACAGAGAAAATATTATGCAATAATTCATGATTATTTACAAAAGAGTATTTTGTCAAAGGTCAAATAAGATGAAAATATCTCACCCGCTTATTATATACCTCATCATTCTGTGACCGACAAGGCATCTATCCCTCTACGTTTTGTACTAGATGGTAGCTGTGCTACTGACAGTGATATATCACTTAACAAATACTTAGTCTGGCCATAAATACTGTAACAATTAAAGTAAGAAAGATGTTACATTTGAATTTGGAATTTGTCATTTTTATACGATTGTTCATTGTGTTTTCTAATTTTGGCGCCAATACATTGTACAATATTTTGCTATATTAAAATGGAGTGGGGTGATAAAGAAAACCGAATCGCTGTGATTGCATTACACAAAGTAGGTATGGAGCCGAATGTAATTTTTAAAACTCTCCATACGCTTGGTATTAGTCAAATGTTTGTGTTCGGGCTATTAATAGGTACAATGAGACCTCCTCTGTTTTGTGACAGAAAAAGATCTGGCCGTCCACGTAGTGTTCGTACGAAAAAGGTGGTCAAAGCAGTAAGGGAAAGAATTCGAAGAAATCCTGTCCGAAAGCAAAAGATTTTATCTCGGGAGATGAAGATAGCACCCAGAACCAAGTCGCGCATTTTAAAAGATGACTTAGGACTTCCAGCCTATAAGAGACGCACTGGTCATTTTTTAACTGATAATTTAAAAAAGAATAGGGTGGTAAAATCGAAGCAACTACTGAAGCGGTACGCAAAGGGAGGTCACAGAAAAATTTTGTTTACGGATGAGAAAATCTTTACAATTGAGCAACATTTTAACAAACAAAATGACCGTATTTATGCTCAAAGCTCTAAGGAAGCTTCCCAATTAGTCGACAGAGTGCAACGTGGGCATTATCCGACTTCAGTGATTGGTGGGGTGTTACCTATGAAGGAGTGACTGAGCCATATTTTTGTGAAAAAGGTATCAAAACATCGGCACAAGTGTATCAAGATACCATTCTTGAGAAGGTAGTTAAACCCCTTAACAACACCATGTTAAATAACCAAGTATGGTCCTTCCAACAAGACTCAGCGCCAGGTCATAAAGCTCGGTCCACGCAGTCTTGGTTGGAAGTGAATGTTTCGGACTTCATCAGAGCTGAAGACTGGCCGTCGTCTAGTCCCGATCTTAATCAGCTGGATTATGATTTATGGTCAGTTTTAGAGAGTATGGCTTGCTCTAAACGCCATGATAATTTGGAGTCCCTAAAACAATCCATACGATTGGCAGTGAAGAATTTTCCCATGGAAAGAGTGCGTGCTTCTATTGATAACTGGCCTCAACGTTTAAAGCACTGTGTTGCAGCCAATGGAGATCACTTCGAATAAGCTTTTTATATTTTAAATTGTTTTATATTTATGTATTAAACTAACACACTGTAAAAGTAATAAATATTATTTGCAATAAAAAAAAATGTTTTTTCTTCGTAAAAATATTTATGGCTAGACTAGGTATATTGCAGCAAACAGATATATTTCATACTCCTTTGAATGTACGCATTTTTAGCATTGCATTTTTTTGCAGATTTCCGCCAAATGTATTATATGGGTCAATCCTGAGCACAGGAGATATATATCGTTTTGATACTGATGCTACTATAGATACATCCCAGTTTAATCATGTGACCTTTCGCTCGTCTCCATTCTTAACGATCATTGCGAGAAGTCGCTCGTCGAGAACGGGATAGATGGCCTCTTGCTGCCGCCATGTTAGAAAGAGATGTATATGTTTCATATGTTTACTAAATTACAACAAACTATTCATAATTGTATCTGTCCAATTAATCCTGACAGAAGTGGTGTCCCAAGCAGCACACGAGGCTGCTTAATAGCCGAATAACGGATTTCCAAAACGCTTAAAGCCGAATAGGGAAGCTGTATTAAGTCTGTATACGACCTTATACAGCTCTTATAACTCTTAAATGGGCACAAATTATTCTGCCTTGGGTTCACATAGCTGCTTAAGAGCTGTGTAGCAGCAACTTAACAGTGTTATAAAGGGTAACAGCACAAATTATTCAGCCTCAAGTTCACATAGCTGCTTAAGAGCTGTGTAGCAGAAATGTAACAATGTTATAAAGGGTATCGACAGTACCTTGCGCTGAAATTCGACTGACTAAGAGATCACAAGTTACTCTTTATTCAGAAAATATGTCATATGTATGCTCTAATACGTACTGTAAACCGCGAAACGCTACTTGCGGCTTGTGTAAAATTAATTAAGTGAACAGCAAACTAAGCAATTACCTCTTGATGCCTTGATGGATTATTATATGCACTTTGTTACGTGAAGTGAATTTGGAAACGATTAATGGTGGATAATATTCACATCCCTGGTAAGTACATTGTTTTACATATTAATAAAGGAAAAATGATTGGGAATTTAATTTTACTGACATCATACATATATTATCTAAGAAAATTTTAATGCGCCATGAAAATATTTTGTTTTTAATTAGTTTTGTGATATAAATAAGCTGTGATGTAAACTATGACTAAATAATTTGTAGTGCTTTGAAAAGAATTATAAGATAAACAGTTATTATTATGATATTATCGACAGCCTCTGTGATATCGACAGCCTCTGTGGCGTGGCGGTAGTGAACGTGACTGCTACGTAGGAGGCGTGGGTTCGATCCCCGCTCAGTGCAAATATTATTTGTATGCATGAATATGGGTATTTGCATTGGTCTGGGTGTTTCTATGTATAATATTATGTATGTATTTACAAAAAAAAAGTAATTAAGTATGTTTATCCGCATTCTAGATTCCATAACACAAGCTAGTTAAACTATGCTTACCATGGGTCTAGATAGCGTTGTGTAGAATGTTGTAGAATATTTATTTATTATAATGTTTATTTATTTATTAGAAAGTAAAAACTAATGTAATACATTTTATTTCTTTGCACAAAACATCATAAAGGTTGAAAAATCAATCAGAATATGTTTAGGTTATAAAATAAAATGGTGGATTTATGTTAAACAGTAACGTGAATAGTTAAAACTCTTATATTCTACAACAGGCTGTCTAATAGTTCACTAGTGCGCTGTTATTCTACAAAATACTGAATAATATTACACATGTGAACTGTATACAGCTATAAGCTGTTTTCTTTACTTTTAATTGTTCACAAGCTGTACCTTTAGCCATGATGTGAACAATTAAACAGTTATTATACCGACTCTTTAGGGATCCCTAGTATTAAATCTAAAACCACCGCATGGATAACTTCCATTACTAAATTGTCAGTCAGGTTCTTTCACCACTAGGCTATCCGGTCGTCAACTAACAATACACACAAGAATAGTACCTATATGAAATGTGTATAGGTATATATAAGCACTAATATACACCGTGGCTCGATTAATTCGACAGATTTCAATGTTTATATTTGGTGAAAATAAAGTTATATAACACATGGTCGAACAATGCGTGCTTTTTGAGATATTCATTCTTTTCAGAAATTCACGAGTTGTAAATTCGTTAGGTATCTAAATAAATCCTAACAGCAAACTGTCATACCTCACACGCTAGCTAGACTTAAGGCGTTGTTTATAACGAAGAAAATACGTTAGGGATTGATATAATTTGTTTAAAAAATAATAACATTTTTTGCTGATCTGAGGTAATATTGCTCAGAATATCACCAGTAATTCGTGGTTAAAAGTGTTGTCAGTTTGCTGCGGCCCATATTCTACATATGAGTATAATATATTTGTATATGTCGGCGGGCTGCTACACTTCAAAACAAATAGGATAACCTCAAAATTAAATCAGATTTGTTTATTGTGATTGGGTAATAAATCGCATTTAAAAACATTAGAGTAACGGATTAATATTGCTTATAATTAGATACAGATTATTTTTAACGTATTCTGTTTGTAAGAGAGCTGCATTTCTGATATGAAAACATGTGGTCATTGTTTTATCATGTGTAAACATTAAAAATAGATTGACACATGCTAATAGCTTTTAAAATAATTTTAAAACGTTTTGATTATCAAATTGTAACATTTTGTAATGTAAAAACTATTTTATTGTGCAAGGATGGGTGTTTTGTTCGAATGAATGACTCACATAATTTTGCTATAAAAGGCCGAGCGCACGCGCAATCGATTCATTCTCGCTTGAGCCGTCGTAGCGATCGGACCTCCTCAAAAGTTTGAGAATAAATTCAGGGAAGTATTACTTGTGTTTACTTTGATTATTGAAGATGAGCGACAGCTCTGATCATGGAAGTTGTGACGCCAGCAATTCTGGTGTCACGCCTTTTAGAAACAATTACGGAGACCCTCCCCCGTCATCAGAAGTGGGATCAGAACAAGCTCTGGTCCCTACCACATCCTCAGCAAATTCGGTTCAACCTGTCACGACTGGAACAGCGCAGGGCAGTACTAGGCTGATAGATACTGCCTCGTTGAACACTTCAGGAGTACCAGCAAACAACTTTAACACCATGCAGCCCATTACAACGGGAATTTCCACAAGCACGACGTATACACCAATCGCTGCGGAAATACCAGCTTCCGTAGGGGTACCATTGACGTCAATGGGACCCACATCTTACAATCAAGAAGTATACCTTCCAGGGGTACCCATCGCTGCTGGATCATCCAACACAACAACAATGCATCCAACTACTCCAATAGTCGGATGCTCTCCCCAGTTTATGATACAAATGATGGAGATGATGCAAAGGATGTCCGAACGGTTGTATTCTCCTCCAGAACCGAGGATCAGGATCAAGGACATCTATTTACCGTAATTCGATCCCGACAGTCATGTTGGAGTCCGGGAATGGTGCCAGCACATCGATAAAGCAGCTGCCAGCTACAAACTAAATGACCTGGATCTACGTACTAAGGTGTGTGGATTACTTAAGGGACGTGCTAAGATGTGGATCGACGATTGGTTGGTGACTACATCCTCGTGGGAAGAGTTCCGCGAAAAACTGATTACCACATTTGAGCCAGAGAACAGATACTCCCGTGATATACTACAGTTTCGGGAGCATGTATATGAATCAGGCAAGGATATTTCTGAATTTTTATCCCGCGCCTGGGTTCTCTGGAAAAGAATCACGAAAGATGAACTGGATGATGAACTTTCAGTGGAAGCAGTGATAGGATGTATAATGGCGGCCATACACGCTAGGTTATGCATGACGGTTTTAACTGTACATGCATAACCGACAAGCAAGCCCTAGCGTGTATGGCATTCAACTGTACAGTTATCGGTGCATGTACATGCAACCGAGCAAATATCAAAATTGATATTTTATGCCGCTCGGTTATGTTTGCACGCGAGCATAACCGAGCGTGTGTGGCATCCGGCGAGCTTGCCTGCCACAGTTCTCAGTTTTTAATTGTTTGCGACGGCGGAAGGTCGCGCGCGCGCATCATCGCGAAAATGGCGAGTCGCAAGCGCAATGCCACATTAGAAGAATTCATAGAAATTTATAAGTCGGAACCTTGTCTTTGGCGCGTAAAGTGCAAAGAATATCACGACAGAGACAAACGATCGACAGCATACGAGAAATTGTTAACTAAGCTCAAGGAATTGGAGCCAACTGCTACAAAAGATGATGTGATTAAAAAAATTAATACGTTACGCAGTAACGTTAGACGAGAGAAAAAAAAATACGATGAATCTGTGAAGTCTGGAGCATCATCTGATGACATTTATAAACCAACACTGTGGTACTTTGAATTATTCGATTTTATTGGAGATCAAGATATTCCTCGCAGGTCGCGATCTAACATTTCGGACTTTGACGAGAATGATTCGAATGTAAGTATAAAGTGAATTATTTATTTTGGAATTTATAGATTAGGTACGGCCGACTACAAACAATTTAGTACATTTTTTCATATCGTTTAGTAGGTAGGTACTCTCGACAACTTGTAACGCGTGATGTGTGGTCGTCTGTACCTATGTTTTTTGTAACGTCGTTTATAGCTTTACAAAATGTAGGTACCTACCTACATAGATTGTTACAGTATAAACTCTTAAGCGGTGTGGTTGCTCATTTATTAATAAAACAATATTATTACATAAAAATAAAAGAAATATGTTACATTTCAATGAAACTATCCTGCCAAGGTACTTTGCCTTCATTGACAAAGTAAGTTTGATATTCTAGTCTGACTTTTTTTGCATCATTCAGGACATTTCCTCGATTTTGTACTTGTACATTTTCTACGTTTGAACGTGTGGCATCGTAGCCCGTGGTAACAACAGTTCCATTATCCACATTTTCTCGATAAAAACATCTTGGAGGTGCATATGAATTAGGAGTGTGCTCCATTAGAAAGTTGTGCAAAACACATGTAGCCATCACCACTTTTTCTATATTGTTTGGTTCTAAATTGATCTGAGTATGGTAAATGCGAAACCTTGATGCTAGTATGCCAAAAGCGTTTTCAACTATTTTTCTTGCGCGAGATAATCTGTAATTAAAAATTTTTTTTTCGTAGCTGCTCAAATCTGCTTGACGATATGGTTTCAACATGTCAGGTCTCAACGGGAATGCGTCATCAGCAACAAATACATATGGCAAACACCTTGAACTGTGTTGAATCGGTTCGGAGTTTGGAAGATTTAAATGTTTCATTTGTAACTTTTCAAAAAACGTTGTATTCTGCAAAACACCTCCGTCGGAAACTCTTCCATTTGTACCAAAATCTGCTAATAGAAATCGGTATTTGGCATCAACTATTGCCATAAGAACCATGCTATGTCGTCCTTTGTAGTTGTAGAAATAAGATCCACTATCAGCAGGTGGCACTATGTCTATGTGTTTTCCATCTATGGCACCCAAGCAGTGAGGAAAATTCCATCTCTCTTCAAAAAGTTGTGCGGTTTCCTTCCATTTATCCGATGAATCTGGAAACTAAAATAAATATTATTTTGTTGTGTTATAGGATGCTGACAACTCGACTGAAAATACAATAGATACTACAGAAAATGCTGCTGCAAATGTTAGTACAGGGAATACAGACGATATTACGACACCTAAGAATACTCCATTACCTGCTACTAGACCGGGAAGAAAGAAAATGACAGAGCAAGATCAATTAACTACTGACATATTACTATCCGTGAAAGACCATTTTAAGCGTCCTGCTCCTGCTTCAGCAACAGAAGATCGTTACGATCTTTTGGGAAGATCTATCGCAATGAAATTAAGATCATTTGACAAGCGTCAACGCTTGATTGCGGAGAAGATAATTAACGACACCTTGTTCGATGCCGAGATGGGCAATCTGAATACCGAAGCAATTCAGAATCGTCGAAGTTTAACTTTTGTTTCTTCACCAACTCCAAGTCTCTCACGAACTCCAAGTCCTTCGCCCTCACTAGTTCAACAATATTATACACAACCGTATACTCATACCGCTTCTGTTGCGCCTCAAATACAACCCTGCGTATCTCCGATACAACAATACAACACCCAACAACAAAGGTACACGATTTCTCCTGCAACGCAAACTCAGCCCTGCGCATCTCCAATTCAACAATATAACACTCAACAACAAACTACTTCTCCTGCACCACGACGTCAGCCCTCACCAGCACTACAAGAAGAATTTGACACACAACTGACAACAGCAACATTTTATTCAAATTTTAATTCATAAATGATTTAAATAATATATGTAATTGGTTAATTAAAATATGTACCTACCTATTAAACTTTTCTAACGATTTGAATTTGGTTTTAATTATTTACTCACCTGTAAATAGTCGTCTTTCAGTGCTTCATAAATAGCATCGCATGTTTCTGGTATTATTCGGCCCAAAGCCTGAGGTGATATAATAGCAGAATATTTAAGACACTCGTATGTTCTTCCTGTTGCAAGAAATCTTAATGTTACTGCTAGTCTCTCATGTGCTGATATTGCTTTCCTCATAACAGTATCTTGTCTTTGTATTAACGGAGTAATCAATGATAATAATTTCAAATAAATTTTTTCATCCATTCGTAAATAATTTTTGTAATCTGTTGGTGTAAATTTCAATTCATTTATCAAAGGAGAATGCCCATATCAGTATGGGTAATTGTTGCACACTTTTCTTTGGCATGTCACATATGTATAAACTGCGTTTTAAAGCCTATATTAAGTATTATCTGAAATATAAACGTATATTGTAACAGAACTTGGGGTTATTGAGAAATTACATGATAAAAACTAGAAAACCAGTAACATAGAGACGAAAATATTGTGACACTTGACATTTGAGTTTCATTTTTTTAATGTTGGCATCTTTGTAAAACTAAAGTATACGTTCACGAATAACTAACTATCATTAAATAAACTCGACAACATACATGAAATCTGATTTAGGTGGGAATGATCTGTCGCCTAAATAATAGGGTTCGTCCGCAAAATAGTAGGTAGTTCTGCCGCCAAAATGTAGGATCGAGCGACTAATGTCGACTTTGTTACGGACAAATACTACTATACTATAGATATATCCCATTTCAATGTAGCATTACAAAATATTACCACGTAATGTTGAGATGAGACCTCGTCTTCTACTGCCAGTGGGGACGCACGCCGTTGACCGGACGGGTGATCAGCTGCTCTGTGTTGCCCATTTCGCCTACTTCCTCTATAATATGTGATCACCGATTCACGGTGACACTCAGACCAATGTAAAATACAAATAAATAGGTAGACATATTCACGTATACAAATATCGAACCGTCTTGGCCGTCTCGAAAGATAAAGGTTAGAAAAAAAATATCAGTAAAAAAAATATATTTACAGTTTATTTATTCGTTTTCATATACATATTCTTCAAAAATATCATCTAAGAAAGTGGCAGGCGCGTTAACATCATTATGTCGCCCCCAACCTAGGTACCAAGTCACTGTCATTACATGGGCACAACAGCCAACTGTTCGTTTTCCCACAAGACAGTTACAGCAATAGCCCTTTATAGCGTCAAGTCCAGTTTCTACCCTGTTAACAACTAGATACGTAAAGTACACACGTGAACGTACATGTCGGGATTGGCTGCGGCCCCGAAGTAAATAATTGTTAACTCCAAAGGAAAGAGGAAGATCCTCTTCCATGCTTTCGCTCACCTCCACTTGATATAAACCGTTTTGTCGGATATGCTCGCCATAGTATGACCTAGCTTGCTTCAATTGGTAGGTGCCTAAGGCAAACCTTTTTAAATCGCTAAGAGTTAACTGTGGAAAGTGATTTAAAATAGAGTTATCCGCATTAATCATAACAAATGTTGTCCGTTGTCTATTCAAATTATTGTTTTGAACAAATTCACACAAATGATTCGGCAAGTGTAGCCTACTCTTAGCTATTTCCACATACTCAAGGGCTTCTGGAATATCAGTGATGACTGGGTGAAACTTGTTCAACAAGCTACAGCCTATTCGAAAATCAGTCATTAAATGTGCAGCGGCCCTATTAAAATAATCTTGCCGAAATAGTTTGAAGTCTCTCTTCAGGCGGCCATTCACAACTTCTACAACCCATCTACACATTGTGACACAACGAGTTCTGTTGGCTTGTAGAGTAGTTAACTGATGTTCACCCTCAAGGAGAGATTCAGGTACATGTGTTTTGTAGCCATAATCATTTAAGTCATCAATTACATCACGAAAACCTCTATCTAATATAAATATATCATTTTGCCGGAAATATAAACGCATGGGTCCATTTTCATTTGCAAATAATACATGCATTATTGTTGCATCATTTACAGTAGCCTTATAAGGCCCCAAACAGTCTAAAATATGACCATCACAGCAGACAATCATAAAAGGTTTAACTAAATTGTCATGTTTATGCAGACTGTAGGTATTTTTTTGAAATGCATAATTAGAGCTTGACTGCATGTATACATATGTGCCATCACATATTGTAATTGCTGGCTTAGCATCAGCATTCATTTCCAGATTTCCAAATAACCCTTCCGGTATTATGGTATTTCGTGAAGCTACTTGAACAATACTTGTATGGTTTAATCCTAAATGCATAGGAACAAACTCATTAGCTAGACATTGTCTTGCTTTGTTCATATATCTTTCTAATGTGCTTCTAGGCATATTAAAAAGAGTTGACAACCTTTCATTACTGTCACCGGTTCTTATTTTAATGATAAAGATGCTCAAAGCTTTGCTAGCATTTGGAACTTCGGCAACTAAACTTGGAATACAGCTCAATAAGTCAAAGAACTGAGCAGCTGTCATCCCCAACCAATAGTGACACATGTTTGCTGGTAACATATTTATGTCACTAAAGTCCATTGTGTTGGTGGACATTCTTTCCATTATAAATAAAATATCATCCACTTGAGCAGCAGTAAAATCTCTTAATTGGGTATGTAACTGCTCCCAACTGTCATTGTGTAAATGGAAAGTGCAGATACGTGCAGATCTAGGTATATATATTTTAAATCGAGCTAACACCATTTCTTTAACATTAGCAGGAATCAAATGCCTTTCTGTATTAAAACAATCATTGAAAATGCAATGTCTAGAAGTTGCAGGTAATCTCCTATAATTCTGTAGACTAACCCTGTGAGGCGAGTTTACTGTCTGTGATTGCATTGGCACTGCTGGTGGAAGAGGAGGTGGTGTTGGTATCCTAACTGATGGTGTTGCTAGTGGTTGTAATTGCACCCGAGATGATGATGGTGTTGGTGTCCTGGATGGTGGTGACAGTGGAGGCCGTGTTTCATCATGTAGTATTTGCCTTCTGGCATGTCTGGTTGCATATTCCCAACATGCTCTACAGACTCTTTGCAGATGTGGTACCTGAAATAATAGATTATAAATAAATACTTTATGACTTATGTATTGAGAAGTGACTACATATACATAGAGGCTAACTAACTTTCAATCAGAAGCATCCTATATGAGGAATAACAGATCGAAATATAAATAGATAGCATCCATATTAAACCTTTTCAGTCATGTGAAATCGTGATGCATCAAGTGTATTACTTTTTTTATTATAAAAAAGAATCAAAAGTACATAATGTTCCTTTTATATTTGTTTAAGCAGCCCCAACTCTAAGATGAGGGCCCCGGATGTGATTGGGGTCAACACAATGTCAATGATGATGAGCACATAATGTACCCAACCACATTAACTACAATTCCTGTTCTTATAAATAATATTAATAATGAGTGTCAATACACTGTGATCTGTTACTCGTACTGTGTATAATCATTCCCTTATTTAACTGGCAAGCTGGGAACTCGGGCCTGGTCGGCCAGTACTTAGGATGATATAACATAACATAGAACATAAACTCGCGCCTATGTCCCCGAAGAGGTGCTAGCACCCACATTTCGCCAGTATATGTTTAGGTCCCAATGTAACAGGTGGCGAGGCTATTGTCATTAACCGGGCACTTATAAGCCTGTGATAAATACATACATAACTGCGAAAAGCATCGAAAAGTCATTGGTCTGTGCCATGGTAAAACCTGGGATCGAACCCAAGACCTAGTCCCAGCACTCCATTACCATGGGTAAGTGGTATGGACCACTAGGCTACCCAGGATGATATATATTATATTTATATATATAGTAGGTACTGCATATGATAATATATTTTGTTGGTAACATGAAAGGTACTTACCAAATGAGGAGCAACAGTTTCTAAAAATATATTGCGTTGAGGACAATTCAATGTTACATTATAACTTCTAGTACGTAAAATAGATACTCCACAGCCAAAACAAACATTATTGTGTCCTCTTGAGGATGTAACATTCATTCCCGCGTTATTTGCAGCATTCTGTAGCAATGCATGACATTCCATGCATATTGCATTTGTATAGGATATCTGAAAATAGTTACGTACATGAGTAGAGATCAGCTAATAGGTACACATTTTCATTATAAGTACTCTAAAATACATCAATTGAATAAAATCAACAACACATATGTTATTTGTACATATTAACGTTAAGGTTTCTTGGAAAGTTATAGGTACTCTGCCAATATAAAAGTATAATAATATTATGTCTATAGGTATGTAAATCTTATGATATTTTCTTACCGGTGTAGGCGATATCCATGCGCGTAGAACATCACACATAATTGGAGATACATCACTTAGACGTTGCCGGCGTAAGAGCACAAGAGAGATGGAGCAATTAATACAGCGTGAATCCATGATTATACAATATTGTTGTATTACAGAGGAACTAAACCAAGTAATAACCAATATGAACTGAGTTTTCAGTTATTTTCATTTGTGAGGGATACCATATAAAACTACCAGTGAAACAAAAAATATTTTCTTCAACTTAAATTGATTAGGTACTTATCATAATTAAACTACCGCTACATACACGAAATATATTAAGCTAACTACAGTGCGATATATGTATTTAATATTACATTGCGAATTATTATCACGTTTATTATTATTTAACCGTTTTATTTTAATTATTTCTATATTTACGTTCAACCATCAATATTTTATTTTATATTTAATACAATGGCAACATTGGTAAAAAATGGCAATCGTTTTGCAAAAATTGCATTGCATCTTTACGCATTCTTATGATTTAATTTCAAACCCCAAGTTCTACAGAAGCGATTCAGGGTCGAAAAGTCATATTTTAATCAATATTATTTTTTAACATTTGAAATATTGACGCGTACGACTAAAAGCGCAACCAATATTGGGCATACTCCTTTACGTGGGAGAATTGCTTTCTTTTCAATAACCAGCGTTTAGACCATTCAGTGCGATTTCTTTTTCTTTTTCTGTTCTGCAGAACAAGTGTTAGGCCAAGTACAGCTATCACATCGTCGTCGTCCATTGTAGTTTGGTATTGGCGTCCTACACACACCGTCACGTCACGTACTACGTAGCTCAACTGAGAGTTCATGGCAAGATGGTGCATGCAAAACCTAACGTGTATGTGTAGTATGAAACTCGGTTATGCTTGTCGGTTTTGCATGCAAAGTTATAACCATCATGCAAACCCTAGCGTGTGTGGCCGCCATAAGCGACGAACGCTTACGTATTGAGCTGCTAAACGCAAAAGCAAACACGGTTCCAGAACTCATCTCGGTGGCTTCCTCATTAAGAAAGAAGCGCCCTCACCAAAATCCTATCACATCGATGCCAAAACGTGCACGATATCCAGAGGCTCCTCAAGCTGCTGCTGTACGTTGCCAAATATGCAAAAGGACTAACCATAGCACTAACGAGTGTAGATTCAGACCTTCGAAATCTACCTCAAATCTTCAGAAAATCAGTACTACAACAACGGAGACACCAAAAAACGCGATTACCTGTTCATTCTGCAAGAAAGCGGGTCATACGTTTGAGACGTGCTACAGGCGTCAAAACGCACTGACATCGAACGTGAACTGCATAGCTGGAACCAATCAAGCACCCATCACTGTTACGATTGGTGCAAGAACAATACGTGCCATCTTCGATAGTGGAGCAGAATGCTCATTGATTCGAGAAACAATTGCTGCAAAATTACCTGGTCAGCGACGCTCTGCAGTTAACCAGCTGAAGGGGATTGGCCAATTTCCGGTAATTTCAATATTAGAGATGAAGACCATCTGTATCATTGACGCGATAAGGATTGAAATATTATTCTTTGTGGTTCCCGATCATGAGATGTCAGCTGACGTATTAATTGCGAAGGACTAGCAAACATTGAACGCATCCTAATAGCCTTGCAAGAAGCTGGCTTCTCCATCAACGCCGACAAGTGCATTTTTTTTAAGCGGATCATCGAATATCTAGGCAACTTGGTATCAGACGGCCAAGTACGACCCAGCCCAAGGAAGGTGGAAGCTCTGGTCAAAGCCCCAATACCGAAGTCCGTCAAACAAGTGAGGCAATTCAATGGACTCGCAAGCTATTTCCGGAAGTACATCCCGGATTTTTCACGCATCATGGTACCGCTGTACGAATTAACCAAACAAGGAGCCAAATGGGAATGGGAAGACCGACACGAGAAGGCCAGGTCAACGATAATTCAATGCCTCACATCAGCTCCTGTGCTGACCCTTTTTCAAGAAGGAGCACCAATACAACTGTATACAGACGCAAGCAGTCTTGGATTTGGAGCAGTCCTTGTGCAAATTTTCGACGGACGACAACATGCGGTAGCTTTCATGAGCATGAGGACCACTGATACTGAAAGCCGTTATCACTCATACGAACTGGAAACATTAGCAGTGGTCCGAGCAATAAAGCACTTTCGACAGTACCTATACGGAAGAAAATTTACAGTAATAACCGACTGTAATTCACTTAAGGCGTCGAAACACAAGAAGGACTTGTTACCAAGGATTCACCGCTGGTGGGCGTTTCTACAAAATTATGACTTCGAGCTCGAATACCGTAAAGGAAACCGTCTTCAGCATGCTGATTACTTCAGCAGAAACCACGGTGAACTAGCAGTAAACGTAATCACAAAAGACCTTGAATGGTTGAAGGTAGAACAACGACGAGATGACGAACTTCGGCCAATACTGAATAACCTGATTGACAACAATCCAGTGGAAGGTTTTACCTTGGAAGAAGGCGTACTAAAGAAGCACGTCCTAGACCAGACATTCGGCCAACAGCTGCGAACAGTAGTACCGAAGTCCTTCCAATGGAGTTTAATTAACTCCTTCCACACCACACTTAAGCACCCAGGTTGGGAGAAAACCCTACAGAAAATCAAAGAAACTTACTGGTTCGATAAGATGAGCACCACGATCCGAAGATACGTTGACAACTGCGTAGTATGTAGAACTTGTAAAGGCCCATCCGGGGCAGTACAAGCACAGCTACATCCGATTGAAAAGCCAACATGTGCATTTCAAGTGATCCACATGGACATCACGGGAAAGTTGGGAACCCAAGAGGATCACCAGTATGTTATTGTAACAGTGGATGCATTCACAAAATACGTACTGTTATATCATGCCACTGATAAAAGCCCACACAGTACGCTTGCCGCATTAAAACGTACTGTACATTTATTCGGAACACCAGTCCAAATAATCGTGGATGGAGGACGCGAATTTTTAGGCGAGTTCAAACAGTTCTGTGATCAGTTTGGTATAAACATTCATGCCATAGCGCCAGGCATCAGCCGAGCAAATGGTCAGGTGGAGAGAGTGGTAGCCACACTGAAAAATGCACTGGTAATGATCAAGAATTACGAAACCGAACAGTGGCACAGCACTCTTGAAGAACTACAGTTAGCAATGAATTGTACAGCACATCGCGTGACAGGAGTAGCACCACTCACGCTAATCACACAACGGAAGCATTGCGCACCACCAGGATTACTCAATCTGGTCGACATTGACAACCAAACGATTGACATAGAGGCATTGACCAGACAAGTACAGCAACGAATGACTCAGACGGCTGAGTATGATAGGCAACGCTTCAACTCCCGCAAGGCTAAAATAAATCATTTTCAACGTGGGGACTATGTCCTGATCAAAAACAATCCCCGCAATCAAACATCATTGGATCCCAAATTCAGTGTGCCCTACGAAATTATCAGGGTTCTTGCAAATGACCGCTACATGGTGAAAAAGGTGGTCGGCAGAGGCCGCTCCAGAAAAGTCGCCCACGATCAACTTCGGCGTGCACCACAACCGGGACACCAAGGTGCCGTGTTGGCGGGAGATGATCTCGAGACACCGCAAAACAACGTTGCAACCGCCCCTGATCCAGTGCCATCCACATCTCAAGCTAGCCAGCCAGTCCAGATAACTCACGACGCCGAACACACGTCATCGGATTAAAACCTGTGAGCCAAAATTCATTATTTTTCACGATATTTTCAACTAGAATCTACAAGAATAAAATGTCTGGAGAGTGGTACCTCTGAGCTAAACCATGTGTTACCCTTGAGCTAACCACGGATCCTTGATGTATCCACAAGTGAACCCTGAGATACCGTAGGGACGCCTTGTGGAACTATGGGTAGATACGTATACACCACAGATTCTAAATTAATAAGGCAGTACACTTAAGATGTCTTTGTGTACTGTTGTAACAACAATAACTCTATAAAAATAAGCAACATGGGTTGCTTACTGATACCTACTTCAAAGAAAAAACGTTTTCGTTTTCAGGCATTAAACATCACATGTAGGCAGGCACAGAGCACGCGCCGCCTGTCAGAATGGCCGTGTCGGCGGGCTGCTACACTTCAAAACAAATAGGATAACCTCAAAATCAAATCAGATTTGTTTATTGTGATTGGGTAATTTTGGCATTTAAAAACATTAGAGTAACGGATTAATATTGCTTATAATTAGATACAGATTATTTTTAACGTATTCTGTTTGTAAGAGAGCTGCATTTCTGATATGAAAACATGTGGTCATATTTTATCATGTGTAAACATTAAAAATAGATTCACACATGCTAATAGCTTTTAAAATAATTTTAAAACGTTTTGATTATCAAATTGTAACATTTTGTAATGTAAAAACTATTTTATTGTGCAAGGATGGGTGTTTTGTTCGAATGAATGACTCACATAATTTTGCTATAAAAGGCCGAGCGCACGCGCAATCGATTCATTCTCGCTTGAGCCGTCGTAGCGATCGGACCTCCTCAAAAGTTTGAGAATAAATTTAGGGAAGTATTACTTGTGTTTACTTTGATTATTGAAGATGAGCGACAGCTCTGATCATGGAAGTTGTGACGCCAGCAATGCTGGTGTCACGCCTTTTAAAAACAATTACGGAGACCCTCCCCCGTCATATACATTAATGGTTTTTTTTAAACCTACGAGAGCCATGTGCCGTCTACAATCAGTGATGCGAAGGTATATTTCACTTGTGTTTTTTTCCAGACAAACACCAACTCCATACCCAGAAACATAACAAATACGTCCTTCAATAATATGCCTAATACTGGAGAAGTAATTTTACAAGAATATGATATCGGACAAAATTTATACAATGGTTAATATAATTCATAATCAAAATAAAATTATAGAAAATATGGTGAACAAAATTTGCATATTGTCTGTTCAATTAGAAGACATATCAGAAAAACTGAACCAGCCAATTAACGAACAATCTGTACAAGTGACTTTATTGAAAGATGTCCGAGAGCATTTGTTTCAATATAATTGAAAACTAAAGTCAGCTTGATGCGTTAGAAGTCAAACTAACAGATAAATCCGAACACAAGAAACTTTTTCATTTTTATGCTAGTCTTCTACTGGAGATGGTAAAACATTTGCTTATTGATTACTTGACACACTGCTTTCTCGGAATTTTATCTGTTTGTGTTTGTGGTCTGGTGGAAGCCGAGGCGAAAAGTCGAAAATTGCTTTGAAAAACTACTAATTATTTATGAATTTTTTTTTTGAGATGGTCCATTCGTGAGACGCTGCATTTACATTAGAAGCTTCGGAAGATTTTTTCAAGACTGTTATAAAAAAATCAGGCAAGAGAAAATTAATGAGAGACCTGCGAGCGTCAAAGACTTAACGACGAAAAAATAAAAATACTGCAAAAATAAAAAATGACTCTTCTACAAAACAAGGCGAACATAATATAGAACAAGAACAAAACACATTAGAGATGGAGGACAAACAAGAAGTTAGAGATGGAGTCATAGAAAATATTATAAGTAATAATAGTTCACCAGAAAACGATCAGAACGATGAGGGTTCATTGTGCATATTTTGGTAGTTATACAGAACAATCAAACGAGAAGACTGGCAATCTCGTGCAGCCCTTCGTTCCATCACTTTATGTTTGCGGGTGATAAAAATATATGTTGATTAAAAGCTTCGATCCTAGCTAGACTATGTAATGATCAAGTAGGCTTCAGTTTTCGTTGTTTTGTTATATATCTTTTACCTAAATGTTGTTTTATGTTCAGGTTTCAAATACTTTATTAATAAGTGATTTAATATCTAGTCTACGTGAAGTGATACAGGCTTTTTAAATTGCATGAAAGTGAAACTAAAAAATATGATACAAGAGAGATTTCAATTTTTTTTTAAATTTGTTGTTGTTTCCTATAATGATTAAGTAACCTCAAATTATGTTATTGCAAGTGACTATGTTATGTTATGTTATGTCATGATTAAATGCTATTGTGATTCTAGTCTCTTTTAAGATTAAGAAGGCTTCAGTTTTGTTGTTTTTGAATCTTTGCTAACAGTAGTTTTGTTTTATGTTCAGGTTTCAAATATTTTCATTATAAGTGATTTACGGCCTACTCCATGTGATACCCTGTAACAGGTTTTATTATTTGCATGAAAGGTAAAAAATATGATACAATAGGGGTACCGATAATTTTGTTAAGTTTGTTGTTGTTACCTATTACTTTTCTGTGACACAAATGATACCTACATTGATAGAGTAACAATTGATGATTAATGAATCAATAAATATAAGTTAAATCATTAATTTTGTTTTATTTACATAGTATGTAATAATGGAATAAAATATTGGCATTCTTTATGTTTAATACATACTAATTTACATTTTATTTCTCGAAGATTTAAAGTGACGGCAACGTTATCACAATCACCGGTAGATAAAGTGAAGATCGAGAAAGTTATTACTAGAATCTCCACCCGTGCGAAGCCGGGCCGCTATAATCTCCTAAAGCTGCAAAGCTTTTTGTATGGAAAATGACCCATGAAAATTACCCTTCATTCACGTATTTATATTGGCATTAAATTAATTTAAACAGGTAAAATAAAAAACGATTACTTTTATGTAGGCTCTAGCTGGCGAGTCGCATATAAAACATCGAATCTTTAATGTAATAGTCTTTTCGAAATGATGAATACAAAATTTTTTTCATGTCGTTTATAAAATCTTCTAATTAACTGTTTAAGTTTTTTGGTTTTCCAACTCCAAAGTAAATACCAATAACAAATGGCTTTATGTCAGTATTCTCGTGGATATTGCACAACTTTGGCCAAAATTCATGTTTAGAGCCTTTAAATATTGGCAATCCATCAAAACTAATATTTAATGAAATTTCGTCTCGAGCTTTATCCTAACTATTCAATATTTTAATTAAAGGATTGGATATTCCGTTGTGCCAGTATTTGCCACCTTCGATTACTTTTATGTTGACATTTCGAGGCGTTGCTAAAATTGTCCGTGGATCAGTTGGTAATATTTGTGGAATCAAGTCGTTGATAATTGCTGCCAGATTTTTTAAAGCCACGTGGTTAATACTCTTTTCTACAGCCCACGTCCTAATTTTTTCCCTAAACAGTGAGTGCTTTACATAATCGCTGTAGTTGCTGTCGTTCAGAACTCGATATTTCTTCGGAGTTATAATTGCCAGAGTTTGGATTTGAACAGTTAATGTTATCACCGAGATCACTGGAAGAAGAACTTGGACACACATAATTTGTTGAATATGCAACATCTTCTGAGCTATTAATATTTTTTACGGAACCATCCTGTTTCAAACTATTTGTCTAGCTTTGCGTTACGTCCGACTTGAAGGTTTTATTTCTTCTACCTTTATAATTCTTTGATACACTTTCGATAATTTTCTTCTAATGCCTCCTGTTCTTGCTTTGAATTTCCACGAATTACGCGAATTCATTTTAATATATAGCAAATAAAAATACGTTTGGTAATAATGGTCTCAACTAGTTGTGTCTGAATATAAGAAAAAAAAACCTGATGTGCAGAGGCAAGCTATCGTAACCTACCAGGCTACACACCCTGCAAAACACAGGCAATCTGTCGCCACCCATCAGGCTACACACCCTGAAAATCACAGGCAATCTGTCGCCACCAACCAGGCTACACACCTTGAAAAACATAGACAATCTGTCGCTACCTACCAGGCTGCAAACCCTGAAATACACAGGCAATCTGCTGCACTATATCAGGCCAGGAATACCGATGTGCATAGAGCGATTCAGTCAGGGTATAGAGAAAATACAATTCAGCGTGTATGGAGAAGCAAATTGCTTTCGGGTTTGGCGTATGACCCAGATATAGCTTATGGAACTGACAGCAGTGTAGTCTTAGGTTCTATGACGTACAAGTGTCAGTGAAGTGAAAAGATGAGACACCTGCCATGTGTTGTAGCGCCGGTAAAGTACAACTTGAGCCGTTTAAACAACAGCCTGAACCACTTTACAGTCTGGTTAATGATTTATACCCAAATCATGTACACTTCATGGATAATATCCGAAAAAATAATGCAAAATAATGAAGGCGGTTTTTCGCCAACTTTTAAAGTTCAAGGACAAGTCTATCATTTAATTGGAAGTATATTACCGGAACCTGGGCAGAATGCACAGTTTCTGCAAATTTATTTCATTTGAAATGGCTGGACCGATTTCGACGGGACTTATATTGGCAGGTAGCTGATGTAATAAGGAGTAATGTAGGCTACTTTTATTTTAGATAAAAATTATGATCAATAACGTTGACTCAACACTAAGCGATAACCGACATCCACGCGGACGAAGCCGCGGGCTAAAGCTAAATAAAATGGTAATACAATCAACACCTAGAAAACATATAAACTCTCACTCACGCCTATATTCCCCGAAGGGATAGGCAGAGGTGCTAGCACCCACATTTCACCAGTTTATGTTTAGGTCCCAATGTAATAGGTGGCGAGCCTATTGCCATTAACCGGGCACTTATAAACCTGCGATAAATACACACATAACTTTGAAAAGCATCGAAAAGTCATTGGTGTGTGCCATGGTAAAACCTGGGATCGAACCCGAGACCTCGTCTCAGACGTCCATTACCCATACTACTAGGCTACCGCGGTTTTTACTAGAAAAAATAACCATGTATAAGTATAAGTAGGTACATTATATATTTACAATAACAATTCTGGTTAATCACACATTACAATGCTTAACTGTGTAGATACTTAATTCAAGGTAAATATGGGTTTACCTACAGGGCTTACCTTAGTCTCTAAAAAGAACTCTGTTGATTTTCTAGGGCTTTTCAGAAGAGTGGCCCCTGTTCATCACTCTGTGGGAGACTGTTTTGCTTAATGAACCAGCATCATGCAATGGAAGGAGTCGCATTCCTCTCGTACCTCCATACGATGCCGATTACGTGAATTGGCGTTAAGTATTAAGTATAATATTATTTATTCAATATTATTGTGTACATGTATAACGGGTGACTTTTAAAAAAATGTCATATTTGATGCAGAATGAATAAAATGAACAAAACCCATGGGTGACGTCACAAAACTGCTACGTTAAACAACATTATTGCAATACTGTACAATACACGAAATAAGACTGAAACAATACTGCTTTAAGAGGTTGTGGTAAGGCCCCAGATTTCAATTAGGTATTCCAAAGTCTGGTATAGTGGTAGACCATGTATGCGCTGGGAGGACGATATTAAAAAAATCACCGGACCGGACTGGATCAAAGTAGCAAAAGACAGGGAAAAATGGAGATCTTTGGAGGAGGCCTTCACCTGGGAGGGGTCCATGTAAAAATACTATATATATATATTCTGTATTTTCAATTCAATATTAATTTATAATAAGCAATAATAATATTATTTACACCTAAATTATTTTCACATTTCAATTATTTACATATTTATATTATATTTTGAATTAGATTGAGAATAGGATTATTGTTAATTTCATTTGTAAATGCATGGAATAAAAGGCTTTTTTATTTTTATTTTTATTTTTTATTTTATTTATTTTATTTATATTCCAAAGTCTAGGCGGAAGAAAAGTGCCATAGCAAATAATTATACTTTAGTCTTTTATTTCTTGTTATGTTTGTAGTTCGTACAATTTTAGAGAGATTTTGTACTGTCAAGTTTTTGAAGTTGATTTTATAATACTAAGAAGTTTTAGATCTCAATTATTCTAAAGTCTAAACTATTAATAATAATAGGCTAATAAGTACCTAATTTAGGTTAAGTAGGGCAGTAGAGGCTCTTTTTCTTTGAACTCTTGGATAATTATGATAAGTTATTAAGATTACAGTTCATCACTGTAATCTTAATAACTACGAGTACTGTCTTACAGAATGTCATGTTATTTCTTTTATAATTATTTTTGTTTATAAAGTAATAAATAAAGCTAGTTTATAAAAAAAGACTTGAGTGTTTCAGATTAAAATGATAATGATAATAATGGTTTCAGATTAAAATGATAATGATAAAGCTGTCTTTCTATTCTATAACTGTTTTTATTGTTACACCCCCTAATGAACCTGTAATTATTAAAGTTTTCAATTAATAATTCGACCACAACAAAAAGGGTTTATTAAAAAATGACAACTTTTTATATAATAATATTCTTATATTTACAGACTAAAAGAAAAATAATACTTAATTCTGATTATAATTTCATATATTTTTTAAACTAAAACAGATACATTTAGATTTGTGCTATAGCTAATGTTGGTTTGAGTACGCTGATTTTGTAATAAATTGAAATAAATTGAAAGGTTTTTTTCTTTTAATTTTTTTCAAGGGTTATATAATTCTAGGATGGTCATTGCCAATTATAAATTAAAGTCAGAGATCTCTACTTGTAGCTACAATTTTTTTATTATGAAAACAAAAGTAATTTTTCAATATTTATTTGATATTTTGGACTCTGGGTCGAACATGCAAAACTTCAAACTCTATTTGCCCAAGATTTTTAATTTTAGAGTTATTTCACTTTATTAATAAGCGTGCGATAAGTAGTGCAGCTTACTGAAGGGATAAATCGTAAATTATTTGCTTTTAGTATTGCGTTAGTAGTGTTATTAGTGCTAATAATTGGGTGCTTTTATATTAATATATTCATATAGATATACAGGTTGCACAACTTTTATACTTTATACTTGAAATAAGATAATTTACTTGTTAGCTGCTTAGCTAATTTCTTGCGTACAATTATCACGAATGTTAATGCTGCTTCATTTAAGTAGCATCTCATTGGTACTCAGGTTGCCCAACTTTTATTTACTATCTGCTTAGCTAAAAAGTAAGTTATCTTATTTATTTTATACATTTATCATTAGCATCAGGAAACAAATATCATTATTTATGCTGCAATGAATGTAACGTCAAACTCCTGTGCGTAAGCCAAGTTACGGCAGTAAGGCTGTTAGGTGCTGGTCTACTGCGCGTTGCGGACGGCTGTTTATTAAAAGCAGATGATTTCACGGTATATACAAGCAAAAGATTGTCTAGTAAAATTAGCACGACGACAAGGATTATCTCACCGGAAATTTCACCAATCAATCACATAATAAATGTCAGTATGCCAGAAACTTCATATGAGCTTAACCCCAATAACTCTGACAATTTCAGGCAATTTCAAACTATTAAAAGAAGTATTGAGATGATGAAGAAAAGTGAACCTTTGAGCACCGAAATCTCCTACCACGACATCCATCTATATGCTGTTACATATTTCATCATATTTGGAATATCGGGATTGGTGGCAGCTTACTGTTTTAAACGTTGGCGGCAAAGGAAACGTAGAGTAAATCATGCCCCGTCTACAGCAGTGCCGCGGACGGTCTCTGCAGCGACTGCATTGCATTCTCCGCCCACAGAAACGGAAAGTGTAGTGATTGAGTGCAGTGAAATGAGGGAACATGGGCAATCTAGTAGTAAACAAGTGAACAGTGTCCCTAAGCGAGTAGCGCTATCTAGTGAGTGCTTACAAAAAAAGGAAGATAGAGGTACCTCACCGATCTTTCGCGTGTTTACTCTTTCCGATTTACATTGTAGCGATTAAGTTTAATTTGTAACGTTACTTTTATTTCATCCTTTAAAACTAACCCTTCATAACTACTTTAGTACTTTTGGAACATTGTTTTCACCTTGTTAGTATTAATTTCATACCCCTTTAACTATATCTACTTAGTAACTTTCCCTTTTTCTCCCTCGGGAGCATGTTCGAGTCATTCACCGAACAAATAATCATGTTAGCGAAATTGCGAAACCGCGCGATATGCATTGAACATTTTATGTATTACCTAAGTAAAACAGTCAGTACGCTTTCGGATAGCATATTGGGCGCGACTCAATCTTATCCCATTCACCTCATTCGTTTTAATCGTTATCCAAGTTGTATTACTGAAATATACCATCATTACAATCTTTAAAGGTATCCGTGGGGATTTTGCGCATGTAAAAAAAAAAAACCAAGCGTCATAGAAAATGAAACTAAATGTCATATCGTTTCAATGTCGTCAATGCATTTGTTTGTCTGCATTGAACGAGTGGAGAAGGAACTCACAACTATACCTAAAATTTATGGTGAAATGGTTTCGAACTTTCGTAATGCTGGATATGATCTCGTACAAAAAGTTCCTCATATTAAAAATATTAAGAAAAGCTTTTATCTACATAGAAACAAATCATTACATGTGAAGAAAATGAGATTTAAAAATGTTCAAGATTTTATTATTTCTCCACGCTACGAAGATTTGATTTTGAATGATTATAGATATAAGAATACAAGAATTATACTTTTTGCGAACCAAAATGTAATCAAATATATTGAAACAGCAGAAAGCGTTTTCTGCGATGGGACATTCTAGAGCTGTGTACCACCATTATTGCAAATGTTCACATTACATATAGATTTGAGTAGTACCTATAAACATACAAATATTTTACCAGCTATATGCGCTTTACTGCCGGACAAAAAACAAACAACATACGATTTTTTTTAACCTTATAAGACGTCGATTTTCTCCATATTCACCACAGATTTTGAAAAAAGTGCGATGACTTCTATTGAAAAAACATTTCCTGACGCTCGTATTCAAGGTTGTTTCACTTTCAAAAGGCTTTATGGAGAAATACAAAGAAATTAAGAATGGATAAATCCTTAATTGATAAAATTCACGTTAAACGTTGCATGGCTCTAGCATATTTACCTCAAGAAAATAGATCAGATGGCTGGTTATATATTGAATCAGATGAAAGGAAAATTACTCAATTTAATGATTATTTTGTGAATACTTGGTTCAATGAAAATTCTGATTTTTGTTTTTTTCTATGGCGATCCCAACGATTCCGCCAACAACTCAGTTTTTATATACTGATTACTGATCGAAATAACGTGTGAAAGTACAAGTGTCAATAAACAAAATAAAAAACAAAATTTCTTTTCAATACAAACAAATTTGTTTTAGTTTTATTTAGTTGATTTAGAAAGAGGCCAAAAGGTTTATGTAGTGTTGAAATACCTGAAAAGAGGCGACATCATTAACATTCACGTCAGAAGTTCATTAAAATCACCATGTCGCAGGAGAACATTTCTTACACGGAGGCTTCTGCTCGATTCCCCCATGTGAGAAAGTTTGCAGACACCACTCGTCCTACACATTCAAACAACAGTTGAATAGTATGAATAGTTGAACAATCAAAATCTTCATCAAACGATAACCTTCTTGATTTACTTCTCTCCACCATCATCATGTTAACCAGATTCAGTGATACTGAGCTTCCGGACAAATTTAAAGCCAAACTTTCTCAGCTGTTAATTCTTTCCAGTCAAATCCCCTCCCCTTCTGCAATGGAACTGTAGGAGTATTCACAATAAAAAGAATGAATTAATATATTTAACAAATAAATATAAGCCGCTCATTGTTGCTATTCAGGAAACGTTTAAGCCCAATTCCCGTTTTAGGATGTCTGGGTTCGTCTGCTTTCGGGATGACAGGAATGACGGCCGTGTTGGAGCCACTATGTTGGTTTCCAGAAGTATTATATTCTCCCAAATTTCTATCCCCCCTCATAGTGAACTATTTCATATTGTTGGCATTAGAACAATGAACATTTCTTTTCTTTCTGTGTACACAAGACAAAAACGTTAGCCTATCCATCTAATAAAATCTATTTATCACTTGGGTCAAGTGGAAACACCCGTATGTTTTACATATGTGTGTGAACAGTCAAAAACAATAACTCCATTGCTTTGAAGTCACATGTGTGCGTCATCGTTACAGGCGTATTAGTGTATTACGTTTATGTGTGCCAGTGTGCACGATCATGATTCGTGAACGATTGAATATGTGTTAGTGAGTGATTTGCCTGCCATCGAATGAGAAGGTAAATTTCATTAAAATAGCACAGGCTCACGCAGTTGAGTGGTATTATAGGCGTAATGGCATTACAAAGGTAGCGAGTTCGAACCGCAACTGTATTGATGTAGTAGTTTTGATTAATAAATAGTTTTGTTTTTGTTCTTTATTTTGTTTGTTATATTAAGGAACCATACAGTTGTCTTTTATACTTAGTGTTCCGTAGTCTCAAAAATAATATGGAAAATAAAACAACATCATTGTTTCAACGATATAATAATAAAGTAAGATTGTTCAGTAAATAAATAATTTAATTGTGTTGTGTCGTAGAACTACATATATATATATGTCACAATGTTTGTAACTAAACTCCTTCTAAACAGTTAGACAGATTTTGATAAACATTTTTGCTAAATAGTATTTAGTAGACCTAAGAATAGTCATATACTATTGTTCGGGATAATTGAAATCCATGTGGTCGTAGCCGAGTGCAACAGGTTTAGGTTTATACATTACACATTCTTTATATAGGTAATAAATAGGTTATTCAATATTATCCCTCTGGATGTTTAAATCAGACAAGCATGGACACAGGTAAATTAATTAACTTTCAGTAACTAAAGTGTAGTGAATCACCATGTTAACGTTTAGAAATTATACTACACTCGAGAGCAATGAATCCGGGTCACTTAAAGAATCCTAAAAATCTCGGAAACTAAAAATGCTAGGTTAATGCAATAAATTGTATTTAATAGACAATGTAATACTCCTTAAATGAAGGTATTAAAACTTCTTAGTTATTGTAAAGTTATATCATAAAAAAATCAAATTTGAAAAAGGGCCACTTTCGAAGATGGAACTACGAAATTACAGCATTTGGTGTTGCTTTTGTTTGTAATCTGTCATTTATGTGGGTACATAAACCATGTTGATAGTGCTCTATATTCATTAATCAAGCTGAAATTATGTCGCTTACGCCTGAAGAATGCACCAGAATACTTACAATGCTGGAAACCGGCCGGAGTCAGCGCGATACAGCCAGGACTGTCGGTGTGTCGCTGTCAACAGTACAAAGAGTTCTCCGACGTTACGAAGAAACTGGTTCTAACCTACGCAGACCAGGAACGGGCAGAACCAGGTGTACCACAGCACGAGAAGACCGATACTTGGTGAACACCATGCTTCGAAATCGCTTTCTCACAGGAACTGAACTCACCAATCAGTTTCGACGCCTCGGAGGAAGTAACCCAAGTGCATGGACAGTAAGACGTCGGCTTGCTGAATCTAACTTAAAACCCCTTAGACCTGCAAACGGCCCTAAACTGGAGCGTGGGCATCGTATTTCGAGACTAAGTTATGCCCAGAGCCACGTAAATTGGAGTATTGAAGATTGGTCAAAAGTTATGTTCTCCGACGAATCAAAATTTATGCTCTACAAGCACGATGGAAGACACAGAGTGTATCGAAGACCAGGGGAAAGATTCAAGCAAGCATGCATCGAAGAAAAAGTAGCCTACGGTGGTGGGTCTGTACTTGTGTGGGCCGGAATTTCTTCTGAAAGTCGCACAGAGCTGGTGATCATAGAAAACGGCTCTTTAACTAGCGTAAGATATGTGGAAGAAATCCTCAATGATCACGTTGGTCCATTTATGGTCAATTTAGGTGAGGATGCTATATTTATGCATGACAATGCCAGACCTCATACAGGTAGGATTGTGAATGACTACCTTCAAGAGATGAACATTACTCGTATGGAGTGGCCAGCGCGCAGCCCGGATATCAACCCGATCGAGCATGCTTGGGACGAGCTAGGCAGATGCGTAAAACAACGAAACCCTCCCCCAATCACGCTTCGTGAGCTCAAAATTGCTCTCACAGAGGAATGGGAGAATATTCCCCAAAATCGTATAAGGAACTTGGTGTACAGCATGCCAAACCGCGTAAACGCAGTAATGGAAGCACGAGGAGGCAATACGAAGTATTAAAATTCAAGAAAATCGTAATAAAGTTCAAAAATTTCATGTTTCCTATTTTTGTTTTAAGGAGAGATCAGCAGTTTTTTTCTTTATGTAATTTTGTGTTAATAAAATGTATGGTGACTCATATTTTTTTTACTTTCATTTAAGGAGTATTACATTGTCTATTAAATACAATTTATTGCATTAACCTATCATTTTTAGTTTCCGAGATTTTTAACATTCTTTAAGTGACCCGGATTCATTGCTCTCGAGTGTATATGCAAATATAATAACTTCTGATTTTGTTAACAATAACATCACTCACTTATTTTCAGTTCAATTTCTTTATTTCTCATACACATATGGTTGCGCCGATGTAGAAGCTGTATTTCTTGACGTGGAAACACACTCTTTCTATACCCGTCTCCTCTCCCGCACTAACCATAGAATAGGACTAGATAGCTTCCGTCCGCCATTTGTGATATAGACACTCAGTCTCGCTTTGAACTAGCCAGCGTAAAGACGGACGGACCGCGCTCGCGTCTCTCAGAAATGTATAATATTTGTTACATTTTTACCGCTTCATAGACCTTTACCGATCGGATTGTGCCTCTCGTGTGTTCCTCAAGCGATCTAGTGATGCTGACGGCAGCTCCTGAGCAAGGAAGAGAAGATCCGTGTACCGGCTGCGATGAAAACACGTGTGTCGTGAAGGTTAGTGCATCCTCTCCTAATTTCTCGGGCTGCATTCACTGCCTGGATCGAATCCGCGGCAGCCCGGCCACCTGTCTTTTGTGTGTAAAGCGTCAATAGAACAGTTAGCTACTTCCCGCAATACAGTCCATTACCGCACGCTGCCAAGCGCCACCATTTTTGGTCCGGATCGAGCCGGATTCTTAGCCGTAGTTCGTATTTTGTTATTATTCTAATGGGAATGAGCGCACCGCACCTAAGTGCCTGGTTATTTTAGTAGAAAACCCCGCATCCAGACATTTAGGCTTAGAATTTGTTGTCCGTTCGCCGCTGGCTCGCATTGTACCTACCTAATACATAAATAGGTTAGGTAGCGTATCAACACTCAGTCGTAGTTTGCAATTTTCGCACCGCGCCTAATTACCTAGTTATTTTAGTAGAAAACCCCGCATCTAGGTATTTAGGCTTAGATCTTAGGTATACTAGACACCCTAGTGCATAGGCACAGTGTAATACCTAACGCATTTGGCTTTGTTTTGTTTTTTTTCAATTACGTTGTTCTCGGCTCGCGTCGTATTTGCCTAGTACCTGCGTGGGTGGACACGTGGCTGTACCTACCTCGCTCGCATCTCATCCCAATTCATACGAAAGTATTTTAATTTGAATAGATATTACGCAATACTTAATCTCTGAAATAATAGTTGAACCTAGACAGCGACCATCGCGTAGGTACGACCTTGTTGCTATGCGCGTTAGTTCAAGCTTGCACTGGCAGTCATAAGTACCTACCTACCTACGGTTATCGCTCGCGCCGCCTCGCTGCTCTGTACCGCTAAGATTAAGTCATTTCATATTTGTTATTTACCGCACTTTAGTTTGAGATTTAATTGTAAACATGTCCCCAAAGGTTGATAAGACCGGTAAGGTTCAATTGAAACTTTTATACGCTAAAAAAGAAATGATTTACTCTCGCGTACAATCGATCTATGATAATGCACTTAAAACCTCTGATTTGGTCATCAGAGATTCGTTCTTGTGTTCTATAGAAAACTTAGATAGTCTACGCGCGGATTTCGAAACCTTAGTACATGACATCAATGTTTTAGAGTTGAATTTGGATCCCGATTACTTAGTGAGTTATCAAGCCTTGTCGTCGTTTGACGATTTGTATTGTCGTATCAAACGCGTCGCTAGGAGTTTGGAGAAACCGGCTGACCTACCCAACCCCACTCGCGACCGACCTAAGTTGCCACCAATTCAAATACCCGAATTTGATGGTAACATTCGCAATTGGTGTCTATTTATAGATAGTTTTGAGAATACGATAGATAAGAACGATTCGTTGACAGATCACGAAAAATTGCATTATCTCGTTGAAAAATTGACTGGTAAAGCTATAACCGCTTGCGCTGGAATTACGTTTAGTGCCGGGAATTATAATTTAATTTTAAATACTTTGAAAGCTAAGTATGAGGATAAAAGATCGGTAGCTAACGCCTATTTAGATCAGATGTCTGATTTGAAATCTATTACGGCATGTAACGATCAAAACTTAGAGAAATTTCTAGATACTTTCGCGTCAGCTGTTCGCGCCGTAAAGAACTTGAAGATCGATGACCTCTGCGACTTCGTATTTTTGTATATGGGTTTAAAGAAATTAGATTCCGAAACCATTCGTTTGTTTGAGTCGGATCATCGCGGCAGTAAAATTCCTAAGTTCGAAGACTTAGAAAGTTTTGTTCGCGAGCATATAAAGGTATTGCAACGCTCTTCATCGAAACATGAAGGCGCGAAGAAGGTTGTTACTTCTGAACGCAAAATAGATGCCTCATCGAGGTCACCGAGGTCAACTCATACTTATGTTAGTACCGCACCAGCACGTGTACAGTCACCTGTTTGCTCTTTGTGTAGTACTCATCATTCGCAACTGTACAAGTGTCCTGGTTTTCTAAAATTGTCGCCTAGTGATCGTTATAAATTTGTTCGCGCTAATAATTTTTGTTTTAATTGTCTCGGTACTAAACACCGCGTTGTTTTATGTAATAGTAGAAATAGTTGTCGCAAATGTCAAGCGAGACACCACACTTTGCTTCATTTTGAGAATAGTGATGCCGCATCCAATGTGAGCACGGTTGGCTCGTCGAGCGGTGACACACGGCGGCCTGCGCCGCAGCCGCAGCCCGCGCTCGCGCGCGCTCCGGCCCGCCCGGTGACCGCCGCGGATGACGTCACCTTGTGTTCGTTCTCCGCTAGTGCTGCACTCACTACTGTGTGTCTTGCGACCGCTCGCGTTGTTATTGTTGATGCATTAGGTAAGCCGCGCATTGTTCGAGCGCTGTTAGATGGCGCTTCGCAAAGTAATTTCATTACTCAAGATTGTTGTCGGCGTCTTGGTTTCAATGTTGATAAGCGTTCAACCCGCTCAGTGGTGAAGGGTTTTGGAAGCTTACAGTCAGCTGTTCGTGGCACCGTTAAAACAAGGTTTAGATCTCGTTTTAATAATAATATTTGGTTTGACATGGATTCGCTCGTTATAGATAGAATAGCTGAACAGTTGCCTACCGTCCCGGTTGACACGTCTTTATTAACGAAATTTAAAGACTTGCCTTTAGCAGATGAGACTTACGCTGTTCCTGGAGTCGTCGATATATTGATCGGCGCTTCGATTCTCCCGCACCTCCAGTTATCACGTAAGGTTCAAGGGGGACCGACGTACCCCGCTCCGCACGCACTGGAAACAGTTCTTGGTTTTGTTATAATTGGTTCCGCACCCGCTTCTATAGATAGTTTTAGTCACTCGACTGCTTCGTTCTGTTGCACCGTCGAGCCGCCACTGGAGTCTACCATCCGCAAGTTTTCGCTCGGTGGCTCCCGTGTATCCGCTGAAAAACGCTTTCTTTGTTTGGAACGAAAGATGCAGGCGTCCCCAAAGTCGAAGCGGGCCTATGATGAGGTTGTTAACGAATATTTAGATAAAGGTTACATCTCACCTGCGCCTGCGGACACTGGCGGGACCCAGCCTTCGTACATTATCCCGCACCGCGGAGTTATTAGAGAAGATAAGCTTACTACTAAAACTCCGTGTAGTTTTGGATGGCAGTGCTAAGACTAGCACTTCCGTGTCGCTTAATGACATAATTGTAAATTTTCGCATTAATATTAGTAATTTTTAGCTTTTAGGACTCAACAGTCGCTTTGTGTTGGGCCCACTCTTCGCCCCATCGTTGGGACACATTCGTCGCTAATAGAGTGGCAAAAATTCAATCTGAATTGGCGCCACATAATCTCTTTCACGTTGCTGGCACCGACAACCCAGCCGATTGTCTCTCTCGTGGATTGCTTCCTTCGCAAATTTTAGATCACCCGTTATGGTTTAGTGGACCGTCCTGGATTCATGCCGCGTTAGATGGGTGGCCAGTTAGTCAATTCAATCCCACTACGGTTTCCGAACCACCCGAGGAGAAGAAGCACTCGCTTGTTGTATCGGTCCCGCGTGAAGAGACCCTTATTTGTTGTTGGCTAATCGCGTCTCGTCTTGGTCGAGACTGTTGCGTTGTGTTGTTTGTTCGCCTCTGCCCTCTGCCTAGCCAGCGGTAGGCACGAGCTCCAATCTAGGTTTATATTTTAGTTGTTATTTCCCAAACCTAGATTTAGATTAGACTTTAGATTTGTTTCGCATTTGTCGTTTCGAAGGTAACCCTTCAAGCCGGGGGGAATGGTTGCGCCGATGTAGAAGCTGTATTTCTTGACGTGGAAACACACTCTTTCTATACCCGTCTCCTCTCCCGCACTAACCATAGAATAGGACTAGATAGCTTCCGTCCGCCATTTGTGATATAGACACTCAGTCTCGCTTTGAACTAGCCAGCGTAAAGACGGACGGACCGCGCTCGCGTCTCTCAGAAATGTATAATATTTGTTACATTTTTACCGCTTCATAGACCTTTACCGATCGGATTGTGCCTCTCGTGTGTTCCTCAAGCGATCTAGTGATGCTGACGGCAGCTCCTGAGCAAGGAAGAGAAGATCCGTGTACCGGCTGCGATGAAAACACGTGTGTCGTGAAGGTTAGTGCATCCTCTCCTAATTTCTCGGGCTGCATTCACTGCCTGGATCGAAGCCGCGGCAGCCCGGCCACCTGTCTTTTGTGTGTAAAGCGTCAATAGAACAGTTAGCTACTTCCCGCAATACAGTCCATTACCGCACGCTGCCAAGCGCCACCAACATACATCTTTTAGTTCCTAAGCACTAGTGGAGAAGAAATGGCGCAACAATTTCCAACTTTTATTATAAATATGAATTATAAAATAATACTTATAGATAATAATAGTCATTTATTTGCTTAAATTTGCCTAGATATTAGATAGTATATAGTGGTTTTAATTATTCCAATGTTACCTATACCGAAGTATATATACCAAGTATAATTGAAACCACTAAAATTCAGATTTGCAATATAATTAAACAGAAATAATTCAAGTAATATGACCACTAGACCTGCACAGTAGAATATTTTTTTGGCAATATCGCTCACCTGTTTTTCTCCATAAAATTTTGCGTCCATCCCTGTCTGATTTAAAATATTTTTCATCACTAAATATTACTATATTGTTGCACCAGTCAAAATTTAAATATCCCCTGGCAAACCTAAACCTACTTCGACGATGGAGATCCCACGTCAAAATTTTTCTTGCCGGTCTGCGACATCTGAACCCAGCTGCCCGAAGATGGTTCCTTACTGTTTGCAATGTAACATGGTGTTTGGTGGCCATAACACGGGTGGAAGGGGTTTTGAATATGTTTTTCAACCACCTCTTTATGCAAAGAACACGCATCGGTGTAGGCAAAGGCTTTGGGGCCAGGCCGAAGACGGTCTCTGGTGCCTGAATCGCCATATCGGTGCACCCACCGCTGCTCTGTAATGGAAAAAAAGTAATAAAATTCCTTGTTAAAATTCTGTAAAATTTATATGCCTACTTATATATTTTTGTTTATTATTAGTATTGGGAGATATATAGATTCTCCAGGATGATGATGATTATAAGATCAAATAACTTTCATAATAATAAATTGCAGAAAACACTACTTACCGATATGTTCAATTTTCGAGATATTTCATGTATTCAAATATTTTGCTCATGCAAAGTAATAATATGCGCTCTCATAATAGTTGTAAGTTGTTGATTCATTTTTATAAATAAAAAACAATAAATAAAAAAGTTGTTAATTAACCGTGTGGAAAGCACAACGCATCCAATTGTTGACAGATAAAAATAAAATTATCATGTTATTTTAATCATGAGAATGAGGGTAGCATAAATTTCAATACGAGAAACATTCATGCAATGTGTGTGCAACAATACTCGCTCAGTAATAATAAAAATACTACTGATTTAAGTTGCTATAAAATTATAACTAAAATATCAAGATACTTTTGTGATGTTACCTCAACATTCCCTTAATAGGTAAGTAATTAACATGAAGATATACAAATATTTAAAAGTTCAAAAAGTAAAATTTGACCGTGAATCGAACTCAAAACTTTGCGATATTTTAAATCTTATAAAACGAAACTGTAAACCCCGAGGTCACGGCGACTTACTAAGATTCTATCAAAAAGTACGTTCATATCCTAGTAATAAGAATTTTATGAGTTATTCTTATTACTAAAGAAAGTTTAACTGATGGATGATAAATAAATACGAATGGTTTTAAATCAATTGTAATTTGCAAGTGTGTAAGTGTGTGTGAGTGAGGAAACGAATTATTGTTACACACATATATGTAGAACATACTGCGGGGCGGGAGCGGCAGCGGGAGCGACGAAGGATCGCAAGCCAAGCTGCCCGCGTACGAAGGCAACTCGGGCGTCGGAGGTCGATGAACGACCTCCGCCCCCCATGAGCGCCGGCCTGGGGGTGACAGGTGGAGCCGCCTGTTACCCTGGCAGAAGCAGGCCGCGGCGGTGGCGCGCCTAGCGCGCCTCCCCGTTTCCGGGGTCGAGTTGGGGACTCTGTAGTCCCCACACCCGAGACGAGGGCCAGATCGTGAGAGATGGCCCTGGGTCGGCCGGGGTGCGAGGGATATGCCTGTCAACCTCACCTTCGGCAACCAAAACGACCCACAGGCGGCGTGCGTTTTAGTCGGTTCGAGTCCGACATAACCTCCTCCACCGGCTCCGGTGGGGAGGTATCCGTGGGGATTTTGCGCACGTAAAAAAAAAAAAAAAAAAAAAATATGTAGAACATACTGGTGACCTTTTCTGCTTGCCAAAATCAATATAAAGATATGTATAATACTTATATCACCCATTCCATACCCTGATTCTTACATAGAATCAAGGTATGACCTCATACTTGCTGACCTTACTCACATCATATCTTCTATCTCTCCTCCTATAGTCATCCTCGGTGATTTCAACACTCACCATACCTCTTGGGGATCATAACAATGTGATAGCTTGTCTTCTTCATTTCTTGATTGGTTGGTTTCTCTGAACATCTGCATTCTGAATAATGGCAGTGCAACTCGCAGACCGACTTAATCGCATCCCGGCCCTTTTCTTAATTCTTTATTGCACACAAACAGTACAGAGGTCAAACACAAAATAAATATATAAAAAATATGTACCAAGGCGAGCTTAACTCAGTATGAGTTCTCTACCAGCAAACCTTTGAGTAGCAGAGAAGCAGTTAAAGTAATAAAGGGATGTGAAGTGTACATTAATTTTCAGATAAAAGAAGGGTACCTAAACAGGTACATATACATACACATAAACATACATACACAGCATACATATTACACCTACGCATACAAATATACATACATACATACACACATACATACATACATACATAAACATAATGCATTCATATAGACATATAAATATATTCAAACTACATTACTCTGATAGGAAATGTTCCCTTCTGCTGTTGACCTGTCTCAATGTTCTCCTTCTCTCTCTTCATGTCTTATATGGCAGGTATTAAGTAACTCCCACAGAAGTGATCACTTTCCCATTTTCATATCATCACTTACCAGCCAAGTACATAACTCTAAATTCAATCCCCTTCTTAAATACAACCTCTCAAGAGTGGACTGGGAGGTATATTCTAATTGGCTGGACCGCGAGATAGAACTATTGCCAACTCCGAACTCCGATAACTATCATTCTGTATATTCCTGCTTCAAGAATGCTCTCCTGATTGCTGCGGACAAGTCATTTCCAGTCAAGAAACCTCCCAGGAATAATCTCCCTTCCTTACCTTGGTGGGATCAGACGTGTACAGTTGCATGTAAAAAGAGGAAAGAGGCTGCAAAAGCATATTTAAGAGATATGTCCCGGTCAAATTACTTGAGCTATCAGAGGGTGGCTGCTGAAACAGCCAGACTCCTCTCACAAAAGAAACGTGATGGCTGGCACAGGTTTTGCGAGAATCTATCTCCACGTACACGCTCATCCTTGGTATGGAAAAATATTAGAAAGTTTAAATACTCTATATCATCTAACCACATAGCTTCAAATGATTCTTGTGATCTGAGTTGAATGAATTCAATTCAATGAGTGAATGATCCAGGAGTTTGCGCAGAAATTGGCTCCTCCGTCCGTACCTACTTCTTCTGAGTGTTCTGTTCACCGCTCCTCTTCCCATCTCAATCATCACTTTGATACTTCTTTCACTCTTAACGAACTTCTAGCGGTGTTGGAACCACTAAAGGATTCATCTCCTGGAGTAGATGGCATCCCATACTCATTCATGTATTAGTGTTAGAGTTAAATAATGACAGCAAATCAACTGGTATGTGATCTAGATAGTTTTTCCGTGTCGGAAATGAATATTTGTAATGTTGAAGATTGTAAACAATTCCTACCCACGGGAGGCAAATTACTAACACTACTAACACAAAATATTCGTAGTATAAACTGCAACATGAGTGCACTAGAGGTTTTGCTGCACGATCTAAACGTAAGTTGTGATGTCGTAGTTCTTACAGAGTGTTGGCTGGAGGGCCAAGGAAATAACTTACCATCTCTTGATAACTACTCGTCTTACGCCTCAGGTAACTTCATTAACCAAAACGATGGATTGGTGGTATATGTTAAGAATAACCTAAACACAGTAGTGGAGGAACCGTTGTTTCATGGATGTAGCTGTCTCATAATTGAAATAAAAGATGATACAGTAGTCATCGCAATCTATCGGCCGCCTTCACAAAGTATAGACATATTTTTGGAATCACTTGATATTACTTTAAAAAGGCTAACATCTTATAAAAATATCATAATTATTGGGGATATAAACATCAATATCGTCCATGAGGAAGCCAAGGCTGACGCACATAGGTACCTGAATATGTGCGCATCTCATGGTCTGCTACCTACCCACTATTGTCCAACATTTAAGTCTGGTTCATGCATGGATCATTTTATTATAAAATGTAAAGTACTAACCAAAACATTCATAACTAACTCTTGGCTTACAGATCATCGAGCAATTTTATTGGCATTAGAAACATATTCACCGAGAAAAACTTGCACACACAACATTACTAAGGTCAATATGTGCAACCTAGAAAATGATATACGCAGCATTGATTTTGACCCCGTTTACACCTCAAGCGATCCAAATACCTCATTAGACTACTTTATAGAATCTGTCCAATCAGCAATATTACGAAATACTTGCTATAAAATATTACCAAAAAAATACAATAACATTAAGCCATGGATTACTCCAGGCCTCGTCAGATGTATAAGGCATAGAGATAGACTACATTTTAGAGCGACGCATGCGCCTGACAACGAAATACTTACACTGACATATAAAAGGTATAGGAATTTTTGCAATAACCTACTTAAAAAACTAAAGTTGCAACACAACAGGAATGAACTGCAAAAGGCTGGCAACAATACTAAGCAAATTTGGAAATTCATCAAAAAGAATACGTTCCGGTCACAACCACCCGTACCACCACTCGATTTATTATCTAATTCTAATGGGAACCCGCTCAACACAACGAATGACATTAACGCCTACTTTGTAGATGTTGGCAAAAGTCTCGCAGAAAAAATTCAAAACCCAGCCTGCTCTAGTGATAGTTCCACTACTTTGAAATCCCAAGATGTACGCTCAACCTATTCTACCCTAAACTCCTTTGTTTTATTAAATACAGACGCTGAGGAAATAACTAGAATAATAGCGGGGCTGAAGGATAATTGCTCTACTGGGTGGGACAACATTCCTAATAACATACTAAAAAAGTTCAAATCCATCTTTGCACCCCCTTTAACCCATATTTACGAACTGTGCTTGACTAACGGTATTTTCCCAAAATCACTTAAACGAGCAGTCGTTACCCCGATATTTAAATCTGGTGATAAATCTTGTGTCAATAACTACAGACCTATCTCGGTGTTAACAGGCCTCTCTAAAATATTAGAAAAAATTATACACACCAGATTAACAAAATATCTGGAAGACAATAACTTACTCTCTGACTATCAATTTGGTTTCAGGCCGAATAGGTCGACTAGCCAAGCTGTACACACACTAACAGACTACATAACTAACAACCTGGATAAAGGCATGAAAACTATGGGGATTTTCCTAGATCTAGCCAAGGCATTTGATTCCATATCATGTTCCATATTATTAAAAAAACTGGAAGCTCTTGGAGTAAGAGGAACGCAACTACTATTATTTAGAGATTATCTGAGGGATCGTCAACAATGTGTGAAAATTGGACAGAAAGTGAGCTCAGAACTCCAAAATAGCGGATACGGAATCCCGCAAGGGAGTGTATTAGGGACAACTTTATTTTTAATTTATATCAATGACCTTTGCAACTCAAAACTTCAAAATGGCTATATTATATCATATGCTGATGATACGGCTCTTTTGTTCTCAGCTAAATCCAGAGATGAGTTATTTAAACACGCTCAAAAGGGTTTTAATTATGTGACGAAATGGCTCCAACGAAATCTTTTATCACTAAATACCGATAAAACTAAATATATGTTGTTTACAATGCGAAATACTAATAAACCTGTGACTAACATAAACATGTATGCACATTATTGTACAACCGCTGACCTTGCATGCGCTTGTCCTACATTAACAAAAACTGACAATATAAAATATCTTGGAGTAACGATTGACACAAATCTGAATTTCCGTAAACATATTGAATTGCTTTGTGCAAGAGTACGAAAATTAATGTATATATTTAAGAATTTACGCGCAATATCGGGCTATAAATTAATTAAGCAGGTATATTTGGCGTTGTGTCAGTCCATTCTTACTTATTGTATAACGTCCTGGGGTGGGGCTGGACCCTCAATCTTACTTCCATTAGAGCGTGCTCAAAGAGCTATCTTAAAAGTAGCCACGTTCCGTCCTTTTAGGTTTCCTACAGAACAACTCTACAGGGCCTGTAAGGTGTTAACAGTTCGCCAATTATTTATTCTGAACATCATACTACTCCAACATACCAAACTCCCTACACCCGCAGTACCTTCAGATAAGAGAAGAAAAGATATAGTTTGTGAAAATCCACAAGCTAAGCATGAGTTCGTGAATAAATTTTATATGTTTTTAGGGCCTTTTCTGTATAACAAATTAAACAAAATACTAGCCATATATAATCTAAGTTATTGGAACTGTAAGGTTTTAACTACAAAATATTTAGAAAAACTAGATTACGCAGACACGGAGAAACTGTTAGAAATATTAAAATAGGTAGCGATAAGCTGTAAACATAGATACTTTTACATTATGTTGTATAACTTTTGCAATAGGCACTTTAAATAATAGACCAGACATAACCTGAAGCACAGGTTTATAAAAACCTAGATCAGGTAGGTCGCAAAATGTAAATATAGTAAGATTATTAATTTAAATTCTATTTTACCAATAAAAACTATTCTATGGCACATTTATAATATGCTACTTCTAATGTAGACATTATAGTACTTACTTATATGACTTAGCTATTAAGACCATAATTGTAAAACTAGTATTAGTACAATGTACAGCCCTCATTTTTGATGAATAAATTATTATTTGATTTGATATTTGATTGTTAAGAGTAGTTTATCTACCAAAAAAAATGCTTATTTCTCAAACAAATGGTCATTTTTTGACGTATGTCACAAAACAAATAACGCCATCGAAGCTTGGAACTCGCGTTTCAATAGATTGATACAACCTAAACCAAACATTGGATTGTTTTTACATACTGTACGTAAAGATTTGAATTATTATTTAACCCTTTATCATAAAAATCAGTACATTTAAATTAAAAGTCCCGAGAGAATAAGACTAAAAAAAGAATCAAAGATATTATAAGGCAATTTAATCGTGGTGAAATTAATATACAGCTTTTGCTTTATATTAATTTGCTGGTAATATTGTATATGTTAACGGAAATGTATGTAATCCGTCATTGTATACAATTCCTAGGAAATGTATGTAATTCCTAAAATCGCACAGAAATGTGTGAAATAAATTATATTATACTTACACATTACACATTTCCTAGAAAATCTATACATTTCCTAAATAGCAATCGGAAATGTAAAACATTTCAGATATTGGTGGGTACGCGGGGACACCGGGACGAGGGAGGGTATTGCTTCGCCTGATCCGACGATCGCGCAGTGCCTTGTAAACTGTCAGTGCGTATGCACGTCGCTATTGTTCAAAAATGGCTGCCGAATCACGCATCGCGCTTATGAAAAAGCGATTTTATAGGACTTTGGCGTCATTAAGAATATTAACAAACGCTAAAAACACTGCTTTGATTGAAGATGAACGTTATAAAGAGTTAATTGAAGAAGTTTCTACGGCAAAAACAACTGCTAGAAAGACTTCTTGTGATTATTGGTTATTGCGGCGATACGACGTGCTTACCATTGGCATAAGCTTATTTTTCCTATTAAAGAAACTACAAGCACTATTATTTACTACGCATGTGATAGCGAGTATATACATATTACACGAGGCTCATATTCGAATTGGTCACGGTGGAAGAGATCACACGATGAAAGAAGTATGGAGTCACTACAAAAACATAACACGTAAGAGCTCATTCACACGAAGACGAATCGTGATTTTTCACGAATCGTTTTTTTTTCACGATTCATTATTTTTTTTTGACGGGAGCAATGCTTTTTATATACCCATGTTCACACGCTTCACGAATCGTGAAAAAAGACGTATACGGATACGATTAAAAAAAATAATGATTCGTTAAAAATCACGTATCGGCTTTTGAAAATCTCGAATCGTGAATGCTTTATGGCGGATCCGCTGTTGCGCTCGCGCCCCGCGCGCCTTCCTGCCCCGCCCGCGCGCCCGCTCAATTCAGTACATTCCTTTGACTTGTTAAGACGTGTAGCGCTGCGCTTCAATAAAATCATGTCGAAAAAAGAAAAAGAAAAATTGTATGACCAACAAATAAATCGCGAGGTTTTGATTGCTGCAATCAAAGACAGGCCAGTTTTATGGAATAAATTTTTGGAAGTTCATAAGGACAAAACCGCTAGAACAGCAGCATGGCGGGAAATATGTATAATTTTGAAAGAAGATTTTGAAGAAATGGATCAAAAGGACCAACAGTTGTTTGGTAAGTTTTTATTGAGAAAATTTTAAAAACAAATCTATAGGGGAAGTCCGGGCATAGCGAATAGGTCGGGCAAAGTGAATACGCTTTATTTCTCGTCAAGGACGTGTTGGATCTCGCACGCCACGCGCCACGACGATCCCCCGCCCGTCCTCAATCTCGGGCAAACAGAGCTAGCGGAAGGTCGCGTCGCGTTCGGGAGAAAAATCGGAAAACTCAAATAGTGAAGTTTTCTTACAACTGTAACGTCCACGGGGACTGTAGTCACCATAAAAAATATTACATTACCTGTCCATGGTGACTACAGTCACCAAACGACATCATCCACTTAATACGTGTACAGCGCCGCATTCAGTTGTTAATAGTTCAATAGATGGTTTGTGGTGTATTAAATTTGCCTTCTGTAAGAGTGAATACTATCTGTGGAATCGAAACAAAGTGTTTATAGTCAGAATTTTAATTCGATTCCAGATTTGACATTAGCTACTGTCATTTTGTGAAATAATGATACCACATATAATAGTGTAGTGGATTCTTGCCTCAGAGTGTGATCGAAGAACACGCGATTTTGGCATTGTTATTTCCGTTGTTTTTTTTTTTTCGCTTTTTCCTTGGTGACCATTATTGTGACTTAGTGACTACATTGCTGGCCTTGGTAATTAACGGGTAACAGGTATAGTTAAATTGCACTAATCACCAATAATGAATAAAAATAAACCCCCGGATCCTCCCGACATCCCCTCTACTCCCCCTTCCTCTTTCTCTCCCACAATTTTTCCCGAGGTCCCAAAATCATCAGGCCAGCTGACCCAGTTTGCTGAGGTAGCGCATCTGGACAGCGAAAAAAATAAAACTACCCCCTCCCGTAAACGTCCAGTGGAGGAAGAAATTCCAAACGCTTCGGCCCGTCCAACTAAACAATCTAAGAGTCAGGTGGCCAGAGAAACTTATAATATAGGCGATAAAGCGCCATTTATCGTTCATACGTCCCGTATTGAGGCTCAACAGTTTTCCGGAACTACCCTCCATCCTGTAACCTTTGGCCTTTTCCTGTGCAAAAATAATATCACTAATATTGTTAAGGATGGTGTTAAAAGAGTGGGCAGAAATCGTGTCTCAGTGGAATTCCCTTCAGCCCAGGACGCAAACGCATTCCTGATCAACCCCGCTCTAAGAAACAATAATTTCACTGCCTCCATCCCTACATTCAATGTGACACGCATGGGAGTAGTTAGTGGGATACCCACAGATATGACAGAGGATGAAGCCAAATCATACATCTCCGTGCCCCCGGGTTGTGGACAGGTCCTAAGGGTTAGGCGAATTAGTAGAAAGGTTGTGAGACATGGTTTAATGGATTGGAGACCCACAGAAACATGTATACTGACCTTCGACGGTCAGACCCTGCCAAAAAGAGTGTATTGTTGCTACTCGTCTTTCCCCGTGCAGCAATACATATACCCTACAATACAGTGTCGAAAATGCTGCCGATTTGGCCACGTCGAGTCTCTCTGCAGGTCTAAGCCCCGTTGTGTTAAGTGTGGGCATGAACACCTCGGTAATAGCTGCTTTGTTTCTGAGTCAGAGGCTTTCTGCGTGCTATGCTCTGGGAACCACTTTGCTAACAGCAGGTTGTGTCCGGAGTATGGCAGGCAGAGAACCATTAAAACTACAATGGCCGAAAAAGTTATTTCTTACGCAGAGGCCAGTAAGGCCGCCCCCCAGATCTTGGACAGTTATGCCAATGCAGCCAAGACAGTGCTGGCTACCTCGTACCGCAAAACAGTTACCTTGAGATCCAGGAAACATACATCTCCTCTTTCTCCTTCCTATGACAAGACTGCTCACATGGAAATTATTGGTTCCCCCAAATCGTCTCAAATCGTCTCAATCAAATGGCTGTGCTATTACCAACACGTCTCCACCTCACACTGATAAATCTGCTCCCATCATTGAACTCCTTCTTCAATTAATAACTTCCATATTATCTCCTAACTCATCTAACTTACCGTCCAACGTTGCCCAAAAACTAATTACAATTATAGAAAACTACAAAAATGGCCCCATGCCAAACCTTCCTTCAATGGAACGTGAGGAGCATAGGACATAAAAAACATGACCTTATTTTTCTTCTAAATAAACACAAACCAGTTGCATGCTGTATATCGGAGACCTGGTTAAGCCCAGGTCTCAATTTTCGTGTCCCACACTACAACATTTTAAGAAGCGATAGATTGGATAGCTATGGTGGGTGTGCCCTCCTTATAAACAGCAGGGTTCCTACTGTAACTGTGCCCATGGTCCCTCCTTCTCCTTCTCAGGAGATGAATCTGGTTGCGGGTAGAATTGACAACCTTACTATATTGTCAATATATATTGCTCATCCGCACCCGACCCTTCTACCCTCACTTAAGAGTGTATTCCAGAGCATGGAAAGACCCTTCCTCGTAATGGGTGACTTTAATGGACACCATTATAGATGGGGCTCTGACCACTGGCAGTGCATTTGGATCTGGCGTGGTTGATATCTTGGATGACCTTAACCTGTGCATCCTCAATAATGGCTGTCCCACTCGCAGACCACAACTCGGGCAGAGGAAAAGCTGTGTGGACCTAACATTCTGCACACCAGACGTTGCTTCATCGGCCATCTGGCAGTGCACGGATTTGTCGCATGGTAGTGATCACTACCCAATACTAGTCTCGGTTACAAATAGAACTTATTTGGAAAAAAGCTCCCCCCCCCACTTCTTAGGTTTAACCTATCAAACCCAGATTGGCTTCACTATTCATCTCTGTTAGAAGATCAGGTCAAATGTCTGCCAAATCTTAACATTGGTGGTGGTGATCATTGCAGTGTGCAAAGTTGTGTGGACGGATTCGGTGCTGCTATTGACGCCTGTGCGGAGCTGTCCTTCCCATTGAAGAACAGTGCAAGAGGTAGGATACAATCTCCCCCATGGTGGGATAGTGAGTGCACAGGGATGATCAGAGCTAGGAGAGAGGCTGAAAGAGCATACAATGCTGATATGAACACCCTCAACTTAATACACTACAAACATATTTGTGCAAAAACCAGGCAGTTACTCCGAAGGAAGAAGCGGACAGGATGGGTGACCTTTTGCTCTTCCCTGTCCCCTTCCACTCCTTCCTCAGTCGTATGGAAACGCATTTAGATCTGGTTGTACTCCCTCTTCAGTGTTCCCTATGTCTAGGCGGACTGCTGAAATGTTTTTTGATAAAATAGCGCCTCCATATGTGCCTTCATTGCTAGACACCCAGCTGCCCCCTGTGGAGCCAACGGATGCCGCTCTGGAAATGCCATTCTCTTCTCAGGAACTTGACATGGTTTTAAACTACGTAAAGGATTCTGCCCCGGGTGTTGATGGAGTTCCATACTCATTTCTCTCCAAATCTGGAAAAACAGCAAAAAATTATTTATTAAATATTTTAAATTATTGCTATGCGGAGAGCTGGATACCAGAGCAATGGAAACTACAGATCATCATACCTGTTTTAAAGCCGCGCAAACATTCAGGTGACCCAAATAATTTCAGACCCATTGCCCTTTCATCAGTTATGGTTAAAATCCTTGAACGATTAATAAAAAACCGTCTAGAGTGGATGGCCGAGTCAAGAGACTTGCTGCCGAGTTCCCAGTTCGGCTTCAGGAAAGGGCTCAGCACTGTGGATAGTGTTGGCTTGCTGGTGACCGATATACGTGCTGCCCTATCACAAAATCAATCAGTGGTGGCTTCATTTCTTGACGGCATATGATAGTGTCCTCCTCCCTCTCCTCAGGCATAAATTGCAACAGCTGAGTTTGCCGGTGAGGATGATACAATGTATCTGTCAACTTCTTATGTCTCGTTCAGTTTCCCTGAGGGTTCAGGAAGAAGAGTTCGGTCAGCGAAAGGTTTGGAAAGGTTTGCCTCAAGGCTCAGTATTGAGCCCACTGCTATACAATCTGTATACAGCTGACATTGGCACAAGCTTGAATAATGACTGTCATATTCTCCAATACGCTGATGACCTGGCTGTTTATGTCACCAATCACTCTATTACTGACGCTGCTACATCATTGACCCTCTCCCTGAACTCTTTGAACCAGTGGCTGCGGGATCACGGGCTCAGCCTGTCTGCTCCCAAAAGCTCAGTCGTAATCTTCTCTCGTAGGAGAACTGTCCCACAGGTTCAGGTTGGTGTCTAGGACTTCATCATTCCAGTCGATCAAAAAACCAAGTTCCTGGGTGTATTCCTGGACTCGAGGCTGACTGGCCTCCCGCATCTCGACTACCAGGTTAGGAAATGTGAGAGAACCATCCCTATCCTGAAAGCTCTCACTGGGGTGTGGTGGGGCGCGCACCCATTCACTATGAAGCTGGTGTATAATGCCCTGGTTCGTAGCATAATGGATTATGGGTCATTTCTATTAATACCTTGTAAAAAGGGAGCACTGGCGCGATTGGATAGAATTCAGTCGAACTGTCTCCGAATCATCTCTGGATGTATGAAATGCACACCTTCAAATGCTTTACAGGTGGAATGTGCTGAGCCTCCACTGGAGTTGAGGCAACAGTACTTGGCAGCCCGCTTTCTGTACCGCTTACTGAACAAGGAATCTCATCCCCTGAAACAAAAAATTCATGATCTACACTCTATCTGTAATAACTCCAATTACTGGAGGCATAAAGAAATCCCTCTATTAATTCAAGCCTACAGATCTACCCATAATTTGGAATGCCCACTAGCAAAATTTGATAGACTCCCCCTCTTCAATTACACATTTGAAGTCTTGTGCTACAAATCAAATATACTACCAGATGTTGGGATATCAAAGAACTCCCCATTGGCAGACTCAGTCTTCAAAGCGCTATTGGCCAGCCATTGGGGTGGGTGGCATCAGTTTTACACTGATGCTTCTAAGTTGGATAACAGCAGTTATACTGGAGCCGCGGTGTATTACCATAACTCCAAGATCATACTGATGTTTAGGTGCCCCAGAGAGGCTTCAGTATTTACAGGGGAGTGTGTTGCGGTATTGGAGGCCTGTCTATATATTGAATCACATAATATCAATAACGGAGTCATATTTACCGACTCGTTAAGTTGTCTCAAGGCCCTTGAGCAGAGCCCCTATCATAGCAGACTTCGTAGTTCCCTGTTATTGGACATTAAAAAGTCTTTATATTCATGTGCCAGCAGTCGCAAAATGGTCCAGCTCGTTTGGATTCCGAGTCATTCTGGTATAGAGGGTAATGAGTGTGCGGATAGCCTTGCCAAAAACGCTATTGATTCCTCATCATCTGACCTTAAGCATCTAATTTATCAGGGATATGATCTGTTGAGCCTGCCTCAGGTGGATCTGCGTGCGTCGTGGCAGGCTCACTGGTCGCATAGCGGTAGGGTTAAGGGCAGGTTCTTGTATTCTATCCAACCAAACATAACACAAAAGCCTTGGTTCTACCGGTACAAAAAAAGTCTCCAAGCGTGTCATATCCGTCCTAAGTCGCCTTCGGTTGGGCTTCTGCTGTTCTCCTGTCTTCTTACACAAAATTCGCGTGAGGGATTCATCACTGTGCGAGTGTGGACTGGACGAGGGTTCCCTGGACTATATGTTTTTCGCTTGCCCCATGTATATGTTAACTCCCGACTTGTACACCTGCCTTATCGATATGAATGTCCCTGTCCCTGTTAATCTGGCTTTCCTGCTGGCACGTGCATCTCCAGAGGTCATTGGACTGCTGATGTCTTTCATTCGCTGCAATGATATCAGGCTTTAGTGGCTTCGCAGGTGATGTTGGTGTGGTATATTAATTACAACTATAATATTTGCATATGTTTCTTCCAGGGTTTAACAGATTCTATTATATAAACCAAACTTATACTAACCTCAACATAACAAAATAACCTAACCCAACCTACTTTCGTTATGACACGGCCAGCCCAAATGGTATTTAGTAGTCTGTGTATTTGTCACTGGTGGTCATCTGGGGATCAGGGCGAAGGAATACAAAATTTCAACCACTCCGTTATTTTCCCGTGCAGGATCTATCTATCGCATGTCTGTCATTGGCGGAATTATGTCGTCACCGACATCACTCGCCATAGAGAAAAATTAAATTGAATTGAATAATAGTGTAGTGATGAACACAAAAATCTATAAACAATCAGTGTGTGTGCCATCAGTGTGCCAATTAAAGACTAAATTATTGATTTTTATTTAAATAAATAAATAATTAATTATTCATAATAATTATTTATTAATTAGTAATCGCTGCTCTATTTTGTAAAAAGTGAATATTTTTGTTTTTATATTAAAAACAAAACTTATAATAAAAGAGCCTGGATAGTTTTCAGTATTGGCAACCCGTGCGCGCTCGTGCAGCTATCGCCATTTTGTTTATCGTGTCATTTGGCTTCATTCTCCCAGTCTGACTGCACGAATATCTTATTTCATTGCGAATCGATATTTTGTTGGATTTTTGTTAAAGTGTTGTTACGTTGTGTTTGTTGTTACGTTTACAGTTTTTTGTGAACTTTGAGTGAATCTATTTGTTTTAGTTTCCCATCAAAATGGATCCTCAGCCAAGTACATCACAAAAAGACGTGGATGTTTTCTTGTCCCCAAGAAAAAAAACGTCCACGAAAAGCTTTCACTGTTTCTGAAAAAGTAATGATCCGCAACGCCTACAAATACGTGAAAAATGAAATTTCTGCGCAATTGGAGGCCTTTGAAGATGTGGAAAAAAATGAATGTATGAGCAAAGTTGCTGACATATTGGGAATAACCTCACGCTCTGTTTGTAACGTTTTGAAGGAAGTAAATAAAGGTGCGCCGCCAACTCCTCCTAAAAAAACTGGACCAAAGCAAAGTTTCAAAGATAAAATTGATGAATTTACGCTGTAAACGAAATGGCAGCACAACATGGGATCACGGTTTTAAGACTGCCCCCATACCATTGCGAGCTAAACCCTATCGAATTGATATGGGCGCAGGTAAAGGGGCATGTAGCTCAAATTAATAAAACCTTCAAATTGACAGACGTGAGAAATTTATTTCAGGAAGGCATTCAAAAAATTACGGCTACCGAATGGTCTAAATGCGTATCCCATGTTGTCAAAGAAGAGGAAAAAAATGAGTAGGCTAGATAATGTTAATTGACAATATCACAGACACATTTATAATAAATATTACAGAAAGTGACAGCGATAGCGATAGTGATGACGGCGACAATTTATAAAATAAATTATTACCATAATACATCTATCTGTTTTATTTGTCATGTTCCTTCATGATCACATTTTTATATTTATCTCACACACAATTATAAAAGAAAAGTCTCAGATCGTTAATTAATCATCAAAACTAAATTATCGGTTCAGAAATATTTAATTTCCTGATATACTTAATTTACGAGAGTAAAATTATAAACGAGAAGAATCGATCCGGAAATATTCCATTTCCATATCGAATAATTTCGCAATGTCACTATTTAGTACTTGTCATAACGTTGCAATACTGAAATTGTCAAATCTGGAATCGAATTAAAATTCCGAGTATAGGTATAATTATTATATACCTACATCAAGTGGCTCTGTTTGGCATTAACCTTGCGAGATATGACCAAATATTACCTTCTGTCAATAGAAGGATCAGACTTCTACTATATAGAATTTTTATATTCTTAACTATTTGAAAGGATTTTTATGATTTCTCCCAGTGCAACTGTATTAGTGTTTTTAAGCATCATCATTATTCAATATTCAAGTGACAGCAATGAAGTTACAGCGTTTATAGGCCAGTGGGTAGTGTTCTATTAGAAAATGAAACTGTAATTGTAGAAGGATGCAGTGAGTGCGCTCCTGGACTACACTCTACAGCAAATGCATCGAGTAATCGGTTTACTCGGACCCGAGGCACCTCGCAACGGACTGCGAAGGATTTACTCGCGTCATTTTGCTCAACACGACGAGACTCCATTTGAGAAAGCTTATCCGTGTAAGTTGTAGTAAATTACTCTTGTTTTGTTTGAAGGTGTGAATTCGAAGCGTTCGTTTCGAGTTCAACTTCTGGATATTACTCGTAGTTCTAGAATTGTTGAGTAAATATATGCATAACTCGTGCGTATTAACATGGCACCTGGTTTCCCAAACGTAACAATCAAAAATCTCAAATTGAAATTCAAACTAAGACAAACGTGCATTGATCACCGTGTTATAGATAGATGTTGCTGGTTCTTGAAGGACGAGAGCGGGGCCAGGTCCCAATCGCACTAGTTGTACAAAGCATTACTTGAATGGAAAAAATAGTGGTTCGTTCAAAAAAAAAAAAGTCAATTGACGACATCCTAATAGATGGTAAGAAGCTATAGGGAATTGCACCAACTATAGTCAGAATTTTATTTCGATTTCAGATTTGACATTAGCTACTGTCATTTTGTGAAATAATGATACCACATATAATAGTGTAGTGATGAACACAAAAATCTATAAACAATCAGTGTGTGTGCCATCAGTGTGCCAATTAAAGACTAAATTATTGATTTTTATTTAAATAAATACATAATTATTCATAATAATTATTTATTAATTAGTAATCGCTGCTCTATTTTATAAAAAGTGAATATTTTTGTTTTTATATTAAAAACAAAACTTATAATAAAAGAGCCTGGATAGTTTTCAGTATTGGCAACCCGTGCGCGCTCGTGCAGCTATCGCCATTTTGTTTATCGTGTCATTCGGCTTCATTCTCCCAGTCTGACTGCACGAATATCTTATTTCATTGCGAATCGATATTTTGTTATTTTGTTGGGTTTTTGTTAAAGTGTTGTTACGTTGTGTTTGTTGTTACGTTTATAGTTTTTTGTGAACTTTGAGTGAATCTATTTGTTTTGGTTTTCCATCAAAATGGATCCTCAGCCAAGTACACAAGACAAAAACGATAGCCTGTCTAGTGATATAAGTATTATACAGATCTTTATATTGATTTTGGCAAGCAGAAAAAGTCACCAGTATGTTCTACATAAATGTGTGTGTGTAACAAAACTCGTTTCCTCACTCACACACACTTATATACTTGCAAATTACAATTGATTCAAAACCATTCGTATTTATTTATCATCAGTTACACTTTCTTTAGGAGAATAACTCATAAAATTCTTATTACTAGTATAGGAACGTAGTTTTTGTTAAAATTAAGTATGTCCCCGTGACCCTGGGGTTTACAGGTTCGCTTTTTAAGAGTTAAATTCCCGCTAAGTTTTGAGTTCGAATCCCAGTCAAATTTTACTTTTTCAACTTTTAAATATTTGTATATCTTCATGTTAATTACTTACCTATTAAGGGAATGTTGAGGTAACATCACAAAAGTATCATGATATTTTAGTTTTTTTTTTATACCAACTTAAATCAGTAGTATTTTTATTATTACTGAGCGAGTATTGTTGCACACACATTGCATTAATGTTTCTCGTATTGGAATTTATGCTACCCTCATTCTCATGATTAAAATAACATGATAATTTTATTTTTAACTGTCAACAATTGGATGCGTTGTGCTTTCGTGTGGAACAACAACTACTTATTTATTTATTGTTTTTTATTTATAAAAATGAATCAACAACTAACGACTGTAATGAGAGCGCATATTATTACTTTGCATGAGCAAAATATTTCAAAACATGAAATATCTCGAAAATTGAACATATCGGTAAGTAGTATTTTCTGCAATTTATTATTGTGAAAGTTATTTGATCTTATAATCATTATCATCCTGGAGAATCTAAATATGTCCCAATACTAATTATAAACAAAAATATATAAGTAGGTATATAAATTTTACAGAATTTTAACAAGGAATTTTATTACTTTGTTTTCATTACAGAGGGAAGCTGTGCAGCGGTGGGTGCGCCGATATGGCGATTCGGGCACCATAGACCGTCTTCGGCCTGGCCCCAAAGCCTTTGCCTACACCGATGCGTGTTCTTTGCATAAAGAGGTGGTTGAAAAGCATATACAAAACCCCTTTATGTCCACCCGTGTTATGGCCTCCAAACACCATGTTACATTACAAACAATAAGGAACCATCTTCGGGCAGCTGGGATCAGATGTCGCAGACCGGCAAGAAAAATTTTGATGTCGGATCTTCATCGTCGAAGTAGGTTAAGTTTTGCCAGGGAATATTTAAATTTTGATTGGTGCAACAAAATAGTAATATTTAGTGACGAAAAATGTTTTAAATCAGACAAGGATGGACGCAAAATTTTATGGAGAAAAGCAGGTGAGCGATATTGCCAAAAAAATATTCTACCGTGCAGGTCTAGTGGTCATATTACTTTAGGGTACTGGGGTTGGATGTCCTCGATGGGTCCTGGTGAGTTGGTTGAAGTAGGGGCTCGTAATAATAGTCAAGGTTACCTCGAAATATTAAGAGATGTCATGCTACCAACTGTGCGCATTGCTTATCCACACGAGCATATTTATTTTGTGCATGATAACTGTGCTGTGCATCGTGCACGTCTGGTGCAAAATTGGTTAGATAACCAAGAAAACTTGACCGTTATCAAATGGCCAGCTAAAAGTCCCGATCTAAATCCCATTGAAAACTTATGGGGTCACATGGTGCTTAACTGGGACCCTTCGAGTGTGAGGTCTAAAGCTAACTTAGATGAATTAGTTAGCTCAACTTGGGAATCTTTTCGTGGTTCGAATCTATGTTTGAACATGGTAGCAAGCATGCGACAAAGATTACAAGAAGTAATAGATAATGAAGGTGGACCTATTCACATTTCTGTTTGATTATATTGTAAATCTATATTTTAGTGGTTTCAATTATACTTAGGTATATATACTTCGGTATAGGTAACTTGGAATAATTAAAACCACTATATACTATCTAATATATAGGCAAATTTAAGCAAATATATGACTATTATTATCTATTATTTTATTATTCATATTTATAATAAAAGTTGGAATTTGTTGCGCCATTTCTTCTCCACTAGTGCCTAGGAACTAAAAGATGTAGGTAATTATGTGGCATCATTTTGAGAAATAAAGAAATTGAACTGAAAGTAAGTGAGTGATGTTATTGTTAACGAAATGAGAAGTTATTATATTTGCATAAGTATAGTATAATTTCTAAACGTTAACATGGTGATTCACTACACTTTAGTTACTGAAAGTTAGTTAGTTTACCTGCGTCCATACTTGTCTGATTTAAACATCCAGAAGGATAATATTGAATAACCTATATATTATATGTATAAAGAATGTCTAATGTATAAACCTAAACCTATTGCACTCGGCTACGCCCATATGGATTTCAATCATCCCAAACAATAGTAAATGACTATTTTTAGGTCTACTAAATACTATTTAGCAAAAATGTTTATCAAAATCTGTCTAACTGTTTAGAAGGAGTTTAGTTACAAACATTGTGACACGAGATTTTTTAGATACTTATATATATATAGTTCTACGACACAACACAACTAAATTATTTATTTACTGAACAATCTTACTTTATTACTTATTATATCGTTGAAACAATGATGTTGTTTTATTTTCCATATTATTTTTGAGACTACGGAATACTAAGTTTAAAAGTCAACTGAATGGTTCTTTAATATCACAAACAAAATAAAGAACAAAACAAAACTATTTATTAACGTAAACGACTACATCAATATAGTTGCGGTTCGAACTCGCTACCTTCGAAATGTCTACGCCTGTAATACCACTCAACTACGTGAGCCTATGCTAAAATAGTGAAATTTACCTTCTCATTTGATGGCAGGCAAATCACTCACACATATTCAATCGTTCACGATTCACGATCATGCACACTGGCACACATAAACGTAATACACTAATACGCCTTTAACGATGACGCACACATGTGACTTCAAAGCAATGAGTTATTGTTATTGACTGTTCACACATATATATGTAAAACATACGGGTGCTTCCACTTGACCAAGATCATAAATAGATTTTATTAGATAGATAGGCTATCGTTTTTGTCTTGTGTACATCACAAAAAGACGTGGATGTTTTCTTGTCCCCAAGAAAAAAACGTCCACGAAAAGCTTTCACTGTTACTGAAAAAGTAATGATCCGCAACGCCTACAAATACGTGAAAAATTAAATTTCTGCGCAATTGGAGGCCTTTGAAGTTGTGGAAGAAAATGAATGTACGAAGAAGAGGAAAAAATGAGTAGGCTAAATATGTTAATTGACAATATCACAGACACATTTGTAAATAAATGTTACAGAAAGTGACAGCGATAGCGATAGTGATGACGGCGACAATTTATAAAATAAATTATTACCATAATACATCTATCTATTTTATTTGTCATGTTCCTTCATGATCACATTTTTTATTTATCTCACACACAATTATATAAGAAAAGTCTCAGATCGTTAATTTATCGTCAAAACTAAATTATCGGTTCAGAAATATTTAATTTCCTGATATACTTAGTTTACGAGAGTAAAATTATAAACGAGAAGAATCGATCCGGAAATATTCCATTTCCATATCGAATAATTTCGCAACGTCACTATTTAGTACTTGTCATAACGTTGCAACACTGAAATTGTCAAATCTGGAATCAAATTAAAATTCCGAGTATAGAAAAAAAAAGTTTAAGTGACCGTTCGGCATTCTTGTGTGTGAAGTTGTGAACTTTGTGGACGAAGAACGAAAATGTGGTAAGTTTTCTGTTTTTGTACGATATTCATATTAATCGTAAAGATATTTCTTATATTAAATTCGTATCAAACGCCAATTCCTAAAAGTTTTCGTAGAATAATCTGATCAAAAAATTTACATGATTACGACGCCACTATTGTTTGATGATTGTACATCGATTAAAATATATTTAAAATGGATGTTTTTGTTACATAAGTGCTAAATATAAGATAATGCTTCACTATTAGCAAGTCAAGACCCATTTGCAAACTAAATATGGTGAGATGTGTCTAGAAATGATCAAAATGAAACTCGTTATTCATGATTTTAGCGGTGGTGAGTGCAGTCCCCATGGACATATCTACTTACGACGCAAATAACGGTTTGTGCACACGGAGTTTTGTGATCAATTTTTTTTATGTATTGCGGTTTTGTATTTATTGTGCTTTATGGATGGTGTGGTGTTTATTAATTAAGATAATTTTGTTTTTCAGTATTAAATAATTTAATTAAAAATAAAAATATTTTCAAATGTGTATTTATATAAAGTTTTTTTTTCACTTTCATGCTGAAGCAGTAATCAATATCTGTATCTAAAAAATAAATAAAAGAAAAAGTAACAATATTTTTTATTTATATTAATATATTTTTTTAAATAGTTAATGCTGAAAGACGAATGAAAATCATTAATACCATATTTTGAAATAAAATTAAATATTATCATAATATCATATCCACTCGAAACGCACGAAAATATAGCTATGCATTAGAATGTCAGAGAGAGAAGAAAGAAAAGATAATTCATTGTAAGCTAATTATAATAAATTATTATTATAATGAGCTTACATGAACTGTTATTTATTTTCATTTGCCACTTATTTGCCTGCCACTGGTGTTGCACGTATTGGTTTTTGGTGTGTGGTATTATAAAAGGTTGATGGTGCTTAGTATACGCACTGATAGGGAGTCAGTAATATGGACAACTTTCACATTTGGATCAACTGCAAAATATAGAATAAAATACTGCTGTTGCTCAACTTGTTTACCTTCACGAAATATATAAACAGCTGATTCTTCTTCTCGTTCTTGAGGTCAGTCTCATGGTAAAAGTGAATCATAATACTATATATAGGGCCAGTCATCCACTAATTACCCATCATCCCATATGTATGCGTTAAGAATATCAAACATTATGTGTTATGCTGTAACATTATCATTTATAAATTACAGTGACGAAAATGCCCAAGTGGAGGCGCAGCCGTAAGTAAACACTTTATTTGCTTTTTCAATTAGTTTTACCTCTATTGAAAAACAAGTACCGGACAAGTAATGAATTGTCATAAAAAGTAAAAATAATTATTTTAGTTCGACAAGTCGAGGAACCGGACGTGCAAGAGGACGTGGACGCGGACGTGGACGTGGACGTGGACGCGCCCGCAGGCGCGGACGTGGTACATCCAGGCCGGTGGAGACTCAGCCGTAAATATTATTATTGTTTTGTTGTGTTACGAATATGTTTATCGGTTTAAATTAGGTATCTATATTAAGTTGTCTTATTTTAGCAGTCAAGAGTTGATAAATATCAGGGCGCAGAATGCGCTCACTAAACGCCGCCTGAACACCATGTCCGCTGAAGTTCGAAAGGACTTTATACATCGCAAGCGACAAGCTGAACTTCAGCGAATTCTCCTGCCTGATGCGCCCCCGTGAAAAAGACAAGCACGGTATTTACTATATTGTTATAAATGCGTTCAATATTCTTGTTCAGTTTGGAATGTATGCTATTTTTAATGATAAAATTATCTAACAGAAATCCATCCCCGCCGCGTGAAGCTTGCCCCTTATTGGAGGAACTCGAGCTCGCCCCCGAGCCTCAACTTGTTCCCGCTCCCGAGCCTCAGATTCAGCCCGCTCTCGAGCCTCAGTTTGAGCCCGCTCCCGAGCCCGCACCCGAACCTCACCTTGAACCTGTACCGGACGACGCCGCAGCTATCCCCTACTACGACGACGACTATGGAAATATGGGTACGCCAGAGGCCGATACAGTCCCAAATTTTTTTTTTTTTTTAATTAAAGAATATTAGTAGCCGCAATTACTAATATTCCCTGTAACCCCTCCAACTAAGCTAAACTTTGCTTGTGCTAGGAGTGGGTTCATTCCCCCTATAGTTCGCCTAGCCGATTATCAACGGCGCTAAATTTAGAATGGGCTTCCCGCACACCTAAGAAGAGGCAACATTATTCTTCATCATCGTCTGAATAAGTAATGCGCCAACCAATCCGTAATCATTTATCATCTTACTCACGCGGATGTTATAATAAGTCTTATTATTTTTTAATAGATGTCATCATCGTGGGAGAAGAGGTTGAAGTGGAAGTGGAGGCAGTGACTGAGAGAACTACCGAAACCTCAAAAAGAAAGTCTACTAGTAAGTACTAGCTGCCTCTCGCGGCATAATATACATAGTTTAAATCCACGCCAAACATAGTAATAATCATTATTATGCACCTATTCTATTTGTTCGGATTAATTACGTATTTTATTTATTTCAGATATTACAGATAAAAACTATGAAGATATCTTAGAAGACTAGCTGCTGGCAGAGAACGACAGTGACGCTGACCTAGACCTGGACTTGAACTTGGACTTAGACTTTGACGACGGTGGTATTCTGCCGGTCATGCGTAACGCTGTGACAGAACCAGCATAACACTGACATGACGGAACTACAGACTCAAGTGTTTCAGACTGAGGACGAAATAAATGACAGAGTTCTACGTGACATAGTACCTAATGACGACTACTACCAATTTGACTGGGAGAAGGACAGGACACATTTTACTGGACGACGAGAGACTTTTACCGGACAAGCCGGACCGACATTTGACGTGACGGACAAGACTCCTGTCGACGTTTTTCAAAAAATGTTCGACAGTAGTTTTATTGACCGACTTTGTAGGGAGACTAACCGCTATGCAGAGCAGAAGATAGCTCGCTTAAAAGCAGAGAAGAAGCTGCTTCCGACATCGCGTTTGCATAGATGGACTCCGACTAACTGCAACGAAATGATATCGTTTTAGCAGTGTTAATACTGCAAGGCCTTTACCCATTACCAGAGGAGGAAAAATACTTCTCTTTTAACGGTTATGGGACTATGCCGTATTTTTCCCGTATTATGTCGTATAATCGGTTTGCACTGCTAAAATCGGTATATCATTTCGTCGACAACGAGACTTTGACTGACACTGACAAGACAAAACTTTGCAAAATAGAACCGGTAATTAGTTATCTGAATGACAAATTTTCAACCTTATATATGCCTGCCCAAGAGATATATATTATATAGCCATTGATGAGTCTCTGCTAAAGTGGCACGGGCGATTGAGTTTTGCTCAAAAAATTGCCACTAAAGCCGCCCAAGTTGGTGTAAAAACCTATGAGCTTTGTGAGTCTCGCAGTGGCTATTTTTGGAAGTTTTTTGTATATGTAGGGAAAAATACTCAAGCTGCACCGACCAATGATCGACCTACTGAGATAGTTGACCGACCCCGATGACATATTACATGACCGGCCAGAAAATGAGACGTTTGACCGACCACAGGACGAGACTGTTGACCGGCCAGATGACAATTTTGCACGTTCTACTAACACCACAGCTAAAATAGTATTCGATTTGGTAGAGCCGCTACTTGACCGTGGACATACAATAATAATGCACAATTTTTATAATAGTCCATTATTATTGCGATGTCTAAAAAGACATCGAACCGACTGTTATGGAACATTACGTTTAAATCGTGAATTCGTGCCCGACTCACTAAAGACTTTAAATAAACCTGACCTTCGACCGGGTGAGGTAGTGGCAAGCTACTGTCCCGACTTGTCGGTGATGGTATGGCGACATGCTAATTTGGTTAGTATGATCTCGACATACCATCACTTACAAGTGGGGATTTAAAATAAACATAACCGGTTAACGTATAAACCTAAAATTGTACTTGACTACAAGTCCATGGGTGGAGTGGACAGAAAGGATCAATTTCTGTCTGCTCAGCCCGTGGAACGACTTAGAAATAAGGTGTGGTACAAACAGGTTTTCTGTAGAATATTAAACACTGCTGTGTTTTATGCCTTTGTGGTATTTTCAACAATAATAATAATATAATAATAATAAATTTATTTCAAAAAAGAGGTTTACAATATTGTTTGTTTGTGGGAGCTCCTTTTAAGCAAAAGATGCTTGTGTTAGGAAACTCCGCTCTTCCATGAATATTAACTAAATTAACATAATATACCTCTTCATGAACAATTTATACCTAATGGTTAGGGTGAGGTGTGTGTATGTGTGTGTGTGTGTGTGTGTGTGTGTTGTGTGGGTGTGTGTGTTGTGTGGGTGTGTGTATTGTGTGGGTGGGTGTGTGTGTATTGTGTGGCTGTGTGTGTTGTGTCGGTGTGTGTGTTGTGTGGGTGTGAGTTTGTACGAGGGTGTGTAGTAGTTGCTCAATTTAATGTTGATTATATTTTATGTTCACAGAGTGCTTCCGTGTCTTCATATGAGAGTGGTTTTAACCAATTTATTATACATTTTTTACATTCATAATATAACTTTGAGTATATGTCTATCTGTTTATTTATCTTATTATATAGGTAACTTGATCTTATTTTATATTGTATACTAGCAAACTTTGTGTTGGTTATGTGTGTCTGGGCAACATTGGGTGTTCTTCTTTTATGAGCCGTTATGCCTGGGTCAAAAGGTAACGTTTTATGCTTTTTTAGTATAACTTGAGTGATGTATAGCTTTCTCACCGACAGTACACCACTTACTTGGTAGAGAGCAGCAGTAGGAAATCTCATTTTTTGGAAATGCATAATTTTCAGCAAGGAACGTTGAGCTCGTTCTACCTGTATAAATTTTGATTTGGCTGCTCCACCCCAAACACTAATACAGTACATTAGGATTGACTGTGCTAGAGCGATGTATATCCGTGTTAAAAGGTTATTGTGAGGAGTTTTGTTGTCAGTTGTGTGTTTCGGTACAACGTGCCTAAGTGTTTTAAAAATCCAGCTCAATTTACGAACCCTGGTTGCAACTTGCTCCAAATGAGGGAACCATGAAAGTCTTTGATCGAGGATCACTCCTAAATATTTAACTTCAGTAACTTTATTTATTAAAACACAATTACATTTATCCGTATAGGCAGCACCACATGTGTGAATTCTAATACTGAATTCGTTTTTTGGATGAGTGATATTATATATTCCAAAGCATACGTAATTTGTTTTAGTAGCATTCAGGGTTAGCAGATTACCGCTCAGCCACTCAGCTATGCGAGCCATACCAGCCTCAGTATTCTGTTTAACTTCACCCCAACATTTACCATGAAAAACTATGGCTGTGTCATCGGCATAGCAAAATATCTTTGCGTTTTGTATAGTTAGGCTACACAGATCGTTTATATAAATTAAGAAGAGAGTAGGACCTAACACACTCCCCTGAGGCACGCCACATGTTACTTCTGCAACCTCACTAATAAGAGAATCTATTTTCACACTCTGTTTTCTGCTTGTGAGGTAGTTCTTGAAAAGTTCTAGTGCGATACCTCTGATCCCAGCTTTTTCTAATTTGTTTACAAGAATGGGAATAGAGACCGTATCAAACGCTTTCTTAAGATCCAAGAAAACGGTCAAGCATTTATACTTGCTATCCAGACGTTCTGTTATTAGGGAGGTCAAAGAAATAACCGCATCCTCAGTAGATTTACCTTGTCTAAACCCGAATTGTGAATCACTTAGAATTTTAAATGTGTTTAAATAATTTATTAACCTGGTATTTATTATTTTTTCTAGAATTTTAGATATAGTTGTTAAGACGGATATAGGGCGATAGTTATTGATGTCATCTCCACTGCCACTCTTATACACGGGTGTGATTATAGATTGCTTCAAAGAGGTAGGGAAAGTGCCTTTTCTAAAACATAAATTGACCAGATGGGTTATTATGGGAGTAACTTCTTTGTTTACAGCTTTTAGAAATTTAGTAGAGATGTTATCATATCCTGGTGCACTGTCCGATTTTAAACTTATAAGCGTTCTATACACCTCATCAGGGCCAGTTTCAAGTAACACCATAGAATTAGGTTGAGTGCCTACATCAGATATGTCCAAGCTTGCCTTTGTGTTAGGATGAATTTGTTGCGATAGTTTCGTCCCTATATTTACGAAATATTCATTAATGTAGTTTACTGATTCTAGGGGGGACGATTTTAAAGTCAATAATTCGGTATTATTGTTTTTAATTTTGTTTGTGTAAGTTATATTTTTTATGTTTTTCCAAAGTAATTTGTTATTGTTGATTGAATTTGTAAGCAGTTCTCTTTCATATTTCCTTTTTAGTTTTTTAATCAAATTGTTACAAAAATTTCTGTAGCGCATATATGTAATTTTTAAGATTGTATTGTGTGGTTCCTGACTTACTTTCCTTTGGAGATTATTGCGGTTTCGTATACATCGTAAAATACCACTAGTAATCCAAGGCTTAGTAATTTTCTTGCTGCTAGAAATATTTACCGTAGTGGAGCTATGTTTAATTGATTCTGACAGAATTTTTATAAGTAAGGTACATAGTAAGTTAGGGTCCTCACAAGAAAGAAGTTTTATTATATTATTTTCTTGCAAATACTTAGCAGCTTCATTATAGTCGGTAGTAGAGGCTGTTTTAGGGGTAGATACATATTTTAGTTTTGTTAATACTAACAAAGTGGTATAGTGATCAGTTATGGTAGAAGTCAAGACAAAAATGGAGGCAGACGTCTTACTTTTATTAATTTTGAGCATGATATGATCCAAGCAGCTTCCCTTCCTGGTGGGGATAGTGTGCCCCGTCAGAATGCCATGAATTGACAACATATTGACATAGTTCACTCTATTTGAATATTCATGGGCTCGTTCATCTACCTTAGGTAAGAGATTTATATTTATGTCACCCGAGATCACAACATTTTTTTGAGTACATAAGGTATCTAAGTGAGCGTTTAGGGAATTTGTGAAAGTTTCAGTATTTGTGTTCGAGGGTGATCGGTAAATACACAGGATAATATTGTTGAGTATATCTAGTTGAAGGCAGGACGCTTCAGACAGGCTTATTTCTTTGACTTTTGGTTTAAGCGTGTTTTTGACATAAACAACGACTCCGTCATTTTGATTCAACTGTCGTAAGGTGGCGTATTGATGATAGTTTTTAAGTTGTGGAATCGGTTTATTCTTTTGTAATCTACATTCAGTTAATATAATTATGTCAATCTGAAATGCAAAATCAGATAGCGATACAATAAAATCATCGAAATTAGAGTACACGCTTCTAATGTTTTGTGATACCACCGTAAGATCATTTTTAAATACATGAATGTATTGTGAGAGCTGTGAGGGATCACATTCAATAGTGCGTGCAATTTTCATATTGTCTATCTCATCAACAGTTTGTAGATTTTCACTCATTCACTATGATTGTAAAGAGACTAAACGTCATTACCAGACTAAATAAATACTTTTGATAGTTATTGCATATGCAACGTGCGTTACATAGATTGTACGTTCCTATTAGTATGTAGGTTTGTGGTTTGGATGTCATTTTTAAGTGTATTTTTATCTGTGTGTATTGTGCTTTAATGTTTGTTGTTGTGAAGTGTGTTGTTGGATGTATACATTTTATGTGTACGGTATTGTAATGATTTTGATTAATGTTATGTTGTAGATATGGTGTGGGATGTGCATGAGTAGTGTTTAGTGTTTGTATGAGTTTATTGTTTGTTATTGTGAAGCGTGTTGTAGAATGTATGAGTTTTATGTGTACGGTATTGTAATAATTTTGCATAATGTTATGTTGTAGATTAGATCTGGAAAGTGTATGAATAGTGATGTAAGTTACAGTTACAATACTATGTTGTGTAAACAATGATATGTTTTCAAGGTTTGTATTAAGATTTGAGACTATGGATTTTTGGTTGTATGTAGGTACTTTGTATGATGATATAATAAAAGATTTTATGTGTTCAATAGTGTGAATATTGTGTAGATTCTTGTAGTTAGATGCGTAATAGTGCAAGTGAGAAAATATTTGTAATAGTGTTAGGAAATTTGAGCCTATAGATTTTTGTGAAATGTTATTAGTATGTATGGTAGTTTTAAAAGTAAAAGTGTTTACATTATAAAATGCTAGTAGGTAGTAATTATACAGAAAATTAGGAAAATATAAGTTACATTTTTGAGTAGGTAGTCATTGCTGGAGTAATAGTGAGTGTACCTGGGCTTCATTTTGGATACAAATTGTTTTAGAAAAGTCATCCTTCCGTACGAATACCTTCCCATACGCAGTCCAACAGTATTTGTACTGTTTTGATTTCACGAGGTCCCGAGATAGGAAGAACAGGCGTGCTCCCTTTGCGGTCAGCTGTTCTGATATATAGATGGGAGAATCTTCGTTAGTAGTGAATCCCAGGTGTTTTGCTTGTAGTTTATTTTTATTTTTAATGTTGTACTCCTTGGCCATTTTTAATAGATCTGTTTTTTGTATAGTAGATCCAAATTCTATGATTATTGGTGAGTTTTTTCCCGTTTCGCTTCTTCCTTTAAGTCTGAAGATATCTTTGATGTCTCGCGGGCAGATATCCATGTTGAGAGTTTTGGATAAATTCAATACGAGATTGATGAGAACTTCTCTACTTTCAGGGTTATTTTGTGGAACATTTTTGAGTTCAACACTAGACTTTCGTGCAACTTTTTGTAGATCCTCTATTTTGTCCTCTAGTATTGATATGTACTCACGATCCTTTTTTGACTGGGACTCCAACAGCTCAATTTTTTTCCGAAATTCCTCATTTTGAGAGGCCAGGAGCGAGACAGATTGTTCAATATTAGTATTAGTTTCATTTATTTTCTTTATGTTGTTATTGATTTCTCTCAATTCCTTCCTCTGTTCAGTTATTAATTCCGACATAAACTCCTTCATTTCCAGTTTAAAGTTGTGTAATTGTGTCGGTGAGATGATTTCTTCTCTGGATCTTTTGTTGCGGAGCGAGATGTAGTTAGGTGGCGTAAACTCATACATCTGAAGATCCCTTTCGTTGTTAGTTGAGAGCTGAGGATCTGGTCCATCATTAGGAGTATTTTGTTGCATCAAATTGGGTACTGATAATGCTTTACCAGGGGGTGATCGCTTAACGGACATGTTCTTAAAATTAAGCAACGATGTGGCGGGTGTATCTTGTGGAGAATAATGAGTAGGTTATTAATTACCCGAATTTTGTAGCAGTCACAGACGTAGCGGCCGTAGACTTCTCAACGTAGCTACGATGATGTTGTATAGTAGTGGGGCGCACTGGTTGATTCAGCGGTGCGAGTGAGAGGCAAATTATGAGGTGAGTCTTGTTCTCGCGGGTCGAGGTACGGGGAGATGAGGTGAACCGGCCGCGTCGCTCGAGTCGCTAGGATTTAAGTCGAGTATGTTGTATATCACACACCTCATTCACACGAAATTGTACTTTCGCTGTTCAGAATTAAGCACTATTGTCGATTTAGGAGATTTTTTAATTTTAAATAAATATTTGTGTACACGTCTGACTTGTAGCCTTACTCAGAAGGAAGAGGATGAACAAAGAACCCGAATATATCACATAGGCAATTCCGAGTCATTATGGCACAAGACCTTCTTAAAATATATAAAGACATTGACTTGACGACTGAACCTAGACTTATTACAAACAGGACTGGACAAGAATTGACTATACGAAGTAACCAGCGGCCAAAACTTGATCACGACCACTTTCCGATGCGATCTAACATTAAAAAAGCGCGTTGTTGGATGTGCACACGCCGAAAAAGAGACACCAAGACTATCTGGAAGTGTATTCAGTGTGATATAAGTTTATGTATTGAGTACTGCTTTAGAGAATATCATAAACAATTATAAATAATGTTATTTTTAAACTTTCGACTCTCGACTTTCGACTGTCAAGTCTTGACTGACAGTCAAGTCGTGACCACGGGTGCTGCAACGCATCCGAAACGTCGGCAGAAATAGTAAGTTCCAAAATATAATTCGCGAGAAGTCCCGATACCTAGTATAATTATGAATTATAAATAATTCTTTACATGTACATATATACATAGGTTACACTAAAAGTTTCCGGAACTGGCCACTTACATAAACAATATTTAAAAATTTATTACAACATTTGAAAATAGAACTCTTTGGCTGTAGAATACAGTTTGTTTCATCTGACTGTCTTTTGTTTTTACCTTGTGGCGCCATTTAAAAAATTGTGTGTCTGCATCAACATGGATTTAACTCGGGAACATTTTCGTAGTATGATTTTCTACGATTTTAAGTGTAATTTGACGGCTCAACAGAGCATCGCTCGGCTTGAAACAGCTTTTGGCGATGAAGCTCCATGCAAGACGACTGTTTATAGCTGGTTTGCAGAATTCAAGCGTGGTCGTATCAATCTCAGTGACGAATCTCGCGATGGTCGGCCGTCCACCGCTGTGACCACCAACAAAAACATCGATGCTGTGCGCCGTATGATTGAAACAGACAGGCATGTGACCTACCATGAAATTCGCGCATCCTTAGAAATAGGCATGAGTCAAATACAATCAATCCTACACAAACATTTGGGTGTGAGAAAGCTGTGCTCGCGGTGGATCCCACATAACTTGACCGAGGATCAAAAAACGGACCGCGTCACTTGGTGCAGTGCCATGCTTACAAGATTCAACGAAGGTGCGTCAAATTTGGTGTGGGACATAGTAACAGGTGACGAAACATGGATTTATTGCTACGAGCCCAAAACCAAGCAGCAATCGAGCGTATGGGCCTTTCAAGATGAGCCGAAACCAATCACGGTGGCGCGCGTGAAAAGTGCATCTAAGCGGATGATTGCTTCTTTTTTTAATAAAACTGGACACGTGGCTACTGTTGCTTTAGAAAATCATCGTACTGTGAATAGTGACTGGTACACGACCATTTGTTTACCGGAAGTTATTGACGAACTCCGTAAAAATAACCGTAAACGCCGTATCATCCTGCACCACGACAATGCTACTTCTCACACGGCCAGACAGACAAACGACTTTTTGAAGGCGAAAAATGTAGAACTCATGAGTCCTGCATACAGTCCCGACCTGGCACCTTGTGACTTTTATCTGTTCCCAAAAAATAAGAACCAATTACGCGGCCAACGATTTTCATCACCAGAAGAGGCTGTCGAGGAGTATGAAAAACACGTTTCAGAGGTCACCACAGAGGAGTGGCACAAAAGTTTTCAAAACTGGTTTGATCGAATGAAAAAGTGCATAGACGCCAAGGGAGATTATTTTGAAAAACAATAAATTAATTTTGTACCTTTAATAGTATTTTTTCATATTCATTCCGGAAACTTATAGTGCGCCCCACGTATTAGACGACGACTCTCTGCGGGTGGCAGTGGCGCTCCGCCTGGGCTGCAAGGTGTATGAATCACACAGATGCATCTGCGGCTCCACAGTGGAGGAGGACGGCCATCATGCACTGAGCTGTCGTCGCTGCACAGGCACGCTCCCACGTCACCATGCCCTCAACGACATAGTCCGAAGGGCTCTCATATCAGCGAATGTACCATGCGTGCTGGAGCCCCCGGGTCTCTGCAGATTAGACGGTAAGCGACCTGATGGTCTCACTTTGGTGCCGTGGAAAAACGGCAGGTGCTTGGTGTGGGACGCCACATGCGTCAGCACAGTCGCGGCCACGCATCTTGGTCGCAGGTCGCACCATCGGTGCCCCGGCGGCGGCGGCTGAGAACGCGGCGAGCAAATAAAGCGCGAAATACGCCGCAATGGAGCCACAATATTATTTTGTGCCCATTTCGATGGAGACTATGGGCAGTTGGGGGTCGGACACAAAGAGGTTGATCGCGGAAATTGGCCGCCGCATCCACGACCATGGCGGTGACTTCGGATCCGCTCTTTCCTGGGGCAAAGGTTGGCTATTGCGATTCAGCGGGGCAATGCGGCCAGCATCATGGGCACCTTTGCGCCGGGAATGATGCGGAGTGGGATGTTTGAAGCGACATGATCGCGAGTTTGTGTCGTGTATTAATGTTTTAATTATTTTGTATGTGATATATATATATATATATATATATATCGATAATAAAAAAAAAAATATATATATATATATATATTTAGAGATATATGTATATATATTTCTAATAAAGATAATATTTTAAACGAATGTTTACTAGATATTAAATTTCAACCGAAATTACAGTGCATCTTTTATTTCACCCATATTCATTATTAATAATAATTCTATTTCATATTAATACAAATATTATTAATATTCATATTCAATATAAATATTATTAATTATATATTTAATGTAACTTGACGTTAATTAAGTTAATCTCGTAACCGTGTGTGGGCGCCGTTAGCCGCCATCTTATCACATGTTTACGTTTAGGGAGGCCACTTCACCTACGTGGAGTACTTCGATTTGATTTTTTTTTTGTTTGTCGAAAATCTGAATATTTGCATTGAAATTCTGGTGTCATTGTAAAGAGTATATCATGTAGTTTGTAGTATAAAATAATTGTCGCAGTTACTTTCATATTTTCGTGTAAAACTCGGTATAAAAACAAAATATGTATTTCTTTTTGCATATCCGTAACTTTAAGCTTTATTTTCTTCCCTTATGGTTAATTAAGGAAATTTATTTTAAACCATGCAGCAAGCTACAATTGAGAATGTGGATGAAGCGAAAGATAAATATAGAAGACTGAAAGGGATAGTGAAAGGAGTGATTGCTAGAAAGAAAAAGGAACAAAAAGACGTGTTTGATGAAAGGTTATCTGGGGATTTCCAGACGAACATTAAGTTCTTTTGGAAGTCCATTCGTTTAGCCAGAGGAGAAACACAGAGCTCCGAGCTGAACGCTATTAGAGACCAGAATGGAAGTATTGTAAAAGGTGAGGAATGTGTGTTAAAAAGATGGCAGGACTATTTTGAAAGCTTGTTTGAAAGAGAGGATGGTGTACATGCACTAACCTCGGTGATGGATGACTATGTTGATGCTGATAAAAGTGGTATTAGTATGAATGAAGTTGTGAGTGCATTAAGAAGTATGAAAGCTGGTAAAGCAGCGGGATATGATAAGGTGACAGTCGAGATGCTGAAGGCTGGACAGGGCCTTGTAGCAAGTCAGTTGTGCCGCCTTTTCAACATATGTTGGGTTAGCGGTCGTGTACCAAGTGATTGGTGTAAGGCCGTTATAGTTCCACTTTACAAAGGAAAGGGCTCGCATCAAGACTGCAAAAACTACAGGGGCATTAGCCTACTCAGCGTCGTCGGCAAACTGTATGCGAAAGTGTTGATTGAGAGAGTTATGAAAGAAACCGATGAGAAAATATGGGATGCACAAGCGGGTTTTAGAAAGGGAATGGGATGTACGGATCAGGTCTTTTCATTGCGAAGCATAGCCGAGAAATTTTTGGCCAAGAGTCAAAAGGTCTATTGCGCATTTGTGGATTTGGAAAAGGCCTATGACAAAGTGGTGAGGAATGAACTTTGGTCGGTACTGTCTATGTATGGGGTGAGCAGCAACCTTATTCGAGCTGTGAAGTCTCTCTATGAGGACTCCAGAGCTTGCGTGAGGATACATGGGTCATACACTGAATGGTTTAGTATCCAAAAAGGGGTTAGACAGGGATGTGTAGCGTCACCATGGCTGTTTAACTTATTCATGGACAGTTGTTTGCAAGATTTGAAAGATAAAGAATGTGGTTTAAGAATGAAGAATTTACTCGTCAAATGTCTTCTTTATGCTGATGATCAGGTTTTACTGGCGTCATCGGCAGATGAGTTGCAGGAGATGGTAACAACTATGCATGAAGCTTTTGAGAGGAAAGGAATGAAAGTGAATGTTAGTAAGACAAAAGTTATGGTTTTTGAAAGAGATGAATGTGTGACAGAGTGTAGGATTTGTATAGATGGAGAAAAAGTGGAACAAGTGAATGAGTTTATATATTTGGGAACATTGTTTACGAGAGATGGAAAGCATGAAAAAGATGTTGAAAGGAGAGTGATGGCTGGAAATAGAGTGAATGGGGCACTACACAACTTTATGAGCAGCCGGAAAGTGTCCGAAAAGGCACGACTGGCTGTACATGGAGGAGTATTGGTGCCGACTCTTATGTATGGTAGTGAAAGTTGGGTGTGGCAGAAAAAGCATCAGAGTAGAGTAAATGCAGTAGAAATGCGTGCGTTGCGAAGTATGTGTGGCTTGACCTTGAAAGATAGAGTGAGAAATAACGTGATAAGAGAACGATGTGGAGTGATAGAAGATGTAGTGATGAGAATTGAGAGAGGAATGTTGAGATGGTTTGGTCATGTTGAGAGAATGAATGAAAGAAGACTAACGAAACAGGTGTATGAGGCGAGTGTGGATGGTACCGTCGGAAGGGGAAGACCTAGGCGCACATACCTGGACCAAATCGGGGAAGTTTTAGAAAAGGGGCAGGTCAGGAGTACTCTAAACCGACGAGCATGCATGAAGAATGTAATGAGAGTGAATGAAGCGAGAGTAATATGTCAGGATCGTAGCAAATGGAGATCCGTGATCTCTGCCTACCCCTATGGGAGACAGGCGTGATTTTATGTATGTATGTATGTATTTTAAACCTAGTTAAATTCTAGATTTTATGAACTTTTCGGGAGTATTTTTTAATCGAGTGTAGCTACAGTAGTTTCTTAGTAGTAATTGTTTTTGTAGAGAGGGACTCGCGCGATTGTAATAACGAAAGTGACGTTTATCGCGCGGGCAGGTGAGGCGAGTGTCGTTCGCGCGGGGTGGACGCTACAGTGGTTATCACTTTTCGAGGTATGTAATACTTTAATAACTCATTTAAAGTTAACCATATTGTTTTGTACGATTATGTCCTCTAAGTGCATATTTTCTTCAAGTATAAATTCTGAGAGTTTTGTTACTTTGTCGTCAATGCATTTAGTTTTAGGTAAGGTTGAATGAAATGAACAGGTGTAAGGCAAAGTGATCACGGGCAAAGTGGATACGGTACCTATTCGCTTTGCCCTAGTTGGCTTAAGTACAAGTCATTCAGATTTTTTTAATTTGTTTTAGATGGTATATAAATACAAGAGGAAGACAAATCAAGCCCAATGGAGTGAGGATAGTACGATGCTTGCAATAGCAGATTGCAATTCTGGCATTTCTGTGAAAACGACAGCAAAAAAATATGGTCTACCTTACGCCACTCTTTATAGGCATTGGAAAAAAGGTAGTTCGACTGCTCAGCTTGGTCGTTTTCGTAAAGTTTTCAACGATGAACAAGAGGGAGATTTTCGAACGTACTTGTTTGAAATGGATAGTGTTTTTTATGGGTTAACTCGAGAAGATTTTAAAACATTAGTTCTTGAATACGCGAAACGCAATAATGTCACTTATCCACCTAGTTGGGACAAAAATGAAAAAGCTGGTGATGATTGGCTAGCAGGATTTAAGAGAAGAAATTCACAAATTACTCTTAGAATTCCAGAAGCAACGTCAATCGGCAGAGTTAAAGGATTCAATCGTCCTCAAGTAGAGAGATTCTACGAACTGTTAAGTGAACAAATTGAGAAGCACCAAATTGATGGTACTAGAATCTACAATGTAGATGAAACTGGCATTCAAACCTCGACAAATAAACCACCCAAGGTTCTTTCAGTTAAAGGTAAGAAGCAAGTTGGAGTAATTTCCAGCACTGAACGAGGACAAACTACGACAATCGTGTGTTGCTGCAACGCTTCTGGACCATTCGTTCCACCGTTTATGATATTTGCATGTAAAAGGATGCAAGATCGCCTTTTAGATGGTTCTCTTCCAGAGACTCGAGGAAGTTGTTCGGCTTCGGGTTGGATAAATGGAGAAATATTTTTAGATTGGCGTAAATTTTTTGTTGGCCAGGTACGTCCGACTGCAGACCAGAAAGTTATTTCAATATTGGACAACCATTAAAGCCATAAATATTATCCAGCTTTAGAGTACGCAACTGAAAATAATGTCATCATTTTGTCTTTACCACCGCATACCTCAAACAAACTTCAACATCTGGACGTGGCTGTTTATGGTCCACTTAAAATATTCTTCGAGCAAGAAATCAATAGGTTCCAAAAGACTCATCCAGGTAGGATCATCAATCAATACGATGTAGCGAAACTTTTCAGTCCAGCTTATCTGAAATCTGCTACTCCTAACAATGCTATCAAAGGCTTTCAATCATCTGGTATCTGCCAACAAATAAAGATGTATGGGGAGAAGAAGATTATGCGCCATCCTTAACTACAATGATAGACCGTAATCCCACTGACTAACAGGAGACTGTCATAGCTTCAGCCAGTCAAGATGATGAAATTACGATGGACATCGAAAGGCCTTCTACATCAGGGCTCCAAAGTAGGTCACAGCAAAATGCAGTTATGGAAAACTCTTCAACTGATTGTTCAAGTGATGACGATGTAGAACCATTGGAACCGACACAAACAGAATTTATTGAGAATGTGAATATAGAAGTTGGAGATGCAGTGGAAAATAGTATCATGGATATAGAGTCAGTGTCCAATAAGAGACAAATACATTCTCGAGATACATCGCCTTCACTGCTGGTAGAATTACTCGACAAAGATCCTCTCACATGCAATGTTGTTGAAGAAACGGCTGTATCTGATAATACTCAAAAATTATCTGGACAACAAGAAGGAGTGTCCACTGAGGAAATGAATCAAGGTGCAGTTCTAATTCAAGACAGTATAGAAATAAAAGAGGGTATATTTAAAGGTGATGATGAACATATAACGGATCTGGAACCATGTACGGCTCGGTCTTCACCATATTTCAGTCCTAAAGACATAAGACCGCTTCCGATGCCACACGTTCCTGTGGGTACTCGTAAAAGAAAGATTCAAAAGTCTGAGGTGTTAACAAGTACGCCAGTGAAGCGAGAACAAAAAGAAAAATTTGTAAAAGTTAATGCCAATGCAATGAAAAATATGAAAAATTTAAATGCTAAACCAAAGACTGCGACAAAGAAAAATGCTAAAACGACCAAAAATATAATAGATAAAGATAAACGTAAGGCTAGTAGTAAGGAAAATGAGGAAAAACAATGTGTATGCTATTTTTGCGGAGAGAACTACTTAGAAATAAATAAAAAACCGGTTGACGATTGGATCCAATTTGATACATGTAAGCAATGAAGTCACGAAAAATGCACGGCTTATGAAGGAATAGGCTTATTTTTTTGAGATATCTGCATTGACTAGTTTAAAACTAGGTTAATTATTTGTGTTCACTTTGCCCTATCGTCCTATCCACTTTACCCAACCTATAGGGCAAAGTGGATACGAACACAAGCTGCAATATTATTATCAATAAAAATTAAAGACTGGCTATTAAGCAATTTATGTTGATTATATTAAAAACTTTAATAAATATTGATTCTCATTGAATATTGGTTTTATTCCTGGGTCTATTGGTAATCTTCCTATAGCCCATCAAACGTTAAGGTGTCCACTTTGCCCGAACTTCCCCTACAGCCTATATTTTGTCTTGCCATGGCACTGATCCAGTTTCTGATAGAAAGTAGGTCATAAATTCATTTCTCATTGAATTGCCAGATCCGACACTCGGTGATACTTCCTCCATATCCCTCGCACCCCGGCCGACCCAGGGCCATCTCTCTCGATCTGGCCCTCTTCTCGGGTTGTGGGGACTACAGTCCCCAACTCGACCCCGGAAACGGGGAGGCGCGCCAGGCGCGCCACCTGCTTCTGCCAGGGTGACAGGCGGCTCCACCTGTCACCCCCAGGCCGGCGCTCATGGGGGGCGGAGGTCGTTCATCGACCTCCGACGCCCGAGTTGCCTTCGTACGCGGGCAGCTTGGCTTGCGATCCTTCGTCGCTCCCGCTGCCGCTCCCGCCCCGCCTCCTCCTTCACGAGCATTACTTGCTCGCAGAAGGAGGCGCCGGCCGCCCACGCATCCGCGCAGCGGACCATCGCCGCGAGCAAGGTGGAGAGCGTGAGAACTCTAGACTAACATATTATCAAAGTGACAGTTTCTAAACGTTTCAATTCATACCGTTGATAAAATGCATACCCTCATATAAAATTACAATACCGCGTTGACAAAAATAATGCGGTTAATTTCTTATCAAGCAGGAAAACAAACTTATTATTCTTACTCATAGTGACTTATGCACATGCTAACTGTATTTACATTTTTTTTTGTAAAATGAGTGATACAGAAGTAAATAGTACCTGTGAAGTGTTTAAATCAAAGAGAGGAGGATTAAAACTGTACGTAGATGGTTATACATACACAAAAACTAAACAAAACAATAATGTGATATACTGGTTGTGTCACATGTATCATAATAAAATTTACAAATGCATTTCAACTGTTAATACGACAATAAATGATTGTGGTTTACACACAATATGTAAACAGTCGCAAAGTCATAACCATGGGCCAGACCCGACAGCAAAAGGAATTGCAGACTTTAAACATAAACTGAAAGAAAACTCATCTTCAGGATTAAAAGTGTGCAATATTTTGCAAAATACTAAAGCAGAAACGGATTCTGATATTTTAGAATGTTTACCATCTACTTCTGCTCTAAAGCAAATAATTTATCGCCAAAAATCAAGAAACAAAATAGGCATAGATGAACCTACTGATATATCTTTTGAGTTAAATGCTTCCGAAACTCAAATTAATGGTGTCAATTTTATCATTAAAGATAGGATTTATGACACCAATAAAAGAATACTCCTGATGTCAACGTTAAACTTTGTAAAAATATTAAGTGAATCAGATTACTGGATACTTGATGATACATTTAAGATTGCTCCCCTCATCTTCAAGCAACTGTACACCATACATGGCAATGTATTTTTGGACAACCCGAAAACATTTCCATTAATATTTTGTCTCTCTACACACAAAGACAAGCGAACGTATGACTTAATATTTGAACTGATATTGGAATATGGAGCCGAAAATAACATCAAGATATGTCCGAAAGTGTGTATTCTTGATTTTGAAAAGGCAGCCATTTTGAGTTTACGATCTAATTTTGAAAATACTATGTTAAAGGGTTGCCACTTTCATTTCAGTCAAATAATTTACAGGTGAAGCTATATTTTATTTTAATATAACGATAAGTTAATACAATAAACGATTCTGGGTGGTCCTATTTCTGGGTGATTAAAAAAAAATAACCACGAAGGCTGACGCGGGAGCTCCACTCCTCTTCGCTCCCGCCTCAGCCTTCTAACCTAACCTACCAGATTCGGGGTAATCTGAGTCGGGGTGTTAACTATAATGACGTTTTTTATACATTATAAACCATTCTGGGTGGTTAAAAAAAAATAACCACGAAGGCTAAGGCGGGAGCTCAGCTCCGCTTCGCTCCCGCCTTAGCCTTCTAACCTAACCTATCCGAGTCGGGGTAATCTGAGTCGGGGTGTTAACTATAATGACGTTTTATTAACAATTTGATTTTATTTTATTTTACAGAAGAATTCAAGCAAACCAATTTGTAACAAAATATGCGAAAGATAAAAAATTCTATATTGATATGAAATGTATTATTATATTGATATGAAATACCTATTTATTTTGAAAAATTAATGGAGAACATGGAAGATGACGACAGTAAAATCATGGCAAATTGGTTTCAAGAAAACTATGTTTATGGCACAATAAGTAGCCAACCAAAATATTCACCTGAATTTTGGAGTTGCCATGAATTAAATACTATGAAAATACCAAGAACACAGAATGCAGCTGAAAGTTGGCATCATAAAATCAATACTTTAATTGGTAAACCTAATCCCAAGACCTACCTGCTCATCAAAGAACTGATTAAAGAAACCATGTCAAACACGGCTGAGATTGAAAAAATTCTATGTGGTAGCCCACCAATACCTAAAAAACGAAAGTACTCAGATAAAGATGATCGTATTGATGTTATTTTACAGCATAAGCAAAATTATTCAGAAATTAAATTACTACAAGCAATCGGAAAAAAAATAAAATTGTAAAAGTTACAGTTAAAAAAAATGTGATTTGGAAAATTATAAAGGTGGTTTAATATTCTTTAAAAAATAATTCTACAGTTTGATAAGTTTGTTAAACAAAAAAATGTGATTGAAAATTCATTCAATTGTGTTTCTGTGAAATATGTTTCATTGTAGTGAATTGTATTTGAAACAATAATATTCGAAATAAAAATATAAGGACCAAATATTATATGAAATATTTTCTGTGAAACGAAATTCTATGAAATTTCTTTCTGCGAAATAAGGGGCTCCTGTGGAGAACAGTACAAGCTGTTTCTCGTTTAAGATCTAATCTAATCGAAAGGGGTATTTTTCCAGAGAGATTAAAGCTGTCTGTGATCAAGCCTTTGTACAAAAAAGGTAACAGAGAAAGTCTCAGTAATTACAGACCGATAGCTCTACTGTCAATATTCTCTAAAATTTTTGAAAAGGTATTATAACAGTTTGTACTCTTTCTTAGAACACAATAAAATCCTAGTAGACGAACAGTACGGTTTTCGAAAAAATAAAAATATTAACATGGCCATGTATAAACTAAATGAAAAAATTATAACTAATATTGATACAAGAAATCCTGTAGCGGCTCTGTTCATGGATATGAGCAAGGCATTTGATTGTGTGGATCGATCTAGACTCCTAAAAAAACTAGAAAGGTATGGAATCAGAGGTAATGCTCATGCCCTCATAAAAAGTTATTTAACAGACAGGAAACAAATGACTACCCTAAGTAAAATCTGTATAGAATCAAAAACAGAAATAAAATACGTCTCAGATCTAAGAGTAACTAAATATGGTATACCGCAAGGGAGTATTTTAGGGCCACTATTATTTCTTCTGTACATTAATGATATGCCCAAAGTTACACGTCATCCAATGGTCTTGTTTGCTGATGACAGCACCATACTTTTTAGTGCAAATAAAACTCAAACAATAGAAATTGATATAAATGAGTGTCTAAGGGTACTTATTAACGGGCTAGAGGCTAACAATATAAAATTAAACTTTGATAAAACTAAAATTATGACATTTGAACAAAGGACTAATCACATAAAACCTGACATAAGATATGACATGAAAATAATTGAAGAAACTGATTCCACAAAGTTTTTGGGCATAGTATTAGACCGAGACATGTCTTGGAAAAGTCACAGTGAGAGTGTTTGCAAACGACTGAGTCAATGTTCATATGCGCTGTACAACCTCTCCAAAATAGTGAACCAGACAACTGTGCTTACCGCGTATCATGCTTTTGTAACATCTTCTCTAAGATATGGGGTCATATATTGGGGTAATTCCAATAATACAGAAATGGTATTTAAGTCACAAAAAAGATGTGTTAGAGCTATATGTGGTATAAAAAGTACCGATAGCTGCAAACCTCATTTCTTAAGTCTTGGCATTTTAACATTACCTTGTTTATATACAGGGTGCTTCAAAAAAATGTATACACACTTTAAACTATTGTAGTTTTCCCGCTCTACAAGGCTAATGTTATATTTCTTCGCCAGGTGCAAGCATAATCGTCCCTCTATGTTATATTATCAGTTGGAATTTGTAATATCAACATGGGGGACGTACGTTTGAGTTTTGAAGAACGTAAGCAGGTTATTAAGTGGTACTGGAAGTATGAGAATGTAAATGAAGTTCAAAGACAGTGGAGAAGGGAGTATGATACAGAACCACCTTCAAGATTAACAATTACACGCATACGAGACAAATTCGAAGTTCATGGAACAGTGTGTGATGTGCATAAAGGTCATTCAGGTCGGCCTCGAACAGCTACAAGTGATGAGTCATCAACGGCAGTCTTGGAACTGTTTCAACGCTCTCCTAACAAATCTTCAAGGCAAGGGGCACGTGAAAGTGATGTAAGTGCTAGCAGCGTGCTACGCATTCTGAAGAGAGGCAAGTATCGTGTTTACATTCCAAGGCTGGTGCAACAGCTAAATGACGACGATCCAGATCGAAGATTGCAATTTTGTGAATGGATTCAGGAGATGGTGATACGTGAACCGGGATTTATGGGTAGCATCATTTGGTCGGATGAAGCCCAATTCAAACTTAATGGAACTGTCAATAGGCACAATTGTGTTTACTGGTGTGAAGAAAATCCTCACATTACAATTGAAAAAGCTGTAAATTTGCCTGGTGTAAATGTGTGGTGCGGTTTGTCTTCAAGGGGACTCATTGGACCTTTTCGATTTGAAGGCACTGTAACTGGTATTAATTACCTAACAATGCTTGCTGATTCCATATTTCCTGCCATTCGTGCATTATACGGTAATGATGATTTTTATTTTCAACAAGATGGTGCTCCGCCGCACTATCACAGGGACGTACGAGCTTACCTGGATCAAAATTTGTCGGGCCAGTGGATAGGACGCAGGGGGCCAATCGAGTTTCCAGCACGCTCTCCAGACCTTACACCACTGGATTTCTTCTTGTGGGGCACAGTAAAAGATGAGGTGTACAAACGTAAACCACGTAACCTAGACATTCTTTGGAATGAGATTCAAGCAGTGTGTAGAGAAATCTCATTGGACGTTTTGATACGATGTACAGAATCTGTGGTGACTCGACTCAGAATTGTATTGATGCTGCAGGTCACCAATTTGAACAGTATTAACATTTGTTATTTATGTTTCATTTACATTGGACTTTCAGCTTTCTATTTTCCTGAAATTTAACTTTGTAGAACGGTAAATAAATTTTCTATGGAAGTTCAAAGTGTGTATACATTTTTTTGAAGCACCCTGTATATTTGAAGTGGTCACATTCATAAAAAATAACTTTCATTTATTTGAGACTCTCAATAGTTCACGGTATAGTTATAAAATTAGATGTGTACAACATAAAAAAACCGTGTTTAATCAAAATTTTCTTGGAATGGCGCCCAAAATATATAATAAATTACCAGAATTCATTCTTCAAATTAGAAATATTGTATTTTTCAAAAGACAAGTTAAGAAACTATTGACTAACAAGGTATACTACACAATAAAGGAGTATCTTGAAGATAAAACTTTGTAAGTGATAATACAGATATTTTTGTGACAAAATGTAATGACAAATTTAAATATGGACATTCCCTGTTGGGCATAAAATTGTAGAAATTGTAAGATTTTTGGTATGCTGACATAATTTAATTACTACAATACTTAATTATTATATTAGTAAATTTTATTGTATGCCTTGAGGCGGAGAATGGAGAAACCATATTATATTATTGCACCTACTGTATCACTATTGTACCTACCCATTTTCACAATAAACTGATTTGATTTGATTTGATTTGGGTCTATGTAAAATTCTCCACTTATTTGCTAGAATGCCAAACGCACATTCAACGTATCTTCTCGCTCTGGTTAAACGATAGTTAAATATTCGTTTACCTCTGTCAAGATGCATTCCACCAAAAGGTCTTAATAAATGTGTGTGTAAACCAAATCCCTCGTCGCCAATAATTACGTAAGAAACTTGAACTTCTGATTCTGTAAATAAAGGCCTTGGTTCGGGTATATTCAAACGGCCTTCTGTCAACATTTTCCAAAAACTTGACTCTTTAAATATTGATGAGTCGCATTCTTTAAAAACGAAATTGAGAATCGATAATCTGAATCTACGACTGCTAATAACACTATTGAAAAGAAATCTTTGTAGTTCATATATACTGAACCACTATTTGATGGCTTTCGAAGCCTTGCTTTGCTTGCCTTGCTTCCCGTCAACTGCTCCAAGGCAGTGAGGGAAATTGGCCTTTTCATTAAATCCGCTTGCTATATTTAACCACTCTTCTTCCTATTAGAAAGTGGCATAAATTCTTCATATAAATTATTTCATATACTTTGCGTCACTTCTACTACGATGGTGGAAATGGTTGATTTGCCAATTCGATAACTAAAATGAAGGTCTACATAGGAAAGTCCTGACGCCAAATACCTAAAAAAAATATTTCACAAAAACCAAATTAGTCGGATGAAAAGGTCGTATTTTCATTCAGAATAAGCGTTCCCACTAGGCACCCAAACGATTTCATATGTTTGACTGGCTGCCTAGTGGAATAGCTTAGTCTAAATGAAAATACAACTTCTTCATGCGCTTCTTCAATTATACAAATTCAGCTTACTAAGCATCCTCTTTTTATGGAAGCAAAAATCGTTATAAAACGTATAAACCGTTCATACAATTTTATGACTTATTGTTTCAGGAAGTTCAGTAATGAAAAGGTGGACATAATTGAGAGACACTTGGAGGAAATCATTAGATGAAAACAAAGAAACAAAAAAATCTGGGTCTGGTACAAAATCTAAGCCCTACAAATATAATCAAGAATTGAGCTTTTTGAAGCCAATTATTAAGCCAGGTGAAACATATGACAATAATTCAAATACAAGAGATGAAGCCCAAAGAGAAAATGAAGATCAACAGCTTAGAATCATCATCAAAACGAAAAGAGTGGATAGTGGTAGCGAATTGGATGATAAAATGATGAAACTTGTTGATCATCAATTAAACACAATTGGAAGTGATAACCGTAACTTGAATTTTTTTAAGGGTGTTCTGCCATCCCTTCGGCATTTTGATGATGATCAAATACTGGAATTCCAATCTGGGGTCATTAACCTAATACAGAGTATTAAAACTGGACGAAACTATTCGAATTGGCTTCAAAATTACAATTCACATCATCACAACTATAATAGTGGTGGTTATTATACTAGGCCTCAAGAACAATCACCGGGAGGAACGTCTAATAATAATAATACTCGGCCTCTTCCTGAAAGTTCATCGATAGTAAATACAGAACCGTCTGCAGAAGCGCCCACCCCTCTACAACCTGGAACATCGCTATTGCAGCGTGTGTCTATCTCAAGTGATGATCCAAGTGCATCACCGGCAGTATCCACAGTACAATCTCTAAGTCAATTAAGTGATTATCTGGATCTATCAAATTTCTAAAAACATGTTCTAAATTATCATAAATATAATCAATAAATAAAAATAATAAATAATATAATTAGTTTTTCTTGCCTTATAGTTATCGCCACTTCTCTTCAGGGCTAATGGCCTTTCTCATACATGTATCCTGTTTTCTCAAATCCGTATCCAACTTTTGGAGAAGGTAGTCAAAGGTATCTTTAGACATTCTAAAATAAGTGTAAAATTTGGTATCATCTTCTCGTAACGAGCTCATCAAAGTATGAAAAGCCCCAACACTTTGTCTTTGCCTTAAAATTGGATGCACCCAGTGTATTCTTCTTGTTTTTCTGTTTTTAGATCGACGATAATACCAGTACAAAATTAAAGTATTCACGTCCATTGTGTTTGGTAGTTACTCTCAACTGAACTCAATCACGAAACAAATGTGAACATCTTTGTGCAATAGGTTATACGGAGTAAGTAACATATTTAGTGGGTATTTTTAACCGACTTCAATAAAAGGAGGTTATCAATTCGACAGGTATGCATGTAATATTGTTGGAATGCTGCGATTTCCACTCATATTAATCTGAATGGACGTCTAAACCATAAAAGTGTGAAATATTAAAAATGTATGTATGTTTGTATGTTTCTCCACGTATTTCTCAGATAGCAATAATTATAATATAAATATAAAATAAAAAACAATGGATAAATATAAAACAATGGAGGAAGTGACGTTAAATCAACAGGCAGACCCCGAAAAGTTATAGTTCCTACAAGCTATACGTCCCCAGAAGTAAATTGAATGTATTTCTAAGTGATGATTTATGGCCTAGTGGTATTACGTTTCGTCGTTTTGTACAGAATAAATACAAAACAGCAGCAGTATTGAAGCCAAATACCTAATTTTGTTACTTTTAATTGTAAGTCGTTGAAGCGATCTATTGAGGGGGTGAGATCACTGTGCCAATCAGCTGATATAGTTGCTCTACAGGAGACATGGCTTCTTCCAGAAGATATACCACTGCTGGGTCAGGTGCATACAGATTTCAATTATACAGACAAGTCAGCTGTCGACACTTCCAAATGTCTGTTAAAGGGAAGAACCTATGGTGGCGTCGCGATACTATGGCGGAAGTGTATATTTAAATCAGTTAAGGTTATAGATTGTCAAAGTGATCGTCTGGTGGCAGTACAGGTGTCGCTCGATAATAAGTCATTCATTGTGTTTAGTGTATATATGCCAACGGATACTAGCCATAACTTAAGTGAATTTACGGAGTGCTTGGGTGAAATAAGCGCTATTGTGGAGTCTAGTGACTGCGGTACGGTTTTCATGCTCGGGGACTAATAATGCACATCCCGGTGAGTCATTTTGGATAGAACTTATGAACTTTTGTTCTGAGCAAAGCTGGTTGTGTGCTGATGCAGAGATACTTGGCGCTCAATCTGAGTGTTACACCTACATCAGTGATACGCATGGGTGTCAACGATGGCTGGATCACTGCGTTGTTACACAATCTGCATTTATGAGTGTCGAAAATGTAAACGTAATAAATGATGTGTTTTGGTCTGACCATTTTCCTGTCATTCTAACTAGTAATATTGATACTATGAAGTCCTTACCGTATCCAAATAGTGGTATAATTAATAAAGCCATCTGGGGTGACAGGAGTGATGAGCAGATCAAGGAGTATTGTAGACTTTGTAATGATGAACTGCGGCATATTCATTATCCTCAAAACTTTGCAATGTGTAGTAATTCTCATTGTAACAGTGTGGAACACTGTAGGACACTAGATAGTATGTATACAAAAATTGTGAGTATTCTGGCGTCCGCAGCGCAACGGACTCACCTGATGAGACCCCAACCTGCAAAAGGGCAGATAACAGGGTGGAATAAATATGTTCGAGAGGCACATGGGGTAGAGAGACTGAAATATCAAATGTGGTTATTATATAATAAGCCCGTACAAGGACCTATATATGAGGACATGTGTACAAGTCGCAAGGTGTTTAAAAGTAGGTTGAAGTGGTGTCAATCTAATCAACATCAAATAAAATGTGATAAAATGGCTTCACATCACTCAAATCAAAAATTTAAACTTTTCTGGAAGGCAACGGGCAAATTTAATGTCAAACCAGGGTTACCGGACAATGTAGATGGCGCGAATGAACCCCTATCCATTGCTAACATGTTTGTTAAGCACTTTAAAGTGCACTCACCTCTGAACGTGTCGCGGGTGGTCGACGATGAGATCTGTCGGGACAGTGATTTCATTCGTTTTTCGTCCAAGCAAGTTACAAATGTGATTAAAGGTATGACTACAGGGAAATCCCCTGGTCACGATGGTCTCAGCGTCGAACACCTGCGGTACGCAGGACCTCATTTAACAATAGTCCTATCCATGTTCTATTCGCTGTGTATGTGCCACTCGTATCTTCCCGCTGATCGTATGCGTACTATAGTGGTGCCAATAATTAAGAATAAGACAGGTGATGTAGCGGACAAGGGAAATTATAGACCGATTTCACTGGCAACTATTGTTACGAAGGTGCTAGACGGCCTGCTGGATACACATCTAGATAGTTACTTGCAGCTGCACGATGCACAATTTGGTTTCCGGTCCGGATTGTCAACAGAAACAGCTATTCTTGCTTTAAAACATACGGTTAAGTATTACACGGACAGACAGACCCCAGTATATGCATGTTTTCTGGACCTCTCTCGTGCTTTTGACCGCGTTTCCTATGACTTACTGTGGAGAAAGCTTCGGAATAGAAAAGTACCAGCAGAACTGTTGCGCATCTTCCAGTACTGGTACCTCAACCAGGAAAACAGCGTGAGGTGGGGCGGTAGTTTCTCACAGTCTTATAGGTTGGAGTGCGGCGTGAGACAGGGCGGCCTGACTTCACCTCGCCTATTTAATCTGTATATAAATGAATTGATCGTTGAACTCAGCAGTATGAAGTTTGGTTATCGCGTGGATGACGTCAGTGTCAATAATATCAGTTACGCAGATGACATGGTGCTGCTGAGTCCAACGCTCAACGCCACTAGGAAATTGCTTCAGGTGTGCGAGCAATTTGCGGAAACACATGGTCTCATTTATAATAGGTACAAACAAAAGCGAATACTTGGTGTTTGAGGCCGTTGGCGGAAAGTGTCCCACATCTGTACCTAGTATTAAACTTAACGGGACAGACCTTAAACGGGTACATAGTTTTAAATATATAGGACATTTTTTAACTAGCGACCTCAGAGATGAAGTAGACATCGAAAGGGAACGCAGGGCGCTGGCGGTGCGCTGTAATATGTTGGTACGAAGGTTTGCACGCTGTAGTACGCCAGTAAAACTGACATTATTCAGAGCATACTGCCAAGTTTTCTATACGTGTAGCCTCTGGTTCAACTATAGACAGACGGCCATCAGTGCACTGCGTGTCCAATACAACAACGCCTTCAGGATGTTGATGGGGTTGCCTCGATTTTGCAGCGCATCAGGCATGTTCGCCCAGGCTTGCGTAGATAGCTTCCAAACCATAATGAGACAGAAAACTGTCTCATTGCTCTGCAGATTGCGGGGCAGCTCCAACACCATTCTGAAAACTATAGCAGATATCGATCTGCTGTATATATATAATAGGGACTCGCCTATTATAGTTAAGTGGATCCGTGAATGTATCTCGGACACAAAAATAGTGTCTAAGTAGGGACAGTGGGGGTAATGACACTGATAAATAAGTGCAAAAATTCACAATATAATTAAAAATATAATAATTCTATTAATTGAATGGCGGATTTGACATACTCGTATCTTAAAAATTTAATATTGATTTAAATAAATAAATTACAAATTTGACATAATAGTTTAGATTTTTACTGTGTGACATTACTTCTATTCCTCTATTTTGACATTAAATAATATCATAAATGACAAACAAAGACAATGGAAATTTTTTTACTAACATATTTTTAAGTGGTTATATTGTTACTAACAAGATATGGATTCGTTGTTGTCCGAAATAAATTATTTTTATTTTTATTTTATTTTTATTTTTATTATGTATCTTTCAACTTATGGAACAATGCCTGTTTATGCAATGTTTTGGGAACAAGCTATGCTGGCGCCATCTGCTTTTAGTTTTCACCGGCTAACGCCATTAGGATGGTTACGTATTAAAATACCGAGATCCAAAATCCCGAATGTACTAAATACCGAAGTACGATATACTTTCATACGCCGGTACAAATATCGTACTTCGGTATTTCGTTTCGACCGAAAATCAAAATTCCGAATGTTCGTTTGATCGAATGTTCAAAATACCGAATCACGAAGTTCAAAATCCCGAAGTTACAAATCTCGAAAATCAAATGTTTACAATATTTTTCACATAGCATGGGTACGGTGACGTTTGGGATTTGAAGTTACTAGAGATGTAGTCAAGATAAAATCGCATGAAATAAAATCGATTATATATCTTATCGAGATCATTTAATAATGAAGAAGAAATCGATTCTATTAACTAATAATTTTGAAGAAAAAAAGTAAAACAAAATTGATAACCTGTTTAATTATTTATTAAAAATCAAACATGTTCATCATCTTCATCATCATCATCATCATCATCATCGTCATCTGACTCGTCGACGTGAATAATTATTTGGGAATCAATTATGCAGTCTATTCTAATGTCTCGCTCCCAGTCATGTAAGATTAGATTTTTGGTTTTCTCCACTACTTTCTTCCAGTCATCGCCAGTGACATTTTTGCATCCCTCTTTCAATAACCCCATCATTTTTGTGGCTGTAAAAGGCGGAGCTGTATTTTTTCGTGCAGCGTATCCTGAAACAAGATAAAAAACAAATTGAGTCATAGAATTCAAGTAATAAACATAATCATATTTTTGTCAGTATGTAAATAGACTATGGTTAAGCAAGTTACCTTTGATTTGGGCCCAAATTAATTCAATGGCATTGTACTGACAGTGGTACGGTGGAAGCCTCAGGACTTCGTGACCATATTCGTTTGCCATCATATCTAATTTGTATGTCGTTTGGGGCTTGTGCATTTTTACGAGCTTCACTAGCTCCACCTTTAATTTCGTCTCATCGGCTTCCACATTATTGGCTTGGAGCCACTCGATCAACTCGCTCTTCTTATTGGAAGAAGTCGGCGGTTTGTTCAATTGCACGGAGTGATATGGGGCATTGTCCATAATAATTGTGCTGGGTTCTTCTAAATTGCTAAGCATATTTTGAAACCACTCCGTGAATACTTCCGCATTCATATCTTCGTGATATTCTCCCGTCTTTTTCGATTTAAAAGCAAGTAGCCCATTTTCTACAAATCCTTTCGATGTGCCTGCGTGACCAATAATCAATCTCTCCCCTTTTCCTTCTGGCACTTTGGTCGAGGCATGAGGTGTATCGTCAGTCCACATTTTACCGACCGTATGATTGGCATTCAGCCAAGTTTCATCCAGGAAGACGACATTGCTCCAATCGGTAATCGCTTTAGCCTTTTTCAAAAAGGTAACCCGCGCAAGTGCTATATCGCCCCTCTCCATGACAATTTTTCTTTTGTTTACTTTTTTGAATTGGAAACCAATGTCCTTCAATACGCGCCACAAGGATGTAGGACTTCCAGTAAACAAATCAGCATCTTTTAAAGACTTGACCAGCTTTAGAAGCGTCGGTAATTCTTTATTCTGGTAATAGTTATAAATGTGGCTCCGTATAGCATCGGCCGCAAAACTGTCTACATCTGTTACAGATGCCTTTTTGGTTCGCTTTTTATTAGGGGTGGACAACTTATTTTCTTCTGTATCGTGAGCACCATATTTTTCTCGAGTGATTCGAGAAACCGTGTTCCGCCCAATGTCTAACGCATCTGCCACTCGATCCAAAACGTTGGACACAGGCAATAGCGTTCCGCCATTCTCACGTTCCCGCTCAAAGTAATCCCGCAATCGAACTACAAATTCACGGGCTTGACTACCAAGCACAGTCTTTTTCGTTCTTTTTGGTATTTTGCCAAAAAAAACAACAAAACAAAAGTCAACAACAAAAAACGGTAACGAAAACAACAAAGCACAACGATAGTCAATAACAAAAACAAGTAACAAAAACACCACACAAGCTCAAAACAAAGAAAACAGACCGCATACAAGGCAGACGCACTCGTACTGAGTTGATATAACAAGATGGCTGCCAGCTCATGCTTAAGCAGTGTTGCTATATTATAATAAAGCTCCACAAAGACAAAAATGCTTTGTTTAAAGTTTATTATTACATAATTATATTTTATAATCGTATTTTAGTTAAAAATACAACTAACGATTTATGATACTTTATTCGACAATTTATCGATTATAACGATTTTACTATGTCAATCTCTAACGCAACCTGTTCCGATTCACGCATCAAGAATTATGTATTTGGAATGTTTATATTTAAAGTTTAAATAATTACGGAGAAATAAAAATAGTTTTAAGTTAAAAATGCAAAATAAAACAGTTTTCTTTTTATCTTCGTATTAAGTGTTGTTTCCTGTATTCCGCGTTAGGTAAATTGTTTCGAAATGAATCATGCATGAAATGGAATTAGTCAAATGTCACCGTACCCATGCTAAGTGAAAAATATTATAGGTGGTTATTTTTTACCTTTCTAACCTAATCTATCCAAGACGGATTGTGCGGGGTGGACATTGCGCGCCATGACTTGGACACATAATATAGGTTAGAGCGGTAAGAGCGTGAGAATGACCTCTATATTATATACAGTCCAACTTAGCCTATACATGGCTCGAGTCAACAATAGTGCCCGGAAAACGGCAATAGGCTTACCCCCTATTACGTGGGAGTTGGGATCTAATAGTCGGGTTTGCTGGAAGAGAACTCAACTTTGAGTTAAGCTCGCCTTTGTACATTACATCTCATCTTGTTATATTAATGTAATATATGTGTGTACAATAAAGTATAAATAAAGATTGGTGAAATGTGGGTGTTAATTCATCTCTACCTAACCTTCCGGGGATGAAGGCGTAATTGTATGATGATAATAATGATATATTATGCTGTCCACACTCTAAAATTTACATTATGAAATTCGGTAATGTAAACCTCGGTATTTTGATATGTAACCATTAAGCCCGCTCTACACTTAGTCCGCGAATCGCGCGTGATGGCTGCGAAAGGGCGCGAACGCTAAGTATGGAGCTGTTTTGCATATTTTTCGCGGTTTCGCGCTTTGTTCCCCAATTTTTGTCGGTTTTTTGTTCCGCGTCTAATGGCGGCCATACACGCTAGGTTATGCATGACGGTTTTAACTGTACATGCATAACCGACAAGCAAGCCCTAGCGTGTATGGCATTCAACTGTACAGTTATCGGTGCATGTACATGCAACCGAGCAAATATCAAAATTGATATTTTATGCCGCTCGGTTATGTTTGCACGCGAGCATAACCGAGCGTGTGTGGCATCCGGCGAGCTTGCCTGCCACAGTTCTCAGTTTTTAATTGTTTGCGACGGCGGAAGGTCGCGCGCGCGCATCATCGCGAAAATGGCGAGTCGCAAGCGCAATGCCACATTAGAAGAATTCATGGAAATTTATAAGTCGGAACCTTGTCTTTGGCGCGTAAAGTGCAAAGAATATCACGACAGAGACAAACGATCGACAGCATACGAGAAATTGTTAACTAAGCTCAAGGAATTGGAGCCAACTGCTACAAAAGATGATGTGATTAAAAAAATTAATACGTTACGCAGTAACGTTAGACGAGAGAAAAAAAAATACGATGAATCTGTGAAGTCTGGAGCATCATCTGATGACATTTATAAACCAACACTGTGGTACTTTGAATTATTCGATTTTATTGGAGATCAAGATATTCCTCGCAGGTCGCGATCTAACATTTCGGACTTTGACGAGAATGATTCGAATGTAAGTATAAAGTGAATTATTTATTTTGGAATTTATAGATTAGGTACGGCCGACTACAAACAATTTAGTACATTTTTTCATATCGTTTAGTAGGTAGGTACTCTCGACAACTTGTAACGCGTGATGTGTGGTCGTCTGTACCTATGTTTTTTGTAACGTCGTTTATAGCTTTACAAAATGTAGGTACCTACCTACATAGATTGTTACAGTATAAACTCTTAAGCGGTGTGGTTGCTCATTTATTAATAAAACAATATTATTACATAAAAATAAAAGAAATATGTTACATTTCAATGAAACTATCCTGCCAAGGTACTTTGCCTTCATTGACAAAGTAAGTTTGATATTCTAGTCTGACTTTTTTTGCATCATTCAGGACATTTCCTCGATTTTGTACTTGTAAATTTTCTACGTTTGAACGTGTGGCATCGTAGCCCGTGGTAACAACAGTTCCATTATCCACATTTTCTCGATAAAAACATCTTGGAGGTGCATATGAATTAGGAGTGTGCTCCATTAGAAAGTTGTGCAAAACACATGTAGCCATCACCACTTTTTCTATATTGTTTGGTTCTAAATTGATCTGAGTATGGTAAATGCGAAACCTTGATGCTAGTATGCCAAAAGCGTTTTCAACTATTCTTCTTGCGCGAGATAATCTGTAATTAAAAATTTTTTTTTCGTAGCTGCTCAAATCTGCTTGACGATATGGTTTCAACATGTCAGGTCTCAACGGGAATGCGTCATCAGCAACAAATACATATGGCAAACACCTTGAACTGTGTTGAATCGGTTCGGAGTTTGGAAGATTTAAATGTTTCATTTGTAACTTTTCAAAAAACGTTGTATTCTGCAAAACACCTCCGTCGGAAACTCTTCCATTTGTACCAAAATCTGCTAATAGAAATCGGTATTTGGCATCAACTATTGCCATAAGAACCATGCTATGTCGTCCTTTGTAGTTGTAGAAATAAGATCCACTATCAGCAGGTGGCACAATGTCTATGTGTTTTCCATCTATGGCACCCAAGCAGTGAGGAAAATTCCATCTCTCTTCAAAAAGTTGTGCGGTTTCCTTCCATTTATCCGATGAATCTGGAAACTAAAATAAATATTATTTTGTTGTGTTATAGGATGCTGACAACTCGACTGAAAATACAATAGATACTACAGAAAATGCTGCTGCAAATGTTAGTACAGGGAATACAGACGATATTACGACACCTAAGAATACTCCATTACCTGCTACTAGACCGGGAAGAAAGAAAATGACAGAGCAAGATCAATTAACTACTGACATATTACTATCCGTGAAAGACCATTTTAAGCGTCCTGCTCCTGCTTCAGCAACAGAAGATCGTTACGATCTTTTGGGAAGATCTATCGCAATGAAATTAAGATCATTTGACAAGCGTCAACGCTTGATTGCGAAGAAGATAATTAACGACACCTTGTTCGATGCCGAGATGGGCAATCTGAATACCGAAGCAATTCAGAATCGTCGAAGTTTAACTTTTGTTTCTTCACCAACTCCAAGTCTCTCACGAACTCCAAGTCCTTCGCCCTCACTAGTTCAACAATATTATACACAACCGTATACTCATACCGCTTCTGTTGCGCCTCAAATACAACCCTGCGTATCTCCGATACAACAATACAACACCCAACAACAAAGGTACACGATTTCTCCTGCAACGCAAACTCAGCCCTGCGCATCTCCAATTCAACAATATAACACTCAACAACAAACTACTTCTCCTGCACCACGACGTCAGCCCTCACCAGCACTACAAGAAGAATTTGACACACAACTGACAACAGCAACATTTTATTCAAATTTTAATTCATAAATGATTTAAATAATATATGTAATTGGTTAATTAAAATATGTACCTACCTATTAAACTTTTCTAACGATTTGAATTTGGTTTTAATTATTTACTCACCTGTAAATAGTCGTCTTTCAGTGCTTCATAAATAGCATCGCATGTTTCTGGTATTATTCGGCCCAAAGCCTGAGGTGATATAATAGCAGAATATTTAAGACACTCGTATGTTCTTCCTGTTGCAAGAAATCTTAATGTTACTGCTAGTCTCTCATGTGCTGATATTGCTTTCCTCATAACAGTATCTTGTCTTTGTATTAACGGAGTAATCAATGATAATAATTTCAAATAAATTTTTTCATCCATTCGTAAATAATTTTTGTAATCTGTTGGTGTAAATTTCAATTCATTTATCAAATTTACGTGGGAGAATTGCTTTCTTTTCAATAACCAGCGTTTAGACCATTCAGTGCGATTTCTTTTTCTTTTTCTGTTCTGCAGAACAAGTGTTAGGCCAAGTACAGCTATCACATCGTCGTCGTCCATTGTAGTTTGGTATTGGCGTCCTACACACACCGTCACGTCACGTACTACGTAGCTCAACTGAGAGTTCATGGCAAGATGGTGCATGCAAAACCTAACGTGTATGTGTAGTATGAAACTCGGTTATGCTTGTCGGTTTTGCATGCAAAGTTATAACCATCATGCAAACCCTAGCGTGTGTGGCCGCCATAAGGGAGTGCGAACGCGACACGAACGTGCATGACTCCACACTCGCAGCCGCGGCCGCGACGGTCAGTATTGTTCGAGCCGTTGTCTGAGCTAGACCTGCGTCTGTGGCAATCAAAAAAATGAACGTAACGTGGACGAACGAGATGGAGTTGCAATTTTTGGAGTATTACCAAGCGGAACCTATTTTGTGGGATCCTAAGCAAAAGGATCATAAAAACAAATTAAAAATTCACGACGCATGGATGCGCATCAGCGAAATTATGGAGATATCAGTTCCTGATTTAAAAAAGAAGAGGGATTCGTTACTTTCAAGTTACAGAAGTTATAAAACTAAAGTAAAGAGATCGCTAAGTTCTGGTGCCGGTGTGGACGACGGGTACAAGCCCGTTTGGTTCGCCTATGAATTGATGGATTCCTTCCTGAGTGACACCACAAAATGTATTAAAATTATAAATACGGTAAGTAACACTTTATTAATGCCAGTAATTTGTACCTACTCGTACAACACATTTTAGCGACTAAAATAGTAACAAAATTCGTTCCGTATCTCCGTGGCAGTAGCAGGTGAACGGCGTGGTATATTTCGTACATTACGAACTGCACATGTTCTTTCAATTTCACTCCTCCATGAACCGGGTTGTACAAGTACATCGTTGTTGTGATATTGGTCGATAGTACCGGGTGGTGAATAAATGTGTGAAGAACTTCTGCTTCGTCTCAAATAATTATGTAATAAGATACATGTCATTGTAACGACACTAGCTTTCTCTGGCTGTAGTTGAATAGGTTTTTTGAAGATTCGGAACTTTGTCATCATTATACCAAACGTATTTTCTACAACAACCTGTGCTCTGGACAATTTCTGATTAAAGATACGTTCTTTAGTGCCTACGTTGTGATGACCAGGAAATGGTTTCATGATATGTTCTGAAAGAGCAAAAGCCCCATCTGCCAAGAAGATGTAGGGTACGTCAACATTTGAATCAGGTAGAGGATGTGGTACTGGTAAATTTGATTGGTTGGTGCAAATTCTTTTCCACAAAATACTATTTGAAAACACTCCACCTTCGCTAATTCTGCCTTGACATCCAATATCAGCAAAAATAAATTTGTATTGGCTGTCTACTGCCGCTAGCAAAACTATACTGAATGTTCGTTTATAGTTATAATATTGAGATCCTGAGTTAATTGGACTTTCCAAAACAATATGTTTCCCATCTATTGACCCCACTGCTCGGGGAAATTTGGGTGCAAATCCGTTTTCGATTTCCAACCATTCATTTGAGCACGACGGAATTTGAAACAAAAAAAATACATTTTCATTTGTTTTCAGGAAAGGGAACCACCAAATGTCGATGAAGAAGGAAATGCTTCCAGAGGTGATTTAAGTGGGGGACAAGAAAGTCAAAATCAGCATGCTGCTGACAATCAGAATGGAAACAGTGACAGAAATGCCATACAAACAATTCGGCGACGCCAAAATCCCCCCGAACTTCTAGCGGCGGGAAAAGTTGTCCCAGAAGCTCTGAATACTTTCGCGTCAACATTGAAAAGAACCAATGCTGCAAGACAACCTAATAAAGAAGTTGACGATTGTGATTTATATGCTCAACTATTGGCAACAAAATTGAAAAAAATGTCTGAGGAAAAAAAACGTAAGTGATGCATGACATTGACGATTTTACGTCATCAGTACCGATACCAATCAGAAACGCAGTTTTCTCCAATCCGATCATCACTCTCCCTATGATATATTCCAAACCAACTTCAGCGACCTGGTACTTCAGCCTCAAGTTATTCCGATTCAGCAGTACACTACACTCCGAAGACCATAAAAATCATTAATTCAAAGAGTGCACCTAGGACTGAGTCCTCACATCAATCCACGCCAGCATCTTATAATTATTTTCCAATAGATACCCCAAATACAACCCTTGATGTGGGCTCAAATATTTTGATTCATTCTAATGAACTAATTTGCCCACCCGTGGTTCACTTGCCAAATCCAGACGAATATCAAGTGGTCAATGAATCAAACATCATTGAAAAAGCCTTCAACATCAGTTAAATATTACATTTTTGTCTTGAAATAATAAACCCAAAACCGTTCCGCGTGCGTGAGAGTTTTGAAATCTGGCTTAGTAAATATTCAAAATCAGTTAAAGACATCAGTAAACTTATGGAATTCCCCGGAAGGTTCAGCCACTAACTCATTCAGCAGTTTTTCCATAGTTATCCTGTAACAGATAAATAAAGAGATCAGATTAAAGCTAATTATTAATTTACATAAGAAACTGATGAATGCAAACCTACCTTGATCGATTACGATGGATACTTGTCATCCACCACCTTCGTTTTCTCCACCGATTCTTAATTAGCGTTTTATTTTTAATATATACATAATTATAGTACGCTAACGCGCATAGGGACGCAGCAGCAGCAACAGCAACTTCGACGTCCATTTGATTCAACGTTGCGAACTGAACTGTGAAAATACCGCGAACCATGGCGAGTGTAGAGTCGTTGTTAAATTCGCGGCCAGTTCGCGGCGCGATTTCGCGCCTTGATCCGCGGATTACACTTAAGAGCGGGCATTAGGATTGATAATGAGGCGGTGCCGCGAAAAACTTAAACAAAACCCAGAAAAGATGGAAGAGCAGCGAATACGAAACTTAGAAAGGATTAAATCAAATATTTGTATAAATCAATATTTATATAAAGATGTCAGAAGATGAAAAAAAGAGACAAAGAAAAAAGTGGCGGGAACAAAAGAAGAAAAATAAGGAAAAGAAAAATACTGCATCTGAAAAGAAAAATACTGTATCAGCAAGTGAAAATTCGAAAACGCAAATAATTAAGCACTTAAAAAGAAGCAGAGATATGTATAGAAAACAATGGCATAATGCTCAAAGTCGTGTAGAATATTTAATCCGACTAACCGAAAATTTAAGAAAAAAGTTGTATCGTGTAAATCAGAAACATTTAAAGACAGAAGAAGATTTAAAAAACCAAATAATGACTGTAAAATCTAAGAATGAAATACTGGAGTTATCACTGAATAATGTCTACAAAAGATGTCAAAGAAACAAAGAAAAAAATGTGCTCCAGTCTATTGCCATCAGCGATATTGTAAAAGAAAAGCGAACGTCAAAATATATTGGCAAAACCCTTGGTTTAAACGCTAAAATACGAAAAAAGCAAAAGGCAGTCAGAATGCTAAAATTTAAACAATCTATAGTAAACTTCTTTTTACGAGACGATGTGAACCGAGCTACAGCTGGTAAAAGAGAATGCAGAACCTTAAATGAAACCAAAGTACAAATCAGATATGTCAATAATTCACTACAATGCCTTTATGATAAATATAAACGCGAAGGCAACTCGGCGTCATTTGCAACTTTTTGTAGATATAAGCCCTTTTATATCTTTTCACCATCAGTTAAAAATAGAGATACTTGTTTATTCGAAAAACACTCTAACATTAACTTTAAATTTTCAGCTTTAAAGAGGGCCAACGTTTTTAACTACATTAATATGGCCTATCTTTTAAAATCAGTTGTGTGTGATATTCATTGTTATGAATGTATGAATAATAAGTGTTTTAACTGTAAAACTACATCCCCAAATTACAAATCTGAACTATACAATCCTACAGAGGAAATAAGTTGGCAAATATGAGAACCAATTGACCATACCTATAACAAACACAGACGATAACCAAATAGCAGTTAGACCAAACGAAATACTAAAACTCTAAAAAATAACACTATGGCAGACTTAATAAATTTATTTGAAAATGATTTAAAACTATTTAAAGTTCACCATTATAACATGTGGCATCAAACCAACGAATACAATAAATGTTTATCCAACCTAAGCCCGGATGAGGCGGCCATTCACTGTGATTTTTCACAATATTTCGAGTGCAAATTAAGTTCAGAGGTACAAGCAATGCATTTCGGTGCTTCTAAGACCCAAGTAACCCTACATACTGGCATGATTTATTTGCAAGGCAAAAAGCAATCATTCTGTACTGTTTCACCTTCAAATATTCACCAACCAAGTGCCATATGGGCGCATTTAACACCAATATTAGATTTGGCGAAAACTATTGTACACACAGCGTCAGAGAAAACGGACCCCCTCAATACTTAAAGAATATCGCTGCTTGCGCCGGCCGCGTCACATGACTCACGAATGACGTCACGTGATGCGATCGTCGCTGAGCTGCAAACGAGCGAGCAGCTTCATCTGCCTGTTATTTGCACGTTCATATTTATTTTTTCTGATATTTTTCGTCTTTTGGCTCAATTGTCTACCAAGATACAATATACTCACAAAAAGTTGCCGCATTAATCGATACGAACCCGCATCTCCAGCGCCAGCCGAACACTTTGACCGTGCCTTATGCCACTAGGCTATCGGTTCACTTGATCGCAGCGGCGAAAATATGAATAACATTACTCCTATTATCGAACAAAGTTGATTACGGTGTAATTTTCTAGACCTTAAGGTTTAAATTTCAACATCCACCATATGTGATAATAATAACTGCTCAATTGACTAAAGGATAAGGTTGAAATTAGATCTCGTTTAGTTCGATAGATTACGCTTAATACAGCTTGTTGCACTACCGTCATGTTATACTTCAAAAACTTATTTACTGTATGAGCTGCGGTTATAGTATTATAATATCTGTCACAGCGCGCTAAGGTTGCAATTAGAATACTTCTTTGCCTTATTTACTAAACTGTGATTGAAGGTAACTTAATAATTCGTGGTAATTTGCATTGGTGTTGTGTTGATCCTCCTCGTAATATTATTCAATTTATTAAGTTTTTGATCAGATTTTTGAGTAAATTGAAAGTATGGTTCGATTAACAACATTTTTGAAAGCTAAAATTGTTGTTTTTTGGGAGCAAAGAACAAAGTATAAAGGAAATTGAACGAGTTATGGCCATAACGGTAAGAGTTACGATAAAAATATATTATATATCTATTTATTGCTTAATCATGTTACATTTTCGTTTACAAGTTAGATTTTGGAATTTCTTTTATTTATTATCATTTTCATTACAGTGAAATACAGTGCGTAGATGGATTCGAAAGTATCAAGGGACGAGTGATATGAAATGTGAACGCCAAGGATCTCGCCCAGTTGCTTACACTCATGATTCAGAGCGGCACCGTGATATTGTGGAAGTTCACTCAGTGGCAGCCTTAAAATCTACGCGCTCAAGTGCTGAAACTTTTGGAGTGTCGCTGAGCACTGTTCGACGACATCTACACGCTGCGAACATCCATTATTATAAGCCAGCCAGAAAGAAACAACTTACTGACGATCATCGCACCAACCGAGTAAATTTTGCTACTCGTTATTAAAATTTCTACTGGGAAAACGAAATTGTTATATTTTCCGACGAAAAATGCTTCAAGTCAGATAGGGATGGCCGAAAATTTTATGGAGAAGAAGTGGCCAACGGTTGAACCCAAAAAATGTATTAGACTTAAGAACAAGAGGGCGGCTAACATTAGGTAAGCAAATTTTTATATTATTTAACATATTTTTTTATATTTTACACTTTTTAAATTTTTTCGTTACAATGCAATTAAATATAAAATTTGTTTATTCTAAATTATTATTCTCTACCCCGAAATTTATATATAATATTATATATTTCTAATTATTATTGCTACTGACATTGGTTTACATATTGCAACAGATTTGAAAAGGTTTATTATTTTAGGTTACTGGGGATGGATGTCTTCAATGGGCCCAGGCGAGCTAGTGGAAATAGGTGGCCGCATGAACAGTGAGCGATACCTTGAAGTGTTGAAAAACGTAATGCTGACTTCAGTGTGGGTCGGATATCCAGAAGGACAAATTTACCTGGTTCAGGACAACTCTTCGGTGCATCGGTCCCGAATTGTGCAAGACTGGCTTAATGCACAAGAAGATATAACAGTGTTTGAGTGACCGGCTAAAGGCCCGGATCTTATTCCTATAGAAAACTTGTGAGGTCAGATGGTTTTAAATTGGGACTTAAGTGAAATAAAGTCAAAAAAATAATTGTATGAACAGGTAAACAGAACTTGGGAACTTGGTTTCGGGGATGAAAAGTCGTCTTCAAGAAGTGATAGACAGTGAGGGCCATCCGCTCCGTTATTAATGCAGATTATTCATTCTTACCCAGAACAAATCTTTGTGTGATAAGTAACACAATTATTTGTTATGTGCTTGGGTGTAGTTTATCTAAAAAAATATCTAAAATAAGTGTTATATCAGTTGTCTTTTATCCATGTCACATTTAGGTGCTTATTTTGGGATAGATGACGCTGTGTATAAAGTGTCCTAACATTCATAATCATATTATTATATTATCAATACCCAATCAAATTACTCTTGTTTACAAGTTTAGTAATCTTCTAATGTGTTAATGATGCACCATCTGACCTCACATATTTTTCTAAAGTTGTGTTAAAAGGGTTACTTATCAGAAAATGTGATCAAAGAGGAAGATGTATATTGCTATACTGATTTAGTTTAGCATGTTGGTTCTTTCTTTGTGATTCACATGCACAAATAACATTTCATTATATTCATCATTCTTTTATATTCGAAGGTTATACAGAATGGAAAAAATTTATGTTTGCAACTTTAAATAAATATGTAAATAAATATTGTAGTTATGTTTCTAGAGTTATACATTTTATACTTCACTTAGGGTATTGTGTTTTGTCAATCAATTTAGGTCAGGTAAAATCTGAAAATAAGTAACCCCAATTTAACTCACATATAAAAACTGTATACTCAACCGGAAATGGACTCAATGTAGTCCTAGAAATGTAATTCGAGAAATAAATTAATATTGTTTATGCAAAAAGCATATCTTTTCTTACAAACCTCATATCTACTATAAAATTTTATTCCTTAAGTAATAATTAACAAAAAGTGCTTAAGAGAATAAAAAAATAATTATAAGATTAAAAAAATAATTTTGTGTATGTGGATTTGAACTCCCGTTTGCTGTATCCATCATATATTAAGCATCAGTCATAACCACTAGACCAACATGCCATTTACACTATAATTCGAAAAACTTCAATACTTTCATGTCATTATCAAGGGGGGTTCGTTTTCTCTGAAGCTTACTGTACCTGTATTAAAAGTAATTAACATATTTTCGGACGGGCCAAGTTCACAGTACCACCAAAAAAAAAAAACTTTTTTTTAATTAACCATTTCGCAAATATTAATAAAATTAGAATAACGTGGTCATTCTTCGAGAGTGGCAATGGAAAAGGTGTGGCTGACGCAATTGGAGGTGTTGTTAAAAGAACATTAGACAGACAGATAGCTTATGGAAGAGATGTAGGACTAGGATGTTTTACCAGGAGGTAGGGCACGACGGTATTTCCGCCCAATTGAGCAGTCCGACTGGCGAAGTACCTCCGCCCCACAGAATACCGCGGTTATAATAACTTCGTGTTGTGTTCCCGGCGGTGAGTAGGGTAGCCAGTGCTCACTGGAGAGTTTTTGTGCTGCCAGTGGGATGACCAAAGGCTTGTCCTCTACACTGACGGCACAAAATCTCTGTTCTTACAGGGTCAGCAGCACGGATGTGACTCTACTGGTGTTACACACGTTCATAGCTCATGGTAACCACTTTCCATCAGGTGGGCAGTGTGCTTGTCTGGCACCTAAGGGCCTTATCATACTAGCGGTTTGCGAACGGCTGCAGGGCGGAGCGGGTGCGCAACGAACACTTGGCGCATGCGCAGCGGATTCGTTGCGGGCGCGCAACGAGATCGCCGCGAGTAACCAGCGTGGCCACCATTTTGTACTGTCTCGTACAACCGCCAGCCTGTCTGCCCCGCCTCACCTCAGTCCGTAACGAGATACGAATGTGAGAGGACGTATGTATCATCATGGCATCATTGGGAGATTCTGATATTGATACAGAGTTATTTATAAGTGAAATCCAAAATCGCTACGTAATATGGGATCAAAAAAGTAGAGAATTTAGTGATCATAATTTTAAAAAAAAGGCATGGGAAGAGATTTGCAATTTATTTGTTCAAGGCTTTACAGAAAAAACAGTGAAGGAAAAAAATGAAGCAGGTAAGAAAAACACAATAACATTGATTTATATGTACTTATGCTGCCATGGTAACGCCCCTTCATTTGAAACAAAATAGTCGCACGGTGGTTCTGTATCATAAATCTGCATTTTCTAGAAATCCTTTAATAATTAATAATAAATATTTTCCCAGTCTTCTGTTCGCTTGGGTGGGCATACAAATATGTAATAAGTTTTTAATAATAGCTTTACATGTCTCCCAAACAATTTTTTGTATTGTTGAAAATCCTCTTCTAAATGAAAAATGCAGGTCCATTAAAGAGCACCCCGTTGCCAAATACCTGAAATATTACTTTATGTTACAGTTGTTAAGCTACAAAAAAGATGGAAAGGAATCCGCGACACATACGTCAAAGATAGGAATAAAAAAATCAGGAGTGGCTCCGGTGCATCTTGTTCTAAAGAATACCTGTATTCACCTTTGCTCTCATTTTTGAATACTACTACGCGGACTCGTCCTTCGAAATCCCCGCCACCAGCAACTTCAGATCATGACAATACAATAAATATGAGCGACTATTATACAACAAATGTTACAAAAAGGAAGAAAAAATCTGATGATGCTGAGGATAATATGATTACAAAGTTGATACAAAGAATGGACGAGAGGATAATGAATAAGGAAAGAAAAAGTTATAAAAGTGACCCCGAATACAACTTTGCGTTGTCTCTGGTTGCAGATTTAAAATCAATTCATCCAGACTATAAAATGGATGCCAAAATGGAGATCATGGGAGTTTTGAAAAAATACAAGCATATGTCTAACAGCTATCCTCCAAACTATTCAGGATATTTTACAAGTCCAGAGCCACCGCAAAATAATTCATTGCAACCAATTAACTCGTCACCAAGTGTTTTTGACGAGAACAGTAACGCCGAAGATACAATTGATAGTGATTTATTTTCAGAATAGTACTTAATAATTTTCTAAATCCTGATTAGGCAATTATTTTAATTGCGAAATAATTTAATTGCTACCTACTGTAAAATCAATCGATAGGTTGATAATTTGGAGATAATTAATGATTAATAATATTAAAGTAGTTTGATTAGTAATATTAAAGAAGTTTAATTAACATCTTCTGTGTACTTAATTCATGATAAAAACATACCTTAGAGTAATTACGAGCCTTTCTTCAGGTGACACTGATAATCTCAAATGTGTGTCTTCATGTCTTATATCATTTTGTATCAGATGCAACAACTCATTAAATGTAGGTTTTGACATTCGCAGGTAGGAACGAAATTGTTTTGGATTATTTTTTATACGTTTGCAAAACAACACAAAGTAGTCGCTCTCTTCCATTCGGTTAACTGATAATGGATCTTCCCAAATTCGTTGATGTTTTCGTCTCCGGCATCTTCGAAGTAACAAAGTCAACAGCAGTGTCTCCTCGTCGGAATCCATTTCATTACTGAGTGTACAAAGATGCGACGAAAACGATGCCAATTCGCGGCGCATTCGCGACGTCTTCGATGTGCAGCCGCGGCGTGTTCGCGACGCATTCGCTGCGCGCCCGCTCCGCTCCGCAGCCGTTCACAAACCGCTAGTATGATAAGGCTCTAAGTTGTATAAAATAAAAAAGATGTAGCTAATGCGGAGGATGTATATAACTCAATATTGGAATGCGCGAAGTCTATTCAATGTTCCTATATTACACAACAAGATATTGACGAGATCTCAAAATTACTACCCCTAAACTTAAAACTATTCCAGGTACAAGATTACTTCACCAAATTGTCACTTTACATAATAATCAAATTAAACATCGAACACTTAGTTGCTTTTGAAGTTTGGATGATTGTCCCTGTTTCATTCCGAAAATACACGCATTTGAATCGTTAAGATCACCAGTGCTCGATGTTGGCGATGTGAACAATATGACTTCCTATCACAATTTAGGAGAGATTGACAATATACATTCCCCCACTTATAATATAAATGAAATACGCGAGACATCACCAGTTTCACTCGATGATGAGAGCAACGCAGAAGAAGACTGCTGAATCAGTTTTAAATGATAGGAGTTTAATTACAATTGAAGTATTGAAGATGTTCCAAGAACTCCCGCCTCCTCTAATGTTTTAACTATACCTACAAGTCCAGGATCTTCTACTTTTGATAATTTTGCAGTAGAAGATAATTTATCGATAAATATTCAAAAAGATAAGAAAAATACATGTGTACAATATAAAACAAAACTTGAAATGCCCATATCCTCTGCAAAAATAGCAAAAAAATTAAAATACTTTCAAATACACTTTTAAAACCGCCAATAATTACTGTGTCCAAATTTAAATCATTGCGAACTATTATAAACCGTCAAATAACATGTAATGAATGTAAAAAGTCCATTTTGATGCACCAAGTCGCTAAGTGCATGTTATGCAATTTTTACTTTTGTCAAGCGTGTGGCGGAGCTCAAACTTTTAATGATATCATAATTTGTTAAGCTTGTTTCAAGCTCTAAATTTTTAGTATAATAATTATGATACTGTTTGACATAACAATTTTTTTGTGTAAAGATGATTACATTCAGTGTCTTGGCCCAAGCCAAGACACTGAATGTTGATAAAATGTGTCGAAGACCAAGGCCATGATAGGCCCAAGCCTATCATGGCCTTGGTCTTCGACACATTTTATCAAGGCACCAAAATGTTATGACTGCGGGTTTATTCCGGATTCGTCTAACAATCCGCTGCATTTTGTAGCAAGTATGAACGCTGAAGAAATAAAAATGTTTTACGTTGTCCATTTTTCTGGTGCCCACGATGTGATTTTGCTTCATACGATCACTATCCAGCCGATGAATGTGATTATTGCAATTAAAGGTTTTTATTGCATTAGTAGCCGTTAAGCCTACTTTTTATTTGAAAAAAAAAAAAGAACTGAAACGATTTTTGTTTTATCTACTCGAATCAAACTTGTCACAAGAAATAAATTTGTGATACTTAATTGTTAAAATTGTTTATCTTTTTATGCTACTTTGATGTATCTGCGTCGTATTTAAGTTTAGATTATTCTGATTATTAAACTGAGTCACGTATAAATGTTCCTAAATATTTAAATAGGGTATTTTATAAACTAAAAATGTTTAAATGATGATGATCAGGTTTTACTGGCGTCATCGGCAGATGAGTTGCAGGAGATGGTAACAACTATGCATGAAGCTTTTGAGAGGAAAGGAATGAAAGTGAATGTTAGTAAGACAAAAGTTATGGTTTTTGAAAGAGATGAATGCGTGACAGAGTGTAGGATTTGTATAGATGGAGAAAAAGTGGAACAAGTGAATGAGTTCATATATTTGGGAACATTGTTTACGAGAGATGGAAAGCATGAAGAAGATGTTGAAAGGAGAGTGATGGCTGGAAATAGAGTGAATGGGGCACTACACAACTTTATGCGCAGCCGGAAAGTGTCCGAAAAGGCACGACTGGCTGTACATGGAGGAGTATTGGTGCCGACTCTTATGTATGGTAGTGAAAGTTGGGTGTGGCAGAAAAAGCATCAGAGTAGAGTGAATGCAGTAGAAATGCGTGCGTTGCGAAGTATGTGTGGCTTGACCTTGAAAGATAGAGTGAGAAATAGCGTGATAAGAGAACGATGTGGAGTGATAGAAGATGTAGTGATGAGAATTGAGAGAGGAATGTTGAGATGGTTTGGTCATGTTGAGAGAATGAATGAAAAAAGACTAACAAAACAGGTGTATGAGGCGAGTGTGGATGGTAACGTCGGAAGGGGAAGACCTAGGCGCACATACCTGGACCAAATCGGGGAAGTTTTAGAAAAGGGGCAGGTCAGGAGTACTCTAAACCGACAAGCATGCATGAAGAATGTAATGAGAGTGAATGAAGCGAGAGTAGTATGTCAGGATCGTAGCAAATGGAGATCCGTGATCTCTGCCTACCCCTATGGGAGACAGGCGTGATTTTATGTATGTATGTATGTAAAATGTTTAAAATATTATGTCCTTTAGTTCGACGGAGGTTGATTTACTTTTCGGAAAAAAGAAATTTGTTTTGTATGACTGAGCACTATTGGAGATTACGGTATTGTGAGAATGATTTACCTCCAGTAGGTGTGTATTAGTCAAGTTCGAGCAAGTTATACTAAGTTCATTTGCCACCTTATAAGTTGATATATATTAATAAATGGCGGCAGCGGAGTTTCCGGAAAGATGGAAAATTACCCGAGTAGTACCAGTGCCGAAGGGAGGTGTGACATCTGAGGTGGAGGGTTATAGACCGGTAGCGGTCCTGTCGACGCCAGCGAAGGTCTTTGAATCCGCTATCCACGACAGCGTTTACACTCAAGTGAGCGAACAACTGACGGACGCGCAGCATGGCTTCCGGCCAGGTCGAAGTGTAACTAGCTCCTCAGTTACATGGTAGACATCATACCGGTGGTGGATAGTGGGAGACAGTTGGACGCCGCTTACTTTTAAAAAGGCATTTGATCGGGTCCATATTGATATTCTGCTTAAAAAGTTGGCGAGCGTCGGTTTCACCCCGCATCTGCTGCGGATGTTTGCTAGTTACATGAGGAATACGCAGCAATACGTAGAGTACTCGGGGTATATCTCCGAGCTATATTACACTCGATCTGGTGTAAGTCTAGGAAGCAACTTGGGTCCTTTGGAGTTCCTACTGATGGTCAATGACTTACCGACAGTCGTAAGCAATGCGAAGTGTCTACTTATTGCCGATGACCTAAAGGTGTACATGCCCATTGGGAATCAGGAGGACTGTGGGAAGTTGCAGCGGGACATTGACCGGGTGGTAGAGTGGAGTACCAGAAATGGGTTACAGTTTAACGCCACCAAGAGTGTAACTATAACCTTTGGTCGAGCGCGCAACCCCACACTATACCAGTATAATGTGGGCGGGGGGGGGAGGCCATGACTAGGGTAAATGAGGTCAGAGACTTAGGTGTCCGTCTTAGTGCGGGGCTTACATTTGGGGACCGACCATATAGTTGCGGTGTGTAAGAAAGCTTACAGCTAAATATAATCTAATGTTGGAGCGGATACAAAACCAATTTATTAGATTTCTATATCTAAGGTTGTATGGTGTGTATCCTTATTATCCGCTAATGTATCCCACCTTATTCATATTGGGAATGGTGGGGTACAATGAACTACGGGTGAGGCGTGAAGTCGCGCTGGTATTGTATATGTTGCCGGTACTGAGCGGTAAGCTACATAACCCAGCAATACTGGGTGCTTTGTGTCTGTGTGTGCTGGACAGGGTGTGCGTATGGCGCCGTCGCCGGCCGCCGCTGCTGGCGGTGCCGCGCGCGCGCACTAACTTGCAGGCCGAGGCCCCGTTCACTCGGGCCCTTCGCGCCCTCAATATGTAATACGAAATAGTGGACATGTTTGTGGGTTCTCTGAGTGAGTTCACAAGGGTATCTTTGTATGTCATTAGTTAAAAGTTATAGAATAGTTAGAATTAGTTATAAGTTATAGTTAGTAAAATAGGTTAAGATTTACAATGTACAATTTGCTAACTGCCGCATTGGGGCAACCTGTAATGGTAGTTACATAAGGAAAAAAATAAATAAATAAAGAGTAGATGTTTGTTCAAAATGTATGGAGCTCACAGAAAAAAACAAAAACTGCACAAAATGAAAAGAAAGTTCACTTCATGGGTTTATTACAGATCCATCAATTAAAAGCCAAATGTATTATACGTTTTTGCGAGAATGTGATGAGCAAACATGTTCAATATCATTTGATTGTCAGTCAAATCAAGTATTGCCCAAAGTAGCAGACCAATCTGCATATTATTCACGACAGCTTTACATTTACAATAAATATAAGTTGATTTTGTGATACGTTAAAAGGTAATAGATAGTTGATTTTAGAAGTTTTAATTAGTGACTAATAACGCTATGCAACGGCATGAGTGTTATCTATGGATACTATATTGTGATATTGAAGTAAGGTGTGAACTTTGAATTCCCAAATGAAACTGTTAAGACATGGTGTAAATACAAAAATATTGAACTATCACAGTGAAACGTGCACATAATTGAATTAACGAGCCTAAAATAACGTACAAAAAACGCTATAAGTGTAATAAATAAACAAAAAGTGATTTCTTCCAACTTAACAACTCACAGGAATTCAAGAAAATATTCTTATAGCATGAATCACTTAGCTATTTTAACGATCAGACAAGACAAAGGCAGTCTTTAATTTCATTATACATGTCAATTGATTCCGTGGCGTTGTGGTTAAAGCTGCGCGTTAATACGCGCCACACTGGTTGTGCTGCGTGGCTCAAGTTCGAGACCTAGCATATTCTCAAAAGTCTTTTTGTGATCATCGAATTTGTTAATTATAGTTAAAAAGATTTAAATCATCGAGGACCATAAATAAATCTCGCAATACTAATAACAGGGCGGAAAATGGCACCAACATCGATTAACGTTTGTGGCGGCTGTAACAAAACGATTAAAGGCAAAGACTATATTAAATGCGCAATATGTGTTCGGAAGTACGATAGGTATGGAATGTTCTAACATAACACAGAAGGTGTTTATCACCATGAGCAGCGATAGCAAGGCCACATGGCAATGTCCTGAATGCCGTTGCAAGCAGCCCAAGACGGACAATACGAACACACCTATTCGATCTTCACAGAACCCCACTACAACTACAGCAGCTTTAAACCCATCTGAGACGTGTAATGTTACAATAAGGGGTAAACAAAGTAATACCAGATTTGAAAACTCCGACACTAGCGATGGTTATATAACGGAAAATAACCTGCGCTCTATTCTAAAGCAAGAAATTAAGACGATTATTAGGGCCAGTATTGAAGAGACCATAAATGATCACCTTAAAGCTGTCAATGAACAAATCTCGGGATTCCAAGAGACTATGTCCTTCCTTAACAAAATATTTGAAGACCTCAAAAACAAAATTGATGACAAGACATCTACCATTGCGCGGCTGCAGAGTGAGAACGATGAGTTGAAGGGAACGGTGCGGGACCTATCTGACAGGCTGGGGTGTATGGAACAAAGCATGAGGGAGAGCAATATTGAAATTGTCGGCGTACCAGAATATAGAAATGAAAACTTGACTAACACCGCACTGCAATTAGTGAAAACTGTGGGTTGCGCGATTGAAGATGAAGACATTCTCTACGCAACTCGAGTTGCAAAAATCAACAAAGAAAGCAACAGACCACGCTCAATCGTAGTGAAGCTTCGCAGTCCACGTCAGCGAGATATCCTACTTGCGGCTGTTTCCACCTTCAATAAGAAAAATACCAAAGACAAGTTGAGCTCACAACATTTGGGTCTTGGTGGACCTAAGGCTCCGGTATTTGTCGCGGAGCATCTAACACCGGGCAACAAGTCTCTTCATGCTGCAGCGCGTAAGAAGGCCAGGGAATATTCATACAGGTTCACTTGGGTGCGTAATGGTAGGATTTTTGTACACAAAGATGAACAAAGCCAGGCAATCCTGATACGCAGTATGGAGAGCTTGCGGCTCGTTATTTAAATTTGTAGCTGCAGTCTTGGTTAAGTATATTATCACTGGTATCTTGTAACAATGCTTGACATCTACTATCAGAACGTCGGTGGCACTCGAACTAAGGTCAACGATATCCGCAGAAAGATTTCCATAAATAATTATCCCGTCATAGTTTTCACTGAATCCTGGCTTCAGGATGGTGTTTATAGTCGCGAATTGTTTGATTCCAGATATGTGGTCCACCGGAGGGACCGATACTTGATTAGTGGAGGCAAAAAGGATGGTGGTGGAGTTCTGGTCGCTATATTACGTAGCATTCCTTCTGCTCGCATAGTCTCGTGGGAAAGTGAGTTCGAAGATATATGGGTTACACTTCACATAAAACTAAACAATATCCCAAAAAAAAAAATAACCATATGCGCCGTCTACTTGCCGCCTCCAGTGACGTCGGTTATGTTGGATAAATATATTGTAAATATCACTAACATTATGAACAATGTCAATGATATAATAATACTGGGTGACTTTAACATGCGATTTATTAAATGGACTCAACATCCTACTGAATGCTACCTAACCCCATCAAATTACAAATGTACCTTGGGTTGTGCTCTTGTAGACTTTATGTCGCTAAACGGTCTGAATCAGGTTAACAGTATCAGCAATGCAGACGACAACTTCCTAGACCTTATCCTCACAAACCTCTCGGACTGCACAATAAGCCCACTCACTGATCCGATTAGTAAAATTGATAAAAGGCATCCTCCTCTGCTTGTTCACGCCCCCATCGAAGTTACCCATGACTACCTTAAGTCAAACCCAAGAAACGACTTCAACTTCTTTAAGGCTGATTACGCCGAAATATTAACGAGACTGAATGTAATCGACTGGAATGAGGTATTCTCAGTATCTGTTACAGTAAATGACATGGTGACATCCTTATATTCCTTGTTGAGGGAGGTAATTGCACATTGTGTACCGCTCCGTAGGGTGCGCTCATCTGGGACGCCACCTTGGTTTGACACTGGATTGGCTCGACTTATATCGGAAAAGAACAAAATTCGACGTAGGTACAACAAATATAGGAATCCACGCGACAAAATCGAATATGACATTCTTAGGCAGCGTTGTCACAAACAAAAAAAAATCAGCTATCAAAGTGGAAACAAACATCGCTAAAAATCCGAAATCACTGTGGAAATTTATCAAAGATAAACGTAACGGTGACCAAGGATTACCGGCCACGATGCACTCTGCGGATTTGTCTGAGAGTACTGGCACTGGTATTGCAGACCTCTTTGCAAAATACTTCGCATCCGTTTACAGCGCAGCTCCCTTCGGTCAACTAAAATGTACTGTCCCTTGTCCAATTTTTGGCAACTCGCTGGGTCATATCGGATTCACTGAGAGGGAAGTCCTGAAAAAAATCAAACAATTGGACATTTTGAAGGGTGCTGGTCCAGATATGATACCTCCTATTTTGTCAAGCGCTGTGGTCCTGCTCTTGCTTTGCCACTATCTAAAATAATAAATCGCTCCCTTGATGATGGTGTCTTCCCGGATGAATGGAAAAAGCTCGCATCGTACCAATTCATAAAAAGGGTGATCATAGCAATGTCAAGAATTACCGCCCCATTTCAATTCTCTCCTGTTTTTCCAAACTTTGCGAGTCTCTGATACGTCCAGTTCTCACACGTCATATCAGTGCCGCCATTAGCTCGGCCCAACACGGTTTCACGGCTGGTCACTCTGTGCACACAAACTTGGTGACTTATGTGTCGGATCTGTCAGCAACTATTGATCGGGGAGGACAGGTCGATGCCATTTATACCGACTTTTCCAGTGCCTTTGATAAAGTGACCCACCCCTTACTATTGATGAAACTCAAAGCCCACGGTGTGTACGGTGCCCTTTAAGAATGGTTTCGATCCTACCTACACAATAGACCGCAGTTTGTCTCGGTGAAGGGATATGACTCTGGGGAGTACCTCGCCGACTCGGGCGTGCCGCAGGGATCTCATCTTGTGCCGGTGCTATTCAATCTTTTCATCAACGATATTGTGAGCCACATCGAGCACTCCAGGTTCTCCCTGTTTGCCGATGACCTCAAGATATATCGGACAGTCAATTCCCAGTCTGACACTGAACTGATGCAGTGTGACCTCAACAGGATTCACGAGTGGTGTCGCGGAAATGGTATGGTGCTCAATGCTGCGAAGTGTTACCACATAAAATTCACCAAAAAAAGATGCCCCATTCACTCAACTTATAGCATCGATGGTAAAGCTTTTAAGGAGGTCAGTGAAATTAGAGACCTGGGGGTCATGCTGGACAGCGGGCTCAGTTTTTCCTCTCACGGGGATGCAGTTGCCAAAAAGGGAGCTCAAATGCTAGGGTTCGTTAGGAGGAATACAGAGGAGTTCCGTCAAGCCAAGACGAAGGTGGTATTGTACAACGCCCTGGTTAGAAGTCAGCTGGAATATGCCTCTGTAGTCTGGAATCCTATATATACCGTGAAATCTCAGAGAATTGAAAGTATTCAACGTGCTTTCACGAGACAACTGGCATACGGTTTACCTGGTATATCGCATAGGGCCCCTTACGACCAAAGGCTTGCCTTTTTGAAAATGAAAACACTCAACCTGCGCCGTAGGGTCCAAGACCTAGTGTTCTTACACAAGCTTGTGAATGCAAGCATAGACTGTAGCCAGCTGCTCAATGGCGTTAATCTCAATGTACCCAGCCGAGCGCCAAGGTACCCTAGTATTCGATCGTTCCATATACCCGTCTGCAAAACTAATATTGGTAGACAATCCCCTGTGGCTCGTATCTGTTCCGAGTACAATTCACTGTGCGGTAGCTCTGTGGATCTTGATATTTTTGCTGATTCTATCAGCAAGTTCAAGAAAAGCTTCTTGGCACCATCCGGGGGGCTAATTAACACTGAGGGTTGCTAAAGCTTCGATTTCTATCTTCTTTTTGCATTTTTTTTAGAATATTATTGAATTATTGCTCATTTTGTAGTTTGAATTTTTGAATTTGAATTTTTGTGGTTTGAATTCGGATTTGGTTCCGGATTTGGATTTGAGTTTGGATTTGGGTTTTGATTTGAATTTGGTTTGGATTTGGATTTGAATTTGAAGTTGAATTTGGGTTTGAATTTGAATTTGAGTTTGAATTGGAATTTGATTTAATTTAACTATGGATTGAATTCCGTGATTCTCAATAAATTTCACAGTTTCAATCAATGTAATCAATTTAGTAAATGTAATCAATGTTCAGTATATCGATGTAATTATTTTAATAATCAAATTGTTTATGATTTCAATGTCCCTATGCAAATTTCACACTTTATTTATTCCATTATTTAATTTTAATAGTCAGAATAAAATCGAATCAAATCGATGTATTATTAATAATCAAATTATTATTTGTCTAAATACTAACTGTACTAATAGTTTCACTCTTTTGTCTAACTAAATTCATACAATTATTATTTTAATGCATGCGAATGTTGTGTACGTCTCTAATAGGTATGCATATTGGAATATTTCACGGATGCAACTATTATAGAAAATGTATAATATGTATACTGTTGATGTACCTTAATAAATAAATAATTAGTAAGATCATATGAACATATCGTCCCCGTAGAGCGAAAAGTCACCATGTCGAAAAACCTTGTTTCGAGATATAAGCGTTTAAAGTTTAAAAAAAAAAAATCGTCATAGCTTTTGTGTACCTTTATCAATCTTGACGTTTCTAGTCTTCACTCGAAGGAAAAAAAATACAGTTTATATTATGAGAAAATTAATAAACAAAAAAGGTTGTATAATCGAGAAAAACAAGAAATACTAAATTGATTAATTGTTCCCTGTGAAATCTTTTATCTAGATAAGAGTTAATTAATTGTCGACTGGAGTTATGGATTTTTCGTCTAGTTTGAATTGAATTTAGAAGGTAATAACTAGAGTAAGGTAAAATGGAACTGACTATTAGATCTGCTACATATGTAATGTGAATACTACCTAGGTAAATTATAAGGCTTATGGCCTTATATGGCCTATGTGTTGAATATTGTTTTAAATACTAATACGAAGAAATGAAACAATGATTGTATAATCAGTAAACGTTTATTAAAGGAAAAACTAAGAAAAAAACGAAACATAATCATTCTAAAAACAATACACGAAACATAGGAAACATAATCATTCTACAAAAAATGCACGCAATATACGAAAGAATCATTGTACAAAAAAAAACACGAAACATAATCATTCTCCTTCCTCTTCTTCTTTCTCAGTAACGTCGGGTTCTAGAAGCCTGTCAATAACTTCGTTACTTGTGGGTAAAGATTCATACCATAAATGTAGTTCTTGTGGGATTATCCCCTTAACACATAGATTAATGAGGTCTTTCTTTTTTGCCTCTGAAATTGGTATTGGCGAAGAGTAGGCTTTTGGTATTATATATTTTTTTAAATCCTGTTCTAGATCTTCTGCCCCTGGGTTTTCACTTTGTACTTCTTGTCTTTTCCTTTTTCTAGTCATAAGTGTAGTTTTTATCTGACATTCAAATAAAGAAAATTCTAAATACGGGCCATCATGTGCGTATCTAAATTTTACTACCCCTGGGCATTTTCTTTCAAATCGAAGACACTTTATTTTTAGCCACTTAATTTTGTTGCCTTCCTTATCTTTACATGTATTTTTAACAAATTTTTCATTAAGAGCTCTCACGTCAATCATTTCGGTGTAATTTAATTCCTTAACAATGTAAGGTGGAGCACCTTCTCTGTGCCTTTTGGAGCGAGCACGTTCCATGATAGACTTCCAGTCATGCATCGAATATACCGATGTATGCCTTGCCTGTCTTTCTATTGCACTATGCATGGAGTCGACTTCCATATGGGAGTGTCCACTCTCCAAATATTTTTGCTCAATAACTTCCAGCTGCACATCGGATCTTTGAATTAAATGAGTTAAGAATGCCGTAATAAATTGGTTTCTATTTTGTCCGGCGCATGTGTCACTGTAGATGGTAACTTCCTTGATATTCGATGGTATTTGACTGATCCACCAGTTCATTGCACTAGCGATTTCTACACTGCCCCTTTTACCATTGATTTCATTCCAAGTTATACAGAATGCTTCATGAGGTGGTTTGGAGGTATGAATTGTGTAATTTTGGACATTTAGTTTCCTCGTGTAATATAAAATGCCAACACCACTGACTGATATATGCAAGGTAGACTGCATATCAGCCGTTACCACTAGGTAATTTTCATCAATAATAGATCGCTGTTTGTCCAACTCTTTGGCTTGTTGGGCTGCATTCTTTCTTGTAATGTGTGAGTCATACTCTTCCTTCAAATGTTCTGGGCGTCCTGCACTATCATAGCGAGTACATGTCATGCATAAATCTTTTTTGGGGGTGAAAAATGACAAATTAAATTTAGATCCAAAAATTCCCTTACAAACATAAAACGAACATGGTGCTTCATTAGTTGCTGTAAGTGGCTCTTTATATAGTTCGTACATTTTAGCGATTGAAAGTTTAGTATCCAGATATTGTCTTTTTGATTTTTTCCTGCAGTAGTGAGATTCGAGTCGAGGGAAAGAGTTTATGTGATCAATAATATTTTGCTCAGATTCTGCACTTGTTTAGTTAACAGGAACTCGAGAACCACGCCTATCCTCCCCTGCATAGTGGCCGAATTCATTTTTGTATCGCATGGCATCGTTTACCGGCCCATTTGAAATACATAAGGTTTCTAGAAAGAAATCTTTACAGACTCGTATTGCGGAATCATTTTTATGAAAATAATATAGATAGCTGACAGACCGACTTTTTTTAGCATCAATTTTATTTGTTTTTAAAGACTGAGCTATCACTTTCTCTAATAAAAACTGTTTTTGTGCTTTGTAATCCGCTATTTTCCAGTAAGTTTCACATAATTTAACTCGTTCCTCCTCTGTAAAATTGTGTTGACATTGATACCGACATTTAATATAGCATTTTACTGGCTTAGGTCTCTTTGCAGGCATGAAATTCCCCTTTTTACCCAAATAAGGCAAACCGCTTTGTTTATTAGATTTTGCTATGTTTTTTTTCCACTTGCTGGGATCGCTTTTCTTCCAACGCATAGTTTCAACAACATTACTCGTATCAGCGATTGAACAGCCCGCTATAGCTACAATAGCTGGCTGTTCAGTTGATGTTCGAGTATCTACAGCAGTATTAAGTGGACAATTTAAATTGGACGATGATGAATGTTCTTGTGGCAAATGACCTCCAGCTTCAATCTCGTTGTTGACGTTAACATCATTAGAATATTCATCTTGATTGTTTCCTGTCGTAGACTTATACTTAGAAACGTTACTTATTCCTGGTTTGTTCCTTTCAAAACTGAAAAATTCTTCACTATCGCTATCGCTAGAAGAATCAATCACTCGACCTTTCTTTTTTTTACGATAATTTTCATCACTATCTGGGATCCATGAGACGCTTGAATCTGAGAAATCTCGAACAGGAGAAGAATAACCCAACTTTTCGATACCACTTATCTCAGAATATGGACTTTTACGGAACGTTTCTTCTGTCACAACGTTGTCAACGATGTCAACTTCATGGTAAGTTTCAGCTAACAGTGGAGCAGAGTGAGGTGGATTAATATCAATTTTCGGACTAAACACAGACGGTGGAGCAGACTCATATAATTTAACTTTATTTTGACATAGGTCGGAGGCCAGTATTTTTGCTTCATCTAATGCTGCAGTTCCCTGAAATAAATGAGGAAACCTTAGGCAAAATGACTAGGTACTAAATAGTAAAAAGGATGCTATTAGTTAGGACACTAAAAGGACGGAATCATTTTAAAAATATAAACATAGATACAATGCGAAAAATTTAAAAGTGCAAAATAAATGTTAGGTAAAATTATGTCAACGTGGCCATTAACCCCAGTTTTAAGCCGTGCCGTGCGTAGGTACATAAGAAACAATAAAAAAATGCAATTTAACAAAATGTAAGTGGTTAGTTATGAAGCTTTTGAACCTTAATAAATAATTAGTAGTAAATAGTAGCTATTCTGAAGACCCCTAAATTGTTATTCTGAAGAGACTTAGATAATGTCGAACACATTTTAAGGTCATCAAAAAAATCGATGAGTAGGAAGGTAAGTATGCATTTTGCCATTTAAAAGAAAAGTTGTATTTTATTCAGAATAATGATCTATAAATAGGTAGGTAAATGAAAAAGCGTGCACAACTGATTACCAGTAGGTATTATGGCACTTCCATATGGCATTGCCTTAAAAATAAGTAGGTACCTACGTAGTTACCTAACGTTTAACGTAAAAAACAAAGTAAGCAAGTTGGTAAGTACTATTAAAATCAAGCATAAACCAAGCACCAAAAAAACACCCAACTGATTATTAGGGATAATAAGTAAGTAGGTATTTACTTTCTTTAAAAATCTCGTGAAGTCGTCGTCGTCTAGATTCCTATAAAATAATATTGATAATCAATTCTAAATGCACATTACACATAAATTGTTATCTTATTCTCCGTTATTACGCTAAGATTAGAGCAGTCAGTCCAGAGAATCTAGATCTGATTATTAGGTATTTAATTTTATAAAACAATAAAAAATAACATTTACGTACCTCTATTACAGTCCTCTCATTTTGATTCAATAAATCTATGATATGTTTGGCTCGACTCATTTTTATAATACGTTATTGTTGACAAGACGTGTGTATCATGGCGACGTGATTGCCGCGAATGAAATTCACCAACCACTGTGCCCTTCACTCCGGCCGCATAATACTAACCAAGTCGCGAGTGAATAATACCTACAGTGTAAAGATACGCGTCGAAGTTGAGGGAATAATAATCAAATGTTTTTAATTATTATTCGTAATAAATGTATTGTACCAATCTTAGTAGAAAAATAATCACTAAAATGGTTTATTAACTTTTTTCATAGGTGTAACCTTGCAAATGGTTAAAAATTAATGTGTGAATAGTCACCAAACAGACTTGGTTAATTTTCGCTTACGTATGTCGCATCAAACTATAGATTCCCAAAATAACTAATTCAATTTAGTTATTTTGAGACTACTTTTAAGATTAATTATGCGTCAATACTCCATGAGAAAAACTAATTAAGTTGTTTTAATTTCCAGTTTCGTAGTGTTTAATATAGTGAACAATAATTAACTAAATTAGTGAATTCTCTCCTTGTTAACCAGGTTCCAAAGAGTTGACTTAATTATTTTTCACATTTCATAAATCAAAAAATAAGGCAGCTTCTAAAATGTCGATTAGACAGATATTTAGAGAAAGAAAATGTGATTTCAATGACATTAATAACTCATTTTGGCCATAACTCGACTTGATGATTTTTCGCTAGAGCGAAAAATCATCAAGTAGACGGGGACGATATTATTATTATTTTACGGTATGACTGTTACCCGATTGTCTCAATAAGTGCTATAATGAAAAAATATTATTAACAACGTGTTTTATTACAGAAAGCATATACTTTATACATTTCCTAATACGATATTTACATTTCCTAGGATATCTATGCCCTAAATAGTTTTTCAAACAATATTTTATACATTTCCTAAATAGTATCGGAATTGTACACAATTCCTTGATTTCATACGTTTCCGGTAACATAATACATATTATATGTTTAATTATTTTATTGTTATTATAAGGTATCGACTGTGATTTTGATTGTGATTAAAGCCAAATATCTATTTTATAATATGTTTATATTTTAACCTGTATACGAATTAGAAGTAAGCTGTAATATTGTTATAACTAGATTTGTTCGTTATACATTACAGCTTAGCTACTAAATGTATAATAATAAGGTAAAATCTGTGATTCAAATTGTGATTATAGACATATCGCACACCCAGTTCAACAAAGGCGTAAGTGTAGATACGTCAATTTTTTTTATTACAGTTTTGAATAGTACTAGTCAAAATATATATGGTCAATTTTTTCCGTTAAATTTTTGGCGGTAAATAGAATTTTATACCAAAAAACCAATTTTAAACGTTTTAAATTATTAATATTTTTTAAATTAAAGAAGTCATTAAATCAGCATACGCACGTAAAATTGAATCAAAATATACTTAATCGCACTCAAACTTTTGTTTCATTTCATAATTTAAACAATTAATAGATGTATTGCCTAATATGCTATTACTTGATTAATAAAAAAATCAATTTCCAAAAATAATACTGATTACATCTCATCATATTTAAAAATAATCAAACATAAAATGCCGTATTCCTTGTTTACGTGTACACCTGTATCATATTTTTTGAAATAATCATGCTTACGCCTTTTTTCCGTACATAAAATTATTTAGTTCGCGGACGTACTCACGAACACGCCACACAAACAAGTCGTAACGTGCAGCTATTCATCCTTAAGCCCTATTTACACTCAGCCCTACAGGGCAGGGAAGTGGCGAGGGAAGTGGGCAACGCGAGAGTGTAAATAGGTAACTCGCGCTGCTGCTCGTCATGCCGCTGCCGCTGCCCGGCAATCCCTCTAGTGTCGGTTTTTCGTGCGCAAGTCAAAGGACGGGCAGCGCGAGCGCGAGTGCGCTATTTACATTCAGCCCTCTCACTCACTTGCCGGCGGCGTTCGAGCGCGAGTGTACGTGTTTTTTTTTCATGTAGGTATCGTGGTTTACGTACGTAATAAAATTGTTATACTGTAGATACAATGCCACCACCTGAGTTACCGCCACCATCTGAGTGGAGCAATGAAAAAATAATAAAATTTTTAGAGCTCTATGAAGTGGAACGAGTGATTTGGGATCCGATGGATAAAAACCATAAATTTAAACACAAGGTTCATGATGCATGGAATCGCATTAGTATCACTATGGACACTCCAATTGAAGAGCTAAAAATAAAAAAAAAATCACTTATGGCGACTTTCCGGCCACTTTTGAAAAAAAAGAAATCATCCATTCGATCCGGATCAGGTACTGACGATGTATTCCAGCCAATACATAGGTTACACTAAAAGTTTCCGGAACTGGCCACTTACATAAACAATATTTAAAAATTTATTACAACATTTGAAAATGGAACTCTTTGGCTGTAGAATACAGTTGGTTTCATCTGACTGTCTTTTGTTTTTACCTTGTGGCGCCATTTAAAAAATTGTGTGTCTGCATCAACATGGATTTAACTCGGGAAAATTTTCGTAGTATGATTTTCTACGATTTTAAGTGTAATTTGACGGCTCAACAGAGCATCGCTCGGCTTGAAACAGCTTTTGGCGATGAAGCTCCATGCAAGACGACTGTTTATAGCTGGTTTGCAGAATTCAAGCGTGGTCGTATCAATCTCAGTGACGAATCTCGCGATGGTCGGCCGTCCACCGCTGTGACCAACAAAAACATCGATGCTGTGCGCCGTATGATTGAAACAGACAGGCATGTGACCTACCATGAAATTCGCGCATCCTTAGAAATAGGCATGAGTCAAATACAATCAATCCTACACAAACATTTGGGTGTGAGAAAGCTGTGCTCGCGGTGGATCCCACATAACTTGACCGAGGATCAAAAAAAGGACCGCGTCACTTGGTGCAGTGCCATGCTTACCAGATTCAACGAAGGTGCGTCAAATTTGGTGTGGGACATAGTAACAGGTGACGAAACATGGATTTATTGCTACGATCCCAAAACAAAGCAGCAATCGAGCATATGGGTCTTTCAAGATGAGCCGAAACCAAACAAAGTGGCGCGCGTGAAAAGTGCATCTAAGCGGATGATTGCTTCTTTTTTTAATAAAACTGGACACGTGGCTACTGTTGCTTTAGAAAATCGTCGTACTGTGAATAGTGACTGGTACACGACCATTTGTTTGCCGGAAGTTATTGACGAACTCCGTAAAAATAACCGTAAACGCCGTATCATCCTGCACCACGACAATGCTAGTTCTCACACGGCCAGACAGACAAACGACTTTTTGAAGGCGAAAAATGTCGAACTCATGAGTCATCTTGCATACAGTCCCGACCTGGCACCTTGTGACTTTTATCTGTTCCCAAAAATTAAGAACCAATTACGCGGCCAACGATTTTCATCACCAGAAGAGGCTGTCGAGGAGTATGAAAAACACGTTTCAGAGGTCACCACAGAGAAGTGGCACAAAAGTTTTCAAAACTGGTTTGATCGAATGAAAAAGTGCATAGACGCCAAGGGAGATTATTTTGAATAACAATAAATTAATTTTGTACCTTTAATAGTATTTTTTCATATTCATTCCGGAAACTTATAGTGCGCCCCACGTATGGTTTGCATTTGAAATCATGGAGAGATTTTTGGGATCACTGTATGACGTTGAGAATACGATAAACACTGTACACGGGGTAAGTATATTCAATAAAACACTTGTTTTTTGTAAATAGTAATTTTTATTACATAATTAATTATAACATACCTACTACTATTTAATTATTTCCTGTATTCAAATTATGAAAATAATGCGCAAATTCAGTTCGAATTTCACAAATATTTATCGTTGAGCGTCTTGGTATAACTGGTATTGGTCTTATAGCAGAAGACTCTGGGTTAGGTTGATTTTGTCTCCAAGAGCCATCAACATGTAATCCGTCAACTACAGTATCAAAAGTACCCGGGGGAGAATAAATGTTACGAGACATTTTACTGTTTCTTAAAAAATTGTGTAACAAAATACAGGTCATTGTTACTGTTGATACATTCTCTAGGTCAATCTCTATTGGTTTTTTAAATATTCGAAAAACAGTAGTTAAAACACCGAAGACATTTTCAACAATAACACGAGAACTTGAAAGTTTGTAATTGAAAGTACGTTCCATTGTGTTTCTGTTATGATTACCCGGAAATGGTTTCATTATATGTTTATGTAAAGCAAAAGCTCCATCACCAAGAAATACATAGGGTACATTAATTTCTCTTCCAGGTAAAGGGGCATCTGGTGGCAAATTAATAGTGTCTGTGTCAATTTTTTGCCAAAGTAAACAGTTTTGAAAAATTCCTCCATCACTAATGCGTCCCTGGCCACCAATATCAGCAAAAATAAAACGGTAGTCTCTGTCAACTAAAGCCATTAGTATGATGCTATATGTCTGCTTATAATTATAATATTGTGAGCCACTGTGTGGTGGGCAATTAATTACAATATGCTTCCCATCTATGGCCCCTACACATCGTGGAATTTTTTTTCTAAATCCCTCTTCTATGAGTAACCATTCTGCTGGTGTTTGTGGTAACTGAAACAATAAAAAGTAATACTATTTTTTTTCAGGATTTACACAATGAAGATGAACAAATAGAACAACATGTCGAGATGCAAACTCCATCACCATCACAGCCAATCACTTTGTCTTTACAACCAGTCTCATCGCCACCGCAAGTACACCATAGGCCAAACAAAATAAGAAAGAAAACAAACACAGACGAAGCAGAAAATAAAATATCGCAGACTTTAGATACTTTGAACCAAGTACTGAAAGATAAACTAAATAAAGAGAAAGAAAATCATGAAGACGAGTGTGATATGTATGCTAAACTTTTAGCTACAAGATTACGAAAATATCCCGAGCCAATGCGATCAAGAATAATGTACGAAATAGATGGTTTACTTTTACAAAATCCGGTTCATCTACCATCAAATGTGTATCCACGTAACTCAACATCGCTATCACAATATTCAGATAACCAATACCAAACTTCAACATCCTCTCCAGTGCAAGCTTCAACACCCTCGCCAGTGCATATCATTCCACAGTCTCAACAATATGTTTATCTCACGCGACCACGAGTGTCAGAATCTCCAGCACAGATCAGTATCCCGGAAACTAATGAGATTTTAACACATTCATCAACTCATTTCATTCCACAAACTGCACAATCTCGATATGTTAGTGTCATGCAGCCATCAAATTCTGAATCATCGGTAGAGCCTAGTCCCATTATCGAGGAAACGAATATTATACCTCAAAACGAAATTAATCTGATTGAAAGAGCATACTGGAAAGCTACACAAATGTAAATTTCATTATTTTTTTTTAAGTTTGCATTACTAGACTAAGTAATTTGATTAAACATAATTTAAAACTACTTGTGTTACCTTTATTTGATCCTTCAAAACAGAGTTGATAGCTTTGCATACTTCAGGAATAATTAAGGAAATGGCTGATGTAGATATCTTGAATAAGTAGTGGAGACTTTGATAACTATCCCCTGTCGCTAAATATCGTAAAGTTAATGCTAAACGTATTTTTGGTGGTATGGGCATTCTCAGTCTAGTTTGGTTTTTCTCTATCATAGGTTCAATTTTATTAAGCAAGAAATCAAAATCTGTAGGTGACATTCTACAAAATTTAGAAAATTCGTTAGCATCTTCCGCTAGTAACTCTTTAAAAAAAATGTCCATACTGATTCTGTAACAAAAATAAATATTATACACCATTTTTGCAGTTGTCGGAAAGTATTCAAAAATGTTTTAAATTTGTGTTGTACATTGCTGGTTTTGTTAGGTGTAAACCATAAAGAACTGAATACGGGTAGGTACTTACGGCGTTCTATTCTGATGAATTTCTCTCATCCACCATCGTCTTGGACGACTTTTTTTTTTTTTTTATATAGGACACGTCAATTGGACTTCGCCTTGTCTGATGGTAAGCTGAAGGCAAAATCCCAGAAAAGAGGGTCACCATTACTTACACATACCGTGTGACAATGGTGACACTCAGCTTGACGGCCTTATCATATGCTTTTTCACGCCCCGCTTAAAGGACCCGGGACTGTAGGAAGAAGGAAACACGTAAGCTGGTAATGAATTCCAGGCCTTAATGGTGCGACAGAGGAAAGAGTCTCCGAACCGCTTGGTTCTTGATCGGATGTTTTGCACCGTGTGCGGATGACATCTAAGACCTGCACGCGTTGTCCTGTGTAGGAAAGGGGAGGGTGGGACTAATTGGAAGAGCTCATCAGAACACTCCCCATGGTACAGACGGTAAAATACAGCCATGGACGCAACATCTCTACGCAGCTGTAAAGGTTCTAGGGTGTTCGTGATCTCGGGATTCCCAATGATGCGGATCGCACGTCGCTGCAACCTGTCGAGAGCATCTAGTAAGTACTTTGCTGAACCATCCCAGAGATGCGAGCAGTACTCCACACAGGAGCGAATTTGTGTCTTGTATAGAAGACACCGCTGCTCCGGCGTGAAAAATCGTCTCACTCTGTTCAGGACTCCGAGTTTTCGTGAGGCTGTTTTGATGATGCTTTCGATGTAGTTTTTGTTATTCAGGTTGCAGCGAACATCCATACCTAGGATGTTGAGATTGTCCTGCAGCGGCAGTGGCGTGCTCTGAAGAGTGGGGAGGGGAAGGAAAGAAGATACTTTTGCTGTAAACGCACATGCCTGCGTCTTCTTGGCATTGAACTCAACCAGGTTCTCAGAGCCCCATTGAGAAATGTGATTCAGGACCCCGTCAAGCTCAGTGACAAGAAGCTGCCTTTTCTCTGCGATATCTGACTGCTTGGCCGCTGGATGTCCATGATAACTCCCATGTAAAGTGCTATCGTCTGCATAACAATGAACATTGCCGGTAGACAGCATGTCGTTGATATGCAGAAGAAAGAGAGTGGGTGATAAGACGGACCCCTGGGGCACGCCAGCATTAACCTGCAGAAACTCCGAAGCTCGTCCGTCACAAAGGACGCGAATACGGCGCCCCTGCAGGAAGCTAGCAACCCAGTTGCACAGCCCAGAAGGCAGACCAAAGGCAGGTAGCTTAGAAAGAAGCGATTTGTGCCAGACTCTATCGAAAGCTTTGGCGATGTCAAGACTAATTGCCAGTGACTCGCCGTGCTTGTCCATAGCCTCACCCCAAAGATGGGTAACGTATGCTAGAAGATCACCCGTTGACCGTTTCGGTCTGAAGCCATATTGCCGGTCATTAATTAAGGAGTGATCCTCTAGGTGCCGCATGAGCTGTTTGTTAATTATGTGCTCGAACACTTTGCACAGCACTGAGGTGACGGCTATGGGTCGATAGTTAGCTGGCTCCGAGCGATCCCCCTTCTTGGGAATCGGCTGAACATTCGCCTCCTTCCAAGGCAAAGGCACTGTACCCGAGCTGTAGGATAGCCGGTACAGGCGCGTAAGCATTGGAGACAACTCCGCTGCACATTTTTTCAAAACTACCGCTGGAATACCATCCGGACCACTGGCTTTCCGGACATCGAGTGATTGCAGCACTGCACGGACATCGCGTTGCCTGATATGGATATCAGGCATCGCGTGGTCACTGTCGGGTAGTGTTGGTGGCTGGGTACCACAATCATCGATTCGGGAGTTGGCCGCAAAGAGATTAGCCAGCAGATTTGCCTTCTCTTGCGGTTCATGGGCCAGGGATCCATCAGGGTTACGCAGCGGAGGCAGCGAAGGCTGACAGAAGTTGGCTTGCACGGCTTTAGCCAGTCGCCAGTAGCCACGGCTTCCCGTGGGATGCATCACTAGCTCTTGACCAAGCCGCGCTATGCGCAGGGCATCCGCTCTGACATAGGCCCTTCTACAGACCTTTGTGGCTCTGTTGTACGCCGCCTTGAAGTGGCCCAGATTGGGATGGCGCGTGGCGCGCGCCCTTACCCAAGCGCGGTACGCAGACTGTTTTTGTTCAACAGCTTCCGCGCACTCGCGCCCGAACCAAGGGCGCACCCCGCGGTCACCGGTGACATCGGTGTATGAGATATAGTATTCCATACCCAGACCGATCTCACCGGCGACAGCAGTAGCACAATCCGATGGGTTCTTACCTTCAAAGCAGCGCTCAACCCACGGGATGGACGCAAAAGACGGCGGCGTTTTGTTTCTTTTTCTTTTTTTATTACACGCAAATAGTTGCTTATACTGAGCAAACATAATGCTGTCGCCCCAACAACTTCGACGTCAGTCATTGTTAACGAGTCGTTTGGTAAGTGAGCATGAGAGCTGAGTGTAAACACTCACTCGCGTCGATGCTGCCACAGAAGTAATTAGGCCAATATTTCCGGAAGCGGCAGGAGCAGTGGCAGGTGCTGAGTGTAAATAGGGCTTTACAGCGCATGCGCGCGTGCGGACTGTTTGTTTACCTTTCATAACTCACGCGCCGCTCAGTGACAACAGAACATAATTGTTTGTATTTCCGCATAATAAACAAAGTATAGACAATTAAAGAAGCCTGAATTACTTAAAAATAAGTTTGAGTGTAATTTTATAATAGAAAATATTAAGTAAAAGTGTTAATATTGTTTTGACGATGTCTAAGCGACAAAAAAATAGTCGAGCAAGGAAGATGCTGGATTTTGTATTATGTAAGTATACCTAACTGTTGTTTATTGCAAATTATCCTAATACTTAGTATTTACCACCTGGTAGACTGTTGGAATCTAAGTACCTACTTAAAGTTCATTTATTATTGTTTGATTGGTAGATGTTCAATGTTATACTTACCTACCTACTCACTATGTATGTACCTATTCTAAATCTGGGAGTAAAACGATTGTTTTGATATTAACTGACAGCTTTTAGTTTTCCTTGAGATATTATAAAGTCTACTATTTACCTGCTACTCAGTGCGAGTGAATTTGCAAAATTGGATAGGGAAGTAGGTTGACAGTAGTATGTACGGACTAGTGGACAGCTAGGAGAGCGCTCCATGCTCGAAGCATGCCAGACTTCTCTGTAGCTGACTGTGCGGATATTGACCTATCTGATAGGTGTATTAAATATTTTTAGGTAGCTACTACCTTGTGCCGTTCCATCTGTCTGTCACGTTTAAAATTAAATTAAATAGGTTACATAGATTTTGTCAATAAAAGAACGTCATTACATTATAATAAATACTTAAACTAGCTTTTTTTTCAGGTGGGGAAACTTCATCTCTTAACATATCTGACGAAAGTGAAACACGTCCTTCGAGAACTTGCACAACTGCACCAAAATACCAAGAAAGCACATCATCTAATGAAAATGAAGAACCCTTCTCCCCGGCAGTATCCGAGTATGCACCTAGTTTGAACCCTAGTAGGTGTTCTAGTCCAGCTCGAAGTTTTAATATGACAATTTCGTCTTCGTTGGTGCGAGATGTAACGTTGGCGCTGATGGACGATTTTTCTAAGCCCCCAGCAAGATCAGAAAATCTTTTTGAACTAACACCGTCTAAATATCCCTGTAATATTGATTTTATTGCTTCACCTACTATTATTTATAAATCTAATAATGATATTTCAGCCAACAATAATACATCAGAACTCTGCGGACACTTTGATGGTGCTCACCTATTAAGATCAGCAGCAGATCTTTCTTCTGATAACTTAAACCATCAATTTTTACAATTACCTAATGCACAAAGTAGTTTGCTATCAAATCCGATTTGTATACGCGATAAAGCTGTTTCTATGTTAGATCAAACAATAACACCATTAGAACCAGTTCCAATTAACAATGATTTAGTAGAATTTAACAATATTAGTCATAATGATGAGCATAGGGTATATTTAGACCTAATTGCAGCTAACCGAATTGACAACGTAGAATATATTAATATTAACTCGCAAAATATGTTGCTACCTAGTACTAGTTATGCTTCCGAAAACACCTATTCTCATAATGATAATTCTAATACTAATATTATTTATACAACGGACTGTCGTACAAATGGTGATCAAAGGGATGTAACAGATATCGCTGGTTCTTCTCGTGCTTTGCTAACGTCTGAAAGTAATATTAAATGCAGAAAGAGGACAAAAAATACAGAGGAGTGGTCTAAGTGTAAGCAAAAAAAATTAAAAAATAATGGGATAGAATATCATAGCAATAATACAAAGAAATTACTGCCATGTAAGGAACTAGGTAGTCCTTGCGAATGCAAGATGAAATGTTATGATACATTTACTCAAGCACTTCGTTCTGAGCTATTTCGATATTATTGGGCTATAGGAGACCATGGCCAAAACAATGGCTTTATATTCTGAATAATATAGAAGTTGAAGAGCCTAAAGATATGAAAGTTCAAAGAAAGCGGGTTAGATCTCGTACACTAATTTATTATCTACCATTTAGTAAAGATGCTAATCTTACAAGAGTTAGAGTATGTAAAGTAATGTTTTTAAATACTTTCGGTATTAAAGAAAAAACTGTTTACTCAGCTATGAATAAATACACAAATAACCTACAAATAAAGGATTTACGCGGAAAGCATGCCAACCGTCCCCATAAAACAAGTGATGAAACTGAACAAAGTGTAATACAGCACATAAAATCATTTCCATGTATCGAATCACACTATTTAAGAAAACAAACAAGCCGTCAATATCTCGCTTCTGATTTAAACCTGGCCAAAATGCATCGATTATATTCACTTTGGATGTCCGAAAGTTTGAACACAGTAAAAGTAGCAAGTTTATACCAATATAGTAATATTTTTAATTCGCAATTTAACTTATCATTTTTTAAGCCAAAGAAGGATATGTGTCAGATATGTAGTATTTATGAAAATGCTGACCCTGACCGTAAGATTGAACTAAAGGACAATTACGAAAGTCATTTAAAAAATAAATCTATTGTACGCAAAATAAAAGATGACGAAAAATCTTCATCTAATCCTGAGACTAAAACTGTTGCTGTGTTTGATTTGGAAAAGGTGCTAAATTTGCCACAATCTAACGTAGGCATTTTTCATTACAAAAGGAAATATCCAGTATATAACTTTACAATATACAATTTGTTATCTTTACAAGGTTACTGTTTTTTATGGCATGGACAGATAGCCAAAAGAGGCGCTAATGAAATCTCAAGCTGTCTCTTTAACTTTTTCAAAAAAGAAGCTCAGAATGGTATCAAATCAGTGTCATTATATTCTGATAATTGTTCGGGTCAGAATAGAAATCGCTTTATATTTGCGATGTATATGCATGCTTCTTATACATTAAATTTGGATATAGTACATAGATTTTTACAAACAGGTCATACCCAAAACGAAGGGGACTGTATGCATGCTTGCGTAGAAAAGAATTTAAAAAATAAAGTCGTTTATACACCTGACCAATTATACGAAATTATCATTAACGCTAAGGTCAATAAGAGATTTGTTGTGACTGAAATGTCCCAGAATTTATTTTATGATTTTAAATCACTAATATCTTCGAATAAAAATTGGCTTAAAGATACTAGAGGTGAGAAAGTGTATTTTTCGAAGTTAAAAGAGGTCAAAGTTACTCCTGACGCTCCTGGTAAATTATTTTACAAATATGATTTCGAGCAAAGTGATTATTTTGAATTAGATACTAAAAAATATTGTTCATCGAGAACACGGAAAACCCAATCCACTCAATCGGATGTTGTACTCAAAACTGCTTTTAATGAATTATTACCAGTGTCAACTGCGTTGTACAATGATTTAAAAACTCTATGTGACTCAAATGCTATTCCGGCACATTATCAAGGATTTTATAGGAGTCTGACATCTGAAAACGATACCCGTAATCTATTGCCAAGCGATAATTCAGATGAAGACTAAAGCATGTTTTAATCTAGCCACAAATACATGTTTTAGTCTTCATTTGTGATGTTGATGATTTTGTGTATTTTCGATGTAAACAAATTATTCTTTTATATAATGAAACACTTACCTACTTCTTTATTATTTAAATTTTTATTTACTTAGTTTAACTGAGTATTGTGTTCTATTTTTGCCATTTTGTGAGGCCTGTATTTCTTGCCAACGCTTCTTGAGGCTCACCCTTGTTACACTGGCCTTAGGGAAATTTGCTGACACCTTTTTTATTTTATGTCATGGTCATAATCATGAATCTTCTATTTTGTAATTGAATTTAAAATTCAAGAACAAAAATAGTCATTTTATAACTTTAGCACCTTATGTAGGTACGTATGATTAATTAATTAATTATATAAGTGAGAATCCTATTTTATGTTTCAATACAAATGATTGATTACTCTTTTGTATGATTACCAATTGAGATGATAAATAATTTTAAAAGTTTTATTATTGCTGGATTTGTGAGATTTTTTCGAAAAATTTAAGATGTTATCTTTTTAAGTTGTATTTTACAGAATGATTATAACTCAATGTTGTTAGTTTTCTATTATATAAAAGGATCTGTTGTCTAATACTACAAATAAAGTGCAATTTTCTAAATACTTGTTTTATTACACCACTGAAATATATTTTATGTAGGAGCTTAACATTCCTTACAGTTATGGATAATCAGAAAAATACTATTAAAAAGTCTATATTCGGACTTAACATTATATTTAATCTTTATTTTTTAACAAATAAAGCTGTAAATATGTCATACACTTCGATAATGTAAACCATAATTAAGCAAAAAATGGCGTAAGTAGTACTTACCCTCTGTATTTCATCATAGTATGGAATTTTGTAAAAGGCGTAACAGTGAATAGTTACAGTATAATAATTATTTAGAAAACGATGAGTGGAGTTAGAATCTTTACGTTCGTGGATTAGTCGGAAATAAATAGGAAAAACGTCCGTAAAACTTTAAACATTCATTTATTTATTAACTAGATCATTGAGATATTTCATATATAAACAAAAAAAAGCTTGATTTTTTTCCTATTTTTTGGTATATAACAAAAGAACATAGTATCAAAACTATAGTAGATATATCTGATTAAACAGTTTTTTTGCTCTCCTGTAAAGTTAGTGATTTCGTTTTACGCCTTTGTTTCCCTGGGGGTGCGATATATTTTATTGTGATATGGGAATTGTGTAGGTACACTTCTGTGATATACACCTACACATATTTTTTTACCTATTTAAACATGTTCCTGTTGTACCAAATATTCATTGATAATAATTAAAAGACAAAGTCGTAAATTTTATATAATTGTTATTAGAAATAACACTCACAAGTTTTGATCATTCTTTATTTTTTACCTGAGGTTAGTGATGTCATACATGTTTAGTACTTAGTTTTTATGATAGTTTTAATTGGTGTGTTCATTTTGTATTTAATATATTTGACCCATCCTACTTCTGTACTCAAGTCAACCTACTTCATTTTTACCCCATACTGATCATTCCATTTCAAACACTTCTTTAATTTCCTGCTAGCACATAACACAGTGTTAATCACAATACAATCTACAATTATCCACTAGGCACGCATAGTGTTAGTTAATCTTACAACACAAAAATGAACTAAATATTAATATGGCATGGCATACCCATAACTAAAGCGAGTGAGCGTGATAGCATATAGAGCTTTCTCTTTCATTTTTCCCTAAGTAGGCGAATATTACTGTCTTGCTCTTATTGTTTTGTATTAATTAGCATGTAGGTGTTTCACGTTTTAAGTGATAATTATTACTTGTTTAATGCATATTTTTCTAACGTTCAAGTTTTATTTCGGTGACTGTACTTTTATTTTTTTATTCTTTAATAATAATAATAATAATAATAATAAATCATTTATTTCAGGCAATAATAGAAAAGTTACAGGATGTTAAAAACTTATTCTACGGCCCATAAATATATACCTTAAAACTAAAAATACATATAATATATCTTAACCTAAAACACACGTAATGACGTCGACGTGTCACGGGACGGGGTGTCGCGTGTCGGCAGGCGTCCTCGGAAGCGCCGAAACTTCACCCCCGTCGGCCAAAAGTCAGGACGCAGGATGGTAGCGGTGTGGCTGTTTGGAACTCGCACCACAAAAGAGTTGAAGCTCACGTTGTGACGAGAGTCCAGCTTCTCCACCCTTAAGCCCATCCCGGTTTTCTTTTGGAGATAGTTCGCGACGTCTACGATCTTCACGCTGTGATGTACACGAGATACGTAGACCATCGTCGAAGGGACCTCTGCGCGGAACTGCTGCTCAATGCTCCTCGCTGCAGTACCACACTGGTTCTTGCGGGAGGACTTCTTCTTCTTCTTCTCAACAACTTTGAAGTCCTCCACATCACAAGGCTCCTTCCCCGGCGCCTTGACGGATGCAGTGTTGCATTGAATGACACTACACTGCCGTCTCTTTGTGGGTACGGCTGTAGGGGTGCTGGCCGTAACAGCTGCGTAGTCACGTGGCTGAGGAACTTGCAACGTGATATTCGGCCTCTTCACGGACGATGAAGGGGCAGCGGGGGCGGCGGGGCGCGCGATCGTGTTCGCGGCACGCTCCTCGGCCATCGGCGACTCAGGCGAATCAAATTTTGCTGACTCAAAACTGCAAAATGACGCATTCTGCGCGCCTCGTCGTACGTTGACATTATTAGAGGCTACATTATGTGACGTACTAGCTGTATTACTGTTACGGAGTAGCAATAATTCCGCTTGTAGTCCTCTGATAGTTTTATCAGAAGTCTCTAATTTTGCCAACACATCAGCAAGGCTGGACTTCAAGAACGTGATGTCCTTGAGAAGTCTTGTGACATCTACGTGGTCGAATCCCACCGGCGGAAGCTTGTGCAGCTCCTTCGCGACGAAATCTGGCACGTCATCCGGGTCAGTTTCCTTCAGCAGGGTGATGATGTCCTGCACACTTCGTTCCCCTCCATCCCTTCTGCGAGATGGCATCTGGGCAGTTTTGCCAACCGATTGGTATAGCAGCGCCTTCCCGCTGCAGACCTCCTCTTCCTTGAAATTGGACTTGCAGATCTGCAGGATGCTGATCTCGTCCATAGTGTCGACTGCATTCTGGATGAACGCCAGTAACTCGTTCACTATGATCGCCTTGTTGGTAGCCATCGTGGCGATGTAGGGCAGCGGCGCCCGAGCGGCGCGTTTCGCGAATTAATTATTTTTATTAATTAATTACGTACTATGCATTAGTGAGACACGACTACATTTTTTGGAGGAGGCGATTGGCACACCAATAAATTAACTTCGTGCGGATCGCCTACAGAAAAATAAATATATATTTAAAGGCATCGATTCGCACGTTTCGGGCGAGTTCAATTCGTGCGAATCGTCCAATAAGCCGCTTTCGCTGATGCTAGTAAAAAGGCTTATTGGATGTTGTTAGCGACGACAACATAATTATAAATGAATAGATAATAGAATAGATTGTAAATAAAATACATGTTAGGATTAAGTAATAAGGGAGTCCCGGTCGCGTATTTCCTTTTCCGTGTACAATAGGAGGCAGTACTGCCTTGAAACACGCACGGGTTTGTTGCGCTAACTCCCTTTCCAAACTCGTGTTCAATTCCAGGCACATGTCCTCCAATCGCGCACGGGTTTGCAACGCAAACTGTTCTTCTAAACACGTGTTCAAGGCGATGAATGGAACTTAGCCAAGAAGTTCGCGCGTAAACTTACCGCTCGCGTCTCGGTCGGTACTTCGCCCGCCAGTAGCATTCGTTTGTTTTTTCACTGTGACGCGTTTTAATACAATTAATTTAATACTAGATTAAGGAACTATTAAAAGATATAGGTATTGCTGATATTGTGAACAATTAACATTTTATCTTGTGTTCGTGATAAATAAATACAAAGTAAACTGTTGTTTACCATTAGAACATTTTGAGGTTGTTTGTGTGTTTTTTTTTTCAATTAAAATGGAATTAATGAAGAACATACTTAGTGGTATTGTAGACAATTTTGAAGTCGTAAACTATGATGGAGACGACGATAATTATCAATGTAAAATTCGATGCTATATAACTTGTGAAGGCGATTATGATAAAAAGTGTGGTTATTTCATTGAAAATTTTTCGGAGTCAACTCAAACCAGTTGGATTATGTTGAGACGATATTCGCAGCAGATACGATATGATTTCAGAAAAGTATTTATTTGTCATCTTTCCGAAAGAAACAAAACGAAAGATAAAAAGAAAGGTGTGACGAGGAACTATAATTGTAAAGCAAGCATTGGAATAAAATTTCTTAAAGTAACTAAGAGTACAATAAAAAAATCTAGTCTAATGAAACGGGGATTGAATGTTCTAATAGACATTAACTATAATCATTCGCACCGAGTCAATGTCGCCCAAGCATTGAGCCTACTGCGTTGTTCCGAAGACACGATAAATCAATTTGAATCGTATTTTGAAGGTGGGATGACAGCTGCAGCAGCAAAGTTGTATCATGAAATAGCTATCATTGGAGAATGTGAAAATAATGCTTACGTTACTTTATCTAATGCACAAAAAAATCCATGCGACCGTCAAGTTACTCATCTGTATGAACAATGGCGCCGCCGAAGATACGGGACGCGAGACATCGGCGATATAATTGAAGTATTAAAACGAAAGAAGATTGAGTTGTCCAAAATAAACGTACGAGTTATTAATCGAAGAAGAACCAACTGTGTGTGTTATAATAACACCTATTATGCAAAAAATGGCTGATGAAATGGTGCTTATTGATACCAGTGGATCCTGTGATCAAACAAACGCCTGTGTTACATTTATATTTGCTGCAACGAAAATTGGTGCTTTACCTATTGTTGTAATTTTGCACACAAGTCAATCCCAAGACAATATACACATTCTTTTCAATCTGCAAAAAAATATTTAGAGGATACATGCCAGAAGGTTTTTCAACCAAAAATCGTCATGACTGATGACAGCAGCGCAGAAAGGAATGCCTTGCGAACAGTACTTCCAAACAGCAGATTACTTCTTTGCATATTTCATGTAAATCAAGCTCTTTGGCGTTGGCTGTGGCAAAGTGAACATGGCGTTATTAAAGAAGATCGGCAATCAGTTATGAAGACATTTCGTACTGTAATGTATGCCAATACAATGCAAGAAGCCGAAATTAGAATGTCGGATTTATCAAATGAGGAGAAAATTAAGAAAAATAAAAAGCTTGAAAAACAATTAACAAATTTATGTGGACGGCGTGAGGAGTGGTGTTTAGCATATCGCTCTGATATTTTAACACGAGGGAATAACACAAATAATTATTGTGAATCATCAATAAGAATTTTTAAAGACGTAGTACTGCAGCGCTGTAAAGTGTTCAATATGTGCGCGTTAGTGGACTTTATCGCGAATACCTTTGAATCATACCACAAGAAAAGGTTGATTCATTTTGCAAATGGGAGAGCGAGAAATCTTACCTTAGCATATGAAAAATTTTGCCAAGCAAGTAACAGTATTAAAGATAGCAAGTAACAGTATTAAAGATATTGTACACATGGATGACAATACTTACTTTGTGAAAGAGAAGACTGATCTGTATGTTGTTGACTGCGAAATGGCAACATGTGACTGCCCGTATGGAGCTGGGGGCCGATTTTGTAAACATCTTTGTGCTGCAGAGAGAAAACATGGGAGTGTACTTACGACATCATTACATTTGAATGACTCTGATCGTCAACAATTTGCAAAATTTGCTCTGGGTGACCAGTTTTCTTTTTACGAGTGCGTATGAATAGAATAGAATATTATAAATAGTAAGTTCACTATGTAAATGTGTATGTTTGTTTGAGTGTTTGTAACACACACCCCGTGTGTGAGTGTTATAGTAATTTTTTTTACTGTTTGTCTGATATAAATGCCATCTAAGAAGAGAACGCGTGTCGATGCAATTAAAATTGAAGAGGCAGTTAATGAAGTGTTACAAAAAGGTGTTTCTGTAAGAGCGGCTGCAAAATTAATGAATGTCAGCAAATTCCATTTGCATAGGTTAGTCGCGAAGGCTAAAGCTTCAAACTGATCTGCATTTGTATATGAGCCAAATATTGGCAACAAAAAATGTTTAATGTGGACTAAGAACGTTCACTGGCAGATTATTTTAAAACATCTGCAAAGATGTGCCACAGCTTAACAACAAAGCAAGTAAGAGAACTAGCATGTCAGTATGCTGTTCGTTTAAGTCTTGCTATACCATCATCATATGTATATTTGCATTGGTCTGGGTGTTTCTATGTATAATATGTATGTATTTACAAAAAAAAGAATATTTATTTATTTATTTATTTATCTTGGACAGAAAACAATACAGCTAGTTTAGATTGGTTTAAGGGCTTTTCAAAAAGGCATGATTCATTGAACGTAGGAAAACCAGAGAATACTTCACTAGTAAGAACTACAAGTTTTATTAGATACAATGTAAAGATTTTTTTCGATAACTTAGAGAAATGTTATTTAAAGCACAATTTCCCTCCAAATATGATTTGGAATTTGGATGAAACTGCATGCACGACGGTCACTAATGCATCGAAGATAGTTGCCCAAGCAGGTGTTAAAAGAGTTGGTCAAATCAGCTCAACAGAATGTGGCTCGCTTGTTACTATGCTGGGTTTCGCAAATGCTGGTGGTGGAAGTATTCCTCCTGCTTTTATATTTCCACGTGTTCATTTTAAGTAATATATGCTTTGGGACTGGCAATTGGATTACCGAAGATAGTTTTTTTAAAAACTTTGAAGCATTTTGTTCACTTCTCAAGCCTAGTGGTGAATCGCCGGCTTTAATAGTCCTCGACAACCATAAGACACATATCACTATTAATCTAGTGCTGTATGCCCGAGCAAATAACATACTGATTCTAACCTTTCCACCTCACTGCAGACCGTTTAAATCTCAGTATAGAACAAGCATGAATGACTGGATGACTTCTAACCATGCCAAAACTGTCACAATTTATAATGTAGCTCAATTTGCTAAAGATGCTTTCTATGTTGCTTTTAATTTGAATAATGTAACTTCTGGTTTCAAGAACACCGGGATATGGCCAATTATGAAAAATATTTTCACAGATGAATATTTTTAACCTTCTTTCGTGACGGATCGACCACAGTTTCTTAAGACCGCCACTGTTTCAGCTGAAAACTCTAACGAGTCTTCCTCAAATGAAGAAGAACTGTCCCATAGATCTTTCCTTATTAATCCTGATCCTGATTCAAATTCAAGAACTGTTTCACCTTCCATTTTACCCAGTTTCTACTTTGAACGAGCCACAACCTGGAACATCTACCTCAAAGGAGTTCCATTTTGATTCCCCTATCTCGGACGAACCACAACCTGGAACATCTACCTCAAATCCCTCTACATCGAATGAGCCGCTACCTGGAACATCAATCACAAAAGAAACACGACCTGGATATTCTACTTTGAATCACTTAAAACCTGAACTCCTTACTTTAAATGAGTCACGAGCTGGATACTCAAATACTGAAGTCTCACGTGTTAAAACTTATAATTCTGCCTACCCTATTGTAACTTGAAGAGCAGATGGAGATTTTGCAGTCGGAGCATTCGCGGGATCACCAATGAATGTTGCACATACGGAGGTACAAGAGATTCACCACTTACAATTGAACGAAGAGCGACAATAAACGAAATGGAAAATTTTGGCTTTCTTAGTGATGACCATTTCCAATATATTTAAACAAATTACTATTGTCAGTATTTAGAATCAAGGATTTCGTAATACTAGAATCAAACCTGTCATCAATTGAAAAACAACTCACACAACTCATTCAAATCATTCGACGTTCGGTTATTGTCGTAAGCGGTCATGTTACTGTTTGCTCCGGCACATTTTATTTCTAAATAATAGTATAATCTGCATCATTCTACTGAAATTTGGTATCAGCGTGTGAACAACAAGAACACCAGTAAAACAGTGCATAAATCAAATCAATACAACTATTATCGGCAAAGTTTTTAACAAAAAAGTGTTCAAAATTCACCGACCTCCTTTTTGCGAAATTCTAACACGTGGCTACCGATTTTCTATTTTGCTAAATTCTCTAAGAACGTCATAGCTTAGCGGGAAGCGAGTCTGACTATCAGCGCTCGCCGGTGCGGATAGTACTGAGTTCGAGACCTAGTTATAATATATCATTAGTCAAGATGAAATGTTGCAGATGTTTGAAAGTTACAAGGACGCAAACTGTATAAAATGTTCCGCAGCTGCATGTGACAAGAGTTTCTGTTTGCTATGTCTTAACATATCTGCGATGTCGGCGGACAAGAAGTCATGGAAATGCCCTAACTGTTGTGCAACTCAAAAACAACAGCTCCACCCCAGTGCGACCTGTAGAGGAAAACATAACCATCAGGAAGAAAACAGAAATTAACATTGACATCGGTCTAAATACCGACGTAAAGGAACTGGTAGAAGAAGTCCAATGTTTGACACGTGAAATTTCTCTACTCAAGGAACGTTTAGAAAATGCTACGTTGTCGTTATCCAGTTGCCATTCGAAGTTAGAGGAACTGACCCTTTGTGTTACGTCTAATGATGCGCGTATCAAACACCTTGAAAGTCGCGACCGCGAGGCAAAGTTGTAGGTATCGGAGCTTCGACAGGAAATGAACACCCAAGCGCAGCACCTCCTGCGGAATGAACTTGAGCTAGGTGGCATTCCAGAAAATAACAATGAAAGCCTTCATCACATTGCACTTTTGGCCGCGCGGAAGGTTGGTGTGGGACTGGAGGACTGTGATATTGACTGGGTGGCCAGAGTTGGACCTCGTGTGAAATCAGCAGTTGCTATCAACGACAGTGCTAAGTTCCCGAGACCTATAGTAGTACGTCTCCTACGTCGCAATAAACGAGATGAAATAATAAAAGCTGCAAGATCCAGGAAGAACGTTACTTCGTCTGATTTCAACATCAACGTACCCGCGAACCCGCAGAAAATATATTACAATGAACGGTTAACAAAAGAAAACCGTTTACTTTTTCGAGCGGCACGAACGAAGTCCAAAGAACACGGATACACCTATTGCTGGGTCACTCAGGGAAACATTTTTGTCAAGCAACGAGAAGGTAAACCAGCCTTGCCCGTCCGCACGCATGGTGACCTACTGCGTATCTTCACTACTACCAGCTGAAATTGAGACGACACGTGCTACAGTGGCAAACAAGCTCTTCACAAGAAGTTCCTTTTATAATCATGAATTTATTACTTATATTAACTACTTTAAACAAATCCGTTCCTTTTTTCTTAGCTCTTTATCAACCTCATTAATAACTTCTTGTAGCAAGAGTGATTGAGCCACGTTTGAAACATTTTCGAAACTGATCTCTTCTTGAAATCATTGTCACTGAAGTGTTCGCACTCGTTGAAGTGTCTAAATAACTGGAATGATGTAGACTGACAGATCCAGTCCAGTGTTGGACTGGAATCTCGCTTAAATCACTGGACTGGAATAATGTAAACCGGGCATAATACTTGCATAGGTAAATGCTACGATTCAGGTGCTGAAATTGTCAGTTACATTCGACGGGTGTCCGAGTAACTTAGGTCCGGTTAATCTTTTAGGTTGTGATTTAAAGGACCCAAATAATTTAAAAACTACCTTTTTGCACCCTGATTGTGGCATTGAAGTTGCTGTGATATTAGACCCATGCCACATGATAAAATTTGTTCGCAACACCTTCGAGGCCAAAAAAGTTATATTCGCGGATAATAAAGAAATAAGATGGAGCCTAGTTGTCGCTTTAAACCAGCTTCAAAATAATGAAGGTTTAAAATTTGCCAACAAACTTTCCCAAAGGCATATAAACTTCCGAAATGAAATTATGAAAGTTAAATTAGCCACACAACTCTTAAGCAGAAGTATAGCCCATGCCTTAGAACTCTGTGAACAATTAATAGTATCGTCAAAAATTAAAAACACAGGACCAACCGTAGAATTTATCTCCTTCTTCAGTAATTTATTTGATATTTTCAATTCCAGGGCATCAGGTCAGTATGGCTTTAAAAAACCTATCAGTTCAAGTAATGCTACAGAATTTTTTATTTTCTAGAGAAAGCTAAAGAATATATTTTCTCATTACGAATATACAACAAAACAAAGAAGGTTATAGGACGAAGAATTACTATTAATATAACAAAAAAACCTATAGTCGAATGCAAGTCCAAAACAGGCTTTTTAGGGTTTTTGATATGTATTCAGAGTTTAAAGCATATCTTTACTACTTACGTCACAGTAACTCCCCCATTATTATACTACATTGCAACATATAGATTGAGTCAGGACCACATAGAAAATTTTTTTGGTATTATTCGGCGACAAGGTGGATATAATAACAATCCAAACACCATTCAATTCAAAGGATTGTACAAAAAAAAATTTAATCACTTAGAGTTACGTAGTGCTTTCAGCGGTAATTGTATTCCTTTAGAATATATTCCTACTCTCACATGCTCATCATCAGGGATCGCAAATATTAATTCTTCTTCAGGGTTTCGCATCTTATGACGAAAGTGAAAATATATTAGATAATTCGACATCCAGTGATAATAATGCTGAAAATAACGTAAATATTATGGCTGAAATGTTAAATAATAAAAATTATTCACAATCAATGAAACAAATAACAGGTTACATCGCTGGATGGATTGCACGAAAATTAACAAGTTCTATTAAATGTGAAACCTGTGTTGATGCTTTATACATAGGCTGCTACTTATGTATGCGGAATCTGGGATTCCAATAATTTTAAACGCAATGTCTGACCTCCATGCACATATTCGTTCTTTTTTTAAATACTGGCCGCTAATTTTTTTTTTCTTATATACGTTAGTGTTTTGTTTTTGTTGGGTTTAAAATGTCAAATCGCTGAAAAAATGGAACTCACTCGTGAAAATATTCGTGCTATGATTTATTACGATTTTCGACGTGGTTAACGCAACAACAGTGCGTAGATCAATTAACTTCGACTTTTGGTGGTGAAGCTCCATCAAAAACGACTGTATCACTGGTTTAGTGAGTTTAATCGCGGGCGGAGTAAGCTCACGGACGAAGTTAAAGAAGGTCGCCCGAAATCGGTGGTTGTGCCACAAAATATTGAAGCTGTGCGAAAACTAATAATGCAAGACCACCATGTTACGTATCGCGAGATAGAGGCCATTCTGGGCATATGTATGACGAACATTCATAGGACATTACATTAACATTTGTCTATAAAAAAAATTTGTTCGCGTTGGATCCCGCACAACTTAACTGAGGATCAAAAAGATGCTCGCGTCGATTGGTGCAAGAATACCTTGAAAAAATTCAACGGAGGCGACTCACGAAACTAATCAACAATCAACAGTTTGAGTGTTTCAAAATGAGCCAAACCCTACGAAAGTGGCTCGTGCAAAAAGCACTGTAAAGCAAATGGTGGCCTGCTTTTTTGGTATTAATGGCCATGTGGCTACAATACGAGGGCTGCTATACTTATGTATGCGGAATAGAAAAAATAAACAAATGTATATGGCTCAATATGCTTTTATTGTTTTTCAAAGTATTCTCCACTATGATCAGTTGTTTTTTGTAAAACGTCTGTTTTAATCAAAGTATTGTTGTGTTTGCGATGTTTTATTTTAAGACAAAAGGCTTTGATATTGCTTTAATTATGCTAAAGGAATTCTTTGGTTTATGGCGTGTTATTTATATTTTGTTGCTAATAAATAATAATATACTAATACTGCACTAAATTATTGTACTAAATATACGCGTAAATTTAACTTTTATGATTGAAATGATCGATTTGTAATTATTTGTTTATTATTTATTTATTTCAGTCTATCAGTTTTTATTGTTTGTTGATTTAAACTTTAAAGTTATAATAATATACACAAATATACAACTCGTGCGAATTAACATGGCACCTGGCTCGTAGGCGAGAGCGGTGTCACGCGCGCGGAAGCGGGAGGAGGGAGGTATTATAGACCTATTCTTGCTACAAGTGTTTTAAACTTATGCACTTAATAAAGTACAATAATATATTTTATGTACTTTTTGTCACCTTTGATAAATTATTAATTAATTATTTATTTTTATTTACAGAATGAGTAGTAGATCAACGAGAATTTTAAATATGGTCCTACCTAAAACTAATCCTACACAAAACTAAGAGTTAGAAAACCAAAATTCACCCAACAATTTACATAGATGATCGTCATTTTTTATTTAACAACGAACCTACATTTCCTGGCTTACACGATGATTCGTTTGATATGAGTACCAATTCAATACCAGATAGTCAGATAGGCCTGGATCTCGACATTTCATTCGATTCCATAAGTGAAAAAGGCTCGAAGTTTTCTAACAGACCAATTAAAGTGATTGCAGAAAGTAGCTCAGATTACGATGAAGATTCCATCTCCAGTTCTAATAGTGGTTCTACAAGCACAGATGATGATTTTTCATCTAACGATAGCGTAAATGACCCTGATTATCAAAACAAATCTTCGGAGTCAGATTCCGACAACGATTCGGCAAGGGCAAATAAAATACTCTCTTTTTCACCTAAGTCTGGAACCTTTGGAGCTCGCAATGTGCTTTTATCGAGTTCAGGTAAGCAATAGTTTTCTGCTTTTGATTTCAAAAACCTTTGTCTTAGAAATATTTTTACCATTATTTTTCCTTTTATTTCAGGTGATATTGAAATGGAAGCACATTGCTCTAAGAACTGTCTGTAACTAGTCAATCACCCAGCGTCGATACTCTACTTCGTAGCGTCCACATTCAACCTCCTAGTATCGATACTCTACCTTCTAGCGTTGAAAATAATTTGCCTCCCAGAGTCGTTACTCAGCCAGCCAGGCTCAGTGTCAATTCTCAGACATGAAGCCTAGGTGCGCAATCTCCTTGTGTTGATACTGATCAACACAGGTCCCGTAAAAGGAAAGCAAATCCGGAGTTATGGCAAAAAAACCAAGCAAATCTTTTAAGGAATACTGGTAAAGCTTATATATCGTTGTCGAAATCTAGGTAATCTGTTGACGCCAAAAGATTGGGTCCTGTTTGTGGTGATAAGTGCAAACTTAAATGCTCTACAAAATTAACAAACGAAGAAAGGTTGTTAATTTTTAAAGAGTTTTGGGTAACAGGTGATTTGCTTATTCAAAGACAATTTGTCCACGAGCACATGACCAAAATCACTCCAAAATATCGATACACTCGTGACGGTAGTAATCGAAAAAATTTCAATCACGCATATTATTTGGAAAAAAATGAGACCCTCCTTCGAGTATGCAAAATTTTCTTTATGAGTACCCTAGCGGTTTCGGATAAATTTATAAGAACTGTTTTAAAAAAACATTCCAACCCCATAGGAGTTCAAACAAAAGATACCAGAAGAAAACATGGCAGCCACAACAAGACGCACATTGATTTAACAGATGGAATTAAAGCTCATATTAATTCAATCCCACGGATTGAAAGTCATTATTGCCGTGCTCAAACGAAACGAGAGTATATTGAAGGTGGGACAACGTCACTGCTTTACACAGAGACTATGTTCCAACAATTTTATCTTTTGCTGGACTAACCACGGGAGAGTATACATCCGGAAGAAAGAGGGGCTCCCCGCGTTTCGCATAAATACTGAAGCAGATCTTTACAAAGCCGGGCATGTCGACTGACTGATTGTAATATTTTGTACACACTGTGTCTTATATTTTAAGTTAGATTTTATTGTTTTCTACTTCCCGTTAAAAATCTTTTTTACCTTAATATATGTTGATTGTTACACGGTAATGACTTATGCGAGCAATCTGAGCATTAAGTCACTAAAAGTAATCAACGAAACACAACAATTACTTACACACTACACTAACTACTCCTATCTTACCACACTATCACATCACACCTACCATACACTATCTCATTACCACATTCACATACTCACACATACATCTTCTTTCCACATTGCTACACAACATCACGTACTCCGAAACACAACTAAATACAAAACTCTGACATTCAACTCCCGCATAACAGTGAAATTTACAATATTTACCCACTACAACTCTGGCATCACGGAGTTCCCGCACTTTACGCTTAAATTAAACAAAAACGTCACATCAATGCCTCCCAACCTAAAACAAAGAAAAAATGGCTAACACTGATGAAATTGCTGACGACCTTGAAAATTTTGCAATATCAAAAACATACATATCACTTCCCCCGGAAAGCTGCTCCAGAATTGTTCATATCACCCCGACATCCGTTACCATTCTACACATTAATATCCGCAGCATAAACTGTAATATTGACGCTCTTTCTGTGCTTTTGGAAAGACTTAACGTGAGATGCGACATAATCCTGCTAACTGAATGTTGGCTGAGTAAGGTGACCACCGAATGTCCACACTTATCTAGTTATACGGCCCATAAAAGTAGTTTTAAGAATCAAAATGATGGTGTAATAGTTTACCTCCACTCTCGCCTTAACTGCTCGGTAACGGAGGAAGTGATAAGTGACGCTAAATGCCTCCTCGTAAAATGCGGTGCGGAACTTGCTGTTGCTGCAATTTACCGCTCCCCATCAGTAACAAATACAAAACCATTCCTACACAGCCTTGATTCCTTCCTAACTAAATTGGCTGGGATAAATTCAATCGCCATCATCGGTGACATTAATATCGATATCACGCCCGTAAATAAAGACGATAGCTCTGAAGAGTATTTGAATATAACTGCATCCCACGGTCTACTACCAGCACACGTACAAGCAACTCGAAAACATAAATGCATAGACCATATTATGTTAAAAAGTAGGAAAAAATCTATAACAATTGTACTTGACGCCCCACTTACTGATCACGTCCCGGTTCTCCTTCACACTGAGCTAACAAATATCAAGCCTAAATCCAAGACAAGTAAAGAAAGATTTAACCTACTTAAGGCAGTCGATGATATTAAAGTTACCAATTTCACTAAAATAATGTCTAGCTCAAACCCCAACGAGGGTGCGGAGATGTTTGTAAGTAATCTTGCATCAGTGGTAGAAATGAATACCGAACTAACAAAGATTTCACACCGAAAAAGGATCATAAGCCCTTGGATCTCACCAGGTTTACTGAAATGCATACGAAACAAAGACATTTTACATAAGAAACTCAATAAAGACCCTGATAACGCGACCCTAAAATTAACGTACAACCGATATCGCAACTTTTGCAATAACTTATTAAAGAAAATTAAATGCAAATACAACCAAATAGAACTGGAAAAGCACAACCGTGACCCTAAAACTACATGGAATATTATCAAAGTCATTGCTAACATGAATAAGTCTTTGCAACCCCCAACAGAGCTCTTAAATATTGAGCCAGATCCTAGACTTTCCATAAACCATGTTAACAATTACTTTGCGAATGTAGGTAGGGAGCTGGCCTCTGGAATCACGCAAACAGTGAGTGAAAGTTCAAAAAAATACAATAAAACAATTACTAATTCTTTGGGTGATTCCATGGCTCTATTCCCACTGGATGATGCTGAAATTAGTTCAATTATCATGAACCTTCGCAGCGATAGCGCTACTGGTACTGACAAAATCTCAGCTACTTTTGTAAAGGCAATCGCCCCCTTTATTATTGTCCCGCTCAAATACATTCTAAATTCCTGCTTGACTAGTGGAGTGTTTCCCAGAGTTTTCAAGGGTGCACTAGTCCATCCTATTCATAAAGGGGGTGACAGAAGCACTGTCACTAACTATAGACCAATATCTGTCCTCACTACTTTATCGAAAGTTTTTGAAAAGGCCTTAAATTCACGACTGATGCAGTATCTAGAAAAAAATAATGTACTCTCTAAGAATCAATTTGGATTTCAGAGGAATAAATCTACAGAAGATGCAGTCTTGAAACTCACTAATAGCATAGTGAAAGCCCTAGATGACAAAACTAAATGCCTAGCTATATTCCTTGATCTTTCACGTGCCTTTGACACTGTTTCTGTTACTATCCTGGTAGAAAAGATGGAAAACATTGGAATTAGAGGCGTGGCTCTGGATCTTTTCAAGGATTATTTGACCGATCGGAGTCAACGTGTGAAAATAGATTCGTTGATGAGTGATGATGCTCCTCTTGGTGATTTTGGCGTGCCGCAGGGTAGCGTTCTTGGCCCCACACTCTTTCTTATCTACGTCAATGAGCTCTGTCAGCTAAACATACCTAATTGCCAAATATTTTCTTACGCTGATGATACGGCCTTATTAGTTCGGGGAAGGTCTTGGCATGATGTCCAACTTAATGCTGAAAATGCCCTTAAAATAGTTATGATATGGCTAAACAACAACTTATTGACACTCAATCTCAATAAGACCAGGTACGTTACTTTCGCTGCTGGCATCCAATTTCTACCAAAGCCTGACTCCATCTCCATTCAGGCTCACGTCTGTACTGGCCCAAGGAATTCCTCATGTTCCTGCAAACATATAGCACGTTCGGAAAATATAAAATACCTGGGTGTCCACCTTGATTCTACCCTAACCTGGCACCCACACCTTAAGATACTCGTAGGAAGAGTGAGAAAACTCATCTTCGTCTTTAAACGACTAAGGTCAACACTACAGCGCAAAACACTTCTAACTGTTTACTACGCCCTAGTCCAGTCTCTTTTTTCCTACTGCATCACTGTCTGGGGTGGTGCCTTTAAGACTCTAATGCTCGGAGCAGAGAGAGCACAAAGAGCGATACTAAAGGTCATGCTTAAAAAGCCGCGTCGGTACCCTACTGAAGACTTATACAGCGACACTGGTGTTCTATCGGTCAGGCAAATGTTTGTCTCCCAAGTAATTTTACGACAACATGCATCCACAGAATATCTTCTTGACAAAATTAGAGACAATCGAAGAAAACACAATGTGTGCCCTGCTGTGCCTCACAGAACTACGTTAGCCAGTCGACACTTCTCCGTTCTCGGCCCTCGTTTATACAGATTAGCATGTAAACAAAATAATAATCTATACTCTGCACCTATTGTAAAGTGTAAACGCTTAGTTAAAGACTGGCTCCTAACACAGGCCTACGTTGACACGGAGAATCTACTTAAACATATCATTTAGCTCCCATTTCAAAACTGTAAAACTTCTATACAAATCAACAACCGTTACATGTGGTAATTTATTTAATCTTACAACTGTTGCAACATATAATAGTATATTCACTCACCATTCACCCCACATTCACTCACCTTACATTCTCTTACACACGCACACATAACACACAACACACACACAACATATTATAATCATACATACAAATGTTCCCATTAATAACCTAAATTAATTCTTACTCATTTTACTTTATGTACCTGCTTATTACCAGTAACACTCGTTAAGCAAAATCATATCCAGGCAGGTCAAGTTTGCCCATTACTAATGACTTGTTTTTCTAACTAGTCTATTATTATAGTTTCTTGTTTGTACTAATATTAAGCATCCCATATTCTGGACGGGAGACCCTGCATCCTGTGATACAGTTTTTTAACTAGTACAGGATACAGGAGATCTTTTCCACTGCATAACATCTCGTAACAAATTGTGCGTATACCTAAGTAAACAGTGGAAAAACAAATTTGTAACACATTTTATAAATAAATAAATAAATAAATAAAATAAAATAAAAAAATGTTGAAAAATGTAAATCGGACGGGAAAAATTACGCTTCGTACCAAATATATTATAGCATCTTTAAAAATGATTTCAATATATCTTTTTGGCAGCCTAAAAAGGACCAGTGTGATGATTGTGTAGCCTATGTTAATGGTCAAGATAAAGTGCCACTACAATCTAAATACGAACTGCACCTGAAAGAAAAGTCACTCGCAAGAGCCGCAAAGGAGAGGGACAAAGAAAATGTAAGTGATACTTTTGTAGTTGCTGTATATGACCTACAGGCCGTGATGCCTTGTCCTCGCGGTGATGTTTCGAGTTTTTATTACATCTCTAAAGTAAACCTATTAATTTTTACCATTACGGAACTTGAGACAAAAAATACAACATGTTTTGTTTGGCACGAAGGAGAAGGAGCTCGAGGTGTGAACGAATTGGGCTCATGCGTACTTATGTACTTAAAGAGTTTACATGATAAAGTAACTGAAGCGTTTGATGTAGTCTTTTACAGTGACAATTGCTGTGGTCAGCAAAAGAACAAATTTATGCTTGCCATGTACCAACACGCTATTCGTGTCTTTCCAAAATTACTGAGTATAACCCACAAATTTTTGATAAAAGGGCATACCCAAAACGAGGGTGACTCGGTAGATTCCGTTATTGGCAGGAATATTTCAAATGCACTGAAATCGTCCCCAATCTATGTACACTAATTAAAAGTGGTAAGAAGAAGGGCACGCCTTATACTGTTAAAGAACTAACACACGACAGTTTCTTTGACTTCAAACCTCTAGCTGTTGGTAACTACACCGTTACAGACGATGGAAAAAGTTAAGATGGACAGACATAAAAGTTATAAAAATTGATCAATAAAACCGAAACAATTTTTTTTAAGACTTCATAAGATGACGCAGACTTTAAGTCAGTGTCTACTGTGACCAAAAGTCAAGCTAAATCTAACAGTGAAGTAACTACGACACTAAAAAAAATATACGCACAAAAGCTAAAGGTTACTGGAACCAAAAAGTAGTATTCTTAACCTTATAGAAAAAAATGTGATACCAAAATATTACGAAAGTTTTTATACTAATCTTTAATTTTATTTGTTACCTATTACCTATTTAATGCCTTTGGTGCAGACTGATTTTATGATACATAGCATAGTAATAATAATAGAAACTGCTCATTAGTAATTACTTAGAAAACCGCCTACTACCTATAGATTAAAGTGAAAATGTTGATCTCTATCTAATAGCCAAAACGAATTTATCCTAATTATAATTCAAGCTGTGATTATTGTGTTACCTATAGTAATAATAATAGTGTTAATAATAATGGCCCATATCTACAATATTTTACACGTAGCATGGGTACGGTGACGTTTGGGATTTGAAGTTACTAGAGATGTAGTCAAGATAAAATCGCATGAAATAAAATCGATTATATATCTTATCGAGATCATTTATTAATGAAGAAGAAATCGATTCTATTAACTAATAATTTTGAAGAAAAAAAGTAAAACAAAATTGATAACCTGTTTAATTATTTATTAAAAATCAAACATGTTCATCATCTTCATCATCATCATCATCATCATCATCGTCATCTGACTCGTCGACGTGAATAATTATTTGGGAATCAATTATGCAGTCTATTCTAATGTCTCGCTCCCAGTCATGTAAGATTAGATTTTTGGTTTTCTCCACTACTTTCTTCCAGTCATCGCCAGTGACATTTTTGCATCCCTCTTTCAATAACCCCATCATTTTTGTGGCTGTAAAAGGCGGAGCTGTATTTTTTCGTGCAGCGTATCCTGAAACAAGATAAAAAACAAATTGAGTCATAGAATTCAAGTAATAAACATAATCATATTTTTGTCAGTATGTAAATAGACTATGGTTAAACAAGTTACCTTTGATTTGGGCCCAAATTAATTCAATGGCATTGTACTGACAGTGGTACGGTGGAAGCCTCAGGACTTCGTGACCATATTCGTTTGCCATCATATCTAATTTGTATGTCGTTTGGGGCTTGTGCATTTTTACGAGCTTCACTAGCTCCACCTTTAATTTCGTCTCATCGGCTTCCACATTATTGGCTTGGAGCCACTCGATCAACTCGCTCTTCTTATTGGAAGAAGTCGGCGGTTTGTTCAATTGCACGGAGTGATATGGGGCATTGTCCATAATAATTGTGCTGGGTTCTTCTAAATTGCTAAGCATATTTTGAAACCACTCCGTGAATACTTCCGCATTCATATCTTCGTGATATTCTCCCGTCTTTTTCGATTTAAAAGCAAGTAGCCCATTTTCTACAAATCCTTTCGATGTGCCTGCGTGACCAATAATCAATCTCTCCCCTTTTCCTTCTGGCACTTTGGTCGAGGCATGAGGTGTATCGTCAGTCCACATTTTACCGACCGTATGATTGGCATTCAGCCAAGTTTCATCCAGGAAGACGACATTGCTCCAATCGGTAATCGCTTTAGCCTTTTTCAAAAAGGTAACCCGCGCAAGTGCTATATCGCCCCTCTCCATGTCAATTTTTCTTTTGTTTACTTTTTTGAATTGGAAACCAATGTCCTTCAATACGCGCCACAAGGATGTAGGACTTCCAGTAAACAAATCAGCATCTTTTAAAGACTTGACCAGCTTTAGAAGCGTCGGTAATTCTTTATTCTGGTAATAGTTATAAATGTGGCTCCGTATAGCATCGGCCGCAAAACTGTCTACATCTGTTACAGATGCCTTTTTGGTTCGCTTTTTATTAGGGGTGGACAACTTATTTTCTTCTGTATCGTGAGCACCATATTTTTCTCGAGTGATTCGAGAAACCGTGTTCCGCCCAATGTCTAACGCATCTGCCACTCGATCCAAAACGTTGGACACAGGCAATAGCGTTCCGCCATTCTCACGTTCCCGCTCAAAGTAATCCCGCAATCGAACTACAAATTCACGGGCTTGACTACCAAGCACAGTCTTTTTCGTTCTTTTTGGCATTTTGCCAAAAAAAACAACAAAACAAAAGTCAATAACAAAAAACGGTAACGAAAACAACAAAGCACAACGATAGTCAATAACAAAAACAAGTAACAAAAACACCACGCAAGCTCAAAACAAAGAAAACAGACCGCATACAAGGCAGACACACTCGTACTGAGTTGATATAACAAGATGGCTGCCAGCTCATGCTTAAGCAGTGTTGCTATATTATAATAAAGCTCCACAAAGACAAAAATGCTTTGTTTAAAGTTTATTATTACATAATTATATTTTATAATCGTATTTTAGTTAAAAATACAACTAACAATTTATGATACTTTATTCGACAATTTATCGATTATAACGATTTTACTATGTCAATCTCTAACGCAACCTGTTCCGATTCACGCATCAAGAATTATGTATTTGGAATGTTTATATTTAAAGTTTAAATAATTACGGAGAAATAAAAATAGTTTTAAGTTAAAAATGCAAAATAAAACAGTTTTCTTTTTATCTTCGTATTAAGTGTTGTTTCCTGTATTCCGCGTTAGGTAAATTGTTTCGAAATGAATCATGCATGAAATGGAATTAGTCAAATGTCACCGTACCCATGCTACGTGAAAAATATTATAGGGGTGGATGACCGGTCCGGCCGCGCCGTCCCCTGCTGGCGGTAAGTATCTACTTATTTACCTTCAAATCAAATTTCAACACACAATAATATTAATCATTTAGGGAAGCAATCCATGGCTAGTCCCTCGAAATATCTGAGAGATTAACTAAACAGTTTACAAATGATGTTGGCTGTGTTAAGAAGAATGTTCTTAACTGTTATTGTAAACCTTTGAGGATGTCAGAAGGCGAAACCGATAAAGTTCAATGATAAATAAAATGGAAAAATTACAAGTGTGTTCTCAATATGTGTAAATGATATCGATATTGTTCTGCTGTCATATTTTTGTAAAAGAATCTACGTTGTTGTACTTACTCAAAAATGTTTGTCGGGAACTAACTTCTGGATCACTAGCAGTGCTTCCTAAATTCAAATTAATCCTAATATAAGAAACAAATCTACATTATTAATAGCTTGGTTTCCGAACTTTACAATATTGCACATCAAGACAGAAAACCCTCAGACGATCACACCTGCAGGCGCAAAATCCAAGAGGCATAGGTAGTTCACAAAGAAGTGTTGTATTATTTTTCATAATGCGATATTTATATTGTCCATGAAGCCTGTAAACGATTTATTCTTTCGTTTAGTTTTATATAGATACTTATAATTATGTAACCAATTCAATTCATTTTATTTAACCTAGGTATAATTTTGATTGACAAATTGCCTCGACATTACGCCACAGAGTAAGTAATATACTAATACGCATACGCTTGACAGTTTTTGGAATTTTATGACTTGGTAACTAGGACTTTTAACTCTAAGTCTAATTTTGTATAGTTAGAATATAATGCTGGTTCAATACTCACGGAACGAAGAAGATGAATAAATATTTTTGCTCTTGTACTACATGGGAAAGAAAAGCTTGGGGTTGGCTTTAGAATCTTGCCAATCGAATTGAGGATTGTTAGAGGTTGTGTTAGATAGTGGTCGGTCTCCCCTTTTCAAAAATATCCTTCCTTCCCTCGCCACCCCGCGGAGATGCGTGGTTTTTTTAAGGGTTTTTTAAAGTTTCGTGTAACGGAACGAAGTAATGCGTAATAAAACGCTAAATTTTTATTTTTGTACTTCTAAATACCTATAGTTTATTTTAGTAATTTTACTGAATTATTATTTGTGTTTTTATTTTTCTGCCTTATATAAGCAATTACTCATAAATACTTTGGATGCTAGAAAGCATCCAGGCCAGGCCAGGCACCACTTAGATTGATAATGCTCGGAAAGTACGTACATGGGGGTGGGGAGTAGATAAATGGAGGGCTAGGGAGTAGGTATATATATGGGGATAGGGTTTTTTTTATATATATAGAACAAGTCAATGGGGATTGCTCATTTTTTTTAAATTGTTATAAAGCAAAAACCGTTTCGAGGAATAGGGTTACTGATCACCACCTATGATTTAGAATTAGAAAATAATCAAGGTTTATTTTGATTTTAGGTGAAATGTAAATGACTTTTATTTAACCTTCAAATGATGTCATCATAGATATTACGGTATCGATGCCTTCGTCTAGGCCTCGAATGTTAAAAAGGCTGATATGACATTTAATTTGACATACGATAGTAAATAAACAACATAATCTCATCAAATTTTAATATTTTTTGATACGTTGTTTTATCGTAATTAAATAATATCAAAACGGCTTTTCAATGGAATATTATAGGAAATGCTTTGTTCCTACTTGCAATAATGACACGAACAATAGTCCCAACAAAATGTTTGTTCGTGTTCGAGAAGACTTGCGAGAAAAGTGGTGTCGTCAAGTAAAAGCGGAATATTTTAAGGTGTACACAATGTATTGTTGCGAAGATCATTTGGAGGTAATGGCTTTTATCTGTATTGGTGTTTATTGTTCATCTGACTTTAATTACGATTGTTGGATTTGATTATTACTACTTATCTAAGCTCTCATGACCTGCCACTAAAATACTTAATAATTTGTTTTATTGTAGCCCACTGAGGATTTGATTTATTATTACCAGTGCAAATTAATGAATCAAGAACCTCAACTGAAACGTTCAGCTTCACTACGTAATATTGCTCAGGATGCATGTGAAAGTTTGTCAGAATTAAATAAGTTACTATTACAACGTACAAGCCCTAGCACGCCATTAAAAAGAAAATATGAAGAGGTTATTGTGCCAAGTACATCTAATGCAATGATGCCCAGTATGTCTGATGCAATGTCCAGTACATCTGATGCAACGATGCCCAGTACATCTACATGTTCAACTTTACCAATAAAGGTACTTTTTAATATGTATACCTGAATGTAATGTAATACATTAGTCATTGTGAATCATTCCAGGAATATTTTGTTGTTCTTAAACTGATGTTTTATTTGGTTAGGTGTAAGTTTCTACTATCACTACCCTAGTAAACTTATTGATTTATTTTTTAGATAAATGCTGCAACCCAGTGTGAAATAAAGATGGTAGACAAAAGCACAAACTATAAAAGTAGAAAAATTGCTACTAATATTACTACAGTTGATATGCAGTCTTCACAAGAAACATCTTCAGCAGCTACCCCTTCTTTATTTGGTTGTACATCAGAAACAGAGGAATCCACTGTATGTGCATCTGGTCGAAATGTATCACAAAGCCGAAATATCATATTAGATATAGTTTTAAACAAGCCCAACATGTATTTAGGTTTACCTAAACAATATTTATGGCTTATAGATTATATTGTTAAGAAAAATACAACACCCATTGACTCGCTTCACCTTACTCAAAATTAAGCAAAATGACTCGCTAGAAAGAATAAGTGATCAATTTAATATTTCCAGATCAAAGTTATCATCAATGATATTAACAGGGATTGAAGTATTAGGCAATTATTTTCAAAATTTTGTTTTTTGTCCACAATCTAAATCTAAACAAATAAAAGAAAATTTACCGTTAGTATTTAAAATTAGGTATTCAGATGTGCAGATGATCATTGATTGCTTTGAGATACAAATTTCCAAGCCATCCAATCCTGTAAAGCAAGCTCAGACGTGGTCTCAGTACAAAAACTGTAATACAGTCAAATATTTAATAGGGTGTACTCCTAATGGCTTTGTAAGCTTTGTTTCTAAGGGTTATGGGGGAAGAATATCAGATAAAGCAATAGTTGAAAAAAGTGATTTGCTAAAAGTTTTAAATCCGAATACAGATATTATAGCAGACAGAGGATTTAAAGAAATAGAATGTCTATTAAGTACACATGGTATTAAAGTTTTAAGGCCACCAAGTGTATATTCAGGTACATACAAAGCAAACTGCTTCTGAAGCGCTGCAGAGTAAAGTAATAGCAAGCTTACGAGTCCATGTAGAGAGAGTAATCAGACGAGTACGGGAATATGCTCTACTGAAACCTCACTCGGTTGTGAACTATAAATATGTACCCTATTTAGATGAAATTGTATTAATTGTTCGTGGACTGATTATGATTAACTTACAAGGGGAAATAATAAAAAGTTATTAAAATATATCGGTGTTTTATTATTTTTTAGCACTTGTTAATAATTTTGGAAATACCTATATACAGGGTGTATTTTTGAAACGGGGCAGTAAGGGCAAGTACCTTAACCGTTGCAGTTACAGCAAAACGTTCTTAAAAGACCTTCCCTAACTTTTTGGGACATTTTGAACTGCATTCACATATTTTGTAAAAAACTTACAGTTAGCAAAAAAATGCAAAAAGTTCAAATTTTTTTTTTTATGCCAATCGATTCTATTTGATGTGGGGATCAAAAAACTCTATGGGACCATTTTAGCTTTCAGTACTAGAAAAGACAGAAATCGCCAAAAACGTTTCCCATACATTTCGTACGGAAATATGATAAATCAACTCGAAACTCATAGGTCAGGTAAAATTTTGAACTTTTTTAATTAAAAAAATCATTTAAACATTTAAGAAATTGGTTTATGAAATAAATTGCCCAAAATGATTTCCATTTTCACGAATACATAAGTCTATCCTTTTTTGCACTGAACGAATGGCGGCTAATAATGTTCTGGGATGAATATTACGTAAAATGGTCATTAATGCATCCTTGAGCTCTTGAACACTGGCGTACGTCGTCTTTTACACCTCGTTTTTCACGAAGCCCCATAAAAAAAAATCAAGTGGTGTTAGATCGGGGCTACGAGGTGGCCACTGTGTTGGACCATGTGTACCTATCCACTGTGTACCGAATAGGCGGCTCAAATTGGAACGTGAAAGGTGACTGTTATGTGGCGGAGCACCATCTAGTTGAAAATGAACTTTTCGCAATTCCGACAGGGGCCATTCGTTCATCTCGTTTTCAAGATGGTGTAAAATGACTTCATTATACATGGCAGAATTCAGTTTCCCTTCATAAAATTCCACCATTATGACTCGATTGGACATTATACCACACCAACAGTTGAATGAGAAGCGAACCTGATTATGACTTGCCGTAACTCTTAGTGAATTTTCTTTGAACCAATAGTGGTGATTTTTTCTTTTGTACATACCGTTATTGGAAAAATTCGTTTCGACTGACCACAGTGTGTAATTTAAAAATTCATGATCTCTGCTTATTTTTCCACTTAGCCATCTGCAAAAAGTAAGCCTTCGAACATCATCACCCGGATGTAACACTTGAACTATGCGCCCATATCGATAGCACTTGTAGCCGTATTTCTTCCATATCTTTATCACAAGGGAGTGGGATACACCTACTTCAAGGGCGACTTGCCTGGACGATACCTCTGGATATGCTTTGACATAAGTCAGAACCGCAATCTCCGTGTCCATGTCCACACGAGGCTGCCGCTTTCTTTTGAAAGAACCCTGCAATTCCAGGTTTTTCAAAAGATTTGTAATAACCTTTCTTGTTGGCACATGCCGCAACTGATACTTATTGCGGTACCACACTAATGCAGCTCCCGCATTTCGATTATTGACAAAATACGCTTCTAATAAGTCAATTTTTTCACGATTAGAAGACATTTTAGCGAAAATCCTTAATTAATAACTCATACGAAGTTTCTCAGCTGAAACTAAGTATAACACACAGATTTTCGAATCAAATTCGAAATTTGAGGGTAAAAATTATTTTTATTTACTTTACAGTCAATTCTACCCACTTCCTGGCCATAACAAAAAGTTAGACCATCGTAGAAATTTGTTTCTGTTGCCGAAATGTATGGGAAACGTTTTTGGCGATTTCTGTCTTTCCTAGTACTGAAAGCTAAAATGGTCTCATAGAGTTTTTTGATCCCCACATGAAATAGAATCGATTGGCACAAAAAAAAATTTTGGACTTTTTGCATTTTTTTTGCCAACTGTAGAGGAGAAGGTCGTAATATGGCCCCCTATACGTTATATGGCCCCCCATCGTATCTCAACATCGGAAAGCGCCATCTATGAATTACTACATGTATGAAGACGAATACATGCTACCGCGAATTTCAAGCCAACCGAGAGCGCTGCTGTGCTCGTAGTTTGACATTTGTCAAAGATGTTTGTCAACACGTTATTTCAAAAGAATTTTCTCCTGCAATAAATCTAATAAACGTTAGCTAAAATCGTGTTTTGTGTGCTCTGATTGCATTGAGGAGAGAGGATAGAAGAGAGTAACCCATCTTTAATATTTCGAAGGTAAAATCTAAATATTTGTATAGTTTTCGTGGTTGTCGTTCATTGTTTAAAATAAGCGCTTGCTTTTAATATGGCCCTCTAATATTGCTGGTACTATGGCCCCCCGCACGGTGGAACGAAACCGGCCGGTAGTGGACTTAGCATATATATAAAAAAAGTATTTTCTTTTTGATGTGTTAATTTTTTTTGGTATGATCTAACAATTATATGAACTTTTACTATGGTGGTCTTTCAGATAATTTAGTATTTTCGGAGTTATTAATTTTCAAAGTTATTTTTGTATGGAGAAAAACAGAAAAATGTGAAAATCTCGGAATTCTCAAATTTTCTCAAAGAATTGACTTCACGTATGTATAGAACGTATTTATGTTCTAAACACCTCAACAAAGTCTAGGGAACAAGATGAGCCCAATTTATTTTTTCGTGTTAATCTTGTTTTGCAAATAACTGGCAGCAAATAAATAAAAATAGAATAAAGTAGAATACAGAGTTGTTCGAAATTTATAAATAAATTTAAATAAGTAATGATTTTCAAATACTGAGGGAAAACTTTTAAAAGTGTTTGATTGTGCAGTTTCTCTGAGGCAAAATAAAAATTATTTTCTTTGATTGTAAATAACGTTTATTATCAATAATACGTCTTTTACGTATAGTTTGTGCATTTTTGTGACTGTAGTCATCATGTCACGTCGTCATTTAAGTCGCGAAGAGATGTTAAGGGCTGTTGGTATGCTGCAAGCTGGACGAACTCAACGCGACGTAGCGGATGCTGTCAACACCCAACCAAGCGTAATTTGCAGATTATGGGCACGATACAGGTCTACAGGGGATGTTGCCGAACGTCACAGGGGACGAAATAGGGTTACTACCACGCGACAAGATCGTTTCTTGCAAAATTCCGCAAGGCGGCAACCCACGATTACTGCTCGTCAGTTGGTCGCAGGCCTCCAGTCTCAGCATCAAGTGGTTATTAGCGATCAAACTGTCAGGAGAAGACTACACGAAGTCAGTCTTCATGCTCGCAGACCGCTTAGGGTTCCAGCTCTTCGACGTGGAAATCGAGATCGTCGCTTATTGTGGACTAACGCACATTTACAGTGGACCAACCATCAATAGGCACTGGTTCTGTTTTCCGACGAATCTCGCCTCGGTTTTCATCCTGATTCGAGAAGAGTGCGTATATGGCGAGTTCCTGGACGTCGGAGTCGTCCCCAGAATCAGCAAGAAGTTCATCCTTACCAAGGTGGAACAATCATGGTATGGGCTGGAATTCGCCTTGGTGGAAGGACCGACCTCGTTTGGATACGGTGCAATTTGAATGCAAACCAATACATTCAGGAGGTTATACACCCCATGGTAATCTCTCATCGACAGCAGTTCAGTCAAGATTTTATGTTCATGCAAGATAATGCACGGTCACACACCGCGAGGGTAGTGGTCAATGCGTTAAGCGAGCACAATATTACGACGTTGGAATGGCCTGCTCAGTCTGCCGACCTCAATCCCATAGAGCATGCCTGGGATTTGCTTGGGAGAAGAGCTTTCAGTGATTCTTTGGAAAATCTGAACACTGAAGAACAACTTTTTTTACACCTTCGCAGTGTATGGAGCCATATTCCACAGACGATGATTGACAATCTCATACTAAGTATGCCACGCCGTTGTCGAGCTGTTGCTAATGCTTTAGGAGATCCTACAGATTATTAAAAACGTTTAAAGTACGGTTAATTACTGTATTTCTTACTACCTCGTTATTTTTGTGCCTAATCATAGAAGGTTGTAAAACTCAATATTGGCACTATTCAATTCTATCTCAAAAAAAAAAGAAATTGATATGAGAATGTTTTTATTAAAATTAAAGTTAAAAACGGTATAAAAATACCCTTCTATTGATATAAAACACTCACTATTACAAGAAAGGGTTTTTAAATAAAAACTAGAAATGTCCCTGTTCCCTAGACTTTGTTGATGTGTGTATTTTAGCGACTATACTCAGACTTCGATTTTTCTCGATTTGGACGCAATCGTAACTATTTGTTCTCTATTCCACACCACCCTAGAGGTTCAGAACTAGGCGCGGTTTTTTTTTGTAGTGTCCCCTTTAGGCCTAATCCACTTAGTCATGACTATGCTTAAAAAAATAACAATTAAGTTAAAAAATAAATAATAAAAATTAAAAAAAGTATTAAAATTAAATAAATTTAAATGATCGCAACAACTGCTAGTCACTTTTAATTTAATCACTGTCAAGTGTATCTGCGTTCACGAAGACGAAATTTTCCTGTTCGTCATCATCAAATGCTTGCTCTATCGTTAATAAACTTTGTACTTCTTTTGTCAAAGTTTTATGTTTTCTGCAGAGTTTGTGGCGTTTTGTTGAAATTAACGGATCAGAGCTAGTCAATAAATTGTTCAAGATATCTTCATTTGTAGCTTTTCTGCAGTATTTCCTAGAGTGGTGTTGGCGGTACCTGCGGAAATCTTTATTTCTGGCTTCGGCAGCCTCTTCAGATAGCTGTCCAATTGGTATCAGACCAAAACTTTCAATTATAGCTGCACCATGCATAAGAACTTTGTGAACACTTGAAGGCATATAATACCAACTATATAGATCCAAATATAGTTTTATAGTGTCTTGAGCATATTCGTGAAATTTCACGGTATCAATATGGTAGCCCGATGAGATTGCACCTAAAATGGTTGCAAACCGCTTAATTAGATCCTCACTAATACCTGTTATCTCAGCAGTCATGTTTGGATTTGCGAAAAATCTTCTGGCAGTATTTCCGTCATTGGTGGAGCCGTGACCTTGTTTGACAACATCAATCAAAAGTCCCATTCTACTTTTAAAAGCGTCTTGTATCTTTCTTTCTGGATTCCATAATGAACTTGGTATTTCCCTTCACACTCCATGTTTTAATGGTTAATCTGTAAGCTATATGCAGAATGCATTCCATCATTCGTATCCAAATGTGCAATGATGATAATCCGTATCTACAACAATCTGGATCAGCCGATTTTGACATAATTAGGGGTAAATTATTCATTTCAGTTGGAGTGGCTTTACAAATGTCGCATTTTTGAGATGAAGTGTCACATAAAATTGATGTTGCTTTTCCGTCTATCATAGTCATTAATAAAGAGTGTGAAATCTTTATTTCCTCAACTTATTATATTGCACTTTTTTGCCGTAATATTGTAATCTTGTTTTCTTTCACAAATTCGAAAAAGATTGGACGGCACCAGTATGATGAATTTGGTGAATCATTTTGCCAGAAAACTTGTTCACCGCAAACTAATTTGATTGGCACTAAGCTTCCCATGAATATACTTGAATCATCAAGTTGATCTACTACAGATTCGTTGTCTGTACGGAAATTTTGCTTGTAATTGGCTTGATTAAAAGCACCATCGAATCCCCACTTACTGATGAGTGTTAATTCTTTATAATTATTATCGATGACGAGTGACTTCATTATTCTACTTATCGCTATATCCAGTAGCGCTTGTAACTTTATTTTCACTGAAGTTTCAGTCACTGTTATAGCGTCTTTTGGTGGATAGCATTCCTGTTTCGCGTGTTGCACTTGATAATAAGATGGAAATAAATTGCTATCTTTTTCTCTAATACTTTTTCTTAAAGTATTGTATTGCCACTTAGTCAGTTTAAGTGATAAAAACAACCCCAAAGCCTCATCCGGAGATTACACAGGTGTTTTTCCTTTAGCCGATATGCACTCTTTAACTTTTTTTACATCTTGTGGATTCTCAAGTAAATGTTCTAGTATTTCAGCAATCTCCTTATTGCCATCTGCTTTTAACTGCGCACAATAAGCATATTTTATTTCGTCCGAAGACATTGAATTTTTCAGCACGTCTTTTTTTCTGTTTAGGTGCTAATTCACAAAAAGGCTTTCTCGGACTTTGTTGCGTGGAGACACCGATAGAAACTTTTGCTGGTGACACAAACTGTTTTGATGTACTGGGTACTGCGTGATCTTCATTACTATCTAATAAACATGTGATGAAATTTGGCCATATGATGTTTGCTTGTAACCATTCACCATTTTTAGTTTTGAATACATCTTCTTTACTATGAGCGTTTTGCCATCTCTGTTTAAATTATAACAAAATTTTGCTCAGAATGTTTTTTAGGTATTTTCGTGTTCATCACTTAACTCAACTAAAAGCTTATAAATTTTTATATAAACAACAAATAATGAACCACACTAAATAATAATAACAAAATAATAACAACACTAAATAATAAAAAATCTATCTAGCTAGCAGGTTGATCTATTAGTGGGTAGTAGGTGGGTAGTAGTGGTAGTTATTGGTGGGTAATAGAACACTAACCGGTTTGATTGCAACGGTAACGGTAAACGTAACGTAACTCTCTTTGCACCAATCACGTTACGACACGTCATGACTTGATTATGCGCTCGCGCATCCTTATCACTTCCGGAAATAAGTGTCAAAACAAATGACGTCATAGGGTGGTGTAAAATATGGAACACTAATTTTAGATTATAATGAAATGAAATAATGTATTTAAAAATCTATTTTATTTCGTCCGAAGACATTGAATTTTTCAGCACGTCTTTTTTTTCTGTTTAGGTGCTAATTCACAAAAAGGCTTTGGATGACCGAGCTTTACTACAAGCGACTCTACCGATTCGCTTGGGTGGGCTCGGTATTCGCAAAATTTCAGATGTCAGCTTACCAGCGTTCCTGTCTTCAGTCCACAGTACCGAAGAATTAACTAGGAAAATCCTTGCACCTACACTAGTTAATTCTGAAGTATTGTGTAAGACTGATGCAGTGAACGCTTGGAAAATTGCATGTCCAAACACCGATCTCCCAAGGAACCTCTTCTCACAGCGTCAGTGGGACGGGCCGCTCTGCAGCTTAGTTGGAAAAAAATTACTAAATACATGTTCCAATGCTGCTGAGCGTGCCCGTTTACTGGCGGTTGGAGTGTGGGAATCGGGTCTTTGGCTACAAGCTCTTCCGTCATCTAACGTAGGGACTATGTTAGATGACACTACCTTCCGCATCGCAACTTGTCTCCGTTTAGGCGCGCCGTGTGTTTCTCCGCATCAATGCCGCTGTGGAGAAGCCGTTGACAGACTCGGACACCATGGTCTGTCGTGCTGCAGGAGCGCAGGGCGAATTCCACGGCACGCCAGCCTCAATGACATAATCCGCCGTGCTCTTGTCACCGCCGGTGTACCAGCTGTACTAGAACCAAACGGTTTGGCGCGTGACGATGGCAAGAGACCGGATGGCATGTCGTTAATGCCGTGGAAGATGGGTAGGACTCTGGTGTGGGACGCCACATGCGTTGATACCATGGCTCCTACCCATATAACTAGCACGGCTGGCTGTGCTGGAGCTGCTGCTGCTTCTGCAGAGGCTCTCAAGCGGCGCAAATACTCCAATCTCATCGGAGATTATGAATTTGTGCCGTTTGGAGTCGAGACTTTGGGGTCATGGGGTCCGAGCGCTCGCAACCTCTTCCGTGAGATTGCGAAGCGTATGGTCGACGCTTCTCGTGACCAGAAGGCTGGCCTCTTTTTAGGTCAGAGAATAAGCATTGCCATACAACGTGGCAATGCTGCCAGTCTTCTGGGAACGCTGCCACAAGAGGCATGCGATGCGGAGGAATTCTTCGACGCATTTTAATTGTTCTTAGCTATAAGTTGTATAATAGTTATTTTATTTTTATTGTATTTAATATTTATAAATTATTTAATATTATTTCTGTATAGATTACTTAGAATTGAGATATTGTTTCTATTTTATATTCCATGTCAAATATGTATAAAATAATAAATTATAGATTCTAGTCAAATACTTATACATTACTTTAATAAAAATCTATTTGTATGATTTAGCTGATAAAACAGATGTTAGATACAGATTTACTCCGCCAAAATCAGTCGGTATATATTTTTTTGCTATTGAAATGTAGTTCAGAAATTCAGTTTTGTGTAAGTTATTACCGTTTCAGTTCATTGGTACACTTTTGTAATCCGTTTAAACTAAAAAATATGAGTATTTTCATACAAAGTTCAAATGGCTATATCTACGAAACTACGTGTTTAATTTAAAAATGTCAGAATAAAAACGTTTGAAATACCTGCCTAGATACCGAAAATCCACATTTTAGCCCTTAAGACCCAACTTTGAAATTTCAGCCCACCGTGCCCCGGGGCCATATTAAATGTATGAATGGTGACATTTTAATAAAAAATATCACAATGTGCATTTATAAACGTATTTTGTTGGTTGCAGATGCCGCGAATTAATATTTCCCCGAAGCCAAAAAGAAAGAGACAACAATGTGATCCCGAAAAAATGAAACTGGCTGTTCCAGCAGTGCAAACTAAGGCTACGGGCTACAAGAAGGCTGTCAAGATGTATTCTGTTCCTAGAACGACGTTAAGAAGACTGGCAAAATGTACAGGGGAGTCTTTAGATTCAGTAGTGCACAGACCATTAGGCAGAAAGTGTGTTCTACCACCTGAATTAGAAAAAGAACTTGTGGAATATTTGTTGTTCAGTGAAAGCAAATATTACGGCTTAACACTTATGGATGTTAGACGGATGGCTTACCAATTAGCGACGAGGAATGAAATTCCAAACCCATTCAAAAGAGAAGTAGCTGGTCGAGCATGGTTAGATCACTTTTTAAACAGACATAAAAATGAATTGTCTATCAGAAAACCAACGGGCACTTCATATGCCCGAGTGCAAGGCTTTAATCGCGCGGCCGTTAATGAATTTTTTGACATACTGGAAGCTGAATACTCAAAAAAACATTATCCTGCAGATCGAATTTTTAATGTGGATGAAACGGGGCTCACCATAGTGCAGTCGAAAATACCTGCTGTGATTGGTAAAAAGGGTAAGCGGCAAATCGGAGCCTTGACAGCAGCAGAGCGAGGATCATTAGTGACATTGGTTTGTTGCATGAGTGCTGGAGGATCCTACATACCGCCCATGCTCATATTTCCAAGAAAAAATTATTCTGATCAGTTGATGAAAGGAGCTCCTCCTGGTGCGATAGGAAAAGTCCACCCATCTGGTTGGATACAAGCACATCTGTTTACAGAATGGTTTAAGCACTTCTTGGAAAAGACAAATCCAACACAACAGTCTCCAGTTCTTCTCATCCTTGATGGCCATTACACTCACACTCGTAATATTGAAATCTTAACGCTTGCTCGTGAAAAACACGTAACGATCATATGTCTGCCTCCTCACACAACCCACAAACTGCAGCCACTGGACCGGACATTCATGGGTGCACTAAAAACCCATTACAGTAACGAGATTCGGCCGTTCATGTTACATTCAGACAGAATTCTCAAGCCATATGACATCGCAGAGCTGTTGGGGAAGGCTTATTTGAAATGCACAACTGGAGAATTGGCAGTCAACGGATTCAGAATCACAGGAATCTTTCCGTTTAATCGACATGTGTTTAGCGATGCAGATTTTCTGGCTGAAGAGCTGTCATATCGGTCACGTGTCATCACGATCAAGCGCCAGTGTCTCCAACAGTTAATGATTCGCCAGGTTAAAAAATACTGGGAGTATTTTGTCAAATGAAACACACACAAGTCAGGCGAATCTTTCACTGCCACCATTGGGACAAGTGTCAGTATCTCCGTTGGTTGATCCAACGTCAGCCTCTAGCGGGTATTTTGGCACACGAAGCACCTGTGTCGCCAAGTCAGCCAAATCTATCAGCACCCGTCACTCAACCACTGCGAATAATTATAAATCAAGCACCAGTCTCTACAACAATTGATCGAGCATCAGACGATCAAAGTATTCAGGCAAAGGCAGCACATGTGGCACCAAGTCAGCCGAATCTATCACCATCTGCCAATCATCCACTGCCACCATTGGAACAAGTGTCGGTGTCTCCGTTAGTTGATTCATTGTCAGTCATTGCGAGTACTTTAACGCATGAAACACCGGCACCGTCAAGTCAGCCAAATCCGTCAGACTCTCAGCCGGGGCCGTCATCAATTAGATCTAGAACTATCTTGCCAGCGGACATACTTCCTGCTCCGTCTACTAAAAAAAAGACGTCTAATCGAGGAAGGAAGGCTGGAACTGCATCAGTCATCACGTCGTCGCCTTATAAAAGACAACTTGAGGATCAAATACAAAGATCTGAGGACGTAAAACGAAGACGTGGTTTAAGGGGTCGAGGGCGTGGTCGCGGACGCGCCAGAGGACGCGGCAGAGGACGCAGCAGTGGTCGAACTGCAACACAACCTGGCACTCAAAGAAATGAGTTCACAGACAGTGAAGATGATGATGATCAACAATTTGATGGCAATGATTCTTCCTCTGGAGACGATGTTTCTTGAGCTCAATATCCCAACACTAGCAACACAGAGTGTATTTTTTGTAATGCCCAATTTTCTAATGACACTAGAGGGGAAATATGGGTAAAGTGTCAAAGCTGTGATATGTGGGCACATGATGATTGTGCTGGAGCAGAAGGCGATTATTATGTCTGCGACTTCTGTCGCTAATTTTCATATATTTAATATGGCCACCAGGGGGCCATATTTACCACACGTTTAGTTCTTGTTTACTTTTAGAATAATTTCAAAAATATTAAAATGTGTGAAAACTGTACCTTTGTTTTTATTTGAAACATAATTCCTATTACCCAATTAGGTAAGGTATCTTTTGAGATGAACTGAAATGGGGGGCCATATTACGACCTTCTCCTCTAAGTTTTTTACAAAATCTGTGAATGCAGTTCAAAATATGTCAAAAAGTTAGGGAAGGTCTTCTAAGAACGTTTTGCTGTAACTACAACGGTTAAGGTACTTGCCCTTACTGCCTCGTTTCAAAAATACACCCTGTATATGCTCCAAACATGTTCTGCTTGCTTTATCATGGTCTTAATATAAGCATTATCATAATCCACCCAAATGACATGAATATTTTTAGTTGTTTCTAATAATGGGTCTGCCACACAGAATATACCCTTCTTTTTCTTGCAAGCCAACATTTGGCACATTATTTATGTCTTGAACTTCTCAGCAATGTCATCATTCTTAATATATGTTTTAACAGCCCTTTCCGAGGCTGGACACTTCACTTCTACTACAAAATCATCACTTACACCATCAGGCGATGCTCCCAAAATCCCATTTAAGAGAATAAACCCAGATTTTCTTATTTTAAGGTTCAGTTTGCCTTCTAATGTTTGGAGTACTCTGCTTTCTAATCTCTTTCCACGTTGTATGGCTTTAGTTTCAGGAACCTTATATCCACCTAATATTTGTTCCACTAAAGCTCCATCTGTACTGCAATGTGCCGCTTCCTGTAGTTTCGAAGCTGTCAATCTTCCCTGACGTATACTGTGTCAATATTTGCTTTCAGCTTGGTCAACAGTTTTTGAACCTATTTCTTTAATAGTGGTGTCGTTAATAATTTTACCTAAATATTTAGTGAAATTTGAGAAACTGTGTACAGCTTCTTCATCAATAAACGCTAACATGATGTCAAAGATATTCATCGAGTTTGCTTTGTATCCATCCACAAATTTCAAGATTAGCGAATTATTAACTGTCTCCTGCCACACTCTTCTTGAAATTCACTTAATTTCATGCTACATTTAGACATCAGCTTTGGAATTTTTGCTTTAGGGAATATTTCTTTACTAAGAACTGGTTTTGTATTAGCACTTGAAAGGGTTGGTTTGATCTAATAACATGCAACTGAGTTGATGAAGGTTCTGAACTTTTCTTTGCCAGCCAAAAAAGAAGTAAGAGTGAATGTTTACAACCACCTGTAAAGACAGAAATTGGATCACTACAAGTTATTGACAATGGTGACCTGCCTTTTTTAGGTCTTATATATATACCTGCTGATGCTGCACAGTCTTCACAGGCAGAATGAGTAATGGTATTATTTCGTTCGTCAATTTTGCATGTCACTGTATATAATTTTTTGCTAATTCTATGCTCAGGAACTATTTTGGCATTAACTATACAATCGTTTCCAGTTCGATTCACTTTGGCATACCCCACAGCGGTATTAATATAAGAATCACGAGATGACCTAAAACATTAAGAAAACATTTGTCATTAAAGTATAATATCATTTTCTTATCAAACAAGTTAATAGATAAGTATGGGTAGCTATTAAAGTAAGGAATAAACTTACATTAAAATCTTGGCTCCTCTTATTTCAGCCAAGTTATGTTGGCTACTTGCAGCCACATATTCTAATATAATTATATTGTCAACTTTCGGAAGATTCCGTGAGTCTGCTTTGACAAAAATATCATTCATGGCGATTATTTAGTTATCTAGTAGCTTAAAATATTTAATTTAAAAAAAGATACGATTAATATAACGAAAATATTCAAATTATTTTCTTAGATTGCTCTATATTTTCAAATTCTAAAATAAAAAAATTGGATTAATTTTTTTGGTCAATCCCCATTGCATCGAGAATATGGTGTTTGCACAGTTAGTGTAAAGTGTGCCCGGAGTATAAAGTGAGGAACAAACCGTATAATGTGACGTTGATTATTAACGAAAATGATAATGAAATCGTTAGCTGTCACTGCCATAACTGTGCTGCTTCTGCTGGAGATTGTAAGCACGCCATTGCTTTTTTGATGTGGGTCCATCATCGCACTGAAGAACCAGCATCTACTTTGGGTTGATTCAATCAATCAATCAGCCCACTGCAGTCCACTGCTGGACATAGGTCTCTCCCAATGTGCGCCATTTTCTCTGATCCTCCGCCTTCCGCATCCAGTCTGTCCCAGCCACCTTTTTCAGGTCGTCAGTCCATCTGGCTAGGGGGCGTCCTACCTTTCGTTTACCTTCGCGCGGTCTTCACTCTAGGACTCGTTTGCTCCAACGGCCATCGGTCCTTCGTCAAACGTGGCCAGCCCACTGCCACTTTAACTTGCTTATTCTGTGGCCTATGTCGGTAACTTTGGTTCTCTGTCGGATAACCTCGTTCCGAATTTTATCCTTCAGAGAAACTCCATAGCCCGCTGCGCGACTTTTAAGCTATGGACCAGCCCCACTGTAAGTGTCCACGTTTCGGCACCGTAAGTCATAACAGGTAGGACGCTTTGGGTTGATTGCTATTGGAGAAAGCCTACTTTGTCTAAAGTAACAACTACTCTGAAATATATTACTGTGCAAGAGATATCAACGAAACAAGTACCACATAGACCTGGTAATCCAATAGTTTATACTGAATTTATTTCAGTAGCCAAGAAGAGGAAAATTGATAGTTGTGAATTAGTAAAACACCAAGAAGATTTTTTGTCCTAACAAAGTTATGAAGTGTTCATTGCATCATTTTATAATGGACCAACCAAAACAAATTCTAGTAGATGCAGACAAACTGCTAAAGGAATTAAAAACAACATTGACTGCCAATACAATAAATACAATAGAAGAAGCAACAAGGGGGCAGAGCGAGAGCAGATTATGACATGAGATGAGATATGGCCATATCACAGTTTCTAAGACTCATTATGTTAGTGTTTGTTAACACAACAAATATTGCTTTGGTAGCTACTATAATGGTTGCTAAGATACCTGACACTAGCCATGAAAAGAGGCAGAACCTTGGAATATTCTGTCCGAAAGATTATTAGTAGAAAATTGAAAAAAAAAAGATTTCTCCATGTGGGCTTTAATTATGCCATGAAAATCCAATGCTTACATCATCTCCTGATGCCTCAATTGAAGATGCAGTCATTGAAATTAAATGCCCTAACAAGGCGAAAACTAAGATGAATTATATAAAAAATGGTATCATCGCAGACAAATGTAAGGCACAGGTACAATTACAAATGTATGCAACGGGCAAGCAAAAGTGTTATTTTTGTGTGGCCGATAGCCAGTTCGAACAGAACAAAAATGTAGACATAATTTTAGTAATATATGACAATGATACGATATATGACAATGTTAATAATTTAATTCTTAAGCAAGTTAATTTTTGGGAAAAATATATATATCCAATTTCGTATAGTATCACAATGGTATGATTTGAGAAAAACATGGTATTGAGGTGAAGTCAAATATAACATCTTGGCGAATGTTGTTACTAGTTATCACCATTGTGTACTTAAATAAAAAACAATTATGTATATTTCTTATTTTATTTAGAAAACATAATAACAAAACTTTTGATTTATGTACACTCCACAAAACATCATTTTGTAATGCCTTATATTTGATCCACCAAGTAACAGCATGCAATTCAGTAAAATAAATACACAGTCCCTATATATATATATCTCTCTCTCTCTCTCATACACACAAATGGTGAGGGGTCCCTATAGCTAGATTCCTGCCGGCTTGTTCTACAGAGACAAGGCGTGGTAGACATTTTGATATTTTATAGTCTAATAAATAATACACATTATTTGAAATGGAAAGTATCTTACATTCTGTATCTAAAATTGAGATAATTTCATACACAGACATTCTATAACAGGTAAGGCTGTTTTCCACAAGCTTCCCTTCTCATAATTTTCACCCCTTGCCAATGACACGCCCCTTATGATAAATAATCTGGTCTGAACACTTCAACTTAGCTCAACAACATAACTCTTTAAGGACTGAGACGAGTGGAGATTTTACTATATATTAAAAAATGTCTAAAGTTATTTAACATTTTTCGCCTCTTAGGATCGTTGGGAACAGTAACAAATAATTTTTCTGGGGTTCTTATCCCTTAATCGGGCAAAGGGAAATATTTTCCCACCTCCTCAATCTAGTTAAATGCCCAAATATTTTTGTAATGGCAACATTTTATCGGTAGATTATTACACTAAATATAATTTTAGATAACTACAAAATTATTTTTTTGGCAGCACCGTCTTTTTAACTGTCAATTGTCAAAGTCAGAGTCAAATAAATGTCACTTTTGAAAAATTGTGCGGTTTTTACGTAGTGGAGACATAAATCTGCAAAGTTTCTTCAAATAAGATTCTGGTAAGTAGATATTTGATTCATTATGTACTACTTTATTATATATTGCGTAGCTTTGTTATGATTTTCAACGCAGAAATGTAGTATTTGTGTGGTTTTTATTAATTTGAAATATGTCCTTGCAAGTGGGAAAATAGTTCCCTTTGTCCGTTACCGAACTCCATTTTGCTTATGTATATATAAAAAGTGGGGATTTATTTTTGTCAACTTTTTTAGTTTGGTCAATTTATTTAGTTTATTTTTAAATGTGGGTTTCAATAGTTTTAGATTATTTGCTTATCTATATATAAAAATGGGGACTTAGTTTTGTCATTTTAAAATGTGGGTTTCAATTGTTTTAGGTCATGTCTTTTAAAAAAAGCAAAATGAATGATAAGGCGCTTGAAAAGACATTAGAAAATCTTTCTGATTTATCGGACATCGATACTGATGATGACGATATTTATATTATTTATGATGATTGCCTGATAAGTCCAACGGATTAATTTTTCCGTATAAACTCAGAAGACGTAGTTGAAAGACGTTTAGAGGAAATATTTGGTAAACAAAGTTTAGATCCCATCTCAAATGATACTCCAAATAAAATGAAGCTACCTACATCCTCACTTATAGAAATTTTACAAGGGCCTTCCACATCCAGCCAAATTACTTCACCACTGCATGCTACGGCTTCTCTGCCTTTACCAACTAGTCCACCAAGTACAGCTTCTGTGCCACCACCACTTTGCTTTGCCACAGCATCGTTGCTTCTATCGAATGAACAAACGGGTCCGGTTCCTAACGATCAACTAACACCTGCTAGACCCGCCATCAGAATTGAGAGAATAGAAAGGCTCAACAATATTCCTCGTGAGTGGAAAATTGAAGATCAAATTCATAGCATTCCAGACTTTTCAAATAAAATTAAACCCCATTCAATCTATACTCACAAAACTCAACCTATACAAATATTTAAAAATTTCTTTCCGAGACATCTTATAGCCAAAATTACCGAACAGACCAATAAATATGCACACCAACAATCGAGCAGAAACTGGTCTGACGTAACAGACGACGATATGAGCGCTTATTTAGGTATACTTATTATGATGGGACTTAATCCATTACCTAATGTAGAATATTACTGGTCGACAGATCCATTCTATAATAACCCCGAGATATCTAGAATTTTTACACTAAAACGATTCAAGAAAATAACTGAAAATTTACATTTAAATGACAACTCTCTAGCGCCTCTCAGAAATTCTCCGAACTTTGACAAACTATACAAGCTAAGACCATTTATAGATGAATTAAATGACATTTTTCAAAAAGAAATGGCCAACTCGAGTGTTCAGTCCATAGACGAAAGTATGGTGAAATTTAAGGGGCGATGTTCTTTAAAACAGTATATGCCGAAAAAACCCATTAAGCGCGGATTCAAGGTGTGGGCTAGATGTGACGCAGAAACTGGATACCTTTACCAATTTGAGGTGTATACCGGCAAAGGTGGAGCATGAGGGCCTAGGGTACAATGTCGTCTGGAAACTAAGTCAAAACTTGCCAATGAACACGTTATTGGCGTTTGACAATTTTTTTACTGGAGTGAATTTACTGGATGATTTATATATGAAACATGTTTATGCAGTCGGAACAGTACGCACTAACCGGAAGGAACTACCGGACATAATAAAGAAGACGCAACCAAGAAATATGCGCTTACAAAAACACGAATTCGCCACAGTCACTGCATCACCGGTATCCGCAATAAAATGGGTGGATACCCGAGAAGTTTCTATGCTTACCACAGCACACCATCCTAAAGATGTAGTTTTTATAAAAAGAACGCAAAAAGATGGCACCAGGGCAGACGTTTTATGTCCAAAGGCAATTGCGGATTATACGCGTTCTATGGGAGGTGTCGATCGTTTCGATCATTTCAGATCGTCATATCCCATAAATCGAAAAAGTCGAAAATTTTGGATGCGATTTTTTTTTTTCTGTTAGATTCTGCCATTATAAATTCATATATAACATTTTCAACTATACATAAAACTAATAGTGATTCACATAAAGATTTTAGACTTCGGTTGGCGCGTGGACTAATTAATAATTATAGTGACACCAAAAGAGATTCCATAATAATACATAAAAATAAGAAAGGGGGTAATTTTGGTGTCCCAGATGAAATTCGGCTCCAAAATGTTGGTGTGCATCTTCCCGAAAAAGGAGGTAGTTACAAAAGGTGCAGGTATTGTAGCACGAAGAGCAAAGAGAAGCGGACGAACATCTTGTGCTCCACGTGCAAAGTCTCGTTATGTCCGCAAGATTGTTTTAAGCAATTTCATTTGTCCGAAAAAGTTGGTTAAAACAATCTTCAATTCATATTTCTATTTTTTTTAAATAAAGTTTCTATTGCTTATTGGATCTTTTATTCGCTTACACTCCTACCTCACTTTTATGGAAATATTCTGTGGAAAAATAAATGGGTTATTGAGGAAAATAAATTTAAAAGTAGAGTCAGGGCAAATTACTAGTCTATTTTAAAGTTATAGACGTAATCAGGCAAAGGGAAATTATTTCCCACTTTAGTTGTCCATGAACAGGCAAAGGGAAATAATTTCCCACCCATAAAACCATCATTATTAACAGTTCTAATAATTTATATATGTTTTTATATACCCTGAGAGTCCATATGTCCCAGGAACATATACTTAAACCATGAAAATCAGTTTTTTTTGTTCTGCCCGATTAAGGGTTATAGACGTATTTGTGCACTGTGACACTACACACCAATAATTATACGCCATTCCCCACTAAAATGTTGAAAATTTGAAATTACGTAGCACCTGTTGTTATCAAACGTCTTCTATAGTGAATATTATTTACTTGTGATTGACGTCACACGAATCTCACACGATGCCATTTTGAAGAATAGCGTTTTTCGCGCACTCTTGAAAATTTAAACTTTATCATTGATTTTTAAACATAATGCATTGTTTTTTACAGAAGTATTAATGTAGTACGTTTATAATGTAATAAGGCATCATTTAAAATGGTTTTCCAAATTCAGTCAAATAGCCTATTGGTAGCACTATGTTACATGGTATAATAATAATAATAATTTATATGATGTTTACCTTAATAAAGAGGAATAATAATAATTTATTGGTCGAAACACAGTAAGTTACAAAGGTGTTACAAAAACAAATAATATATAAGATCCTTTTATATCAACAAAGTCTAGGGAACAAGATGACCCCAATTTTTTTTTTCGTGTAAATCTTGTTTTGCAAATAACTGGCAGCAAATAAATAAAAATAGAATAAAGTAGATTACAGAGTTGTTCGAAATTTAAAAATAAATTTAAATAAGTAATGATTTTCGAATACGGAGGGAAAACTTTTGAAAGTGTTTGATTGTGCAGTTTCTCTGAGCCAAAATAAAAATTATTTTCTTTGATTGTAAATAACGTTTATTATCAATAATACGTCTTTTACGTATGGTTTGCGCATTTTTGTGACTGTAGTCATCATGACACGTCGTCATTTAAATCGCGAAGAGATGTTAAGGGCTGTTGGTATGCTGCAAGCTGGACGAACTCAACGCGACGTAGCGGATGCTGTCAACACCCAACCAAGCGTAATTTGCAGATTATGGGCACGCTACAGGTCTAGAGGGGATGTTGCCGAACGTCACAGGGGACGAAATAGGGTTACTACCCCGCGACAAGATCGTTTCTTGCAAAATTCCGCAAGGCGGCAACCCACGATTACTGCTCGTCAGTTGGTCGCAGGCCTCCAGTCTCAGCATCAAGTGGTTATTAGCGATCAAACTGTCAGAAGAAGACTACACGAAACCAATCTTCATGCTCGCAGACCGCTTAGGGTTCCAGCTCTTCGACGTGGAAATCGAGGTCGTCGCTTATTGTGGGCTAACGCACATTTACAGTGGACCGACCATCAATGGGCACGGGTTCTGTTTTCCGATGAATCTCGCTTCGGTTTTCATCCTGATTCGAGAAGAGTGCGTATATGGCGAGTTCCTGGACGTCAGAATCGTCTCCAGAATCCTCAAGAAGTTCATCCTTACCAAGGTGGAACAATCATGGTATGGGCTGGAATTCGCCTTGGTGGAAGGACCGATCTCGTTTGGATACGGGGCAATTTGAATGCAAACCAATACATTCAGGAGGTTATACACCCCATGGTAATCCCTCATCGACAGCAGTTCGGTCAAGATTTTATGTTCATGCAAGATAATACACGGTCACACACCGCGAGGGTAGTGGTCTATGCGTTAAGCGAGCACAATATAACGACGTTGGAATGGCCTGCTCAGTCTGCCGACCTCAATCCCATAGAGCATGCCTGGTATTTGCTTGGGAGGAGAGCTTTCAGTGATTCTTTGGAAAATCTGAACACTGAAGAACAACTTTTTTTACACCTTCGCAATGTATGGAGCCATATTCCACAGACGATGATTGACAATCTCATACTAAGTATGCCACGCCGTTGTCGAGCTGTTGCTAATGCTTTAGGAGGTCCTACAGATTATTAAAAACGTTTAAAGTACGGTTAATTACTGTATTTCTTACTACCTCGTTATTTTTGTGCCTAATCATAGAAGGTTGTAATACTCAATATTAGCACTATTCAATTCTTTATTAAAAAAAAATTGATATGAGAATGTTTTAATTAAAATTAAAATTAAAAACGGTATAAAAATACCCTTCTATTGATATAAAACACTCACTATTACAAGAAAGGGTTTTTAAATAAAAACTAGAAATGTCCTTGTTCCCTAGACTTTGTTGATGTGTGTGTGTGTCTAATTGACGTGACCTATATAAAAAAAAAATCTAATCTTTAGATAATATTTCTTGATGGGTAACTTAACTTCGGCGGAGTCTTTAATATAGAGTCTATACGGCCTTAAGCAAGCACCTAAGTGCTGGAACAAGTGTAACACAGAAGTCCTGTTGAAACTTGGTTTCAAGAGAAGTGGGCAGACCCATGACTTTTCATTAAGACATTCGAATGGCGAAGAGCTTATACTGGCACTCTATGTAGATGACGGAGTATTACGTGGGTCAAATCAGAAAGTGATTAATGAATTTATTATTGAACTAATAAAAGAGTTCAAAATCACTACCGAACCAGCATCAATTTTTTCTAGATATGGAGCTTGAGATTAGAGAGATCTTGATTTTGTATGGAGCATTTACGGGTGGCGCGAGAAATCGAATTATCAAAATGAAAATATTTCCGAAGCCACCATCAAAAACCTGTGCTCAATCCCAGGGAAGGTAAACATCGTCAAACAAGTCAAAGGGCCCATTCATCTTTAGTGTCAAGAATGGGTTCCTATAACCAGGTACCTTCTTCCAGACTCTTCCGAGTGTGAAGTTACCACACGAGAACACAAACGGGGTCCGCTTAGACAAAGGCAAAGTGATGGTCTGAAACTGGTTCCAAAATTTCCTGGAATCCTTTCATTTAATTATTATTATAACAAATATAATAAATTGCTAAATTATTATATTTCTTCTTTCTACAAAAGTATTACTAATAAGACAGATAGAGAGTGAGATTCTACTAAAGTGTGTCAAATACAAAGTGCAACAATTAATTAATTAATTATAATGTTCTGTGATTAGAATAAATACTTTATGTAGTATTTATTCTAATATGGTAGAAATATAATAAAATATAATAAAATTATTGCCGAGCTAAAATCAGATCTGAATATATGGTATCTAGACGACGGAACTCTCGGGGGTACACCAGAAGTCGTCTACCAGGATCTGGAAGCTCTGATTCCCCGCCTCAGGGAACTGGGTTTGGAGGTGAATCCCTCTAAATGCGAAATGTTCCCTTGCAGCTCTGAAGTTCGTGCTTGCTTTCCACGCTTCGCTTCCCTGTTGCCCGGCCTCAAAGAACTATCTTCTCACTCTTTCACTCTACTGGGGTCTCCTATCTTCTCTGACGGGGTACCACAGGCTATCTTATCCCGCAACAAGCTTCTCCTGACCGCTCGAGAGCGTCTCAAAGACCTCTCTGCGCACGTGGCGTTGACGCTCTTGCGTATGTGCTTTGCCCTCCCTAAGTTAACGTACCTCTTGCGGACTGTACCAACTTGGGTTTGTCCCGCGGAAGTTGAGGCATTTGATGACACCCTGAAATCCACAGTTGAGTCGATTCTCAACGTGTCTCTCAACGATGACCAGTGGATACAGGCGACTCTCCCCATCCGTCACGGGGGTATAGGGGTGCGACGTGCGCGGGATGTGGGTTTGCCGGCTTTCTTGACGTCGGCGCATGGGGCGACGAACCTTGTCACTGTAATCCTACATAACAATGGTGGCAAGGCGGTCGTGCCCTTTGCAGCCGGCGCCGAGACAGAGTGGCTTGCCCGTAGTTCAGCGGTGTCAAGTCCTGTCACAGCTCATGTTCAGCGGGCTTGGGATGAGGGTGTTATTGAAAAACTTAGGGAGCGGCTGATGGGGGGCACAACGGGAGCCGATCTAGCGAGACTTCGGGCGGTGTCGCAGCCGGAGTCGGGAGCGTGGCTGCACGCGCTGCCTTCACCTCATCTGGGCACTTTACTAGACGACGATTCTTTGCGGGTGGCGGTGGCCCTCCGCCTGGGCTGCAATGTGTGCGAATCCCATATATGCACCTGCGGTTCCATGGTGGGGGACGATTGCCATCATGCATTGAGTTGTCGTAGGAGCGCGGGTAGGTTTCCGCGTCACCATGCTCTCAACGATATACTCCGGAGAGCCTTCTTATCGGCTGATATCCCGTGCCTGCTGGAACCACCCGGCCTCAGCAGGTCTGACGGCAAAAGACCGGATGGTATGACTCTGGTGCCGTGGAGAAATGGCAGATGCCTCTTGTGGGATGCCACGTGCGTCAGCACGGTTGCTCCCAGCCACCTGAGCCGTACCGTCTTGTCTCCAGCAGCAGCCGCCGAAGACGCAGCGGAAAGAAAGCATCTGAAGTACGCGGGTCTGTGTGATCGATACATCTTCGCACCATTTGCGGTTGAGACGATGGGTTGTTGGGGCGCGGACGCCAAAAATTTGGTCAGTGAGTTGGGGCGCAGATTGAGGGATAAGACGGGTGACTCTCGCTCCGGCTCGTACCTGAGGCAAAGGTTGGCAGTCGCTATACAGCGGGGAAATGCTGCTAGTGTTATGGGCACTTTTGCCCCAGGTACGATGAGGACCGGGTTAATTTAATATTATTTATTTTTTGTAACTTTTTCTTGACGTATGTAAAATGTTGACCATGGACACTCCGCATATAATGTATTTGATTTTTTGAATAAATTGGATTTTATTGGGTATAAAAAGGAAAGATTTGTATCTTTGGAACGAATAAACTATATGGTAGCAAGATGGATACCAGACCCTTTAGTAAGGGTAGCAGAATCGTCCGTACGCCGCCGCCGTCGTCTTCACCCGCAACTCGTCCAATGGTGCAGAGCCAAATGCTGACCCCAGGTGGAATCCGCATCAACCCCGGAGATAAAGAACTGGATGACGTCTATTGAACAGTACCTAAATGAGATATGTAACATCACTACGGAGGGAAAGCTCAATTCAGAGCAGAAGTTGTGTGTTAGCACATTGTGTCGAAAAGTGGTTCACAGCACGTCCTAAATGGAAGTGCAATACCAGGGCCTAAAAGAAAAGACTATACAAATTAACACTTTAAAAAATTAATATTAATTAGCCAAACCATCCAGGGAAAAATAGTCCTGACTAAGCAAATAGCCGACCTACAGCAGACCATTGAGGAAGCCACTAAGAACAATGCCGGAATATCGCCAGTACCATTTGCAAATACGGTGAAAATGGGGTCAACGAATATATACCGAGTACAAGCCTCGAAGAAATGAAACTGCAGGTTAGAGGGTTGCGCAAGACGAAGAAATGATTTATGAACATCAAAATGAATCAAAAAGTATTAAGCGGGAATACTTTCAAAAATAATTTCCCGTCAAGTCTCATAGTGAGTTGAGGTTACTGTCAAAAATTACAAGAGAACATATCGATCCAACTAAATTTTAAAAAAATAAGGTAAAAAAATGCGGCTCAAGTATTCAGTGTCAGCATGGCCGTAGCTGCTTATAATTTAGGAGCGAGAGGTGATGTGCCAACAGAATGCAAAGATGTAATACCTTTCGTTATATTAATTGACAAACTTTTCGACTCACTTAACGCGGCAACTTTTTCTGTGCCCCATGGAAAAAAGCAAAAAGCAGCCATTAGAAGAAAATCACCTCACCATGAGCTTTGGAGAGAGGCTTGTCAAACATTATAAACGATTAAATTCATTCAGAGGAAAGAAGTGATGGCTTAAAATTTAAAGTATGTGCCAACTGTTGACCAATAATAATTAAATAATTTTATTAAAACTATAGAGGGCTTCCAAACGCTTTGGCAATTGTTGTGGAAAAAATATTTCTTTGATGCAATGTTCACACGCAACTTTAATGAAGATCCAACTAAAAAAAAAAATTGGTTGTATTCGGAGTTTGTAATGTAGCACCTAATTGTATGGGATTTGAAGGAGGATTCAATTTAATTTTAGTAGTGACCATTCAATTAATGCTAACTGTGAAGAGGATTCCAGCAAATGTATGCAATCACTTCAATTTATTATTAAGAACAAACTAAAGCATAATGCTTCCTCACAATTACAATCCCATTACTATTGTAATAGATCAGACCCTGGATGACAAATATGGTGAAAATGGGGTCAACGAATACATACCGAGTACAAGCCTCCAAGAAATGAAACTGCAGGTTAGAGGGTTTCGCAAGACAGAACGACCAGATGAAATGGAAACCGAGGGTTACCTATAGTTATTGGAGTACGAGAAATTTGAGCTTCATAAATCAATTAATGGCTGAAGCTTAAGCAGAGTATTTTAGAAGACCAACAATGGCAAGATGATGTGATTTGTATTAACAATACCACAATAATTCCATTGTTTGATGTGCGTTATGTATAAAAATAAATACGAAATAAATGATTAAATAAAGAAATGATTTATGAGAGCGTTTTTCAAAATTTTTGACTCATGTTAAATCATCATGTCCATAAACTACAAACTTCAATAATTACATTTTTACATTTGTTATTGCACGTCACCGGTCACCGTTCGTTGCGTGCAGGTGTGTTTGCGATCGCGATTAGTGACATCTAACTGAAGAGGATAATAATGGCCTCGAATGTAGTAAAATGTTGTGGTTGCAATATAGTAATCAGTGAAGTATTGACTTTTATTCAAAACGGGATGGATGTAATGGATTATGACACTATGGAGCGAATTTGTAAACAAGCTTATTCAGATGAAGAAATGAGTAGTGCCAAAAAGTTGTTGTTTGATTCGATACCAGCTGCTAAGCGAAAGATTCGAAGAAAAGCTGGTAAGGCTATCAAAGATTTGGGAGACATAATTGGGCTTTTAAAATCTACCGACCCCGAAGATGTACCCATTTTCGTCGCAAAAAATTTGTATAAAATACCGCCGGTAACTTTCGACCATATTGACACTTTACAGCTTCTGAAAGATATTGTAGCGATTAAAAATGAAATAAGTGCTATTAAGGACGTGTACGCAACAAAAAGTGAATTACAAAATATTAAAAAAGCATCTACTGTAGATAATTTTGACCCAATATGTAGGAAGCGAGGAGGGTACTTATTAGAAAAAAGTACTGCCTGCGATAGTGGACCTTTTGGTATCCCGTATGTGCATATAACGCCGGAGCCAACTACTAGTGAATGTGAGAATGCGTCAAACCTCTGCAGTTCCCTCATACAACAACAAACACTCGGTAATACATTATCATATACGCAACGGGCCGAAGTCGCGCAAACTGTGATGACAGTCGGCGAGCCCGATAGTATCGCTGCCGGGGACCCCGCCGCAGGTATTGCTGTGTCGAGGGCCGAGCCTATTGTGGTGTTCGATACTGTGCAATGCGATATCCCTACCACAAGTATAACCAATGTGAATCATCTAGACATCAAAACAAACACCTCATACAGAGATATTGTTGCAGCGAGTTGTGATCGAGATAAAAAACAAGTAGTAGGAGACCAGAATGCTTGGAATGTTGTTGTGAATAAAAAGAAGAATATGAAATATAAATTTATAGGACAGAGAGGAAGGGCCTGTTCAGACTTTGAGGGCAAGTTCAAAGCAGCAGAAATCAGAGTACCCGTATTTATATCAAATGTGAGTAAGGGTACGAAGGAGAAGGATATAGTGGAATATATTAAAGAGAAAACCGAAGAGAAAGTCACACTTATTAAAATAAAAATGAGAAAAGAAAAAAATTATGATGCATTCAAATTGTATGTGCCTGAAACAAAACTAAGTTTGTTTTTGAGTGAAGATACGTGGCCTCAAGGAATATCCTTTAGGCGGTTTGTACAGCTGAAGTATACCAGGGATGTGGCGTCGCATGAACATTGACATCTTAATGACTCAAGCAGTTACAAATAATACAATTACTTTTGCGAGCTTTAACTGTAAGTCAGTTAAACGCTCAGTTGATGATGTGCGCTGGCTATGTCGGTCTGCGGATGTAGTGGCCCTCCAGGAGACCTGGTTGTTCCCGTATGATCTACCTTTTCTAGGGACAATACACAAGGATTACGAGTACACAGGAAAATCAGCAGTGGATATTTCTACAGGTGTGTTTCAGGGAAGACCATACGGTGGTGTGGGTATCCTGTGGCGTAAAGGTATGTTTCAGTCAGTTTCAGTAGTGCCGTGCAATAGTGATCGACTTTCGGCTATTAGAGCTAATCTAAGTTCTCAGTCTATTATGATTATCAGTGTTTACATGCCTACTAACTCTATAGATAATTTAGTGGAATTTATAGACGTGTTAAGTGAAATTAATGCACTGATAGAAGCCAGTGACTTAGAGGGTATTTATATATTAGGAGATTTTAATGCTGACCCCAGTAAACTATTTGGCAGAGAACTGTTTAAGTTTTGTTCGGAGCAAAACTGGATTTGTGCAGATGTAATAAAATTGGGCGTGACCTCTGAGAGTTACACATACGTTAGTGAGGCGCATGGCAGTAAAAGCTGGTTGGACCATTGTGTATTAACCGAATCAGCCTGGCAGTCAGTGACTGACGTGCGTGTGGCTTGCGGAGTCTATTGGTCTGATCACTTCCCAGTTATTATGAAATGTAACCTTCATTATGTGCGTTGTAAATTGTCTGACCCGAGCCCTAAATGTAATAAAGTTATTTGGGGTAATAGAGATGATGAACAGAAGGAGATGTTCACTAATTTATGTAACAGTCGTCTGGGCTGTGTTCACTTTCCACATGCTTTTAATGTATGCTCGGATAATAAACATTGTAGCAATGTCTGTCACAAGCGCTTGCTTGACGAAATGTACACAGAGATAATAGGCATACTTACAAAAGCTGCTGTGTGTACACATAAGCTAGTTCATGGTAGAAGAAGGCGCCAGTTGACGGGCTGGAATAGACATGTTGCAGAGTCACACGGGGAGGCCAGGCTTAGATATCAGTCGTGGCTTCTTCACAATAAACCTATCACAGGTGAGATTTATGAGGCTATGCGGGCAAGTCAGAAAGTATTCAGAGGGAAGCTTAAATGGTGTCAAAACCATCAAGAGCAGATCCGGATGGACATTATAGCAACTCATCATACTTCTAATAACTTCAATAGTTTCTGGAAGTCCACAAAAAGTCTGGACTCTGGGCCGGGCAAACCTGTGTCTGTTGGGGGGTGTTCACAGCCTAAGGATATAGCTGACTTGTTTCAGCAACACTTTAAAGTGGAATCTCCTCTGGGACCGTCGCGTGTGATGATCGAGGCTGAGACCAACTGTGAACTGGGTGGCATACGATTTTCTTCTAAAGATGTTGCAGCCGTAATTAAGAAAATGAAGCGTGGGAAGTCCCCGGGTCACGACGGTCTCAGCATCGAGCATCTCAAGCATGCAGGACCTCACCTACCTAGAGTGTTATCGATGTTTTATTCATTGTGTCTAGTTCACTCCTATCTACCTCATGATCTCATGAGGACCATTGTAGTGCCCATAGTTAAAAATAAAACTGGTGATATTGCTGATAAAAACAACTATCGCCCTATCTCGCTGGCGACAGTACTGGCTAAAGTGTTAGACAGCTTATTAGACTCACGCTTAAATGAATATTTAGTATTACACGATGCGCAGTTCGGCTTTCGGTCGGGTCTATCGACTGAAAGTGCTATTCTAAGCTTGAAACACACAGTACAGTATTACACGGACAGGAGAACACCTATAATGGCTTGTTTCTTGGACCTATCAAAGGCTTTTGATCTTGTATCGTACGATAAGTTATGGGCCAAGATGCGAGAGGCGTTTATGCCAGATGACATGGTCAGATTATTTCAATACTGGTATATGAACCAGCTTAACAGCGTTCGATGGGGTGATGGTATGTCAGAGGAGTATAGGTTGGAGTGCGGGGTTAGACAGGGCGGACTGACGTCACCAAAACTGTTTAATCTGTACATCAATGAATTGATTGTTGGTCTCAGCGGTCAGCGTACAGGATGCCATATTGACAACGTGTGTGTAAACAACTTAAGTTACGCAGACGACATGGTGCTGCTGGCGCCGACTGTTGGTTCATTGAGAAAGCTGCTGCAAACCTGTCAGTTGTATGCGCAAAGTCATGGTTTGTTATATAATGTAAGCAAGAGTGAATGCATGGTCTTTGGGGTGCCCGGTGAAAAAGTTACTCATGTCCCACCCATAACTTTATATGGTGCTACATTGAAAAGAGTGAGTGTCTTCAAATATCTTGGTCACTATATTACCGAGGATCTCAGAGATCATGTAGACATAGATAGGGAACGTAGGGCGTTGGCGGTGAGGTGTAACATGCTGGCCCGCAGGTTTGCTCGCTGTAGCAAAGAGGTTAAAATCACCTTATTTAAGGCATACTGCCAGAACCTCTATACGGGCAGTCTATGGGTGAACTTTGCACTTAAGTCGCTGAACGCCTTGCGAGTTCAATATAACAATGCCTTTAGGGTGCTGTTGGGGTTGCCGCGCTATTGCAGTGCGTCAGCGATGTTTACTGAGGCGAGAGTAGACGGGTTTCATGCCATCTGGCGCAAAAGATCGGCGTCATTGTTGAGCCGTGTCCGCGGCAGCTCCAACAGTATTCTGAGAGTAATAGCTGCGCGGTACGACTCACCCATAATGAAGCATATCACCAGTAGAGTGAAACCCTACATGGTCACTTTAATTAATTGACTTAATATATTTGATTTGATTTATGTCGATTATTTGACTTATATTTGAGTTATATTTTATTATGAATTGACATTTTATTGACTATTGCATTTAGTATTAACCTGTGATACGTAATTTATAAATAATTGATATATTTTAATTTTGTGAATTATAATTTTTAACTGACATCAAATTTAATGCAATAATATAATATCAATTGATAATAATTTCCTGATTAGATTTTAAACTGTTGACATTTTGTATGCTAAATTACTAACCATAGATGTAAGACAAATATTGTTACTAACAAATTGGGCCCTGTTGCCATCAATAAAATGATATTATTATTATTGCAACATGTGTTATGTCAAAAGATAGAGAATTTAAATAAAAGTAAGTTCTAATACATAAATATATTGAAAAATGTATAGAATTTTAATAATTTAAACAAATGTGAAGAGGGACCCCCCGTCTTTACGATGTCCCATGCATACCTTGCTAGCTTTGAACTGCCCTACCATAAAATGTATTCGTCAAAATCGCTGAATAAATGTTTTATTAATTTTTAAAAGGTTTTGTTAATATATTATTTAACAGTTTTAATTCGACTTTAGAACATAAATATATAACTAATTCAATTTTAAATTTTTCCACGGATTCCCGGTATACCGGAATTCCCATTAAGTAACGGCAGTTTTTGCCATTTTACGAAAAAAGAATACTAAATTGAGAGCGTTTTTTTAGTCTAGCAACCCTTTTTTGACAGAATCAAATCATTTCCGGTGACATTTTTAATGTGTCATGGTTGCTTAAATTGTTACTTTCCGTTGCGACGTGACCTCGGACCAAAATTGTGTTCCCGTAAGTACTGTATTTTTTATATGATAAAATGTTATTTCGAAATGAAAACTTCTTATTTTTCATTGCACGGAGTATTTTAAGAACACTTTAGACAGTTGGATTCATTGAATGTAAGGTATTTAAGTTTTAAATAGGATATGTTGTTTAAAAATGTGCTTTCGTAACGTCATGTTCATAACGTTATATACTGGCGGAATGATTTTTGTTACGAACTGGAATTATAAAGCCGTGATCTCATTGTAAGAACCTATTGGGTGTCATTTTCTTAAAAAATAATAATATTTTTATTTATTTTGACTGCTTTTGCAGAGTTATTTTATTTATATTTTACTACATAGTATTTTTATAATTCTAGTTTCTACGTTTTAAATTACTATCAAAGAATCAAGAATCAATTTCATTTATTCAGTTTAGGCACATAAAGAGCACATATGAACGTCAAAATTTACAATTATGTGAAGAAATATTGTAAAAATATTAAATAATGTATAAATAAACCATTGGAAAATTATTCTTTCGCTGGCTCGGTAGGTTAGTTCTGCTGAGAAGATACCAGCAAGAAACTCAGAAAACCATAATATTTTATATTAGAACTAGATTATTTTTTTATATATAGTTTTGTTTACAATTTTTGTTGTGCGAGCAAGCAAGAGACTTAGGATTAACCCAGTTATATCCCCTCATTCAGTACAATCACATTGTTTGACATGTAGGTAACCGCGGCGAATCTCGTACCTCGTAAGTTCGTATAATATTATTTTCATTTTACAACTATTACCTACCTCACTTTTTTTTCAGATCTACCTCACCTAAGTTTATTTTTATTATTTTCTCTAGTTTATAAAATGCCACTAACTGGAGCTGAACGTGCAAAAACATTCAGAGAAAATTTGAAGAATGACCCAGAAAAATACGATAGATATAAAGAAAAACAAAGAGAAAGAGTTTCAAAACTACGAAAAAAATAGATGATTTAAATGAAAGCCAAAAAGAAAAACAAAGAGAACTTTGGAGGAAACAAAAACGTAGGCAAAAGGACAAACGAACAATAACGACAGAAGACACAATACAGGAGAAGAAATCAGAGAAACCCAAATCTACTTTAAAACTAAATAAAAAACTGAAAAAAGCGTATGCGAACTATGCTCAGTCTCAGAAAAATGAGGCACATTTGAAGTGTACAATTGACCGACTCAGAAAGCAACTCAGTCGCTCTAAACAAATGATAAAAGCTTTGGAAATAGCTAAAATGAAAACTGAGACACGATATGAAAATTTAGTTGATGCAATCAAAGAAACTTATGATGGTTGTCAAACACATAACGAAAAAAGATTGCTGAAAAAAGTCTCCGCAAAGTTTTCAAACAAATCTGGACTTAAGTCAAAAATTTTGGGTCTTAAAAGTAAAGTCAGATTTTTCAAGCCGAACATACTTGGAAATAAACTAGTAAAGGTTAATAAATTCCTTAATTACTTTAGTTACTTAATTTCCATTCAACGGGTAGGTCTTGAGTCTTTTTAAGAATTCTATGACTACATAGATACTCTAACCTTTTTTCTATTCACAGGTTCATAAGGAAATTGCAGCATTTTATCTCCGCGACGATGTTAGTAGGTGTGCAGCTGGCCGAAGAGAGTGTAGGACTAAAAATAAAAAGAAAATGCAACTAAGATATTTAACGGACACTATACTGAATACGTATCAAATGTTTGTCCAGCAAGGCGGGAAACAGAGTTTCACTACATTTTTTCGGTATAAGCCATTTTATGTTATATCACCGACGCGTATAGCGAGAGACACATGCATGTGCATAAAACATAGAAATTTCGAATTTATTTTTCATGCCTTGAGGTCTCGATCTATAATTTCTTACAAGAACATTGTCGAAGTATTGAAGTCATTTTCTTGTGATATTGCTTCATTCAATTGTATGTACGGTAAATGTGACACTTGTAAAGCCCTAACATTAGAATTAGACGAAAACCAAGCTAATCAAAGCATTAAATGGCACCAATGGACAAGGGTAGCTCATAGGTACGAAAAGGCCGGTAAAGAACAGATCACTAAGAAAACAATTAAACAAGAACAGAACGGTACGGTAGCTGAATTAACATCACGATTTCTAGAGAAAATACCTCTATTTAAACAACATTTTTTTAATTGGAAAGAGCAACAAAACCAGTATCAAAAATGCATTCAAAATCTTGCAAATGGTGAGATAGCAATATTATGTGACTTTTCCGAAAATTATGATTGTATATATGCCCATGAGGTACAATCAACGCATTTCGAGGCCTCCAAAAACTCAATAACTCTCCATACTGGTGCTATAATTTTCCATGACAAATTCCAAACGTTTGCAACAGTATCAGATAACAATTGCCACGAACCACAAGCCATCTGGGCACATTTGCTACCAATTATAAAGTACGCAAAAGAACGGTATCCTCAAATTTCCGTTATACATTTCTTTTCGGACGGACTCACTAGCCAATATCGTCAGAAAAAAAATTTTTATTTGTTAAATTTATTCACATCTAAATTAAAACTTGACTACACCACATGGTCGTTTTCAGAGAGTGGCCATGGTAAAAGTGTGGCAGATGGTGTTGGAGGCAGTGTCAAACAACAATTAGACAAAAAAGTATCATATGGTCACGATATTCCAAATGCAACTGAAGCCTATAACGTTTTACAATTAGCCATGAAATCAGTAAAGTGTTTTTATGTCAGTGGTACTGAAATAAAAAATATTTCAAAGCTTATTCCATCCAACATTGCCGCTGTACCCGGAACGATAAAATTGCACCAAATAATATCGGTACACAACAACACAGTAAAGTATCGCTTGCTCAGTTGTTTTTGCGGTGACAAAGCTGGTCTCTGTAATTGTTATGGCCCTAAATTACATAAACTGGTCGACAATGAATCTACTTCAAAAAAGAATATAAAAAAAGAAGTCTTTGATTGTTATCCCAGTATCGAAGTCAATTCTCCAGAGTCAATTGCTTTAGCAAATGTAAGACAACTCAAATCCGATGAACCAATAACTAATGAAATTTACCTCAATTTGCTGAATGCTGATAAACTCAACTCAGATTTGCCCGACCTTCATAAACTTACTACTGACGAACTTTACCTTGATGTAACCAAACCCAATATAATAATAAATCCAGATGAGTCTCAATTTTGCAGTGAAGTTGGTGATTTGCACATAGAACCAATAGTAATAACAGTTGCTTCCAATGTAACATCTGAATTTCCTTCTCCATCTTTGCTAACCAAACTCCCAATGGACCAAATTGATTTATCTAATTTAGGTTTTGATGTATATTTCAATGAAGAGCCAAAAATTGATCCTCGCGTCTCTGTAGGGGTACCTTCTATAAGTCCCAAACGTGCAAGAAAACGCGCTCGCGTCTTATTTCCGGGAGACCCTCCTCCACTGACTAATAATAAAAATGCACGTTCTCTTTTACGCGCTGATACTTCTAATTCTTATAAACCTAAGACTGTTAACATCACCTGTAAGCTATGTCAAAAAGATCTCAGGACTAAAATTAGGTGCATGGTGTGTAAGGGTAATGTGTGTCTAGAATGCAGTGGGACAGTCAGTTTTGATAATATTTGTCCTCCCTGTCTTCTAGGCTCAGATAGCGATTAAAGACTTTTGCGTATTTCATGTAGAACGACTGATTATTTTAATTTTGATATTAGTATTGTTTTTTATAATTATTTAATTCATTGCTTTAATTCGATATAATTTTATTTATATCCAAATAATTTAATTGTTGCTTATTTAATTAAGAATGTTACTCATCATAACTTTGATTATTTTCGAGTGTCTATTTTTATTTTATTTGTGTAGTCTTTAAAGATCAATAAGTGAAAGGCTTGAATATAGTTATGTAAAACGACTGATTATTGTTATGGGGTAGTTTATAGTAGACACAATTTATAGTATCGTGAACTCCGCCTTATATTTCAGTTAGTAACCGAGTGTTCCACTGTCGTAACTAATTGTGCTGTGACTAGGTTAAGAAATAATTACTTTATTTTGTATTTTTATAAAAAGATGTGAAGATGAATGAAAAAGAAGATGAATATTAGAGCTGGAAATTGTAGATAATAATATTTTGTACCTGTTTTCTAAAAAATATAGTTGTGATACTAAGTGATTGTTTCATAAAATAGGTCTCAGCAAGTGTACTGACAGAAAATTGTTACTTACTGGAGGTAATTTCATTTTGATTTCCATAAAACATTACTGTCAAAGTGATAAATATTCCGGGAGCAAGTTGGCTCTGTAGGTGTAAATTTAATAGAAATAAATAATTAATTGATTGCATGAGTGGCAATCAATTAATTATTTATTTCTATTAAATTTTACAATAATAATATTTAAGTTTTAAGATAATAATGTCAAATATACAGTTTATGTCACGCATGCAATCAATAATTATTTATTTAATTAGTCATCAGTTAAGTAGTAGTTTTACATCAGTCAATATAATATCCTTAAGATTAAATTTGCTATCCATATATTCCCTCACTGAATAAAAACACTTCTCTATTAAGAATTTAAACACACCCGAGAGAAGAGGGCCAGATCGTGAGAGATGGCCCTGGGTCGGCCGGGGTGCGAGGGATATGCCTGTCAACCTCACCTTCGGCAACCAAAGCGACCCGCAGGCGGCGTGCGTTTTAGTCGGTTCGAGTCCGACATAACCTCTCCCACCGGCTCCGGTGGGGAGGTATCCGTGGGGATATTGCGCTCGTAAAAAAAAAAAGTGATAAATATGTGTTAAATTTGTTGTTAAACAAGTTGATTTATTAAACAAAGAATAAAACTTACTCTTTAAATCAGTTTTTTAATAAATATGGATATATTAGCAATGTTACTAATTGGAACTTTCAGGTCCCATAATGGTCTAGAAAATTTTAATTTGTGATCAAAGTATTGATTTAAATACTAAAATATTAGTATATTTGCGAAGCTTCTGAAAGACTCTATGAAACTACATAAAAATCATAATTATATTGATATTTTCAAAATTAATGTTCCGGTTGCGTAACGGGCCACTTTTTTGAAAAACGCTAATGAACATCATCGTCGAACAACAAAGCCGACTCGAAGCAGTTACTGCACTTGTTCGGCTTCAATCGGCTAGTGCCGATCGAGTTCTTTATTCGGGTCGACACTGTATCATTCCATTCGGCAGTATTACGTTCGGCTTGTGCCGATCGGCACAATTCGGTTTTCATTCGGGCGTCGCTCGCGCGCGCGTCTCCCCGCCGTCCGCAGTATTGTCTCAAATGTTGCATTAACGCGTACAATGGAGTGGTCCAAAGAAAAAACAATACAATTTATCGAATGCTCTTACCAATATCTATGGGATTCAAAACACGAATTCTATAAGAATAAAATTAAAAGACATGATGCTATATTAGCAATTGCTGCAAAGTTTGAAGTTGAAAAAGTTGAAGTTGAGAGAAAAATTGTACTTGTAATCGAAATTGTACAGCACTACTGATTCAGTAATTGCATTTTCTGCACTAGTTTCTCCAGACTCTTCTATGTTTAAATCCACGTCATTTGTATCATTTCTACTGTTACCTTGAAACGCGTACAGTTGGTATGAATGCATAGTATCTTTATTTCTTCTGAGAAAATTGTGTAGGTGTATTCAAGCCATCACAACTTTTGTTACTTTCTTGGGTTGTAATTTAAACGGTTTCCGAAGGCAACCATACACTTTACTTAAAATTCCAAAATAACTTTCAACCATCCGACGGGCTCTACTTAAGCGATAATTGAAAATTCTAATTTTCGATCCCTTTTTGCCTAAAGATAGATATGGTTTTATAAATCTTTCTGTCAAAGGAAATGCGTTATCAGTAATAATCACGTACGGTGTCCGGCACGGTCTCCCAGGCAGCTCAATATCTTCTGGCACATTTAACGTTTCTATATTACTCAATATAGTACTTGAAAAAACTCCGCCATCTGATATCCGACCTTGGCATCCAATATTAGCATAAAGGATATTATAATCAGAGTCCACAAGTGCCATTAAAACAATACTAAAGTATTCTTTAAAGTTAAAGTAATCAGTGCCACTGTGGAATGGTGCTTCAATTCGTATGTGTTTACCATCTAACGCTCCTAGACAGTTCGGAAAGTTCCATTTATCGTTAAAACCCTTTGCTATATTTTTCCATCCTTCTTCGGTATTTGGTAGCTGAAATATAAAATACAATTTATTTTTAATTATTATTATTGCAGATTGATCACGCTATTGAAGAAAGCTTAGATAGTACTGCTGGTAGTACTGAAACCTCCGATGAATGCCGAAAGCGTAAACGCAACTTGGAGAATATGAACGAAAAAGTTTCGAGTGCATTTTCTATTATGACAGAGCTATATAAAAATCGGAGCGTTAAAGATGAATTCTCCTTGTTCGGTGACCAAGTAGCTATGAAATTGAGAAAAATTTCATGTCCTTACGCAAGAGTTACTTTGCAAAACAAAATAAACACCCTTCTAATGGAAGGGGAACTCGGAGTATATGACTCATATAGTTTGTATCGACGAGAATCAGAGACAACTCCATCCTCCACATACATTCCTACTCCCATACGAAGTGTAGGTCCAGGAAGTTACCAATCTGATTCTAGTAATAGAAACTTTGCACTTTCTGATACAGTCCCACACTCTGGACCTGATGATGCTACTGATTCTAACTATGAGAATACTAACTTGGTACCAAATTCTGACAATCAAGGATATTTTTCCATCAATTACAATCAAACAGCTATGATTAATGATGAAAATACTCAAGTAACACAACTTTCCAATCCTGAATCTATTACGGAAGAACACCTTTAGATTAATGTAATTTATTACTTTTTGTTTATAATAATAAGACAAGATGCTTATATTGTTTTGTTGATTTTATTTGTTTATTTTATTTGGAATTATCTGATTACGTAAAACAAAAAATGTTTTAAATTTTTTCAATTCATATAAACAATTACGAATAAGTACTCTAGTTTCCTTAATATTCCTCCAAACCAATAAATTAATCACCTTGAAGCATTTCGTACCTGCAGAAAACTCTTCAGCTCTGTGATTATAGCTTGACTTACTATAGGTATTACTTCAGACACACTTTGCTGTGAAATTTTGAATATCTGCATCAAACTTCCAAATGAGTCCCCAGATATATAATATCTTAACGTAACTCCGAGTTTTTCTTTTGCAGTTAAAGCAGTTCTCCATTTTGTATCACTTTTGGTAATTCAAAATCACTACTTGACATTTTTAAAAATCTTGAAATTCACCGATACTTCTGTATTCTAAGTTTAACACATCACAGTCATCTTGTTGTAATCTATTAAAGAAATCTTCATTGTTACGATTTTGAAGGGTATTTCGCACCCAAAATCTTCGAGGTTTTTGAAATAAAGAGCCAGTAATGACAATAAAAGCTGCCGAAATTAACAACACGTCGTCTTCGTCCCACATTTTTAGTACTACTGAATTAAAATTTATCGCTATATTCGATTTTACCGTTCGGCTTTCGATGGCTTAACCTGCAAACCGGCTAACTCCACTTTTGACCCAAAATCATGTTTTGATGTCATCGAGTACGCGGAGTTGCCACTTACGGTATGCAAAATGAAACAACTCCCTAGCTTTCAAAATTACCGAAAAAATCACGTGCACGTAAATTGGGCAACTCCCAACACTGACATAGCAACACGTCAAAGTGGCTAACTCCGGTGCCAGCCGCCATTTTTGTACTGGACGGCGTGCAAGAAAGAACAGGTTTTCGTGGCTTGAGTTTATATTTTTGTCAATGTGCGTAAATAACAGATAGTTTAACCTGAAAACAATACATGGAATTGGTGGTAAGTGACTTTATTTAAATAAGGTATAATTGTTGTGAATACTCAAAAAGAAAACCATAAATAACCTACAAAAGTGCGATGATGGAGTTGGCCATTTTTTGTTGTGACAATTTGTTCTTGATTTGGGAGTTACCAGTTTTGTGTTTTTAGGTAAATTAATGTTAAAAATATTTAATGGGATTGTTACTTATATTGTAGACAAAGAAAATGTCGAGGGCGAAAAAAATGGTTGAAGCTGCTTGCAACCGAAGTCGTCAAAATGATATAATAATTTTCACAAAGGAATCGATTGAAAATATGCCTGTTATACTGACTGCTGATTTGTCATTAACTGAAGCTGTTCCAGAAGTAATTATGCGAATTGTCCTATTAGTTGACGATGCGGCAACATCTGATGCTGTTACAGAAGTGGTCATGGAAATTCCTCCACTAGCTGATGGGGCTTTAACATCTGATGCTCTTACAGAGGGGATCACGGAAATGGAACCAATAGCCGAAGGTTCATCTCTGAATTCCGGCCTGTTAGCATTGGTTACTGAAGCATCCATGGAATCATCCGGACCAGCTACAAATTCACAGGTTACACCACGTCATGATAACAATGCTGCCTTGATTGACAACTATATAAGCGATGATAGTGACTACAATAATGAACAACTTGTACCCTATTCTGAGCACTCGGATTCTAATAGTGAAGAACAACCAATGAGAGTTAAGAGAAGAAAAAGGTGTCAGGTTAACAAAGCAACATGGAATGAATACAAAAACAAACTTAATCGGGAAAAGGGGAGGCAGTATATTGGACGAAAAAAAGTTGACGGGAAATGGGAAAAAACACTAAAGAATAAGCGAGTGCTTAAACCTCGATGCAAATGTAAGACAAATGACAAAAGTGCTTTAAAATGCTGTGAAATTACAGAAGATGATAGAAAAGTAATATATGAAAAGTTTTGGGGGATGACTTGGGGAGAAAAGAAGGTTTTCGTAAATAGTCTTGTACAAGAGATGCCTACAAAACGCCCAAGAGATAGAAAAGACCCATCTATTACAAAGAGAAAAAGCTCAATGATTTATAACTTGCATTTGAATGACGAACGTCGTGTGAGGGTCTGCAAAACGATGTTTCAAAACACTTTGTGTATCACCAAAATGACCATCTGGAACTGGAAAAAAGGTAAAGAAAATACCTCTCACAATGAAAACCAAAATGTATCTGCCAGAAAAAATCCCCACGAAGCAGAGGTAGAATCACTTAAAGAGTTTTTGAACAATATACCAAAAATGGAATCCCACTATTGCCGCAAATCTACATCAAAGCTTTATTTGTTACCAGAATGGACATCAAAAAGAGCCCTATACGAATTCTACAAAAAAGACTGGTGTGCATCGCGGAATAATAAACCTCTCTCTATAGCAAAATTCAGCAACACTTTAGAAATTGAAAACATATCACTGTTTAAGCCGAAAAAAGATGAGTGCGAAAAATGTCTATCCCATAAACTCGGAAATATACCTGATACAGAACATAAGGAGCACATAGAAAGAAAAAATGAAGCCCGAATCGAAAAAGAAAACGATAAAAATTCAGAAGAACTCGTATTTACGATGGATACACAAGCTGTGTTATTAGCACCTAAATCTAATGTTTCATCTCTATATTATAAAACTAAGCTATGCACACACAATTTCTGTTTATTCAATTTGAGAAACAAAGATGGATTTTGCTATCTATGGAACGAGACTGAAGGTGCCCTATCGTCTGACAACTATGCAACCATAATAGTCAAGTTTATTACAAATAATCTTCTGCCGGGCATTCACAGAGAACTTGAAAAGGATATTAAAATTATATTGTACAGTGATGGATGTACAGCACAAAATAGGAACGTGGTATTGGCAAACGCTTTACTGAATGTGGCAACATTAAACAATATTATAATTGAGCAAAAGTATTTGGAGGTTGGCCATACCCAGATGGAGGCTGACTCTATGCATGCCGCCATAGAGAGGAAGCTGAAAAATAAAGTTATTCATGTACCAGCTGAATATGTAGGAGTTTGTCTTGGAGCACGCATACACCCTAAGCCCTACAACGTGTCTTATTTAACGCACGATTTTTTTAAATCCTTTGGAAGTCTACAATATTATAAATCTATAAGACCAGGAAAAGCGACAGGAGACGCTAAGGTACCTTTGATTTTATTTATATTTGATCTTATTATTTTATTCATTTTTATAACTCTTTTTGTTCAGGTTGCAGTAGAAGTGTAAAAAACACATTTTACTGTGTAATTCATTGATTAGGTATAATTATTATTGTTTGTGTTCAGGTCACAGACATTCGTGCGCTGCAATATAAAAAAGGGAACATAAACTTTAAGCTAAGATTTAAAGATGAGTGGCAGTTACTACCACAACGATGCGATAGAAATATCACACCCTCGGCGATTGAAAGCTTACCGAATCTTCATAAAAATCGACTACAAATTAAAAAACGTAAGTTCAAAGACCTCCAGGAATTAAAATCTACCATACCGGTGGACTACAGGGACTTCTACGACAACATACCACATGAATGAAGACTTACTTTTTGTTTTTTTTCTTGTAACATTATAAGACGTAATAAAACATATTAAGTGATAAAAATATAGTTTTTTTTCTCTTATTACCCAATACTAATCTAAAAAACTCTATATAAATCTAAATATAGGAGTCACAGAAAAGTGGACAACTCCCGTATTTTTATTATTTTTTAATTTACAAATAGGCCAACTCCAAAAATCTATTTTAAAGGTATGTGATCAATATATTTTTTCATAATGTTCAGTTAATTCCGTATGCAAAATAAAAAAGCACCAAACAGTATTTTGGAATATGGATATTGTAAATATTTAATTTTTTATTCAGTTTTTTTGCCTCCCTCTAAAATTGCATAAAACGGAGTTGGCCGATTTGCAGATTAAGCCATCGCTTTGCCGATTGATGCCGGCCTCGCTGTGTTTAGCAACTACCAAGCCGAATGGTATGTGCGGCAGCCGAGCGGTTTGTGATTCCCGAACATTTAACATAACATAACATAAACTCACGCCTATATCCCCGAAGGGGTAGGCAGAGGTGCTAGCACCCACATTTCGCCAGTTTATGTTTAGGTCCCAATGTAATAGGTGGCGTGCCTATTGCCATTAACCGGGCACTTATAAACCTGCGATAAATACACACATAACTTCGAAAAGCATCGAATAGTCATTGGTGTGTGCCATGGTAAAACCTGGGATCGAACCCGAGACCTCGTCTCAGCAGTCCATTACCCATACCACTAGGCTACCCGAACATTTATCTACATATATTCGATTTTACCTTGCCGATTACTGCCGACCCGCTCATGTGTGTAGCTACCCTAATGATTAACCACGTAGTCCTTATATTCTACAAGGCATAATCGCACGCTTTTTAGAGAGAATCGAATAATCTATTCTCTATACTTTTTTTTGTATATGGTATACTTACCCCGTCGTCACTATCGTCCAACCGCTCTTAGCTCATTCTTTTTTCGTGCGAGGCAGAGTGCGAGCGCGCTCAAAGTCGTCCGCGAAGTTAGCTCGGAATACTCGCAAAGTATTGATATTTTTACAATCATGCCTAAAAGAAAGCATAACGATAAAATTGAACGTTATCAACGTAAAATACGAAGATTGGAGGATAAAGAACGACGCAGACTTCAACGGATTATTGAATCCGACTCGTCAGATGACAGTGAATTTGAATACCGACAGTCACGACGCTCAGCTCCTGAGGTTAAAGCTGCAAAGGTGCAACCTAAGAAAAAGACCACGAAGCGTAAAGCTTCTGAGAGTTCCAACGCGCCTTCAGAATATAAATCAGGGTAATTAATTTTATTCGTACTGTTCCTCAAGGAATAAATACGTGATGTGCTAATACCACCTTTTTAATTTTACTGAATATTTGACATCTATCTTATCCTATATCCATTTCATCTACTGATTTTTATAAATATCGTCATTTACTGAATACTGAATTATTATTTGTATGATTCACGAACATGAAATATTAAATTATTTAAATGATTGCAAAGTCCTATAATTTTCTTTAAAAATACTTATAGCAATGTAATATAATATTATGATATAATATTAAGATATAATAGTATGTTTAGGCACCTATTTGTTGGGTATGAGAAGTTGATTGCATAGTTTACATTTAACAGAGGTTTGAGTATGTTCGTAACGTATTTAATTTAATTATTACAGACACTGCTCGGATCTCTTCGGTTTCGAGAAAAGCGGTAGTATCCCACTGTCAACCTCGAACGGAGACTTTGCTTCCGTTCTCATCAGCCGGATCGCCAATGGAAGAGTTCGTCGAAGCGCAGACTTAACCGGAGACTTTTACGTAGAAGTAAAAGTTTATAAAAGGAGTGAGGTTATTTCTACTCTCAGAGACGAGCGCTGGAAAAAGACATCAGTTACACTTGAAGTGCAACTGGATAGGGAAACTCCGCAGTGGGAGTGTTTGCAAAAGTTCATGAGACGGAGTCATGAACTCTTTGAACATTCGGAACCAAGCTCTGTGTACAGTTTAATAAATAATAAAATAATAAATAGTTTGAATGTGCGCATCCTTTGTAGCACGCACAGCTGATCCTATCAGAGTCACACAGAATTATAAAATTGTATCAAGATAGGTACATAAAATACAATCAGAGGAATGTATACGTGACCTTTCGGTGGACCTTCGCGTATCATCAGCACAGGTTGTCGGCTTGCGTAAACGGGACCTGCTCACCGGTTCCCGTACTGCCACTCGAGTCCCAAGACCAGGAACTCCGATCGCTGCTCACCGCCTCCCGCACTGCGCCACGAGTCCCAAGCCAAGGAACTCCGCTTCTTTATGCGAGTACCGCACTTTGCGGATGGGTCAAGTATTCGCCTCCAAAGGTACCAGTAGACCCCATAGAAGTCCGGAATATACTGCTAATTATCACTCTGATAATATAGCAAAATGTAGGTAGGTACAGAGAATCTTCCAGAGAATATTAAGCAAAGAAACAACAGAGATTTACGACCTTCGTCGAACGTAACTCCGTGAGATCTGATCCTCTTTTTCTCTCACCAGGAGAGGCCTATTTATAGTCTTCACCATGGAAGATTCTAGCAAAAATCAAATTTTCACCAATCAACAACACGTAACACTCAAAACAAAACTTCTACCTCATATCAATACTTTCTTTTGACAGATGACAGTTGTAGTTCGCACTAACACCGCATCATTAATTTAAATTATGCTATAAAAGTATTATGTAACAATTGAGTGATTTAATTCCATAAAAATCACACAATTATTTAATGATAAGAATATACTAAAATGCTAATTAACACTAGCATTATTTCTAGCGACATCTATCGTCAACTTAGAAAAACAAACACCACAACACAACAGGTGATCAATGAAGATTCACGGCAATCCTTTTAGATGTCGCCACAGGCACATCCCAAATATACTGCAACTATAAATTGTGTTACTTTATAAAAAATATTAACGCACAAACATTCCGGCGTTACAAAACTTAATTCTTATTTGATGTGGATATTGGCGATAACAATTTTATTCAAAATTTAGTGCTTACATAATAAGAAATATTAATCTAAATAACTATATGACGTGCTATGCGTCATAGGCAAAGTACACTATAACTAGGAAATAATATTATATAAACAGCACGTATCAATAAACAATAATGTCAGCACTAAACTCATATGAGTAAAACCCCACTCTTAATCTCAGTAAAATCATGTAGAATAATTAGTATATAAGAGTGTGTAAATAGTAAATAAATTAATCTTGTTCCAACTGGTAAACCATCTTTTACTCACCTCCGCAATATTGGTGACCCCGACGTGATTTCCTAGTGCTGATATAATTGCAGGCCAACTGCAGCCCTGAAAAGGTTTTCAGCAGCAAACCTAGGAACTATCACAGAAACGGTGGAGCCATATAAGGAAAAATTTACCCAACAGCCCACCAGCTTACTGACCACCACCATCAGCGAAATAGCGAAATAGCACATTTCAGTTGACTTCCCACAAGCGGGTCCAAACCAGCTGAAATATCAAGAGGCTAGAAAAATGGCACCGATAATTCCAGGGACACCTCAAAAAAACCCCGGTACATCGGCTGAATCAATCAGCGACAGCCAGGTGGTGGCTGCAATTAGCATTACGGAGAAAATACCAGCGTTTTGGACAGATTCACCGCGCTTATGGTTCGCGCAATTCGAGGCCATCGTAGCCTCCCAAAAACAAGGTGACGAATATAAATATAACAGCGTCATCGCAAAATTACCAAAAGAGGTCATACATCAAGTCAGCGACATCCTGACGTCACCGCCAAACGCAGACAAGTACCTTAAAATCAAGGAAAGATTAATTGCGTGCTATGAGGAAAGCGAGCAACGACGCTTCCACAAATTGCTTTCGGAGATGGACCTAGGTGACTCAACACCATCACAGCTGTTGAGAAAAATGAAAGAAGCCAGCTGCGACAAAATGACCGAAGATACCATCAGATTATTATGGTTCAGACAGCTTCCGGTATCAATCACCTCCATATTGGCAGTCTCCGAAGACCTCGACCTCACAAAATTATGCGAAATGGCGGACCGAATTTATGAAAATATGCGCTATAAAACCAAAACAAACAACTCGTCACAGGAATCCGCCGACGTTAACTTAATAACAATGCTAACGTCACAAATTGCAGCTATGCGAGTTGAAATAAACGAGCTCCGCGGTATGAGTAATCGCCGACCGATGCAACGCAGCAAATTCCGAGCAAGGTCGCAATCACGCTCACGGTCACGTACACGGCTATGTTATTATCACAGACGATTCAAAACAAAAGCATATAAATGCGATCAGCCGTGCTCGTGGATAAATAAAACCGATAAAAATTCGGGAAACGAGAACTAGCGCAGAATAAGACGGGACTCTGTGCCATACACCCCGCCAACCGTCTAACTATAACCGACTCAAACAGTGGTTATAGGTTTTTAGTAGACACGGGAGCAAATATTTCTGTATTACAAAACGCACAGGGTAAGAAAAACCCAAGCAACTACAAACTGTATGCCGCAAACGGGTCAACTATTGAAACTTATGGCGAAAGCACATTAACGCTAAATCTGGGGTTACGCAGACCTTTTACTTGGACGTTTGTAATCGCCGATGTAAAAATGCCTATCTTAGGAGCTGATTTCCTAGAGCACCACAGATTATTAGTGGATCTATACGGCAAAAGGCTGGTCGACCAAGAAACAAAATTAACGACGCATGCGAAAATTGCAAGAGCAACACACATGCCTTCAATTAGATCCATCGACGCGAAATTACCCGAACATATAAAGCACCTGCTAGAGAAATACGTAAACGTCACTAGACCAACACCACTTAAAAAACCCACAGAACATGGAATACAGCATCACATCATAACAAAAGGTCCTCCAGTTTATGCCCGCGCGCGCCCACTACCACCCGACAAATATAAGGCAGCAAAAAAGGAATTCCAAGAGCTAATAAACTTAGGAATATTAGAACCTTCCAGTAGTCCTTGGGCATCGCCTCTCCACATGGTAAAGAAAAAGAATGGGGAATGGAGGCCATGCGGAGACTACCGCGCGTTAAATAAAATAACAGTTCCCGACAGATATCCCTTGCCAAGACTGTTAGACTTTACATACATCGCAAGTGGAAAAACAATATTCAGCAAAATTGATATAAAGAAGGCGTTCCACCAAATCCCTGTTGCGGAACCAGAAAAGACCGCAATAATCACGCAAATGGGTTTATTTCACTGGAATTACATGCCATTTGGCCTCAGAAATTCAGCCCAAACGTTCCAGAGGTTTATGGACTCCCTGTTTAGAGACCTGGACTATATATATGTTTTCGTGGACGACATACTCATAGCAAGTCAAAATACCGAACAACATTACGTTCAACTAGAGGAAGTATTCACTCGCCTAAGTAAAAACGGCATCTCAATCAATACGAGCAAATGCGAATTCGAAAAGACAGAGATAGATTTCTTAGGTTATCATATAACGAGCCAAGGAATCACCCCCACGTCTGAGAAAGTACGAGTAATAAACGAATACCCAAAGCCAAAGGTGGTAAAAGAGCTACGTCGATTTTTGGGAATGATGAATTTCTACAGAAGTAGCATCCCACACGCCGCCGGACACCAAGCTCCGCTCAACAAATACTTAATAAACTGCAAAAAGAATGACAATACGCCAATCGAGTGGAATACGGAAGCTAACCAAGCATTCGAACACTGCAAACAGGACATAAGAGATGTCACAACACTCGCATTTCCGGAAACAGACACACCACTAGCCATTATGACAGATGCTAGTTTAAAATGTGTAGGCGCCGTACTTCAACAAAAAGTTCAAGGAAAATGGAAACCCATATCATTTTTTTCAAAAGGGTTAAGCGAGACACAAACAAAATATTCCACATACGATCGAGAACTACTCGGTATTTACATGGCAATAAAAAACTTTAGACGACTAATAGAAGGTCGCACATTTACAATATACACTGATCATAAGCCACTGATTCATGCATTCGACAAGAAGCAATCAGTGGATGAATCCCCTAGAAGAATAAGGTACCTAGAATATATTGCACAATTCAGCACAGACATAAGGCACGTCACGGGCAGCGAAAACGTGGTAGCCGACGCACTATCACGGGTAATAGAAACAATAGAACTACCCCAAATTCTCAACTGGCAAGAGGTAAAAAAATACCAAGACTGTGACCCGGAGTTAACAAAACTAAAACAAAATAGGTCACTAAAAATAACACAGGTACCAGTACAAAACAATAATACCAAAATTTATTGTGATATATCCACCGGTACAACAAGGCCATACCTACCACAAAAGTTCAGAAAAACAATTTTTGATAGTTTTCACAACATGAGCCACCCAGGGAAAAACACAACAAAAAAGTTGATAACCGCAAAATACATCTGGACTAGCATGCACAAAGACATTTACGAAATGTGCAAAACATGTTTACAATGCCAGCAATCAAAAGTTCAGCGGCACACAGTATCACCCCTGGGCAAATTTATGCCAGCAGAACGATTTAGCCACATACACATAGACATTGTGGGCCCCCTACCGACATCACAAAACAAAAGATACATCGTCACTATGATCGATCGTTGTACGTCATGGCCAGAAGCATATCCTATTTCGGACATCACAGCAGAAACTGTAGCCAAAACCCTATACGATGGCTGGATCACACGTTTTGGATGCCCCAATTATATAACAACGGATCAAGGACGACAATTCGAGTCTGAGCTATTCAGAAGCCTAACCAAATTCCTGGGTATACAAAAAATCCGTACTACACCATATCACCCTCAATCAAACTCCAAAGTAGAAAGACTGCACAGAACCATGAAAGCAGCTTTGATGGCAAGAGGAAATACCGAAAATTGGACGAAAGAATTACCATCGGTATTATTCGGGATACGTACCAGCATTCGACAAGACACTGGATACTCAGCAGCCGAATTGGTCTACGGAACAACAATAAAATTACCAGCAGCATATTTTGGCGACTGTTCTAAAAACACAACGTATGCAGAGTTTGTGGAGAAAATTAAAGATAACATAACGCACATGACGTCAATTCCACAACGACAAAGCTCAAACAAAAACATATTCGTACACCCACGCTTAGCCGACTGTACACACGTGTTTCTACGATGCGATAAGCTACGTCCTACGCTCACAACACCTTACGACGGACCGTTTCTCGTAGTCAAACGTGACAACAAAATAGTCACGATCAAGCGAAACGGCAGGGAAGTGAACGTGTCGATTGACAGGCTAAAGCCAGCATTCACGACGAGCGACGACAAGATAGAAGCTCAAAATCAAGAGCAAGATAAGGCAGAGCCAATTCAAAACATAAAAAGAACACGTTCGGGAAGAATATCACGACCCACGGTCCGTTTCAAACAATGATATAAAAAGGGCAAAATGAAAATAAAAGTCACTCCACAGCAAGCCACAAGAAACAACACACAAGATGGGAAGCAGTCAAACCCACGAAAAGGAGCAAATAAACATGGTGCAGAACAATAACCTGGCAGCAAAGGCAGAAAAGAACACACACATGGCAGCAGAAATTGAAAAAATAAAAATCTGGATCGGAGTACTCATCGCTATAATTATACTAGCAGCAATAATAATAACAATCACCAGACTCGTACGGAAAACTAACAAAGTCATGGACAAAAAGATAAACAAAATAATCAAGGAAATGCAACAAGTGTAAACAACTGCAGAAAAAGACAACTCAGCAAACAGCGTGCACGGACAAGGTCGACGCACCACAGCAAATAATAACTAGAATTTTTATAAAGGGGGGAGTACTATGACGTGCTATGCGTCATAGGCAAAGTACACTATAACTAGGAAATAATATTATATAAACAGCACGTATCAATAAACAATAATGTCAGCACTAAACTCATATGAGTAAAACCCCACTCTTAATCTCAGTAAAATCATGTAGAATAATTAGTATATAAGAGTGTGTAAATAGTAAATAAATTAATCTTGTTCCAACTGGTAAACCATCTTTTACTCACCTCCGCAATAAACTACATAACTACACTATTACATGGTTAATAATTAATGTTGAAACGATTTTCTTTATATATAATTTAATAACAAAGGTTACAGAGATATCTTTTGCTATTGTGGGTACACAGAAATGCTGATAAGCATTTGAGTAGGTGCCCGGTCGCGCCGACCGCCGTGTCGGCAGTCACGTACGATACGGGCAGTGGGCAGGACACGCATTGTATCTAGCGCCTTAAGTTTAATTCAGTAAACCAGTTTAACTTTTATCCAGTGTTTTTACTGGCCAAGGCCAATCGCCCATAACCTTGAGAACGATTGGGTATCCAACCCAACAGTGGTGACCCCGACTTGCCCACGTACCCACCGACTCACGCCGCCGCCGCGTTTTGCCGTATACGCGTACATTATAAAAATAGTATATTTTCGTGATATAGACATATTGTGAAGTGTAGCAAAACAGCAGCATGACGGCGCCACCACCGCCTCCAACACCGCAGGCCGCCGTACAGAGCCTGGCGGCGATCAGCCTGCACAACAGAATACCACCATTTTGGAGGGACATGCCCAGAATGTGGTTCGCGCAGTTTGAAGCGGTGGTAGACCCCCAGCACCAGAGCGAAAAGGTGAAGTATGAATTAGTCATTGCTAAGTTAGCAAGAGAAGAGCTCTGCCACATCGCAGACATATTAGAAAACGTGCCGGAGAAACCATACACTGCGCTTAAAGCCAGACTGCTGAAAGCGTTCCAAGAGAGCGCGGAGTCGCAGTTCAATAGGTTAGTGAAGGACATGGACCTGGGCCAGCAGAGACCGTCCCAGCTGCTCGCCAAGATGAACGAGTTGGCGCGGAACTCGGGGACAGCTGGCAACATAGTAAAGAACCTGTGGCTGACTAGGCTACAACTGGTGGTAGAGATTTGACGGCACAAATTTGTCACAAATTTCGACCGGGTTGGTACCACCGTGCAATATTGCGAAAAACCCTTCATAGTAATTCAATTTCGGTTGGATTGCGTTCAGGGATCAGCAAATGCATAGCCGGGTAGGGGTGATGGTGGTCGCAGCACTAGTGGGACCAGTGGGTCTTGGCGTAGTCTAGTGAGGATGGTGCGGGGCGACGCGCCGGTCAGGGAGACCCGTAGAAACGGTGGTGCCGCTGGCCGCCCGCGGTATAGTACAGAGGCCCAACTGGGACTAACCACCCTGGAAGGCTGCCTCACCAGACCGCGCATAATCCCGGTATGGCTCGTCGTGCCGGTTGGTGACCGGAAGTGGGGGCCAGGCGACCATATTCGGGGGGGTACGGGGGCCCTTCCGTACGGCGTGTCGGCTCACGCCATGCCTCATAATCATAGACAAAACCAATATCCCGCACTTTGTCACGCGGTGCTGCGACGACAATCACCTCTTTTTTTCACGCCCTTTTCTTCTTTTCATCATGGCAGCGCATTTAAGAGTATTGGGCAACACAGCGGCTCTACAGACTCCCACAAGCTCGCTATTTGAGGTGGAGTCCACTAACATCTGTGGACTCCATGCGAACCTCAACGCCGTCCACCAACACCTTGAGACGGCGAAACCAGATATGCTCTTTCTCACGGAGACACAAATAGGCCGCCCTGATGACACGACCTACTTGCTTTACCCCGGCTATGTTATCGAGGAAAATTTCCGTGCAAAAGCCGGGGTGTGCGTGTTTGTTAGGGCGGATGTTTGTTGTCGCCGTTTGCGCTGCCTTGAGGACCCATCCTTTTCAACCCTATGGGTACCATGGACCATGGCTCTACGAGTCAGATCTATGTGTGCCTCTACCGTTCCCATACAGGAGATGCTGAGACAACTCGACTCTTTGAATATCTGAGTCAGGCGGCAGATGATGCGCAGGAGCGGTTTCCGAACGCCGAAGTGGTATTTTTGGGGGACTTTAACGCCCACCACGAAACCTGGTTGGGCTCCTCCAAAACAGACCATGCGGGAAGAGCCGCCCATGCATTTGCTCTGGCGCATGGCCTGACCCAATTGGTACACGAGGTCACTAGAATACCAAGAAGGTCGGGTCTAGCACCCTCTCTGCTAGACTTTCTGCTGACGAGTCACCCAGACCTGTACAGTGTTTCGGTACAAGCCGCTTTAGGCAATTCCGACCACTGTCTGGTCTGCTCCAAGGTGCCAATTATAGCGCCTTCACGACCCGTGCAGGGGAAGCGACGTCTCTGGCACTACTCGTCAGCAGATTGGGATGGGCTGCGCAACTATTTTGCGTCCATCCCGTGGGTTGAACGCTGCTTTGAAGGTAAGAAACCCTCGGATTGTGCTACTGCTGTTGCCGGTGAGATCGGTCTGGGTATGGAATACTATATTCCGTATACTGATGTCACCGGTGCCCGAGGAGTGCGCCCTTGGTTAGGGCGCGAGTGTGCGAGGGCTGTTGATCAAAAGCAGTCCGCGTATCGCGCTTGGGTAAGGGCGCGTGCCACGCACGATCCCAATGTGAGCCACTTCAAGGCGGCGTACAACAGAGCCACAAAGGTCTGCAAGAGGGCTTACGTCAAAGCGGATGCCCTGCGCATTGCGCGGCTTGGTCAAGAGCTAGTGGCACATCCCACGGGCAGCCGTGGATACTGGCGACTGGCCAAAGCCGTGCAGGCCAACTTCTGTCAGCCTTCGCTGCCACCGCTGCGCTACCCTGATGGATCCCTGGCCCATGGACCGCAAGAGAAAGCCAATATGCTAGTAAATCTCTTTGCGGCCAATTTCCGAGTCGATGATTGCGGTATACAGCCGCCGACACTACCCAATGGTGACCACGTAATGCCTGAAATACGTATCAGGCAATGCGATGTTCGTGCGGTGCTTCAATCACTCGATGTCCGGAAAGCCGGTGGCCCGGATGGTATTCCAGCGGTGGTCTTACAAAAATGTGCAGCGGAGTTGTCTCCGATGCTTACGCGGCTGTACCGACTGTCCTACAGCTCGGGTACAGTGCCTTCGGCTTGGAAAGAGGCGAATGTACAGCCGATCCCCAAGAAGGGGGATCGCTCAGAGCCAGCCAACTATCGACCCATAGCCGTCACCTCAGTGCTGTGCAAGGTCTTCGAGCACATCATTAACAAACAGCTCATGCGTCACCTAGAGGATCACTCCTTAATTAATGACCGGCAATATGGCTTCAGGCCGAAACGGTCAACGGGTGATCTTCTAGCATACGTTACCCATCTTTGGGGTGAGGCTATGGACAAGCACGGCGAGTCACTGGCAATTAGTCTTGATATCGCCAAAGCTTTCGATAGAGTCTGGCACAAATCGCTTCTCTCCAAGCTACCAGCCTTTGGTCTGCCTCCTAGACTGTGCAACTGGATTGCTAGTTTCCTGCAGGAGCGCCGTATCCGCGTCCTCTGTGATGGACGGGCTTCGGAGTTCTTGCAAATAAATGCTGGCGTACCGCAGGGGTCTGTATTATCTCCCACTCTCTTTCTTCTGCATATCAACGACATGCTGTCCACCGGCAGCATACATTGCTATGCAGACGATAGCACCTTACACGGGAGTTATCACGGACAACCTGCGGCCAAACAGTCTGATATCGTGGAAAAAAGACAGCTTCTTGTCACTGAACTGGACCGGATCTTGAATCACATTTCTCAATGGGGCTCCGAGAACATGGTCGAGTTCAATGCCAAGAAGACGCAGGCTTGTGCGTTCACAGCAAAGGTATCTTCTTTCCTTCCCCTTCCCACTCTTCAGAGCACGCCACTTCCACTGCAGGACAATCTCTATATCCTAGGCATGGATATTCGCTGCAAACTGAATAACAGAAATTACATCGAGAGCATCATCAAAACAGCCTCGCGGAAACTCGGACTCCTAAACAAAGTGAGACGTTTTTTCACGCCGGAGCAGCGGTGTCTTCTCTATAAGACACAAATTCGCTCCTGCGTGGAATACTGCTCGCATCTCTGGGATGGCTCCGCGAAATACCTACTAGATGCTCTCGACAGGTTGCAGCGACGCGCGGTCCGAATTATTGGGAACCCTGAGGTCACGAACACCCTCGAGCCTTTGCAGATGCGTAGAGATATTGCTTCCTTGGCTGTATTTTACCGTCTCTACCACGGTGAGTGTTCTGACGAGCTCTTCCAACTAATCCCACCATCTCCTTTCCTACATAGGACAACACGTGCAGGCCTTAGATGTCACCCTCACACTGTGCAGAATATACGAGCAAGAACCAAGCGGTTCGGAGAATCTTTTCTTTGCCGCACCACCAAGACCTGGAATTCATTACCAGCTCACGTGTTTCCTTCTTCCTACAGTCCCGGGGCCTTTAAGCGGGGCGTGAAAAAGCATCTGATGAGGCCGCCAAGCTGAGTGCCACCATTGTTGCACTTAGTGTCTGTAATGGTGACCCTCTTTCCTGAGACATTGCCTTTAGCTTACCATCAGGCGAGGTGAGGTCAAGTTGGCGTGTCCTATATAAAAAAAAAAAAAAAAAACCCGGCTGGGTACGAGCAATATTAGCAGGGAACAGCACAGAGCTAAAGTTGGAGCAGATGGCAGACATGGCTGACAGGATCATGGACAACCTGCAGAGCGGAGAGATAGCAGAAGCGAGATCGGCCCCCGCCAAAGAGGAGCCCGTCACGGAATTGTTGACCACGTTGAGGAGCCTTTCCCTGGAGGTGCAAACGCTCCGCGGGAAGGTAAGTGAGCTACGTAAGGGAAGAGAGCAGCAGAGGAGAAATTACAGCTCGAGATGGCCCCCGACCAGAAACGCATCTAGATCGAGATCTCGAGGGTCAAGGAGAACGCCGCAGAGCAGCGATTGGCTATGCAGGTACCATTTCCGGTTCGGAGGAACCGCGAAACAGTGCGAGGAGCCATGCAACTGGAAGAAGCAGGGAAACGGCTAACGGCGCAATCTAATGCGGTGAGTGAGTGTGCCGAGTTATGTGACAATCACCGGTTATGTGTTAGAGACCCTAAGAACAACATGTCGATTCTAGTAGACACTGGCGCAAACGTGTCAGTAGTTCCCGTGTCTATGTTTAAGGATGCAGGTGATAAAGGTAGCTATAATAAAGGAGAGTATACGCTGTACGCCGCGAACGGCACGGACATCAAAACGTACGGAGTAATCACTTTAGAACTTTCATTAGGGTTAAGACGTAATTTTAAGTGGCCTTTCGACGTCAGTAAACCTATACTAGGCGCTGATTTCCTGAAGGGCTAGAGTCCTTTTCGATGCCACAAGGCAAGCAAAACGCACAAAGCTCGCTGTTTTGCTACATAGACGACATAATTATTGCATCAGAAAATGATGCAATAAACAAAGAACACGTACGTATTGTATTTCAGCGATTCCGCGAATTAGGCATTACGATAAATGTGGCCAAGTGTCGATTCGGCCAAAGTTCAGTGGAGTTTCTAGGTCACACAGTTACAAACGAAGGCATAAGCCCGTTACCCGATAAGGTAAGGGCGGTTGCAGATTATAAGAAACCGGAAACGGTTGAGGACCTCCGGCGATTCTTCGGCATGGTAAATTTTTATAGGGCGCATTTACCCAAGGCTGCGAGTCATCACGCGCATTTAAATAAGTTTTTGTTAAATTAAAATAAAAAGGATAAAACGTTGATAGCATGGGACGCGGAGGCAGAAGCAGCGTTCGAGCAATGTAAGGTCAGCCTACAAAGCGCCGCTACACTCGCTCATCCGGCCCCTCATGTACCGTTAGCGCTGATGACTGACGCATCGGACACATGCGTAGGTGCCGTGCTACAACAGAGATTAAAAGGGAACTGGCAACCGCTAGAGTATTTTCCCAAGAAGCTGTCAGACACACAGCAAAAGTATAGCACATATGATAGGGAATTGTTAGCCATCTACATGTCTATAGTGCATTTTAGGAACATGGTAGAAGGTAGGCAGTTAACAGTGTACACAGATCACAAGCCCCTTATTCACGCATTAACAAAGGTAAATTCCGAAAAAGAAACGCCTAGACGCATCCGTCAGTTAATGTATATAAGCGAGTATACAAGCGACATTCAGCACGTCAGCGGTAATGACAATGTTGTAGCGGACGTCTTATCGCGCGTCGAGTCCATACTTTGCCCTACGGTGGTCGATTACCAGGAATTGGCCACCCAGCAGGAAAGAGACTCGCAGATTACCGACTGGCTGAGAGAAAACAATGAATCGCACATACAGCTCACACAGATGCATGTGCCCGACAGTAATACAATGGTATACTGTGAGGTATCGACAGGCAAGATAAGGCCGTACATACCCAAACAATTTAGGAAGACTATTTTTGACGCGGTACATAACTTGAGCCACCCGGGCATTAGAAATACATTAAAGATGGTTGCCTCTAGGTATTTCTGGCCGGAAATGAGCCGAGATGTTAGAAAATGGGCTAAGAGCTGCATACAGTGTCAAAAAAGTAAAGTGCATCGTCATGTAATTTCAGGTGTGGGAGAATTCGCACCGAGTGAGCGGTTCGAGCACGTGCACGTCGACATCGTTGGGCCCCTAAGTACAACACAACGGGGTAACAGGTACTGTGTAACAATAATAGACAGATTTACGAATTGGCCAGAGGCCGTACCAACCGCGGACATTACGGCTGAGACAGTAGCGAAAGCGATTTACGAGACGTGGATCTGCAGGTTTGGCAGTCCCACACGACTCACTAGTGACCAAGGGAGACAATTTGAAAGTGACGTATTCAGTAGCTTACTCAAAATCTTAGGGGTACACAGGATCAGAACCACTCACATGACACTTGTGTGTGTCATGTAACCTTATGATGTATTTTTTACTTGCCACCCATATTTGTATTGAAACGCATAATTTGAGGCAAGATAATTATGATGAAATACTTAATTTTTGTTGTGTTGTTATTTTGGCTCGCATAATGGTGGTTGCGTAACGTCACGTAACTTGGTGCTCTGTGATTGGAGGTGAGCCTCCTCTTGTCTATGAGGAATGCCGAACCACAGACTACCAATAATATGTTTGTTGTTTTTTTCTGTTATTTTATTCTATTTTTTATTTTATTTTTTGTATTGTGTTAATTTCTTTTTTTGTTTTTTTTATTTTTATAAATTTAATTTGTGTAACATGTCCTCCACATAGGAGTCAGTTGAAAACCAGCGTCAGGTACTTGTGCCTGGCACCATGCTGAACTGGCTCCTTTTTTGGTGCCACTTGACTAATTTGTTTATTTGTTTGTGTTTATTGTTTCTTAATGAGTATAGTATATAAGTATCTGTTAGTCAATGCTGTACCAAAATAAAAAGGTTTTTCTTTTTTCTTTCTTTCCCTACCACCCGTGCAGCAATGGAAAGGTAGAAAGGCACCACCGACAATTGAAAGCGGCACTAACATGTAGATTAACAGGGAAAGCATCCTGGGATGATGAGTTACCAACGGTTCTGTTCGGAATTCGAGCAGCAATGCGAACGGAAACAGGAATTAGCGCAGCAGAGTTAGTATTAGGACAGGCGTTACGGTTACCTGGTGATTTTTACAGCGAGTCGAGCATACCCGCGCACTTAAACCACCACACATACGCGGACAAGGTCAGGGAAACAATACGCAGCATGCAACCGAGAACACAGTCACACACTAGCGATAGGAAAATATTCATTCACAAAGACTTAAGTACATGTTCACACGTATTCGTCAGGGATGACACAGTGAGAAAGCCGTTAACACCTGCTTATGATGGCCCATACCGCGTCATAAGCAGGCGTGATAAAGTTTTTAAGATACAACTTGGTAATAGGCAAAGTAACATTTCGATTGATAGATTAAAGCCAGCATATACATTGGAAGAACCGCAGATTTCTGGTAGCAGCGACACAGTAGTAGACCAAAACTCACCAACGTCGACTCCGCCGACGAGGAACACAGACAGTGACACACCCGCACTGAGACCGGCATTAAAGACCACTCGCAGTGGTAGAATCGTTCGTCCAACGGTCAGATTTAATTTGTAATAAAAACAACAGCCTGTGTATGAACCAGATTAATAAATAGATAGTCAGCGATAAATCGGTACATAATTGCGGATTCTGTAGACATTTTAAGTAAATTGCAATATAGTCGCATGGCTATCTTCATAAACATGGGAAATCGACAGGCTAAGAACCAGCAAGTAATAATTGCACAGTCGGGTTCAGATAACTCCGCCCGGGCCGAGTTAGAAAGGAAGGTCGAAACTTATGGCATACTCATGTATAATCGTAGCGGTAATCATAGGCGTGGGCGTATTCGGTTTGAGCAAGAAATGTGGAAAACACGTGAAGCGTAAATTAACCAAACACACAGTATCTATCGTTGAGCAGCAGAAAGTGAAGGAACCAAACGTGAATGTTCAAATACCACCGGCATCCTGTGTCTATTAGAAACACCATGTAAGGTCCACAGTGTAAAACAGTGTAATAAAATCAAGCGCTAATATGTAAACAGCGAGCCTGCGGCCCGCCACGATGAACCAAGTATACGAGCGTGAGGTATAAGGGTAGTGATGGATGGAAGGAGTTGCAGGCGCTGTCGTGATGGACGCTGAGGGTCCCCAGGGATGTAATTAATTATAGCAGAGCGGGTCATCACGGCAGCTACCATTAGTTCGGTATGAATGTGGATAGAATAAGTTTAGACATAGGTAACAGGTCCCTGCGGATGGCAAGTCTGTTACATAGTTGTAAGTTAGTTTTAAATGAGTGCGATAACAGCGCTATATTGCGCTACCGGATGCGATATGTAAACAGAGACGGTGTCCGATAGCGCAAGTCAGCAGAACTGTACAATGAACATAGCGATACGAACCTTAAGAATATTGTTGTAATGATGTACCGATTGTGATGAAACTTTTGTAATGTATAAAAAATTTCTCTCGTTTTTGGGACTCACATTTTTTTGTAAAGGGGGGAGTACTGTGGGAACACAGAAATGCTGATAAGCATTTGAGTAGGTGCCCGGTCGCGCCGACCGCCGTGTCGGCAGTCACGTACGATACGGGCAGTGGGCAGGACACGCATTGTATCTAGCGCCTTAAGTTTAATTCAGTAAACCAGTTTAACTTTTATCCAGTGTTTTTACTGGCCAAGGCCAATCGCCCATAACCTTGAGAACGATTGGGTATCCAACCCAACACTATCTTATATAACGTATTTATATTCAAACAACCTAAAATTATTATAAGGTAGAGGGTTAGTTGATTTAAAATTAAACTGAAATGCCTTTCTGCACAGTTTGTACCACGTCTGTTGAGCGCAGTCACTGGACAGCTCACCTACGTAGTACTAAACATAAAAATAAAAGTATTTCGCATTTTTATGAAGGTGTTGAAATAATACATTCTGCTTTTCGTAATTGTATAGCTTCCTATAGAATAGCCGATCCATCTGAGAATTGTTCAAAAGAATCATTTTTAAATAATATTCGAGACAAAATGAAAATGATAATTGATATGTCACTAAAAGAACACACTTGTCTAAAAATTAATTTCGAATATTTTGCTTTGTTTTTAATGGTTAAAAATGATTGTCAAGAGATTAAATCATTTACTACAAAAAAAATTACTCTGTATCAGAATTATGAATTTGATTCATTGATGTCTCAGCTTAAAAACACTTTAGCAAAAAAGATAGAAGAATTTCAGGACCGTGACAGTGGATGGACGTTCTTGAGCAGTTCTCATTTGGAAATAAATGTAAATAAATTTCAACCTTTGCATGGTTCTGGTTTTAACGAATTGCCTGCAGCAATCAAATCAAAAAAGCATGTGTTAATATCCGCAATAACGATGAGTATTGTTTTTTATGGTCAGTTATAGCTGCTTTATATCCAGCTAAAAATCATCTTGAGCGAGTATCGTCTTACCCTGATTTTCGAACTGTGTTAAATATTAATAATATAACATTTCCATTGAATTTCATAGATATTGCACAGTTTGAAACGAATAACCCTGAAATTTGTATTTATCCTCCTGAGACCCCCGGTATCACCTATGATACTTGCAGATAAAAAAATATTTTTGCGCCATCTAGCGATTTATGTCAAAATCTCATATCCAATTATAAACTAGACGACTTTATTAATCGCCAATAGGTGGATATACTTCGATTAGATACTTTTCGCTGCAGTTTGTGGTCATTCGAAGTGCATTGTTTTGACAAGTACCGACATGGCGCGAAATCAACAAGGTAATTATTTGTTTTAACAGTGTTTTTGTTTGTTTTTTGATTGTTTATAATAGTTAACATGTGAATTGTGTACAATGAGTAAAAATAGTGGTAAAATCTTACTCGTTAGTTGATTAAATAAGTTTTTTTTTTTCTTATATCATGTGTGATACTTTGGGCACTTAACACATAAAAAATGACTTTAAATTTCAGGTTTGAACTGTCATCAAATATCGGAATTCCTGGTGAATCTTGATGTTTCTGATTGCGAAGATGTTGATGACGATGAATTGGATGAAGATTTGTTGAATATGGCAGATATCGACGAAGATGTGGTACCTCGTGAACCCGAAAGTGAGTCGGATGAGGAGCTCCTTTCTACACTAGCTCACTCGTCTCAAGACCCTGGTTTTAGGAGAGCTGCTAATCGTCCTTTGACATGGAACCGCTCAGATGTCTTCGATAATACGCCAGATTCGGATCCGCCATTAGTAGGACAACCTATACTCAAAAGTTCTTATGAGTACTTCTACCGATATTGTGCGAACCCTAACGGTCTTCCTTTAGATTTATACCTTTACCAGGGGAAAGGAACATTTATTGAATCTGCCTTATATCCAACACCAGAAAAAATAGATTTAGGAGGCCCTGTTGTTTTGAAGCTTGCTGATACATGGCCACAGAAAACATCGATTTATTTTGACCGTTATTTCACTTCTATTTCTCTATTGGACAATTTAATAAATAGAAACTTAAATGGAACTGGTACTCTAATGAAAAATAGGGTACCGGAGTATTCGCGCTCTAATAAAAATAAGAAAAGGTCTTTATTGAAAACTGATAGGACCCTACAAAAAAGTGGCAGAGGTAGCTATGATTGTGTAGTGAGGCAAGACCAGAAGATTGCTGTGACAAAGTGGCTCGATAGTAAACCCATACATGTAGCATCTACAGAGAACGCAGTTCAGCCTCTGGGAAATTGCCGTCGCTGGAGTAAGAAGGATCAGCAGTATTTAAATGTCTCACAATCAGTGGCCATAAAGAAATATAATTCTTACATGGGCGGCATTGATCTATTAGATAGAATTATAGGGAAATATCTTATGCGAGGGAGAACTGGCAAATGGACAGTAAGAGCAATATTCAATTTCTTCGATTTTGCTGCAGCTTCAGCATGGATAGAATATCGACATGATGCCATAAAAAGAGGTCTTCCTCGGAAGCAAACAATGCAATATATGGATTTTAAAATGGATTTAGCTAAATATTTGATTTAAGGCGAAACAACGCCAAGTCCCAGTGTGGATCGCCTTACCCGTAATAGCCTACAGCTAAGTCCCGTTCCATTAAGTGTTGCTGAACAAGAAGACGCTTTACCCATCTCCACTACAAGAAAGCGTAGGCTTGCGGAACCTATCCCTCACGTTTCTAAAAGGTTAAAAGAAGCTCAACATTTACCTGTTAGCGTAAAAGGTAACAAAAACAATCGATCTAAGTGTCGAATGAAAGGTTGCAATGGGCTCACTTTTGTTAAATGTTCCACTTGTAACATTTATTTATGTTTTAATTTCAATCGAAATTGTTATTACGAGTTTCATATAACTAAAAATGATTAAAAATAATTCAGAATAAATCTTAGAAAAGGTCACGATGTGGTTTCATTTAGACCCGTAGTATCATCTGTGATACCCTCCATTTTACGATTCGGGTGGGGCTAGGATTTTTTTCATTATTTTTCCCGTAATATTTATATTCAAAATAATCTATAGGGTGGGGGTGGCATCAATAAGCCACGCGTACACAATGAGACACTCATCTCAACTCGGCAAGGCGACGTTGCCGCTCTGCGTTTTAGGCATGCACGGCAACGTTTCCGTACGCGTCCCTCACTCCTCAGTCGCTGGCTAGATACGGTGAGGAACGCGTGTGACAGCGAGAGTTTTATGTTTTCGTGACCTAAAAGTTAAAAGCAAAACTAAGTAGTTTCTTTTCTCATGCTTTTTCTTTAAGTTATTTTACTTCGTGAATAATTTGCATGTAGAAAGGGTTTATCTGAGCTTCTTCTACAGTAGTTTAAGTAACAGCTACATGTTTCTGTTTGGAGCTACATAACCTTAAATAATTTGGAACCGGGGGTGTACGCAATGGGTCATTTCTCCTGTGTTTTCAATGAGCCATTGACTCATTGTGTACCCGCCCCGACTCGTTGTGTGCTATAGCATGGTACACAATAGGCCAATTTTATGATAAATATAATTGTGTACCATACCTGACCCATTGTATGCTGCTATTCAAAAAATACGCAATGCACGATGAACATAATGGAAATACATTTGCATTTTCATATTGCAAAGTTTAACTTATAAATTTCAGAATGGGTCGAACCCCGAAGACTATCAGAAAAAAAGGAACTACAACCGCTGCCCAAATGCAACGAGCAATAGACCTTACCAACAATTCAGTCAGTATTCGAAGAGCGGCCAAAGAATGCGGAATCCCGTATCAAACGTACAATACGTACAATAAGAGATTATATTAATGATCAGGACGTATATTGATTAAATTTTGTTTTTATTAACACTTAATTGACATACAGTACTTTGACATACTTAAATAATTATAAGATTTTGACATCAAAACGTTACAAAGATATGTAAAAAAAATTAAGAAAGGTGAAATGGAGCGATTGGAGCCAAATTACTCAGTAAATAAGGTTTTCACGCACGAACAAGAGCTGACCCTTCATGATTACATTATTGAATGTGCTGACAAGTTTTTTGGGCTCACATCAAAAGAATGTTGTCGTATCGCCTATCAGATGGCAAAAATAAATAATATTAAAATGCCACAATCATGGGAAATCAATGAAATGTCTGGACGTGACTGGCTTCGTGGATTTAAGAGAAGGTTTTCAAACTTATCGGTACGAAAACCAGAAGCATGTAGTTTGGCTAGAGCAACCGCTTTCAATAGAAGTTACGTGGAAAGGTTCTACAAAAATTTAAAAGAAGTATATGTGCGTCATCCCCAATTTGGCGACGGTAGTCGTGTATACAACTTGGATGAAACTTCAAATACGACGGTACAAAAGCCGCAAAAGGTATTGGCACCCAAAGGACGGAGTGTTTGCAAAGTAACAAGTGGAGAGCGGGGAGTCTTAGTAACAACTGCCTGTATTGTGAATGCACATGGTCAATCTTTACCGCCAGTAATGGTGTTCCCAAGGAAAAATTACAAACCGAACATGATTTATGGTGCTCCACCAGTAACCCTTGGATTAGCAAACCCGAGTGGATGGATGACTGCTGACCTTTTCGTTGATGTAATGCGCCATTTCATCAAGTATTCATTGGCATTCAAGGATAATCCGGCGCTTCTCATTATGGATAATCACGAGAGCCATATCTCTATAAATGCTCTAGATTTGGCGAAAGCTACCGGAGTTACAGTATTGACTCTGCATCCGCACACTACAGCAAAAATGCAGCTTTTGGATGTCGGGTTGTACGAGCCATTTAAAGTTTATTACAACGCTGCAGTCGACTCTTTTATGATGCGCAACCCTGGAAGAGGCATGACAATATATAATGTTGCGGAATGCGTTGGACAAGCCTACCTCAAAATCTATGACCCCATCAAACATAATAAATGCTTTTAAGAAATGTGGAATTTATCCATTCAATGACCAAATATTTACTGACATAGACTTTTTGCTAAGCTGTATTACAGACAAACCTGCAGCTGAAGACAACGATGACACCGACGCAGAGGACATTATCTGCGGGTCTCCACCAGTGAATTCAGTAGATCAAGATAGTTATGTAGAAGAACCATTAGCCTGCGAATCTTCTTCGATCTTAGGACAAGACGAATCTATTGCCAATCTCATGCATAGTTAAACCTAAGCAAGATGTAGGGAAATCAAAAACTCCCATAACTATCATGAACACTGCTTTCAAACTGGCCACTTCTAAGTTACTTGAAAGTGCTGTTGTATCTTATACTACTAGAGCTACTACTCCAACTCCTAATACTCCTAGTCCTGTGCTGCCATGCACTTCTAAAGTTAACATTGATATTTCTGGACCAAGTAACTTTATTTCACCCCAATCATTTCGTCCACCAATTAAAGCAGAACCTCGAAAGAAACAGATAACAAGGAAGCGTGGAAAAAGTATCATAGCTACTGATACTCCTGAAAAGGAAGCCTTGGCTCAGACAAAAAGGAAAATAACAAAAACGAAACCAAAAATAGATACTAAAAAAGTCAAATTGGTCCGAAGGATTTATTTGAACAAACAAAAAAAGTTAAGAAGCAAATAGTTCTTTCCGATACATCGAATGATGAAGATGAAGACTTTCGGGCCAGTGGATCGTCTTCCGGTGGCGAAGCATATGTAAGTGACTCCGAAGATGACGAAGTCATTTTGACCGATGACTTTCCCCCCTTGCCAAGACAGCCTGTCGTCAAAGATTATGTTATTGACAATAACTTATTGTCCGCTTCAAATCAAAAACTGATGATGTTTACTATGTCGGTCAAATATTAGAAGTCATCGACGATGATGATGAGTGCGACTTTTGTTTCTTTTTTAAAGCTAAAGAGCAAGGCCCAGCAAAAATTTACAGATCCTCTTGAGCCCGATACAGCGGGTGTTAAAAGGATCGACATCAAATATATTTTGCCAAAACCGAAAGTCGAGGGCACAAATCGTCGTGCCAAGACATACAAATTTGCTGTAGAAATGTCACTTTTGAAGTTACAATATTAGTAAGAGTAACAATTGTTAATAGTAAAGATATTCGAAATACAAAAAGCATTACAAAGGATTTTTAGTATTAAGATTAAGTACAAAGTGCCTAAAATGATAATCAATAAGACTGTTAATAGACTAGGTATTTTTGTTATTTTTTGTGAGTTACCTCTACATAGGAAGTTAACTAAAGACTTTAATAGATAATAATTTGTTATTAGGTAGTCTGACGCACAAATCGTCGTGCATCGATTTACAAGTATTAATTAAACTACTTGTCAAGTTAGATATCTATTAGTACCTAAGCGTTATTCCCTGCAATATTAATAAAAGTTACCGTTTTAATAAGACTGTTATGCTTAATTATGTTTTGTTTTGCAAAGATAATGTGTCAAAAAATTATAATATTAAGAAAAACGTTAAGACTGACTATTTAATAAGTTACTGTTAACTAAACTATATAAAAAAGGTCTCAAACGATTGAAATAAATAACTTTAATATAAATATTGTGTTTTACTCATGAATTTTTGAATAACTATAGAGATAATAATACTTATATACATGCTGGGCTGATTGTGTGCCCCCCGAACCATTGTGTACCACCGCCTATGCCCGTTGTGTACCGCTAGGTGTACACAATGGGACATTTCTCACATTTTTAAAAAAAGCTATTTGCTCGACCCTTTCAGGACCTTTCAGGGGTCTTGACGCAGAACACACTCACGATTTTAAGAGTTTTTTACCTAATTTTGTTGCAAACACTATTAACTTTTCCGAGCCCCATCTTCGCATACACATTCGGGATGTTTTTCCATGATGTTTTGAGTTAGTTCTTCAAAAATAACCTCAATTGAGCGAAAATCTTCGCATACCGCTCTCTTCAAAGACGTTATATGTTTATGTAAAATGTCATTCATTTTCTTAGGAAGGCAAGTGTGATTAAGCTTTCTGTTTTCCCTACAATAATTTTCCTTGTTTTATCTACTGTTATTGTCACACTACATATCTTCCTTGCAACACAACGCCATGAACTACTCCCATCCTTATTTTTCCTGTGTTTATTGTATCTAAATCCATTCAATTTTAAATTGGAATGTCCTTTTTGATTTGTAACAAATTGCAAATTTTGATCCATAATACTTCAAGTACAAAGACCATAGGTATACCGAACTAATTTTATTTATTTTTCTTTCTTGTTATTTACACTTATCGCAGGTCACAACGTAATAAAATACACAACACTGGCTAAAAACAAGATCAAAACAAGCTTAATTCAGAACTACCCGCATCTTTGTAATAATGATTTCCATCACTTATTTTTCATAACTAAACGATTTACTGTAACATATAAGTAAATAATTGTCATTAATTATTAGTATTGATTGTAGCCCCATGAATTGTCAATTTCGAGTGTGTACTTTTTAAATAAAAGGAGAATGCCCATTATTGGTTGCGCTTTTAGTCGTACGCGTTAATATTTCAAATGTTAAAAAATAATATTGATTAAAATATGACTTTTCGACCCTGAATCGCTTCTGTAGAACTTGGGGTTTGAAATTGAATCATAAGAATGCGTAAAGATGCAATGCAATTTTTGCAAAACGATTGCCATTATTTACCAATGTTGCCATTGTATTAAATATAAAATAAAATATTGATGGTGGAACGTAAATATAGAAATAATTAAAATAAAACGGTTTAAATAATAATAAACGTGATAATAATTAGCAATGTAATATTAAAATACATACATTGCACTGTAGTTAGCTTAATATATTTCGTGTATGTAGCGGTAGTTTAATAATGATAAGTACCTAATCAATTTAAATTGTAGAAAATATTTTTTGTTTCACTGGTAGTTTTATATGGTATCCCTCACAAATGAAAATAACTGAAAACTCAGTTCATATTGGTTATTACATGGTTTAGTTCCTCTGTAATACAACAATATTGTACAATCATGGATTCACGGTGTATTAATTGCTCCATCTCTCTTGTGCGCTTACGCCGGCAACGTCTAAGTGATGTATCTCCAATTATGTGTAATATTCTACGCGCATGGATATCACCTACACCGGTAAGAAAATATCATAAGATTTACATACCTATAGACATAATATTATTATACTTTTATATTGCCAGAGTACCTATAACTTTCCAAGAAACCTTAATGGCGGCCATACACGCTAGGTTATGCATGACGGTTTTAACTGTACATGCATAACCGACAAGCAAGCCCTAGCGTGTATGGCATTCAACTGTACAGTTATCGGTGCATGTACATGCAACCGAGCAAATATCAAAATTGATATTTTATGCCGCTCGGTTATGTTTGCACGCGAGCATAACCGAGCGTGTGTGGCATCCGGCGAGCTTGCCTGCCACAGTTCTCAGTTTTTAATTGTTTGCGACGGCGGAAGGTCGCGCGCGCGCATCATCGCGAAAATGGCGAGTCGCAAGCGCAATGCCACATTAGAAGAATTCATAGAAATTTATAAGTCGGAACCTTGTCTTTGGCGCGTAAAGTGCAAAGAATATCACGACAGAGACAAACGATCGACAGCATACGAGAAATTGTTAACTAAGCTCAAGGAATTGGAGCCAACTGCTACAAAAGATGATGTGATTAAAAAAATTAATACGTTACGCAGTAACGTTAGACGAGAGAAAAAAAAATACGATGAATCTGTGAAGTCTGGAGCATCATCTGATGACATTTATAAACCAACACTGTGGTACTTTGAATTATTCGATTTTATTGGAGATCAAGATATTCCTCGCAGGTCGCGATCTAACATTTCGGACTTTGACGAGAATGATTCGAATGTAAGTATAAAGTGAATTATTTATTTTGGAATTTATAGATTAGGTACGGCCGACTACAAACAATTTAGTACATTTTTTCATATCGTTTAGTAGGTAGGTACTCTCGACAACTTGTAACGCGTGATGTGTGGTCGTCTGTACCTATGTTTTTTGTAACGTCGTTTATAGCTTTACAAAATGTAGGTACCTACCTACATAGATTGTTACAGTATAAACTCTTAAGCGGTGTGGTTGCTCATTTATTAATAAAACAATATTATTACATAAAAATAAAAGAAATATGTTACATTTCAATGAAACTATCCTGCCAAGGTACTTTGCCTTCATTGACAAAGTAAGTTTGATATTCTAGTCTGACTTTTTTTGCATCATTCAGGACATTTCCTCGATTTTGTACTTGTACATTTTCTACGTTTGAACGTGTGGCATCGTAGCCCGTGGTAACAACAGTTCCATTATCCACATTTTCTCGATAAAAACATCTTGGAGGTGCATATGAATTAGGAGTGTGCTCCATTAGAAAGTTGTGCAAAACACATGTAGCCATCACCACTTTTTCTATATTGTTTGGTTCTAAATTGATCTGAGTATGGTAAATGCGAAACCTTGATGCTAGTATGCCAAAAGCGTTTTCAACTATTTTTCTTGCGCGAGATAATCTGTAATTAAAAATTTTTTTTTCGTAGCTGCTCAAATCTGCTTGACGATATGGTTTCAACATGTCAGGTCTCAACGGGAATGCGTCATCAGCAACAAATACATATGGCAAACACCTTGAACTGTGTTGAATCGGTTCGGAGTTTGGAAGATTTAAATGTTTCATTTGTAACTTTTCAAAAAACGTTGTATTCTGCAAAACACCTCCGTCGGAAACTCTTCCATTTGTACCAAAATCTGCTAATAGAAATCGGTATTTGGCATCAACTATTGCCATAAGAACCATGCTATGTCGTCCTTTGTAGTTGTAGAAATAAGATCCACTATCAGCAGGTGGCACTATGTCTATGTGTTTTCCATCTATGGCACCCAAGCAGTGAGGAAAATTCCATCTCTCTTCAAAAAGTTGTGCGGTTTCCTTCCATTTATCCGATGAATCTGGAAACTAAAATAAATATTATTTTGTTGTGTTATAGGATGCTGACAACTCGACTGAAAATACAATAGATACTACAGAAAATGCTGCTGCAAATGTTAGTACAGGGAATACAGACGATATTACGACACCTAAGAATACTCCATTACCTGCTACTAGACCGGGAAGAAAGAAAATGACAGAGCAAGATCAATTAACTACTGACATATTACTATCCGTGAAAGACCATTTTAAGCGTCCTGCTCCTGCTTCAGCAACAGAAGATCGTTACGATCTTTTGGGAAGATCTATCGCAATGAAATTAAGATCATTTGACAAGCGTCAACGCTTGATTGCGGAGAAGATAATTAACGACACCTTGTTCGATGCCGAGATGGGCAATCTGAATACCGAAGCAATTCAGAATCGTCGAAGTTTAACTTTTGTTTCTTCACCAACTCCAAGTCTCTCACGAACTCCAAGTCCTTCGCCCTCACTAGTTCAACAATATTATACACAACCGTATACTCATACCGCTTCTGTTGCGCCTCAAATACAACCCTGCGTATCTCCGATACAACAATACAACACCCAACAACAAAGGTACACGATTTCTCCTGCAACGCAAACTCAGCCCTGCGCATCTCCAATTCAACAATATAACACTCAACAACAAACTACTTCTCCTGCACCACGACGTCAGCCCTCACCAGCACTACAAGAAGAATTTGACACACAACTGACAACAGCAACATTTTATTCAAATTTTAATTCATAAATGATTTAAATAATATATGTAATTGGTTAATTAAAATATGTACCTACCTATTAAACTTTTCTAACGATTTGAATTTGGTTTTAATTATTTACTCACCTGTAAATAGTCGTCTTTCAGTGCTTCATAAATAGCATCGCATGTTTCTGGTATTATTCGGCCCAAAGCCTGAGGTGATATAATAGCAGAATATTTAAGACACTCGTATGTTCTTCCTGTTGCAAGAAATCTTAATGTTACTGCTAGTCTCTCATGTGCTGATATTGCTTTCCTCATAACAGTATCTTGTCTTTGTATTAACGGAGTAATCAATGATAATAATTTCAAATAAATTTTTTCATCCATTCGTAAATAATTTTTGTAATCTGTTGGTGTAAATTTCAATTCATTTATCAAATTTACGTGGGAGAATTGCTTTCTTTTCAATAACCAGCGTTTAGACCATTCAGTGCGATTTCTTTTTCTTTTTCTGTTCTGCAGAACAAGTGTTAGGCCAAGTACAGCTATCACATCGTCGTCGTCCATTGTAGTTTGGTATTGGCGTCCTACACACACCGTCACGTCACGTACTACGTAGCTCAACTGAGAGTTCATGGCAAGATGGTGCATGCAAAACCTAACGTGTATGTGTAGTATGAAACTCGGTTATGCTTGTCGGTTTTGCATGCAAAGTTATAACCATCATGCAAACCCTAGCGTGTGTGGCCGCCATAACGTTAATATGTACAAATAACATATGTGTTGTTGATTTTATTCAATTGATGTATTTTAGAGTACTTATAATGAAAATGTGTACCCATTAGCTGATCTCTACTCATCATTCATCGCTCTCCCATACTTTTTATTATCATGTACGTAACTATTTTCAGATATCCTATACAAATGCAATATGCATGGAATGTCATGCATTGCTACAGAATGCTGCAAATAATGCTGCAATGAATGTTACATCCTCAAGAGGACACAATAATGTTTGTTTTGGCTGTGGAGTATCTCTTTTACGTACTAGAAGTTATAATGTAACATTGAATTGTCCTCAACGCAATATATTTTTAGAAACTGTTGCTCCTCATTTGGTAAGTACCTTTCATGTTACCAACAAAATATATTATCATATGCAGTACCTACTATATATATAAATATAATATATATCATCCTGGGTAGCCTAGTGGTCCATACCACTTACCCATGGTAATGGAATGCTGGGACTAGGTCTTGGGTTCGATCCCAGGTTTTACCATGGCACATACCAATGACTTTTCGATGCTTTTCGTAGTTATGTATGTATTTATCACAGGCTTATAAGTGCCCAGTTAATGACAATAGCCTCGCCACCTGTTACATTGGGACCTAAACATATACTGGCGAAATGTGGGTGCTAGCACCTCTTCGGGGACATAGGCGCGAGTTTATGTTCTATGTTATGTTATATCATCCTAAGTACTGGCCGACCAGGCCCGAGTTCCCAGCTTCCCAGTTAAATTAGGGAATGATTATACACAGTACGAGTAACAGATCACAGTGTATTGACACTCATTATTAATATTATTTATAAGAACATAGGAATTGTAGTTAATGTGGTTGGGTACATTATGCGCTCATCATCATTGACATTGTGTTGACCCCAATCACATCCGGGGCCCTCATCTTAGAGTTGGGGCTGCTAAAACAAATATAAAAGGAACATTATGTACTTTTGATTCTTTTTTTATAATAAAAAAAGTAATACACTTGATGCATCACAATTTCACATGACTGAAAAGGTTTAATATGGATGCTATCTATTTATATTTCGATCTGTTATTCCTCATATAAGATGCTTCTGATTGAAAGTTAGTTAGCCTCTATGTATAAGTAGTCACTTCACAATACAAAAGTCATAAGTATTTATTTATAATCTATTATTTCAGGTACCACATCTGCAAAGAGTCTGTAGAGCATGTTGGGAATATGCAACCAGACATGCCAGAAGGCAAATACTACATGATGAAACACGGCCTCCACTGTCACCACCATCCAGGACGCCAACACCATCATCATCAGACAGTAAACTCGCCTCACAGGGTTAGTCTACAGAATTATAGGAGATTACCTGCAACTTCTAGACATTGCATTTTCAATGATTGTTTTAATACAGAAAGGCATTTGATTCCTGCTAATGTTAAAGAAATGGTGTTAGCTCGATTTAAAATATATATACCTAGATCTGCACGTATCTGCACTTTCCATTTACACAATGACAGTTGGGAGCAGTTACATACCCAATTAAGAGATTTTACTGCTGCTCAAGTGGATGATATTTTATTTATAATGGAAAGAATGTCCACCAACACAATGAACTTTAGTGACATAAATATGTTACCAGCAAACATGTGTCACTATTGGTTGGGGATGACAGCTGCTCAGTTCTTTGACTTATTGAGCTGTATTCCAAGTTTAGTCGCCGAAGTTCCAAATGCTAGCAAAGCTTTGAGCATCTTTATCATTAAAATAAGAACCGGTGACAGTAATGAAAGGTTGTCAACTCTTTTTAATATGCCTAGAAGTACATTAGAAAGATATATGAACAAAGGAAAACAATGTCTAGCTAATGAGTTTGTTCCTATGCATTTAGGATTAAACCATACAAGTATTGTTCAAGTAGCTTCACGAAATACCATAATACCGGAAGGGCTATTTGGAAATCCGGAAATGAATGCTGATGCTAAGTCAGCAATTACAATATGTGATGGCACATATGTATACATGCAGTCAAGCTCTAATGATGCATTTCAAAAAAATACCTACAGTCTGCATAAACATGACAATTTAGTTAAACCTTTTATGATTGTCTGCTGTGATGGTCATATTTTAGACTGTTTGGGGCCTTATAAGGCTACTGTAAATGATGCAACAATAATGCATGTATTATTTGCAAATGAAAATGGACCCATGCGTTTATATTTCCGGCAAAATGATATATTTATATTAGATAGAGGTTTTCGTGATGTAATTGATGACTTAAATGATTATGGCTACAAAACACATGTGCCTGAATCTCTTCTTGATGGTGAACATCAGTTAACTACTCTACAAGCCAACAGAACTCGTTGTGTCACAATGTGTAGATGGGTTGTAGAAGTTGTGAATGGCCGCCTGAAGAGAGACTTCAAACTAAACACCTCAACAAAGTCTAGGGAACAAGATGACCCCAATTTTTATTTTCATATAAATCTTGTTTTGCAAATAACTGGCAGCAAATAAATAAAAATAGAATAAAGTAGATTACAGAGTTGTTCGAAATTTAAAAATAAATTTAAATAAGTAATGATTTTCGAATATGGAGGGAAAACTTTTAAAAGTGTTTGATTGTGCAGTTTCTCTGAGGCAAAATAAAAATTATTTTCTTTGATTGTAAATAACGTTTATTATCAATAATACGTTTTTTACGTATGGTTTGTGCATTTTTGTGACTGTAGTCATCATGTCACGTCGTCATTTAAGTCGCGAAGAGATGTTAAGGGCTGTTGGTATGCTGCAAGCTGGACGAACTCAACGCGACGTAGCGGATGCTGTCAACACCCAACCAAGCGTAATTTGCAGATTATGGGCACGCTACAGGTCTACAGGGGATGTTGCAGAATGTCACAGGGGACGAAATAGGGTTACTACCCCGCGACAAGATCGTTTCTTGAAAAATTCCGCAAGGCGACAACACACGATTACTGCTCGTCAGTTGGTCGCAGGCCTCCAGTCTCAGCATCAAGTGGTTATTAGCGATCAAACTGTCAGGAGAAGACTACACGAAGCCAATCTTCATGCTCGCAGACCGCTTAGGGTTCCAGCTCTTCGACGTGGAAATCGAGGTCGTCGCTTATTGTGGGCTAACGCACATTTACAGTGGACCGACCATCAATGGGCACAGGTTCTGTTATCCGACGAATCTCGCTTCGGTTTTCATCCTGATTCGAGAAGAGTGCGTATATGGTGAGTTCCTGGACGTCGGAGTTGTCTCCAGAATCCGCAAGAAGTTCATCCTTACCAAGGTGGAATAATCATGGCATGGGCTGGAATTGGGTTATGTGTCAACTCGCCAAGCTGAAAACTCGACCATCGGCGAGTTTACAACTTAAAATTTCTTTGATGGCCATAATTTTTTTTTAAAATTCGGCGAGATTACCATGCCTCTTACTGACAATAATAATTTCGACCAACATAACGAAAATAATTACCTATAGCTTTCATGTAATAAAACCTATAATAGATTTTTTAAACAATACTTTATTATTTAATAAATAATTACCAAACATGAAAAAAATAACAATTCATGATAAAGAAATATGCCCCTGTCTGCCCCTTAGATTAAAGTGATGTAAGTAATTGTCCAAGATCAAAATCTGTTAAAGATGAAAAAACTGAAATTGATGATGCTTTTCGAAAAAAACCTAAATCATCAATATCAACAAGGTAAATATTAAACAAGAAAAAACGTTACTTAAAATCTTAATTAGTAGCGTAAACCTGAACACAGAAAAAACGTAATATAATAATCATAATTACCTATTAATTAAATTTTATCGTGAGTAAGTAGGTATTTTATATTTGCGCCAGCTTTGCGATACATTGTCCTAGTGAGATCTCTTGATTGACCAGTTCCCGTACAATTATCTCAATTTTTATTTGTGTCAACTTAGCTTGTTCGGTTCTCTTTGTGATGTAACATTTTTTTTTCCGCAGAGTAAAATAATAATCACTGTCTTTTTGAAGAGCGTTGAGAAACACTGCTATGTTAGGTTTTGCTGTAACTTTTTTGTTCAATCTGGAATTCCAGGCCTCCGTGGCGTTATTTGTTTTATACTTCACATCGTGAAAGCACCATTTATTTGACAGGGAGGATGTAGGTTTTAACCATGTGCTTTCAAAATAACTGTTGAAGTTCATAACCTTTGTGTTGTTGTTCACCATTTCACGGAGTACGTATAGCCAGCCATCAGATACTAATTCGGTGGATAGGTAAGAAAGCGCCATGCAACGTCTGACATGGCACTTAAATAATTTTAATTTGTATATCTCATGGCTTGGCTTTCCTTAACACAGCTTGCTTAAAATGGAACAGACACCCTTGAGTTTTTGCATTGGGATGTTTTTCCCAATGCAAAAACTCAAGGGTGTTGACAGCAGACATTGCACTGATTTCAAAATCAGTTGTTACTTTAATTGGTTCAAATTCTGGAACTTGACTTCTACAAAGCCTAAATAAAGTTTCATAACTACTTTTTTTCTTATCCGGTAGGAGGGTGTAAACTGTAGGTATCATATTTATTTCATTATCACTGGTACTGCCTAAGTATACGTGTATGGTATACAATTGTGTGAAAGGAGGAACAGCACACTTAAAGGTACCATCACAGTATATGTATTTAGCGTGCCGCAGTACCTCTCGGCCTTCTTTGCTACAAAAAACTAACATCCTTATATTTTTTTCCATATAGTACGCGAACAACAAGTGTTTAAATTTGCCGGGAATACATATGTCTTTTAATTTAAGAAAACGTAATTTGCTTGTACCCAATGACTTGTTTCGGTGTTTATAAAAAGTTTTTTTTATGTTGTTAAACTCTAGCATTTTTTTTAAAGTGCTTTGGTCAGAAAATTTCATTTCCTCAATAACATCTGAATATATTGTTGGCATTGGTGTAAGTTCATTACATGCCCTTTGTAAACAAATGTTTATTTTTTCTTTCACCACATTTCAAAACCACAAAGAAATTTTTGAATTCAGACCTCAACATACAAGTTATCTATAATTTATATACACAGAAGACCAATAATCCGGTGAGTAAAACTATTTTTAAAAAAGTATTTAACACAATGAACCTTTCATTCAAAAAGCCATCAGTAGATACCTGCTCAAAATGTGACAGCATTAATATGAAACTTAAATACGCGTCCGAAGCAGAAGCTGCTGATTTAACAAATACACTTAAAGAGCACCAGGAAGCATTTAAGGCTGCTTACGAAGAAAAAAAGAAAGATAAAGAGCTGGCTCTGTCAAATGAAGATTTTGTAGTAATTACATTTGATTTACAACAATGCTTACCCACCCCTTATTTACAAACGAATGTAGCATTCTATAAGAGACAGTTATGGACTTACAACTTGACTATACATGATTTAAAATCAAACAAAGCTTTCTGTTATATGTGGCCTGAGTCTGAAGGGAATAGAGGAGCAAACGATATATCTTCATGTCTGTATAACTTTATAATTAATCAATTACCGCATTTAAACCCAAACGCTAAGAAGCTGATCATGTACTCGGATAGTTGCCCGGGTCAAAATAAGAATTCGATTGTTACAACAATGTTGATACTGGAATTACGTTTTCCCGCAGCCAGAGGGTACAAGAAGGAAACTAGAATCACTTAAAACTTATTATACTTATTTAATTTAATCTAACTAGCCTAAGCGAATGAGTTCGATGATGCGAACTACATTCTAACTACTAACTAAATCTAGTGACCACGTTCGATGCAAGAACAGAAGTGAATTACTTAAAATATATTTGTCACGGAATCGCAGGTGTACAGTGAGTCATTTAGCTGACGGCGCACGGCGACACGAGGTGTGGAGTGCTGACGATGCGACGATGCAGCGGGTCGCTTGATATTGCTTTATGCTGCGGCTTTGCTCGTTGTAATATTATAATTACGGTAATATCGTAATTCTGGCGGTCAAATTATCCGTACAATTACAGTCTATTGAACATAAATTTCTCATACCCGGTCATACTCACATGGAGGCTGACACCGACCATGCTTTAATTGAGCGTAAAAAAAAGCACGTAAGTATGGATATTCACTTGCCGAGAGATTGGTACCAACTAGTGCGTACAGCTTCAAACAAAACTGCCAAGTTTACTGTTATTGAGATGAATCGTCATATGTTTTATGATTTCAACATTTTTACTAAACAATATCTTACTCTTAGAAAAACCAATACTGCCAATGAAAAGTTTATGTGGTGTCAAGTGCGATCTATTTTGTATACCAAAGAATCATTATTTTCACGCTTTTCTTACAAAAATGATTTCAAGGAGCTTGAATTCAAGACCATTGACTATTCGAAACGGGGTAAAACTTATGACATGATTACAATAGATGCGATTCCAAAAGCCTACCATAGCCAGTTACCAATTTCAACCGAAAAGAAGAAAGATCTATTAAACCTACTATGCTTTATCCATGAGAGTGCTCATGAGTTTTACAGAGGTCTGAGTTGCAAGAATGACGTCAAAGATACTCCTCCAGATTATGATGGTGATTCTGAAGATGAGTAACTCAAACCAGTTAATCTGATTGTAATAATTATTAATTTATATTATATATAATATTAATTTTTATTGTATTTTTTTGTTAGTAAGTTCATTTTGTATTGTAATTTTCATCTTACAGGAGTAGTTAAGTACCTGTTGAACAGTTTATTTTTTGAAGGTTTTAGTTAATGTTATTTAACAGCTGACTTAGCTGTTCTGATGGAAATTTTGAAATATTATTTTCCTAGATATTTTAAGATTACAACAATTGTTATGTAATTGTGACACCTACTATTATAATTTGCAATAAGTAGATTTAAATTTAATTAACGACTGTGATACTCGCGAAAGATTGATCTGTGCCATTTGTAAGTAATAAGTTAAAAGTAGTTGTTTTTTAGTAATTGTTTAGTAAAAAAGTGCCATAACTTAAGTTAATTACTGTTTATAAAAAGTTTAATAAAAGTTGATTATTATTGTAAATATTGTATTTATTTTCGATATAAAATAATAAATTTTCAAAATTATTGTATTTTTTAATTTAGTGAGGGGTATAACTTGATAAGTATCGTTTATCACATATTTTTAAAAAGCTATATTTTAGAAAACTAATACAATTCAGTTTTATTTTGAACTTAGGGGAATGAAAAGTAAAAAAATATAATCTTTACGTTAATATCAATAAGATTTGTTTAAGCAACATTGTGCTAGGGACATATTCTGATGAGTTATTCGATTGTTTTACTTGATGTATATCAGTTTTCACCAAGACGAACTTACAGGTGCAACATAATTTAACTGTAGTTGTATTTCTTATTACGTAATTTTTGAACATTTTAAAAATAAAAATAATACAAATCGCAGGTTTTTAATGAATTCTTTAAAAAATATAATATTTACCTTAGAAAAAAATATGCACGATAAAAGTAAGTGTTTTTACCAACAAAATAAGGTACTACATTTTATGCTAGCTCACTTAGTTTCGAAACTAGATTTTTTTAAACCTTCTTTTTCACTTCCTGTAAAATCTTGATTTTAAACTTGTATTACTTATCACAGGAGGCACAGAAATAAACTGTAAATATATTTTTTTTACTGATATTTTTTTTCTAACCTTTATCTTTCGAGACGGCCAAGACGGTTCGATATTTGTATACGTGAATATGTCTACCTATTTATTTGTATTTTGCATTGGTCTGAGTGTCACCCTGAGTCGGTGATCACATATTATAGAGGAAGTAGGCGAAATGGGCAACACAGAGCAGCTGATCACCCGTCCGGTCAACGGCGTGCGTCCCCACTGGCAGTAGAAGACGAGGTCTCATCTCAACATTACGTGGTAATATTTTGTAATGCTACATTGAAATGGGATATATCTATAGTATAGTAGTATTTGTCCGTAACAAAGTCGACATTAGTCGCTCGATCCTACATTTTGGCGGCAGAACTACCTACTATTTTGCGGACAAACCCTATTATTTAGGCGACAGATCATTCCCACCTAAATCATATTTCATGTATGTTGTCGAGTTTATTTAATGATAATTAGTTATTCATGAACGTATACTTTAGTTTTACAAAGATGCCAACATTAAAAAAATTAAACTCAAATGTCAAGTGTCACAATATTTTCGTCTCTATGTTACTGGTTTTCTAGTTTTTATCATGTAATTTCTCAATAACCCCAAGTTCTGTTACAATATACGTTTATATTTCAGATAATACTTAATATATGCTTTAAAACGCAGTTTATACATATGTGACATGCCAAAGAAAAGTGTGCAACAATTACCCATACTGATATGGGCATTCTCCTTTACTGGATACTTTTATTTCAATGAACGCCTGCAGAAGTTACTAGAACAAAAACTATTTTTGTTTTATATTCGTAGAAAATTACACAAGACGTCTAATTTATTACGACCCTTTTAAACAATTATGAACTTATACGTATTTAGTAAGTTATAATGCATGCCTTCCAAAAGTTCGGGTCTCACATAAACCCGGGATAAGGAAATGAGAAACAAGATAATAATAATTACTTACCAGTTTTTGTAAGGTGTATCTTTTTTTTAAAAGTGACATTCTAAGAAAGCGTCATTTTTGAGAAAGTGACATATTAAGAAAGTGACATTTTTACGAAAGTGACATTCTAAGAAAGTGACAATTTTGCGAAAGTGACATTGTGCTAAAGTGACCAAAATTTTCACGATGACATTTTGCGAAAGTGACGTTCTGCGTCAAGACCAATGTGATTATGAAATTTCACAGATTCAAGCACTTAAGATTATATTTCCAGAAATAATAATAAATGGATGCTATTACCATTACTCAAAAGCGGTATTCAAAAAAGCTGAAATGCTTGGAATCTTGAGTACAAATATTGGGTATAAAAAAACTGTTCTCTGTTCTTTATTACCTTTACTACCAAGTAATTATATAACTAAGGTTTGGCCAGAAATCAAAATATTAGTAGATGACGAAAATACCGAAAATACAGACAAGTTCAACAAGTACATGGAAAATCAGTGGATATCAAAATTAAATAATATAATAAGTTGTGCCAGCGAAATTCATCGCACCAACAATAGTCTGGAAGGTTGGCATAAACGTATGAATGCACAAATGGGCTATAAACTGTCTTTAATTCATTTTCTATACAAATTAAAAAAAGAATCCCGTTGGCAAAACTTGAAACTTAAACAAAATCTGTTTGAAGGCAACACAAGAAGAAGAATAGATATAATTTTCAATAAAAAACACAAAACGGAACTAGAAAAACTAAAAAGTAATGAAATAAATGCGTTATATTTCTTAAAAAATATTAACAAAATTAAAAAGGATCTCATTCATATTCACGGTCATTAAATATTGTAACGACGCGCTCTGCAAACGTCGTCACACCGGTTTTAATTCTATTTTTGAACGAAAAGTTTCGGAACGCGGAGTGAATGACATTTTGACGTATAGCTGTCAAGGCACCTTTCTTCCTAGCGTTGAGGCTGGATGGTCGATATTCATGGCTTCGTAACTTAATTTCAATAAATCTCATAAAAATGAGAGTATTTTTGCCTAAAGGATAATAGTTTGTGTCTTCACAACTATCCTCTTGTGGAATTATAGTTTATTTCTGGTGAGTTGTCATTTTTTAATAAGATTCACTTTGTTGGAATTGCCACGTTCCTGATTTGAAAAATGATTGTTAAAATTCTATTGTTTCAGCTCTTAATCTGAGAATATTATGATTTCTTTTGCTATTGGCATTGTTCCAGCAAATTAAGGCGGTAAGTCGCACAAATTTATAAAAAAAATTAGGACCTCGTGTTCATATTGGAGTTTGTTCTAATGACATGCAATTTTGTTACAGGTTTCCAAATTGGAACCGCCTTTGCCCTTTTTCTCATTTTCTTTTTGCCTTTGGATCTTTTCTTTGGACCTTTGTCTTCGGTCATCTGCATTTCCTTATGGAGGGTTTGGACTTTTCGCCTCAAACCTGGATGTACCGCATGGGCTTACACTGAAAACTTCGCCTGCTACGAGCTTTCTCGCTGCTGTGTTTACATATACTCGCCGAGGGATGCCGTGAGCTTACTTTAATTATATTTTAAATCTAAACTTCAAAATAACCTAAAAATGCATTGGTGACATAAGATCATATTGACATAAGATCATATTGACCTAGCTTATAAAACTCTAATTTTAAATTTAAGGTTAGTTATACATTAGGAATGTATCCTTGCAACTATTTCTAAATGCACACTGGAGTGGACAATAAAACCTTAAACCTCACCGTTTGGTTTCATTTAGCTCACCTCCGGCAGATTAAAAGTTTCCAATCTCCGCTGATTATCCTAGGCATGTGTATCTCCAAGGCGCCCGAACTTTTATGGTAATGTACTTACAAACCAATTTTATTTCTATTTCTTTTAAATAGGAGATACAGAGAAACATAAAATCATTTTTTTTATTATTACAATATTAATATTAATAAAAATAAAAATATTAATATAAGAAATATAACGCATTTATTTCATTATTTTTTAGTTTTCATACATGCATGTCCAAAACCTTTTCAAAATGTGTTTAGTGAGCATTTACCTATTTTACATTTAATATTGGCAAAGTGAATCTTATTATTTAGTTTTTTTATTATTTGTTGTCCTAGTAAGAGTAGGTATAAGTATAACTACTACCGGTGGTTCGTTTAAGTTTAGTTTTCAATATTAACATATTTATTAAAGAACTAGTGTTTTACTCTTTTCATCACCTTCCTTTTAGACCAAGAGCCAAGGACACACCTGCCAGAAACCTTAATAAATTAGGGACGTATACCTATGTCCTATAGGAACCACAAACTTGGTTCTCTCTCTATGTCCTCGCTGTTGAACTGTAATGCAGAAGGTCTGACTCTTTTTGCCTTCCTCTGTTGTAACCTATATCGAAGTAGGTCTAACTAGCGTTATGCCTACTTATTCTTTTGACTAGTCATAACGCGAGGTAGGTGAACTGCGTATTAGGCCTACATAGCGTAAAGGTTAGGCATAACGCGATATATACCATGTAAGATTAAGGCATAAAGCGAAGTAGTCCTCATCCGATATACTTAGGCTAAAAGCTATTGAAAATGACATTTAGTCATAACGCGAGGTAGGTGAACTGCGTATTAGGCATACATGGCGTAAAGGTTTTAGGCATTATTACACGAATTATGGAATCGTACGGTTGTCTTTAATTTACCTACGTCATTCCATTACAGGCGTGATATTGTCTACACTAATATTATAAAGAGGAAAGATTTGTTTTTTTATTTGTTTGTAACGAATAGGACTGATTTCAATAATTCTTTCACCTATAGAAAGCTACAATTTCTAGAAGTAACATAGGCTATAATTTATTTTCACTCCTTAATTAATGACCGGCAATATGGCTTCAGACCGAAACGGTCAACGGGTGATCTTCTAGCATACGTTACCCATCTTTGGGGTGAGGCTATGGACAAGCACGGCGAGTCACTGGCAATTAGTCTTGACATCGCCAAAGCTTTCGATAGAGTCTGGCACAAATCGCTTCTTTCCAAGCTACCTGCCTTTGGTCTGCCTTCTAGGCTGTGCAACTGGGTTGCTAGCTTTCTGCAGGGGCGCCGTATTCGCGTCCTTTGTGACGGACGAGCTTCGGAGTTTCTGCAGGTTAATGCTGGCGTGCCCCAAGGGTCCGTCTTATCACCCACTCTCTTTCTTCTGCATATCAACGACATGCTGTCTACCGGCAATGTTCATTGTTATGCAGACGATAGCACTTTGCATGGGAGTTATCATGGACATCCTGCGGCCAAGCAGTCGGATATCGCGGAGAAAAGGCAGCTTCTTGTCACTGAGCTTGACGGGATCCTGAATCACATTTCTCAATGGGGCTCTGAGAACCTGGTTGAGTTCAATGCCAAGAAGACGCAGGCATGTGCGTTTACAGCAAAAGTATCTTCTTTCCTTCCCCTCCCCACTCTTCAGAGCACGCCACTGCCACTGCAGGACAATCTCAATATCCTAGGTATGGATGTTCGCTGCAACCTGAATAACAAAAACTACATCGAAAGTATCATCAAAACAGCCTCACGAAAACTCGGAGTCCTGAACAGAGTGAGACGATTTTTCACGCCGGAGCAGCGGTGTCTTCTATACAAGACACAAATTCGCTCCTGTGTGGAGTACTGCTCGCATCTCTGGGATGGTTCAGCAAAGTACTTACTAGATGCTCTCGACAGGTTGCAGCGACGTGCGGTCCGCATCATTGGGAATCCCGAGATCACGAACACCCTAGAACCTTTACAGCTGCGTAGAGATGTTGCGTCCATGGCTGTATTTTACCGTTTGTACCATGGGGAGTGTTCTGATGAGCTCTTCCGATTAGTCCCACCCTCCCCTTTCCTACACAGGACAACGCGTGCAGGTCTTAGATGTCATCCGCACACGGTGCAAAACATCCGATCAAGAACCAAGCGGTTCGGAGACTCTTTCCTCTGTCGCACCATTAAGGCCTGGAATTCATTACCAGCTCACGTGTTTCCTTCTTCCTACAGTCCCGGGTCCTTTAAGCGGGGCGTGAAAAAGCATATGATGAGGCCGTCAAGCTGAGTGTCACCATTGTCACACGGTATGTGTAAGTAATGGTGACCCTCTTTTCTGGGACTTTGCCTTCAGCTTACCATCAGGCAAGGCGAAGTCCAATTGACGTGTCCTATATAAAAAAAAAAAAAAAAAAAAAAAAAAAAAATTTTGAAAAAATTAGGGATCCTTCAGTAATGTAACCCAAGGTGTAAAAGAGTGACCTAAAAAATTTCTTCCATTGCGTACGCTGTGAAAACTATCAATGATAGAAGAAAATAATGTACTACAAAAATGTGTAAGTATCTTAAAAAGGTCTACAATAAAGTCCGCTATAGCATATGTCTATCTTCAAAAGTACACAAAAGTAACTCACAGTAACCATTTAATTTTATATCTTTTCCAGATTACAAAAAAATAATGAGTCATTTATGAAGCTATTTTTATCAGTACAGTATTATTCCTTATCAAATTAAATGCGTTAGATGCGTTGGGCATTTAGTGTAGATCAAATTGCTATTTGAACTATATAATTCTAATGAATAACTTGAGATACCGCAAAATGCAAGTTATGCGTGACGAAAAAAAATCATGTTAGTCGGGCCGCACACCAGGCATACATTTGTAACTCGATAATTGTAGCGCTACACGAATTCAAGATCGAACACGTTCGTTTTTTGTGTCGCGTTGGTTTGCAAAAATGAAAGACAACATTGAATTTTACGTTGAGTTTATTGCAGAGGTTGAAAAGAACCCTGTATTATACAATCACACGCTCAATGATTATAGTAACAGACGGATTACAGAAATTATTTGGACTAAGATTGGCGTAAAATTCAATGAAAAGAGTAAGTAAGTACCTACCTTTCTTTGTACTTTTAAAATCGTGCTACACTGTGTAATTATTTTGCCATGACACCAGCCCTTATGGTTTTAAGAAATAATTACACAAATAATTTCGATTTTCTGTAGCATCGTTATTCGGTCTCCCTTGATTCATATGATTGGTAGTAGGGTTAGGTATATTTCCGTTTTCGGTTGGAGTTAAAATTATAATATCATTCTTTTTTATAAAGTTATGTAGCAGCTTTAACAATTTTGACTGCTTTCTCGACTGAACATGAAATTGAAGTTTCAAAAATTCGAAATTTAGACACTAGCATACCAAAGGTGCACTCGACAATCTTTCGTCCACGGGATAGTCGATAGATAAATATTCGGCGATCATTGTTTAAAAATCTACTATTGTACGGTCGATTTATATTAGTGGACAGGGGAAATGCTTCGTCAGCTGCAAACTAATAAGGAAATAACCGTCCAAATTCTTCTTCACCTGGCAAAGGCCGTGGCGTATGTATATTTAAAGTATTATTATTTTATGCTCGGCCTAATGCGGAATTTTTAAATACTCCTGAATCATTATTCCTCCCATAATCACCCACATCGATACTCGTAAATAATCCGTATCCATCTGCACACGCCATAAGGTTAATAGAAAAATATTCTTTATAATTAAAGTATGAAGATCCAGAGGCTATAGGCTTCTTCATTCTAATATGTTTTCCGTCAATGGCTCCAATGCAATGAGGTAAATGCCATCTTTCGAGAAATCCGTTTCGAGTGCTGAAAGAAAAACGTCAACTAAGTGAAAAGCCTGTGGTGTGTTCTTTGGTATTTGACGAGATGGCGATTAGAAAGCAAAAGCTATTTAATCAAAAACGCAAACTTGGTGTGGTTAATTTTGGAGTAGGCCCTGTGGAAGGTGAAGATGAGGATACAATAGCAACTCAGGCTTTAGTTTTCATGCTCGTATCTTTAAATGAGAATTGGAAACTGCCTGTTGGGTACTTTCTAATATCTGGAATAACAGCACAAACAAAAGCCAACTTAATAAATATTTGCTTATAGAAGTGCCACCAGGTTGGTGTAACTGTCGCAAATATCACATTTGACGGGTGCTCTGCTAATTTTAAAGCTGCTGAAATTCTAGGTTGTCAGTTGTCTGATGTTAATAACCTGAAAACATACTTACTTCATCCAAGTACATCAGAAAAGATATGCATTTTCATTGATCCCTGTCATGTAATTAAATTAATTAGAAACTCTTTTGAACGAAAAAGATTATTGTTTGATGGAGATGGCCAGAAAATTAAATGGCAGCTCCTTATTAATTTAAACAAACTGCAGCGAAATGAAGGTCTTCAGTTTGCTAATAAATTAACGCCCCGTCATATACATTTTCGTAATCAAATAATGAAAGTGAAACTTGCCACACAGCTTTTAAGTATGAGCGTTGCTAAAGCACTAACCCTTTGTGAAGAAGAATTAAATTCTACATTATTTCTAGATCCCGTGGGCACAGTAAAATTCATTACTTTAATGAATAATTTCTTTGATACTATGAATTCTAGAAAGTCTCAATTTTACGGATACAAACGTCCTTTAGATCATAGAAACAAAACTGAAATCTTTGCATTACTGGATGAAGTCAAGACATATATACTACAACTTAAATTTCATTCCAAATCAAAAAGAGTGCTTAGAAGAAGGAATCAGATACCCAGAATAATAATAAATATCACAAAAAAAAAATATTGTTGAGTCTTCAAATAAAACCGGATTTTTGGGTGCCGTCATATGTATTGAGTCTATGAAAACATTATATAACCACATAGTAGAAGAAAACAATTATCTAAAGTACATATCCATGTATCGCATAAGTCAAGATCACTTGGAACTTCTTTTTGGGTAGGAAGCACGGTGGCTATAATAATAACCCAAATGTACTACAGTTTAGAACTGCATACAAAAAAATGTTATGTCATCTTGAACTGCGGTCATCTTTCACAGGAAATTGTATTCATTTAGACAATTTCAGCATTTTACATTTTTCGTCTCAAAATGTCATCAATAGCATAACAAACTCTAATAGACACGATAATCTTGAATATGAAGTTTTGGTAAGTACAAGAGCCCTTGAAACTGATATAGAGGCTGAAAATAATTGTAATATTTTCTCAAATATACTGAACGAGGAAAATATAACGGAAGCTTCTAAAATAATAGTTGGATACATTTCTGGGTATGTAAGCACTCGTTTGACCAAAGAGTTAAAGTGTGAGGAATGTATTGATTCTTTGACCACGACACAGAAACTACCGCATCATGAAGATGTATACAAAATTTGTTTATGTACGGAAACGGTTATACGTCGTTTAATTCGGTCTAGTGGCGAGAATGGCCTGTCATCTAAATACGACTACAATTATATTACATCTAATGCATTGAAATGTTTCGTTGAGAAAGACGTATTCATTTGTTTACTTGGTCATTCATTTGATCAACCATCTACATTAAATCACAGAGTGCATCTAATACGTGCCATAATAAACAAATATGCAACTGTTCGATTGCACCACGAGGCAAAGACAACGAATGATTATAAGAGCAAACGCCAAAAGCTCACTAAACTTATTTTGTTTAAAGGCAATTAAAAAAATACATAAATTGTTTTGACTTAATTAGAATTAGTGTAAATAAAGTTTATATTGCAACAATGGACTTTTATTACACTTCTTTTATTTATTTTATGACAGGGCAGAGTATTATTTTGTAGTAGGTACAAAAGTTATGTCACTTCTGCGTTGAAAAATCTATGGGAGCGACTTGTTGAACGAAACGCGTAAGCGCCATGAAATTCCTGGCGCTTGTGACATTTTGGTCACGAGCAAACTATTCCTTAATGCAATCTAGCGCTGCTTGTTTTAACAGATGTTAGACGACATTACTAGTATTTAAGCGCAGCAGCGGACAATAGTTCTAACTCTTACCTAAATGAAGCAAACTTTTGGTTCGTGGTGTCTGTTCTCTACGCTAGTAATATAGTTCAATGTATTGAGTGGAATATTTTCACCGGACTCTCTTCCAGACGCAGACGTACAAGATCCATGTGCATTTGATGAGGAATATCACAGATCGTGGATAATATCGCCTCGAAATGAAGTAAACATACGACATAAGGACGTAAACAGGAATCAAAAGAAAAAAGTTGGCAAAATCATAAAGAAACATGGTCAAACTCAACCGTCATACATAATTAATAGTGAGACCGGCAAAGGGAGGCGCTTAATAAAAATCCGGATTAAAGAGCTGAGTGAAAATGGTGATACGGAGGTGATAAGGGCGCAATACGAAGTTAAAGATCTGGTTAATGAGATATCGGACCAGGCAGAAAATTTAATTCACAATGTTTCAAAGAAATTGTGTGGTTATTCTTTTCATAACATTTATTACTCTTGTTTCGATTATGTTATAAAATGAGTGTACCTTAACAGGTACACTCATTTTATAACATGTATAACTACAATACTAATATTTTTTTATATTTTTTATTAATCTTGTTTCGTTTATGTTTTAAAATGAGTGTATATACAATACTAATATTTTTTTATATATTTATTGATAACAATAATAATTCATACAAACGGGTAATTACGATTTCTATTTAGGTGATGGAACATTTGCCACTGCTCCACCCCCATTTTACCAATTATATACCCTTCACTTAGATTTGGGTTCAACTAATCAAACTATAGTTAGTTTGATTAGTTGAACCCAAGTACGTCGTCCCAGTTGTGTATGGTTTATTACCCAATAAAAATCAACATACGTATGTGAGATTTTTCGAGCTACTGAAGTCAAATTTGAACATTCAAATGAAGATTTACAAAACCGACTACGAAATAGCAGTAATAAATGCTGTACAGCATGTGTTTCCAGGTGTTCAAATTAATGGCTGTCTTTTTCATTACCAAAAGGCAGTCACAAAAAAAGCTAATGAGATGGGCCTTCACAATATCAAAGATTGCAGAAAAGTCGTTAAGCTTATAAGCAACTTGCCACTATTACCACCAACTTATATTAAAGATTGTTGGTTGGATATACTGAACATTTCACCACAATGTGAAGAATTTAAACTGTTCCAGAGCTATTATGAAAAACAATGGCTTTTGAAAATCCCTTCTGCAATACTTAGTTGTTCAAATAACAAACATCGTACTACTAATTTGTTGGAAGGATGGCACCATCGAATTGCTGTAAAGCTACCTAAAAATCCGAATCTTAACCTCTACCTGTATAAAATTCGTAAAGAGTCATTGCGCTATGATTATAAAATGCGTAATAGTTTATTTTATTCTATACTCAAAAATCGGCATAGATCTGACATTGCATTTGATCGCAAATATAAAAAATACCTGAAATCCTTAGAGTCTGGCTATCGGTTCTCTGCACTGGACGGTTTTTTTTAATCTATACATGGCAATATTTTTGAACTGTCATGTCACTGTCAAACGGATTGACCCGTTTTTGTGTTTAGTGTTTCTCGATCAATATTCTTTTGAAATTATTGAAAAATAATGCCTAAAGCTATCAAAGGCGTAGTTAGAAAGTTGATATTTACCATGATCGGCAAGTATCAAGACATAAAACTTGATAATGAACGAATCCAGAACGAAAAAAAAAAATCGCTTAGACGAAATCCTTACAGCTGCTGGTAAGTAGTCTTGATAGTTGGCTTGATATTTATGTCCGGGTATCATGTGAATACTATTTACTATTTTTTTTCTTGTATGTGTTTTAGAAGGTGACATGGCGAGAGTCAAGACGTTAGTGAAAGAGTTAAAATGTTTTGAGAAAAAGGAATCGTTGAACTCTGAAACGAAATATTTGGATACAATTTCTACGATGACAGGTAAATTTATGTTTTTGAAAAATGTCTTAAAATCTTTGTACAATTATTTTCAATGTTTGCATACAAGTTTATCTTTCTTCATAGTATAGTGGAACAGTTAAATTATTGTTAGGCTTTTATATTTTTTACATTCAATTACATTTATATATTTTTCCTTTGCAGAAATATCTGTTAGAACTATTAAAACAATCAAGAAGGAAGGTTCTATAAACCAAGGAGAATGGAATACACCCGGCAAGAAACGCCCTCGTCAGGGCACGGTATCAAATCTGGATGATTTTGATTTAACGGCTATTAGGAATAAGATTAATGAATTTTACTGTGTAAAAAAACAGGTTCCTACTCTACGGAATTTACTTGTTGAACTCAGAGAGTCAACTGGCTTCACCGGCTGTCGTGAAACATTACGGCAGATATTGAAAAAAAATGGTTTCGAGTTTAAGAAAAACCAGAATGAAAGGTCTTTGCTCATAGAGAACTTTGAACTAGCTGCTTGGAGACACAGATATCTTCGAACAATTGCTGAGAAACGACAACAAGGGAAACCAATAATTTATCTTGATGTTCACCAAAATTATAAGGTAAAAAAATCATGGCCTTCCACTAGTGGAGTGATAGACAAAATTTCGTCTGGCAAGAGACATATTATAGTGGACATAACATGACATGCTGGATCGGAAAAGGGTTTTGTGCCCAATGCACTGTTAGTATTAAGTACCAAATCAAAAACAGCTGACTATCATGATGACATGAATGCAGAAAATTTTATGAAGTGGTTAGGTGAGAAATTGATTCCAAATTTGACAGAGCCTAGTGTGATTGTGATGGACAATGCTAGTTATCATGTTACACAAATAAATAAACCACCAACAATGCAGAACTTAAAAAGTGACATACAGAAATGGCTTAGAGAACACAACATTCCATTTGAAGAAATTTATACTAAAGATGAATTAATGTGCCTCGTTAAAGAGAATAAGCCTGAACCCTTGTATAAAGCAGAAGAACTTCTAAAACAACATGGCCACGAAGTGCTTAAACTACCTCCATACCACTGTGATTTAAATGCTATTGAGCTCATATGGAGTTTAGCTAAACGAAAAGTGGCTAGCAAAAATATAGGAGTACCAGAGGCAGAAATGGAAAACTTAATTAAAGAGTCTTTTCTTAGTGTAACGGCTGATGATTGGAAGAAATGCACAGATCACGTCATTCACGTCGAAAATGAATACAAATTAAGAGATGGAATCACAGAAACAGTACTGGAACGATTTATAATAAATGTACGTGATGATGATGACGATAGTGACAGTTCATTTTCTGGTGTTGAATTTATAGAATCAGACTTTGATTATGAATCATAATAAAATTATAAATATTAATGACTTGTAATTTTTTTTCTTGTATCCTGGACATGATCATTATTTGCATGATGAGCAAGCATGTATGTTAACTTTATGTGTAAGTAGAAAATTTCTTTTTTAATAAAAGCATACTAGCAACTGAAATTACTAGTATAAAACTGCTTGTGTGGGTTCATACCGGTAGTGCAAAGACTGGGGATCAAAACTGCAACGTCAACATTGTACGTCCAACGCCATAACCATTAGGCTACAGTCACCGTTAATTCATAAATACCGGAGTGCAAGTTTGGGCCGCAAACGGGACTAAATGCTATGATGATGATATCTAAGCTAATTTTAAAGTTTGTGCAGCTTATCCGACTCACTTTGTTATATATGTACAGGTATGAATAACACGTAATAAATAAAAATGTATAAAATAACTTTTATTGAATATAAAAAATAATAGTATCAAACGCATTTTTTCAGTCTATAGTCGGTGTTGTCACCCCTTGTTTTTTTGAATTTACCGCTCTTTTCTTGTGCAAAGAACCGATGGCCAGACTGTAGTAAAGAAATTTCTGCCCTACAGTTATTACACAAAGTAATTTTTTTGAGACTGTCGCAAAATATTGGCGAGGACGAGGATTTAAGTTCCAGTGACAGTAGCTCTTAGTTTGTTGGTCTTTTATGTAGTAGGTATTAATATAATATAATTAATAAGTATTAATATTTTGTATATTAAGAAAGTCCTTTGTCTACTAAGCCATTATTAGCTTTTTGTTGGAACTCCTTTTTTAATTCTTAAAATCGTCTTATTATTTTTAACTTTGGTAGTATTATGATTTTAGGGAAATATTATTAGATATGGCGGCACTCATCTTATATATAAAATCTTCTCTTATATATAAAATTCTCGTGTCACAATGTTCGTTGCCGTACTCCTCCGAAACGGCTTGACCGATTCTCATGAAATTTTGTGTGCATATTGAGTAGGCCTGAGAATCGGCCAAAATCTATTTTTCATCCCCCAATTCTAAGGCGAAACGATGTTTGTCGGGACAGCTAGTTTTAGTGTAAAATAAATATTAAATTCAAAACGAAACTTGGGTACATTTTTATAATTGGACTTTTTTATTGTTGGACATTCTTATTGTTGGACATTCTTATTGTTAGACATTCTTATTATTGGGCATTCTTATTGTTGGGCATTTTTATTGTTAGACATTCTTATTATTGGGCATTCTTATTGTTGGGTGTTGAGACACCAGCTGCATTATGCATTCATATCACGCCATAATAAAGCTCGCGCTGTGATTGGTCATGACGTGATATTGCACCAATCGGACGCCAGGGTGCGCGGAGGGGGATCAGCTGTTATAATTTTCTAGACACAAGAGGATGGACTCGATCGAAAGGCTTTGTACGGGCTGTCACGCTAATTAATGTATTTTTATTCGCAATAATAATAATCATTTTAAAATCAGTCTAAATTTTCGTCATTTCTACTGCCCTCAAGAATCCGCTACATATTTTGGTCCTTCGAGCCGGATCTACAAACGCGATTGGGCTGTCGACCTGTGAACGTGGACGACAAATTGGCGCTTATGCAGACAGCTGATGGTCTACTATACAAGCATACAATATACGCTTCACCTGGTGCTTGAATAGCTGGAGCTTGAAGAGGAGGCTTTCGAATCATTGCGCTTCATCATCATTCGGTACGGCCATCCATCTCACTTTTCTTTCTAAACCTCAGTACCTGCATATTTTCGATTCTGTGTGTGTTCTTTTTCATTTTCAATTCATTCAAAATTATATTAGATATCTTAATTTGTCTAGCTGTGCAGTACCTATCAGTGTACCTACCAGGTGTGTAAAACTCATAAAACTGTAAGTACCTACTTATCTATCTACTTGACATCAGTTTCCTTTGCAATCCAAGATGAGCACATCCGAGTTAGTTGATAAACCAAGGGCTAAATCACCTGTTAAATTAAGCGTTCCAGGTTGGTTGCGCCGATGTAGAAGCTGTATTTCTTGACGCGGAAACACACCCTTTCTATACCCATCTCCCTTCCCGCACTAACCATAGTGTAGAACTAGATATAGTTTTCCGTCCGCCATTTGTGAGACATAGACTCAGTCTCGCTTTGAACTAGCCAGCGTAATGACGGACCGCGCTCGCGTCTCTCAAAAATGATTAATATTTGTTACATTTTTACCGCTTCATAGACCTTTACCGATCGGATTGTGCCTCTCGTGTGTTCCTCAAGTGATCTAGTGATGCTGACGGCAGCTCCTGAGCAAGGAAGAGAAGATCCGTGTACCGGCTGCGATGAAAACACGTGTGTCGTGAAGGTTAGTGCATCCTCTCCTAATTTCTCGGGTTGCATTCATTGCTTGGATCACTCCCGCGGCAACCCGACCACCTGTCTTTTGTGTGTAAAGCGTCAATGGAACAGTTAGCTACTTCCCGCAATACAGTCCACTCGCGCTCGGTGGCCCACGCGCCAACATTTTTTGGTCCTGATCGAACCGGATCATTAGCCGTAGTTCGTATTTTGTTGTTATTCTAATGGGAATAAGCGCACCGCACCTAAATGCCTGGTTATTTTAGTAGAAAACCCCGCATCCAGACATTTTGGCTTAGAATTTGTTGTCCGTTCGCCGCTGGCTCGCATTGTACCTACCTAATACATAAATAGGTTAGGTAGCGTATCAACATTTAGTCGTAGTTAGCAATTTTCGCACCGCGCCTAAATACCTAGTTATTTTAGTAGAAAACCCCGCATCTAGGAATTCAGGCTTAGATCTTAGGTATACTAGACACCCTAGTGCATAGGCACAGTGTAATACCTAACGCATTTGGCTTTGTTTTGTTTTTTTCAATTACGTCGTATTTGCCTGGTACCTGCGTGGGTAGACACGTGGTTGTACCTCATTCCAATTCATACGAAAGTATTTTAATTTGAATAGATATTACGCAATACTTAATCTCTGAAATAATAGTTGAACCTAGACAGCGACCATCGCGTAGGTACGACCTTGTTGCTATGCGCGTTTGTTCAAGCGTGCATTCACAGTTGTAAGCACCTACCTACCTACATAGTTAACGCTCGCGTCGCGTCGCTGCTCTGTACCGCTAGGATTAAGTCACTTCATATTTGTTGTTTACCGCACTTTAGTTTGAGATTTAATTGTAAACATGTCCCCAAAGGTTGATAGGACCGGTAAGGTTCAATTGAAACTTTTATACGCTAAAAAAGAAATGATTTACTCTCGCGTACAATCGATTTATGATAATGCACTTAAAACCTCTGATTTGGTCATCAGAGATTCGTTCTTGTGTTCTATAGAAAACTTAGATAGTCTACGCGCGGATTTCGAAACCTTAGTACATGACATCAACGTTTTAGAGTTGAATTTGAATCCCGATTACTCAGTGAGTTATCAGGCCTTGTCGTCGTTTGACGATTTGTATTGTCGTATCAAACGCGTCGCTAGGAGTTTGGAGAAACCGGCTGACCTACCCAACCCCACTCGCGACCGACCTAAGTTGCCACCAATTCAAATACCCGAATTTGATGGTAACATTCGCAATTGGTGTCTATTTATAGATAGTTTTGAGAATACAATAGATAAGAACGATTCGTTGACAGATCACGAAAAATTGCATTATCTCGTTGAAAAATTGACTGGTAAAGCTATAACCGTTTGCGCTGGAATTACGTTTAGTGCCGAGAATTATAATTTAATTTTAAATACTTTGAAAGCTAGGTATGAGGATAAAAGATCGGTAGCTAACGCCTATTTAGATCAGATGTTTGATTTGAAATCTATTACGGCATGTAACGATCAAAACTTAGAGAAATTTCTAGATACTTTCGCGTCAGCTGTTCGCGCCGTAAAGAACCTAAAGGTCGATGACCTCTGCGACTTCGTATTTTTGTATATGGGTTTAAGGAAATTAGATTCCGAAACCATTCGTTTGTTTGAGTCGGATCATCGCGGCAATAGGATTCCTAAGTTCGAAGACTTAGAAAGTTTTGTTCGCGAGCATATAAAGGTATTGCAACGCTCTTCATCGAAACATGAAGGCGCGAAGACAGTTGTTGATTCTGCACGCAAAGTAGATGCGTCATCGAAGTCACTGAGGTCAACTCATACTTATGTTAGTACCGCACCAGCACATGTACAATCACCTGTTTGCTCTTTGTGTAGTACTCATCATTCGCAACTGTACAGGTGTCCTGGTTTTCTAAAGTTGTCGCCTAGTGATCGTTATAAATTTATTCGCGCTAATAATTTTTGTTTTAATTGTCTCGGTACTAAACACCGCGTTGTTTTATGTAATAGTAGAAATAGTTGTCGCAAATGCCAAGCGAGACACCACACTTTGCTTCATTTTGAGAATAGTAATGCCGCATCCAATGTGAGCACGGTTGGCTCGTCGAGCGGTGACACACGGCAGCCTGCGCCGCAGCCGCAGCCCGCTCTCGCGCGCGCTCCGGCCCGCCGGGTGACCGCCGCGGATGATGTCACCTTGTGTTCGTTCTCCGCTAGTGCTGCACTCACTACCGTGTGTCTTGCGACCGCTCGCGTTGTTATTGTTGATGCATTAGGTAAGCCGCGCATTGTTCGAGCGCTGTTAGATGGCGCTTCGCAAAGTAATTTTATTACTCAAGATTGTTGTCGGCGTCTTGGTTTCAATGTTGATAAGCGTTCAACCCGCTCAGTGGTGAAGGGTTTTGGAAGCTTACAGTCAGCTGTTCGTGGCACCGTTAAAACAAGGTTTAGATCTCGTTTTAATAATAATATTTGGTTTGACATGGATTCGCTCGTTATAGATAGAATAGCTGAACAGTTGCCTACCGTCCCGGTTGACACGTCTTTATTAACGAAATTTAAAGACTTGCCTTTAGCAGATGAGACTTACGCTGTTCCTGGAGTCGTCGATATATTGATCGGCGCTTCGATTCTCCCGCACCTCCAGCTATCACGTAAGGTTCAAGGGGGACCGACGTACCCCGCTCCGCACGCCCTGGAAACAGTTCTGGGTTTTGTTATAATTGGTTCCGCACCCGCTTCTATAGATAGTTTTAGTCACTCGACTGCTTCGTTCTGTTGCACCGTCGAGCCGCCACTGGAGTCTACCATCCGCAAGTTTTCGCTCGGTGGCTCCCGTGTATCCGCTGAAAAACGTCTTTGTTTGGAACGAAAGATGCAGGCGTCCCCAAAGTCGAAGCGGGCCTATGATGAGGTTGTTAACGAATATTTAGATAAAGGTTACATCTCACCTGCGCCTGCGGACACTGGCGGGACCCAGCCTTCGTACACTATCCCGCACCGAGGAGTAGTAGAGGAAGTTTTTCCCGACTCCCGCGGGGTAACTCGTGTTGTACGGGTTAAAACTGCAACCGGATCGTATCTGCGCCCGGTTGTTCGCCTCTGCCCTCTGCCTAGCCAGCAGTAGGCACGAGTTCCAATCTAGGTTTATATTTTAGTTGTTATTCCCCAAACCTAGATTTAGATTAGACTTTAGATTTGTTTCGCATTTGTCGTTTCGAAGGTAACCCTTCAAGCCGGGGGGAATGGTTGCGCCGATGTAGAAGCTGTATTTCTTGACGCGGAAACACACCCTTTCTATACCCATCTCCCTTCCCGCACTAACCATAGTGTAGAACTAGATATAGTTTTCCGTCCGCCATTTGTGAGACATAGACTCAGTCTCGCTTTGAACTAGCCAGCGTAATGACGGACCGCGCTCGCGTCTCTCAAAAATGATTAATATTTGTTACATTTTTACCGCTTCATAGACCTTTACCGATCGGATTGTGCCTCTCGTGTGTTCCTCAAGTGATCTAGTGATGCTGACGGCAGCTCCTGAGCAAGGAAGAGAAGATCCGTGTACCGGCTGCGATGAAAACACGTGTGTCGTGAAGGTTAGTGCATCCTCTCCTAATTTCTCGGGTTGCATTCATTGCTTGGATCACTCCCGCGGCAACCCGACCACCTGTCTTTTGTGTGTAAAGCGTCAATGGAACAGTTAGCTACTTCCCGCAATACAGTCCACTCGCGCTCGGTGGCCCACGCGCCAACACAGGTGATGAAGCTATGTACTCTAATCTTATTAGAAAAAGAGGTACTACAAAAGGTAGATTAACTAGATTTTCAAATTATCTGAATACCTTAAATAGTGTTAATTTAATGTCTCCTAATCAAAAAGTAGATTTAAGGTTACGTACAAAAAATGCTGAAAGCATATTTCAGGAATTTAATGATTTACAAACAAGAATTGAGGAATTAGTTCCTGAAAAAGATCTCGAGGATCAATTGGATCAAAGAGATATGTTTGAAAATTTCTATTATAGTGTAGTGTCTCAGGCTGAGTGCTTGTTGAGTGGCCCGGATGTTGGCGAAGATTCTAGTAGCCATGTCCATTCTAGAATGGACGACGTGAGATTACCGATTATTACCCTCCCTTCGTTTGACGGCTCATGTGAACACTGGCTTACTTACAGAGATACTTTTATGTCGCTCATTCTCATGAATGAGGTAGTGAAATTTTTGTACATTTGAGAGCTTAGATTCATATCTAAGCTCTCAAATGTACAAAAATTTCACTACCTCAAATCATCATTAAAAGGTAGTGCTGCTTTGGTCATAGAATAGTTAGAATTATCCTCGAACAATAACCTTGTTGCTTTAGAATTACTTCAGAATAGATTCAATAACAATGATTTATTAATACACAATCATGTCAAATCATTATTTACTATTCAAAAATTAACAAAAGAATCACCCGTGTTGTTAAGAAAATTAATTGATTCTATTCTGAAAAATTTACGCGCTTTGAAGGTATTGGGAGAACCGACAGAGTCATGGGACACACTTATTAATTACATTGTTGTTTCTAAACTTGACGAGACTACGGAGAGAGAATGGGAACAATATAAAACTATAACTTTAAAAAATAAAACTAGTTCAAATACAAGGCATAAATTAGATGATTTACTTGGGTTTATAAAATCACATGCAGAAATGTTAGACTCATTACATTCGAATCACACTACTCACAAATCAACAACACACAGTAAAAAACAAAATAACAAGGTACACTGCAATATTTCAACAAATAAATCTGATCAGCGTGCACCACGAAACAAGCAGTGTTTTATGTGCAAAGCTAATCATTCACTTTACACGTGTCAACAATTTTTAAACGCATCAAACAAAGATAAACTCGAATTAGTACACAATAAGAAATTATGCGTAAATTGTTTACGATCGGGTCATTCCGTCGAGGAGTGCAGGTTCGGTACTTGTAAATTGTGCAACAAAAAACACAACTCTTTATTACACGTGGATAAAGTAACAACTACTGATAGTACTACTAGCCTAGTCACAAACATAAGTCACCGAGAAACCGGTTTGAGCGCATCTAACATTCCATCGCAGGCAGCCGTTAGCACTGATTATATGCACTCACCTATAGATTCGGTTGTTGTGAATAACGTTCAAACAAACAAGCGTTGCCCATCCTCGTATTCTAATTTATTATCTACGGCGTTGGTTGAAATAGCAAACCGGTTGGGCGAGTTTTTTGTTGCACGTGCACTTCTCGATAGCGGTAGTCAACGGTGTTTGATTACAAATTCTTTATGCAAAAAATTACAACTTTCTTTTGAACAGTCCGCTCATGAGATACGAGGCGTTGGCAGTTCTGTGGTACAGTCAACCAAAAATTGTGATATAACCATTCGGTCACGAGATAATACGTACTCTAAGCACATTAAATGTATTGTTTTACCCAATATCACATCTGAATTGCCAACTGTGCCATTAAATCGCGATCAATTTCACATTCCTAATGAATGCCAGTTAGCTGATCCCACATATTTTGAAACGCAACCCATTGACATTTTGTTAGGGGCAGATATATTTTGGGATTTACTTAAAAAAGATAAGGTACGTTTGCATAATGGACCTTTCTTATTAGACACTAAGTTGGGATGGATAATTGCGGGACCTATCCACCATGAGGCGCGCAGAGATAGCCGTGTTATTCATTGCAATTTTAGTCAGTCTGTAGACTCTGTAGACGCACAGTTACGTCAGTTTTGGGAACTGGAGGAAATACCTAAAATTCTCGACTCTCGTACGGAGGAGGAGAAGGTCTGTGTGTGTCGGTCTGTGTGTACATAGCCTGCGGTGATGTTGAAAAAATGTACCGACAGGTCTTGATAAACCCTGATCAGCGTAATCTACAAATGATACTGTGGCGTGAGGATTCCTCTCATCCCCTTGGCATGTTTCAACTCAATACCGTCACCTACGGAACAGCGTCCGCACCATTCTTAAGTGTGAGATGTCTTAAGCAACTCGCTGACGAGTGTGATGATATTGAGGTGAGACAATCTATACATGAAGATATGTATGTCGATGATTATATATCTGGGCGGGATGACAAGCAGGAATTATTGCAGTTATGTAGTAGGGTCTCTGATGTCTTACAACAGGGTTGCTTTTCATTACGTAAATGGCTTTTTAATTTCAAGTGCGACATATCGCAAACTTCACTAGACTGTTCCAAATCACTAGCACTAACTGAAAACAGTCACAGCAAAACATTAGGTTTAAATTGGTATAACGCAACCGATGAGTTATTTTTCAATACCAGACTAGTGATTGATAATGACCAAATTATTACAAAGCGACTCATATTGTCGTCGGTCTCGCAAATATACGACCCATTAGGACTTCTGAGCCCTTTTATAATTTAAAGGTGGTGTTACAGAAATGTGGTTATCAAAATTGGGATGGGATGATGAAGTGTCGCAAGAAGTAATTAAAATATGGCATAAATTCATCAATGACTTAGTTCTACTCGATACATTGCGTGTGGAGCGATATGTCATGTCGTACGAACCTATATATTTAGAGATGCATATATTCACAGATGCTTCACAGTCAGCGTACGGCACCTGTATTTATATACGCTCGGTCAGCTATGATGGGCTAATATCAGTTAGGTTACTTTGTTCGAAAGGTAAGGTGGCGCCACTTAAACCAGTGAGCATACCTCGACTTGAACTGTGTGGTGCACTACTAGGTGCCAAATTATTCCACAAGGTTCATGAGTCGTTACGCTCCGTTCACACGGAGTCGTGTCTTACACTGTCGAATCTGGTTTTTTCTAGGATCCGGGTCAGTGGCAACAGTATTTCAATGCTAGAGTTCACACGAGCTTTCGGTTTTAAGATCCGACAAAAAACCCTAATCTTACTCAAGTTGACATCCGATTTGACCGACAATGTAAGATCCGGTTTAAGCGACATAGTATTTCTAATACATGCGTTTACACGGTGTAAGTTCAGTCGATTCGGTTTTTTGTCGGATCTTACAATCGAATCCATCCCGCGCCAGGCGGTGCAGTGGCAGGGGGGGGGGAGGTGCAGCGGGAGGAGGCCAACGCCGTGCACGCTCGCTAGCCGCCAGTCAAGTCAGTACGCTCACAAAGACTACACATTACCTGACGTCACCACTGTTCGCTACCTACCAGACACACTGATCGCCGCGCCGCCGCTATTCTCTCACTATGGCGTCGCAAAATGACGTTGAATTGTTGATTTCTCTTGTCGAAAATCGGCCAGTAATATGGGACAAAACTTTAGATACTTACAAAGATAAAAACTTGAGAACGAGTGCATGGCGAGAAATATGTGTACTTTTGAAGGAAGATTTTGATGAGATGGACGAGAAAAAAAGACAAGATTATGGTAAGTTTTTATTGATATTAAAAATAAGTGAAGTAGCGTGTTTTAACTTTAGATTGCTTCGTCTTGCCAAGGCACAGCTCCTACTGTAGAACTAAAATAATTTGTTAATTCAGTTCGTATAGCATTAGCATAGCGTCCACCCCGTGCACTACTTTGCTCGTTGGGGGCATCATTGAACGCCGCCGATGATTCATCGCTAGTTGTTTCAATGTTCGACTGTACGCCTTCCATATCTATTATAAAATTATGAAGCACAGTACAAGCCTTTACAATCGAAATTGATGTCTCGGTATTAACGTCCAGTGGACGATGAAATATACGCCATTTATTGGCTAATATTCCAAAAGCGCACTCAACATAGCGTCTCGCTCTGGTTAATTTGTAGTTAGGGGGAATGCGCAATGAAACGGACGCGTTTTGAAACGGACACTATCGATATCTTTATATTTTAGAACGAAAATATTCATGTCGTTTGGATGTTGGTAGCACTGTTATCCATAGACAAACCCACATTATTTACATCTTTCGGCCGCCATTATTTTGTCGGATTTTATAATGTTTGTTCCACAAACCGATTTGTGTAAAAAATTCTTAAATTAAATTCTTAAATTTGTAAATCTTGCAAAACTTGAATTACAATTGTGTTAATAGTGTTCATTGTCACATATTATAGAAAATACAACAAACGGTGAGTTATAGACCTATTGATACTTATTATTTGGTATTTGTTTTAAATGTTTTTCAGGTCAGATGTGCGATGAACCGGACAGGTAGCATCGCATTGAAACGGACGTCCGATTCAATGCGTCATGGCTTGTCCGTTTCATTACTCTTGTGTGTCTGTGAATGTCGTATTGTTTATACCACTTAAGTGGCATACAAGCGCACGGCCCACCTAAACGGAAGTGGTCATTGTGATCTATGTACGTGTGCAACTTCGAGAGTGTAACACTCGTGCGGCCAACCCTGTAGGAACCTACCTTTTCTCATACCTGACTGTAAGTTTTCTTTTTGTTTTATTTGCTGTTTTTTGTTCGTTAGATGCCACCAAAGAAGAGAATTCGTCCAGAAAAAGCTGCAATAGAGTCTGCTGTGCAAGAAGTTTTACAAAAAGGTCAATCAATCCGGTCTGTTGCCTCAGCATTTAAAATATCAAAATCATATTTGGCAGATATCGTTAAGAAGGCTAAAGAGTCTTCAGTTACATTCAGTCATGATCCCAATATCGGAAATAGAAGAATCTTTTCCCGGGAACAGGAGGAACAACTTGCCGAATATTTAAAAAGATCATCAAAAATGTGCTATGGACTAACTACAACACAGGTCAAAGAACTTGCTTACCAATTTGCCGTTGGAAATAAGGTAGCACCCGCAAAATGGATTGAGCGACAAAAGGCTACAAAGGATTGGTTTCGTGGTTTCATGAAAAGAAATCTGTCGCTATCCGTACGTAAACCAGAAAATACTTCCCTATCGAGAGCTACATCTTTTAATAAAGAAAACGTTACAAAATTTTATGAAAATCTTGCGAACATTTTAAATAAAAGAAAAATCGAGCCCCATATGATATGGAACCTTGACGAAACGGGATGCTCAACTGTAACCAACCCACCAAAAGTTGTTGCAACTCGCGGATGCAAGCAAGTTGGACAAGTGACGTCGGCGGAGAGAGGACAGCTGGTCACAATGCTTGCATTCGTTAATGCGTCTGGTGGTACCGTGCCTCCCGTATTTGTGTTTCCAAGGGTCCATTTCAAGGACTTCATGTTACAAGGAGGTCCGAAAGGGTCACTAGGCTTAGCTAACCCAAGTGGTTGGATAACAGAAGAGACTTTCTATAAGTCCATGATACACTTCATCAAATATGTGAAGCCATCAGAAGAAAGCCCCTGTTTAATACTATGTGATAATCATTCTAGCCACATAACAATAGACGTTGTCATGCTGGCTAGAGATAATCACATAACTATTTTAACATTTCCACCTCACTGTAGCCATCGCCTCCAACCGTTGGATGTTTCTGTTTACGGACCCTTTAAAGCTCGATATAGGGAGGCCATGAATGCATGGATGTTATCTAATCCTGGCAAGACAGTATCAATTTACGAAGTGGCTCAATTTGCCAATGCTGCGTATACTGCCGCATTTTCAATGGAAAATGCTATCGCTGGATTTCAAAAAACTGGCATACATCCGTTCAATAGGAATACGTTCACCGAGGATGATTTTTTAACATCTTTTGTTACTGACAGACCTGCATTGGTGGAAGTCCAAAATGTTGAAGCAACAGCTGATAATCTTCTCGTAACTTCAGCCGAAATATCATCTACGGCCGAAGCTGCTGAAATAATTGCTAGTCCCTGTACAAGCTTCACACCAACAGGGTCATCTAATCCAATTTTATCTCCCGAATGTATCAGACCCTATCCAAAGGCATTGCCTAGAAAGGCTAAAAATCAACCCAGGAAGATGAAAAGTACCGTCATAACTGATACACCCGAGAAGGACGCATTACTCGAAAAACAGTCAGGGAAAAAGAAGATAAATCCAAAAATAAAAACAATGAAAACTTCCAAAAATATCAAGAAATTAATAGAGTCCTCCTCAGAGTCATCTGAATCGGACTATTCACTACATTCAGATGAATCGGATGCTATTTCTAGTCAGCCATCTACATCTACGGCTAAGAGCAAATGTAAGGTGAGAAGCACCAGAAAAAAAGGCAGTAAAAATGATGACTTTTGCACTGTATGTCAAGGTGCTTATTTATGCAGCAGTGTTGACTGGCTAATGTGTGCAATTTGTAAAAAATGGGCGCATGAGACATGTGGCCTAAAGGGTGTGCATAATTATTTTTGTAATAATTGCAATTAATGTCTACTCCAATAAGTAAACAGAAGACTGATTATAGTTTAGGCATATGCGCCCATTAATCTTAGGATATAAGGCAACATTTTGTGATATTTCAGTCTTGTGAATATTAGATTCACAAAAATATATTTGATTATTTTTTATACCTTGTATTGTTACCAAATTGAAGCCAAGATCTCGTTTTTGTTATTTATAGGATAAGGTAAAGAGATATTTTATTTGTATTTAAATGTACGAAGTACCATTGATTATTTTGTTCCTAGTCCGTTTCATAACACCTGTTGTCCTATTCAATGCTTCCTGTGTCATGAAACGGCCATTACCATGATTCTAAACAAGCTTTATTACTTCTTAAAATAAATAAGCTTTTTTTCTAAATATGGTATATTATTGGAAGTACATTACCCCTGAATTCCTGAAAGCGACTTAACTGGCTTGCAAGCTTTACCTACAGTATGTAATGTTACTCCAAAAAGAAATGTCCGGTTCATAGCGTATCTCCCCTATATATTCTTTTGTTTTTATCCAAGTGGTTTCCTCCGTAGGGTCTCATCAAATTTTGATGCAAAGCAAAACCCTCATCACCTACTAGTAAAAATGGTAACGATAAATCCGAATCGTTTGTCAGTGGACAAGCTGTCGGCAATTGCAAGTCACCATCTAGTAGTTTTTTCCAAAAAGTGCATTCCTTAAATATTGTCGAATCGCATTCTTTTCCATACGAGCCCACACTGATGTATGTAAACCTATAATTTGAATCAACGACCGCTAATAAAACTATGGAGAAGAAATCTTTGTAATTCATAAACATAGAACCACTGTTACCTGGCTTTTTTATTCGTATATGCTTTCCATCTACTGCGCCGAGACAGTGGGGAAAGTTGGCTTTAGTATTGAATCCATTGGCGATTCGTTCCCAGTCTGAACTTCTGTCGGGTAATTTCATAAACTCCTCATGCAAGTTGTTCCATATTGCATTAGTAACTTCTCCAATAATAGTTGTTGACACTCCCACTCGGTAGGTGAAATGTAAATCCTTGTATGAGCACCCAGAAGCCATATATCTGCAAGTTCAAGATTTGTTTTATTTTTCAGCTAAATCAATCGTTAAGAAATGGACCAACATAAGAGACTGCTGGATGAGAAGTATAAATGAGTACAAGAAGACCAAAAAATCAGGATCGTCTGCAGCACGCCCGAGAGAGTACATTTATCATCGTCAATTGTCGTTCCTAAAAAAAATTGCCACACCAGCAGCTACCGATGACAGCGCATCTCATTATAACACCAGTGAATGGTCTCCTGCACACTCATCCACGTCCAACTCCTACCAATCAGCTATACCACAATCACAAGGCTGTTTTACGCGGCAGTACCACGTTCAGGCATCTCCAAGTCAAGACCATTCCAACGCTTCCGATTTTCCCGACTTTCACAATATGTAGTTTCACATTAAGGAAATTTGCAGTGCTAAGCTACTTTCATACTTTTCATGTCACTTATATGCTTTCAGCTGAATAAATAATGATAATAAAGTATATCTGTATTTTAATCTCACCTTATACATATAGCTAGTTTTTCTTCAGGAGATATGCTTTTCCTCATATTTGTATCTTGCTTTTTCAAATGTTTTTCCACTCTTTGCAATAGAGAATCAAATGAAGATATATTCATTCTGAAGTAGTTGAAAAATTTTTCTGGATCATTTCTCAACTGCCCTATTAGAGTTTTAAAGGCACCAAGTGTTGATCGTCTTTTTACTATTGGGTTTAACCACCACTTTCTTCTTCTATGACGCCTCTGACGGCGGTAATACCAATATAATATAGCAATAGTGTTCGCGTCCATCGCTTCCAAAAGAGAGAGACGTTCTGCAAAAAAATCGAATCCTGCGTTCACACAGGCACCGAAGACCCGACAAAACTTACCTCCGTGTGAACGCAGCGTACGATGCAAGTTTAAGTCGGTCACCTTTTGGACAGACTCAACTACCGTCTTAAGGTCTTCGCACATTATAACAACTCACCGGCGACTCGACTCTATGCTAGACATTGAAATTTAAGCCCTGTATCATATGTTCAAGGTTCAATTTCAAAAAATGATTATAAAGTAGTGTACAACGAGTGGCCTACGCATCGTACACTAGAGGTCAACCCCGACACGTTTGTCACGCAATGACCATACGTCGTCCACGCAACGACCACACGTTGTCCACGTAACGACTATGCGTTTGCGACTGACGCGTGACGGGCAACCATTTGCCAGCCCACCCGTCCGCCCCGTGCCTTCCCCCCGCCCGCCATCATTCACTATAGAATCGAAGGACGGAGTGCACGTTGGCGGTACACGGGGATATTTTTCGAAAATCATGCAGAAAGAAAAGTTGATAGAAGAAGTGCGAAAATATCCGCTACTATACGACCTTCGTGATCCGAAATATAGTGACGTACATAAGAAGGAAAAGGCATGGAATGAAATCGCTATTGTATTGTCGCAACCAGGTAAGAATTTTTTTCTACTCCGGTACATTTATCTGTTAATTATATAGTCCCGAACACCTATATAAAAGCTAGTCTTATTCAATTGCAAAAAAGTCTATCTAGTCTTTTTTGCAATTGAATTTTGCAAAAACTAACTGTCATATGTGACTATACAACTTCCCGCTCTTAATTATGCGGTATTGCTGTGTTTGTTATATTTAATCCCTAGTCGTAGAAAAAGTTTTGTATGCGACGTTGCATTAACACTCACCACGCCACTCACCATTTTTGAACCCTCTTATACAACTATTGCATAAAATACTATTAACATAATTAATTTCTATTTGTGACGTTTTCAGTGTTGGTATTGAGTTATTGATTTTGCCATAATCTACAGAAATTCAGCTATCGAACAAATAAATATGTGTGATTCTAATAGATATTAAAAATAATGTTAAAACTTATAAGTCATTTCATTAAAGTACATTGTTGAGAAAATTTAATTCAACCTGTTACATACAAAAAGTAGGTATGTTATTGTACAGTTAACAGTACCTACGATTTTCTACTTGGACACTCGAAAAATCTTGGTTTATCGTAAAAATTAGTTTTTTCACATACAGTAATATAAAATCCCAGAATTTACTGATATAAAATATTAAATCTACGTCATATATATTTTATTTTTAGTTTGGGTTTCTGTATGTTATAATAAAGTGCCTTACGTTTATTTAATATAGGTAATCAGTAATAAAATCCCAGCTTAGTATAGAAACTTGTTTAATATTCTTAATAAGCCAATAATATTATAACCAACTTCTTACGATTATTACATATTAATTATCCATGATCTATATTAAATGCTGCCACGGAACTCGTCCTTCGGGAGATTGAAAATAAGTTGCAAACATATCACGAGTTTCAAAAGCAGATGCCGAAGATTCACTTATATCTTCTGGAATTGTACTTAGATTACTTAGTAATCTCTGTTCATCATCATTATTGGCCGAACTCTGCCTTGTGTTGACTTCATCATCGGATGGTATATTATAACACCGCATGACATTGTGTAAAATACACGTCGCAAAGACCACAATATCAACATATTTTGGGTGTAAATGCAAATTCTTATTATAAATTCCAAATTTTTGATATAAGATGCCGAACGCGTTTTCAACTACTCTGCGAGCTCGCGATAAGCGATTATTGTATATTCTTTCCTTTTCTGAAATGCCACTTGAACGTGGATATGGTCGCAATAAATTCCTTTTTAAAGGAAACGCTTCGTCGGCTACAAAAACATGTGGCATTTTTATTTCAGTACCAGGTAATGGTGTGTCAGTTGGAATATTAAATGTATTCATTTCAATCGCTCTTCCTAATCTTGACGATGCCAAAATTCCGCCATCACTATTCTTGCCATAGGCCCCTATATCGACAGCTATAAATCTGTATTTATCATCGACGACAGCCATGAGGACGATAGAGAAGTGTTTTTTATAATTAAAAAATAGCGAGCCGCTGCTAGGAGGGGCAATTATGTTTACATGTTTGCCGTCGATGGCACCTATACAGTTTGGAAAATTCCATTTTTTATTGAAACCATCTGCGATTCTTTTCCAGTCTTCGGTAGTAGGTGTGGGCATGAACTTCCCCTTCATTGTATTTATAATCGCATTGCACACATCTTTTAATATCGACCGGATGGTACTTTCGCCTAACCGAAAGCTTGAACTCATAGTCCTAAATGAACAGCCACTAATCAAGTACCTGAAACAACCAATTTTTCTTTATATTTATATTATTTTGTTACAGCGTCAGAATGTAAGAAGATATGGCAAAACTTAAGGGAATATCATAGAAGAGCCATTAAAAAGAAAGCAACTAAAAGTGGTCAGAGTGCTAATACTAATAAAAAATGGCAATATGAAACTGAAATGTCTTTTTTATTACCACATTATAAAGAACGGTCTACAGTGACGTCAGTGGACAACACAGATGATGGTGATGATGAAAATAGCTTATCTGCTGCGGAAATTCTTGCCAATGTGACTAATAATGAAGAATCTCAAGACTCGTCAATTATCTCGGAGCGTCCTGAATCTTCGGTGTCTATGTACGATTCATCTAGATCAGTGTTTCCTGACATTCCAAAAACGACAAAACGAAAGAAATTGCAAGAAACAAGTGCATCGGCGGTTTTAATGGAATATTTATTAAAAAAAAAAAACGATGAAGATGGAAAGCAGAATGACGAAATGGATAAATTTTTTTTAAGTATTTCTAGCACAGTAAAAAAATTATCTACCTATAATCAAGCACTTTTAAAGTCAAGAATTTTTAATTTAGTTTCGGAAGCTGAAATACAAGAACTGCAAAATAATCGAAACTGTTACTATGATGATTTTTTTGCACCAGGAACTTCTGGCTACACAACTCAAAACCTAAATGCAGGTACTATCGGTAGTAGCTACACAACTCAAAACCTAAATGCAGGTACTACCGGTAGTAGCACCGCTAGCACCCAACAGCAAAATACAACGCCTATGGAAGAATCGAGGGTTGATGGTTCTTCTTAACACAATTAAAGTAAAATTGCTTTGCTTTGATTTATCCTTTAACTTGATATATAAATAAATACATATAAATTATAAAAAAGTTTCTTATTGCTTACCTTAATGTCACTGCCAGCTTTTCTTCCGGTGATACAGCTTCTCTAAATCGCGTGTTTCTTTTGTAGATGTCGTCCTCAATAATATTAAGTATATAATAAAACAAGTATCTCGGCATACGGAAATAGATATAGAATTTTTCTTCGTCATCTAGCAGACGTTTCCGGATATTCCAATATTCCCCTTCTGATTTCCTTTGTCGCAACATATCATGTACCCAATATCTTCTTTTCCTGCTGTTTCGTTCATTTTCATTATCAAATATAATAGCTATAATCGCCAGTTCACTGAATGTAAAGTTCGACATTTCATAAGCAACACGACTTCTTTGGACAAAATTTAACCGAAAACTGAGGTTAGACGAGTTGTCTGTTGAATAACCCACTCGTTGGCACCGCGTTGGCCACTCCTTGACACCGCGTTGTCCACTAGTGACCATTGGGTGGATCAACTAGTTGACTACTCATCGAGAGTGTGAGTAGAGTTGCTGCCGCGTTGGCGTGGAGTTGTTATAATGTGCGAAGACCTTTAGGGTGGTTGCGAATGGCTCCGAACCTTTTACAAACGTTCGTCCAAAACCGTGTCGTTGAAATACAGGACTTGACCAAATCTATACCATGGCGTCATGTCAAGAGTAAGGACAACCCAGCTGACTTAGTTTCTCGAGGTGTCGGTTTAGATAGTTTAATCTGTTCTGATTTGTGGTGGCACGGACCACACTTTCTTCGCGATAGTGAATTTAACAGTAGCACTTACGTAAGCTCCGAATTAAATATCGATCAGGTTGAGCTGCCTGAGCTGAGACCACAAAAAACACAAACATTTTTATGCGAAACTAGTTCAGATGATGAGTTTTTTCCATTTTCTAGATTTTCTCAATTCCACCGCATGAAACGTGCTTGCGCATACCTACTACGTTTTATCTATAATACGCGTAATAAGCATAACAAACGTAGTGGAGTACTCACTGTGGAGGAATTGAGACAATCTGAACTGGTTTTAGTTAAATATAGCCAATTAGAATCATTTCCCATTGAATACAAAATATTAAACAATAACGGCCGCTTAAACAACAAACACTATCTAGCTAAGCTTAACTTGTTTACGGACGATAATAACATAATTCATGTAGGAGGTCGCTTAAGTAACTCGCAGTCTTTTACATTCAACAAAAAACATCCCATATTACTGTCAAGTAAACATCAGTTTACCATTTTATTGTTTCGCAATCAACATAAACAAATGTTGCATGTAGGACCTCAAACACTTCCTTATAATTTGAGAGAATCATGGTGGCCTATTAGAGGTAGAAATTTAGCCCGAAAAATAGTTCATGACTGCGTTACATGCACTCGCTTTAAGGGTAAAATATTCTCCCCAATTATGGGTAATTTACCCATGGAAAGAATCACAGCCAGTTTTCCTTTTTATAACTGCGGTGTTGACTACGCCGGTCCGGTGTACATATTGAGCCGCAAGGGTAGGTTAAGACATGTAAGGCTTATATTTGTTTATTTATATGCTTTGCTACGCGCGCCGTACATTTAGAGTTAGTGTCGGACCTAACTTCTGAGGCTTACTTGTTGGCACTCAGGCGCTTTATTTCTCGTCGTGGAAAGCCACGACAAATATTTTCCGACAACGGAAAGAATTTTGTGGGGTTAAAAAATGATTTTCAATTATTTCTAAAAACATGTTCGTCTGACATTATAGAATACGCTAGTAGTCAAGACATACAATTTAAATTTATCCCTCCGTATGCTGCTCATTTTGGTGGTTTGTGGGAGGCTGGTGTCAAGTCTTGTAAACACCACCTCGTACGGGTTATAGGCAATGCACACCTGACCTACGAAGAATTTAGCACTTTACTCACACAAGTTGAAGGTATGCTTAATTCTCGTCCTTTAACGCCCTTGTCCACTGATCCTTCTGACTTCCTTCCTTTGAGCCCCGGTCACTTCCTCATAGGCCGTCCGATTACTTCTCCAGTATGCGCTCACCTAAAGATAGCTGAAGAAGACATTCATAGACTGCCTCGCCATCAACGAGTTGAACAGATTCGTCATCACTTTTGGTCTCGGTGGTCGAAGGAGTACGTCTCGGAACTGCAGGTGCGGAGTAGATGGTGCCATAACAAGGGCGAACTTAAGGAGAACATGTTGGTACTCATTAAAGATGACCACCTGCCGCCACTGCGATGGAGTCTGGGCCGAATCATCAAGACGTACCCAGGAAAGGACAACGTACCAAGGGTCGCCGATATACGCAAAGCTGATGGTGTGGTTCGGCGAGCATTCACGAAAATTTGTCCGCTGCCTTTGAACGAGTGATGATGGATGGTAGCAGCCGGAGCCTGTAAGAAGTCTTCTCATTGAAATCTGGCGATTCCAAGGCCGGGAGCATGTTGAGACACCAGCTGCATTATACATTCATATCACGCCATAATAAAGCTCGCGCTGTGATTGGTCATGACGTGATATTGCACCAATCGGACGCCAGGGTGCGCGGAGGGGGATCAGCTGTTATAATTTTCTAGACACAAGAGGATGGACTCGATCGAAAGGCTTTGTACGGGCTGCCACGCTAATTAATGTATTTTTTATTCGCAATATAATAATCATTTTAAAATCAGTCTAAGTTTTCGTCATTTCTACTGCCCTCAAGAATCCGCTACATTGGGCATTCTTATTGTTGGACATTGGCTTTGGACATAAGTCGTGCAAAGGCAAAAAACCACCAAGCAGAAAGAGAATAAAGCAAAACTTGCTAAAGAAGCTACTCGAAAGAAATAATATCTAGATTTAAGTTCTTCCAAATTTGATGAAGAAACAGAATAAGTTTTAATTGAGGAACAGACCGAACAGAAAAAGCAACTACTCAATAAAAAAAGAAAGGTAGGAAACAATATTGAGAGAAAATTAAAAAAGAGGAAGCGCCAATCTTCTTATTCTTCTGAATCTCAAGAAGAAGATATTGAAATAGCTTCATCAAGTGAACACACTGATATTGAAGAGAACGCTTGTACTGAATGTTTAGAAGATTATAATACAACTAAGAAACAAGTAGACTGGATACAGTGTACAAGATGTTTAAAATGGTTGCACGAAGATTGTACAATGTACAACAATCTGTGTAAGTGTGGCCGTTACAATGTGCGACAGCAAAACAAGTAGCATTTTGCAATATTAAGTTGATTTTCTTTAATTATTATTACTTTTATTGGTATTTTTAGTATGGGGCATTTTACCCTGATCCCTGGGGGAAAACGCCCTTTTCTATAGTTTAAAAAAAAACTTGTGGGTCAAAATCTAATTCGAATATCTAGTCGATTGAGCAAATATTATGAGACTGACTAGTATATGTAACAGATAGTTCCTAAAAATAAATATAATGTGATTATAAATGTCTTAAATTAACTAAGCAAAAAAGTGGGGCGTTTTTAACCAGTTTACCCTATTTGTTTTGGCCTCTGATGCCTCTGGACGAATGCAAAGATATAAAAGACGGTTATGCCTGTGTCCAACAAGAGTGTGCGTTGTTTTAAAGACAATTGTTCTATATAATATAATAGTCCCATATAGCAATGAAGTAAAAAATCTGGGGATCGTTATTGATAGTCGCTTATCCTGGGGGCCGCATCTCCTGGAACTAAGGCGTAAAGTATTTGCAGCGGCAGGGTCCCTGCGTAGGCTTCAAAATTTTCTACCCACTGCCACTAAGACTGCGCTTGCACAATCTATTATTTTTCCTATTCTCGACTATGCTGATGCCAGCTATCTAGATCTCACTGAAGACCAACTTAACAAGCTTGAGAGACTCCAAAATCTTTGTATACGATTCGTATTTGCATTACGTAAATATGATCATGTTTCAGATCTTCGAAAAAAGCTCAAGTGGTTACCTATACGCTTTCGCCGGAATGCGCATATTCTCTCCTTACTATACAACATTTTATTTAACCCACTAACTCCTTCTTACCTGAAACAGCGATTTGAGTTCTTACACGTCACTCACTCAAAGGTTTTGAGATCATCGGAGAATCTAAGGTTGAAAATACCGAGCCATTCCACCAACTTTGCTGACAAATCCTTTTCGGTTCAGGCGGCTCGGCTGTGGAATGCTTTGCCAGTGAATGTCAGGCGAGCTCAGTCCTTGCCTGTGTTCAAAAGACTCGTCAAGGAATACTACCTGTCACTGTGAAAGAGTGGAATGACAAGTAGAATGAAGTATGTCTATGTTTGTGTTAATGTATTATGACTTTTTCTAAGATATATATAGTGTGTATGCTTGGGTATGTATAATTGTATTTACCTATGGCTATTGTGTTTTCTTTTTCATTATTATTATTTTATTTACTTTATATATTCTCTATGTACACCTAACTGCCCTAAAATATTCTTCTCCTATTTTCTTATCTCCATCCTATGGTTGCCTGTAAGAAATTGCCGCAGAGCGATAAGGCCGCCATCTGTACGTACCACGGATCTTGTATCACTTATTCTAGTGTAATGTGTAATTGGTGTACAATAAAGACGTCATTATTATTATTATTATTATAATTTCGTTTTACAGAAAATGTTTCGCATAATTTCGTTTCATAGAATAATCAATATACAGAATACTTACTTTAAAGATTTTTAAATCATTGATTTTTGTTTCACATAAAATTTAACATTAGAATAATCATATCATAGCATAACAAATCAAATATTATGTATCATTATATTATTTATTTAATATAAAACTTATTACCAAGACTAACATATTATCAAAGTGACAGTTTCTAAACGTTTCAATTCATACCGTTGATAAAATGCATACCCTCATATAAAATTACAACACCGCGTTGACAAAAATAATGCGGTTAATTTCTTATCAAGCAGGAAAACAAACTTGTTATTCTTACTCATAGTGACTTATGCACATGCTAACTGTATTTACATTTTTTTTGTAAAATGAGTGATACCTTCTGTATCTAGTACAGTAGTACCTGTGAAGTGTTTAAATCAAAGAGAGGAGGAATAAAACTGTATGTAGTTGGTTATATATACACAAAAACTAAACAAAACAAGAATGTGATATACTGGTTGTGTAACATGTATCATAATAAAATTTACAAATGCATTTCAACTGTTAATACGACAATCAATGATTGTGGTTTACACACAATATGTAAACAGTCGCAAAGTCATAACCATGGGCCAGACCAGACAGCAAAAGGAATTGCAGACTTTAAACATAAACTGAAAGAAAACTCATCTTCAGGATTAAAAGTGTGCAATGTTTTGCAAAATACTAAAGCAGAAACGGATCCTGATATTTTAGAATGTTTACCATCTACGTCTGCTCTAAAGCAAATAATTTATCGCCAAAAATCAAGAAACAAAATAGGCATAGATGAACCTACTGATATATCTTTTGAGTTAAATGCTTCCGAAACTCAAATTAATGGTGTCAATTTTATCATTAAAGATAGGATTTATGACACCAATAAAAGAATACTCCTGATGTCAACGTTAAACTTTGTAAAAATATTAAGTGAATCAGATTACTGGATACTTGATGGTACATTTAAGATTGCTCCCCTCATCTTCAAGCAACTGTACACCATACATGGCAATGTATTTTTGGACAACCCGAAAACATTTCCATTAATATTTTGTCTCTCTACACACAAAGACAAGCGAACGTATGACTTAATATTTGAACTGATATTGGAATATGGAGCCGAAAATAACATCAAGATATGTCCGAAAGTGTGTATTCTTGATTTTGAAAAGGCAGCCATTTTGAGTTTACGATCTAATTTTGAAAATACTATGTTAAAGGGTTGCCACTTTCATTTCAGTCAAATAATTTACAGGTGAAGCTATACTTTTTTTTAATATAACGATAAGTTAATACAATAAACGATTCTGGGTGGTCCTATTTCTGGGTGATTAAAAAAAAATAACCACGAAGGCTGAGGCGGGAGCTCCGCTCCTCTTCGCTCCCGCCTCAGCCTTCTAACCTAACCTATCCGAGTCGGGGTAATCTGAGTCGGGGTGTTAACTATAATTACGTTTTTTATACATAATAAACGATTTTGGGTGGTCCTATTTCTGGGTGGTTAAAAAAAAATAACCACGAAGGCTAAGGCGGGAGCTCCGCTCCGCTTCGCTCCCGCCTTAGCCTTCTAACCTAACCTATCCGAGTCGGGGTAATCTGAGTCGGGGTGTTAACTATAATGACGTTTTATTAACAATTTGATTTTATTTTATTTTACAGAAGAATTCAAGCAAACAAATTTGTAACAAAATATGCGAAAGATAAAAAATTCTATATTGATATGAAATGTATTATAGCACTTAGTTACTTGGAACATTCAGAAATACCTATTTATTTTGAAAAATTAATGGAGAACATGGAAGATGACGACAGTAAAATCATGGCAAATTGGTTTCAAGAAAACTATGTTTATGGCACAATAAGTAGCCAACCAAAATATTCACCTGAATTTTGGAGTTGCCATGAATTAAATACTATGAAAATACCAAGAACACAGAATGCAGCTGAAAGTTGGCATCATAAAATCAATACTTTAATTGGTAAACCTAATCCCAAGACCTACCTGCTCATCAAAGAACTGATTAAAGAAACCATGTCAAACACGGCTGAGATTGAAAAAATTCTATGTGGTAGCCCACCAATACCTAAAAAACGAAAGTACTCAGATAAAGATGATCGTATTGATGTTATTTTACAGCATAAGCAAAATTATTCAGAAATTAAATTACTACAAGCAATCGGAAAAAATTTAAAATTGTAAAAGTTACAGTTAAAAAAAATGTGATTTGGAAAATTATAAAGGTGGTTTAATATTCTTTAAAAAATAATTCTACAGTTTGATAAGTTTGTTAAACAAAAAAATGTGATTGAAAATTCATTCAATTGTGTTTCTGTGAAATATGTTTCATTGTATACTAAGTGCCAGATAAGCTGGCAATACAGGATATTAACCCTGTTTTATCTCGAAACAAACGATAGGTAACTAGAACGTATCGCTCCCGTAGAAAAACTGTCGTAAACGGACATCTGTCGATTATCATAATACACGGGGAATGTAGACTTACAAAGCTACAAGAGAACCAACTAAAAATAAAGAATTAAGTATTATGACATAATAACTTTTCTAGTAGTAAATGATAATTGCAAAAAATTACCGCATCAGAATTGATTAGTTATGTTATTATGAGTGGAAATTGTATAAGAGATTGATATTTTAATTGTTATTTTATGTTATAAAGTCGTTTATTTTAATATTAAAACCTTGACAAATGTCACATATATTAAAGAATATTAATTATATTCAAATAAAAAACCTGAAACATTACAATTTCTGTTAAATGAGTATCATTGAAATTAACAATGTCGAAAATTTTAAACAAACGCGGCGCTCTAGTACATTGCTAACTCTTTGCAGCGCTCGGCTCGTCAAGGTCAGTCAGGGATGCGGCACTCTCGGCGGCACCGTTCCGCCATCTTGTTTGTTTATACCGTGTCGCATGCGCTTCTTGCACAGACGTATTTCGGAAACTAAGTATTTTTGTTCTTTTCGCGTGATAGTTGTGAGTAGTTCTTATTATTACTATTATTGTTATTGCTGTTGTCGTTATTACTGTTATTGTTTTTGTGTTGTTGACTGTTATTGTGAAGAAATGGATCCAGAGGCCGGGCCATCTACTAGTGAGCCCAGTAAACGCCGCCGTCGACGTAATATTATGCAAGCAGAAGCCGGTTCCGGGCATATACCTTTTACTTCTCCGCCACAGAAACGGCCACCAAAAGTTATCACCAGTGGCGAGAAAATTATAATAATTAACATATTTAAATATGTGCAAAAATCGAAGCTGGAGCATGAACTCGTCACTAATCACGAATTGGTGAAGAAAACATCTGAAATAAGTGGCGTCAGTGAAAGGTCTATATATCGTGTCTTGGCAGATTATAGGGACACACACAAAATATTGGAGCCTGATTCCAAACGAATAAAGCCAAGCATTGTGGAAAAAGTGGACGATTTCGACAAATCCGCAATTAGAAGGATTGTACATAGGTTTTACTTAAACAATGAGCTGCCTAATTTAAAAAAAATATTACAAGCCGTGAATGATGACGAAACATTGCCCACCTTAAGTATGACGTCATTGCGACGCATACTTAAAAAATTGAATTTCAAGTTCATGAAAAAGCAGAGAAATAGCTTTTTAATTGATCGTCATGAAATAGTTTTGTGGCGAATCAAATATTTAGCCCAAATTCAACAACATCGGCAGGAAAATCGACGCATATTTTATACGGATGAAACTTGGGTGAATGCAGGTAAGTAAATAATTTTCAATAAACATAAGTCATTACCAGTTTAACTACAGATTTGACTGAACTTCGATATCTTCTTGTGAAGCAACTGCCATCTAACCTCCAGGACCCAAAGGTTGTTGAAATTTTTAGGACTACCATAGGTGTTCGTATGGCAACCGGGACCGACGGCTTAACGTGCTCTCTAGGGCACGGCCAGACCATTGCAAATATCCATCCATATTCATGCTTACAAATAGTTGCACTGAGCGGGGATTGACACCGCGCCTCATGCATAACGGCCGCCACGACACAGAGGCTAGAAGACATTTCTAATATATTCAATGTTATTTCAGGCCACACTGTTGCAAAGAGCTGGGTAGACACAGCAATCAAATCTACCAAACAAGCTTTTCTAGAAGGCTTGTCTACTGGCGCCAAAGACCCAGTATCTAAAGGCAAAAGATTAATTGTAGTACACATCGGTAATGAGGAAGGCTTTATCGAGGACTGCGATTGGGTTTTCGAATCCAAAACTACCGGCGACTACCATGAAAGCATGGACGCTGCCCACTTCGAAGCATGGTTTGAAAAAGTTTTAACTAAAGTACAGGCGAACGATGTCATTGTTTTAGATAATGCAAGCTACCATTCCAGGTAAAACTTCATGTAATTTATTTCCACTATAGTAGAAGGAAATTTAAGTAACAACTTGCGTTACAAACATAGAACCCCGGCACTTTTGATAGCAATGGGCGCGTGCTAAAAATTAATTTCACTTAACTTCAACTAAAGCACTGACAGTAACGGGTGGTAACAGGACAGTGAGTAAATGACCATTGGAAACATTCGCATTTCACGAAAATATGGTCATTTATTCTTTGCATCTGCCTAGCACATATTTACCTACATAATTTGTTTTTCAGACGCATCGAAAAAACTCCCACTATGGCATGGAAGAAGGCTGCTATACAAGAATGGCTGCAGTCGAAAGAAATATCTTTTGAAAATAGTGAGGTGAAAAGAGAGTTAATCACAAAAGTGAATGAAGTAAAGGGACAATATCAAAAATATGTCATAGACGAAATGGCAAAACAAAAAGGTGTCACTGTACTACGTTTGCCACCTTATCATTGTGAGCTGAACCCGATAGAATTAATCTGGGCAGACGTAAAAGGATATGTTGCCAGACATAATACGACTTTCAAATTTGATGATGTCAAAAAATTATTGAAAGATGGACTGGAGCAAATCACTCCACGTAAGTGGGCTAATTGTGTTGAACACATAAAAAAAATTGAAAATAATATGAGAGGACTTGATCACAGCATCGACAGAACGGTAGATCAATTTATAATTCATGTGTCAGATGCTGAGACATCGGAGTCTAGCTCTGAGAGTGAGGACTCCGATGTAGCAATCTCTGAGACATGAATTATAAAAGTTAAATATTAAAAATCATACCCTAGATAATAGTTGATATATAAAATGTATCTTGTTGTGTTTAATATAAACAAACTGAGTATAAAAATGACACTGTGTTTTTTATGATATCCCGAAATAACCCATGATCGTCATATAGTGTTAGGTCTAAGAGGTCCTTGATCTAAAGGTTCTTTCCTCTACTGAGAGTTTATTCCAACCACTTTAAATATACAAATCAATAATGTAGCATTTGTGTGAATGTTAAGAAGGACTGTCATCTGATCCTTCCTCCCGCACTACACACACGTCACATATACACAAATTTATTTATCACATTCCATATTTATACATTATAATCTTTCAGTTCAAAATAATGATTCGTGTTAAATAACGCTACAGCAAACTTTTCCCTTGTCCAAAAAACTCTCGACAACAGTTGTATTTAATTTCAAAGAACACTAATAGTAATAATAATTATATAATTATCTCTAGTATAAACTGTAAAAAAAATTTTTTTGTTCTAAATAATTATGTAAAATATTCAATGATATTAAATTACTTATTTGTTGCTTCAATAATGCATCCAACGGTTATCATCCCCTGCCTAACTCGGAGCTGTCTAGGCGACTGTTACCACGATTCACTAACGATAGCATTTTTCTGTCGTTACGGGAACTTTGAAACTGTCGTATTTGCAAATTACGTATACAGTGGTAGGGGGATGTGAATGACTTGTATTGCCAGCTTATCTGGCACTTAGTTTAGTGAATTGTATTTGAAACAATAATATTCGAAATAAAAATATAAGGACCAAATATTACATAGGTTACACTAAAAGTTTCCGGAACTGGCCACTTACATTAACAATAACATAACAGTCACCTTGTACGTTCCAATTTGAGCCGCCTATTCGGTACACAGTGGATAGGTACACATGGTCCAACACAGTGGCCACCTCGTAGCCCCGATCTAACACCACTTGATTTTTTTTTATGGGGCTTCGTGAAAAACGAGGTGTATAAGACGACGTACGCCAGTGTTCAAGAGCTCAAGGATGCATTAATGACCATTTTACGTAATATTCAACCCAGAACATTATTAGCCGCCATTCGCTCAGTGCAAAAAAGGATAGACTTTTGTATTCGTGAAAATGGAAATCATTTGAGCAATTTATTTCATAAACCAATTTCTTAAATGTTTAAATGATTTTTTTTATTTAAAAAAGTTCAAAATTTTACCTGACCTATGAGTTTCGAGTTGATTTATCATATTTCCGTACGAAATGTATGGGAAACGTTTTTGGCGATTTCTGTGTTTTCTAGTACTGAAAGCTAAAATGGTCCCATAGAGTTTTTTGATCCCCACATCAAATAGAATCGATTGGCATAAAAAAAAATTTGAACTTTTTGCATTTTTTTTGCTAACTGTAAGTTTTTTACAAAATCTGTGAATGCAGTTCAAAATGTCCCAAAAAGTTAGGGAAGGTTTTTTAAGAACGTTTTGCTGTAACTGCAACGGTTAAGGTACTTGCCCTTACTGCCCCGTTTCAAAAATACACCCTGTATAATGGCAACAAAACGACAGTACGAAACAGTTTTTAATACCCAATATAACTACTCATTTTTCAAACCAAAGAAAGACCAGTGCCTATCATGCTCCGTTTACGGACAATCAGACGATACTATAAAAGCCACCCTAGAGGAAAAACAAAAACTTCATTTACAGAGAAAAGAAAGAGTAAGAGCGTTAAAAAAAGAAGACATAGAAACAGCTGACAAAGATATTAAGACAGTGGCAATATTAGATTTGCAAAAAGTTTTGAGTGTCCCACAATCTGAAGTAGGCATATTTCATTATAAAAGAAAATTTCCATGTTTCAATTTTACTGTTTTTGATGCTGTTCGAAAAATAGGATATTGTTATGTATGGAATTATCAAATTGCCAAAAGAGGCAGTTCAGAAATAGGCACTTCCTATTTCTGAACTGCCTCTTTTGTTAATTTTTTTTAAATCTGAACGTGAGAAAGGTGTTACACAATTTTCATTATATTCGGATGGATGTTATGGGCAGAACAAAAATCGATACATTTTCGCCCTCTATATGTATGCTGCCAAACTTCTTGGTATTTCTATAACTCACAGATTCTTCGAAACTGGGCACAGTCAAAATGAGGGGGATTCCATGCATGCATGCATAGAAAAAAACTTAAAAAATAAAGTTTTGTATACCCCTGACCAAATTTATAATCTTATTTTAAATTCTAAAATTACTGGCGAAAAATATCGTGTCAAGGAATTGGAACAGTCTGAAGTTTACGACTTAAAACCACTCGTAGAAGACAAACATTGGCAGTGCGATAAAAACGGAAGTGTGATCCGCTGGGCTGACATTATGGAAGTAAGCGTGGTCGATTCAGAAGCAAATAAGTTTTATTACAAATATAATTTCGAAGATACTTATTTAGAGCTTGATTTAAACAATGCTCAGTCTACCTCAGGTAGACGACGAGGACGAAAACGTACGAGTACTCAAGCTGCAGGTGTATGCTTAGATAATATGCAGTTAAAACGTGCATACCACCAACCAATAGGGCAGAGCGGGGTCATTTGAGCCGCGGGGCCTCTTGAACCATGCATTATAGCATACGAACGCAGCACTATGAGCAGGAACCCGGTATGCGGGACGAAGCGGGGGGCGTAGGCAGGCGAATAATCGTAACCTTAGTGTCCGGCCGGCGGCCGAGTTCGTTATCGTGAGTGTGTGTAATTAATAATTTGGCGCCAGAAGTGAAAAACATCGCTATACACTATTATTGGTCTCAATCACGTGTCTATACTGCTGAAACAATCAAGTAAGTGTATTTTCATATCTTAATTATGTCTATATAGAAATCCAATAGCAAAGATAAACTATCTGCAATAGTTTAATCGTAATTCAATAGATTAACATTATTTTGGGATGGGGTCTTTTGAGACAAAACAATCGGGGTCAGGTGAACCATGTTCAAGAGACCCCGATATTTTTGGTCTACTCTTCATCTCGTCTAGTCTACTATTAAATGGTTCTGATGGTGTCTGTAAGACTGTATTTCCTTACTAAGTTTGTTATATTTTACATTCATTGTATTTTCTCGTAATTTTAGAATGCGAACCTACAAGAGAAAGACAGCACGAGCTAACATTACTAAACTACAACTCAAAAATGCTACAGAGGAAGTTCTTAATGGGAAGAGTGTCCGAAAAGCGGCCCTGGATCATAAAATAGATAGAACGACGCTTTCGAGGTATGTCAAAAAATTAAAGGAAAATCCTGATTCAAATGTATTTAAAAATTACATGAACCCACGTCAAGTATTTTCTGTTGATGAAGAAAAAGTCCTAAAGGATTATCTGATTAAGCTTGCTTCTATATATTATGGGTTAACTCCACTTGATGTACGCGGGCTTGCATATGAATGTGCCGTCAAATATGAAAAAAATATGCCTAAGAGTTGGCATACAAATAAACTAGCAGGTAAAGACTGGTTAACCGCTTTTCTTAAGAGGAACAATGAACTTTCCATTAGAAAACCCGAGCCTACTAGCCTAGGAAGAGCAACATCATTCAATAAAACGAATGTCGAACTATTCTACCAGAAGCTGGCTACAGTTCTAGACAAGTTCAAATTCCCGCCATCTAGGATATGGAATGTAGACGAAACCGGGGTTCCAACAGTCATGAAACCAGCTAAAATTGTAGCAGCTAAGGGAAAACACAGTGTTGGGTCTGTAACTTCAGGAGAGCGTGGCACTAATGTTACTGTAATTGGAGCTGCCTCAGCATGCGGCAACACAGTTCCGGTGATGTTTATATTTCCTAGAAAAAAATTCAAGATTCATTTTATAGCAAATGGACCGCCTGAATGTATTGGACGCGGTAATGGAAGTGGATGGGTAACTGAAGAAGAGTTTTACGGCTATATGCACCTTTTTTTTAACCACACTAAACCAACCCAGGAATCTCCGGTTTTGTTACTGCTAGACAACCACTCTTCACATTTAGCTATTAAGACAGTTGGACTTGCAAAACAAAATTGGGTAACCATGCTTTCATATCCACCCCATTGTACACACAAACTACAGCCTTTGGACGTGTCTGTTTACGGGCCATTAAAAAAATATCTTTCGTCGGCACATGATGCATGGCTTCGCAGTAACCCTGGCAAAACGATTTCAATATACGACATACCAAAATTAGTCTCGACAGCTTTGCCATTGGCAATGACTCCGGCGAACATAATGAGTGGTTTTAAAAAAACAGGTATTTATCCGTTCAATAGCAACATTTTCACCGAAGAATTTATGCCGTCATTTGTAACTGACCGTCCAGAACCGACTAATGCAGAATTGGAATCTCTGGAACCTGCAATAACACCTTCTCCAATCATTGAGGTAGAGATAGACACGACTGTGCAATCAAGTAGCACGATTGTAAACGTGCCAGTCTTTGAAGTATCGTCAAGGGAAAAAGAAAATCATAATCCAAATATTAACATGACTATCCCATCTACGTCTAGAGGAGACCCTCAATTTTCACCACAAGTTGTGAGACCTTTGCCCAAAGCAGGGCCGAGAAAACAAATCCAAAGAAAAGGGAAAAAAAGAACATGCACTGTTTTGACCGACACACCTGAGAAAGAGACGCTCGCTGCTGAACAAAGCAAAAACAAAATTAAACCCAGCCAAAACATAGCAAAGTCTAAGAAAAAATCTGTTAAGAAAGTTATTTTAGATAGTTCCTCAGAGTCGGATGAAGAGTCGCAACCTGTGAAGAAAAAAGGAATTAAAAACGTGAAGAAAATGAAGACGCTTGTGAAATCCTCGTCAGACATCGAAGATGATTATTTCTGCCTTGTGTGCGTTGAAGCCTATTCTGATAGCCTTCCAGGAGAGGAATGGGTACAGTGCACTGACTGTCGTGATTGGGCTCACGTTAGATGTACCACTGGTTCCTGTGCAATTTATGTTTGTATGAACTGTGATAGTGACTAGTTACTGGTCACAAGTTTTTTTAATAATGTTTTTACCTTTTTTTTAGAAAGGCGAGTGAGAGATAAGATTTTTTAATATTTTTGTTATATTTGAATATTTCTAATAAGCAATCTAAGACTGATGGTAGATACTGATGGTAGATTATATGATGTTTCTGAGACGTAACAGTACACTGGCTCAATAGACCCTTTCGCGTGGTTCAATAGACCCCTAAGTTTAGGATACTCATGATTTGTAACTAGGTATAAATCTTAACTCAAAGTGTGAGTTTGTGATTAGTAAATAATCGTCTAGGCCATTTCAAAATTTATTGAAAAGGAGAGATGTGATGTACACGATTAAATAATAATAAATATAGCGGGTGCGAGCCGTCCGTGCGTCCGGCACTACCCTCTGAGCGGTCGTGGCGAGCGGACGTGTCGCAGGCGCATTGAATATAATATTTGTGTTATTTTGTTATCCTACCTAAACCACTTGTGTACGTGGGAGACAGCACAGTGATATAACGCAGAGCCTTAAAGGATTGAATTTGAAGGATGTTGTATTCTCTCTCGCTCATGCTTGGAAGTCTGTTTCTCCTAACTTAATCCAATCTTCATGGAAAAAGTTGTGGCCTACAATGAATGATGTATCAGAAACAGAAGAAACAGATGAATGGGATCTTGAGGATAATGTGCCAATTGCCGATTGGTTACAAAATCTATCAGAAAAAGGATTGGAGACAAGTGAAGAAAATTTAAATTCTTGGTTTGAAGGAATCGAAGAAACAGAGCAAATTATGACCGATGAAGAAATTGTATGTGAAGCAGTACAAGAAGAAAGCTCTGTAGAAATATTGGAGCCACCAACTACTACAACTGCTGTAAAAGTTAAACCAGATGATGCATTGATTTGTTTCAATACCTGCATAACATGGGCAGAAGAAAACGGCATATCTGGCAAAGATATTATAATTCTTCGCAACATGCGAGAAAAGGTTTTTAAGCAAGGACTACAAGTTGCACAAAAGCAGACCTCAATTAAGGATTATTTCAAAACTAGTTAATTACATATCTGAGTCATTCCGTACAAATTTTTTTATTATTATTATTATTAGTTAGCAGGCAGGCAGTCGTAGACAACTGATAATGCCTGTATCCAGTTTCCATTTCCTTTCTTTCTATTTCTTTAGTTTGAGGTAAAATGTATCAAGTCTGTTTTTAAACTGGTTGATACTGTCAGCAGAGACTACATTTTCTGGGAGCTTGTTCCACGTTCTGACTACTCTGTTACTGATGAAATGTCTGTGAGGATTGTTGTTGGAGAAGCTAGTGCACAACTTCAGATGGTGTCCTCTTAAATGTGCATTCTCGTTACGAATAAAGAGGGCATCAAAGTTCTTTATATCGTAGAATCCATTCAAAATTTTGAATGTTTCTATTAAATCTCCACGATTTCTCCGTTCCTTCAGTGTTGTGAGTTTTAGTATTGACAAACGTTCCTCATATGTCCGCTGTTTGAGATTCCTAGGTACTTTAGTAAATCTTCGTTGCACTCCCTCTAAGAGATCAATATCCTTAATGAAGTAGGGACTGCAGACTTGAAATGCGTATTCCAAGATAGGTCTTATAAACGTTTTATGTATCTTCAGCACCATTTCTGGAGTTAAGGTTCCAAACGCTTTCCTGATGAGGTAGATTAGGCTGTTTGCCTTCTTGGTAACAGATGTTATATGGGCCTCCCACTTCAGGTCTTCGGTAATCATCACGCCCAGATCTGTCTGAACTTTGACATCCATAAGTTGTATGCCGTTTACTGTGTAAGTGTGATGAGGATTCCTATTTCCTATGTGCAGCACCGTGCATTTCGAGGCATTCAGATTAAGGAGCCATTCCTTTGACCAGTTTGCTATTCTGTCTAGATCTGCTTGGACATCTTCATAATTGATCAAAGGATTTGCGAAGAGCTTGGTATCATCGGCAAAGATACTGACATTACTTCTCAAGGAGTAGGGTAGGTCAAAAGTGTAAATAATATACAGCACCGGGCCTAAAACGGACCCTTGCGGCACGCCACTGGTTATCATTCGTTGGTCTGATAGACTTTCGCCCACCCTCACACGGAAGGATCTTTGTTGTAGAAATGCACTGATCCAGGCTAGCAACTTTCCACGAATTCCAACAAAGTCCAGTTTATATAAAAGTCTTCTAATCGGAACTTTATCGAAGGCCTTTTCGTAATCTAAGTAGATTACGTCTGTAGGCTCTCTGATATTAAAATCTTTCGTCCACGACGACAAACACGACAGTAGACTGGATATAGTGGAGCGATGTGGGCAAAAACCATGTTGCTGGTCAGGTATAACAAGATGGTCAGTAAGAAAGTCCCTAATGTGTTTCACAATGACTTTTTCCATGACCTTGCAAGCTACACATGTCAAACTAATGGGTCTATAGTTAGAAGGTTCCAGTTTACTTCCTTTTTTATATATAGGCGTTACATTTGCAGTCTTCCACAGTTCCGGCAATACCCCTGTGTCGTACGATGTTTGCATAATGGTTGCTAAGTGATCCGCAAGGTCGCATTTTTGTAATATGACTACAGGGATCTCATCCGGCCCTGCTGAAGAATCTGTCTTCATTTCTTTAATGGCGTTTTGAATTTTATCCTTGGTGAACACGAGGTCGCCAATGGAGTCTGAGACTCGGACTACTGGATCCAAAGTAGGCAGTTGGTTAGGTGGTTCTATTTGATAGACACTTGCAAACTGTTCTGCAAATGCCTTGGCAATTCCGTCAGATGTTGTTACAGTTTCTCTTCGGGAGTTGTACAAAATTGTTGGGATGCTTATTTTTGATGTAACTTGTTGCCTTATGTAAGAATAGAATTTTTTTGGTCCAGCTTGCAGTATACCCTTTTCATAAGTTATACGTGCCTTTCTATTATGGTTTATTAGTTTGTTATTGATTTTCCTATACTCTTCGTAAGTTTCAGAAAGTCCAGTCAGGGTGTATCTATTCCACAGTGCCATTTTCTGTTTTATTAATTGCTTCGTGCCTTCGGATACCCAAGGCTTATTCATAGTATGGTGTTTGTTTATTATACGAGGTACGTGTAGGTTGATTGCTTCTTTAAGTGTGTTATGAAAAGTTTCATATTGGCTTTTGGCACAATTAATACTGGTTGAGCTTCCAGGCGAGAAAGTGTGTAATTTTTTATTAATACTATGAAAGTCTGCTCTTTTGTAGTCAAGTCTATGTGTTGGTTTGCGATTTTGTCTAAGTGCCTGCAGGTGTATAGTGGTTAATAGACATGTATGATCGCTCTTCCCAATAGCTGTTTGGTGGTCAATATTAGCTATTAATGGTGTATCATTGGTTAAGATCAGATCCAGAAAGGATGGTTGATTTCCCTGCCGAAATCTAGTGTGTTTGTCTACCAACTGCTCAAGGTTGCTGGTTTTATACCACTGTACAAAGTTTTCTTCTTTTGGGGTGAGGTATCCACCCACATCTAGTGGCCACCGAACTCCACCAAAGTTAAAATCCCCCATTATAATTACTGTGTTAGTTTCGGACACATTGGTTATATGGGTCAGTAAGATATTGTCCTGATCCAGTGTTGAGTCCTGTCCACGATATAATCCACATAAAAGAAATGTTTTGTTTCCAACATTCAAATCCAGCCATAAACATTCTGATGCTTCATGTTTGATATTGTATTTGGTGTTTAATTGAGTTTTCATGAAATTATTTTTATTTGAGGAGTAAATTGCTACTCCACCACTTCGTTTACCAATTCTGTCGTCTCTGTATAAGTCATATCCTGGGATTTTTATCATCGAGTCAGGTATATTTGGTTTGAGCCATGTTTCCGTTATTATTATTAAATCAGGTTTCAAAGTGTCAGCTCGTGCAATGAATAGATCCAATTTAGAAGTCACTGACTGAATGTTTGTGCAGAGGACAGTAATTGTAATTAGTGGTGCTGCAACCTTTGTATTTTTGGTTATATTAGGATTAGAACGAGCATGCTTGGGGATATCGTATATGCAATTTAGTTTTTTTGAAAATTATTCTTTACTATAGTGGGATATCCTCGGACATATTTTATGGTAATGTCTGTCTCACCATTATTCATTCGCTTGTTGAGTTCTTCTCTTAGATATGTCATGTACTCTCTTTGCATAGGAGTTAGGTCAGCTGTAATAGATGTAGGCTTCCTTAGCTTACTTCTGTTACGGAATATTTCTAAAGCATCACTTTTACTATGAAGGACAACCTTTAATGGACGAGGTCTGCCAATAGAGTCACTTTTAGGGGCACCAAGACGAAAAAGCTTTATCCCATCTAGCTTTACTTTTTTTGTAATTGTATTCACAATGGCCACACACTCCCTCCTATCATGCTCCCTTCTCTCATCAACAGTATCACTAACCGACTCTGGGACATCATAGATGATAATGTTGCTGCCTCTATTGGCCCTTTCATTTATCTCTTGGATTGCAGACTCGGTTGCAAGCATACTTTGTCGCACACGTAGGTGCTGCACTTCTTCAGTGAGCTCATTTAGCTTTTTCATTATCATTGGCAGTTGGGACATAGCAGCTTTGCAATCGCCACAAAGAAAGGTCATAATGCGGGCAACAGTTTTCAGTTCAAGCACACGCACTTCAGTAGGTGACAATCCATGACAGTCTCCGCATAGCATAATTCTACAAGAATCACAGCGCACTGCTGGTTTTTTATCGGTTGGTGATTTTCCACATTTGCTGCATTTTTCTTGGGATAAGTTGGTTCCATTGTTTTTAGGACTCATGTTTTATATTATATTTTTTTTTTTGGGTATTTATTTTTATTACACTGGCAACACTGATTTCTGACACTTCGGTATGATTGGATTCAGTGTCAAACCAAAACAAGAATTTGGGGGTAGGTTGAAAAATTTTTGTACAAGGTCAATGTCAAATGAGAGAAAGATTTCACTATTTTAGCTATTGATCTTGATTATTTTGCTAAAATAACACTGATACACTACACCAAAGTTATGCACACAACTTTTACAGAGTTTTTATGACTATTTTCACACTTTTACCAACAAAAACAAATAAAATTTACGAGCGTGATGCAATGTAAAATGAAAAATTCTTTTGTGCACTCCCAGGTTTGCCGGCAGAGAATTCAACCTGAGTTAAGCACGCCTTTGTACATAATATTTCACTTATTTGAATAATATGCCTTGTAAGTGTGCAATAAATTATATGTATACAATGACCATTGCCACAAGACTCCAAGAAATTTGCACCAATGCAAAAACCACAGTCACAACACTTTCGAAATTATTACTACTAATTGACTAATCCGATATTTTATAGACTTTATTTTAGCTAAAAGATGGATTGATTAACTTTAAAAACAAATATATAAAATAGCAATTACAATACGATTTAATTAATTATAAAAAAAAGTTTGCAAAAAAAATGATAATTTTAGTATGTCACACGTAATATGTAAATTTTAAGAAAAGAAATTTTCCCTGTAGATTTCAATTTCAGCTCTTTGTTTAGGTGTATGTTTAAAGCTTGTAATGTCTATTTTAATTTAAACTCTAAATATAATATAAAATACATTAAATTAGAATCAAATTCTTGTGAATATCATTAACCAACATTTAGGTACACATGGACATTCCACTTTAGTCACGGCTCTTACCCTGCAACCAAAGTTTGAAACTACCCAAACATCTTTATTTTTACATCCAGGCAACATTACCAGTCGAAAACAACCATTTTATTTCAAAAGTCTACTGTCAGTAGTGTAGAATCTGTGACGACGAACACGTTTCATCCGGAAGCTAAATAAGATATCCAGTTTAGTTGCGAATATTACGTCAAATTGGTAAGTTACTTTATAAATATTGTATTATTAATTAAAGCTTACTATATTTGAATATGCAATAAAGCAATGTGATGTTCTTTTTAAGTGCAAATAATGTTGTTGTTAAGCAAATTTGTAGGACAAAACATGATTCGTCACGTCCATTTAGTCACGTGATATATTAGTGGAACAATTTTCGTGACGAAATGGACACGTAAGGCTTAGTTCATAATGTAATTTACCCAACTTTGATAAATTTTTTTTGACAATTGTGATGTGGACGTACTTAATTGTATTTTTTTTTCTTTTTTTTAAGGAACAAAATATAAATATTATCCTATTGTATTAAACGAGCAATTCTTATACGTGGTATTATATAAATATCGAAAACGTCTCAAACGATTTTGATGAAACTTTCAGAATAAATAATTTCGGGCTTAAAAAATAAGGAAAAATTTAAATAGATAAGATCAAAATATATTTTTGATCTTATCTATTTAAAGTTTGGCATACGTGTATAAATCTAATTAGTTATTAATATGCCTGAACTGATGTTGGCTCCAAATGGTTACCAGGAGTTCTCCGTTTCTGGTTCACGTAAACCCATCGTGTATGGGCTCTTTAGATTTGTCTCAATGAGCACTTTCATGACAAATGATGTTCAGGGTTTAATGTTTGATCTCCAATACTGTTTCATTTAAATGCACCGAGTTTCAGTTCGTTATAATGTAGGTTAATAATTGGCGTTACTATTTTGTGCTACATATGGTTCAATTCAGCCGTATGTTGAAAAACTTGCATTTTCTAAATTTTGCTAGAAAAAAACACATGTAAATTTTAATGCAGTTAATCTTAACCTGTTAAGATAAATTAATGCTTTGGTGTTATTTTATGTAACTTCTATAATGCTATATTATAGTACATTCGGTAGTACATTATAGTAAAGGCGGGAAAAATATTCTGTTAAGATTCTTCCAATCTAAAGTACACAATTTGTGTGTGACATTCTGCTTACCGCCTTGTGGTTTATTATATCATGGAGCTGCATGTTTCAGATTACCTATTATTACTGTATTTTATTTTTATTTGCAGTGATGTATTTTTTTTATTTCCAGTGATGGTTCTAACTGCGGCTGAGCGTGCTAAACGCTATAGGGATAAATTAAAATTAAATGCAGAAAAATATGAAGAACAAAGAAAAAAACAAATTGCAAGAGTGAAGAAAGGACAAAAGAAAGTAAGAGAATTAAGCGAAACCGAAAAGGATGAAACAAGAAAAATCTGGCGACAACAGAAAAAGAGGCAAAGAGAAGCGAAGAAACAACGTGAACAAGAAGAAATTGCTGCAACACCACAGAAAACAGCTTCTAGATCCGTCGACTTCTACAAAAAGAAATATGTAAACTTAATAAGAAACTATAATTCAGCAAATAAGCAGTTAAGCAAAGCAAGACAAATCAATCAGCGTCTACGTAAAACTTTAAGTCGAACAAAAAAGACACAAGAAAAAGAAAATAGAGAAAGAGATCTTGAAATTGACAAGTTAAGAGCACGGCACGAAGTTCTGGAAATAGCTTTAACACAAAAATACAAAGACTGTAAAACGAATGAACAAAAAAAAGTATTGCGTTCTATTAGCATATCCAACAATATTGCATTATCAAAAAAAGGCGTGACAAAAATTATATCAGAAAGTTTAGGTCTAAAATGTTCCAGGATACGATTTAGCCAAACAAAGAGATTTCTAAGCAAAAACATAAAAGAAATGTTAGAGGAATTTTACAGTCGAGACGAAATAAGCAGAGCGACGTCCGGAAAGCGCGAGACTAGAACAAAACAGAAGAAAAAGATGCAAATAAGGTATCTTACTGATACTTTATACAACCTTTACCAAATATATAAAGAAGAAGGAGGAATATACAGTTTTTCTACATTTTGCAAATATAAACCTTTTTATATCCTGTCGCCGACCAATGCTTCTCGTGATACATGCCTCTGTGTTAAACATAGTAATTTTGATTTTGTGGTATCAGCTATTAAAAAGCACACTATTTCCGAACTGCAAAATCAATCTGGAAAAGATCTTTTAAAACTAGTGTCATGTGACATAAATTCAAAAAGTTGTATGTACAACGCGTGCGATTCATGCCGGTATAAATCTATAAATTTTACAGCTGATAAAAATACTGTTGTTGAAAGGTGCCAGTGGGAACGCTCAAAAAAGTCGTACAAGAAAAATGACAAGGATATGATAGCCAATATAACAAAAAAAGAAAAAAAAGTTGGCACAATTCAAGAACTAATATATGAGTTTCAAAAACAATTGCCTTTATATAAAAAACACTTCTACAATATCCAGGAGCAGCAACGTCAATACAGAAAGTGTATTGAAAATTTAAAGTCCAATGAATGTGCAATATTGGTTGACTTTTCAGAAAACTACGACTGCAAGTTGGCACAAGAGATTCAGTCGCTTCATTTCGGCGGGTCTAAAAATTCGATTACTCTGCATACCGGCATGATTTTCTTACAAACACAGTGTCAATCATTTGTAAGTTTATCAGATAGCAACTGTCATAAACCTAGTGCCATTTGGGCACACCTTATTCCAATTATCAAATTAGCGAAGCAAATGTGCGAAAATTTATCCGTAATTCACTTTTTCTCGGATGGCCCAAACAGCCAATACAGACAAAAAAAGAATTTTTTCTTACTTAACTTGTTTACCGAAAAACTCAAACTGTCCATGACAACGTGGTCATTTTCGGAAAGTGGCCATGGGAAAGGTGTGGCAGATGGCATAGGTGGTGCCACAAAAAGAGCGTTAGATCGGCGTGTTCGTTATGGACATGACATTTCAAATGCTACTGATGCATTTAATAATTTAAAAATGTGCATGACTTCCACAAAGCCCTTTTTTATACCTAATTCTGATATCGAAAATATTAAAATACTAATACCAAACAATTTAAAAGCAGTTGCAGGTACAATGCAAATACATCAAATAATATCAACAACAAAAAATGAAATACTCCATAGGCAGCTAAGTTGTTTTTGTGAAAGAGGACTGTGTCTATGCTTGAGACCAACTAGGCATTATTTTTTCAAAGATCTTGGTTCTGGTCTCGATGTAGAAGTTTTTAATTCAAGCCAAACTGAAAAAGTTAAGTTCACCAAAGATACGACACCAAATACTAATTACCATAATCTAGAAACAAACTGCGACTCCTGCAACATAGCTCATGATACACTAAACTCTTATACTGACTATCTTTGTCAAGACTCAGACCTTTCTAGTACAATATTCGCTAACATTACTGAAAATACTGCTGAAAATAATATATACCATACCTACATAACTGAAAAGACAATGGACACTACTGTAGCTCCTAGAAAATTTGATCAGACCCTCCTGAACCACGTTAAAACTTCCCGAGAAGCTAAACTATTGTTAAGTGGCAGACATTATAATTTGCAAGTAACTGCAGGAAAATTAGATTCAGAGGAAGAAGTATTAGTGCCTAAAAAAACAGTGAGTAAAAAAGAAAACCAAGTTAAGCGTTCCGTCAAATCGTCAAATGTCACACTTTTATCGGACTTAAAATGCAATAAAGAAAATAGTATTAACAAATGTATAAAAGACGTATCACCAAAGTCAAAAACACAAAACTCAAACAAAAATTCAAAAGTAACTATTCTATCAGATGTCAAATTAACTATACAGAATTCACTATTTTATGGTCTAAAAAATATGGATATATTGAATCTACTTGAAATAAACCAAAATTGCGACATATCATATGAGAGAAATTATAGCGAGCCACCAAAACAAGTCGTTACAAATGTAAAAGTATACGGCACTTTAAGTAGTAGCGAAGACGAAAAGGAAGATACGTGTTCTAATAAAACTATCAAACGCAAATGATCTCACCTGTGTTCGAAGCAGTCTATTAAGAAGAAGCAGTCTATTGAGAAAAAGCAGCCCAGCGATTCTATATTATTTATTGATCCTATGACTAACTATAATTATTATTGTGGAGCTCAAATTCTGCAACAAGTGGATAAAATAGAAGAACTACCAGAAGCTATCGCTGAAAAAGAAATATCACAACAGTTTAATGATGAAGGAGACATACATACGGGTATAATAGAAGAGCAGGTACAAGACGCTAGTGCTGAAAAGGAAATATCACAACAGTTTAATGATGAAGGAGACATACATACGGGTATAATAGAAGAGCAGGTACGATACGCTAGTGCTAAAAAGGAAATATCACAACAGCTTAATGATGAAGGAGACATACTCACGGGTATAATAGAAGAGCAAGTACAAGACGCTAGTGCTGAAAACGAAATATCACAACAGTTTGATATAGGAGACATAGTCTTGACAAGGTACTATGTAAGAAAAACATGGAAATACTACATAGGAATGATTGAAGATAAAGATATTAACGCGCGACGCTACTTAATTGCTTATTATAAAACAATTGGCAAAAAGAATGACAAGAAATTCGTAAAACTAAAGCGTACTATTGATAAAGATACCGTGCCTGAGAATTGCATTGTTAAAGCGGTGGAACTTTTACAAATAAACGAATGCCCACAAGAATATGTTTTAATGCACGACAAAGATAATATTTACTTTACTTGATTATACTTAGGTTATAAGCGTTGTTTTCAATTACCTACTTATAAATAGGTACCGACTTAGATACATTGTTAATTTAGTTATTGACGTAGGTTTAAAATCATTATGTTTGTCATTATTTTTTTCTAATAATTTTATTTTGTGAGCGTTTTATATTCATAAGTACAAATTGTTACCCAGGCATCTGTTGGTTTTTGAAATCATAAAATATATTCCAATTGCTTATCATGTTGATTTACAAAGTCTGTAATCTTACCAAAGATATATAGTAACTAATTAAAATTAATACCATACCCATTTATCTATGTGTAATAAAAAAAGAGGTACATAATACCCACATTTATTTTCATTATTAAGTGTTATTATTTTGTAAGGATAATTCTATTTTTACGTAAGTACAAATTATTACCCAACTACGTACATTCAGTACGTACGAAACCAATTAAGAATTTTGTGAGCGTTTTATATTCATAAGTACAAATTGTTACCTAAAGTCTAACTTTTTATTAGCTGCAGTAAAATGACGTTTCTAAATGTCATTCCGTAAAATAATGTTGACAGCTTAATCTCAATAGTGATGTGATTCAGTTCACAAAAGTTTACGGAATATCTAATCGTTCCATAATTTGCCTCATAATGATCATGCTAAATTCTATTTAATATTAATGTAAATAAAAGGCTGTATAAACGTTGATCCTTTTACGCATTAAGCAAGATAACACTCAAGCAACCGCTCTCTCAAGTTGGTAGTACTGATTTTTGGTTATGGTGCTACGATGACGCTTAGCCGCCATTTTGTTTCGGTTGTCATTCGCTCATTCGGCTTCTAACTTCTGTTTTGAGTACACGAATAATTTTGATTTGCCCACTGCGCGTTGTTTTTGTTATCATTATTGTTAAGTTTATGTTACGTTGTGTTTGTTTTTCATTGCCTGTTTTCGTTAATAGTTTTAGTTTTTTTTGTTTGATACATCAAAGACATGGATGCTCTGCCGGGCACATCGCAAGATGGAGACACGTTTTTATCTCCTAAGAAAAAGAGGCCACGTGTAGCTCTAAGTGCAACAGAAATACTTTGGGTCAGAAACGTTTACAAATATGTGTTTGAAGTGAAATGTTCAGAACCAAACATTGAATTACCAAAAACAAGTGAATGCGTTGACAAGGTGGCTGAAGTCTTGGGAATATCCGTCCGCACTGTTTATTCTGTTTTAAAGGAGCACAAGGAGAACGACAGCGAATCACCAAAACCTCCCGAAAAAACTGGCCCAAAACTTACCTTTAAAGATAAACTTGATAATTTCACATTCACTGCAATTAGACGAATTGTACATCAGTTCTTTCATAGAAATGAAATACCCACCATCGCAAAGGTTAGTTTACATGTCGTCACTCATCTTTTTATTATACGTTTTTAATTTTTTCTCCTATCCCATGTGTAATATTAACTAATTAGGTTATAACTATATTATTTTTTAGGTGCTGCAAGTTGTAAATGATGAACCAGGATTGCCCAACTTCTCGAAAGAGTCACTGAGAAAAATTATGAAACATCTCAATTTCGAATTCGTTACTCGATCACGCAAGAGTGTGCTTATTGATAGACAAGATATCATATCATGGCGCCAGCGCTACCTGCGTTTATTTAAACAATATCGCAGGGAGGGTGGTTGCGCCGATAGTAAAATTTGTATTTTCCCGTTCAATAGTAGTAGTATATCGAATAATTCAAATCATCTCTCAATTGATTGACACTGAACACACGCTTCCTATACCCATCTCCCTCCCGCACTACCTTTAAAGTGAGATAGCAATAGTTTTCGCCCCGCCCAATTGTTGAAATGGCCGCATCTTCACTTCCGCATCGAACCAGTAGCATCAATGGCGGCGGCGCGCGCGACTCTCAGAAATTAATAATATTTGTTGGATTTTAACCGCTTTCATAGACTTTTACCGATCGGATTGTGCCTCTCGTGTCCCTCAAGTGATTTAGTGAAGTGGGCAGCAGCTCCTGAGCCAGGAAGAGAAGACCGGTGCACCGGCTCCGACAGCACGTGGCGTCATAAAGGTTAGTGCATCCTCTCCTACTTTCTTGGGTTGCATTCACTGCCTAAACCACCTCCGCGGCAACCCGATCACCTATCTTGTTTGTTGTGTAAAGTGTCATCTGAATTATTTAGCTTTACCCCCCGCAAAATACAGTCCACTAGCTCACGTGGCGTGAGAATCGCGCCACCAGAGGGAAAATATATATATTATCAAGACGAGACCTGGGTCAATGCTGGTACGTGATTTTTTATTTTTTTTATTTATTTATTTACAAATAATGGTTACATAATAATATTACAAATAATATCTCGCCAAACTAAAAAGTTTAAGTGTCAACTCTTAGTTTCTTATATTTGTACCATTTTTGTTTTGCTATCGAAACTTGTGATTTTTCTTGTTCTTTTCAGGTCATACTACAAAAAAAGCCTGGATTGATGGAAGCATTACCTCTTCTCGACAGGCATTTTTAGACGGCCTGACTACGGGATTAAAAAATCCCACAGGAAAGGGAAAACGACTAATAATTAGTCACATAGGCGGAGAAGAAGGCTTCCTGGACGACGGACTTCTTATGTTTGAAGCAAAGAAAGGTACAGAAGACTACCATGACGAGATGAATGCAGAGTGTTTCGAGGATTGGTTCCGCGGTATTCTACCCAAACTCAAACCAAATGCAGTAGTCGTAATGGACAATGCGCCCTATCACTCTAGGAAGATCCAAACAATGCCGAAGATGTCGTGGACAAAACCACGAATTCAAGAGTAAATATTGTATTTGAACCAAATATGGTAAAGGCCACTCTAATAGATATTGTGATACAGCAAAATCTTACTGAGAAATATGCCGTAGACGAGATGGCTGCACATAAAGGCATCACAGTTTTAAGATTGCCCCCTTATCACTGTGAGCTGAACCCCATTGAGTTGGTATGGGCGCAGGTAAAGGGTCACGTTGCAAATAATAAGAAGACGTATAAAATGCAAGAAGTTAAAAATTTATTTCAAGAAGGTATAAACAAAGTGACACCGGCTAAGTGGAGTGACTGTGTGTCTCACACTATAAAAGTGGAAGACAAAATGTGCCACCTCGATCATATTATAGATGAAGTGACAGATAGATTTATTATTAGTGTTACCGAAAGCGACAGTGATAGTAATTCCGAAAAAGATTGATTAAAGTACATTATTATGGCATTTTTGTTTCATTTTAAATGTACCTCCCTATACTTCCAATAAAAAAGATCAATCCTCTAGTATAGTAACAATAATAGAATAAAAAAATACATTACAACTTAATATTAAATCTCAAACACAAAACCAAACTGTTCATTCATTTATGATTCACTCATTTAGCTACATCCCTATTTATTTTTCTTCAAAAACCGGCAACCCACAAAACGTCATTTTACTGCAGCTAATAAAAAGTTAGACTTTAGGCATCTGTTGGTTTTTGAAATCATAAAATATATTCCAATTGCTTATCATGTTGATTTACAAAGTCTGTAATCTTACCAAAGATATATAGTAACTAATTAAAATTAATACCATACCCATTTATCTATTTGTAATAAAAAAAATAGGTAAATAATACCCACATTTATTTTCATTATTAAGTGTTATTATTTTGTAAGGATAATTCTATTTTTACGTAAGTACAAATTATTACCTAACTACGTACTGAATGAAACCAATTAAGACTGTTGATTGAACTTAAAATATAAATTGTTTTATTTCCCTAGCCCGCCTAACTTTACATACGTTCTAAATAAAAACAATTAGTTTTAGACTATATGAATTAAGTAGGTATAGAACTAATTAACTACAACACAATCTGTTTATTTGGAAGCACATTTTAATGCAATATTCAAGATTTATGTCATCACCTTTTGGCACTGTTATGAACGCTGCCTAAGTATCTATTTAGTCACGATAGTATTTCCTATTTAGTTACGGTCACAATTTTTGTCTTACCATCGTTATCGATTATGATGGAATATATTATTATACTGTACTTTAATTTCATAAAATAATTATATCACCAGCATGCTTACATCCCATGCAAGTTTGGTTTCATTGAAAAGCTATTGAAGTAGCTAAAAAATGAAAAAAAGTAGCCCTTTTCATTCAAAACGTCTCGAAATGGTTTTAGTATATGAATATAACAACATTAATGTTGCAAAAGGTAAGTTTATTATTTTTTATAGGTAGAATAACATATTATGTTCACACAGGGAGCGTAAAATAAAATTTAAAAAGACTTATCTTTCCAGAAAATAGAAATCATTTTGTCACTAAATGGACACAGTTTAGCCATGGTCCCTAATAAAAATGGCAATATCTAGTAAAGAAAACATTTTCCAAAGTAATGTAAAGTTTTTTTCTAGAACTATAAGATACAGTGCGTCGAATAATAAAATAATCCGAAAAAATAATTTAAAAAATTGTCCGCGTTGTCCACTTAGTCACGGTGCAAATTTTCACGGAATGACTCATCTACCTACATGTTAATTTAATACATTATATACATTTATTCTCTCTATGAAATGCTTTATTTTATTTATTACCTATGATTTTTTCAGTATAATCCAGTAATCCGAACATTCCAATAATCCGGCACCCTCTGGTTTTTAATAGTGCCAGATTAGTAAGATTGTACTGTACATACTAATATCTGACACGAAAAGTACGGATAGCATGATTATTGCATCCCACAAAATTTTTATTCCACATACAGGATTAAGGTACAAAACAATGGGACTATGAGAAACTTTTCTCCTCGAGTGCCCATCTATGGGACAAAATCCTGGGACCATGAGAAAACAATAGAGGATAATAAATAACGAGCTGACTACTAAAAAGATGTCCAATGATCTACAACTACTGGATATGTTTACAAAGGTGCTACACAGACGTACGCCGTCAAGGGCTTGATACAGAAAATAGTACTTTTCAACACGGCACATAGTGAGGAGGTTAATCTCTCTGGAGCCCTAACCTACAGTAGCTTGGTCCCTGTGCATGATACTGTGTGATCCCTGTGGATTTTTTTATATTATTTATATTCTTAATACATACTAATATCTGACACGAAAAGTATGGATAGCACGATTATTGCATCCCACAAAATTATTATACCACATACATATAAACATTTCTCCCTCATGGTCCCATCTATGGGACAAAATCCTGGGACCATGAGAAAACAATAGAGGATAATAAATAACAAGCTGACTATTAAAAAGGTGTCCAATGATCTACAACTAGTGGATATGTTTACAAAGGTGCTACACAGACGTAGGCTTAGAACTGGCAGAGTAAATTGGACTGATGGAGAAAGTCACAGTTGAGAGAGGATGTTGAGGATGATATCACCCTATGACTTAGGATTGTTGACAATCATCATTGCTAGGTTGCTAGGTTCTCATAGTAACTGTTGTTATTTTTGTTTATAATGTATAGTAGTTAAATGTTTATTTTTGAATTTATTTATTAAGAAGCAAACAGTCATTTACAAAGACATTCCTACAGACAGTAATTTTCAAATACAGACCCACAGTTTCCAAATTTTGTTAAATTACTCAAAGAATCAAAGAATCAATTTCATTTATTCAGTTTAGGCACACAAAGAGCACATATGAACGTCAAAATTTTACCAATTGGATATGTCAAGAAATAATATTAAATAATTTAAAAATAAATCATTGGAAAATGATTCTTTCACTGGTTCAGTAGGTTAGTTCTACTGAGAAGATACCAGCAAGAAACTCAGCGAACTATATTATTTTTCTTTTTTAAATTTGCTTTAGTTTACAATTTACTTTGTGCGACCAAGCAAGAGACTTATGTTGACCACGCATTAACATCATTAAGATACTCATCCACTTTATAGTAACCTTTACTCATTAAAGTTTTTTTCACTTCTATTTTAAATGTATTTATTGGCATATTAATCAAATCCTGAGGAATTTTATTAAATATTTTTATGCAGCTGCCTACAAATGAATCACCAACCTTGTGAAGCGTAGCCTTCATTAAATAAACTCATGCATACATTAAATATGTAATTAGCTGACAAAACTATCCAGAAGAAACATGAAGCTTGTCATAGAAGTGACCACAGGCCACTGCCGACTAAACAGGCACCTGACACTAATAGGACTGAAGACTGATCTCAAATGTCCCGAATGCATGGAAGCCGAAGAAACCAGCCTCCACCTGCTGACCGAATACCCCATCTCCTCGCTGCAAAGATGGGAAATCATGGGAACTGACAAGTCAAACTCTCTAGACATCCAACAATCTGAAGGTGGAACAGATTGTAAGTTTTTACAAGGAGACAAAGTTTGAACTTCAGGTTTGCCGTGATCGCCGGACACTCCTTATCCTCCACAGGAGAAATATCTTGGGGTGGATGACCGGTCCGGCCGCGTCGTCACCTGCTGTCGGTAAGTATCTACTTATTTACCTTCAAATCAAATTTCAGCACACAATAATATTAATCATTTAGGGAAGCAATCCATGGCTAGTCCCTCGAAATATCTGAGAGATTAACTAAACAGTTTACAAATGATGTTGGCTGTGTGTCATAGTGCTTAAGAAGAATGTTCTTAACTGTTATTGTAAACCTTTGAGGATGCCAGAAGGCGAAACCGATAAAGTTCAATGATAAATAAAATGGAAAACTTACAAGTGTGTTCTCAATATGTGTAAATGATATCGATATTGTTCTGCTGTCATATTTTTGTAAAAAATCTACGATAATGTACTTACTCAAAAATGTTTGTCGGGAACTAACTAAATATTAATATTTGTCACCTTAAAGATAACTACTTATGTGTAAAGACCATTTCATTTCTAATACTACCTGTATTGTGAACCGTACACAAAGAAATCTAAATTTGGCTACTTGCTCTCAATTGCCAATAGGTATTTTGTTCTGGATCACTAGTAGTGCTTCCTAAATTCACACAAACCCTAATATAAGACACAAATCTACATTATTAATAGCTTGGTTTCCGAACTTTACAATATTGCACATCAAGACAGAAAACCCTCAGACGACCACACCTGCAGGCGCAAAATCCAAGAGGCATAGGTAGTTCACAAGGAAGTTTTGTATTATTTTTCATAATGCTATATTTATATTGTCCATGAAGCCTGTAAACGATTTATTCTTTGGTTTAGTTTTATATACGTACTTATAATTAACCAATTCAATTCAATTTTATTTAACCTAGGTATAACTTTTGATTGACAAATTGCTCTCGACATTACGCCACAGAGTAATACGCATTCGCTTGACAGTTTTTGGAATTTTATGACTTGGTAACTAAGACTTTTAACTCTAAGTCTAATTTTGTATTGTTAGAAAAAAACATAATATACACGGAAATTATAGAAATAAAAAAATATATAAAAAGAATATATATCTAAATAATCCTACAGGTTCAGGCGTCAAAGAATTCCTCCCCATCGATGTCAACCGGGAAGGTGGCCAGAAGGCTAGCGGCATTGCCACGTTGAATGGCAATACCAATTCTTTGCGCAAAGAATAAACCAGCCCTCTGATCACGGGTAGCGTCAATTAAACGTTTAGAAATGTCTCTAAACAAAACACGGGCACTTGGACCCCATGATCCCAGCGTCTCGACCCCGAACGGCTCAAATATGTAATTACCACTTATATTACTATACTTGCGCCGTTTGAGGGTCTCTGCCGACGCAGCAGCAGCACAGGCGCAGTTTGCAGTCCCTGGAAGGTGTGAAGGCGCAAGGGTGTCAGCACATGTTGCATCCCACACCAAATGCCTTCCCATTTTCCAAGGCACCAATGACATTCCATCTGGCCTCTTGCCATCGTCGCGCGCCAAGCCAGTGGGTTCTAATATGGCTGGAACGCCAGCGGTGACAAGAGCCCGACGGATTATGTCATTGATATACCTGTGCCGTGACAGCCGTCCTGCGCTCCTGCTGCAAGAGAGACCATGATGTCCAAGGCTACCAACTTCTTCCCCACAGCGACATCGATGCGGAGAAACGCAAGGAGCACCTAAACGAAGGCAAGCAGCGATACGGGTGTTATCGTCCAACATGGTATCAATGTTAGGCGACGGTAGGGCCTGAAGCCAAACACCGGATTCCCATTCCCCCACAGCCAAAAGGCGAGCACGCTCCGCAACATTGGTAGAACTAGAAATTAGATGTTTTCTTACCATGTTGCAGAGCGACACGTCCCATTGTCTCTAGGAAGCTGGGTTGGCTGGCAAATCATTGTATGGGCAAGACATTTTCCAAGCATTTAAAGCTTCGGCCATGCCTGGCACTTCTGAATTAGTTAGGCTAAGGGTTAAGATTTTCCTAACTAATTCATCCGTGCAATGCACCGAAGATAGAAATACTGGCAGACTTACGTCATCATATGCTTTATCACGCCCCGATTAAAGGACCCGGGACTGTAGGAAGAAGGAAACACGTGAGCTGGTAATGAATTCCAGGCCTTAATGGTGCGACAGAGGAAAGAGTCACCGAACCGCTTGGTTCTTGATCGGATGTTCTGCACCGTGTGCGGGTGACATCTAAAACCTGCACGTGTTGTCCTGTGTAGGAAAGGGGAGGGTGGGACTAATTGGAAGAGCTCATCAGAACACTCACCACATGGTACAGACGGTAAAATATGAACATGAAACCACCCAATATGTCCAACTTATAAGACCAAGCTACATCAAACTTTCTGAAAAAAATACTATTTGATATTGGCGACCAATAATTTCATTTCTTAAAATAGACTACGACTGTCAAGTTATTGTCAAATTTCAGACCACTTTAAAAGACGATATAATAATTTGTAATAATTAATAATAATTATTAGAAGTTAAAGTAAGAATTAGAATCGTTATAGTTACAGATTTATTATTATGTATACTAGAAGAAAACGGGTACAGCAACATGACGTCATTTATGATAGTATGTCAAGAGATGATATCCCAAAAAGGGGATATTATTCTGAATTAGTTTCCGATATGACGAAAGAAGACCCTATAAAAGCAGCTGCTGCATTGAAGCGTATGAAACTGATATTAAGGGTTAGTAGAAGACAATGTTTTAACGTCAGAATCATCAGCAAATTCAGCAATGGATTGGATATCGTATGATGTTGTCGTGAAAAATATAAAAGCGCCCAATCTATACTTCATTCGGTTAGGTGTTTCACTAAACGTAAACAATCTGCATGTCTCTTTTTGATGTTATATTTTAAAAACTCGCTTTATTAATATTTTTCTGTTTAGAAACTTATTTTAAAGACTAAAAACCAAAATTGAACCACTAGTTAGTCCAGTTAGCCTAGTTTATTTGTTAGGCCTGCTGAATGGTCGGAACGGGATCAGAATTCCATGCAGTCGGTGGCGGCGCCGCGGGCAACGCTTAGTACTTACCTACTATTAAAAAATTGTAATGTAGTCGTGTCTGTCCATTGGAGTTTAAATAATATTGAACACAAAAAATGCTGAACACTATTTTTTTTAAATCTTGGATATTTGTATGTAGGTACAAGATTCCGCGATGGATGTGAAAACTACTTTTTGCAATTGGCTAAGTAGAATCGGAGATATGACCAATAGTCGCGGTAACAGACATACATACATGCGGGCGTAGCCGCGGCCATCAGCTAGTGTTATAATATTAATGGACCACAACGACGTATAGACAAGAGTACTTTTTCTCCATTACTTGTTATGATAACAATAAGTAGGTACAATAACAGAAATAAAGAGACCTATCCTTTTTAAAACTCATCTGTAAAGAGCTAACGCCCTTGTTGAAGAACCTCATAAGTACATATGTACCTATTAAGTGCAGACTTTCCTTATAGTTAACATTGAACAGTCAAGTAAGTAAAATCTATGCGTCCCAGACGTGGGGAGGCGTCGGAGGCCACAGCTGCTGCAAGTGCCGAGCGCGCGCTTTAACCTGCTGAAGGAGGCGCCGCTGACCCGAGCCCTCCGGACACTCAACGTCGTTTCAATAAATACTGACCTGTTTTGTTGCTCTCTGAGGGAATTCACAGATACCGCTTTAACAATCATATGTTATAATTAAATTAAAAAATTAAGTTGTAATTAAATGTCCGATGAGAGAAATAAATAAATCATTTATTCTTTATAGAACTATAGATAATTAAAAATGGCCCTTACAAAACGTATCTTCTAGGAAAAATACGTACCTAATATAATGAAATTAAATTAATAATTAAGAAATCAATCAATAAATTTGTGAACAAATCAAAATAATTGAGGTACATATATTATATATTTGACAAGTGTACACAAATAGTACTAGGGACATGTCCTGGATTCGAACTGAAGCCACGCGGTCGTAACGCTTCTCTATTTGAGCCATTTGCTTATAATCTCAACTATTGAATCACGTATAAAGTTTACTGAAATATCGCACTATAAGGTAATACAGACAATTATTTAAATTTAGTACATACATACATACATAATTTCACGCCTATATCCCCGAAGGGGTAGGCAGAGGTGCTAGCACCTACATTTCGCCAGTTTATGTTTAGGTCCCAATGTAATAGGTGGCGAGCCTATTGCCATTAACCGGGCACTTATAAACCTGCGATAAATACACACATAACTTCGAAAAGCATCGAAAAGTCATTGGTGTGTGCCATGGTAAAACTTGGAATCGAACCCGAGACCTCGTCTCAGCAGTCCATTACCCATACCACTAGGCTACCGTGGTTAGATTTAGTACTGATGGATTTTGTTATGGTACTCAGCACTATCTGTTATTGTGGGTACATAACACTTCTTCGCTATCGTAAATCACAGATTAGTATAATCAATTGGGTACTTCAAAAATAATACTACTGTTTACATTCAATAGGGCGTTAAGTGACGTATTTGTTTACTTCCTCCTTCACTATGTCAAAAAACATTAATGAATAAAGGTTACTATACCTCACGCCAGTTAGTGTGGCAATACTGGCAATACAAGTCATTTATATCCCCCTACCACTGTAAACGTAATTTGCAAATACGACGTTTCGATGTTCGCGTAACGACAGAAAAATGCTGTTGTTAGTGAATCGTGGTAACGGTCGTCTAGACAGCTCCGAGTTAGGCAGGAGCTGACAAATGTAAGATGCATTATTGAAGCGACAAATAATTTAATATCAGTCATTTATTTTACATATTGCAGAAGATGAGTATCGTGATGATGTAAATGCGTGGTCAACATTATGTCCCTTGCTTGCTCGCACAAAATAAATTGTGAACTAAAGCAAATTTTAAAAAGAAAGATATCATCAATTAGTCCTCCGCAGTCCATTGCTGGACATAGGCCTCTCCCAAACATAGGCCTCTTCCAAAAAAGAAAGATAATCTAGTTCTAATGCAGTTCACTGAGTTTCTTGCTGGTATCTTCACAGTAGAACTTACCTATCGAACGAGCGAAAGAATCATTTTCATATGGTTTATTTTTGTATTATTTACCTACTATTTTATATTATTTCTTGACATAATTGTAAAATTTTGACGTTCATAATTTTATTGTGGTCTTTATGTGCCTAAACTGAATAACTGAAATGGATTCTTTGATTCACTGTGTTCCCAGTTCTCATGTTAATTTTGTGTTCAGTTTTACACCTAATTTATAATAATTCTTGTATTTGGTAAAATATTTGTAGATACCTACTCACATGCAAGCATAGGTACTAATAAGTACAGGTATGACAGGCAAATACGACGGTACATACAAGGCACTACGTACTGTGGGTGTTGGGAGGTCGATGAACGACCTCCACCCTCCATGAGCGCAGGGGGTGATTGGTGGAGCCGCCTGTCACCCTGGCAGAAGCAGACCGCGGCGGCGGCGCACCTCCCATGCCTCCCCGTTTCCGGGGACGAGTCGGGGACTCACTAGTTCATAGGTCATAGGTTCATAGGACACACGTTCATGGGTCACGGTAACCACTTTCCATAAGGTGGGCCGTGTGCTTGTCTGCCACCTAAGTTGTGTAAAAAAAATAAAAAAAACTTCTGTTTCGAGTCTTACCGCATTATAGACAGTTAAACATTTTTTTGTAAGATTTAATTAAAACGGAGTTACTTTTTGGATTAGTTCAGTAAACAGCAGCGCCATCTATTTGAGTTATAACAAATTATAGTTGGGGAAAAGCTTTTTAACGAATAAAAGGAATAACTGTAACAGCCTCTGTGGCGTAGTGTGGCGGTAGTGAAAGCAGCCGCTACGCAGGAGGCGCAGGTTCGATTCCCGCTCAATGCATATATTTGTACGCATGAATATGGGTATTTGCATTGGTCTGGTCGTGCTTCGGAGATCATGTTAAGCCGTCGTCACTCCCGTTTCGATTCGAACATCTATAGCAGTCGTTACGGGTAGTTGAAACCGTAAATAGTCCAACAACTGGTCTAACTGCAATACTTCGATATCGCCTTTGGCTTGTGGAGGTCAGATGACAGTCGCTTCACGGAATATATCGAAGTTCAACTAAATCCGCAGTTAGACTTCTTTTTTATATAGAACACATCAATCAGACTTCGCCTTGCCTGATGTTAAGCTGAAGGCAAAGTCTCAGAAAAGAGGTTATTTACACATACCATGTGACAATGGTGACACTCAGCTTGATGGCCTCATCATATGCTTTTTCACGCCCCGATTAAAGGACCCGGGACTGTAGGAAGAAGGAAACACGTGAGCTGGTAATGAATTCCAGGCCTTAATGGTGCGACAGAGGAAAGAGTCACCGAACCGCTTGGTTCTTGATCGGATCTTCTGCACCGTGTGCGGGTGATATCTAAGACCTGCACGTGTTGTCCTGTCTGTTCGGATGCGACTGGGATTAATGCTTGGATGAAGAAGAACAACTGTAACTGGCACGTCAGTTCTTCAACGCATAAAGCAATGGATGCTTTTACGACATGTTCAGGTTAACTGTTCCACTGAGAATTGTTTTTAGACGTTTATTTTAAATTGTTATTGCAGGCCAAAACACCCAGTCTAGCCCCTAATTTGGTTTCACTGCCAAAACCAAAGAAAAAGAAGGTCTTGCTGCCTCCAGGACGATGGACCACATATAAGGAAGATGACAGCATTGTTAGTATTCTTTTATTGGGCCGGTCTGGCCAGACTATGAAGTATATGTTAAAGATACTCTCACCTCCGGCAACCTACGTACCACACAGTCAGCGAAGTCGGTTCAAGTCCGATATAACCTTCCCTAATGGCTCGGTGGACGTCCGTGTGCACAATTAAAAAAATAGTTAGTCGTAATAGTTGGTGTTCTGATCGGAGAAGTCAAAAATAGTGATAAGAAGTTCCTATAACTGGATTCCTGCCGGCTTCCCAATGGGTCGCATGATGTATGATTAACAAGATCGAGACATGATCTTTTTCTACCGGCTTCCCTTTTGAAAGTTTTCGCCCTTCGCAATTGCGGGGAATTACCCAAATCGACAAGCAGAAGGTGAGATGTCTCTAGCCAGATGGATAGCCTGCCTAGGTGCGGACGGCGGAGGATCGGATACCCTCCTAGCGGATATTGTAACAGGTCTATGTCTTAGTCGACTAATTAGTTTAAATTTAGTATAATTTTTATTACTCATACTTAATCCTTTAGCTAAATATAATAATTTATTACCTGGTTTCTCTATTGGGAATACTGAAGGTCTTGCAAAGTAGTTGAGAAAAGGGGAAAAGTAGACCGAAGGCTCTAGTTAAAGCTGGTATACCTAAATCTGCTCTCAATCAAAGCCTGAGATACACCTATACAATCCGCCATTCTCATTCCATGGCAACAGAAAGCCGTCAGTTAAAATACGGTTATGCTCTATAGACGCTTGTCGTATTTCTCTTTGTCATCATCATATTAGCGTGCTTCCCGGTCCTGAGACCGGAGCCTAGGGACCACATACTATTTTTCTGGAATGACTGCGAATGACTGCGACTGAGAATGTCTCAGTCCGGCGTGGGGACATACGCCCAATGTCTTATCATCTTTATCTTGATGCAACTAAACGTTTAGCTCTCGGGCTAAAAAAAATACTTAGACGAAATGCATAGAACTAGCGTCGTTTCGCTCACACTCGTTTGTGTCACAAGAGTGCAAGCAAAATGGCACTACTTTGGTGTTACTTTAGGCGGCTTCACACGCGAGTTTTAGCTCCAGATTTTCGAGCGTGTGCTCTAAATATTCTACTGTATTGCAGCAGGCATTCGCTGCTAGATTACTAAACTCTAGTTAATTTTATAAACTATTTCAAAATACAATTATTTTTCAGCAATTTCCATTCGAAACTTTTGTACCGAAGCTACAGTTCCTCAGTATTGTAATGCCCAGAGAGCTGCCCAGGCTGGTCAAGATTGAGCGGCTGCGTAGGAAATTTCTTGCTGCTAACATAAAGGTCCGTTATTATTAATACCTACCTAATAATTTCAATATTTAGAAGGGCATTAAAAGGTTTCTGCAGGGTCGGTAGCATGATTGTGATGCCCCTGGTGTTGCACACGCCCATAGGCTATGGTAACCACCACCTTCCTTCGGTTGGACCGTAAGTTTTTCTGCCACCTCAGTGGCATAAAAAAACACCAGAAATTCTAAAGTACAGTCAATGACAGTAGTTAATCAACACTAAAATATTTAGAATATATTTTACTTTGAAATACATGCGTTAATTAATTGATGTACTGTCCCTACCTACCTAGGCCTACCTACCTACCAAAGTAAATATAAGATGCAAGTTGATCAACACTAAAATATTTTCAAACTGAATATAAAATTCCTACCATTGACCCCTATATTTCGATAGCATTTTATATTTTTCGACCCCGGTCGATAGCTGATCAAGAAATAATTCATATGGCAAAACAACGTTTGCCGGGTCATCTAGTAATGTGAAATAAAATGTTTAATAATAATACATACACACATACATATAATCATGGCCCAGAGGTGAATGAACACCCATATTTCACAAATCATTGTTTTCGGCCCCACGTTATAGGGGGTGAGCCTATTGCCGTCTTACGCGCACTATTCTTGACTCGAGCATTGTTCTGTGCCTAAGTCTGATCTATATATATGTATTACTGTCTGATGCTAATATATTTAAAATATTGCAGAAAATGCTACGTGCTCTGGATGTGGAGCCGTTTCTATTGCTCCCAGTTGAAGAGTACAAGGTCGAAGATAGGGAGTATTACAGCATCTACAGTGTGTTCCCCAAGTTTAGCCTCGAGATTTTTGACAACACTGACTTCGACTGTCGGTTTGTTATAAAAACACTTATCATCATTACCACCATCATCATCAAAATCATCACTAACACCATCATCACCATCACCATCATCATCATCATCATCATGATCATCATCATGATCATCATCAACAGCATCAGCTTTTTGCCTTCCAGCGAGATGTTGTCAATTGATATAAAAAAACCATGATCATCATCTGGTTTACGGTTTCATTCAAGGCTTTTGCTGGAATCCCAGGGTCCGTTCACTCTCCCTTATTTTGTCTGACTTATAAGCCAGACAAAATACGGGTTTTATGGAAGCGACTGCCGTTCTAGTTATCCAACCACAAGCTTCCGCCAGATCCTCATTTAAACAAAATATTGATATCTGAAAAGTAGTCTCGCAGATTCTTTAACAACTTCTTGTTATTGGCTCATTCAAGACGATACCTTATATCCATCGGGTGGACCATGTGCTTGTCTGCCAATTTAATGGTAGATATTAAAAGTGTGAATGTTATATTTAAACAATAGTTATGTGAATTCATAATTATATAAAGGTTCGGGACTTTTCGCGACATTAAATCATGGAACTTACTATTTTTGCCGACGTTTCGGATGCATTGCAACAACCGTGGTCACGACTTGACTGGCTTGCGAGGGTCGAGAGGTATGCGGAGAACATGTTTTGTTGTGCGCCTACCATCCATTACGTTTATAATGAACGGTTAGGCTGGTGACACACCACACTCACTATGTCAATTTTTAACGGCACTGTGTTTTATGGTTTCAGTATCTTAATCACTGGATTCCACGCCCCGTATAGTTTGCATCCATCTCCCCTATTGAAATTGTTATATATTTTAATCCGTGAGACAAGCACACGGCCCACCTGATGGAAAGTGGTTACCGCGACCTATGAAAGTGTGCAGGAGTCACACCCATGCTACCGACCGACCCTGTAAAAACGAAAAGTTTCTATGCCAACAGTGCCGAAGACACAATCAAGACAAGTCTTCCCACTGACTCTCCAGTGAGCTTTGACTACCCTACTTACCGCCGGAAACACGACACGAGGTTAATATAGCGGCGGTATATTGTAGGGTGGCGATCAGTGGAGTTCTATGATTTAATAGCGAAAACTCCCGAATAGTTATATAATTATGAAAAAGTGTGGTTTTTTTTTAAATTATTAATTTTATACCACTTAGTTGGCAGACAAGCACACGGCCCACCTGATGGGAAGCGGTTACCGTGGCCTATGGACGTATGCAACACCAGGGGTGTCACACAGGGGAATCCAGTGATTAAGATACTGAAGCCAAAAAACACAGTGCCGTTAAAAATTGACATAGTGAGTGTGTATGTTTCACTGACGTCGTTTGATATATGTCAGTTCATATCATGATCATGAATCACATTTTGTTAAACTTTGTAGCATACCCGAAGAATGGATGTCACTGGGCATGATTGAGGGGGAGCAGCACCCTTGCCCGGGCCTGGCTTACATTCCCAAAATAGACACGAGAGCCCAGAGTGACGACTATCTGCACTATCTCAATAATCTCTATGAGGTATATTCTTGTTGTTATTTTAACATACATATAACCACGCTTTTATACCCGTAGTGTTAGGCAGAGGTGAATTAACACTCACATTTCACCAATCATTGTTCTCGGCCCCACGTAATAGGGGGTGTGCCTATCGCCGTCTTCCTGTGCCTGAGTCTGAGCTGTAAATAACTATATGTATATATATAATATATAATAATAATAATATAATATATTCTACAACATAGGTACATAAAAAAAAAACATATACACTACTAATTTTTAATTACCAGAGACTGCAGGGGCTGATATGGAACGTATACATAGGTTACACTAAAAGTTTCCGGAACTGGCCACTTACATAAACAATATTTAAAAATTTATTACAACATTTGAAAATAGAACTCTTTGGCTGTAGAATACAGTTTGTTTCATCTGATTGTCTTTTGTTTTTACCTTGTGGCGCCATTTAAAAAATTGTGTGTCTGCATCAACATGGATTTAACTCGGGAAAATTTTCGTAGTATGATTTTCTACGATTTTAAGTGTAATTTGACGGCTCAACAGAGCATCGCTCGGCTTGAAACAGCTTTTGGCGATGAAGCTCCATGCAAGACGACTGTTTATAGCTGGTTTGCAGAATTCAAGCGTGGTCGTATCAATCTCAGTGACGAATCTCGCGATGGTCGGCCGTCCACCGCTGTGACCAACAAAAACATCGATGCTGTGCGCCGTATGATTGAAACAGACAGGCATGTGACCTACCATGAAATTCGCGCATCCTTAGAAATAGGCATGAGTCAAATACAATCAATCCTACACAAACATTTGGGTGTGAGAAAGCTGTGCTCGCGGTGGATCCCACATAACTTGACCGAGGATCAAAAAACGGACCGCGTCACTTGGTGCAGTGCCATGCTTACCAGATTCAATGAAGGTGCGTCAAATTTGGTGTGGGACATAGTAACAGGTGACGAAACATGGATTTATTGCTACGATCCCAAAACAAAGCAGCAATCGAGCGTATGGGTCTTTCAAGATGAGCCGAAACCAACCAAAGTGGCGCGCGTGAAAAGTGCATCTAAGCGGATGATTGCTTCTTTTTTTAATAAAACTGGACACGTGGCTACTGTTGCTTTAGAAAATCGTCGTACTGTGAATAGTGACTGGTACACGACCATTTGTTTGCCGGAAGTTATTGACGAACTCCGTAAAAATAACCGTAAACGCCGTACCATCCTGCACCACGACAATGCTAGTTCTCACACGGCCAGACAGACAAACGACTTTTTGAAGGCGAAAAATGTAGAACTCATGAGTCATCCTGCATACAGTCCCGACCTGGCACCTTGTGACTTTTATCTGTTCCCAAAAATTAAGAACCAATTACGCGGCCAACGATTTTCATCACCAGAAGATGCTGTCGAGGAGTATGAAAAACACGTTTCAGAGGTCACCACAGAGGAGTGGCACAAAAGTTTTCAAAACTGGTTTGATCGAATGAAAAAGTGCATAGACGCCAAGGGAGATTATTTTGAAAAACAATAAATTAATTTTGTACCTTTAATAGTATTTTTTCATATTCATTCCGGAAACTTATAGTGCGCCCCACGTATACTTCAATATATATGGAATAATACAAATACCCCACCATACAAAAAACAAAGTTATTAACGTTTTTAAAATCTCACAATACGTGCTTAAAGAATAGACACCATTTTATTTACGCACGATGTGTGGATAGTAAATAGGTCATCAATGAACTTTTAACTTTCATCGTGAACTTTCTAGTGGCAGTAATTTTTTAATAACGTGTTTAATACAAGTTTGGGTGAACTGAGTAAACAATGGTAAAACCACAGTAACTTTACGTAATTCAGTAGTTTTTTTAAGTACCTTATCAACTGGCAGGTAGGTGTAGGTACGCTAGGTACCTACTAAAGAACTTGGAATAGTAAATTAGCTTAAGGATTAATTTCTGTACTTAACACGTGCAAGACTTACCCTACAAGTACTTTAATTGTTGCTCGAAATGTCCTCCGTCATTTTGAATACACAAACGAGCCCGCTTTAACAAGTTTGATTTCAAACTTAGGAGAATGTCTCTTTGTTGACGAATTTCATCGAAGGCGTCAATTATCCTTTGTCGGAGGTCCTCACGGGTGTTGGGTTCACTGACATACACTCTACGTTTCACTTCACTCCACATGAAAAAGTCCATTGGCGTCAGATCCGGGGATCGAGCGGGCCACGCGACTGAAGCTCCCCGTCCAATCCACCTGCCTTCAAATTGCGTATTGAGGTAGTGGGGTGGAGCACCATCTTGTTGGAACCAGAGGTCTCGCAAGCTTGCGAGTGGAATATCATCCAACATGGTTGATACCATGGTTCTCAGCAGATCCAAATAGGTTTCACCCGTTAGACGTCCCTCGATGAAGTATGGGCCCACGATGTTGTCATTTAGGACTCCAGCCCAAACGTTCACGCTAAATCTGTGTTGAAACGAATGTTGTCGCGCCAACTTGGGATTTCTTATTGACCACCAATGTTCGTTATGTTGGTTGAAAAGCCCGATTCTTGTGAACAAACATTCGTCACTGTAAAGGACGTTGGTCTCCGGGTGAAGGATCACCCAGTTGCAGAATGTAATCCTGGGTGCTCGGTCGATTGTTGTCAGTTCTTGAACCTTTCTGTAGTGATAAGGGTGCATACCAGCCGAGTTCACAATTTTCCAAGCACAGTGCTGGCTGATGCCAAATCTACGTGCCGCATCGTTTGTACTTCGTCGCGGATCGTCCTCAAAAAACTCGAGTACTTCGTCGTACAAGTTCTGCGGATAGGCGGGTCTGCCCCGGCCTTGTGCGTGCGACGCGTCGGTACGCGAAATGAGCCGTGATCTAATAGACGTTGGTAGACGCTCAACATCGTGGAGTAATTTGTCTGTCGGGCATTCGGGTAGAGATCACGATACATCCGTGAAGCGGCACTCACATTTTCACCGGATAAAAAATAAGTACGTAACATTAATGCGTATTCGCGGTCGGTAAATTGGTACGCCATCTCGATAGTGCCGATAGTATTGATTAGGATGCGTGCGCGAATCGAGACGTCACAACCGGAACTGCATTTTAAATGATTTAAATTTTATTAACATCAAAGAGATGCCGCCGGCTTGACGACACGTGTAAGGCGGTGCGGGGAGGGGTGGTCGCACGCGCCGCCCGCCTTCAAGGACAGTAGTAGAATGATAGAAAGAGAGAGTGCGTGTTTATTATTTTATCAATGACTTCTTTGTGTGATTTTGTTTTCGTGAATTAGTCATATTCCATTGAGAAAAAATTTGTACGTCGTGAACATAATATTAGGTGGTTTTAAGAAAAAAACTGACATACATACTTTATTCATTTTTTTTTGCATGTATGTATTTGGTATCGAATACCTATCACTTCGCCAAAATTTTTCTGGTAATTAAAAAATTTTCGTGTATATCTGTATATATGTATGTATGTATATGTCTGATGTTAAACAGCCCTATCCCTTAGTCGCTTTGTAGGACACCGCATGGGGAATGATGGGGCGGCCGAAATTCTACTCTGCCGGGAACCACGCGGCTTGTTATTTTTAGTAATGAAAATTTTACATCAAAATTCTATAAGCGTGACCCTCTTTGCTGAGACTGCCTTCAGCTTACCATCAGGCGAGGCGAAATCTAATTGACTTGTCCTCTCAACTTGTCCTCTCATATATATATATGAGATATATATATATATATATATATATAACAGAGTGTCAGAGAAAACTTATGTTGTTTAGATAAAATGTATGAAAGTTTTTCTGTTGGTTTTCATTAGTTTATACGTCTCTGTTAGTACTTATTATATTATGCCTGTCATAAAACATTGGCTGTTTCACAGTGGACCAATGTGGCAGCTCTATCATTCGATCCCGTGACTGAAAAATGGGAAGTAATGGCCTTGGACGGTTCTAAAAGAATGTACTCGTAAGTATATTTTTACTGATCAGTACCTCAAGAGGAATACTATAATAATACCCTTCTACGTTCGAAAAATTCCCACGGATGCCCTGCCGGAGCCGGTGGGAGAGGTTATGTCAAACACGAACCGTTGGTTGCCAGAGGTGAGATTGGCAGGCATATCCTTGGCACCCCGGTATCGAAACGCCGCGCGCCGCCGTTGCTTACTTCTGCTAGGGTGACAGACAGCTACACCCGTCACCCCCAGGCTTGCGCTCATAGGGGACGGAAGTCATTCTGCGACCTCCAACACTCAAGTTGCCTCAGTACGCGGGCTTCCTTCGCTCCCGCTCCCGCTGCCGCTCCCACCCCACCTCCTGAGTATAGGATCACTTCGCTATCCGTCTGTTGGTCAAGACATTTTTCTCAGGAATGTGTGGAAGTTCTAAATTGAAGCTATATCAAACGACTAAAAACATTTGTCAATATGTGTATTTCGCAGCATACCTCGCATCCGGCTTATGTTCAAGGCGGATGATCCGGACACGTTCGCTATGCGGGTCAAGTTTGCTGTGGAGTTCCGGAAGGAAGTTGAGAACAATATAAGGTTTGTATTTACTTTATGAACTACCTTTTTTATCGTGCGAAAAATCCCCCCGGATACCCCCTCCAGCAGAGGCGGTGGGAGAGGTTATGTCGGACTCGAACCGACTAAAACGCATGCCGTCTGAGGGTCGTAAGTTGCCAGAGGTGAGATTGTAGGAGGCATTCCGTCGCACTCCGGCCGACCCAGAGCCATCTCTTTCAAACTGGGCCAGTTCTTTGGGTGTAATGAACTACCTATATACATAAAACACGGTACGGTAATCGTTTTCCACCATGTGAATAATGTGCCGTAACTTAATGTGAATCAGCACTACATATCGGGGGCCGACACATCGAAAATTTAGGAGAGTAGTTGCGATTTTCCCGCTTTCAATTTATCTCCGAAATATTTTTTATTTTAAATAGCATTTAGGCCTCGCATGAAACAAGCGACTGACGTAGCATTGAGCCGTGTGTAAGTAGGTACCAAGATGTCACTTCAATTTTCTAATTGAAGAAACAAGTCACTGGAGAATTTGCACTGTCTGTGGGAAGACTAAAGGCTTGTCCTGCTTTGTCTTCTACTGACGGCACAGAAACTGTACTTACAGGGTTGGCAGCACGACTGTGACTCCTCTGGTGTTACAAACGTCCATAGGCCACGGTAACCACTTTCCATCAGGTGGGCCGTGTGCTTGGCTGCCAATTAAGTGGTATAAAAAAAAAAATTCTAGACGCTAGGGTATATCGCGGTGTGGGTATCCATACAGACCACTTTTTGGTTATGTGCCGTATAAGTGATCTCTTTAAAGGATGGAGACGTAGAAGGCGTGAGCCCATAAGTGTTCTAGAAAGAATAAAAGTAGAAAATTTGCAAGAAGATAAAGTGAGAGAGGAGTATGGAAGCAAATTGACTGAAAGGTTTCATGATCTTGATAGTATTTGTGAGATTGAGGAGTTATGGAAGGTATTCAAAGATGAGATTGTGAGTGTGGCTTCCCAAGTATGTGGTATAAGTAAAAGAAGTAAAGTGCAAAAGGTGAAGCATGCATGGTGGGATAAAGAAGTGCAAAAGTTGGTATGTGAGAAAAAGAAAGCGTGGCTTGACTGGCTCTGTCAGAGCTAATGAGAGAATGCAGCAAGCTACAATTGAGAATGTGGATGAAGCGAAAGATAAATATAGAAGACTGAAAGGGATAGTGAAAGGAGTGATTGCTAGAAAGAAAAAGGAACAAAAAGACGTGTTTGATGAAAGGTTATCTGAGGATTTCCAGACGAACATTAAGTTCTTTTGGAAGTCCATTCGTTTAGCCAGAGGAGAAACACAGAGCTCCGAGCTGAACGCTATTAGAGACCAGAATGGAAGTATTGTAAAAGGTGAGGAATGTGTGTTAAAAAGATGGCAGGACTATTTTGAAAGCTTGTTTGAAAGAGAGGATGATGTACATGTACTAACCTCGGTGATGGATGACTATGTTGATGCTGATAAAAGTGGTATTAGTATGAATGAAGTTGTGAGTGCATTAAAAAGTATGAAAGCTGGTAAAGCAGCGGGATATGATAAGGTGACAGTCGAGATGCTGAAGGCTGGACAGGGCCTTGTAGCAAGTCAGTTGTGCCGCCTTTTCAACATATGTTGGGTTAGCGGTCGTGTACCAAGTGATTGGTGTAAGGCCGTTATAGTTCCACTTTACAAAGGAAAGGGCTCGCATCAAGACTGCAAAAACTACAGGGGCATTAGCCTCCTCAGCGTCGTCGACAAACTGTATGCGAAAGTGTTGATTGAGAGAGTTATAAAAGAAACCGATGAGAAAATATGGGATGCACAAGCGGGTTTTAGAAAGGGAATGGGATGTACGGATCAGGTCTTTTCATTGCGAAGCATAGCCGAGAAATTTTTGGCCAAGAGTCAAAAGGTCTATTGCGCATTTGTGGATTTGGAAAAGGCCTATGACAAAGTGGTGAGGAATGAACTTTGGTCGGTACTGTCTATGTATGGGGTGAGCAGCAACCTTATTCGAGGTGTGAAGTCTCTCTATGAGGACTCCAGAGCTTGCGTGAGGATACATGGGTCATACACTGAATGGTTTAGTATCCAAAAGGGGGTTAGACAGGGATGTGTAGCGTCACCATGGCTGTTTAACTTATTCGTGGACAGTTGTTTGCAAGATTTGAAAGATAAAGAATGTGGTTTAAGAATGAAGAATTTACTCGTCAAATGTCTTCTTTATGCTGATGATCAGGTTTTAATGGCGTCATCGGCAGATGAGTTGCAGGAGATGGTAACAACTATGCATGAAGCTTTTGAGAGGAAAGGAATGAAAGTGAATGTTAGTAAGACAAAAGTTATGGTTTTTGAAAGAGATGAATGCGTGACAGAGTGTAGGATTTGTATAGATGGAGAAAAAGTGGAACAAGTGAATGAGTTCATATATTTGGGAACATTGTTTACGAGAGATGGAAAGCATGAAGATGTTGAAAGGAGAGTGATGGCTGGAAATAGAGTGAATGGGGCACTACACAACTTTATGCGCAGCCGGAAAGTGTCCGAAAAGGCACGACTGGCTGTACATGGAGGAGTATTGGTGCCGACTCTTATGTATGGTAGTGAAAGTTGGGTGTGGCAGAAAAAGCATCAGAGTAGAGTGAATGCAGTAGAAATGCGTGCGTTGCGAAGTATTTGTGGCTTGACCATGAAAGATAGAGTGAGAAATAGCGTGATAAGAGAACGATGTGGAGTGATAGAAGATCAATTCTCATCACTACGATGAGAATTGAGAGAGGAATGTTGAGATGGTTTGGTCATGTTGAGAGAATGAATGAAAAAAGACTAACAAAACAGGTGTATGAGGCGAGTGTGGATGGAAACGTCGGAAGGGGAAGACCTAGGCGCACATACCTGGACCAAATCGGGGAAGTTTTAGAAAAGGGGCAGGTCAGGAGTACTTTAAACCGACGAGCATGCATGAAGAATGTAATGAGAGTGAATGAAGCGAGAGTAGTATGGATCGTAGCAAATGGAGATCCGTGATCTCTGCCTACCCCTATGGGAGACAGGCGTGATTTTATGTATGTATATGTATGTAAAAAAAAAAAAACAAGTCGTAGACTTGTTTGAGTCACAACTTGTCAAAACAATAAGAAGACACTGGTATGAAATAATTTACTGTGACGTCATAATATGTAGTCCATTTCCTATTTTAGGTTTGGTTCTACTGCTCTTTTTCCATTCTAAATTTAATAAACAAGAAATCAGTGCAGAAGACACAATCAGTACAAACCTTTCGTATTCCCACTGAGCATAAAAACTCTCCAGTGAGCTCTGGCTACTTACCGTCGTACTTACATGGCTATTCTGTAGGGTGGAGGTAATTCCCCAGTCGGACTGCTCAATATCTCCTGTATCTACCTTTCTTCTTTCTTATTCCCCTCAAAAAACTGATTGTTTCTAAGTAATATGAATTGTGACAAAATGTTAAACTGTTCGTGTCAGGTTCTACCTGTACCTGGACTGCCTGGTGCTGCACGGCCTGCCAATCGTCCCGCGTCACTACATGCCCAATATCGTGAAGTTGGTGCTCATACACCGCCAGGCCCATGACGTCAACGAGGAACAGTTCAATGCGCTCAAGAAGGAGGTATGACATCACTTACGATTTCCAGTTCTCTGTTTTGGTAATCTATTAGCGGTAGAACGTTCGACTGCTACTCAGGAGGAAGAGGGTTCGATTCCTGCTCAGTGCAAATATTTATATAGGTACATGAATATGTACACATACATATTATATTTGCATTGGTCTGGGTGTTTATATGTATGTTTTCACAAAGAAAATATCTAAGTATGTTTTTTTTGTACCACTTAGGTGGCAGACAAGCACACGGTTCATGGTCGGCAGCACGAATGTGACACCCCTGGTGTTGCATACGTCCATAGGCCACGGTAACCGCTTCCCATCAGGTGGGCCGTGTGCTTGTCTGCCAACTTAGTGGTATAAAAAAAAAAACACGGCCCACCTGATGGATAGTGGTTACCGTGGCCTATGGATGTTTGTAACACCAGAGGGGTCACAGTCACGCTGCCAACCCTGTAAGTACAGAGTTTCTGTGCCGTCAGTGTAGAAGACAAAGCAGGACAAGCCTTTAGTCTTCCCATTGACAGCACAAATTCTCCAGTGAGCTCTGGCTACCCTACTCACCGCTGGGAACACAACACGAAGTTATTATAGCTGCGGTATTCTATAGGGCGGAGGTACTTCCCCAGTCAGACTGCTCAATTGGGCGGAAATACTGCCGTGTCCTACCTCCTAAAGCGCGGTATACAGGGTGGAAAATTTTGACCATACCTGGAGGGAAAGTACTCTTAATACTTACAGATAATAGCGAATTTACCTCAAAGGAAACATTCCTTTTTTTTAAATAAACAAAACTGCATTGAAAGATTTTTGAAAACTCACTTGCCACACCCAGTAATCGAACCGACTAAAATTCGAAAAAGTCATTTCTGTATTTTTATGGCATCAATTTTTTTTTGTTGATCGTAAACTTCCCACTGAAACTTGAATCGCCGAATGTCGTTGATGGGGGAGGGGGGTTATGTCGTACTTGTACTGACTAAAACGCACACCATCTGAGGGTCATAGGTGGCAGGAGGTGAAGTTGCCGAACGACTGAGCACCCGCCTTACAGTTTCAATTCGTGAATTAAAAGTATAAAAATTACATTGTTTGAAACGATTATTTAATCTTCTGCTCGCTCGCCTTAGAAATGAGTGGGGCATTTCACCCAACTCCACTTAATTCTTCTTTTAAAAATGATTGTACGATACCCTATCATTTCTTTTGCTTCTATCCATCCAAAGGTTGCCTGGAAGAAATCGCCTTTAACGATAACGACCGCCCATTGTGCGTCATAATTATTGTTAAATTATAATACATTTCAGTGCAATAAAGAATATGTTATCTTATCTTTTACCCAAAATTTTATGACACTAACATATGAATTTATTTTCGAGGCGGACATTCTGTACCAGAAGATGGAGGGCAAGATGAAAATAATTAACACGATACAGAAAAACAAATCTGTGTACCAGTTCATCGACGTGCCTACGAAAGACTACGTAGCTCCTGTACCGGAATATGGTAATTAGAGGACTATTGTATTTAGGACCATTCTCCATTCGGTTAGGTACTTAAGGTAAATAATCCCAGACTCAGTCTCAGATGCATGGCTTGAGTGAACAATAGTGCCCGGAAGACGCAATAGGCTCACCCTCTATTACGTGGGACCGAATTCAATGATTGGTGAAATGTGAGTGTTAATTCACCTCTGCCTAACCCTCCGGGTTAAAGGCGTGATTATATATGTGTATGAATGATGAATAAACTTAGTTTTTAAATAAAACATATTAAAAAGACACATCAAGATTGTTTGGTTCAGTAGCCGAATGAATTTACTTCAGTTTGAACTTCGTCCTGGGTTTTTTTTGCACGGGGTACCTTAATAATATATTTTCTAAAAAAATTATTCTTAGTGGACTAACTACCGAACTTCGATATCGCCAGTGAGTTGTGGAGGTCAGATGGTAGTTGTTTCATGAAAAATGTTAAATGTCAGTTGCTTCACGGTTGATACCAACTGATATTTGTTAAGGCTTAGAGGATGATAAAAAGTAGCCTCAAGTCCCGCCTCATAACATCAGCTATCAACAGTAAAAATTTCAACAAAATCAGCGGTACGGAGAACAGGCACAAGCAGATTAATATTAAGATATTTTAAACTCTAGCGTCGCATAATATACAATAATGTTAACGGGAATTAAAGCGATCATCGTATAGGTACATATGCAGAGTGGAAGATTTGGACCTTACCTGGCGTGGAAGTAATCTAAATACGATGGCAAATTTCAAAACATTCCTTTATATTTTTTAATGAAATAAAATTGCATTCAAAGATTTCGAAAAAATAAACATTCTGTATTAGATAGATAGATAGATAGATAATTCTTTATTGTACACCAATAGATTACAGAAAACTTGTAGTTAGCATGCATACAGTTTAAGAAATGTACAATGGGCGGCCTTATCGCTGGAAGCGATTTCTTCCAGGCAACCTTGGGATGAACAGTGTATTTTATGGCATCAAACGATAACATCAATCATAAAGATCAAATCCCTTTAACAAACATGATAAATTAAATTTTAATAAAAGGAAATCCTTGAAATCAAAATTTATAAATTAAATTGGTCAAAAAAGCACTTTATACCTTTGAATTGCCTGACATTTTGACCAGGTCACTCCGGTCGTAGTCCCTGTCTGGACACACTCAGCTTACTCTAGCACTAGATAACACTGTGTAGAATATTGTAGAGTATTTATCGGACGTGTGCAGGTCGATACCCTTGTGACATGGAGGACTACCGCGGGCGTACGAAGCACAACCAGTGGTACTCTCTGTTCGTGCTCAACGAGGCTGTGTCCTGCTTCCACATGGTCATTGACGAGTGTCTTAAGGTAATATCCCTGGTAATTTTACTTTGCTTTACACCCCGGGATCTGGATACCCGATATGGCGTGCGGTTTTAGTCGGTTAAGAGCATTACCGCACCTGGCAAGCGTGAGAGAGAAGAGTTATCCGAGGGGATTTCACACAAAAAGTGTTTTAAGTGTTTTAAATACATGCATGATTTTTAAAACGTTAGTTCTGGATGAAAGGTTTTTTATACTAATTAGGTGGCCTGTGGTAGTCAATCACACGGCCCACCCGATAAAAAGTGGTTACTGTGGTCTATGGACGTGTGCAACATCAGAGTTTCTGTACCGTCAGTGCCGAAGATACAATATGGACAAGCCTTTGATTTTCCCGCTGACAGCACAAAATTCGCCAGTGAGCTCTGGCTATCCTATTCACCACCGGGAACACAACAGAGAAAATGTGGTCCAAAAGAGACAGATTATAGGATATATGCCTTTATCCTAGGAACAGGCTCAGTACTAATACTTGTAAACTAGTGCGCAGCTGCTAGTAACAGCTAGTCAATCAACATTTAAATAAATGAAACAGGTGGAGGGTATGCTTTTCTTCACTTCCAACTACGGTAGGAACGTCGGCCTGACGGAGTTCGACGCCGCTCAGCAGCACTGCACTAGTATGGTGAGATATTTGTATTACTTCACGCCATAGCTCTAATTGGTCCTTTATTAAAATTAACCTGCCTTTGACAGCCTCTGTAGTGTGGCGGTAGTGAATGTGGCCGCTACCCAAGAGGCGCGGGTTCGATACCAACTCAGTGCAAATATTTGTATGCATGAATATAGGTATTTGCATTGGTCTGATCATGCCTCGAAGCCATAAGCCATCGGTCCCGGTTGCCATACGAAGATCTATGGCAGTCGTTATGGGTAGTTCAAGCCCTAAAAAGTTCAACAACTGGTCTAACAGCAATGCTTCGATATCATCTTTGGGTTGTAGATGTCAGATGGCAGTCGCTTCACGGAAAATATCAAAGTTTCGCCAAATCCAGTAGTTAGACTGGTAAAGCGAACCCCAGACTCCGATGTGAATGCTTCGGACACGCTAAGATTAAAATTAACCTACCTTTGTTAGTACTGGCTACGCCATGACGGCGGTAAATAAACGGCTCGCGAAACTTCTCCTAAACTTAGACAAAACGAGTCTAAAAACAATTGTGGGGACAGGTGTATGTGAACTTATGTCTTACCAGTACCTTGCTTGTTTTAGATGTTGAAATATTTGAACATAACGTGGTTGAACAACACCGCTCAAGCAATTCGGATGTCATTCAGAGATGTTGGAAAAGGGTATATTGCGAATATTCTAACAATAATATATCTGTAAAATAGTCTAGTCTGTACATTGCAGATAAAAAAATACTTTATTTGTCTGTTTGTTCTCGATGGACGCAAAAACGACAGAACGGATTTTGATGTGGTATTTTTATTTGAATGGCACTACGTTTGTGTTTCGTTGGGTAGAACCGGAAGATAGTATTTCTGTTCTTCTGTAGAATCGAAGATGGTTTTATTCATCATCATTTTTAAATGAAATTTTGAAGCAATGAATATTATGTTAGCTGACAATAGGAATCAATCTTAATCCTAATATATACCCAGAGGGGGAAACAGGGGAGACGCGAGACCGAAGCCAAATTGATTATGATCAGAAGTTCTCTGTTTCCATTGACAGTTGGTTCAATATATACGAGAAGAAATGGGAGTACTACAGCGTCAGCAAGTTATGCAGATTCATGCAACTCGTTAGATTCCGTATGCAGGTTGGTACATAGGCATTTATAAATATAGTAGACAATTTACCGACTAAAACAGCTTGCCGGTAACGGTGTAAGGCAATCTCCACCTTGCCCTGGTAAGGGAGGGTGACAGGCGTTCATAACTGTAACTATAAACCTGTGCCTGCTCTCCACGTGTCATTTGAAAATCGGAGGAACATAAGGAGATTCCCAACATTGGATGAGAGACGCTGCTGTCTCGGTTGCATCACGCGAAGGTCCCCGACCAAGCATATTGTAGTAGCTCGGAAAAACCACAGCAGAGAGTGCATTCCACAGCTTGAGCGTGCATTACGCGTGCAGTTTACATTTACACTATAAAAATGTTCAAACACAGTGTAAAAATTGTTCACGAATAATAATAATAATAATAATAAAATTAAAGACCCCACAACTACAAATGATAAATGTCGCAAGTGTCACGTACAATCAGAAACTATACAACATATAACCGGAGCATGTGTAACACTCACTCAAACATATTATACACACAGACATAATCAAATAACCAACATTATACACCAAAGCTTAGCACAAAAACACAATCTGATACAAAATACTAATACGCCATATTATGTGATCAAAAGAACTTCCACAAGTGAAGTTCGATCAATATTATATGATTCGCTTCATTCGAAGATATGATACAGATACCATGTAGTTTCCCTATTTACTAGGTAACATTCGCACGTATTTTAGAGTTTTTAAACGATTTTTCGGATTAATAAAAACGACAACTTCCGGTTTGTCGCCAACCTCAGGTCGCCATCTTGACTTTGACTCATTTTTTAGAGCATTAAAATATTGATACATTGCAAAACTTTCTAAATGAGGGTTTTAGGGCGGGAGGGTGATCATATCTTCGAATGAAGCGAATCATATAATATTGATCGAACTTCACTTGTGGAAGTTCTTTTGATCACATATTATATTTCTTCGCTTCATTCTTCAGATATGATACAGATACCATGTAGATGTTAAGAGCAGAAAGTTTTGAAATAAAGCACATTTATACCACTAAATGCTTTATTAACACAAAAATATGTTTCTTTTCTTGTGATTTTGAATACTTATTTAATTACAATAATAAAGTATAATATACGCTTCTTTGATTTCCTTATTATGAAAATTATAATTGTTTTTTATTTAAGTACAATACAATTTTTTATTGAGAGTTTGACGATAAGCAAACTGATCTTGCAAATTCATCTTCTCTTAGGATGGTTCTTTTATAGAAACGAGCAAAGGTATTGGATGACTTAGTCCAACCTGCCGTTTTGCGTATTGTTTCAATGCTAACACCGGCGAGGCTGGCGGCTGAGGTAGACGCATGGCGCGTGCTGTGAGCGCCAAAGACACTGATGCCGCATTCTGACAGGACTTGTTTTACCCATCTACTTATAGACTGCGTTGTTGCAGCTTTATGTGGGCTCTTGTACGTTAACAAGAGTTTACCTGTGTTCTCAGTTCTTAAGTTTCTAGTCATAGAAATATAATCTGAGAGCGTTACAGCGGGACAAATACTAACATTTTCCCTAAAATATGGAAGATATAATATTGGCTGGTCTCTGCCAGGGGCCGATGTTTTTATAATATCTGTTATATTAATCGAAATGCCATTCTCTGAAAAGGAAATATTTTCTAGTCTGATAAGGGAAAGCGTCTGCATTCTATGGGCCGTACAAATTGCAAGTAGTATAGTAACTTTCTTCGTAATTCTTTCAAGTGAAAGACTGTTATTTGGGAACCATTTGGTGACATGGCTTAAAACTGACTGAGGGTTCCACGTGTTACTATACTTAGGCTTGGCTGGCCTCAACTTAAACGCCCCTTTAAGGAGTCGCTTTACACAAGGGTCAGATCCTATATTATTTCCTAATAGACCTGCCAAAGCAGAACGGTGGGTATTTAAACTGCTATAACCGCACCCGTTATTGAAACGAGTTGTCAAAAAAGAAAGTATTGACTTTTTCGAGGGTTTGAAAGAGTCTAACTTGTTAGCAATACAATATTGCCACCAAAGCTTAAGAGAAGTGTTGTACTGATTAATAGTGCTGTCGGAGAATGATGCCAGCATCAGTGCCGTTGACTCTGCGCAGGCTCCTCGACGGTTGAATGACTGCCGCAAAGCCTCGCGACACCCAGGGTAAGGTTCCCGTGTAATGGATGGTGATCTCTGAAATGAGATTGTAATAGCTTTTTATTTGGGTTGAGATAAATTATATCTGAGACTATTAGGTTCTGTAGCAGTGGAAACCAGGGTTGCGAAGGCCAATAAGGGAAAACCAGGATGCCGCTTACTTTTTCGTCAATGATCTTTCGAATACATTTTAGTATAAGAGAGAAGGGTGGGAAGGCATAAAAGAAATACGATTGCCATTTTAAAGTAAATGCGTCAACGTATTCAGCGTCTGGGTCTTGCTTCCATGAAACATACCTCGAACATTTCGCATTATGACGAGAAGCAAATAAATCGATTTCGGGTTGTCCAAAACATTGTATAACCTTTTGGAAAGCATTATCGGCAAGTGACCATTCGGTATCAGGATTGACAATTCTAGATGCGTGGTCGGCCTTGTTTTCTTTAGTATTCACATACGATGCAAATATCCCAAGGCCACGTGATTCGCACCATTGCCAAATTGACCTCGCTAAGTCATTCAGATAAGGGTATTGAATCCCTCCCATTCGGTTGACATAACTGATTGCAGTAGTATTATCAATTCGTAGCAATACTGCACAATTACTTAAATTGCTAGCGAAAGATTTTAAGCCTAAAAAAGCCGCCATCAATTCTAGGTAATTGATGTGGTCGCTTTTTCTGCGTCTTTCCATTGTCCATTAATTTTAGAATCATTGCAGACGGCACCCCAACCTGTTCGGGATGCATCCGTATAGATTTCTAATTCAAAATCAGACTGTCTCATGAAGTTATATGTGGATTCGATATTCGATGACCACCAAAAAAGGTCTTTAAGAATAATATTTGGTAAATTAATCGTACTTTCATAATTACTATCTTTAAGTAACGCTAAGTACTTCTGTCGTTCTAAAATTTTGGTATACAACCAGCCGTACTTCGTGGCCGGACAAGCGGCAACCAGTGTTCCTATAAGCTGAGCGAACTCGCGTATGGTACAAGACGGTAGTTTTAAAAATCTTGTGGTCAATTGTGCAATCTTGCTACGTTTATCTGATGGAAGACTGATACTTAAGTCGCTTGTATTATAACAAAACCCAAGGTACTTGCAAGATTGTTGCGGTGATAAATTACTTTTTTCATAATTTATAATAAATCCTAGGCAATTAAGTAATTTTAACGTTTCGTTAACGTTACTAACACACTGGTCGTACGTGTCACTTATACACAGTATGTCATCCAAATAATATACGGATTGATAACCACGACATCTTAGATGAGTCATAACTTCTCTCATGATCTTAGTGAAAACACGGGGAGCCACACATAAACCGAAGGGTAAAGCGCAAAATTGATACACAAATGTTTTAGATGTATCATGGGATTTAAATTGAAATTTTAAATACTTGCGATGTTTTTTATTTATGGGAATCAAAAAGTAGGCATCTTTTAAATCAATGGTAGCTAAGTAACCATCGCGCGGTATCAATTTGCATGCGGTACGATAATCTTCCATTTTAAAATGATCGATATGTATTAATTTATTTAAAGGCTTTAGATTTAATATAAAGCGCTTGTCGCCATTTGGTTTAGGAGTGAGAAATATTTTTGAAATAAATTGATCTTGAGTCGATCTTGTTTCGGAAATAGCTCCTAATTGTTTTAAATTGTTTATGGCAGCTAACATGTCGTGATTCTCAGTACGAGAAAAGTTATTTTTAGGTATACTAGTTTGACATACCTGGGATTTAAATGGTATGTTATACCCATTTTTGATCCAATCAAGTACTGTTTTATTGTTTGTTATTTTTAACCAACACTTATAAAAGTGGGTAAGTCTACCCGCATGTACCTCTGCTAATGGCGACTCGGCGCCGGAGCACGTGCTTTGTCTGAAGTCGCAGCTCGTGGTGGTGCGGTCGCATACGGGCGACGAACCGTCGATGCCGGTTGGGGCTTCCTGTAGCCTCCTCGCCCCCCCCCCTGTTCACCGGTGGGTACCGAGGGGGCGCCGCCCAATTTCCCTGATAAGACGTACTGGGCCGAGCGCTAGACTGAGGAGCCGCTGGTTTAGGCTTGGGTACCGGCTTCTTAATTTGAAGACCCTGTTTTTCGATGGCTTTGGCCGCTTTGATCTTTTCAGAAAGTGACGAGCCAAATAGTGTTTCTTCCCTTTCGGACTCGTTAATCATGTGTACGATAGACTTATCTAGACTAGGTATGATAAGCTTAATACGATGAGCGGTCACTAAGCTATGGGAATCGCATAATATTCGGCAGCCGTTACTGAGGTGCTTCATGGCCTGGACCTTATCGTCACTCGTCAACAAAATATTCATACCTCTATTGATGGCACTAATTCCTTGGCCCAGTTGTTGTTGCGAGGTAGCGATCGTTTTGTCGCGATTGCGTACCATGTCTGGCACAGCGGCTGAGATCTCAGCATTTAGCTTAGGCGCTTGTAATAACTTACAGTTATTGGGTACTAAATAATCTTTCGTAATCTTATCTTTAAGTTCTGCTGGTATGCCTTTTCTTAATAGAGGCTTCCATAGCTTCGACAAAGTGTCGTGAATTTCTTCTCCATATTCAGGAGAATCAGATATGGTTTCGCCTAGCGCGGATAAAAGTTCTGGGTCTAGGTCATTGTTAGCGATAGCATCGTCTTGTTGGTTAGAGACTGGCTGGTCCGTGTTTAGTTCACAGTCGACGACGGGATCCGTGGGCACTGCGCCCGACATCGCGTCTGGTGTCGCTGGAGAGGGATCCAAAATAAATTCATCCTCTTTTTCTTGAACGTCTTGACGTTCATGGCCTAAAAATATAAATGATAAATTATTAAATTTTTTTTTTTTTTTTTTGTTGGGTATTTGTATAAAAGAAAAACCTTGTTTTTCTGCTTTGCAGATAACGGATACAATCTATTTTAGAATGTTCTTAATTTCTGCGTATTGTCATCGTTGTAGACCCGCAGTCTACCCCGATGCAAAGAAGTATAATGATGAAAAGTTTTACTTATAAAATTTGGAAAACGTGTCTAAGTTACTGACTCGCAGTCAGTCCCAAAGCACTCCAAATTCTACGACCATTTTTCTTGTTAACACCTTGTTGAAAAATTAATCAATCACTTCACTTAAAAAGTAATTTGTATTTACCTTCAATCTCGGAATCCGAAGATGTATCCAAAGGAGATATGATTTTTCTCCGCTTTTGTTTTTCTGTTAGTTTTCTAATTTTACGTTCATAACGATCAATACGTGACTGTGCGCTTCTTTTTGGCATTGTCAAGTTGACCGGAGTGTGCGTGCAAGTGCTACCGAGCCAGTGTCGCCAACTTGGGGGTTTTCCCCCTAAATTTGGGGATAAGTTAGATGAAGAGGGGTATTTTTAGGGGCCATATTTTTTTAGGGGCATACACTAGGGGTATAATTTTTTTACGCATTTGTCATGAGTTACCTTTTTTAGGGGTATTTTCTAGGGGGAAATTCTTTTGTAGCGGTTTTTGTAACGTAAATTAGAAGATGATTGATTGAATTGATGAATTAAATTTTATGAAGGTGTGTAATCTCATAGACATCAGCAGAAAAATCTTTTCTGTAAATTAAGATGAAAATTAAACGATACCAGCGAATACTCAAGCGGGCATAATAACTGAAATGATAAGACAAACAATTGGACGACGAGTGAAATACGAGTAACCGACTGAGCAAAAAGCGAAGATGTGGTTCGTTAGTGTTAGAAAATATCGGGAAACTTTCGAGGGCGCTACTAACATTGCCAATTTCAAACGCGAGCGTCGAACGGGCTTTTTCGATATACAGCATAATTAAAAATAAATTACGGAACAAGCTGTCCCTTGAAGTACTCCAGAGTATTATGATGGTGAGGTTTACTCTTCAGAAGAACTACGGTTCATGTGTCAAATTCGTTCCTTCCGCCCGTATGCTCAAAATGTTCAACGTGAACATGTATGACTTTAAAAGTAAAGCGCAAAATGACAGCGAAGCCGATGATTTCGGTGGAATTCTCGATAGCTTTCCTGACGTCGATGGAATTTAAAAACAAAAAAATGTATTACACGTTTTTTATTAAGCTTTAAGTTTCCTTTAAATTTGTCGTTGAAACAAGATGCCTATTTCGAATAAGAATTTTTTTCCAATATAGTCTAGGGTGATCTTGAGTTAGTGTTAGGGGGAAAGAGGGGGATTTCGAGACGACGCTAGGGGGAGACGCTTAGTCGAGGTTGGCAACACTGTACCGAGCACGAAACGGGAATGAGTCAAAGTCAAGATGGCGACCTGAGGTTGGCGACAAACCGGAAGTTGTCGTTTTTATTAATCCGAAAAATCGTTTAAAAACTCTAAAATACGTGCGAATGTTACCTAGTAAATAGGGAAACTACATGGTATCTGTGTCATATCTGAAGAATGAAGCGAAGAAATATAATATAACTACAAACCTGAAATAATTTTGGAAAATACCTCACATAAATTATATTATGATCGCGCCATACTTACTGACAGGACCATCCACTACAACAGTCCAGATATCACATTATAAGATAAAGTAAACAAAACGATTTACCTGATTGACGTCGCAGTCCCAAACACCCATAACTCACAGAAGACCATTACTGAAAAAATTAACAAATATTCTGACCTGAAAGATGAAGTCATGAGAATCTGGAAGCAAGACAAAGTATATGTGGTGCCGATAGTTGTTTCCACCACCGGAGTCATCCCTAAACATCTACACCATAGTATCAAACTGATAGACCTTAATGATAACATCTACATACCCATTCAAAAAGCTGCTACATTGAATACATGCAGAATTGTGAGAAAGTTCTTGCAAATAGAAGACACTGAAAACACACACCCACTAACACACGATATACACAATTACACACACACACCACATTTACTTGGTTTCGGCCCGTAAATGTGGTTAATACCAACTCAATGAGTTGAGAATAAAAAAGCAACACTATAATAATAATAATACTCTTTATTGCACACCAAATATAGGACACATACAATGGATACATACATTCTAGATAGTTGTACAATGGGCAGTCTTATCGCAATCTGCGATCTCTTCCAGACAACCAGTGTATGGACTATGCTGCCAGTGATCAGGGTAGTTTGCGGTGTACACTAAATTATAACTAATTCACATTTGTATCTAGTAAAGCATTTCAAGAACAGAAGTGAAGAAGAATAAGAGATTATATTATTTAATTAAATAAATACCTACCTATATATACAGATACATAAATACAAACCTAAAATATATACCATAATATATAAACATACATAGGTATACCATAGTTACATATATACATACCCATGTTAATATAATATAATAAATATAATGAAATACTGAAAAAAGTTACGCGCTTATCTGTACTATAATACACACATCAACAAAGTCTAGGGAACAAGGACATTTCTAGTTTTTATTTAAAAACCCTTTCTTGTAATAGTGAGTGTTTTATATCAATAGAAGGGTATTTTTATACCGTTTTTAATTTTAATTTTAATAAAAACTTTCTCATATCAAATTTTTTTTTTTAAGAAAGAATTGATTAGTGCCAATATTGAGTATTACAACCTTCTATGATTAGGCACAAAAATAACGAGGTAGTAAGAAATACAGTAATTAACCGTACTTTAAACGTTTTTAATAATCTGTAGGACCTCCTAAAGCATTAGCAACAGCTCGACAACGGCGTGGCATACTTAGTATGAGATTGTCAATCATCGTCTGTGGAATATGGCTCCATACACTGCGAAGGTGTAAAAAAAGTTGTTCTTCAGTGTTCAGATTTTCCAAAGAATCACTGAAAGCTCTTCTCCCAAGCAAATCCCAGGCATGCTCTATGAGATTGAGGTCAGCAGACTGAGCAGGCCATTCCAACGTCGTAATATTGTGCTCGCTTAACGCATTGACCACTACCCTCGCGGTGTGTGACCGTGCATTATCTTGCATGAACATAAAATCTTGACCGAACTGCTGTCGATGAGGGATTACCATGGGGTGTATAACCTTCTGAATGTATTGGTTTGCATTCAAATTGCCCAGTATCCAAACGAGGTCGGTCCTTCCACCAAGGCGAATTCCAGCCCATACCATGATTGTTCCACCTTGGTAAGGATGAACTTCTTGCGGATTCTGGAGACGACTCCGACGTCCAGAAACTCGCCATATACGCACTCTTCTTTAATCAGGATGAAAACCGAAGCGAGATTCGTCGGAAAACAGAACCCGTGCCCATTGATGGTCGGTCCACTGTAAATATGCGTTGGCCCACAATAAGCGACGACCTCGATTTCCACGTCGAAGAGCTGGAACCCTAAGCGGACTGCGAGCAAGAAGATTGGCTTCGTGTAGTCTTCTCCTGACAGTTTGATCGCTAATAACCATTTGATGCTGAGACTGGAGGCCTGCGACCAACTGACGAGCAGTAATCGTGGGTTGCCGCCTTGCGGAATTTTGCAAGAAACGGTCTTGTCGGGGGGTAGTAATCCTATTTCGTCCCCTGTGACGTTCGCCAACATCCCCTCTAGACCTGTAGCGTGCCCATAATCTGCAAATTACGCTTGGTTGGGTGTTGACAGCATCCGCTACGTCGCGTTGAGTTCGTCCAGCTTGCAGCATACCAACAGCCCTTAACATCTCTTCGCGACTTAAATGACGACGTGACATGATGACTACAGTCACAAAAATGCACAAACCATACGTAAAAGACGTATTATTGATAATAAACGTTATTTACAATCAAAGAAAATAATTTTTATTGTGCCTCAGAGAAACTGCACAATCAAACACTTTTAAAAGTTTTACCTACATATTCGAAAATCATCACTTATTTAAATTCATTTTTAAATTTCGAACAACTCTGTAATCTACTTTATTCTATTTTCATTTATTTGCTGCCAGTTATTTGCAAAACAAGATTTACACGAAAAAAAAAATTGGGGTCATCTTGTTCCCTAGACTTTGTTGAGGTGTTTATTATAAAGCTGCAGAGTTTGTTCGTTTGTTTGTTTGATTGAACGCGCTAATCTCTGGAATTACTGGTCCGATTTGAATGATTCTTTCAGTATTGGGTAGTCCATTTATCGAGGAAGGTTTTATGCTATATATCATCACGCTACTACTTAAGGGAGCGGAGCGTTGATACTAAATGTTAACAAATCTGGCAATTTTTCATACATATTTTGAAGACTAAAACATACGGGCTCAAAGGGATATGAAGCTTCAAAATATACCCCGGGCGAAGCTGGGGTGGTTCAGCTAGTTTATCTTATAAACGTCCATTGGCAGTACGCGCTTCGTTACTCCATCGAGCAGTCCATGGCGATGTACGTCTACATGTGCGAGACGCCGTGCCTGTGCACGTACTCGTGCGCCGAAGACTTCGAGTGGGACCCCGAAGACCTCATCAACTCGCCCTTCCGCTCCATCGTCACGCTGTTCTACTTCTTCCTGCTCATGAACGACGACGGCCCTTACTATACAACGGAGCCGGCGCAGTTCGAGGTGAGTCGACGACAAAAACAACGCTTTTAAAAATGTAGGAAACTAGGTATACATTTTTTTTTTATACCACTTAGTTGGCAGACAAGCACACGGCCCACCTGATGGAAAGTGGTTACCGTGACCTATGGACGTCTGTAACACCAGAGGAGTCACAGTCGCGCTGCCAACCCTGTAAGTACAGAGTTTCTGTGCCGTCAGCAGAAGACAAAGCAGGACAAGCCTTTAGTCTTCCCACTGACAGCACAAATTCTCCAGTGAGCTCTGGCTACCCTACTCACCGCTGGGAACACAACACGAAGTTATTATAACCGCGGTATTCTGTAGGGCGGAGGTACTACCCCAGTCGGACTGCTCAATCGGGCGGAAATACCGCCGTGTCCTACCTCCTTACATAATATTATATAAACCCTATATAACCAAAACCTTATATAAACTCACGCCTATATCCCCGAAGAGGTAGGCAGAGTTGCTAGCACCCACATTTCGCTAGTTTATGTTTAGGTCCCAATGTAATAGGTGGCGAGCCTATTGCCAATACCCGGGCACTTATAAATCTGCGATAAATAAACACATAACTTCGAAAAGTATCGAAAAGTCATTGGTGTGTGCCATGGTAAAACCTAGGATCGAACCCGAGAACTCGTCTTCCATTAAATTCACTCCCTCCCCTCAGATCGTGATCAAGCGGCTGTTCCGCGAGATGTTGATTCGGTGCCACTTCATCAAGCAGGTGCACCCCATGATCATGACGGGGCTGGTGTTCGACAAGGAGTTGTTCCTCACGTCCATTGGTGAGTAACTGTACACTCATGATATTGGAGATCGTAATAACGAAAAGATTTTACTGTCAGCATGCAATAGTCCTTAAGAAACATTCTGTTTACTATGCAAATAAATAATAGGACATATGAAATTGCCGTTTTTTTTAAGAAATTGTAGGAAATTTTCAGTACTAACAATTTTGCATTCTTTTTTAGGAATGACAAATCCAAATTTTACATTTTTTTTATGTATGAATGAGACAACATTATGCTAACAAACGCTTTTATTACATTTTTAATAAGTGACAGCTTTAAAAAAGTAATACGTAATTTATCATCAAAATGGATAGCATTTAGGAAGTACTGTTTTTGAAGATCGAATTTAATTTATCAAGCTGCCAATAAAAACAAAATTTAAGAGTTGTAAAATTTTGAAACCCAACTTTCAAACAAAATATAAATAATGGAAATAGCTATTAAATTACAGGAACAACGAACGCATGAATCTGTAAGAAAATTTCGGCCATTTCATATGTAAGGACCTAATATAAGACGTAAAAACTATTGAACGAATTTTATTGTGGTAGATAGACTTTGAACGAACTTGTTTGATCGTAATTGGGTATTGTCCTCTAGTTATAATCAATTATTTAACGGAGCTAGTTGTGTCGATTCTTATTTTATCGCATCTATAAAATTTATAATCATCCACCCAACCTATAATTATAAATTATTTGACTGTTGAATATTATGACGTCACAATAAATTATTTCATACAAGTTTTCTTATAATAATCTATAAACTTACCGTTTTGTCGTTAAGTAAAAAGTAACTAATTTGACTAGTCAGTACAATACCCAATTGGCTAAATAGGGCCATAGATGTGGCCAAAAATTGCGATAGCTATCATCTTCGCGCGTGGAGCCCCTGGACGTCAGTTATTGGTAATGGTAATTGTAGGTTGGTATTTAAAAAAAATATTTTAGAATGTTGTCACGTTCGATAATATAAGTCAGGAGGCTGCAAAACGCGCCGGCCCTTATCCAACTATGGAAATCCAACGCGTCCCTCGACGCCCTTATCTCAGTAAACGAGACCTGGTGCGTGCACCCACCCGCATTCGTGAGCGCACATATGGCGGCGGACGCCCTTAAATTTTCGAACCGTAGTTCAGAAACATACCAGCTGTTAATTTTCAGGTTTCATGGAGCCAGAAGTGGTAGACTATTGGAACAGGCTGATATACGCGTACAAGAAGGCAATAATACCTCTCATCGCGTACATGCGACAGTTTGAAGAATACACGGAGCTCTACAAGCTAGACATTGAGCTTTATGTTGAGTGAGTGATCCTTTATCTATGCTATCATTTTCAATCCAAAGAGTTTGTTTGTTTGGTTGAACGCGCTAATCTCAGGAAACTACTAATTCAAATTGAAAAAATATTTTTGTATGATTTGAAAATGACATGGTCATTCACATTACTAGTGTAATACTCGCCGGGATATTTACCATGTTTATTATTTTCGTTGAGCCATCGATAAATCGGCGCTGTTACACGCGCCATGATCACAGTGTACATTGTGATCATGGCGCGGCGGCACCGTGATCATGATCATCCCGGCGAGTATTACACTAGTAAATATTTTTGTTTTGAATAGCCCGTTTATCGAAGTAAGGTTTTTTTTTATACTACTTAGGTAGCAGACAAGCGCACGGACAAGCCCACCTGATGGAAAGTGGTTACCGTGGCCTATGGAAGTGTGTAACACCAGAGAAGCCACACTCGCGCTGCCGACTCTGTAAGCACGAGAGTTTCTGTGCCGTCAGTGTAGAGGACAAAGCAGGACAAGCCTTTAGTCATCCCACTGACAGCACAAATTCTCCAGTGAGCTCCTTGAGAAAGCGGAGTAGTAATCATATCTAAATGTCAACAAATCCGGCAAGTTCCCATATATTATTTGAAAATGAATAAAATGCGGGCATTGGCGTATGGTGATACGGGGCTTCGAAATAAGCTAGGGGCGAAACCGGTGGGGGTCGTCTAGTAAGACATTTGAGGGTATTAAAGTTATTTTTAAACTATCGCTGTGTAAATTCCAGGTTTTTCAAAAGATTTGTAATAACCTTTCTTGTTGGCACATGCCGCAATGGATACTTATTGCGGTACCACACTAATGCAGCTCCCGCATTTCGATTATTTCAGTCAATTTTTTCACGATTAGAAGACATTTTAGCGAAAATCCTTAATTAATAACTCATACGAAGTTTCTCAGCTGAAACTAAGTATAACACACAGATTTTCGAATCAAATTCGAAATTTGAGGGTAAAAATTCTTTTTATTTACTTTACAGTCAATTCTACCCACTTCCTGGCCATAACAAAAAGTTAGACCATCGTAGAAATTTGTTTCTGTTGCCGAAATGTATGGGAAACGTTTTTGGCGATTTCTGTCTTTTCTAGTACTGAAAGCTAAAATGGTCCCATAGAGTTTTTTGATCCCCACATGAAATAGAATCGATTGGCATAAAAAAAATTTTGATCTTTTTGCATTTTTTTTGCTAACTGTAAGTTTTTTACAAAATCTGTGAATGCAGTTCAAAATGTCCCAAAAAGTTAGGGAAGGTCTTTTAAGAACGTTTTGCTGTAACTGCAACGGTTAAGGTACTTGCCCTTACTGCCCCGTTTCAAAAATACACCCTGTATATCCCGTCGTGATCACGGGTGCTGCAACGCATCCGAAACACCGGCATAAATAATAAGTTCCATGATATTAATTAAAAAAGTGATAAAACTAAAACTCGACTACTGAAAAATTACGCTCTATAAAGTACGAGTATATGTAGATATAGCTCAATACCTCATGTATGTACGGAAAAATGTCTCATAATCCTCCAGAGTTTGTGACCGGCATAACATGTTTATGTTCATAACATATTTACCAGACACAAAAAAAATCTTGTAGACTTGAAAAAAATTAGTCATTGATTCCAGGGCAACTGCATACGCTTTTTTAACAAGCTCCCTAATGAAATTAGAGATTTACCTGTGTATAAATTTAAAAATACAGTTAATAGTAAATTGTGCCAGAAAAGCTATTATAAAATCCAAGAATATTTAGATGATAAACAAGCTTGGAAATGAGCTTTTCGCTCAACTATGCCGCTCAAGTAATTTTTTGTATTTAGATTAAGTATGATGTTTGTAAATATACCAAAAAAAAATGCCCGCTGAGTTTCTTGCCGCAGTCTTCTCAGGTCGGGGCCGCGTTTCGAACCGGGGGTCCATTTACTAAACTGATATTCATGTTCCTTTTTTGTTGACGTTTTGTAAGTGCCGATATAATGGTCTATACCGAATAAATGATTTTCGACTATATTTTTTACCATCAGAATATGTACCACCTCATGTGTAACTCTACAGGACCTTCCGCCAAGAGAGCCACTCCGCTTCGGAGACGAAGGCGGAGATCCAATTACACTACGACGCCAAACAAGAACTCATCTGGAGACTACCGCAGTACATCAACATCGGACCTTTCGCTATCAACGTTGATATGCTTAAGGTAACATGTATATTACTGTCATGATCATGAGTCACGGTCCCAGTGGAGACAGCATTACTAGACATTTGTTATGTAGCCTGTCGTTGTTACCAGGTTGCACTGGAAAATTAGACCCTGTCTATTTTTCTTAAGAATTTTTATAAACAGCACCATACGGCACCATGCGCCACCTGCATGTAGTCTTAGGTCATCAGTTGCCGATAGTCAGGTTACCACTACCATACACTTCACACCCCGGCTGTCACAGGGCCTCCTCGCATCGGCGTACCCAGCTTTCTTTAAGTGATGGGGCAATAGTCGATTCACACTTTTTTTCACAAATACATAATGATTGTACAAAGGCGGACTTAATGCCATAGGTATTTTCTGGCCGTCAACCTTAGGGTGATGCAGAGATATTTATGTCGAAGGTAGGCACGAAGTTTTCTGGTGAGAGTTTGACCCAGTTTGGTACACAATTAATAAATTATGTGATGGAGATTAATAAAAATGTCAAAAACTACATACACACCAATATATTCATAATTGTTGTGTGTTTTAAATTTTGTTAGCAGAGCAGAGCAGGCAAGCGCCCTAATTGACCCCCCCCCCCCCTTAGATACGTCCATGCCCCCTAGAGTAGTTCAAGTCCCGTCTTTGAAGTTAAATTTTCATCTCCGCAGTGTGCTCATAGCCCTTGTTCTCCATTGCAGCAACAGCTGGTGACAAAGCGCGAGAGCCTAATGAAGGCGCTGCTGCAGATGTGGTCGGAGGAGGTGCGGCTGGTGGTGGAGGACGTGCTGCAGGCGTACAAGTCGGTGATGCGCAAGCTTGGTGAGAAGCCCAACACCATCGAGCACGTGTTCGAGATCCGCGAGTGGATGGAGGGTATCCCCTTCGCGCTCAAGACGCAGGACGACATCATGAGGAAAGTCACCACTGTAAGATGTCACTCACTTTCTTAGAAACTTCATTTAATCATTCTTGTTTTATGCATTAGTTTTGCATGTCGTTCTAATAACGTCTAATAACAGACAGACATACAGAGTTACTTTTGCATTTATAATATTAATATAGATCTACTATATTAATATTATAAATGCAAAAGTAGCTCTGTATGTCTGTCTGTTAAGCTTTAAGCAAGTTAACGTTAAGCAAGCCGATTTTGATGAAATTTGGCACAGGGGTAGATTAGACTTTGGGAAACAGCATCCGCGAGTGTTACCGTGGGCAACAGGTAGTTATTATTGACGAAAAAAATTAGCTGTACTTTCTGAGAAGATTTTAATAAACTCACGCAATAAAAATGAATCTAACCACGTATCATTCATAGAAACCGGTTGATCCGTTTAGTAGTTATACACGGTACTTACTGGTAAAACTCATAACACTCCTTTTAGTCTTCGCCATTTTATTCAAATACATCTATATATTTTGTGTGCAGAATTATGAAGTTCTCGACGCGTTCTTCTGCCCATTGGACAACGAAGACTTCAAGGCGCTATGGGAAGCCGTCGGCTGGCCTCAGCAGATCAACAAACAGGTCAGATTATATTACAAACTAGCGTTGCCGGCGGCTCTGCCCGCGTTAATCTCTTATCTCCGATTCTACTCAACCGATGGCAATCAAACAAACGTAAGATTTTTAGTCTGACTAAGACCTTTAATCCGCTCAGTAGTTTTTATGTCCATCGCGAACAAACATTTCCAATTTCTAATTATATAATGGTAAGAGATGTTCAATATGACTTAGTAGGTTTACATGGCAGCTACTACCATATGATAATGGAAGCTCAGTTTTGGGTCTGATAAATATTTTGTTTTATATAACTTAGGTGGCATACAAGCATACGGCCCACTTTCTGGCCTAAGGTAACCAGAAAGTGGTTACCGTGGCCTCCTGTGGACGTGTGCAACACCAAGGAAGTGTCTTGCTGCCAACTCTGCAAGAACAGTACAGAAAGAGCACAAAACTGCCAACTAAGTGGTATATAAAAAAAAGAAAACACGAGGTTATTATGATCGCGGTACGCCGTAGGACAAAGGTTCTTTCCCAGTCGGACTGCTCTGTTGAAACGGAAATACTGTCTAGGTATTTAAACTATCATGGTCACTCAGATTAGTATTAAAGTAATTTCGATGTTGTTGCAAGCACCATTATCACGGAGGCACCACGCCCAAATATCGGGAACTCAGTATAATACAACATGGTCAATATCCTGATTACTTTAATACTAAAAGAAATACCGTCGTATCCTAACTCCTTATTTCAGATGTGAATAAGTATAATTTAGATAGTCTACTTATTAGGTATACAGTAGAAATCATTTATGCATCAAATGCAACGCAATTATTCGTTACAAAATTATTCTATTTTATTCAATGTTATGAGCGTTTAAAAGTCTACTGTTGACACCGATGTCCATAGGTTGAGGAGACGATTCTGTTCCTGGAGGAGGAGCAGGAGAAGTTCTGGAAGTTGCACCAGCAGGACGAGCAGACTCTGTACGACAAGATTGACATCTTCACCGCGCAGTGCATGCAGCTCACTCTGCAGAATGACTTCGCCAAGGTGAGACTTCGACTTTATCCAAGCGAACTGCGGTCTAATCATTCAGTCAATTGGAGTCCAATTTTTGCTATCCAACTTTTTCTACCTATTCTATGATTTATTTTGACTTTTATAGGAGAAACTGCCGTCTACCTTTGTTAAGGATTTATATCAATCGTATCAATAGATCACGGTAACCACTTCCCATCAGTACCCCTAGCACGAAAACCTCTCGAAATCGTATCGCGATTGGCCGGCTACACACACACACACACAGGTTCACAGCAGACAGGCGGCTAATTGCAATGCTCCGTTCTCTCGTTATGTTTACGATACGATTACGATAGCGTACTCGGGGTACGGGTGAGCCATGTGCTTGTCTGCCTTAGGCACTTGTCTTGAAAGCCGTCTTTAAAATGATTAATACCTGTAATGTTTATCCGCATTCTTCTTCATCCTAACGTCAACCCCACTTGCATCCGAGGCTTTCTCCTCGGAGTCTGAGGTCCGTTTTTCCAGTCTATCTTCGGATTTGGTTGAACTTCGATATTTTCCGTAAAGCGACTGCCATCTGACCTTCAGAACCCAATGGCGATTTGGAAGCATTTCAGTAAGATCAGTTTTTGGATTTCTTAGGGCTCTAACTACCCATAACGATTGCTATAGATGTTCGTATGGCAACCGGAACTGACGGCTTGACGTGCTCTTCGAGGCACGATCAGACCAATGCACATAGCATTCATGCGTACAAATATATGCACTAAACGGGAATCGAACTCGTACCTACTGCGTAGCGGCGGTCGCTACGCACACACAACCGCCACGCCACAGAGGCTGTCGATGCTGTTTATCCACATTCTAAAACCCATACTACATGTATTATGTAATATCCTGGATTCTTTTCTCCAGGTTCATGAAATAGCCAACGACATAAAGAAGGCATGGAAAGGCATGAAGGACGCTCAAGACTGGGGACGAGTCCTGAACACGCGCCAGAAGTTGTTCGGACAGCCCATAGTACCATTCTCCGACCTCAACCGGCTGGTGAAGGAGTTTGAGCCCTACAGAAACCTATGGGTCACTGCCTCCGGTACTCATATCTTGTTATTCATCTTTAGGGACTTTTTTTTGTATTTGTCGAGCTATATGTAGTACTTAGTTGTAGAAAATGTAATAAGATCTAAGCGTTTCAACTAAAAATGGAACTGTCAGACTTCAGACTCCATTTTGTATGAGATTTTTCTTCAAGCCCTGTGAGTAGAGTACGAAAAGGTACATCAACTCACACCTGTAAATACCCGAAGGAGCAGGCAGAGGTGTGTTAATACCCACACTATGTTCTTCAGTCCCACGTAATACGGGGGGCAATAGGCTCGTCTATTGCCGTCAAGATGGCACTTAGCCATGGGCTGTATGTGTACAGTCAAATGAAGAACAGCCCCATCTCTAAGACGCCTTTTACGACACCCACAGGAAGAGATGGGGTGACCCTATTCTTCTCCATTGGGCATCACCACGGAAAACAATTTTGAAAAACATGAAGGAAATGCAAAGGGGTGAAGGACCCGCCAAATCCTTGGATTTCAAGCCGGTAAAACATAACATAAATTCAAAACATTTCACCAGTTTATGTTTAGGTCCCAATTTAATAGGTGGCGAGCCTATTGCCATTAACCGGGCACTTATAAACCTGCGATAAATATACACATAACTTAGAAAAGCATCGAAAAGTAATGACTTCCAAAAAGAGATATCAGAGCCATCTAGCGGAGAATAATATTACTTATAACACGAGCCAAATACAAGACGCTCCGTAATCTGTTGTTTACTCACTGCCTGCAAACAATATTTAAAAATGGATACCATGGACCAGGATCAGAATGTAACGTTTAGACCCATTAGATCTCAGCAAACTAATTCTCTTAGCGATGACTCCAGATCAATTTCTTCACTGTTTGAAACCACTGTAATGAGTTTACCGACCACACCTCAAAAAACGAAAGCATCGATATTAGAACTGAACGACATCGTTATAGATCTCACTAACCAGCTGGCGAGTGCGCACGCGGAAATCGAAACCCTCAACAGTGAGAACTGTCAGCTCAAATTAGAGCTTGAAAAAACAAAAAAACTAGCAAGTACATACAAACGGATAACTCTTTTAGATGGCTCATATACCTCACCGACGACGGTGTCTCGCTGTAAGAACCGTAAAAGAGACTCCTCTACTCCACTGAGCTTTCAGGCGACTCCTCCGAAACCAAAATCTAAAAGTGAAGTTAGTTCTCAATCAATTACTGGCAGCGAAAACAAGAAAGAAATATCTTCATTTCAGCTCCAAAGACAGGGCTCCCTTGTACGCACACAATCCACTTTATGTGTCCATTACACCTCTGAAAGACCTAAAAATATTACACCAACAACACTGATGCAACACAAACAGCGTTCCAACGAAGAAAAACTCATGGAACACAAACATAAAATAGTGGTAATTGCGGACAACCAGGGACGACATATCCAGCGTACGCTACAACACCTCATTGGTGATCGCTTTCTGGTGAGCTGCTTCTGGAAGCCTGGAGCTACACTGCAGGACGTGCTGGTGTCAGAACACACAGAAATAAAATCTCTCAGTAATAAGGACTATGTGATAGTTTTAGGTGGTACTAACGATAGATCTCCTAGTATTCTTAATATTTGTATAAGCAATTTTTTGTGTCTAACAAGAAATACCAATGTTCTATTTTGTGAAATTCCCTTTAACAAATTTTTAAGAGAAAAAAAGCTAAACTATGAAATTAAGTTATTGTGTTCTAAATTTAATAATGTCGCTCATGTAGATATGGGTTTCAGTTCTAGACTGCCTCATAGTGATATGTTTGCTCGGCATACTTGTCAAATGTTGTTAAAGGAGATATTACGTATCAATTATCACCTCCAATATAAAAACTTTTACTCAATCCTCAGTAAAAACAAATTATTGGTGGATAAATCTACCCAGACAGCGGATCAAAATTCATCTGAAATAAAACACCCTAATGATAAAAATCTTGACGTGTCAGCGACTACCCCAGTCATTAACGAGACATTTTTTCGCCAATAAATATATAAATATTATACACCAAAACATTAATGGGCTCCTTAGTAAGTTAAATCTGCTAATCACACATCTTGATAATTTGTCAGATGAAAATATATATATCGATATAATATGCATCACTGAACACAATATGACTAGACCAGACATACCACTAGTAAATGTGCCATCTTTTACTGTTGCCTCTACATGTGTAAGAAATACAAGGTACGGAGGTTCTTGCATACTTGTACGTAATAGCTATAAATTTAAAGTAATAGAAAATATACAAAAGTTTCAACTTAAAAATATATTGGAGTGTAGTGGTATCGAGCTAATAGACTATAATCTTTATATAATATGCATATATAGATCACCAACCAAGTACCAACATCTCTGAGGACTACGAACTCTTCTTCTCGAGTTTTAGTAATCTTTTGCAACACCTGTGTCTTGGAAGAAGAAAGGTCATAATATGCGGTGACATCAATATTGATACTTTGAAGAAAAATAAATACTCGTCAACATATAAAAATTTGGTAGCTCAATTCAACCTCAAATCAATCATAGAATCCCCAACACGGCTAATCAGTGGTACTTGTATTGATCATATTATTATTAACTACATAAAGGGATATAAAAGCAACATTTACAATTTTGCTCTGTCGGACCATACCGCACAGCTGTTACAATATCCAATAAAAAGAATTTATAAACTAGAGTCTTGGAATGTCAATAAAAGAGATTATAGTCAAGACAATTTGAATAGGTTTCAGGACTACCTTGGTTCCCTATCCTTTTATGACGTATATAGCAGTGATGATGCCGAAACATCTTTCAATAATTTCTATGATATGTTTTCTTTGTTATATGAAATGTGCTTTCCCGTGATATCAATAAAAAAAACTATTAAAAGAAGGCAAAAATGGCTCAGCAAAGGTATAAAGATGTGTTCAAAAAGGAAATGTCATTTATTGTGGCAGTATAGAAAAAGCAGAAATAAATCTGATAAATTAAAATTTAAAACATACTCAGCTAAACTAAATAAAATAATTTCACTAACCAAAAAATCACAAAATAATTACTACATTAATAACAGTAAGAATAAACCCAAAGCTGTTTGGAATGTAATTAATAATATAAAAGCAGAAATTCCCAAGAACCCTATCACACGGCTAAATATAGATGGCAATATAGTAACTGATCCATTAGATATAGCTAAAAATTTTAATACATTCTTCATTAATCAAATCAAATCGTTGACAAATGCTAATAATCCGCCACTAAATAATAATTTTAAATTAAGCAACAATTTGACATTAAATAGCAATTTGACATTAAACAACAATCTGACATTAAACAACAACTCGACATCAAATAATAACCAGATATTTAAACACAATTTGACCTATAACAAAACTTTGACATTCTGTAATAACCATAACTCAATTTTTATCAATCCTACGTCACCATATGATATTGACCGATTAATTAATACACTCAAAAACACCACGAGTACCGGTTACGACGGCATTACAACTAAAGTAGTAAAGCTTGTCAGCAAAACTATATCACCAGTATTATCTCATATTATCAATTTATGCATAATGCAAGGTGTGTTCCCTTCAAAATTAAAAATAACTATTGTTAAACCACTTTTTAAAAAACTAGATCGTGAAAATATGGCATGCTACAGACCAATAGCTCTAATACCAGTGATGTCTAAGATATTGGAAAAGATTTTATACGAGGCACTATACAAATATTTAGAAAAATATAACGTAATTACAAATGCACAAACGGGTTTCAGGAAAGAAATGACAATAAATAAAGCTATTTATAAACTCATCAGTGATGTTATGGTCAATATAGATAATAACACACCAGTTTGTGCTCTTTTTATGGACCTAAGCAAAGCTTTTGATTGTGTAGACTACAAAATACTCAAAAATAAGTTATACAAATGCGGTATCAGAGGCAATGTACTAGACATTGTTATGTCATTTTTATGCAGTAGAAAACAAGCGACATCGATTAGTAGAATTTGTGACATAAAAAGAAAAGAAATTATCTATACCTCTGACTATGAACAGGTAGAATATGGAGTTCCTCAAGGCAGTGTGCTGGGTCCCTTGTTATTTTTGGTGTACATTAACGATTTCCCCAAAGCAGTTACTGTACCAATGATCTTGTTTGCAGACGACAGTACTTTGATATTTTCAAATAAAAATCATACGATTCTCAGAGACACTCTAAATGATACTCTTTCTGACGTAATTGACTGGCTGAAATCAAATAATCTTGCAGTTAACTTGACCAAGACTAATATAATGGTATTTCGAAATAGAGTTCGACCGCCAATTGACGTTACGACTGCCTATGCAGGTACAATAATAAACGAGGTTGACACTACAAAGTTTTTAGGTCTAACGGTTGACTGTAATCTAAACTGGAAATTTCATATTGAAAATGTATGCACTAAACTGTATCAAATATCATATGCTCTGTACATGCTAACGAAAACCGTGGACATATCCACTGTAGTGACCGCATACCATGCCTATGCAGAATCAGTGATTCGCTATGGCATAATATTTTGGGGCAACTCCACTAATTGGGACATGGCCTTCAAAGCCCAAAAAAGATGCATCAGATCCATATGTCGAATCTCGAAAACAGATAGTTGCAAACCACATTTTGTTAATTTAAAGTTATTAACTTTTCCTAGTTTATATATTATGGAGGTAGCCCTATTTGTCAAAAGAAACATGCAGCTATTTGAACACCTTTGTGGCCCTAGGCATCAACATAAAATAAAAACCATTCCAAATAAAACTGCTTTGGTAAGCAAAAGTATATTATGTATGACATCAAGGGTTTTCAACAAACTGCCGACTGATTTATGCGCCGCAACTAATATGCATGAATTTAAACACAAGTTGAAAAATGTTTTGATACAAAAGGCATATTATAATGTACAAGAATATCTAGATGACAAATGTGTGTCTCTGTGATTCCTGGGATTCCTACCTATTTTGACATTATATTAATATGAAATTTGAAGTAAATTTTTGAAGTAAATAGTCGATAAGATTGATTATTACAATATTTGCATGCCTTGGGGCGGAATATGGCTGATGAAATTATTATTTTTTTGTGAACATCTATTGTAATACCCATTTTCGCAAATAAATACATTTGATTTGATTTGATTTGATTTATGCTTTTCTAAGTTATGTTCGATCTCAGGTTTTACCATGGCACATATCAATGGATATGTGCCATGGTAAAACCTGAGATCGAACCCGAGACCTCGTCTCAGCAGTCCATTACCCATACCACTAGGCTACCGCGGTCCAAGCCAGTACTCGTGCTGAATGATAGATGAGACCCTAGCGCAGGCTGTCCTTTTGCGTTAGGTAGAAATCGCTCTCGTAAAAGTTAAGATAAATGGTAATGGTAAGTTTAACATGCCACCAGTGTTGGCGCTAATTACGTTTTCCCGCAGCCAGAGGGTACAAGAAGGAAACTAGAATCACTTTAAACGAGATTTATTATACTTATTTAATTTAATCTAACTAGCCTAAGTGAATGAGTTCGATGATGAGAACTACATTCTAACTACTACCGCTAATTAAGTCTAGTGACCAGGTTCGATGCAAGAACAGAAGTGAATCGTTATTGCAATAAAGATTATAAATTGGTTCGCATATTGCTGCAATCGATTTACGATCACGCCACTATTCTGCTGACGGTGCGTCACGAGGCGGAGACACGGGGTCAATCGCTGCACGTGGCGCTGATTTGGCAACTCGTACTTGCTGTCTTCACAATTTGGTTCACTCAGGTTCTTTTCAAATTTGCTGCCGTCAAGTGCATATCTATGTTAAAGAGCTCTGTGAAATTAATTTGTATATAAAATAATTAAGTACAATAAAGTGTAAATAAATCAGTGGAATTTAATAGTAATAAAGTGATAAACCAGCCAAAGTGTTATTAGATCTCCCACTTATACAGTGTATAAATACAAAAAGAAAGTACTGGGTGGCGCAAAAGTAAAGACCCTATTTGGTTCGGCTATAACATTTTTTCTAAATTAGAAAACTAGATTTAGGTTTTTTTAAATGTATATTTGTACCATTAAATTTCGTACCATTAGGATTTAAAGATGATGTCTTTTAAATGGTGACCTCCAGAGTTGATACACATTTGAGCCCTATTTATGACATTTTGCATAACTTGCCGTGACACTTCCTGCGATATGTTCGTTATTTCTTGACGAATGTTTTCTTTTTCTTTTAGAGCTGCGAGAGTCTGTGTCTTGTTCACATACACCCGAGATTTCAAAAAACCCCAAAGAAAGAAGTCTGGACTGGTCAGATCGGGTGATCTTGCAGGCCAAGGCAAATCGCCAAAACGAGAGATAACTCGGCCTGGAAAAGCGTCCCTCACTAAGTCCATAGTGTCGCGCGCTGTGTGTGCCGTAGCGCCGTCTTGTTGAAACCAGATGTGCTCCAGCCCCAATTCGTCCAAACTGGGTATCAAAAACTCACGTAACATGGTTCTGTAGCGTTCTCCAGTGACAGTTATCGCATTGCCTCCAGCGTCTTCGAAAAAATAGGGTCCGATCACTCTGTCAACACAGATGCCACACCATACAGTAACTTTTAGTGGGTGTAGAGGTGTTTCTTGAATAATGCGCGGATTATCAGTGCCCCAGAACCGAGTATTCTGCTTATTGACATGCCCTGAGAGATGGAAATGCGCTTCGTCACTCATAACCAATTTTGAAGGAAAATCATCCTCTTCAAGGTTGAGGTTTATGACGCGCTGGCAGTAATCTAGACGAGCTCGGTGGTCAGCAGGCAGCAGCTGATGAGTCATTTGAGTTTTATACGGGAACATCTTTAAGTTTTTCACCAAAATACGCTGCAGGGTCCGTCTGGAAATGCCCAATTGCGTGGCACGTCGCCTCGTTGATGTTTCTGGACACTCTTCCACATCTTCGCGCACAGCATCGATATTTTCAGCTGAACGGCCTGTTCTTGGTCTCCCAGACTTAGGTCTATCCAATGTTGAGCCAGTTGCTTCAAGGCGTGTGGCAAAGCGTCGAATTGTGCGACCAATCGGTGCCGGACGGTGGGGAAATCGTCGACGAAATTCACGTTGTGTTCTTATCACTGATGAATTATTCCGTAAGAACATTGACACAATTATTCCACGTTCTTGGGGAGTAAAACGGTCCATGTTTATTTTCAGTGTATTTTACATTTGTTCACTACACAATTTTCAACAACAGATTAAAAAAAAAGGTCATATAAAAAAAATAAAGGTATTTTCTTTAGTGCCAGTACTTTTGCGCCACCCAGTATAATAAACAAATCCACATACAAAAATACTTCGCCTAATCATTGTACAGTATTGAGTTATCAAGTTGAGCACGTATAAAGTAGTGAAATGTTGTGACTAATTCGGATACTAAGATAAGAATCCTGAAAAACTAGTCTTACATAATTTTTATCACAAAAATCACAAAAGTGGAATCGTTATGTGAAAAAAAAATTTCAAATCAGATCAGACTTCTTGACAGTGCTACCAACATCACTAAATTAACCCAGAGACAATAATTCATTGAGTGTGAACATACATCTACCCTCCATGCAGAAATTAAGCATATTGAGCTTACGTTAAATAAAAACACAATTAGCATACGTGACATAAAAACACAACATCTACCCTCCAAGCAGATATTAAACATATTTAGCTTACGTTATATAAAACAACACAATTAGCATACGTGACATAAAGACTGGTTTGCAACAATGTTTTCTATGTTTGATAATGTTACCCGGAGAAAGCCTAGAAACGCTATACTTCAAAAGAGTAGATCAGACGAAAATATAATATCCAACCTATCTGAGACCAAAGAGGATTTATTTAATGCAACCAGTTTTGACGATTTGTCTGGATCCAGCTTGATTAATACTATGTTGCATGATAGGTCTGCATTATCTGATCTACAACAACAAATAGACCAATTAAAAAAACTGTTGGAAACGGCCCACGTGGAAGTAGCGAACCTAAATCAAGAAAACGCATATTTAAAGGATAAACTTAATGAATGTGATTCGGATATTGTGCACGAGCGCTCCACGACACCAAGGAGGCGTAAAATGAAATGTACACCGCGAAATGTAATACAATGTCAACAAAAAATTAGCTTTCCATGTACATCACCAATTCAATATGTTCCATCTACTTGTCAAAGTCTGGCAAAACAATACGATTGCCAACGGTCAGACATAGTTGCATATGTGCCTAAATACAGGAGTATAGAATCAATAGTTACTGCTCCATCGGTAAAGAGTCTGCCCGAATACTCACAAAAGTTAGGGAAATGTACAAGGATCCAGCAATTCTCATACCCAAACACAGAAAAGCGCAAATCATCTACAACTAAGCAACTAGGGTCGCTGAACATGTTAGAAGCTGGAGACTTAAAAAAACGGACTCAAATTTTGCAGAACACCTCCTTAATGAAAACCACTCCTTCGACTCTAAAGTCAACTTTAAAGCACTGCGACTGTGCGACAAAGGCAGAAAAATGAATGCTATGGAAACCCTCGAAATAAATAGAGTACTAAATACAAACAGAAATAATATATTAAATCAGCAATTAGATTTAAGCTCATCACCTCTATTGCAATAATGATGACATCTACATAACTATTTATTTGGTTTAATCTCTTAATTTGGTATAATTTGACATAATATTTGACATGGTTAATTTTCATCTGAAATTATTCACATTTGACATTGTTAATTTTCATCTGACATTATTCACATTTGACATTATTTAATTTTCAATGATATTAGTATTTCAACATTTATAAGTATTTCTTATAATTTTATATAATTTTTTAATTGACATTATAACTTAAATACATAATAGTAATAATTCATAAATTCAAAATATATTTAGGACCACATATATATTATTTCCCTATATTTTGGGGAAAAAATTTATACTGGTATACATAATTTTACAACTACCCACATGTGTAATATGTTTGAGTGTCGCAATGTTTCTAATAGGAATGCTCTTAAATGGGGTGGGATCGGTGACATCGTGCTTGCTACAAGTGGTCGTCAATTTCAAAAGAAATATCATTGTTAATACTGTGTTGTTGAAGTATTTTATTGCTTTTGTGGTGTCTGTGTGTGCTTAGTCTACTTATATTGTCTGGGTAAGTCCTAACAGTAGCATTTAACCTAGGATTGTAATATGGATAACCATCATCCACCCGACCCGGGAGGTGATGAAGATCCTCTGAGGTTACTTCTCAATCGATCTACTAGTTCTTCCTCCAAAAAACGCCCAAATGAAGCACAGCTAGACCCTGGTGCTAATAAAAAAATAATAATAGATCCGACTGAATCTGCTCCTTCCGTCCAATCCACTTATATTCACCCGGATTACGCAGATAAGCCTGCCACTTATTCTGAATCGGACTCAGGCCCCTTTTTAGTCCATGTCACCAGAGATGTAGGAGATGCGTCATCAGGAACAGTATTCCGATCGATTAAATTTGGACATTTCCTATCTACCAATAATATTAAAAATATTGTACCTGGAGGCGTAAAACGCGTTGGTCGAAACAGAGTTTCCGTCGAATTTAAGTCCGCTAACGATGCTAACAATTTTTTATCCCATCCCGCTCTAGCTAGGGCTAAATACGAAACTTCAATTCCCTCGTTCGCGTGTTCCCGTATGGGAATTATTAGGCAGGTGCCCGTGGAATGGACCTTGGAGGAGGTGGTTCAATCCATAGAGGTTCCACTGGGCTTTGGATCTGTTATGAAGGCCAGGAGGTTAAATAGGAGAGTCACAAGTGAAAATAACATCCCCACATATGTGCCTACCCAGACCATAGTTGTCACTTTCTCGGGTCAAAAATTACCACCCCATGTTTATTGTTTCTATAATTCTTTACCCGTTGAAACATATGTCCTCCCCTCAATACAGTGTTTCAAGTGCTGCAGATTCGGACACGTCACTTCTCAATGCAGATCCTCTCCTAGATGTTTTCTTTGTAGCCAAGCCCATGAGGGTGCAACTTGCTCCACTCAATCCCCCACATGCCTGTTTTGCTCTGGTCCCCATTCTGCCAAAGACACTTCTTGCCCTGAACACTCACGTCAGAAGTCAATTAAAATAACCATGTCGCAGGAGAATATTTCTTACATGGAGGCTTCTGCTCGATTCCCCCATGTGAGAAAATCTTTTGCAGACACCACTCGTCCTACACATCCAAACAATATCCAGCCTAGTTCTCAACAATTTTCCTCCCTCAGCTCCCAACAATTGTCTTCTCCCCTCTCTCAGGGCCCATCTCCAATCTCTTATAGGAAAACAATATACTCCCCCCATAGACAACATAACCCTGCCTCGAGTCCTGGCTATGACAGACAGGCTCATAACCATATTACCCAATCTCCCCCTTCTTCCATGCCTAATGGCTCGGCTCTCTTAGTTGAACAAGCAAAATCTTCATCAAATGATAACCTTCTTGACTTACTTCTCTCCACCCTCATCAACATGTTAACCAGATTCAGTGACACTGAGCTTCCTGACAAATTTAAAGTAAAACTTTCTCAGCTGTTAAGTCTTTCCAGTCAAATTCCCTCCCCTTCTGCAATGGAACTGTAGGAGTATTCATAATAAAAAAAATGAATTAATATATTTAATTAATAAATACAAGCCGCTCATTGTTGCTATTCAGGAAGCGTGGCTTAGGCCCAATTCCCGTTTTAGGATGTCTGGGTACGCCTGCTTTCGGGATGACAGGAATGACGGCCGTGCTGGAGCCACTATGTTGGTTTCCAGAAGTATTATATTCTCCCAAATTTCTATCCCCCCTCACAGTGACCTATTTCATATTGTTGGCATTAGATCAATGAACATTTCTTTTCTTTCTGTGTACATTCCATACCCTGATTCTTCCATACTTGCTGACCTTTCTCACATCATATCTTCTATCTCTCCTCCTATCATCATCCTCGGGGATTTCAACACTCACCATACCTCTTGGGGATCATATCAATGTGATAGCTTGTCTTCTTCATTTCTTGATTGGTTGGTTTCTCTGAACCTCTGCATTCTGAATAACGGCAGCGCAACTCGCAGACCGACTCTGTCGCATCCTGGCCCTTCTGCTGTTGACCTGTCGCTATGTTCTCCTTCTCTCTCTTCATGTCTTCTATGGCAGGTATTAAGTAACTCCCACGGAAGTGATCATTTTCCCATTTTCATATCATCACTTACCAGCCAAGTGCATAACCCTAAATTCAATCCCCTTCTTAAATACAACCTCTCAAGAGTTGACTGGGAGGTATATTCTAGTTGGCTGGATCGTGAGATAGAACTATTGCCAACTCCGAACTCCGATAATTATCATTCTGTATATTCCTGCTTCAAGAAAGCTCTCCTGATTGCTGCAGACAAGTCATTTCCAGTCAAGAAACCTCCTAGGAAGAATCTCCCTTCCTTACCTTGGTGGGATCAATCGTGTACAGTTGCATGTAAAAAGAGGAAAGAGGCTGAAAAAGCATATATAAGAGATATGTCCCGGTCAAATTACCTGGACTATCAAAGGGTGGCTGCTGAAACAGTCAGACTCCTCTCCCAAAAGAAACGTGATGGCTGGCACAGGTTTTGCGAGAATCTATCTCCACGTACACGCTCATCTTTGGTATGGAAAAATATTAGAAAGTTTAAATACTCCATATCATCTAACCACATAGCTTCAAATGATTCTTCTGTCTGGATCCAAGAGTTCGCGCAGAAATTGGCTCCTCCATCAGTCCCTACTTCTTCTGAGTGTTCTGTTCACCTCTCCTCTTCCCATCCTAATCATCACTTTGATACTCCTTTCACTCTTAACGAACTTCTGGCGGTGTTGGAACCACTAAAGGATTCATCTCCTGGAGTAGATGGCATCCCATACTCCTTCATTGTTAAGAGTAGTCTATCCACCAAAAAATTTTTCTTAAGCATTCTAAATTTAATTTTCGGCTCTGGTATTCCCCCTGAAGAATGGAAATCTCAAATTGTACTTCCAATTTTAAAACCTGGCAAACCTAGCGATGATCCCTTAAGTTATCGCCCCATTGCTCTTTCTTGCACAATGGCTAAAATTTTAGAACACCTTATTAAAAACCGATTGGAATGGTTCGTAGAGAGTCAGGGTCTACTTTCTAAAACCCAGTTCGGATTTCGTAGGGGTTTGGGCACTACCGATAGTTTATCCATCTTTACTACAGATGTTCGGATTGCAATGTCCAAAAATAATTTCTGTGTGGGGTTGTTTTTGGACATAGCATCTGCATATGACAATGTTCTTCTTCCTGTGCTCAGGCAAAAGTTGCAAAAGCTGAGTGTTCCAGAGAAGATTGTTAACTTTGTATCGAATTTCCTCTCTGGTAGGAATATTCAAATTAAGTATCAAAATTCTATCCTCCCCTCTAGAATCATTTGGAAGGGTCTTCCTCAGGGTTCTGTACTAAGCCCCCTTCTCTACAGTATATATACATCGGATTTAGATCTCTCTGTAACTTCCTTCGTCAACATTCTACAATATGCAGATGATCTGGCTCTGTATGTATCCTCAGAGCAAATATCGGATGCAGTGACAAAACTAAACTCTGCTATTTACTACCTTCACATTTGGCTTGCAGATCATGGACTATCTCTCTCAATCCCGAAAAGCACGGTTGTAGTCTTCAGCCGTCGCCGTACCATTCCCGATTGTGTGATCTCTTGCGAAAACCAAATCTTTCCTGTAAAAAATAATGTCAAATTTTTAGGTATGATATTGGACTCCAAGTTATCAGGGACAGAGCATATTAATTATACCATTCAGAAGTGTGAAAAAAAATTAAATATCATACGGTCTGTGGGCGGTGTCTGGTGGGGAGCTCATCCCTATTGCCAGAAACTGCTGTATAATGCTCTGATTCGCAGCCATCTGGATTATGGATCCTTTCTTCTTGAACCCTGCAACAAAACGGCTCTTACTTCGCTAGATAAGATCCAGTCGAAATGCCTTCGAATAATCCTGGGTGCCATGAAGTCATCGCCAATAAATGCTCTACAATTAGAGTGTGTTGATCCTCCTTTATTCTTTAGGAGACAATACCTCTCCGATAGATACCTCTATAAGACTTCTCAACTCGCTTTCCATCCTCTGATACCTAAGCTACATTCCCTGTCTGAGTATATTTCATCTGGTGGGTATTGGACACATAAAGATCATCCTCGTCTATTCAATTCATTTGTGAATTATGTTCGCCTTCCTTTCCCCTGTTTCCAATCAAAACTTAACCCCCTCTTTGAAATTCCATTTGAATCCATAATCCACTTGCCTGATATCAATATGGACACTGGCATTAGTAAACATTTGGTAGATGCCGAAAGGATTCTACAACGACTAATCAGCCAAAAATGGCAGGACTCAATAGCCATATACACAGATTCCTCCAAGTTGTCTGATGGCTCCTGTGTTGGATCTGCCGTATGGATTCCTCATTATAATATTATATTGTCTTTTAAATCCCCCAACATTAACACTATTTTTACTGGAGAAGCTATTGCCATTTTGGAGGCCTTACTATACGTAGAATCTCACAGTATCAGCAAATCAGTTATTTTCACAGATTCCAAGAGTTGCTTACTGGCCATCATAGCTAACCAATTCTCTAGTAAATCTAGATCTCCCTTAATTCTCCAAATTAAACACTCACTTTTTAGGTGCCTCAATAAAGGCCTCGTGGTCTCATTAGCCTGGATACCAGGACATAGTGGAATCTTGGGTAATACTGTGGTTGACTCTCTTGCCAGGACGGCTTCAACTAGTGGATCTCGTGACCAATTCAAATCCTTCTCTCAGGACTTACTCTCTCTCGCCAAAACATGTTTAGCATCTCAGTGGAATGTGCATTGGTCCCAGTCCAGCTCATCTAAGGGTAGGCATTATGCTTCAATCCAAAATGACATACCGTGTAAACCCTGGTTCTTTAAATTCCGCAAAGCTTCTAAGCGAGCAACCTCTGTTATTTGCCGTCTGCGATTGGGTCATGCCTGCACAAATGTTTTTTTATCCAAGATACGGATAAGGGATAGCTCTCTGTGTGAATGTGGCTTGGACGAAGGAACTCCTGACCACATTTTCTTCTCATGTTCTAGGTTGAATGGATCCCTATATGATCTCCTTCCCTCAAACGATTTCCCTCTTCCTGCCAACTTTAACACCCTCCTGACTTATGTCAATTCCCCACTCATTTATACATTATGTTACTTCATAGATCTTAACAATATTAATCTTTAAAACTGTGCTCGTTTGCTCTAACACTTAACATTGTGTCTGCTTTAATGATGTCTCCTCTTTTCAGGTATTTCAACACTCCATAAACCTTTTGGCCTCTTTCCAAATCAACTGTTTATATGGAAAAGAAATTTGGTTTATTGACACTTGTACTTTCACACGTTATTTCGATCAGTAATCAGTACCTACATAAAAACTGAGTTGTTGGCGGAATCGTTGGGATCGCCATAGAAGGAAAAAAAAAAAAAAAAAAAAAAATGCTCTTAAATGTCATTATAAACCTTTGAGGATGCCGTAAGGCGAAACCGGTCAGGTGTAATAAGCAATAAAGTAATGTGGAAAAGTACAAGTGAGTTATCAATATGTGTAACAACAAATTCCACCAAGTGCCATCAATCTACAGTATAAATAAGACTAAAATTATTCACTTTAATCAACGTATAGCACCTATGAGCCTTAGCATTAAATATGGCAGTGATACAATAGAGGAAGTCGAATGCATAACATTTTTGGGTATAGAAATAGATAAAGGATTAAACTGGAAGACACATATTGATAAACTGAGTAAAAAGATTCATAGATCCGCGTATGCCCTAAGGACATTATCTCCCATTATAAGTTTAGATGCACTCCTTACTGCTTATTATGGTACTGTGGAATCCCACTTACGATATGGGCTTATATTTTGGGGTAACTCAACTGAAAAGGTAACAGCTTTTAAGTCACAAAAGAGATGTATACGGGCAATGTTTCATCTAAGGTCTACAGATAGCTGCATGCCTTATTTCAAACAATATAAGATATTGACACTGCCGTGCCTGTACATTTTGGAGGTTGCTGTGTTTGTGAAGTCAAACGCGAATCGTTTCGAGCGTTTAGCCGATATTATTCCGCGAAATAGACGTGATAACACTAAACTGTGTCTTCATACAGCTAAAACAACACTTATGCGTAAAAGTGTTTTCTGCATGGCTCCATGTATCTATAATAAAATACCTAAAAGTTGGAAGGAACTGACGTTATCACTGTTTAAAAAGAAGCTGCGTGAATTTTTGATTGATAAAGTGTATTATAATGTTAATGACTTTTTAAATGAGAAAGATTTGACTGTTTGATTTTTAGAATTTGTATTTGACATTCATTGACATTTATCTATTTTATTTTGATTGATCTATAATTTTATTTTTTTGTGTTTAACTTATAATATTTGCATGCCTAAAGGTAAAGTATGGCTGAACCTCTTGTTTTATGAACCAACATGTTGTATTGTACCCATATTTGCAAAATAAATATCTTATCTTATCTTATCAGTATAGCGTAACATGCGGGTTTGCCTATGCAATTTCTTGAGACGGTTGGTTCAGTCATAGTGTAGTGGTTGAGGTCCCGGCGAAATTGCATATGTCGGCACAGATACATAACACGCTCGAATGACGGATGACGGGCTCAAAGGGCTCGCGTCGTTGGTTGATCAGTCGTTCTTCTTTTTTTTGGTTCGATGTCGATAATCAAAGTGAGATGGATATGTGTTCCAGACTTCCTGAAGTCGCGCGAGGTGTGGTTCGACAACCCGCTGATGTACGTGGACGCGGACGCCATCGAGCCGTCCATCAACGAGTACTACAAGACCATTGTCAAGTGTGTGCGCACCTTCGCAGACCTGCCCAAAGTGCAGCACGTCGCCGTCACCATACGGGTCAGTATATCTATCCTAAGTAATAACAAACTAACAATGCCCGGGTCATACTAATATCCATGGTTAATATTTTTTTTTTTTATACCACTAATTTGGCAGACAAGCACACGGCCCACCTGATGGGAAGCGGTTACCGTGGCCTATGGACGTATGCAACACCAGGGGTGTCACACTCGTTCTGCCGACCATGAAGAAACCTTCTGATGCCCCTCTTGAAGAACCCCATATTGTAGGCGCTTGGGAAAACCGCAGCAGGGAGGTCATTCCACAGCTTGAGTGTGCGTGGGATGAAGTTTCTTTCATACCGCACAGTGCGCACCGTCTCAGGTCGCAATGTGTGGGGATGAACTCCCTGCCTATGGCGAGAGGTGCGATGATAGAATGTAGCTACGGGCATCATGTCAAACAATTCATCTGAGCACAAACCATTGTATAGGCGGTAGAACACACACAGTGAGGTAAAATCCCTCCTAAGGCGGCTAAGAGGTTCCACTCTACCTGTGAGTATGGGATTGTCAACCAGCCTCAATGCCCGTCTTTGCAACGAGTCGAAGGGGTCAAGCTGGTATGCAGGTGCTCCAGCAAAAAGGTGACAGCAGTACTCCATGTGAGGCCGGACCTGTGCCTTATAAAGAAGGAGTTGCTGCCCCGCAGTGAAGTACTGCTTCGCCCTGTTGAGCACTCCGAGCTTTCCCGTTTATTTTGATACTGATGTGAGCGACCATGATAGTTTAAACTACATATTATAAACTAGCTGTTTTCCGCGGCTCCATCATCTCTCCAGTTCTATTCAACCAATTGCGATTAGAAAAACGTAGGATTTGAAGTCTCAAACAGAATACCCTGATGAAAATCCATTAACGTCTATCGTGGACAACATATAATTTTTTGTTTTAAAAAAATATTTTGTTATAATACTTTTACTTTTAAACTATCGCGGTCTATGATATACAATAATGTTAATGGGACTTAACGCGATCATGGAATAGGTACCGACCGGTGTCACCTGGTCGAATCGTCAGGCAAATCAAAGGTAGTAGTTAGTATTATTAAATTAAATATTTTTGTGTCCAGAATCGTTATTATGACATTACTCAATTATTTAGGAAACGTATCTTATATACAGACAAAACCACTTCACAATTATATAACTGTAAATATACCAAAGTAACTGTCTGTTTGTTAAGCTTTCAAGCCTAGAGTACCGCCCCACCACCCACCCACCCGAATAGGATCGAGACAGTCCTGGGCCGGCCGGGGTAGGAAAAATATGTCTCAGATAATCTCACCTCCGGCAACCTGCGGCTCACACAGTCGGCATGCGTTTTAGTCGGTTCAAGTCCGACATAACCTCCCCCACCGGCCCTGGTGGTGGATCAGATCAGTGGAATCAGTGAGGATTTTACGCACATACAAAAAAAGCCAGGGTACCGAACCAATTTTGATTAAATTTGGTACAGAGGTGGACTTAAGTTTGGGAATTGCTCGCAATAACCGACTTTGACGCTGGCGTCAATTTTTAGAGCTGGTCCGCTTTAAAAAATTTGCACGTGTAAAATTCTAAATTCTATCTTTCGTTTTCGATCACATCTTAGGTACATATTTGCTGATTGCAACCGAGCCTGGAGTGAACTCGGAGCTCAAGGTTCGCCTTCCAGCTTTGCCTACTCCAATTAGCACGATCTTGGGTGTGCATGATGATGAGACCATCCTTTTTGATGTATACTAAATAATTATAAATTGGCCTCGCAATAGGATGACATCGACGAGTTCCGACCTTTGATCCCTGTGATTCAAGCGGTGCGGAACCCCGGAATGAAGGAGAGACATTGGAACGAGTTCATGGAAAAAGCTGGTAAGTATTACTTTTTACATTCACGTCAATATGACTTATCCTGACTGATGGCAAGCTGTGAACATCATTAACCGTCAATCGGAAATGTTTTCTCTGTACCTACTGTTTCTTTATCAATACAGGTAATTTGGACACAGTAATGTACACCGTCGTTTTTAAAGCTATGAATCCATTGCAGTAGTTCCATTGATGGATCTTAGCACACTTTTTCCACCTGAGTCTGTCATGTTAAGCAATTAAATTTTTTGTACCACTTGTGGTAGACAAGCACACGGCCGATCTGTCTTTCTTTGTTCTTGAATAGAAAGTGTTTAGACTCGTGCAGCCGACTCGTGCAGCCGACTCGTGGATTTAAGGAAATATAAGTTCAATTAAATCTGAGCTTGAGAAAGTCTGTTGATTCCAGGTATCACAATAACTATGAACGACAAGCAGACGTTCCAAATGTGCCTGAAGCAGGGCGTGGCGGAGTACGCCGACCTCATCTCGGAAATCGGCGAGTTGGCTTCGAAGGAGTACGTTATTGAGCAGTCGCTTGACAAGATGCAGGCTGACTGGGCCACCAGGACCATGGAGCTGTCGCCGTATAAGAATACTGGTATATATACACCTGTTTTATCACTGATAGCACAGATACCTATCATCCCTGAGTATGCTCGTGACATATTGCGAACTCTCGTTGCACTCTTTATGTGCATATTAATTCGACTGTTACAAAATTAGACTGATGCCATTCTATTAAAATAATAAACAGTAGACTACATGCCATTCTAGACTATAATTGATCTGGTTGCAGAACGGCCTTTGTTCCCCCATGACCGTGGGCTTGGGGACCTGAACGGTGACGGGTATAGCCGCCTGTCACCCCTAGCAGAAGCAGACCTACAGACGTCGTACCTTTTAGTTAGTTTAAGTCCGATGCTATCCGTGGGGATTTTGCGCACGATGAAAAATACTGCGCCAAATTTCATAGTCTACTGTTAAAATTGTCCACCAGGCACGCACATAATGAAGATAGCGGACGAGACGTTGCAGCTGCTGGACGAGCATCTGCTGGCCACGCAGCAGCTGGGTTTCAGCCCCTTCAAGGCAGCCTTCGAGCTGCGCATCCAGGAGTGGGACGACAAGCTGCGCCTTACGCAGAAGGTGGTGGAACAATGGATCGAGTGCCAGAAGTACGCGCCATTTACACTTTCTTTTTACAAAATAACAGAAAAGCTGTTTAGAATTTTTTAGCAGGCGGAATAATGATTTAAAATTGGAACATCGTCGTTGATAGAATATGTAAGAATTACTGGCTGGTTGCGTGTTGGCTGCAGGGCACTGTGACTATGTTCACTAAAGAGTTATGACTCGAGAGCTAATTATTTTTCTATCGGACGATGTACTATGAATCTTCGCTGCGTTCAAGATTCTACATTAGATTCAATTCTAGAAACCTACGCTCCGCTCGTGATTCAAAGTAGCGCCCTCGCCGTAAAAATACTAATTTGCTTTTAAAATACGTACTATTAGCACTCCGTAATGATGTGTAACTACGTGTGTTTACAGAGAATGGATGTATCTGGAGCCGATCTTCAGTTCGGAGGACATCTCTCGACAGCTGCCGGTCGAGGCAAAAAAATACAACACTATGGAGAGGATCTGGCGACGGACCATGACGGCCGCTGTGGCGTGCCCAAAGGTATGAAACCAAGCAAAGCAAACAATATACTGTTATATTATGCCACCTAAAAATAATGTTATTTTCATTCCCTTCTAGAAAAACTGACGTATCTATATTAATATTATAAATGCGAAATTTACTGTGTCTGTCTGTATGTTACCGGATTACGGGCAACCCGTGACTACTCCCGCGTGCAGGTCGGTTATCGCGACAAAATCTAGCCTATGTCATTTCTCAAAGTCTGATATACCTCTATACCAAATTTCATCAAAATCAGTTCAGCAGTTTAGGCTTGAAAGCGTACAGACAGAGTTACTTTCACATTTATAATAATAAATGACATCTGGAATTAGGAAAATCGCTATTAAGATATTGAAGACTCCTTATCAAATTACCAATCACCGTGTCGTATCTGTCGATGTCGAGCGAGTGACACCCACACTCCACACGACATAAGCTGTACTACGGTCCGCAGATAATGATCATCGCGCCCGACAGCCGTCTGCTGGACAGCCTGGTGGAGGCGCGCCACCTGCTGGACGTGGTGTACCGCGGCCTCAACTGCTACATGGAGCTGAAGCGGCTGCGCTTCCCGCGGTTCTTCTTCCTCAGCGACGACGAGCTGCTGGAGATCCTCTCGCAGTCGCGCAATCCTCGCGCCGTGCAGCCCCATCTCAGGAAATGTTTCGAGAACATTGCCAAGGTGACATCTGATGATTAATGTAATGTAACACTGTATGAGCAATTCTTGTTTCTTATGTACAATGTTGCAGGCTGATTGCAGGTATTTCTAGAATTCAGGTCACTATGAATAATGACCGTTCTTGATATACAATGCTTGTATCAATTGGGCAATGAAAAAGTTAACCTTTAGAAAAATCTAATCTAAATGTTCATCAAAATCATTGAACTTACTATTTCTGCCGACGTTTCGGATACGTTGCAGCACCCGTGGTCACGACTTGACTAGTCTTCGAGCGTCGAGATTTATGCGGGGAACATTTTTTGAGAGCCTTACTACCATTACACTTATTATGAACGATTAGGCTGGCGACACACCACACCCACTATGTCAGTTTTTAACGGCACTGTTTTTTGGTTTTAGTATCTTAATCACTGGATTCCACGTTCCGGATAGTTCCGAATCCATCTTCCCTATTGAAATTCTTGTATTTTTTCATGCACAATCCGTGAATAGTAGTGGCGATCAGTGGAGTACCCGACTCAAGATGTTCTGCTACTGCCGATTTGTTAAACTGACGGTTTTTCACAGCTGCGATGTTCTCTGACTCTTTCTGCAATGGTTCGCTTGGTATGGCCTATGTAGGAAATACCGCAGCTGCAGTCCACTTTATAAACACCCGTCAGCAATAGTTAGTTCCATTATTGAATTCGCGTAAAGTCCCGATACCATGTATAATTATGAATTCACACCGCGATAGAATAACTAAATGTTCATATATGTCACATTGTCCGGAGTAGCGAAAGTAGCGAAATATCAGGATTCAACGTAATAAAATTAACTCGACGGCTTCTTCGAGGAGATGCTGCAGCAGGTGCCATATTATTACACATTACGACTTACTATTCAATCCTGACGTATGAAATTTCCATGCTTTTAGCCTTGACTTGACTAATGACCGTATATATATATATATATTCTTTATTGTACACAAAACACATTTTATAACAAAAAGTAAAAGGATATTGTAGTACAAAGACGAGCAAAATGTGTTTTGTGTACAATAAAGAATATATATAAATATATATGCTATATAAATCAGGATTCAACGTAATAAACTAAAAAATTTGGTTCTTAAAACCTAGAGCGCAAAATCACCATTCGTATTGGGCACAATTCAATGTTGAGTTTTCTTCCAGCAAACCTTAGTGTGGTAGAGGGATAGCATGTTAATAACAGTAGCACTTTACGAAGTATGTTTGTCATTTGTTTACATCTTGTGTCAGCTTTGGTAAATAGGGTACAAGTTAGTTAAGATGTGTATATAATCTAAATCCGTGATGCTGCAGGTAACGTTCCAACCGGATTTGAAGATAACTCACATGCACTCCAGCGAGGGAGAAATCGTGGAACTTAAGTACCAGTTCTATCCGACTTCTAACGTGGAGCAGTGGCTTTTGTTGCTAGAAGACACGATGAGACACTCCAGTTAGTAGATGCTTGATGATTTCTGATTCATAACGTAGGGATCTGTTTACCTGGACACGGGTTTTCTTCTTCGTGCAATCTCTGCTTTTCTAACGAGGCGTGAATAAGTATCTGTCTAGGCCTTCAAAGGCAGGTTCTGGCATGCTAACCTCTAGACTTCTTACCGTACATCGCGGGGCAGTCAATTGATGGACCCAATAATCAAAATGTCCACTACAATCCTAATAGGAGAACTCTTTATCATTTTATAGATTCACCGGCTATCGTGTATTTTATGTCATTCATACATACATCAGAGAAACTTATGGACATCTCCAAGAACACCCGTAATGTGGGACAGCAAAATCTGATGACTGATAGGCCATTTATTTTCTCCTACAGATTTTTCCTATTTACCTACTCATTTCTTCGCAATTTCTTTAGGCTAGATTATATGATGACAAACATCTAATATGTATTTTCTAGAGCCATGAGACCCACCCTAGTGACGAGACCAGTCTTTTCTACTTTGCAATTTAAAATAGTATATATATAGTCTATTCACGAAGCCGTGAGAAAAATGGTAAACAAAGAAAACAGTGGTTGTCAAACTTTTTTTGCCGTTTAGGGCGAAAAATGTATTGTGTGTTTAATAGATAAAAATGTGAAAGTAAAGTAAGACTAAGTAGACATCTTCGACATGCCGTCTACATTTAGTTTAGTGTGAAAAGTAATAAAAAAGGTAATAAACAGATGAGTTGTTTATTATTAATAAGAAGAGTATAAATAAAACAATTTAGGATTTGAAATTGATTTAGATTGCCTGTATGTTGGTGGTGGCGGAGATTTGAGACGACCTGTTGTCTTCTTTTCTTGTACAAACCGGTATACAGAGGCTCGTGATATTCCCATAATTTCTGCAGTCATGTCCATAATATCAGTTTTGTAGGGATACGAATCTTTGGGCCAAGTCTCTTCTACATGTTTGAACACATTAATAACTGTCTCCTTATCCATAGAATGCATTGGAGTACGCTTGGAACGTTTTTTCTTCGGTGAAGTAAACGTACAAGCACCGCTCGGACCAGGTTCACCCATTTCCACCAAAATTAACGTTCAGAGAAAAGAAACTTAACAATAACTGAATATAAAAACTTAACACAACTATAAAACTTAACAAAAACAATAACTTTAACAACGAATAATAAAGAATTAACGAAAACAATCCGGGAAGAAACTCACGTCAACAAGTTGATCACGAGTAAAAAATGGCGGGTGTAACCCGGCTAAATACAGAAACTATTAATTGTACTTTCATTACTTAGTATTACTGTTCACCTTTATTTAGTAGTACTACAAATGCATTCAAAGTTTGATATTCACAACATTTATAGATCTTTTATAAGGTCAATAATTATGAATATTAAAATTTTACTTAAAAAATATGATAAGTGTTAAGGTGAATATTAATTAAACGAATTAATTAATATTCAGCTTGTATTAAAAAATATCACCTAAAATATGCCGGTTTGTTCATAATTTTATCTAGCTTCTTACATAGTTAAAATATTTATTAAATTCGTAGTTCAATTATTGATAAAAAACTGACACCTAAAAGAACCTTTTTTATGGTTTGTTTACCTTTTTTCGCACGGCTTCGTGAACGGACTATAGATGCTTTTTTCTTTCATCTAGTCCGCCTAACGCTGGTGGCGGGTCTGGAGGAGCTGTGGCTGATACCGCGCGGCGATTGGGTGCTGCGCTGGCCCGGCCAGGTGGTCATCGCCGGCTCGCAGACCGCCTGGACGGCCGGCGTCGAGAACGGCATCGAGGAGTACCGAATCGACGGCTTCTTCGAGGAGATGCTGCAGCAGGTGCCATATTATTACACATTACGACTGACTATTCAATCCTGACGTATAAAATTTCCATGCTTTTAGCCTTGACTTGACTAATGACCGTATATTTCCCCGTAGCTGGAAAGTCTCCGCGCGCTGGTGAAGTCGGACCTGACGTTCTTCCAGCGCGAGGTGCTGTGCGCGCTCATCGTCATCGAGGTGCACGCGCGTGACGTCACGCGTATGCTCGTCGACGAGAGCGTGCGACACGTGTCCGACTTCCAGTGGATCTGCCAGCTCAGGTACACCTGCCGGCAAACTTATTGAACAAATTGCAGAAAGTTCGCGCATATGCACTCTACGGGCCAACGAAAAAACTATTGATAGGAATGATTAAACAATAACTCGATCCTATGCACCCGTGATTAGCGTACCTCAGCTCTCAAGCCCCCACGCTTGCCACTAAAGATACCTAAAAATACCCGTTCTGCGCAGTTAGAGTACATTATCAAGAAGTTTGTCATATTATTTATTTTATTTATTTATTTATACTTTATGCACGATGTACATTGGCGGACTTAATGCCGTAGGCATTCTCTGCCAGTCTACCATAGGGTGGTGCAGAGCTAGTACGAGGTAGTTGGGGACCACACATTAGTTAATGGTGTTTTGTGCCCAATATTATGCTTCTTGACATCTACTGTCAAGAACCATTTTGTTGGCAATCTGCAATGTGCGTACCAAATCCTGCTGCTTGTGACCCTTCCGTATTGCATACTGATATAGAGACGCAAGCGCGTGACGTCACGTACTTGTATTGGCTACAGATACTACTCGCACGTGAAGGCCATGGACCCGCTGGGGCCGGACGAGAAGGCTGAGATCCACCAGGATGAGGAACACCTCGACACGTCTGCCTACTACCGCCAGTTCAGTCAGAACTCGTGTGACGTGCGCGCGCTCAACTCCGTGTTCACCTACCAGAACGAGTACCTGGGCAACAGGTGGGCTAATACATGTCATTACCATAATTTTAAGTGCATCCGAAGCTTTGATCTTGAAGTATGGGTCCTTTCCTTAACACGCGGAAATCTCTTTGGATAACCCCTCCCTTTTCCCCTATAGCTGGGATGGTTATTTCGGACTCGAATAGAGCAAAAGCGCATGACAGTTTCGGGTTATTAGTTGCCGAGGGTGAGGTAACCTCAGCATGCCATCTGACGTCCTAACCTCGAGAGGAAAAAATATTTGCGCCTGAGCCTTTCATCAAATAGCTGGCACACAAGGTGGAAGGTCAGACTAACCTCACGCCAAACTCTTGAATAGTTATATGCACTACGTATTCGGAATAAAAGAAAGAGTATAATATCTCTGCTTGTAACTATTACGGCTAGGAGAGTTTTTTGCCGCTCTTGTATGGAAGTGATGTATCTGTTACGTATTAACTATTACTATCTAATTCATGCTGTGGTTCTGCGTGTGTGTACGCAGCGGGCGGCTGGTGATCACGCCGCTGACGGACCGCTGCTACCTGACGCTGATGTGCGCCATGCACCTCAAGTTCGGCGGCGCGCCCGCCGGGCCCGCCGGCACCGGCAAGACCGAGACCACCAAGGTACTCCATAACACGACATTCGAAGTAGTGGACCAAAGTTTCGAGCAATTGTTATAGTGAATCATATTTATACCACGATGAAGACGACTTTTGTATGACACTTTTTTCAGCTTGCCATAAGACATCGAAAGTAGCTTCAGGTTTCATGATCTAGTTTCGTATTGCAGGACTTCGAAGTTATGGATGTATCATTTATTTTGTGGCACCAATCACTATACTTTTAAAAACCTCATTACTGATAAATACGCCAATGTTCTGTAGGATCTAGCGAAGGCCCTGGCGGTGCAGTGCGTCGTGTTCAACTGCTCCGACCAGCTGGACTACATGGCCATGGGCAAGTTCTTCAAGGGACTAGCTGCGTAAGTGCACTGTGTATACCAATATCTAATGCTATTAAATAAGTGAAGTGAAATGTAAATATATTGCGAATATGTTTTTTATAGATCTGGTGCGTGGGCTTGTTTCGACGAGTTCAACAGAATCGACATCGAAGTACTCTCCGTTGTGGCACAGCAGGTATATCACTCGGGTAGATCAGATATAATGATGCAACTTCTTTAAGCCTCGTTATTATGGTATTTAGTGTTGCTAAACTCCTAATGAAGTCATTTAGGGAGAGTTGGTGATAATTCGAGAGCTGGAGCCTACTGTCCGCTTACTATTTTTCCTTTTGGTTCTCCATCTAACCTTCCAATCCTGAAAAGAGACACCTTCCTTAAAGTGTCCACCGTCAGCAAGCAGGTGAGATTGGCATGGTTCCCAAAGATCTTGGTGTACCCCGGTCGCACCCATATCCTCTCATTCTTAAAGAAATTTACACCAGAAGTATAATATTTATAGGTGGTGACTATCCAGAAAGCGCAGAGCGCCAAACAGGAGAGATTTATGTTCGAAGGGGTGGACCTACCTCTAAAGATGTCCTGTTCCGTGTTCATCACTATGAACCCTGGTTATGCTGGTATGTTACTTTCTAACAATATCATGCAATCATATCCTGGCGAAATAGAATATAAGGTCAACTCATCTTTTCTAGAGGGTGTAGTTACAAGGCGACTAAGGGACCGACCACTTCATTTTTGGTTCTTTTGTACACACAGCGATTTGAGGCTTTGAGCGGTTTCTTTAAGCGAAGCGTCATCAAGTTAGGGGCCACCATTATTAGATCAACAGCATCTGAACTAAACAACTAGCCGCGACTGGGATAGAGTTCTTCTTCTTCTTCATACTAGCGTTAATCCCGGTTGCATCCAAAGTTTTCCCCTCGGAGTCTGGGGTTCCTTTTTTTTCAGACTAACTGCTGGTTTAGTTCAATTTCGATATTTTCCAGAAACCATATTTTTGATGAGAGATCTGATTTGCTATCAGACCTTTACAACCTATTGGCGATATCAAAATATTCCAGAGTATAATGCACCGCGTCTGGTATAAAGTGAGGAGAGTTAATACGTTCTGCTGAAAATACAAAAATGGTTTTGCGAGCTTCAAAAAGTCACCATCTTACTATGAATATAGCTGAATAAAGATCTTGATGGAGAGCAATACAATACAATTTTTCATCCTCTATATACTTACACATCCTTCTCTAGCTGTAGTTCAGCAGCAGGTGTAATCCTAATCATCTATCGTATCCCAGGCCGTACAGAGCTGCCGGACAACTTAAAGGCGTTGTTCCGTCCGATCTCCATGATGGTGCCGGACTACGCGCTCATCGCTGAGATCTCGCTGTTCTCGTTTGGCTTTGGCGAGGCCAAGATACTCGCCGGCAAGATCACCACCACTTTCAAGCTCAGCTCCGAACAGTTGTCGTCTCAGGTGACTGTTATACCTCTGTGGTGTGGCTGTAGTGCACGCGACTGCTATGCAGGAGGCGCGGGTTCGATCCCCGCTCAGTGCAAATATTTGTATGCATGAATATGGGTATTTGCGTTGGTCTGGGTGTTTCTATGTATAATATGTATGTATTTATAAAAAATTAACAAGTATTTAAGTATGTTTATCCGTATTCTAGATTCCATAACACAAGCTAGTTAAACTATGCTTTCCATGGGTCTAGATAGCGTTGTGTAGAATGTTGTAGAATATTGTTATGATTTATTTATTTTTGTGTGTTTGAAGAATTTCATTTATTCAGTTTAGGCACATAAAGAGCACATTTAAACGTCAAAATTTTAAAATATGTCAAGAAATAATATAAAAATATTAAATAATGTAAAAATAAACCATTGGAAAATGATTATTTCACTATGACTAAAAAGTGTGATCATTGTGAAAAAATATAACGAAGACCACCAGGGGTACCAGGTGTAGAGTGTAGTAAGTGTGAGTGTCTGGTTCACCTAAACATGAAATGTATGGGATTAACCAACAATCAAATCACGGCACTCAAAGCTGCACCCAGTCTGGCGTGGATTCGTCTGCAGTGCCAAGAGGGAATACCGCAAAAAAGCTCATCTATTATCGTACCAAGTGATGATGATGAAGATACGGATGGTACATCAGTGACAATCAATTCGAAAAAGTTGATCACTAACATATCGTAAGAAGAAGTTGATAAGGCGATGTAAAAGGAAATGAGGGAGCTAAACGATGAGTTTCATAGCTTAGTAAACATCTATTTATTCACGAACTACACTCGACACTTAAATACCTTTCCAATCACTCCGACTTACTTCTATTAGGAGATATTAATGTTGACTTGAAACTCAGCAATCCTATAACAAATTCATAAAACAACTCGTTGCATAATCTAGGCCTTTTGTGTGGAATCACAGAATACACTTGAATAGAATTTCAAATTTAATTTTTTGTAATAAAACATGCGCGATCCGCACAAAAGACCTATATACGTCGGCGATCGGCACTACACTTATTGACCACCGTGCCATCTTGTGTCGGGGCACCAATACAGGAGGTTCCAAATTATAAAACGTGCATAAATAAAAATATACTTAAGCAACTCCTCAACGAAGTTAAATGGGATGAAGGGTGCGAATTATCGTGCCCGATAAAGATCAATGACTTCGTTGATAGCAGATTTAAATAATGCTATTCGCAATCAACACATCAAATAAAAATAAGAAACAATGTACGTGATAACAACGGATGGATAGATAATATGGTAATAAATGCTTGCAAACATAGAGATGAAAAATTCGTGAAATGGGTGAGAAATGCCAATAACCTGTAATTCACTGGTGGTAGAAACTTGGTGGCACAAATTTGTCTCAAGTTTCGACCGGGTAGGTACCACCGTGCACTATTGCGATAAACCCTCCATAGCAATTCAATCTCGGTTGGATTGTGTTCAGGGGTCAGCAAGTGCATAGCCGGGCAGAGGTGGTGGTTGTCGCAGCACTAGTGGGACCAGTGGGTCTTGGCGTAGTCTAGTGGGGATGGCGCGGGGCGATAAGCCGAACAGGGAGACCTGTAGAAACGGTGGTGCCGCTGGCCGCCCGCGGTATGGTACAGGGGCCCAACTGGGGTTAACCACCTTGGAAGGCTGCCTCACTAGGCCGCGCATAATCCTGATATGGTTCGTCGTGCCGGTTGGTGACCGGATTGGGAGCCCGGCGACCATACTCGGGGGGGGGGGGGGTACGGGGGCCCTTCCGTTCGGCGCATCGGCTCTCGCCATGCCTCACATTCATAGATAAAACCAATATCCCGCGCTTTGTCACACGGTGCTCGGCGGCAATCACCTCTTTTTTCAGGCCTTCTCCCACCCAAACTCATGGCAGCGCAACTTAGAGAAATAGGCAACACAGCGGCTCGTCACACTCCCAAAAGCTTGCTATTTGAGGTGGAGTCCACTAACATCTGTGGGCTCCATGCAAACCTCAACGCCGTCCACCAACACCTAGAGACGGCGAAACCTGCCATGTTTTTTCTAACGGAGACGCAAATACACCGCCCTGACGACACGACCTACTTGCTCTACCCTGGCTATGTTCTTGAGGAAAGTTTTCGTGCAAAAGCCGGGGTGTGCGTGTTTGTTAGGGCGGATGTTTGCTGTCGCCGTTTGCGCTGCCTAGAGGACCCATCCTTCTCCATCCTTTGGGTACACGTAGACCATGGCCCTACGAGTCAGATCTATGTGTGCCTCTACCGTTCCCATACAGGAGATGCTGAGACAACTCGACTCTTTGAATATCTGAGTCAGGCGGCTGATGATGCGCAGGAGCGATTTCCGAATGCCGAAATGGTATTTTTGGGGGACTTTAACGCCCACCACGAGATCTGGTTGGGCTCCTCCAAAACAGACCATGCGGGAAGAGCCGCCCACGCATTTGCTCTGGCGCACGGCCTGACCCAATTGGTGCACGAGGTCACTAGGATACCAAGAAGGTCGGGCTTAGCACCTTCTCTGCTGGACCTTCTGCTGACGAGTGATCCGGTCTCCGGACTCCGACCACTGCCTGGTCTATTCCACGGTGCCTATTATAGCGCCCCCACGACCCGTGCAGGGGAAGCGGCGTCTCTGGCACTACTCGTCAGCGGATTGGGATGGACTTCGTGACTATTTTGCGTCCATCCCGTGGGTTGAGCGCTGCTTTGAAGGTAAGAACCCATCGGATTGTGCTACTGCTGTCGCCGGTAAGATCGGTCTGGGTATGGAATACTATATCTCATACACCGATATCACCGGTGACCGCGGGGTGCGCCCTTGGTTCGGGCGCGAGTGCGCGGAAGCTGTTGAACAAAAACAGTCTGCGTACCGCGCTTGGGTAAGGGCGCGCGCCACGCGCCATCCCAATCTGGGCCACTTCAAGGCGGCGTACAACAGAGCCACAAAGGTCTGTAAAAGGGCCTACGTCAGAGCGGATGCCCTGCGCATAGCGCGGCTTGGTCAAGATCTTGTGATGCATCCCACGGGAAGCCGTGGCTACTGGCGACTGGCTAAAGCCGTGCAAGCCAACTTCTGTCAGCCTTCGCTGCCTCCGCTGCGTAACCCTGATGGATCCCTGGCCCATGAGTCGCAAGAGAAGGCAAATCTGCTGGCTAATCTCTTTGCGGCCAACTCCCGAATCGATGATTGTGGTCTGCAGCCACCAACACTACCCGACAGTGACCACGCGATGCCTGATATCCATATCAGGCAACGCGATGTCCGTGCAGTGCTGCAATCACTCGATGTCCGGAAAGCCAGTGGTCCGGATGGTATTCCAGCGGTAGTTTTGAAAAAATGTGCAGCGGAGTTGTCTCCAATGCTTACGCGCCTGTACCGGCTATCCTACAGTTCGGGTACAGTGCCTTTGCCTTGGAAAGAGGCGAATGTTCAGCCGATTCCCAAGAAGGGGGATCGCTCGGAGCCAGCCAACTATCGACCCATAGCCGTCACCTCAGTGCTGTGCAAAGTGTTCGAGCACATAATTAACAAACAGCTCATGCGGCACCTAGAGGATCACTACTTAATTAATGACCGGCAATATGGCTTCAGACCGAAACGGTCAACGGGTGATCTTCTAGCATACGTTACCCATCTTTGGGGTGAGGCTATGGACAAGCACGGCGAGTCACTGGCAATTAGTCTTGACATCGCCAAAGCTTTCGATAGAGTCTGGCACAAATCGCTTCTTTCCAAGCTACCTGCCTTTGGTCTGCCTTCTAGGCTGTGCAACTGGGTTGCTAGCTTCCTGCAGGGGCGCCGTATTCGCGTCCTTTGTGACGGACGAGCTTCGGAGTTTCTGCAGGTAAATGCTGGCGTGCCCCAGGGGTCCGTCTTATCACCCACTCTCTTTCTTCTGCATATCAACGACATGCTGTCTACCGGCAATGTTCATTGTTATGCAGACGATAGCACTTTACATGGGAGGAGCGATAGCATTTATGGACATCCTGCGGCCAAGCAGGCAGATATCGCAGAGAAAAGGCAGCTTCTTGTCACTGAGCTGGACGGGATCCTGAATCACATTTCTCAATGGGGCTCTGAGAACCTGGTTGAGTTCAATGCCAAGAAGACGCAGGCATGTGCGTTTACAGCAAAAGTATCTTCTTTCCTTCCCCTCCCCACTCTACAGAGCACGCCACTGCCACTGCAGGACAATCTCAATATCCTAGGTATGGATGTTCGCTGCAACCTGAATAACAAAAATTACATCGAAAGTATCATCAAAACAGCCTCACGAAAACTCGGAGTCCTGAACAAAATGAGACGATTTTTCACGCCGGAGCAGCGGTGTCTTCTATACAAGACACAAATTCGCTCCTGTGTGGAATACTGCTCGCATCTCTGGGATGGTTCTGCAAAGTACTTACTAGATGCTCTCGACAGGTTGCAGCGACGTGCGGTCCGCATAATTGGGAATCCCGAGATCACGAACACCCTAGAACCTTTACAGCTGCGTAGAGATGTTGCGTCCATGGCTGTATTTTACCGTCTGTACCATGGGGAGTGTTCTGATGAGCTCTTCCAATTAGTCCCACCCTCCCCTTTCCTACACAGGACAACACGTGCAGGTCTTAGATGTCATCCGCACACGGTGCAAAACATCCGATCAAGAACCAAGCGGTTCGGAGACTCTTTCCTCTGTCGCACCATTAAGGCCTGGAATTCATTACCAGCTCACGTGTTTCCTTCTTCCTACAGTCCCGGGTCCTTTAAGCGGGGCGTGAAAAAGCATATGATGAGGCCGTCAAGCTGAGTGTCACCATTGTCACACGGTATGTGTAAGTAATGGTGACCCTCTTTTCTGGGACTTTGCCTTCAGTTTACCATCAGGCAAGGCGAAGTCCAATTGACGTGACCTATAAAAAAAAAAAAACCTAAACTTAAAACGTGAATATAACAAAGCTAGATTTTGCGAACAAAATTATACAAAAGGCAAAGAATAGTAGTCTCAGAACCGAAATAACTCAGAATTACCGCAACCCATGTAATCTTTGGCAAATCCTCAACCTAATTACTGACCGCATAAAACAGTCTATAGACACTGTCATAACAAACTCCTTGATCAGGGATGGTGAGAGCAGTCAAGATGTGGCAAGCAGGTTCGTGCAAACGTTTGTTAATAACGTTAATTCTATTCTTAATTGCACAATTCCTTTACTAGAGAAATCTGCATACACAAAATTAGTAAATGTATCAATGAGATATAGACAAGCCACCACAAAGAGTATAGAAAAAATTATAAAATCTATAAACATAAAAAAAATCCCCAGGCTTGGACGGAATAAGGACAATCAAAATAAAAAATATCTAAGTATCATCTATTATAACTATATTAATCAATATGAGCATCTCAAGCGGCAAATATCCCGATACACTGAAAACTGGCATAGTTAAACCTGTATATAAGTAGGGCAATAAAGGTGAATATTCCAACTATAGACCAATGGCAATCCTCCCAATCATAGATAAAGTAGCTGAAAAGTATATAAGTAAAGAAATACACTACTTTCTAGACAAAAATAAGATTCTCTCTCCCAACCAGTATGGCTTCCAACCCCATAAAAACACTTCTCAGCTCCTCACCAAATTCACAGATAGCTTATCTCGCGACCATCTTAATAATAAGCGACACATAATGGTTCTTTTATAGACTACAGCAGGGCTTTTGACACACTCAGATACCCAACCTTGTTAAAGAGCTTAAAAGAGAGTGGTACTCGTATAAAGAACAAGGTCTTAAGGTGGTGTAGTGATTATTTACTCAATAGAACAGTAAGTAAGAGTGGCTGGTGAAGATAGCAACACCATGCGCGTGAGCGAGGTTACGGCTCAGAGATCGGTACTGGGACCATTGCACTTTCTCATATATGTAAACAACTTAGAAAAATTAATAAGGAACTGTAAGATATTTCAGTTTGCTGACACATCATGTCTGGTGGAGGCTGGAAACACGGCTGTGGATGCATTGGTCAAACTTCAGGACGATTTCAATCTACTGACCAAATGGTCTCATGACCTGGGTCTTGTGCTGATTGAAAAAAAAAAACTAAACTAACGTACATAAGCTCTAGTCGAAATAGATGTAAATATTAGCCCGCTCTTGTCGCGCACAATCATAAGTGCCTTCATAAGAATAATAATAAAGCTAGACCTGACAGGTGTAACATAATAATAAATGTGGTGGACGAGCAGACTTACCTTGGTGTCGTCGTGGACAGTCGGGTTTTATGGAAGAGTCACATAGACCAGGTCTGTGACAGACTGAGGGGTATACCCCAAGTTTAGTTTGGCCAAGTTTACTCTGATAAAGAGGAAAATAGCCTACCAAATTCAACTACAATTGTACATTGCCCTAGCCGAATCAATTATTGGTTAAATTTCAAATAAATAAATTAATAAACGTATAAATTTTAAAATTATGTTTTACATTAGTTTTCGAACGTTGATATCAGCGTCACAGTTACAATTGTATATTAGTTAATCGTTGCGTCATACTATGTAATAAAACTGTTGTTCCAAATAAAATTTATTTGAAAGTGTCGCTACTACCCTCCCCTGTGCTCAGGACCACTACGACTTTGGCATGCGCGCCGTGAAGACGGTGATCACGGTGTCGGGCAACCTCATGCGGCAGATGCCCAACGGCGACGAGAGGCAGCTGGTGCTGCGCGCGCTGCGGGACGTCAACGTGCCTAAGTTCCTCGCCGACGACCTGCTGCTGTTTAACGGTGAGTTGTGTGTGTGTGTATGTGTGTGTGTGTGTGTGTGTGTGTACGTGTGTGCGTTTATGTGTGTGTGTGTGTGTGTGTGTGTTAGTGTACGCATACAGGCACACGGGCCTGTATGCGCACGTTCATCGTTTAAAATGTTCAAAGGAGTCTTGAGCCCCATGAAAAATAAAATGGCATCATTAGACTTTTGAAAAATCTATATTCGCCAGTAACCGAAGTCACCCATTTTCAAAATAAAACACATCCTGTATAATTTCATTTGACAGTGTTGCTATTAGGGGAAATGACGAACTCCCGCCAAGCTCCTATTGTAAATTATTCAACATAAAGTTATACAGAAAACTAGATCAATATCAGACTACTAAAACTTTTACTGTATCTAAAATAGTGTTTTTGTATGTTTAGGTATAATCTCGGACTTGTTCCCACGCGTGGAGATCCCCATCGTGGACTACGGCATCATGGAGCAGTCCATCAGGAACATGCTCATCAAGAGAGGCTATGACGACATGTACAGTAAGTCAGAGATTTATATACTTACACTTTTAGATATCCTTCAAAACTCTCCTCAATGATATCCGATCCGACAGGAAAGTATGTTAGAATATGTGTAAATGTCATATTCCACTGACCATCAATAATTAAGACAAGACCTGGATGATGATGATGATGATGCTGATGATGATGATGATGATGATGATGAAACTCTCGGTTTTGATAACACCCATATCATAAACATTTACAACTTGAGTGACGTGTCGGTAAAGACTATGATTTTTTTTTATACTACTGATATAAGAGTTATTTTGGAACGAAGATTTTGAGTACAAGATAGCAATAAATAAATAAAAAGAAATATTTCCTTCCAATTGAGCAGTCCGACTGGGCAAGTACCTCCGCCCTACAGAATACCTCGGCCATAAAAACCTCGTGTTATGTTCCGGGCGATACTCATCGCAAGAGCGCACTGGAGAGTTTTTGTCCTTTCAGTGGGGAAGACCTTGTCCTGTTTATCTTCTACACTGACGGCACAGAAACGACACAGAAGGAATAATTTAAGGGTTAAATATGAGGATATGAAGAAATTTATATTGTCATGTTTACAGGTTTCATATTCAAGATAATCCAGCTGTACGAGACGACAGTGGTGCGGCACGGACTCATGCTGGTGGGCCCAGCTGGATCCGGCAAGACCAAGGTGAGTGAGGCATTAACTGGCACTAACCGGACTAAACCTCTCACATACCCACTACTGTACTCCCACATCTTCCCCAGTGTTACGAAGTGCTCCGTGATGCGCTGACAGCGATCAAGGGCAAGTTGGCCCCGGATGGGTTTCCCTTCACGCCGGTGCACACGTTTGTCGTCAACCCCAAGTCCATTACCATGGGGCAGCTGTACGGGGAGTTCGACCTGAACACGCACGAGTGGTGAGTCAGTCACATTGTCAGTTCATCATAGTGTTCACATGTGTTACCTATTTGAAGTGAAAACTTTGGCACACTGAGTACTTTTTTAAAGTAAATGCTTTTTACACAGACTATTTTCAGTTTCGTCGGCATTCCCGGAGTGCCATTTTTTTTTGTTGTTAAAAGGTGTACTTAAGCAGTTTATTGAGCCTGGATTATCAGATTCAACCCGCCCGAAAGTGGTTCCTTCTACTGAATTTACCCGTGACTACTAATCGTAACCACCGTACTGTGCGCGGTGAAATGGGAGGAGTATCGATAAATCGACCATCAGATTTGGTCAGTCCATCGCTAACGCTCACGGCGGTATCTCGCTCGCTCTCGACTCATTCTCTTCAATTCAATTTCTTTACCTGGTCCCCCACCACATCGCGCGTTCCTAGAGCACGGTAATGCGGTCACCGTCATACTATAACAATATGAACGGATTTCAGGACGGATGGCATCCTGTCGAGCTTGGTGCGCGGCGGTATCGCTGTGGAGGACATGGACAAGCGCTGGTACGTGTTCGATGGGCCCGTGGACGCCGTGTGGATCGAGAACATGAATACTGTGAGTATTTGTGCCTCGGCTGAAGTTCTGTTGGATACTATTTACAGGTAAAACAAAACTGTAGTGAGCTTGTTCGTGAGTTTTGCAGTGACTGGCAGGCTACTTGAAATCTAACTTTGCAAAATGTAGTCGCAGGGCGATCTCCTGCATTTTAACCGTAATGTCTCAATGACATGAACTTTGCTGCTTGAGAACGGCTCGACCGATTTGACAATTTTTTGTCGTATATTCCAAACGATCCACTAAAGTTCCTGTGGGTTTTTAAAACAGAAGACCGGGAATAGAAATTCACGCGGGGTGAGGCTGCGAGCAACAGCAATTAATGAATATAAGCTTTAGTATGATTGATATGAGTACTTTTCCAACTCATATTTTTGACAGGTATTAGACGACAACAAGAAGCTGTGCCTGTCGAGCGGCGAGATCATGAAGATGACGGACCGGCAGCGCATGATCTTCGAGGTGGCGGACCTGGCCGTGGCCTCGCCCGCCACGGTGTCGCGCTGCGGCATGGTGTACGTGGACACGCAGGTGGTGGGCCTGCCGCCGCTCGTCAACGCCTGGATGAAGAGCAACCTGCCACCCGTGAGTCTCTCACGCACACCCTGGCTCTGCGGGACCCGAGCTACGTAACAGATACATCACTGCCAAACAAGAGCGACAATAATTTATCTTGACTGTAATAGCGCAAGCTGAAATATACACTCCGTCCGCGATCTGAGAGTTGAGGACTACATGACTGCGTTATGGAGAAGGCATCGGTAGGGTATCGGTATACCGTGAAATCCCTTCGATTTTATAGTATTAGAATAAGCTGAACCGTTTACCTACACACTATCTTCGGTTCCCAATTCAGGAAAATCATCATGAAACCGATTACTCGAAACTTCGATCAGCAATTGCAGATGTGTGATGGTTGTCTTGCCAGTCCTAATACCTGCTTATTTCTGCAGTTGGCTGAGAACATCCGCAAGCCTCTCCCCGGGCTGATCAACACGTACCTGTACCCGGCCCTGGAGCTTTTACGCGAGCGCCTCACGGAGCTGGTGGTATCCATCGACTCGGCGCTTGTGCTGAAATTCCTCGAGCTCATCGACTTCAGGTTGCGGCCACTCACAGGCAAGGACGACAGACCGCCGCCGGCCGCAGCCTTCCTTGCTTTGATGCGTAAGTATTGCCGTTTAGTGGACATCAATTATATATGTACAGAGGATTAAGCGAAAGGGGAACATTTTCAATATGGAAGTCGGTGGAAAACAATCAGTTTTACTTTCACACACACCATGCTAACTATGAGGCGGGAGCTTGTAGCGGCCCTGGGAGTGAGGGTTCTCACGCTCTCCACCTTGCTCGCGGCGATGGTCCGCTGCGCGGATGCGTGGGCGGCCGGCGCCTCCTTCTGCGAGTAAGTAATGCTCGTGAAGGAGGAGGCGGGGCGGGAGCGGCAGCGGGAGCGACGAAGGATCGCAAGCCAAGCTGCCCGCGTACGAAGGCAACTCGGGCGTCAGAGGTCGATGAACGACCACCCCCCCCCCCCATGAGCGCCGGCCTGGGGGTGACAGGTGGCTCCACCTGTCACCCTGGCAGAAGCAGGCCGCGGCGGCGGCGCGCCTGGCGCGCCCCACGTTTCCGGGGACGAGTTGTGGACTCTGTAGTCCCCACACCTGAGAAGAGGGCCAGATCGTGAACGATGGCCCTGGGTCGGCTGGGGTGCGAGGGATATGCCTGTCAACCTCACCTTCGGCAACCAAAGCGACCCACAGGCGGTGATTTTGCGCACGTAAAAAAAAAACTATAATATTCTACACAACGCTGTCTCGACCCATGGTAAGCATAGCTTAACTAGCTAGTGTTATAGAATCTTGAATGCGGATAAACATACTTAGATACTAGGTATTTAAACTATCATGGTCACTGACATCAGTATCAGAATAAACGGGATATTTACCATGTTTCATCCCATGTAAATATCCCGTTTATTCTGATACTGATACTTAGATACTTTTTTGGAAATACATACATATCATACATAGAAACACCCAGACTAATGCAAATATACATATTCAATCATACAAATATTTGTACTGAGCGGGAATGGAACCCGCGCCTCCTGCAAAACAGACGAACGTTCTACCGCTACGCCACAGGAACCGTCAAACCAGTAGAAATCGGGTTATAGGGACCCGTCGTCACTCGAGAGTCTGATTTGCTTCAGTTTTATAGAACACTAGCACCGCGCCGCGGTTTTACCCGCGTAAATCCTGATCCCATGGGAACATCGGGATAAAAAGTAGCCTATGTTACTCACGAAGAATGTAGCTTTCTAATGAAAAAAGAATTATTAAAATCGGTTCAGTACTTTTTGTGTTCAAAAATACAAATATTTCCTCTTCATAATATTAGTATAGATTCTCTGAATTCTATACTTATTAAGAGTTGGTTCTTTGATAGAGTAGCAGTGGAGATATCCGTTAGCTTAGCGCATAAGAATTGAGATTAACGAAACGAAAGTTCCCACAGTCGAAAAGTGACCAATTACACTATTGAAGCGAACCCCACACCTAACACAGACAAAATTACGGGGAATACTAAAGAGTATAGTATAGACCGACAATGACTGCTGTACCGCGCCACAAGTACGTATGGCGGGGGACGAGGTATAGAAAGAGAAAGAAAGAGCATGAGTCGAGAGCGAGCAAGATAGCGCCGTGATCGTTCGTGACCAAATCTAAAGTCGATATTCCTCCCTTCTTACTGCCCTTATACCCAATGCGCGGTACAGCAGTTACAGTTAAACTGTAGTAATTTTAGAATGTCAGACTAATCGATTCTGTTATTATCTTTGTTTCCCTTGGTACAGCTCGCCTAGCGCCATTCTGGGTAGTGTGGTCGGTTATCTGGTCGGTGGGCGCGACTTGCGACCACAATGGGCGCGCCATCTTCTCCGACTTCATACGGGAGAAGACCACAGAGGCTGGCCTAAAGCCACTGTTTCCTACGAAAGGCAGAGTCTATGATTATACGTTAGTTGTATCTATTATAACCTTATATAATTACGATATTTACAGCCCAGACTCAGCCTCAGATGCATGGCTCAAGTTAACAATAGTGCCCGGAATACGGCAATAGGCCTATTACGTGGGACCGAATACAATGATTGGTGAATGTAGGTGTCAATTCACCTCTGCCTAAGCCTCTAGGGATTAAGGCGTGATTATATGTATGTATGTATGTATAATAACGTTACAGGTATTTGGGGCCCCAAAAAGTCCCAACAACTAGTCTAACTGCAATACTTCGTTATGGTCAATGGGTTGTAGAGATCAGATGACAGTCGCTTCACGGAAAATATGGAAGATCAGCCAAACCCTCAGTTAGACTTCGAGGTGAAAAACTTCGGATGCTCTTCGCTAATTAAAGCTAGGATGAAGATCCTTCTGTAACATGATGGTAGAAAAAAAGAATAAAGAATAAAAACATTAATCACGCACACATGACAGAACAGATAAACAGTAGCTAAATATGAGACAATTGTCAGGGTGTGCCATCATTAATATGCCACCATCTTAGCTTATATGCTGCACATCACCGGAGGTTTATGTGCAGCGCTGGTTTTCAAATGACAACTTTGAATTTTGGTACTATTCCCACCTTCTTCCCATGACCCTACCAACCATCTTGGTTATAAAGGGCCGAATCTTGGTAGATGCGCTCCCTCCTGGCGTCTGCTCTCTTTCGCTCTCTCCCCTTTTTGAGGCAGCTCGCCACACTATCGGGGTTCGTCGCCGTTGAATACCTTACGAGCTTTGCGCCTCTTGTGCCAAACACGCGCAAAGTTCCACAGCCGTCCGAAGTTTTGGTGTGTGCCTATATGGCACATATTAAAATATGTGCCATATAGGCATACTTGCTTCGGCAGGACGTATACTAAAGTATACGTCCTGCCGAAGCAAGTATGAGCAAGTATGAGGTTTGGTATTGTAACTGTAGCTATAACTGATACTGTAACTATTATTATACGGTTTAGTCTACACGACGGTGGCTTCACCGACCTGACGGAGGATGGCGAGCCGGCGGCGCCCTACTGGTACAACTGGATGGCGAATATGGCAGATTACGAAGTGGATCCAGAATGGCAATTTGCGGGTGCGTTTTTTTAATTATTATGTATATTTTTATATATGCCCTCGTTTGGTCTTTGATGGAAGGTACTTGGAGGAATTAGATTGTGCAACTCCAACGCAAATCCCTTGAAGTTATCCCATCCCATAAATTAAACATCGAAACGTTTTTATACTTTTGTACCACCTAAATGGCAGACCAGCAGACGGTACACCAGGTGTAAAACTCGTGCTGCTAAACTGTAGAAAGCTTCTAATGACCTTCTTGAAGAACCTCTTGCTGTTGCTTGGAAAAACCTTGGGAGCTTATTCCTCAGGTTGATCATGTGCGGAATGAGATTCCTTTCATATTTTACTGTGAGCCAATACAATTTTCCAGGTGTAATGTGTGAGGTTGGCAAATCGTTATTGATGTTCTTGGCTCTGAAGCCTAACATAAACTAGCGCATTGTCTTTAATGGAGGCTAATCCTTATCGCATCCTTAAGCCTATATATAAATATATATATGTATGTATATAGCCTTGTAGGCGATTCCATACATATAAAAAATATACCCAAGTAACAATATTTTTCTTAACAATTCCCCTCGCCAGACATCGAAGTGCCGACTCTAGACAACGTCCGCAGCGCGGCCATCCTGGGCTACAAGGTGTCGAACTGGAACCACGTGATCTGCGTGGGGCCCACCGGCACGGGCAAGACGGTCACCATCACCGCCAAGCTGTCCAAGGGGCTGCACAAGAAGTTTATATGCGAGTTCATTGTGTTCTCGGCTAGGACTTCTTCTAATCAGATACAGGTATGTTATGCAAATTGATTTATTTACAGAAATGTGGAAAATTATTTTAGTTCATTTTTTTCTATTTATACTGATGATGCACTTGGTGGAATTTCTTGTTACACATATTGAAATACACTTGTACTTTTTCCACAGTATTCAATATGTGTATTACAGTTCAACACATCTACCTGTCAATGGCATGCGTGTACCAACCTATGGTACAATTTGATTATGTGTATGTTTACATATGCATACCACAGTCCTAACGAAGTTTTTGATATCGAATTGGAACGTTGTGTACAAATATAATTGGATTTCAGGTTTAAAAAGTGTACTTGAAGATGTTATATTGAATTATGTAATCTGTTATCTGTTTTTGTACCTAACAAAATAAAATAAAATAATAAAAATAAAATAACTCAGGGTCTATTCAAATCTTTACATTACGTATTTCAATAGGCTTTTGAATTGACCACTATCTGAACTGTTGGTAAGTGATGATGTGGTCATGGAGAACTCTTATTTAGCAGTAACTTGTGCAGTCTAAAAGATTGCGATACATGTTATAAACCTACTTCTTCTTCTACCTACAAATTATACGTAATAGCTAATATTAAGCGTGTTAATGATGGTGTCTCTCTTGTCCAGGACGTGATCGACAGCAAGTTGGACCGGCGCCGGCGCGGCGTGTTCGGGCCGCCGCCCACCAAACGCCAGGTGTTCTTCATCGACGACCTCAACATGCCCGCGCTAGAGGTACTCAGCATCATATGCAGCAACATCGTACTACCGTGGGGTGTCTTGGGCCATCATTCTTCGACAGTAGATTCTGGTTAAAATTAAATTATTTTATAGTTTATTATCAAGTACCTACAATAATATCATTTAATATTTACATAATGTACACGGAAGTTATCTAAATTAAAATATATAAAAATACCAGAATATATATCTAAACAATCCTGCAGGTTCAGGCCTAAAAGAACTCCTCCTCATCGATGTCAACCGGGAGGGTGAGGCTGGCGGCATTGCCACGTTGAATGGCAATATCAATCCTTTGCGCAAGAAATAAACCAGCCCTCTGGTCACGGGTAGCGTCAATTAAACGTTTAGAAATTTCTCTGAACAAAAGATGGGCACTTGCACCCCAAGAACCCAGCGTCTCGACCTCAAACGGCTCAAATATGTAATTACCACTTATATTACTATACTTGCGCCGTTTGAGGGTCTCTGCTGACGCAGCAGAAGCGCAGGCGCAGTTTGCAGTCCCTGGAAGTTGTGAAGGCGCAAGGGTATCAGCACATGTTGCACCCCAACACCAAATGCCTTCCCATCTTCCAAGACACCAATAACATTCCATCTGGCCTCTTGCCATCGTCACGCGCCAAGCCAGTAGGTTCTAATATGACTGGAATGCCAGCGGTGACAGGAGCCCTACGGATTATGTCATTGATATAGCCATGGCGCAACAGCCGTCCTGCGCTCCTGCTGCAAGAGGGACCATGATGTCCAAGGCTACCAGCTCCTTCTCCACAGCGACATCGATGCGGAGAAACGACAGGAGCACCTAAACGAAGGCAAGCAGCGATACGGAGGGTGTTATCGTCCAACATGGTACCAATGTTCGGCGACGGTAGGGCCTGAAGCCACACACCGGATTCCCATTCCCCCACAGCCAAAAGGCGAGCACGCTCCGCAACATTGGTAGAACTAGAAATTTGATGTTTTCTTACCATGTTGCAGAGCGGCACGTCCCAGTGTCTAGGAAGCTGGGTTGGCTGGCAAATCATTGTATGGGCAAGACATTTTCCAAGCATTTAAAGCTTCGGCCATGCCTGGCACTTCTGAATTAGTTAGGCTAGGGGTTAAGATTTTCCTAACTAATTCATCCGTGCAATGCACCGAAGATAGAAATACTGGCAGACTTACATCAGTAATTTTGCGAACGCCGAGCCTGCCTAGACGCACAGGCATGGATGCCTGAAGCCAGACTCGGTCGTTCATTTCCACATTTAGAATTTTGCATAGTGTGTTTCGAATCACACTATCCATTTTACCTAAAAGAGTCGAATACTTGAACAGTTGAGTTGAGCGGAGAACATGTGTAAATTTAGGAACAAAAAGACAATAACGAACTATAGTGAAAGCAGAATTAATGTTAATTCAATTCAATTCATTTATTTCTCAACAAACATAATTCGTGTAGAAATTATAACAGTATATTTCGATACTAATAAATACATGCAAATCAGTAAAAATGTAAAATGTCAACCGTTACTTATGTCAAGTTAAAATTGATCAATAAAATAATAAAATAACAATACAATAATCAAGTTTCCAAGTCATGTGATATTATCATTCAAAAACCAATAAAAAAAATTCTTTTAGCAAAATCAATAACAATGTCAATAGTATTATTAGATATAAAAGTAAATTGAAGTAGGTTTACAAAAAAGTGAAATGTCAATGGTTATGTCACGTTAAAATTCATCAATAAAATACTAAATAAATTAAAATTATCAATTCAATAATCAATTTTAAATTTTGTATCATTATGATTCAAAAACTCATCAATGTCATAATAGCATTTTTCTAATAAATATTCTCTTAGCTTTAGCTTAAAAATGTTGACACTGGTAATAGTTTTCAGTTCAGTGGGGAGTCTATTAAAGACTTTCACAGCCTGTAGCCCTGAACTATGTTTTACAACATTGAGCTTTGGCACAATGACACTGTTTAAGTCTTTTCTGCAACAAAAGCTGAGTTGATATTATATTCATAGCTATTTCCCCAGAACAATATGCTGTATCTAAGTTTTGATTCAATAAGGGCAAAGTACACAGTCTCAATCTTCTAAAACTGTTTTAACTTCTCCTCCTAGGGTCCCGCCATCTAGATACCACACGTTAAATGAAATATAAAAAATGAGTGGCACAAGAGTGTCACTTTCTTTGGCAATGTTCAAATAACGTTTTAGAATCATCAGTTGGGTACCTATAACATTGCCTAAGAAATTTATAAATTTTAGGGGTTTCCGATTTCACTTGCGTCAACGATGTGTCCCTATTCACTGAGTTGAAGGCATTCTTCAAGTCAACTTTAAGAATGAGATTCCGGTTGTATTGAAACTTGCATTTTGGAACCTGGAGTTTGCTCTCCTACCCTTTTTTTTGTTAAAAAATTGTGCCCATGATTATGAGTATTGGCTTTTATTATATTTACAGTAAATATAATAAAAGCCAAGATAAACCATATCAAATTATTTGGTGTGTCTCATCTTGGCTTTTATGCCAACTTGGCTTGGCTTCGAAGACTACGTTGAAACATAACCAGCAACTGTACAAAGTTCAAGTCATGGAAGCTCTTAAGAAATAATGTATGATTTGAGAGTGACATGGTCATTCACATTAACAGTGTAAATATTTATTGCTCTGTTACAAACGCCATGATCACGGTGTACTGACGACAGCCGAGCTTAATGTTATTGGACAGACCATATCGGTCTACTTCCGCACTCGTTTGTTACGCGCATCGGCCTTTACTACTGTCCGCGTTCTCGCACTGGAATCGATCACGTTCTCGACAAACAACACTCACTGAGTCGACTCGCACAGGTTTTGAAAATTTGGTTTGCTCAGGTCTTGTGAACATATGGATTACAGGATGCCAGACTCTCGACAGTTCAACTATGAGAAACAGTTTACATATGATTTTCTTCACTGTTATTTTTAATTATTTTTTTTATATTGGACTCGCCAATTTGTCCTCACCTCGCCTGATGGTAAGCTAAAGGCAAAGTCTCAGGAAAGAGGGTCACCATTACAGACACTAAGTGTTACAATGGTGGCACTCAGCTTGGCGGCCTCGGTCAATTTGGTTTTGAAGCGTATTTCGTTCAGTTTTTAATATATATTCCATGTTTGTTCGTCAGGTATACGGCGCGCAACCACCTATTGAACTGCTCCGGCAGTTCATGGACTTTTCTGGTACGTGTTTCATTTTAATATGGAAAAGGGATGTAGAGGTCTGATTCATAACTGGCCTAGTTACGCTACAAGTCGTTCGTTAATTATAACATGGCGCCAACCTAGAGCAAGGCACTTGCACGAGGCGCTCGGGCTTCGAACGAGACTTGACTGACCAAAGTTTTGCCTCGGTCAGCTGCCTATTAAAGCTGCTCACTCTTGTGAAAGAAATAAAAAGTCACCAACATCAGACATCAGACAGATATATACAGCCCGGACTCAGCCTCAGATGCATGGCTTGAGTTAACAATAGTGCTCAGAAGACGGCAATAGGCTCACCCCCAATTACGTGGGATTGAGACTGGTTTTATGGTTACGCGTTTCGGCAGCGCCGTTGGAGCGCGCGCGTTCAAAGATGTATGGGGTAGTAGTTGCATTTCAAAGTCACGCGCTTGAGTAGCGCCGTTCAATAAACGCGCGATTTTCGTCGGCGATGTCAAAGCGCGTGCCGCTCATTCGCTTCTACGGCCAGATGCGTTTTAGTGTGACGTCGATGAGACGCGCCGTATTGTAGGTACCTATTTATTTACGAAATGAATTACATCGATACGTGACAAGTAATTGAGGAAGTTCGATTCAGAAGATGTTTATGGGACCCGGCCGATGAAACTGCTTGTTAATAGGCGATAATATTTATTAAATTTATAACTATTGTCTCGTAAATCGGAGAAAGATGTTACGTGTCCGCCTTACAGTACCTAACCTTGTAGCGTTGTAAGGGTCAACTACTCTTCTTAGACGTCGCCGTTGCATTCTTTTCCATAAAAAGTTAATAGCCAGTACTCTAACCGTATTAACCTGCATGACACAACACGAGTAGCCCACAGCAGCGGAATGCGCGGTACTAATCTCGTTTTACGGTGCACCGCTATTCAATAGAGTCCTGTTAACAGCGCGCTGCTCAGCGGTGCGTCTACCGGCGTGACGATAAAACCAGCCTGAATTCAATGATTGGTTAAATTTTTCACCTCTGCCTAACCCGGGGATATAAGCGTGATTATTTGTTTGTACGTATCTACTATAAAAATGTTATGGGTAAGGGAAATAAACCTCTGTGTCTAGACGGGCAAAAGACCTTGAATCGTAAAGCGATTTTTTCGCCCACTATTAGCAAATGTGGAAGGCTCAGGAGAACAGTAGGTGATCGACATAAGTCATGTTCTTGACCGGGAGCAATGTGCTGGTTGGCAGGGTGGTACGACCGGCAGAATATCGGTGAGTTCCGCCTACTGGTGGACGTGAGCATCGTGGCGGCCATGGGCCCACCCGGCGGCGGCCGCAACCCCGTCACCATGCGCCTCATGAGGCACTTCCACTACATCTCCTTCACCGAGATGGAGTACGGCAGCAAGGTGACCACCACACTACACTTACCACATATACCCACCACTGCCTATTACTGTTCATCTTCCTTAATCCCACCAAATCTTATTCTTAAATCTCCACTAAAAGCATATTCCTTATCATCCCACCTTACATTTATTTTTTGTTCTTAATGCAGCCGAATTTCTATTTTTATGACATAAAAATCATCAATCAATATGTCATAAAAATACAAGACAGGTTGACTGCAAGACAGCAGCAGCAGACGCAGAACGTACCATGAAATAGAATTGAATATGGGATTGATATAACGGATATACGCCATCATTGAGAAGCCGCAATGAACTAAAACAATAAACTTCCTTCCTACTGCGGTTTCCCTAGCGCCTTTTCCCTTTTTCTTCAAGAGGGGCATCAGAAGGTGTCTTCACGGTCGGCAGCGCGAGTGTAACGCTCCTGGTGTTGCATACGTCCATAGGCCACGATAACCACTTCCGTGGAGGGCCATGTGCTTGTCTGCCACCTAAGTGGTATAAACTATCATACAAAATTATCATATTTAAGTATAAAAATAATAAAGTAATTCATGGTACACTTTGCGTCTGCGGCTGCTGTCTGCGGTCGGCCTCGAAATCATACCTTTATGGGTTGAAAATTGTTGGGTTGAACATGGATCATCTCGGTGCTTCGTACGCTTGTTGAACTTGTAGGAGCTAAAGTCAATTTGACACACAGTTCATATATACCCTCGGTTTCTTGTGTTCATGGGTTTGTGCAACAAATCCGTAAATACTGTATGGTTATTAGTTGAATGTTCATATAAGCGTTGAGAATTCATTTTTTATGTTAAGTTGCCTCACATAAGTAATCAGTATCCGTGAAATTAATGTTTCTTTTTATTCATCCGATCTAATTTCAAATATTCTTAACTTATATGTAACTCTACTAAAACGATGTTTTTTTTTTCAGTATTTGATCTTCAGCGTGATCCTCAAGTCTTGGTTGCGCAACCTGAACCCAAAGGTGATAGTGCGTGAGGCTCCCTTCTTGACAGCGTCCCTCGACATCTTCACGCAGCTGGTGGTGGAACTCCTTCCGACTCCTGTGAAATCCCACTATACCTTCAACTTGAGAGATCTCAGCAAGGTGTTCCAAGGGATACTCATGTTAGACCCACATTTAGTCAAAGTAAGTGTATTCCGTGATGTGATGGAGTAAGAATACAAGTATCACCACCCCATTTCAACTGAAGGGTGTAGTAGGAGGCGACTAATGGAAAAATACGCCGACGATATCACTGTGAGAGAAAGAAATCTCTAAAATCCTGTACCAATCCATCTGGCCAGCGTGGAAACAGTAGGCCAAAGCCTAACATTAGGAGAATCCCATCTCCAGTAGTGAACTGCGATCTACGATAGGCTAATTGATTGAAGTATATTCATTGAAACGCATTTTTAATATCACTTAGGTGGCCGATAAGCACGCGGCAAACCAGACAAAAAGTGGTTACTGTGGTACCTATCGACGTGTGTAACACCAGGAGTGTCACACTTACGCTGCTGACTATTAAGACTTTTGGGACCAAGCCAACCTGCTGATTAATGGGCGTGGCTCTGGGCCAGACTTTTTTCTCAGGATTGAGAGAAGGATGATGAGTCAGTAAACCCCAGGGTCCGAAATGAAAATTCCTAAGGCAACCGAGAGTTCATCGCAGTCTCAAATATTATTATTATTTACACACCAAAAAGTGATAGGCTATTGACATTATCGACATTACATGTCGGGCAAAAGTCCGATTATCCAACCCGGTCTAGTCCGGTCCGGTTCGAGTTGGACCATACCGGACCGGAGTGACCAGAACCAGACCGGGCCTGGTTTAAGCCAGGTACTGTGAATATATACCGGTAGGACGAGGACGACGTCATCCGGCTGTGGTACCACGAGCACCAACGCGTGTACCAGGACCGCCTCGTCAATGCAGAGGATCGCCAGTGGTTCAAAGAGTAAGTGGGACTATATTCAGAAGTAACAAAATAATAATTTTGCACTATTTGTATTTTTTTTTATACCAGTTAATTGGCAGACAAGCACACGGCCCAGCTGATGAAAAGTAGTTACCGTGGCCTATGGACGTCTGTAACACCAGAGGAGTCACAGTCGCGCTGCCAACCCTGTAAGTACAGAGTTTCTGTGCCGTCAGTAGAAGACAAATCAGCACAAGCCTTTAGTCTTCCCACTGACGGCACAAATTTTCCAGTGAGCTCTGGCTACCCTACTCACCGCTGGGAACACAACACGAAGTTATTATAACCGCGGTATTCTGTAGGGCGGAGGTTCTTCCCCAGTCGGACTGCTCAATCGGGCGGATATACCGCCGTGTCCTACCTCCTGTATATGAGTATAGCAGTCTACTCCCTCCCCCTTAGCGAGTAGGGTATCCGGAGTTCACTGGAGAGTATTTGTGTTGTCAGTAGGAAGAGAAAAGGCATATCCTGATTGTGCCTTTTGCACTGACAGCACAGAAGCTCTCCGTTCTTACAGGATCGGTAGCACGGGTGTGAGTCCTCTGGCGTTGCACATGTTCATAGGTCCAAAGTACACGGCCCACCTGAAGATAAGAGGTTGCTGTGGCTTATGGACGTGTGCAACACCAGGGGAGTCACACTATTGCCGCCGGCCCTGTAAGAACAGAAAATTTCTGACAAGCCTTTGGTCTTTCCATTGATATCACAAAAACTCTTCATTGAGCGCTGGATACCCTATTTATCTCCGGGAACACAACACGAGGTTTTATGGCCGCGGTATTCTGTAGGGCGGAGGTACTTTCCCAGTCGGATTGCTTAATTGTGACGTGAATACCGTCGTCTTATCGTTGTCTCACCTCCATACAAAAATATTTAATATTATCATTACAATTTTCTAACTTAACCCTTCTGAGTCCGAAAAGTGTCGAATGGGAATGGACATTCGACGACTTGAGGATTTTACTAAAATTATTGTCCGTTATTATATTGCAGGTCATTGAACAAAAAGATACGCGGCGATTTTGGTAAAGATCCGAACACGGTCATCACGGGGCGGCTGATGCTGTTCGGAGACTTTATGGACATCGGCGCTGAAGACAGGAAGTACATCGAGATCGAGAGCATGGAGGAGGTAGGCACTGTTTAAATTCTTCTACATTGTATTGATTATTACAAATTTCGGTATAGTCAGACAACAATGTCGTCTACCAGTTTTCATAAAATTTTGAATACTATCTAATATCTAAGGCCCGTGTTCTAGAACGATACTCAGTCTTGAATCTCGATTTATCTGAAAATAGATTGACTGATTTAGGAGATTGTCTATACAATCTGTCCTGAGATAATTCGAGATGCAGAACTAAAGAACCTAGATAAAATACGAACTTTAAATAAGAGTCATTATGAGAGAGTGACTTTTGCGAAAGAGACATTTTGTCAGCTATAGACTTTTTGTGAAATAGACGTTTTGTAAAAAGGACGTTTTGTGAAATTGTCATTTTAAAAATGCCCGTTTTGAGAATGATCCAATATATTAATTTCACTAGTTGTAATGAATAGCAAAAAGGGAAATTTTACGAAAGGGACATTTTGCGAAATGAACTTTTAATTAGCCATGCTAATTGGCGAAATAGATTAAAGGAGACATAAAAGCGTTTGCTCACAATTTTTCAACTCGAACAGTGAAAAACGTTATAGGTTGTACTCCCCACTGACTATACCCCCTCCCACTTGGCAGCTGGACGAGATCCTGGCGCACTACCTGGACGACTACAACATGTCTACGACGGCGCCGCTGGACCTGGTGCTGTTCGACGACGCCGTCGCACACCTGTGCCGCATCGCGCGCATCATGCGCCAGCCCATGGCGAATGCACTGCTGCTCGGCATGGGCGGCTCGGGTGAGACCCCACGCCTCCACTGTCTTACCTTCATCATTCATGCATTATTCACGATTGCATCATGTAAAGACCAAAAGTATTTCCGACCGTACTGACAAGTTACCGTACTCCCGTGCTCTGCACCAATGACTGTGCCCAAGCTATGTCACAGTACAGGGCTTCATTTTGTGGAGCCAGCTAAAGGTGCCTACAGTCTGTGTAAAACTTGTAAGACGTGGTTTGACACCACTAATAAAATGTGTGTGCTTGTCTATTAGAATTTTGTGTGATCATAAAATCTCTGCATCTCTCTCTGCAATCATAAACTGTCATCTGACATCCCCCGTGCCCCCCAAGTTGAACGCAGGCGAGGTCAAATTGGTTCCAAATATCCCATAAGCACCTAGCATTTAACCGTTGTCCGCGTGTACGTAGGGCGGCAGTCGCTGTCGCGGCTGGCGGCGCACATGGCGGAGCTGGTGTGCGTGCAGATCGAGATCACGAAGACATACGGCCAGTCAGAGTGGCGCGACGACCTCAAGCAGACCATGATGAAGGCCGGCGCCGACAACAAGGGCGTCGTCTTCTTATTCTCCGACGCACAGGTATCTCACCGCTTGTGACGTAGCGTGTCGAATTTTCGTTCATGTTCATGAAATGGGACCCGAAGACAGTACGTGACATTGAGGTTTGGTTTAAATACTACTGAAAAAAGTGGCATGGTAGAGTACATGAAATTCAGTTGGTTAAATTCTTAGACTATAAACAAATTTATAGACATAGCAAGTGGCTCTACAACACGCCGTAAAAAGATCTGCTACACATTTGACATGTACATACAGCCCTGCACATATTGAAAGTTTAAAGAACAATATTGACTGTTGAACAATATTGCTTACTTAGACATCATGCGTATTTCAGGCCGCTTTTTATGATGAATTTTGTTAGAAAACTATGGATATACAGTACTACTACTTTTTTCTTTCACGGTGTAGATTAAAATGGAATCTTTCCTCGAAGACCTCAACAATATCTTAAGCTCCGGGGACGTGCCGAACATATACGAGGCTGAGGACTTTGACAAGATCTACCAGTCCGTACGTCACGCTGTGATGGAGATGAACCTGGCCGCGACCAAGACCAACCTGTTCTCTTGCTACCAGCGCAGGGTGCGGAGCAACCTGCACATTGTGGTCGTAATGAGTCCTATCGGCGAGGTGAGTACAGTCGGCCTCAAACAAGCGTTGGTCACCGCGTCTGTAGTGTAATGGCTAAAAGAGATTTGAATTTTGACAGACGTGGATACGGCTACGGAATTCTCATTTGGGATAATTCCACGGATTTAAACATAATATTTGGATCGCAAAAGTAGGTTTATAACTGGTTCAAGAGTCTTCTTCCGAAAAAAACAGATAGGTAATATAAGTTTTAGACACAAAAACCATCTGTGTTAGTAGACCCCAAAAGTCTTTCAAGTCTTTCATTCCAGGGTAACTTTATACGTCAATTCAAAAGCAGCCAATCTTCCAAGCGGCTCTAATTACACCTCTCTCATCAGGTGTTCCGCGCGCGCCTGCGACAGTTCCCGTCGCTGGTGAACTGCTGCACCATCGACTGGTTCAGCGAGTGGCCCAAGACCGCGCTCGAGTCTGTCGCACTACACTTCTTCAACTGCATGCCGGAGCTGCAGAACATTTCACCGGATATTATCGACTCCATGGTGGTGAGTATACCTTTTTGTGGTTTAGGTTAGAGATGGCCCTGGGGTAGTTGGGGCGCGAGGGATATATTTTAGGCTATCTTACACTCAGCATGCGGTTTTTAGGTCCAACATAACCGCCTTCTTCAGCTTTATCCGAGGAAATTTCCGCACAAAAAAGGGGTTAGGGTTATGTATGTCAATAGACCCACCAAGTTACCAAGATCTTTGAAGTCGAATCCAGCCACTCAGTTTGGAAGCAACACTGGGCTCGCGCTCCTATTCTTTCGCATGATTTTAGCCCATTTCGGTTTACGAGAGAATCATTTGACCGCCCAGCCCCGGGGGGGGGAAGCCTGCACTAGAGTCTCAGCATCAGTTGTACCAGTTTGTGGGCGAGTTCAACTTGGGTCCCGAAGATTTTGTCCTATACCAGGGTGACACTGAAAGTTGTTAGAAAATCAAAAACAGAACAAACTAGCAAGTTATTAGTTTTAATAAATCTTTTCAAAATACTGTCAATTTACATCAATACATCCCTAAATCCGATAGAACCACTGAGAAAAGCACTTTGCCCACTCGTCCTTAGGGGACTCTTCGACGGCGTTTTGAAACACAGCCACTGCTTCTTCGGCGTTCATAAAACGTTTTCCTCGAAGTTATTCTTTTATTTTCGGAAATAAATAAAAATCGCAAGGCGCGAGGTCAGGCCTATAGGGCGGATGACCCAGTAATTCCACGTCTGACGTCGTCAAATAGTCGATTGTTTGCTTGGCGGTGAGCGACGAGGATTTGTCGTAGTGATGGAGGATCTTACTGCGAGGTTGTTTCTCCTGAACTTTTTCTAAGACAAGTGGCAAACAATTGTTAGTGTTCCACTCTGCAGTAACTGTTTTTCGATCCTCAAAAGCAATTGTTGCGTAATGATCTGTCCTTCCAAAGAACGAGGCATACCAATGTCTAAGTTTGTCCGAATTTGCTGATAAGTCACTCTTTTGTCAGTTTCTACCATACGCCGCACAACACTGATGTTATCTTTAGCCATCGCCGTAGAAGGCCGTCCTTCACACAGGTCATCGGTGAGATTAGTGCGACCACGCTTAAACTCATTAAACCAGTTGTAAACAGTGGCACGAGATGGGGCTTCATCGTGAAAGGCCAATCGAAGTCTATCATAATTTTTTTTTTTATTTCAATTACATCGAAAGTCATAAAAAATCATTGCATGAAATTTTTCTCGCGTTAAATTCATGCTCACGTGACACAGCCAATTTTTAATTTGTTGCCGAATCGTAAATAAATGACAAATGAATAAAATACAAATACAGAATAATATTGGCAAAGAGTTCCATTTTCAAAATTGAAACTATTTTTTATTATTATTTCGTTTACAAGTGGCCAGTTCTAATAACGTGTCCCCCTCGTACGCCCGCTACTTTATACCCCGTTTCCCCGCAGTCCGTGTGTTGCTTCGCGCACCAGAGCGTGGTGGACGCGAGCCGGCGCTTCCTGCAGCAGCTGAACCGCCTCAACTACGTCACGCCCATGTCCTACATGGAGATGCTCAACGCCTACTCCGAGATGTTCAGAAAGAAGCGGCAGGCCATACTCAAGGAGTCCAACGCTCTTAAAAATGGTAAATGCTTAGAAGTCGTTCATATTTTGAAGATCATTCGTAGGATTCCATTGTTTACATAGGTCTAAATAAACATGCGTACAAATCTTTGCACTGAGCAGGAATCGAACCCGCGCGTCCTACATAACAGTCGTGTTCACTACCACAACGCCATTGAGGCTGTCAACTGAAGTCAAGTTCAAAGTCGAAGTCGAGTTCCAAACGAAATCGCATAACTCATATAAGTGTACCAGAATCACATGGCAAACTGGAAATTAAAAATGTGTGAAGTGCAATACTGGGGAAACTGGCTTACACCATCTTGATACTTTTTATTGTTAATTTGTTTTTATTACATAGCAGTAGGCTACTTAGATATTATTAAGGATAGAATGACATTTTAAAGCATTTAGTATGCTAACTATTCAAATTGTTTAAGATAGAAAAAAGTCTTGCCCTTACAGAGAAAATGCTCTAACCACTGAGTGATTATTAGGAATGTTTATTTCTTTATTTACTCTAGAAAAATGACTATCTCATTTAATACAATAATATTTGTATAAGAACTGCTACCAGCTAGCAAGATGCATTCATATGCCTAAATCACGACGTCACGCGCTTGTAACGCGTAGTGCAAATTTGTGAAGTCCTTAGAGAATTTCACTTTAAACTCGGTTGACACAAAAACCAGAAAAAAATAATAAAAACTACACAAATGAAATTAAACTAAACCAACAATGCGTCATGAAATTCCTCATATTATATTTATTATTTATTTTATTAATAAATATTATTATAATAAGCTAACTATAATAATAGTGGTGTTATTGTATTGTGTTTGTTTTTTAACAGTAAGTCTACTCACGTAATAAATGAGAAATAAAACAATTATAGGTATTTAAACTATCATGGTCACTGACATCAGTATCAGAATAAACGGGATATTTACCATGTTTCACTATTTTGAGCTTCCGATATTTCGGCGCTGTTGCAAGCACCATGATCACGGAGGAACTGGAGTAGTGGCGGTGAACTAAGAAAAAGTTTTTTCTTCTAGGAGTAATTATATCGATCTACCCTCTTTCGAGTTCTTTTACTACGCGTATCTGCACTACTATTGGTTTCACTCTCACTACAAACTCGAACCCGATCTCGATCACGTTCACGACATACGATGCTCACTGTATCCACTCGCGATTTTGTTTTAGCTTGTTCCCGGTTGTTTTTGCAAAGACGGACCACTGGATGCCAGACGTTCGGCAGTTGAAACCCATCCTCACGATTGAAATTTTTATACTTTTTTATTTCAATTGCTTCCCTTTGTAGTGAGAGTGAAACCAATAGTAGTGCAGATACGCGTAGTAAAAGAACTCGAAAGAGGGTAGATCGATATAATTACTCCTAGAAGAAAAAACTTTTTCTTAGTTCACCGCCACTACTCCAGTTCCTCCGTGATCATGGTGCTTGCAACAGCGCCGAAATATCGGAAGCTCAAAATAGTGAAACATGGTAAATATCCCGTTTATTCTGATACTGATAAAACAATTAGTATTGAAATGCACTCAATAATATAATCTAATATTATAGAACTTAGTACCTATAAACTCTCCAAACATTGTGCTGTGCCCGACAGGGTTCATAAATTGTAACAATAATTTTAGCCTGAACAACTGTACTACATTACGGAACTCAATAAATGAATTGTGTGTTGAATATAAAATGATTGTATGACAGTCAGTAATCGCTACAGCTATACCGTCATCGCCAGTTATATACGTGACAAAGAATAAAAATCTATGTAAAAGTGTCAAAATGGTGCAACCCTACTTACTGGTCAACTCGCCACATAGGCTGTCAACTGCGAAGAAATAAAATATTTGCTATAACGATAAATTATCAATGTAAATTTTGTGTGAATTTTACATCCCTGTCAGACTTATGCGCATGTGCGTGTAATGTCTTATAAAAAGCAGGAGTTGTAGAGTCAACGCCAGAAAATAAAAATTACATCGCCGCCATACTCAGCCATACTGTGTTTTGTTTTTTTTTTTTTTTGTTTACGTGGTGGAATGCATTTACGCACTTCGCTCACCCCCCGCGGGGGCAGGGGGCTCGCTTCGTGTGGGACTCCTGGCCTCGGACAAAGGCCAGACTACCCACTAAACCACCACGGTGTTCCTCCTTCGTCTAATCCGAGCCGCGGGATAGTCTGCTCACCGCGACTCGGCTAGGGGCGCCCTTGGTAGGCCAGCTACTCAAGACCCCACCATCCCGGTAATCAGGCCGGAATGGTGGGGGCTTTTTCACCTCAAGAATGCACCCCAGGAACACACAGGGGCGCATTCCGCCACATCAGCATAGGGGCAGCGGGTCCCCCGACCCACTGCCCGTGGCCACTCTCATTCGGGGACGCGGGCGAATTGCGTTCGCCGGCGTCACCTCGCCGGGGGCCTGCGGGGTGGAAGAGTGAGCCCAGCTCGCTCCCGCTCCCGCAGTGCCTCTCTCTTGGCCGCCATCACCTCGCTAGCGAACGAGGCGACGGCGGCCCAACACTGTTCGCTGCCGGCCATAGCTTTCAGCTATGGCCGGCAGCGAACAGTGTTGGGCCGCCGTCGCCAGATGTAATAATAAAAAAAAATGATTTTATTTTCTCTGTATCTCCTATTTAAAAGAAATAGAAATAAAATTGGTTTGTAAGTACATTACCATAAAAGTTCGGGCGCCTTGGAGATACACATGCCTAGGATAATCAGCGGAGATTGGAAACTTTTAATCTGCCGGAGGTGAGCTAAATGAAACCAAACGGTGAGGTTTAAGGTTTTATTGTCCACTCCAGTGTGCATTTAGAAATAGTTGCAAGGATACATTCCTAATGTATATCTAACCTTAAATTTAAAATTAGAGTTTTATAAGCTAGGTCAATCTGATCCTATGTCAATATGATCTTGTCACCAATGCATTTTTAGGTTATTTTGAAGTTTAGATTTAAAATATAATTAAAGTAAGCTCACGGCATCCCTCGGCGAGTATATGTAAACACAGCAGCGAGAAAGCTCCGCTGTCGGCCGACAGCGGAGCTTTCTCGCTGCTGTGTTCAGAGGTCCACACCAATGATGCTTGTGTAGGCCGCTCTTTGACCGCCCCACGCGTCACACACGGCCAAGGTGTGGTGTGCCGTGTCGGGGTCACCGCTGGTGCAGTTTCGGCACCGGGGCTCCGCTTCCACCCCCACCACCTCCCACAGGTACTTGGCGAAGCAGCCATGACCCGTGAGAAGTTGGGTGAGGTGATACGTGGGAGCCCCATGACCCTGTTCTACCCACTCACGCAGGACGGGCCGAACGGCCCCCACAAGCAGCAAGCTACTCCTTGTCGTAGCCAGTCTATCGGCCCACTTCCGGAAGAGAACATCGCGAGCCTCCTGTCTCCAGCGATCGATCTCCTCCGGAAGCGGCCGACCTCCTGCAACACGCCGCATCAGGGCGCCCTCCTCGTAGACCCTCTTAAGGACGCCAGCCTCGAGATCCCAGGGGATACTGCCCGCAATCAAACACGCCGCCTCATAAGACACGGTGTGATACGCCCGTGCGGCCCTCTGCGCGATGGCGTGCTGTGGTCGCCGCAGCAGCACGACATTCGTACGGCAGAGGGCCTCCTCCCACTGTGTTTTGGTTGGTTCAGACCATGACAGTACGGTTTAGAATTGCCAGCATATTCTTTTATGATGGGCTAGTGGGAATTGAGCAGTACGACTGAAGAAGTACCTCCGCCCTACAGAATACCGCGGCTATAATAACTTCGTGTTGTGTTCCCAGCGGTGAATAGGGTAGCCAGAGCTCACTGGAGAATTTGTGCTATCAGTGGGACGATTAAAGGCTTGTCCTGCTTTGTCTTCTTCACCGACGGCACAGAAACTTTGCACTTACAGGGTTGGCAGCGCGACTGTGACTCCTCTGGTGTTACAAACGTCCATAGGCCACGGTAACCACTTTCCATCAGCCGTGTCCTTGTCTGCAACTAAGTGGTATAAAAAAAAGAATTTCAGTTTCTGTCATGTTTATAGGTCCCAATCTCGTCACGACATGTACACTATAATATGCACAGTACGTGTTTTATGGAGGGTTCGAACCCAGGTCTTACCATGGCACACACCAACGACTTTTCGATGCTTTTCGAAGTTAAGTGTGTATTTATCGCAGGTTTATAAGTGCCCGGTTAATGGCAATAGGCTCGCCACCCATTACATTGGGACCTATATATAAACTGGCGAAATGTGGGTGCCAGCACCGCTGCCTACCCCTTCGGGGATATAGACGTGAATTTATGTTATGTTATATACTCTACATCTCTGTGGTTGTTGAATTTGATATGAGAACATTAACGTTGTCATATAAAAATCATAATTACTTAAAAAAATCTAGCCATGAGATTTTCGTAGAAACTTAAACCTTAAACCATTTATTCATAACGATAACGATACTCTACTCATATCGTCTATCTCGCTCAGGTTTGAACAAGTTGAACCAGACAGAAGTGGAAGTGAAAGAGCTGCAAATAGAATTAGCCGAATTGAAGCCGCTGATGGAGAAGGCGGCCGAGGAGACCAGAAAGGTCATCGAGCAGATTGCCATCGACACAGTGAGTACCGTCGCGGATACTATAATCAGCTCGGCGAACCTTGATCCCTATGACAGTTCATACTAGTGACGGGTCGTGTCGATATATCGCAACTTTTTATAGGCAAAGGCGTGACTTGCATTCAGCCACATCGATAAACATGTTTTTAAAATATAATCTACATTACTATAATTATAATGCTTGTTATATTTACAAGTATCCGTGTATTTGTATATGGGGTTGCCAATATTCCGATGCAGAGGTAACATGGTCGGACTGTATAATTTTAATGTGAATTAAAATTTTAGTTATAGCAACACTATCTGATCTGTCACTACGCTAGTACTGTCAGTTCGCTACGCCAGTACGAGTGCTAACACCTTGTATGCGCCACGTGTTTTCTTGTGTCAACGGAATCCTTTGTTTGTTACTATTGTTGTTTTCTGTTTTTGTTATTGTTGCTGTTTTGTGTTTGTTGGTGTTTCAAAATGCCGAAAAGACTGAGAAAAACTGTACTCAACAGTGAAACGCGGGAGTTTGTTGTACGCTTGCGTGACTATTTTGCTCGCGAACTACAAAATGGCGGACCTTTGTTGCCACTTGACAACGTACGCGACCGTGTTGCTGATGCTTTGGGAATTGGCAAAGCTACCAAAGGAGAAGTTCGGCGAATCGTCGATGGAGGAGAACAAATTATCAACTCCAAAGAAGAAAAAACATAATAGGGCACGACCCGTAACTAACCCCGATGATTTCGACATGGCAGCGATACGAAACCATATTTACGGCTATTATTTTCGAGGTGAACTGCCGACTTGCACAAAATTATTAGCGTCGCTGAAATCGGCTGATTTATTTAAAGGTGGATTCACTTCTCTCAGACAAGTTATAAAAAAATGTGGATTTCGTTATGGGAAGTGTGACAAAAGAAAAGTGATAATGGAGCGGAAGGACATTGGATTGATGAGGTGTGATTTTCTACGACAAATAAAAAACATCGAGAACTGGGACAAGGTGGTTTATCTGGACGAAACGTGGCTCAACGCCAATCACTCAGTCTCCAAAACATGGACAGACGACACAGAGAAATCCTGTACCAAAGCACCAGAAGGCAAGGGCCAGCGTTTGATTATCTGCCACGCTGGCACAGCCAAAGGTTTTGTACCTAACTGCTTGTGGGCCTTCAAATCCGTGAAAACAAGTGATTATCACGAAGAGATGAATTTTGAGAATTTCAAGAAATGGTTCACAAAACTATTAGACAATTTAAACGAGCCCCACTACATTTTAATGGACAACGCCCCATACCACTCTGTGCAAATTAATAAAGCGCCTACCGCGAACAACAATAAAGGCGAAATAATAGAGTGGCTGCAAAACAATGGTGTGGCAGCTAATACTCAAATGCTGAAAAAGGAATTAGTTAGATTGTTGAACCTTCATAAACAGCAAACAAAGAAGAAATATTTCTTGGATGAGATGGCAAAATCAAAAGGGCACACCGTGATTCGGCTACCGCCCTACCACTGCCAATATAATGCAATCGAAATGATATGGGCGCAGATCAAAGGTGGGTTGATTTGTATTTATTTTAACATGTTTTTATTTAGGTCACTGGTGACTGTCTAGTCAGCTAGTACTATTTAAAGCTATTTTATTTCACTAGCAAATTGCATTTTTATTTTTATCCATGTGCTTATATCAATTACACACTTTTAACGTACAAAATTATGTACTTATAATGTACTTACCCCGATCTCGCTCTTTGACTTTGCATCATTTTCAATCTAAACCATTATTGTTTCAGGTTGTGCAGCCAGGCTTAACACCACTCCACCATTCACAGCTAATAAAATGCTTACGTTGCTACAAGAGGCATGTAGTCAAGTGACTCCGGACAATTGGAGGAAAGTGGTTGAAAAGACGAAAAAGCTATGCTTAGATGATTGGAATCGAGACGTGCGATACGACAATATAGTAGACCAGCCGTTTATCATAAACATAGGAGAAAGCAGCTGCAGTTCGGATTCCGAGTCTGAGACGCAATCGGTGACACCATTGTCAGATTCAGATTAATGTATATTAAAAAATCATAAATAAACCGCTTTTGTTTTATTTGAGTAGGTATATACAATAAATTTGTTAAATCTCCTTTATTTTATTATCGCAAACAACTTAAATGATTATAAATCTGACACTAAGAGCGTAGGTGCTCTATTGATGTATTTTGTACACTCGTTTCCATTTTCGATATTTGTTTATCGATACTTTTCCGCACTAGTCGATATCTTCCAAACGGAGTAACTTTTGCAGGACGTCAACGTAAAGTCTGATTGAGATAATTTCTTGTAAGTGTTAATAATTATTATAATTCCAACGGGATATTATTGTAATTGCATATATCTGCCTAAAATTAATAAATATCATTTTTAGACACCGCCAATTCGATTATAATATAACGGTGACGCTACTACAAGGTTGTGTCGTGGGAATAACTGTCAGTGTCATAGGGATCAAGGTTCGCCGAGCTGATTATAGTTATTACATCTGTTATTGCAGCTGTGAAAATCCTTCCAATCGGTAGTACCTAGCATATTGAGTCGGGCGCCAATCACCAGATTGAGTTTCATCAACCCTAAGTCCTCTCCACTGATCACCACTGCTGTGAATAGGATTGTGCGTGAAGCTATTGAAATCAAAAATATAAAAATTTCAATAGGGAAGATGGATTCAAACTATCTGGAACGTGGAATCCAGTGATTAAGATACTAACCAGATGTTTGATTGATCAGATACTAACGAGTATATGTCAAGGAAGGGAGTGACTGTGATGATATCTGGCAGGAATTTATGCTGACCCCTAATAATTTATGATGTCACCATTATTTTTGACTTAGTCTCAATCGCATCTGAAACCTATATCTTGAAGTCCGGGGTTTGTCTATCTCACCTGTTGGTGGCCGACGGTGGAGCACCCTTGCCTTGAGTTACTTGTATTCTTCTATTCACTCTAGTCTTGAAGACACCAAAGTTGTAGGTTGCTATCCGGATCCGCATTCCACCCTTTGACAATACGCATAATGGTATGTCACTCACTTTTTTTACTTAAATATCCCAGGCAATAGCAGAAGAAGCAAGAGTAAAAGTAGAGAAAGAGCAAGCTGTGGCGGAGGTTATGGCAGCAGAAACCACTGCCATGGCTGAGGACGCCATGAGGGATTTGGGTGAGTGTACCCAGCTGGTTCATTCATCATTATCTTGAAGTTGTACTCGAGGGTTTCACCTCAGAGCCTATGGTTCACATAATTTAGTACTTGATTAAATTATTCAATGATCCGACCTCCCAAATCAAAAAATCTAACTTTATTATCTCGTCAGTTTGCTATAAGTTGCTTACAACGACCAGTAAACAAAGGTGCTATTATGAAATCGAAAGTTCAGGCCCATATGAATCACGAAAGAAAGTTTTAGGCATAGGTATCATGAACTTAACGTCCTCGTGCCGACGTCGAGACCCATTGCCCTACTTCGGTTTATAGTATATCATGGTAGAGTACAGTACAGTTGTACGTGAAAAGCCTGCCGGATTTCTTACCAGAGTCTTTTTAGGTCGAATTCGTGTACGGGTCAATTGCTAAACAAATCTTTTTCGACTTTTAAGTCGACGACCTCCGTGTTTACAAAAAAAAGTATCTAAGTATGTTTATCCGCATTCTAGATCCCATAACACAAGCTAGTTAAGCTAAGCTTGCCATGGGTCTAGATAGCGTTATGTAGAATGTCGTGGAATATTTATTTATTTTTTATTAGGGTACTCCGTACCCAAAGGGTAAAAATAAAATCTTAAAGACTACATTATCTGACGCTCATCAGGTTGTATCTCATAGACCTTCTTTAGCTAGATAGTTGAAATTTTCATAGATTATGTGTCTCTGGTATCTGTGAGGGCGCGCTCTACAAACACACCTGTACAAATAGTGTAATACCCATCTATCCACTACACATACGTAACATCCTTGTCTCCCAAACCCGCAGAGGAGGCGATGCCGGCCCTCCGCGCGGCGGAGAAGGCCCTGCAGGAGCTGAACCGTAACGACATCGTGGAGGTGAAGGCGATGAAGAAGCCTCCCGGCGGCGTCGTGCTCGTCATCGAGTCGCTATGCGTCGTGTTCGACATCAAGCCCATCAAGGTACTACCTTCAGCGTTATCTGTAAAATGTCATCATCTTTTGACTTCCCATGGCCATTGTTCCTGATTAGTACTGAAATGTAGGAATCAGACTGACGACGCGACTGCTTCGTTCGTTACCCGGGGTCCAATCACTGGTCCAACAAGTGTAGTTAAGTGCTCCTCTGAGAAACGGCACTGAATAAGTATAATACATATATTGTTTTCATGTCTCAAAATCAAACCTGTATACGAAGATCTTAGCAAAAATATCCGTATTGAGATGAATATTCGTGGATATAAATATTTTTTATTCGAGTAAGGTAAGATGAGATAAAATAATATATTATTTATTTCGATGGCTTCTGTTGCGTAGCGGTAGAATATTCGACTGTTACGCAGGGGGGCGCGTGTTCGATTCCCGCTCATTGCAAATATTTGCGTGCATGAATATATTTATATTTTCATTGGTCTGGGTGTTTTTTTCTTTGTATAATACTTATGTATGTATTCACAAAAAAAGTACCTAAGTCTCCATCCATCTGTAGAATGTTTGTCGACCTGTAGTGTTTTTGATTATGATTTATTATTGCTCATCATAAAAGTATCAAAAGATGATAGATAAGTGACAGTGCGTGATGTTATCACTAATGGCGATTTTTTCCAAAGTCCCAGGAGTCCAGAATCAGTACAAAACCAGGTACCTATATGCACTCTATAAAAACCTTTGCTGACCAGGAACCTGGCGCGTCGTTCGGCGAGAAGGTGCTTAACTACTGGAAGCCGGGGTCCATGATGCTTTCGGACCCGGGCGCGTTCCTGGAGTCGCTGATGAAGTTCGACAAGGACACCATCACCGAGAGCATGGTCACCAAGCTCAAGCGGTTCATCAACAACCCCGACTACGAGCCTGCCAAGATCATGAAGGTGCTTTATTCAATGGCTATTTTACTAACCCTACTGGGTAATATTATATAGATGTGATAGTTGATTTGGATGGATTTATTTATACCACTTAGGTGGCAGACAAGCACATGACCCACCTGCAGGTAAGAGATTACCGTGGCCTATGGAAGTGTGCAACATCAGGGGAGTCACACTCGTGCTGCTGACCTTTTAAGAACAGAAGAGTTTGTGTGCCGTCAGTGCAGAAGACAAATCAGGACAAGAATTTGGTCTTCCCACTGACAGCACAAAAACTTTCCAGTGGACTCTTGCTACCCTACTTACCGACGGGAACTTAACACGAGGTTATTATAACCCTTCTGTACGGCGGAGGTATTTCCCCAATCGCTCAGATTCATAGTCTGAAATAATTTATATAGGCTACGTTTTATCCCGTGAATATGTTCCTGCGGGTTGGGTTGGGCTTCCACCACCCACTAGCGACATCGAAGTTCTGAACTAGACTGATATCTCGGAGTAACTGTGACCCCGTGCCCCCCTACCAGGTGTCGAAGGCGTGCCAGTCGCTGTGCATGTGGGTGCACGCGATGTACAAGTTCTACCACGTCAACAAGGCCGTCAAGCCCAAGAAGGAAGCTCTGGCTAAAGCCACCACGGACCTGGCCAATGTGCAAGGTTAGTCATCACCATCATCATCACAGCGCTTTCACAGTTAGATTCAAAGTTTGCGCTTTACAGCCTAAAGCCTGCTTTCTTTTTACTGGTGTGTTGTGTTATCAGGCAGCGACTGCCGATTAACTCCCTAGCTCTGAGTAAAAGACTGCACCAGAGCCTCGTTCATTATGGGCATCATGATGAATAGAATAGAATAGATATTTATTTGCTAGAACATTGTGATAAGGATGCTACAAATTGTGTCTTATGACTAGGTACATCATGTTCTTGTTTGTGATGTGGTATGTTCAAGCCCATTTTAGGTTTAGGTTTAAAGACATTTATTTCTCATAAAAACAAAGTTCACTTAAAATGAGATTTACAATAATTTAGAAATTTACAATAAATGTTTTCCTATATTCTGCCTACTTTAAATGATTACATTTGTTGTACATAGTTTTTGTGTTTACCCTTATACACATTAAAATAATCTATATTTTTAATGTTGTGAGGTTGTTTTTTATAAAGCTGCGCTCCATCGAATAATATCGTTTTTTTACCATAGTTAGTGGACGAATTATCTGAATATTGTCTTTGTTTCTTAGCAAGTGAATTGCCTCCCTCTTAGATAACTGTATATAAGTTGGGATCGAATTTGTTGTAATTTTTTTAACTAAAATTTTAGAAATGATATTACATATACTTTAGGGCATGAGGCCCTGTTGCACGCGGATTGTTTTGTTATAATTTTTGCTTGGTGAATATGAGCTCGTCCACTGCCAAAGCATGTACATCTATCCTCAAAAGACACTCAAGAAATGCGTACTGCGCGTAAAGAGCACATTTTGAGCACAGTTTAGATCCAAGCTATAAGTCCCGAGCAATACGATGCAGAGCTGGGTGCAGGATGGCGCTGAGTCTTTGTGGGGATGTAAGTCCCCCTCTCCTTTTCGGGGGCAAGATGGGACGCCGTGGTAGCCACGGCGTCCCATCTTGCCCCCGAAAAGGCACTAGGGGTCTCGGAGGATAGGGGGATTGTCTTAGGTCAGCTGGAATGCGAGGAATATGCTTCCTGTAGATAAGATAGACTATCTAGAATCTGAAGACCCGAGATGGCATGCGGTTTTAGTAAGTTCGAATCTGATATAACCGCCAGCGCGTTCTTTAGTTCATTCTTTAAATTTTAGTTACTTTATCTTTGTAGTAAGACTGATATTCGACTGAATTTTTTCATTTCGATACCAGCCATGTTGGCCAGCGCGCAGGCCAAGATGCAAGCTCTGCTGGAAGGCATCGCCAAGTTGAACGCGTACTTGGCGGAGAAGGAGGAAGAGAAACGCAAGATGGAGGAGGATATCAACCAGTGCCTGGCGCGCATGGACCGCGCGAAACGGTAACACCATAGGCTTATAGTATATTAGAGAGAATCGTCCGTCACAGCGAGTCTACTCGACACTGCGGCGTGCAGTCTTAATCGGCTCGAGTCGGATATAATCGCCCTGACTGCCGCCAGTGGCGTAGGGATCCGTGGAAGGTGGTCCAATACGAAAAGATGGTTGACTAAGGCTTTGAAAGATTTTGTGGAACCCCATACATTACCTAATATTCGCATACAAATCCTAGCTGTTGCCCACGGCTTCGTGAACTTCTAACCCCGTTCCTGCTCTGACCCATGCTAATAGCGTGATGGTATATTATGGCCTATCATCGGTTCAGTAGATCTAGAGATTACCTTCAACAATGTCACGAACTTTATCTCTTTATAATAATAACAGCTAATAATACTTGCAGGTAGTGTGGAACCTCTTTTTTTATACCACTTAGGTGGTAGACAAGCACACGGCCCACCTGATGGGAAGTGGTTACCGTGGCCTATGGACGTATGCAACACCAAAAGCTTAGCTTCTTAGCCTTAGGAGGGACTTTGCGCCTCGCTGTATGTCTTCTACCGCCTATACAATGGTTTGTGCTCAGATGAATTGTTTGAGATGATGCCCACAGCTACATTCTATCATCGCACCTCTCGCTATAGGCAGGGAGTTCATCCTCATACATTGCGACATGAGACAGTGCGCACTGTGCGGTATGAAAGAAACTTCATCCCACGCACACTCAAGCTGTAGAATAAACTCCCTGCTGCGGTTTTCCCAAGCACCTACAATATAGGGTTTTTCAAGAGGTGTTGCATACGTCCATAGGCCACGGTAACCACTTCCCATCAGGTGGGCCGTGTGCATGTCTGCCATGTAAGTGGTATAAAAAATATATATATACAAAAAACATTATGCAGGTTACTGAACGGTCTGTCAAGCGAGCGAGTCCGTTGGATTAAAACCATCAAGAACCTGGATGTGGATATCATCAACATCCTTGGAGACATATTACTCAGTGCATGTAAGCTTTTCGCACTATTACTAGTTAAGTAATGCAAAGGCTGGCCATGGCCATCCAAAGAGCTAATGTGGCCTGTGGCTTGCACCAAAGAGGTATTGTGGGCATCTTTGAACCGGGGCCTTAACAAATAATACATACATACATATAATCACGCCATGGGGGGTGACAGGTGGAGCCACCTGTCACTCTGGCAGAAGTAGGACGCAGCGCCGGCGCGCCTGGCGCACCTCCCCGTTTTCCGGGAACGAGTTGGCCACTCTGTAGTCCCCACACACCCGAGAAGAGGGCCAGATCGTGAGAGATGGCCCTAGGTCGGCCGGGGTGAGAGGGATATGCCTGCCAACCACACCTTCGGCAGCCAAAGCGACCCACAGGCGGTGTGCGTTTTAGTCGGTTCGAGTCCGACATAACCTCTCCCACCGGGGGTTAGGCAGAGGTGAATTAACACCCAAATTTCACGAATCATTGTACTCGGTCCCACGTAATAGGGGGTGAACCTATTGCCGTCTTCCGGGCACTATTGCTGACTCGAGCCATGTATCTGAGGCTGAGTCTGGGCTTTATATCTCTGTCTGATGTTAAACAGCCGTATCCATTAGTCGCCTTGTACGACACCACATGGGAAAAGATGGGGTGGCCCAAATTCTACTCTGCAACTATTGAATTAATTGGAACATATCATAGAATGAACCCGATATTATGGCGAATCTCTATAAATAATCTGTATTCTATCTACTATCTAATCTATTTATTTATCACATACAAAATAATTAAAACATAAATACACGAAACAAACTCGCGATCATGTCGCGTCAAACAACCCACTCCGCATCGTTCCGGCGCAAAGGTGCCCATGATGCTGGCCGCGTTGCCCCGCTGAATCGCAATAGCCTTTGCCCCAGGAACGAGCCGGATCAGAAGTCACCGCCTTGGTCGTGGATGCGGTGGCCAATTTCCGCGATGAACCTCTTCGTGTCCTATCTAATTATATTATTATATAAATATTGAAAATGATGATAATAAATATGTTCTATTGGTAAAGGTAGTGAAATTAATAATTAATCAAAAATATTGTATACTTTGTTGATGGCAGGCGGCGTGGGATATATAACGCCTTTCACTGACGAATTCAGAAGAGAACTCCTGGCTGAGTGGGTGCAGCATATTGTGGTATGTATAAAATTACAATATTTTATGTAAGTAAGTTTAAGATAAGTGTTGAGCTGTCGGCCGGGGTGCGAGGGATATACCAGTCAACATTCACCTTCGGCAACCAAAAACGACCCACAGGCGGCGTGCGTTTTGGTCGGTTCGAGTCCGACATAACCTCTTCCACCGGCTCCGGTGGGGGGAAATCCGTGGGGATTTTGCGCATGTAAAAAAAAGGCTCCAATAACCCGTAACTACTGCCATAGATGTTATTATTGCAACCGAGATCGACGGTTTATCGTGCTCTCTGAGGCACGACAGATCAGGGCAAATACTGATATTCAGACATACAAATACTTTCACTGAGTGGAGATAAAATTCACTCAGTGAAAGTACTGTTGCGCAGCGATTGCGTTTGCTACCGCCACGCCACAGAGACTGACAAAGGCTCTAACTATCCGTGACGACTACCACATGTTCATATCAGTATGGTAAAAGATACTAACGGCTCAACGTACTCTCCGTGGCACAGTGGGGTCCCAATGTAAGACTGACCTGTCCAATATCGTTTAACCTTACTCGTAAAGAGGCTCCTGGCTGCATGTGGCTAGCGTGCAAGTTAGTATCAACTCGTCACCTACGTAGCTGCAATCTCATCCATGCATTATGTTGTGATGAAATGATATTTTACGAATTGAACTCAGGAGGTGGGAGTACCTCACACATCGGGCGCCACTCCGCTGAGTACTCTGGGAGACGCCGTGCAGATCAGGTCAGTGTGCATTGAATGCTGTTTGTCTTGATTTGAAACAAAAAAGTTTTTACTTTTCATTTGTACTTACGCTTGGTTTGTTTGATATAATTTATGTGCCAGAAATATTTTTACTGGGTTATCTAGTTTCTTATGTAAAGCCGTGTTGTTCAAATGTTACTTCAGGCCAACTCAGTGATCTGAAAAGTCTGTCCAAATCTGTTTCGATCTCGAATCTCAAACTTCCAAATGCCATAAACGATCACGATGTCAATGTTGGATCTTGAAAATTATATTACGAGAATACCGTTTTTGACATATGGGAAATTGAAATTAGATTAATTTGATTTAATTTCGAGAATTAGCCTCCTGGTCACAACTGCCTCCGCTGTCGCACGCGGTCGCCCTCTCGTCGTGCAAATAGTATGGATTTATTTACACGATTTTTATTTATTTATTTTATACTTTATTGTACATATCAATTACATTTATATAAAAAGATGAGATGTAATATACAAAGGCGAGCTTAACTCAAAGTTGAGTTCTCTTCCAGCAAACCCGGGAGTGTATAGAAAAATTGCAATACGAGAAGCTAAGTCTAGTGCACAAGTGTAGAATTAATATATTTTGTGCAAATTATGTGTGTGTGTGTGTGCAAATTATGTAAGCTTATTTCGTAAGCTCAATTTTGTTTGCTTGACACGGGCACCGCACGTGTAACATGGTGATGGTTCTGTAGGACGTGGCAGATGTACGGTCTGCCGCGCGATCTGATGTCGGTGGAGTCGGCGGTGCTGATGTCCAACTCGCGCCGCTGGCCGCTCATCATCGATCCGCAGACGCAGGCCAACAAGTGGATCAGGGCCATGGTAATAACGATATCGTCATCATTATCTAAGCTTAGATTCCGGTTCAATACCATTCAGTCAAGAGAAGGAGGAAGTCCAGAGCCAGTTAGCTCCATATTCCCTTTTTGGTTTGTTTTATTTATATAGTTTTTAAAGTGATTACCGTTAGACTTCCCCGCGAAAAAAGTATGTGACAAAGCTTTGTCCGTCTATCTTCCACCTCGTGGTAATACCAGTCGCATTCGAAGCTTTCATGTCGGTGTCTGAGCTTCTCCGCCTTTTCCGTTTTAACTGCGGGTTTAACAGGTCATCGACATTTTCCGTGAAGCGACTACCATCTGACATCCACAACCCATTAGCGGTATCGAAGTTTTGCAGTTAGACCAGTTGTTGGACTTTTTAGGGCTCTAACTACCCGTAACGACTGTCATAGTTGTTCGTATGACAACTGGGACCGTTTTTTTAACGTGCTCTCTGAAGAACGATAAGACATATTCAAATATTTGCATGCCTATATCCCGTATCCCATTTTATTTTTTCTTTTTAGAACATCAATCATCGCAAATCTAATTTCGTCTCATACAGAATATTATTTGCTCCAGGGTAAAATTGAAGGTCTGGTGGTATGCAAGCCAAACGACCGCGATTTGCTCAGAAACTTTGAGTCCGCATTGAGATTTGGCAAACCTATCCTGCTGGAGAATGTCGGACAAGAAATCGATCCCGCGTTGGATCCTGTGCTCAAGGTAATTTAGACAACGATGTAGAAACACTTCCTGGAGCGGTTTATTTAAGGTCACCATTGTAGCATGTCTCTTCATGCGAGCGAAATTCCCAGTCGCATCAAAAACTCGCACTGTGGAGTCCAGAATGTTCCTTCTATTAGGCTTTAATAGGAGAGAAATCATCGAACCTCCTTCCAATCGAATCATCGATATTCTGAAGTTCATCGTCAGTCGTCCATCAATCATCAGGAGTAGTGTACTTGCAGGTGAGGTTAGGCTGTACCGCGAAGACCTACTTAGTAATGTCCAAAATACCCCTGTTGATCAATTAATCTACACACATTATTTGCAGCGCCAATACTTCCGTCAGGCCGGCCAGTTAGTGCTCAAGCTTGGTGACTCTCTGATTCCCTTCGTGCCCGGTTTCCGCCTGTACATGACGACTAAATTACCGAACCCCAAGTACACCCCGGAGACTTCTGTCAAAGTACAAGTTGTCAATTTCGCCTTGGTGCCCAGGTATGATTTTCGCTCAACTACTTCCGTTCTCCATGAGCACAGGTCTAAGTTCAGTAAGAAGGGGTGCGATACTCGCCTCCCCTTTTCGGCGTAAGATCGGAACATCGTGGTTCCCACACCCTAAAAGAAATGATCCAGGGTCAGCCTGGGTACGAGGGAAATGCTTTATTGAATCAACTTTCTCCCCGGTATTCGAGTTTCGAAACTGCGTGGCGTGCTGAACACATGAATCTAGACGCATAGGAAAAAAATAAATTCGTGCAGTTGTAAATCTAAGTGATCAAATCACACATGAAGATCGAAGAAGCTGTGATGAAAGTGTAAAATATTCAGAAAATAATTTTCAATTTATCAATAACTAGCTATTACTCGCGGCTTCGACCAAACATAGCCTATGTCCTTTGCCAAACTCTAGTTCATCTCGGTACCAAATTGCCATACCAACAAACTTTATCTTACCACCCCTATAGCGGTCTATCGGAGCAGCTGCTGTCCATCGTGGTGGCGCAGGAGCGGCCGGACCTGGAGGAGCTGCGCGGGCAGCTGATCGTGTCGCGCGCGCAGATGGCGGCGCAGCTGGCGGAGATGCAGGCCGACATCCTGTTCGGCCTCTCCAACAGCCAGGGCTCGCCCGTCGACGACTTGCCGCTCATCCTCACGCTCGAGGCCATTAAGATCAAGAGTGCTGAGATTTTGGTGAGTACCTTACGTTTTTAAAAAATAATTATGTCAAACACATGGCTTACTTGATAGAAGTTACCGTGGCTTATGGACGTATGCAACACTAGCGGCGTCACATTCGCGCTGCTGACTTTGTAAGAACCTTCAAACCTTGAACATTGCCAAATTGTAGTCGCTTGGAAAAACGACAGCAGGGAGATCATTCCTCAGCTCGAGCTTGCGCGGAGTGAAATTCCTTTCATATCGCACATTGTACACTTGACTTACTTAAGATCCAGTGGCCCCTAGATGGGGCAAAGGGCGTCCACAGTGCGTCGCCATCCATGTCGGTCTTGAGCTTCATTCACACTTCATTATTAAGGATCGTGTTGCCAATTCAACACCATTTTCGGCGTTTAACCTGTTGGTGGATAGGCGACTCATTGCAGCGATCCCACTGGTTTGCGTTGGTAATTTTTGCGGGCCAATAAATACCAAGGATTCGGCGTAGGCAGCTGTTGGTGAACACTTGTAGCTGCTATGAGATGTCTTATGTGACCTTCCAAGTCTCGCATCCATATAGCAGTACGGTTTTAACGTTGGATCAGAATATTGAGCTTTACTCTCAGAGTCAGATTTCGCGATAGTCATACAGGATAGAGTTGTGCGAAGGTTGCTCATGCTTTAGCTATTCTCTAAGTGATGTCCTTTTTGGTCCTACCAGTTTCGCAATATATGACTTAGCAGATACAGATCATCGGCGTAGTCTAAGTCCTCTAGGATATTAGATACCGCGTCGCTTATTGGATACTGTGTGGAGCATTACGCCATTCAGGACGACAAGAAAAAGGAGAGCCGAGAGAAAACACCCTATCTTTCAACCACATTCACCATTATGTCACCGAGACGAAACCATTGTGCGACACTACAGGAGTAGTTTTTGTAGATGACCTGGATAATGTCAGTGATTTTCTCGGGAATGCCTATCTCATAATGAATAGTGTCGATAGTGTAATTAATGGCCAGGATTCGAACCCGGAACATCTTGATCGTTAGTGTCGGCCTTAACATTGACCTTAAGCACAAAGCTACCGACATTTCAGTTATGCGCTTAACACCAGATTAAACAATTTTTATTTATATCTATAGATAAAAGTGGATGATATAGAACGTACGACTAAAGAGATCGACATCGCGCGCGAGGACTACGTGCCCGTGGCCAACAGGGGGCAGATCCTATTCTTCTGCCTGTCGGACATGGCCAACGTCGACCCCATGTACCAGTACTCGCTCGAGTGGTTCGTCAAGCTGTTCATCCGCGCCATGGCTGAGACCGAGCCCAATGGTGAGCCCAATAGACATAATATACTATGGTAATATCGGCCGGGATGCGAGAGATATGTTCCAGCCATCCTCACCTTCGGCAACTTACGAGTGAGGTTTTGGGTCTTTTGTTGAGAGGTGAGATAGTCTGCTGGCATATCTTTTTCACTTCGGCTCACCCCGGGCCATCGAGATGGTCCTCTCGGATGTGGGATCATGGTATCCCTTTCATGTCCCGGATAGAGGAAGGCGCGCATTGTGTTGTCGCCTTTTTTTTTTATTTTTTTATACCACTAAGTTGGCAGACAAGCACACGGCCCACCTGATGGGAAGCGGTTACCGTGGCCTATGGACGTATGCAACACCAGGGGTGTCACACTCGTGCTGCCGACCATGAAGAAACCTTCTGATGCCCCTCTTGAAGAACCCCATATTGTAGGCGCTTGGGAAAACCGCAGCAGGGAGGTCATTCCACAGCTTGAGTGTGCGTGGGATGAAGTTTCTTTCATACCGCACAGTGCGCACCGGCTCAGGTCGCAATGTGTGGGGATGAATTCCCTGCCTATGGCGAGAGGTGCGATGATAGAATGTAGCTACGGGCATCATGTCAAACAATTCATCTGAGCACAAACCATTGTATAGGCGGTAGAACACACACAGTGAGGCAAAATCCCTCCTAAGGCTAAGAGGTTCCACTCTACCTGCGAGTATGGGATTGTCCACCAGCCTCAATGCCCGTCTTTGCAACGAGTCGAAGGGGTCAAGCTGGTATGCAGGTGCTCCAGCAAAAAGGTGACACAGTACTCCATGTGAGGCCGGACCTGTGCTTTATAAAGAAGGAGTTGCTGCCCCGCAGTGAAGTACTGCTTCGCCCTGTTGAGCACTCCGAGTTTTCTTGATGCCAACTTAACCTTGTCCTGCAAATGACTTCGGTATTGGACGTCGCTGGAGATATCGACACCAAGTATCCCGATACTCGAGGAGATGGTAAGCGGTGTGCCCAGGAATTGCGGCGCCACAACGAATGGGGTTTTCTTAGCGGTGAATACACATACTTGTGTCTTAGTGGGGTTGAATTGGACTAGGTTTAGTCGTCCCCAATCGGATACTCCAGAGAGAGTAGTCTCGATTTTAGACACAAGTTGTTCGCGACTCTTCTCCACCTCGGACTGAGGGATATTTGCACGGCCCGTGTAACACGTGTCCCCGGTACTGTCGTCCGCATAACAATGAATGGAGCCATCAGACAGCATGTCATTGATATGCAGCAGAAACAGCGTCGGAGACAACACGGAGCCTTGTGGGACACCAGTGTTTATGTTCATGCGGTCCGAGCAGCTGCCGTCGACGACGGCTTGGATGCTTCTGTTGGACAAAAAGCTGGCGATCCATTCGCAAAGTCCCTCGGGGAGTCCATAGTAAGGCAACTTCGCAAGAAGACCTTTGTGCCAGACCCGATCGAAGGCCTTCGCTATATCGAGGCTGACCGCTAGTGCCTCACCCCGACTCTCGATGGCTTGCGACCACCGGTTTGTGAGATACACAAGAAGGTCACCGGTTGAGCGACGGTGGCGAAAGCCGTACTGTCGGTCGCTCAGTAGATCGTTTCCTTCAAGGTATCTCAGGAGCTGTGTATTAATGACACGCTCCATAACCTTCGAGAGTAGGGAGGTTATAGCGATAGGCCTGTAATTGGTCGGATCTGTCCTGTCACCTTTCTTAGGTACAGGGTGCACGAATGCGGTCTTCCACGAGGCTGGGACCTGCTGCGCGGAGTATGAGAGTGCGAAAAGGCGTGTAAGTACAGGGCACAGCTCGGGGGCACAGTGCTTAAGCACCATCGCTGGCAGCCTCCTTCTGCGGTGTTATGCGGAAACTCACTTATATTTTTCCGTTAGTCACCTCGTACGACGCCCTTCGAATGAGATGGGGTGGTGATATAGATAATCCTAATATAATGTAAATCGTTCCAGAGGAGATAATGGAGCGCGTGGAGATCATCATCGAGCACTTCACGTTCCTGCTGTACCAGAACGTGTGCCGCAGCCTGTTCGAGCGCCACAAGTTGCTATTCGCATTCTTGTTGTGCGCCAGGATTCTGCTCGACAAAGGACACATCAACTTCATCGAGTTTAACTTCCTCCTCAGCGGGGGGAAGATTGACGTGGTGAGTTGTTATTTACTGTAGACCGACCGCGACTGCTGTACGAGCACATTTGGTACACACGGTGTGATGGGGGACGAGGTAAGAGCATGAGTCGAGAGAGAGCGAGATACCGCCGCGAGAGTTGGTGGAGGACTGACCAAATCTGATGTCGATATGCCCCCGTCTCGCTGCTTACGTACCTAAAGCGCGGTACAACAGTTACGGTTAAAAATAAATGACTCAGAAGAAAAGAGTGTACCTATATGGAATGTTCTGATTCGTAGGAGATACCTAACCCTGAGCCGAAATGGATCTCTGACCGCATGTGGCTGGAGATACAGCAGCTGAACTGCAATGTGCCCACCATGAACACTATCCTGGAGGACTTTATGACGCACATCAAATTCTTCAAAAACTTCTATGAAGCAATGAATCCCCATAGGTAAACGGCGGACCACACAAGTATTGAAAAGTGACATAAAATACAATACGCGCGGGGTTTTTCAAATCTACTAGTGGGAGCGCGGTCGATCATTTTCACCTTCTCACTGTAAAGAAATATTTAGAAGATCCGTTAAACTTGTTTTACTGGTTTAACCGTCAATATGACGGTTTAACTGTTATTAATGTTTATTTATTTTCCTTATGTAACATAAGGAAAATAAATAAATAAAATAAAAATTAAAAAATTGTGTGGTTACATTATTGTAAGTATGGTTATTTTTATTTTGGCGTCCATTATATTAATAGTCTTTTGACAAAGTTAGTGATGTACAAAAGCATTTCAAATGTGATACCATTCCGATTGTACTAATATCGTTATTCGAATTAGGTACGTAAACAAAATAAGCGATTTCGATAAACGTGCGCTTCGATTTAATATTCTCTTAGATTTCTTGTAAACAAATATAAATCCATGCATTTGCGTCTTTATTTATTAATATAAAAATAAATATTAGAAACTGTAAAAATTGCATAGTAAAATGGTAAAATTATATAAGTCAACTTGCAACATTAACCAACCGTCATTCTGACCATTTTGACGTGGTCTGTCACTCGCAACAAAACGCACGTGCTAATCACACGCATTTACGTTCGCTGAGTTTTCTTTAATATTTGTTATACCTCGAGTTGAGCAGTTTTATTTCTCGCAAAGTTGATTGATCGTGAGAATGCCGAAAGGACGTGTGTTTTCAACACAACAGGACAATCGAGAGAATTTGTGCTTAAACTTCATGATTACTTTGAGCAAGAAAAACAAAATGGCGGTCCGCTTATACCAATTACGCAAGTGCGAAACCGAGTTGCGGCCGCGTTGGGTATTCTTTCAAGTATAACTAATATTACTACCGAAGCCTACGGCATGAGCGGCTTAGAACATAACAAGCTTTCTACACCCAAAAGTAAACGCCGGCCTCGTGTTGTTACAAATGTTAACAATTTTGACGCTGACGCCATTCGCCGTCATGTATATGACTACTATCTGAAAAAAGAAATTCCAACTTTAAGAAATCTTATTGTTTCTTAGAAAAGAAATGGTCGGTCTATTTCGTGGTGAAAAATCGTCTTTGGCCAAAGATTTGAAAATAATTGGCTTTTCATTTATAAAGTCAAATAAAAGAAAAGTATAAATGGAACGCACTGATATTGCTTTGGCACGTTGTGACTTTTTAAAAGAGGCAAAAAAAAAACAAGGTTCGACAAATGTTGTCTTTACGGATGAAACATGGCTCAACGTTAACCACACCGTATTTCGGTCCTGGACTGACGACACTGCTGCTTCCACCTTCGCACCTATTCCTCCGTACCTATTGGTAAAGGCGAACGCCTCATCATTTGCCACGCAGATACAGCTAAAGATTTTATGCAAGATGTAATACTGGCATTTAAATCAAAGAAATCTGGCGATTACCACGAGGAAATGAATGTGGAGGTGTATGAAGAGTGGTTCAAGAATATGCTTCTATCGTTGGAAGATCCATCAATGATTTTTGTTGATAACGCTCCTTACCACTCTCGCCAAATTGACAAAATGCCAACACAAGCCAAAAAAAATATAAAATTATTAATTGGCTACGCGATAAAGAAGAAAAAGTAGACGATTCTATGTTAAAAATAGAATTATTAAAAAATAATAATAAACAAGAAGAAACCAAAACGGAATGGCAGCAGAATATGGCCATATCATCCTTAGGATTCCTCCGTATCACTGCCAATACAACGCCATGGAACTTATATGAAACTTATATGGCATATGGCACAAGTAAAAGGGCATGCTGCAAGAAGCAATACAAGTCCCCCATTCACAGCGAATAAAATGTTAAAATTACTAGAAAACGCTTGCACCCACGGCCACGTGACGACCGAAAACTGGGCGAGTGTGGTGGAGAGAACTTAGAGAGTCATAATATCTGATTGGGACCTGGACATTGCATTTGATAATTTATGCACACAAGAGCTAATCATAAATATTAGTGAAGACTCCTCATCGGACCCATCAAGTTCAAATGAAGTTTCTGACGAGTCATGTTAATAAAAGAAATTTAAATGAAAATTTTGTTTCCTGTCTGTTTAAATTACACATTACACCTTATTAATATATTATGAAGAAATTTAGATTTATTCATAGCATTTATTTCTACAGATTATTTGTAATCTGTGGCACAATTGTAGTAACCGTTATGTGTAGCACATCACTAAGTGGGCGGTAACCGTCCATGCAGTACAATTCTATTTGTTTGAAAATTTAACGTAAACAATACGAAACTTCATGGGCGTGAGTTGTCAAAAAACACATTGGACAGAGTATAAGTTTATAATTTTTGCTTTTTGAAGGACGGCGTATGAGTATGCAGATAATATCACTGCGTTGATATATTTTTGGGCTGAGTTAATGTCATCTGTAAGCTTGCAAGATTTTTGCACGAGGCTCCGGTGCAAGGTTTATTCTCAGTTTGGGTGTTAGACGGCAGTCAGTACCCAAAACAAAACCAAGTATCTAAGTTATAGGAGAGGGAAAACCGGGCAGTGGGAACTTTTCAGCCAAAATTACATTCAACAAATTCTTCCAAAACTTATCCGCAAGCTTTCGGAGCTAATTAATGTATTGTGCTCCTCACAGGCTACCGTACCCTAAGGAGAGTCAGTTAGATCCGTTCCAGAAATTACTTGTTCTGAAATGTATACGGCCGGATAAGCTGATACCCGGATTGCAGGTGACGGTTGAACTATGTACACTATTTCCTCATCGGTAGCATTGTCGCCATAAGTCGTCCGTCCATAAAGACATTTTCGTTTAAACGTAGTGTTATTAAAATAAATAGGACAGTCCTTTGAGATAGGAACCAAGTTCAGTATGTAGGTGATGCTTTGGTTATTCTGTGTATATGTATAATTGTATATACCTATGGCTATTGTGTTTATGGGTTTTCTTTTTCATTATTATTGTTTTATTTTCTTTGTATATTCTCTATGTACACCTAACTGCCCTGAAATATTCTTCTCCTATTTTCTTATTCCATCTTATGGTTGCCTGTAAGAAATTGCCACAGAGCGATAATGCTGCCATCTGTACGTGCCACGGAAATTGTATCTCATATTGTAATGTGTAATTAGTGTACAGTAAAGACGTTTATTATTTTAGTTTTAGATTTTAGTCGAAATGGAATGCATTCCTAATTACTAGTTAAATTCGTCGTTGTTGCGGTAGTACATACATACATACAATCACACCTTTATCCCCGGAGGGTTAGGTAGAAGTCCATTAACACCCATATTTCACCAATCATTGTATTCGGTCCCACGTCACCCCAGTGAGCTTATTGCCGTTTTCCGTGCAATATTGTTGCCTCGAGCCATGCATCTGAGGCGGAGTCTGGTCTGGATATATCTATCTGATGTTAATCAGCCTTATCCGACACCGCATGGGAAGAGATGGGATGTTTCAAATTCTACTCTGCCGGAAACCACGCGGCGGCCGGTAACCATGCGTCAGTAGTAAAAAGAAAACAAAAAAGCAGTAGTTTTAGTGGTTAAACTGTTGTTGTAGTGGTCAAACTGTCATTATGACTGTTCAACTGTTATTATTGTGGTTAAGTTTTTATTAGTGTGGTTAAGTTTCTATTATTGTACGTAATTTAGTAACCATGTAGCCTCTCAGTGTAAGGGCTGTCTTCGTGGCCTATTTCTAATGTGTCGAACCGTTAGTAAGCGTAGTCATGTGTCTCCAGGACTACGTGGTGGCGGGCTTGGGAGCCAGGTTCGTGGAGCCGCAGCCAGCTGACCTAGCGGCACTGTACGCGGAGTCCGACCCGCTGGCTCCCATCATCTTCGTGCTGTCCACTGGCACTGACCCCGCTGCCGGTGACTATGGCTATTTGTTATTAATATATACTCCTTTTGGTGCTGCACCGAGACCCCATGGGGCAAGACGAGGGGGCCATCTCAAAACTGGAGGTGTTTCAGGGTCATTCTACACTTAATAGACTTAATAGGTTTATCGGGTTCTTTAAGAAGGTTTGTACAGGGCTGATAGCGCGAATGTGACGCCTCTGGTCTTGTATAAGTCTATAGGCGGCGGTAAACTCTTCACTATATGCTTATCTACCCCCTGAGGGTCCGTTCAAGTATTACGTAAGCACTAAGGGAGGGAGTAGTGGGGTCTTTGCATTGCTCAATTTTGATGACATGGGGATGTGGGGGGTCTCGATAATGATTACGTCAGCAGTCGTTATGTACTTTTCTATAGTTAATATGGCATGCATTACCCATATATTACCATAAAAAAACAAACATGAACAAGAAATGCAAATAGATCCCAATGTTCACGTAAGCATTTGGGGGGGTAGGGATAAGAATTTTCCTTACTTTTGCTGACAAGAGGTAGGGGCGGGGGGGTTAAATAATTAAATAAATTTGCTTACGTAATACAGGAACGGCCCCTAAAAGAAATTCATATAAAGTTACTTCCTTCAGATCTGATGAAGTTTGCTGACAAGATGAAAATGGGCAAGCGCTTCGAGAGTATCTCCTTAGGTCAAGGACAAGGCCCCCTGGCCGAAAACATGATGAGGGTGGGCAGCGACTTCGGCAACTGGGTCTTCTTCCAGGTAACAAAATGTGGCAATGTTGGCTGGTTGAGTTGTAATGAAGTCCAAAAATAATTACTAAGTAAACATAATGATTTTTTCCGTTTCTGCTCGTCAGTTTCCTCTCACGGTATTGTAATAAAATATAATATAATAATAATAATAATTGTCCTGGTAAGTGACGCTGTAAACGGCTTATGTCTTTTTACTTAGTATTCTCGTACTGATTTAAAATAGATCAGCCAGGTTTAAAACTTTTTATCAATTCTATGCATATTGTGACAGAACTGCCACCTGTCACCGTCGTGGATGCCGGTGCTGGAACTGAACGTGGAGCACATCTCGCCCGAATTCGTGCACAAAGACTTCCGCCTGTGGCTCACGTCTACGCCCTCGCCGCACTTCCCCGTGGCGCTGCTGCAGAATGGTTAGTTGTAGTTATAGTAAGGCCGTTAGCATCTGAGCAGTCTTTAACTGAATGTAGAACATATCTCGCCCGAGTTCGTGCACTCTTAAAAAGTTGCTTTTGCCTGCGGCCCAGCCCGTTTGGTGTTCCGATCCCGTTCCCGCAGCCCATGGAAACCCTGTGTATTTTTCCAGATGTAAATCTATTCCTGTACTGAATTTCAGCCCAATACGTAACGCCGTTGGAGTGTGATTGAATTACAAACGTCCAAACATGTTCACAAACATTAATATTTTATATGATAATAGTGGGGTAGGATAGTAGACCGTGGTTGGTGAAATGTTTGTTACTCAGTCACGCTCTGAGAGCTAAACAAATCTGTTGAATAAAATTTTAAAGCATTTAGTATTATTACTATTGAAATCAATTAGGAGAAGATAGGAAAAAAATTATATTCAGGCTGAATTCGAACCCGCGATCTTTCCCTTACAAGTGGAATGCTCTGACCACTGAGCCACTGAACCAGGCCTGAAATCATCCAAATCTTCTTATATAATATATCCGTCTGTAAGAGAAAGATCGTGGGTTTGAACCCCGCCTGTACAGATTCACTTTTTTCAAGTTGAAATTCAGTACAGGGATAGATTATAATTTGAAATAATACAGGTTATTTATCCCTGAAATAGTTCAGTATTTCACATGGACGAAGTCAGTTAATACACAACATAATATACATATGTCAACAAAAAAATTGGGAGTAGCTAAGGGCAGTTAGCTTGCCCACGTCGAGTGTTAATTTCATGCATGATACCCACAGAAACCAATTTCTATATCTATATATCTATATCAAGACTATAAATGTTATGTTTATTTGGTAATTCTGAGTTTATTTGACTGAATGTTGATTATAAACTAGATAACACAAATACTTATACAATTTATACAAAACTAATAAACAAAAAAATGAAATGGAGAAAAAGACTGCAACTTTAGGCATCGAAAAATTCCTCCCTATCGATCTCTATTGGTACCGTGCCCAAGAGCATGGCGCCATTACCACGCTGAATGGCGATGCCAATTCTTTGAGCGAGGTAAAGGCCAGCCTTATGGTCACAGGAAGCGTCGATTAGTCGCTTCGCTATTTCTTTGAATAGTGCACGCGCGCTTGGACCCCACGGACCCAACGTTTCGACTCCAAACGGCTCAAAAATATAATTACCAGTTAAATTGGTATATTTGCGCCGTTTAAGAGTCTGCGCTGATGCAGCAGCAGCGCATGCGCAGTCCATCGTACTTGGAAGATCTTAATATACTCGTGTGTCAAATGTCAACCAGGTCCAATCGTTCTGGCAGGATAGAACCCATCTTTTACATTTCTTTAATATTTGTCACCAGGATACAAGATGACAGTGGAGCCCCCTAGAGGCGTGAAGGCGAACTTGTTGAAGGCCTACATGAATCAAGTGCCTGACTTTGCCGATTATTTGAACTCCGGGGAAGGAAAAGTTACTCAGTTTAAGGTACATTGCGAACTTTTTCCAATCTAAATCTAATAATTGGATAGTTGGCGTACTAATCGCTTTGAATTAAAGAATGAACTTTTTATATTTTGTCATTTTGTAATCTATACTTTTGACGCTGACTGTACATTATTTCAATCTTCGAAACTCTCCAGTGGCTGCTGTTCTCTCTCTGCCTGTTCCATGGGGTCCTCCTGGAGCGTCGCAAGTTCGGTCCCCTGGGCTTCAACATCCCGTACGACTTCACCGACGGTGACCTGCGTATCTGTATCTCTCAACTGCACATGTTCTTAAATGAGTACACCGAAGTGCCTCTGAAGGTAAGCGCTTTTTTACTGATCTTAATTAAATCGGACGACGCGGACTTTTTTTTACTAAAGGTGCGACTGATCGGATGACGTGGATTTTTTGTTCCTGTTGCTTCGACTGATCGGACGTTGCGAACTTATATTTTCTGTTGGTCCGACTTATTGGGTAACGCGGAACTTTTAGTACCGATGGCAACTCATTTCCGATCGATCGTACCGACAGCATCGGCAGAAAAAAAACAACTGGCCTGGACTACCAAGTTTTGTTTTCTTTTTGCTTTCAAGAAATCTCGTGAAATTTTTGGTTTGGTTATGAGATTGTCAGAAAAATTATTCCGAAATAGTCACATTTGAATTTCGTTCGTAATATTTGATGACGAGTTTTCAAGATAAGTAACATATTCTAACTTGATATATTATTTGGAATTTGGCACATCAGAAACACAAGTTTTTTTTTATTTTTTTTTATACCACTAAGTTGGCAGACAAGCACACGGCCCACCTGATGGGAAGCGGTTACCGTGGCTTATGGACGTATGCAACACCAGGGGTGTCACACTCGTGCTGCCGACCATGAATAAACCTTCTGATTCTGAAGAGTCTGTGTCATCCGATCAGTTGGTAGAAGCTGTCAGACCACCCGGTCATAGCCTATAGGAGGTAGGACACGGCGGTATTTCCGTCCTATTAAGCAGTCCGACTGGGGAAGTACCTCCGCCCTACAGAATACCCCGGCCATAATAACCTTGTGTTGTGTTCTCGGCGGTGAGTAGGACAGCCAGAGTTCACTGGAGAGTTTTTGTACTGTCAGTGGGAAGACCAATAGCTTGTCCTGCTTTGTCTTTTACACTGACGGCACAGAAACTTTCAATGCTTGCAGGGTTGGCAGCGCGATTGTGACTCTCTTGGTTTTGCACACGTCCTTAAACCATGGTGACCACTTTCCATCAGGTGGGTCGTGTGCTTGTCTGTCAAGCAAGTGGTATATAAAAAAAATGGACAATTCAGACTTGATTCAACAATTAGGCTAAATTAGGTATCCTCTAACCACCACGCTTTGTAAATCTTAGATCGATTTATCGTAAGCAATGGCAAAATTCTTAAAAATCATAAAGTAATCTAAAATTTTATCTATACAAAGACCTTATCACTCGTTTGAAATAGGACGAAAAATTCGTCACTGTTAGCATGTGTTCGGCAACATAGCAGTTACGCAGCACGCAACTACCGATCTCAAAAAAAGATGTCGAAATTGTTTTTTTAGTCTAGGACATGCAAACTTGACTTCACCTCACCTGATGATAAGCTAAAGGTAAAGTCCATTACAAACACTAAGTAAGGTTACAATGGTGGCACTCAGCTCGGCGGCCTCATCAGATGCTTTTTCACGCTCCGCTTAAAACTACTCTCAAATTAGTCGAATAAAAACCCTACCAATGTGTTAGCTCGATAACGAGTTCGTAGTTAGTGATCCAAGGATTGAGAATTGAGAATTGTGCATTCTCAACCCTTGCATCACGAACAAAAGGTATATTTTTGCTTTCGCTATTACTGTTAAGAGAGCCATTGCTCTTATATGGATGTGATGTATCTGTCATATACCTAGTAGCTATTATGTAATGTGTGGTGTGGTGACGTCAGATGCTGACGTACACTGCGGGGCACATCAACTACGGCGGGCGCGTGACGGACGACTGGGACCGGCGCTGCCTGCTCAACATCCTGGCCGACTACTACTCGTCCACCGTGCTCAGCGACCGCTTCATATTCGACGAGGCCGGCGCCTACAAGCAGGTCACTCTCCACACATACACCACTCATACTATAGCCTGACAAATTCGTTGGTGACACTCCCATGGTCCGCGCGGGTGGTGGGGGACGTAATTATCGGTGACCGTTACACACGGTACTAATTACGTTACGAATATGTCTAAAGATATCCCTGTGAAATATCTTACATTGTCTAAATTGATTGATGTTGTTTTTTTATATAACTTGCTTTGGCCCGCGACTTTCATGGCGTGAAGCGTTTAAAAAAACTACTACTACTTGGAAAAAAATAAAAAATAGGAGCATTGTACATTTGTAAGTAGTTGAAAAAATCTGAGAAATAAAACATTTTATGGTTTGTTTTAATTTTTAATACCAATCTTAAAAAAAAAACCAGAATAAACATACATCATTTAATCAGAGTCATCACAGTCCATGTCGTGTTCCGAACTATCTTCGCTATCGTAATTAGAACTATCAGAATCATCGTTTAATGATATAATAAACCTGTCCAACTCATTGTCACATATACGATCGTCGTTGTAGTATTTGTCTTCATTTTTAATTATGTGATCATCGCATTTTTTCCATTTTTCAGGAGTGTAATTAGCAAACAAGGTTGCAAGAGCGTCTTTCTTCTGATCTAATGTAGAATTGACATAATTCCTTGCCAAGTCGCCTTTTATATCACCCCATACCATCTCGATTGGATTGAGGTCGGGATGGTATGGAGGTAAACGAAGTACTGTGTGTCCTCCCTGATTTAGAATTTCATCCACTGTATATTGTTTTGGTAATGTTTGGCTGTTAATTAAAATAATTAAATCACATTTACGCAACGTCTCGTCAAATGGAACATTATGTTTTGTGAGCCAATCTTGCATTACCTTTTTTGTTCAACTCATTGTTGTTGCCAGGTAAGGCCGAAGCTGTAAATGCTTGGAAAATGACTTGTCCAACTGCCGCCATGCCCGCCAACCCATCTTCCCAAAGGCAATGGGATGAGCCGCTCAGCATTGGTGTTAAAAAACATTTAATCAGTACAGCTACCAGCGCTGCTGAGCGCGCTCGTCTATTGGCTGTGGGTGAATGGGAATCTGGTGTATGGCTCCAGGCACTTCCTTCGCCCAACATTGGAACAATGTTGGACGACACGACCTTCCGCATGGCGACTTGCCTCCGTTTGGGTGCACCGTGTGTTTCTCCGCATCGGTGTCTCTGTGGAGAAGCTGTCGATAGCCTTGGACATCACGGATTGTCTTGCAGCAGGAGCGCAGGCCGCATGTCCCGACATGCAAACATTAACGACATTATCCGTCGAGCTCTTGTCATCGCCGGCGTGCCAGCTATACTTGAACCTGTTGGTTTGGCTCGCGACGATGGTAAGAGACCGGACGGTATGTCGTTGATACCTTGGAAGATGGGTAGGCCTTTGGTGTGGGATGCAACTTGCGTCGACACCCTGGCGCCTTCCCATCTTCCAAGTACGATGGACTGCGCATGCGCTGCTGCTGCATCAGCGGAGACTCTCAAACGGCGCAAATATACCAATTTAACTGGTAATTATATTTTTGAGCCGTTTGGAGTCGAAACGTTGGGTCCGTGGGGTCCAAGCGCGCGCGCACTTTTCAAAGAAATAGCGAAGCGACTAATCGACGCTTCCCGTGACCATAAGGCTGGCCTTTACCTCGCTCAAAGAATTGGCATCGCCATTCAGCGTGGTAATGCCGCCAGCCTCTTGGGCACGGTACCAGTAGAGATCGATGGGGAGGAATTTTTCGATGCCTAAAATTACAGTCTCCCTCTTTTTCTCTATTCCATTTTTGTATATATTGTATAGTTAGCATAGTTTTATATTAATTTGTAAGTAATTGTATATTTTATTGCGACAATAAAAAGTTACTCATTGTTGGTTTTTTTTCAATTTGTTTACAGTGGTACGCTGCGTTATCCATGACTATTACAGAATGACTTGGAATATTAGGCAGCAGTTGTTCTTTTAACCATTTTTCGAAATTTTCCGAGTTCATATCTCCGTGATAGCGATAGCTTTCGGAATGCGATTTAAATATCAACAGGCCATTTTTAACGAACCCAGTTCGTTCACCAGCATGTGCAATAATTAACCTAAGTCCTTTGCCAATACCTCTTTCTTAACGGTGTAATATTGTGTTATTTTCCTCCGAATAACACCTTCCGTAAAGTTATCAATTATAATACGTTTCTTTGCAATTTTGTTTTTCTTTGGAGATTTGAAAGTAGCAGTACCATCATTTTCACACAGCAATTTTCCTTGGAGAACAATATTCCTAACTGTAGTATTCGATAAACCTGTTACATTAGGCTGATTATTCGATAAACCTGTTATATTAGCATTATTACTAAGTTTGCCAAATTAACATCGTTTTGATATTCAAACGAAGCTGGATCATCTTTGTGATTTTTAAAATAGTTATATACATTGGAAGTAATTTGTTTAGCTTGACGTCCAATAACTTTGCCTATCAGCGGACTCATCTTCATATATTAATATCGTGTGCGTTTTGTGACGTGCGACCGTACTCAATATGTGTTGCCATCAACAGCGACGACGTGCGACTGAATGACGGCTCTGGAGCCAGCCTCCACCCCGCGCTCGTCTCTTACTCCCCCCGCGGTCTTTCGTCCCCCGCGCCCGCAGACCATGGGAGTGTCACGAACGAGCTTGCCAGACTATACAATCATACATAGTATATACACATTGCATACATAGTACATACACCACGGACACGACGGTATTTCCGTCCAATTGAGCAGTCCGACTGGGGGAGTACCTCCGCCCTACAGAATACCGCGGTCTTAATAACCTCGTGTTGTGTTCCCGGCGGTGAGAAGGGTATATGCATAGTACAGGCATAATATTGTTACGTGCACGGGGTACAATTGAATGCCGTTTACTCAACGAAGAGATTTATTAGCTCACCACAAACTGGACAATTAAATCACTAGTACACACAGTACTCTTCAACAGTTCCAGTCGCTCAGTAGTTCACAGTAGTCCACAGTCGTTGCTCAGGTCGCAGGTAGAATCTTCTTCGGTCGCTTAAGCTTGTTGTGTTCGTTATCGATCTCAAAGAATGAATGAATCGTGTCGCTATTCGAGCGTGTTTTTATACCTCTCAATTAGGAGGGTCGAATCATCTAGAAAATACGCGAGCGATAACTACCTACTCTCTTTTGCCGCCGTCGCTGAGCTTTCGAGTACATTCTCGATATTTACCTATTATTTGTTTTTATTCAAGAGAGTAGGTACTCGTAGGTAGGTTGTGACTTTGTGTTGACGATTCTAGATTTTTCTATGCTAAGCGGTAGAGTACCTCATCACTACACAATGCGTTTTAATTTATTGAAGATTCGATTATTAGATTTCGAGATATCGACGTCGGTCGTAACAATATAGTCACAATTAAAACAGGCGCTGCTTGCTTCATGGGCAACTCCTCATACTGCCTCACTTAAAAATACCCCCCCTCCCCTTCAGCAACCCGCGTCCACGAACGTGGAGGGCTACACGAAGTACATCCGCCAGCTGCCGCTCAACGACGACCCCTCGCTGTTCGGACTGCACCCCAACGCCAATATCAGCTACGCCATGTCAGAGACACAGAACTGCCTCCGTAAGTTACTAATGCCAATTTGTTATTCGTGTGGTGACAGAGAAAGAACCTCCTCATCTCCTCCGAAGGGTAGTAAGAGACGACTAACGGAAAATACGCAGACGATATCACTGCGACAGAAGGTAAACTCGAAATAAAACCCTGTACCAACCCATTTGGCCAGTGTAGAAACAGTGGGCCAATGCCTGGCAATATTGGGAGAGTCCTATGTCCAGCAGTGAACTGCCATAGGCTTGATTGACCAATTTTATTAACGTTACGTGCGCAAAATCCCCACGGATACCTCTCTCGCCGGCTCCGGTGGTATGTCGGACTCGAACCGACTAAAACGCACGCCGCCTGTGGGTCGTTTTGGTTGCCGAAGGTGAGGTTGACAGGCATATCCCTCGCACCCCGGCCGACCCTGGGCCGTCTCTCATGATCTGGCCCTCTTCTTGGGTGTGGGGACTACAGAGTCCCCAACTCGTCTCCGGGATAAAAGAGTATTTAGTAACCGAAATTACTAATATAACCCCTCCAGCTAAGCTAAATTGCTTGTGTTAGTTGAATCCGGGACTTCTCGATCGTAAAGCCAATTTCTTAGATTCTAAGCTACCGTGACTTACTATGACGTAAGGGAATTAACGCGATATGATGATGTAAATTATTTTCTTGGCCATGTGTACACATCTATATTATGACCGAATTAACTCCTGTTACCATATTTTGTCTATATCGCAGACTGTATGATCTATTGTGATTGAGTTTTTATCGGAAATGAATGTTATATTTGTCAGGAATACTCCTGAACCTGCAGCCGCAGGAGGTGCAGGGCGAGGGCGGCGCCACCATCGAGGAGATCATCGAGCAGGCGGCGCGCGCCATCCTGGCCGAGTTGCCCAACGTGCTCGACATCCACGAGATCAGTCTAAAGTACAGTATACACATACATACGGGGACATATCCGTGAGATCAAGCAAAGTACAGTATACACATACATACGGATACATATCCGTGAGATCAAGCAAAGTACAGTATACACATACATACGGGGACATATCCGTGAGATCAAGCAAAGTACAGTATACACATACATACGGGGACATATCCGTGAGATCAAGCAAAGTACAGTATACACATACATACGGATACATATCCGTGAGATCAAGCAAAGTACAGTATACACATACATACGGGGACATATCCGTGAGATCAAGCAAAGTACAGTATACACATACATACGGGGAGATATTCGCGAGATCAACCAAAGTACAGTATACACATACATACGGGGGAGTTATCCGCGAGATCAACCTAAAGTACAGTATACACATACATACGGGGAGATATTCGCGAGATCAACCAAAGTACAGTATACACATACATACGGGGAGATATTCGCGAGATCAACCAAAGTACAGTATACACATACATACGGGGACAAATCCGTCAGATCAACCAAAAGTACAGTATACACATATGGGGGAGTTATCCGCGAGATCAGCCTAAAGTACAGTATACACATACATACGGGGGAGTTATCCGCGAGATCAGCCTAAAGTACAGTATACACATACATACGGGGGAGTTATCCGCGAGATCAGCCTAAAGTACAGTATACACATACATACGGGGAGTTATCCGCGAGATCAGCCTGAAGTACAGTATACACATACATACGGGGAGTTATCCGCGAGATCAACCTAATGTACAGTATACACATACATACGGGGAGTTATCCGCGAGATCAACCTAATGTACAGTATACACATACATACGGGGAGATATTCGCGAGATCAGCCTAAAGTACAGTATGCATATACATACGGGGGGGTTCAGAATTGTACAATGAAACAGACAGTGAAACGGCAGTACTGTAGCATTCATTGTTATCCAGGTACCCGGTCTCGTACAAGGAGTCTCTGAACACGGTGCTCATCCAGGAGGGGATCAGGTACAACCGATTGCTGGGCGTCATCAAGAACTCTTTGAGGTAAATATCATTTTGTATGTTTCGGGCCCCACCAACCACCCACCTCTGTGCTCACTCACTATTTTCCCTTCATATGTACTATTTACTTTCTATATTTGTGTGTTATTGTATATGGTGATAATACTTTATGTAAAGTCGGAAATTAATTTTATTTTACTAGCCAAATGGTTCCTGGCAGAGTAGAATTTGAACCACCACATCTCTTCCCATGCGGTGTCGTACAAGGCGACTAAGGGATAGGGCTGTTTAACATCAGACAGATTATATACAGCCCAGACTCAGCGTCAGATGCATGCTTCGAGTCAACAATAGTGTCCGGAATACGGCAATAGGCTCACCCCTTATTACTTGTGACCGAATTTAATGATTGATGAAATGTGGGTTTTTAAAAAAATTATACAATTTATATTTAGTTTATCCGATAACAACACCATGTATAGAATGTAATGAAAAAAAAACTTTTGTATTTATCACATTACTGTCCATCCCAAGGTTGCCTGAAAGAAACCGCTTAAGGCCACCCATTGTACATTGAACTGTACACATGCTACCTACTTGTCCTACTGTAAATCTATTGGTGTACATAAAGAATTATCTATCTATCTATATACCTTTGTCAGCCGGGATATGTCAGATAATCTCACCCTCAGAAATTGATGATCCAAGATAGTTTACGTCCAACATAACCACCCACCCCAACCGACACCGACGGGGGATGAGAGGGACTACCTCACTATAAAATAGTATCCTCCCTTTGTAATCATCAGTAATAAGAAAAAGGATCAGAGAATTTGTTTGTATGAACAGGGACCTGCTGAAAGCTCTGAAAGGGCTCGTGGTCATGTCGGAAGCTCTAGAGAACATGGGCGGCAGTTTGTCGAGGAACACTGTGCCCCTCATGTGGAGCTCCAAGGCCTACCCCTCCTTGAAACCACTCGGTAATTACCCGTTTTTTTTATTAAAAGATTCCGTGTTTAAATGGTGAAAAGTGAATTGATGGTATGTATGTATGTTTGAATGGGTTTACTAAATGTTTGGCAAAAAACGTTCCCCAAAGTGCCACATGCCAAAGTATGTTTCCCAAATTTTCATTTGGCAAAAAATATTTAGCAAAACAACTTTTCGCAATTTTACAGTTAGCAATACTATTTTTGTCAATTTATTGTTTAACAAATAATTACATGGCAATATTTCATTTTACCAAGTAATAGGTAGTCAAATATGGTTTGGCATAACATATGGACAAATAATTTACAGGTAAGAACTTCTATAGTAATTATATTGCTATTATATAAATCAATTCGTCCGCTCCCGCGACACGTTCGCGGCGAAATTAATGTATTTTACTTTATTATAATTACGAACGAACTTACTTTTGGAATATATTTGTTACAAAATAAAGCATTTGCTTGATGTATATTTGACTTAATAAAAATTTACCAAGTAAAAGTTGCCAAATGAATATTTGATGAAGTGATTAAAATCCGAAATATAAATTTGCTAAAGATTCTTTTGGGAAAAGAAACTATGCGATAAGTTTTTTGGGAAGTGAAATTTGACGAAACATATCTTGCTCAACGGCAGGATCCCGTTTGATTGGTAACAAGTAGAAGGAGCTATCCAGCTTTCTCTGTCTATCCCAATAGGTAAGACTTGTGACTATGTGAAAGTTGTTCACATGTGCGTTTCTTTTCGATATAGAGTAGTTAAAACAGAATCTGTGTTCTTAGTATTTTATTTGACATGAAGATGAAGATGACTGTTTTGCTTACTCTATAAAAGTAACAAAATGTCAGTTTGATGTGCGAGCACCTTACAAACCAAACTCTTACCTCTGTGGCCTAGTGCTAGTGTGTTCAACTGCTAAGTCAGAGGTTCAAGTCCCGCTCAATGCAAATATTTTTATGCATATTCATGCATTGGTCCAGGTCGGTTACGATGTAGAAAAAAATGTTTCAGTTCGGGTCTGATATATGTATAGAAGAATTTGGATGGTTTCGGGCGAAGGTTCTGTAGCTTAGGGGTTTGTTCCCCCTGTTAGGGAAAGATTTCGAATCCCACCTAAACCGATTCAATTATTTCTTTTTTTTTATATACAACTTACGTGGCAGACAAGCACACGGCCCACCTGATGGAAAGTGGTTACATGTGTAACACCAGTGGAGTCACATCCGTGCTGCCGACCCTGTAAGAACAGAGATTTTGTGCCGTCAATGTAGAGGACAAAGCAGGACAAGTCTTTGGTCATCTCACTTACAGCACAAAAACTCTCTAGTGAGCTCTTAGGGCGCAGTATAGCGGGTGCGGTCGGTCTATAGTTAAAGAACGGTTCAGATAGCGCTGTGTAGAATGCCCTAAAAGGCCTAGAATATTAATATTTATTGTGCACGTATTGTTTTATTGTACTCCAGCGGCCTGGACTAAAGACCTGAGTCTCCGCGTCGCGTTCATGCAGGAGTGGGCCGAACACGGCATCCCCAAGGTGTTCTGGATCTCGGGCTTCTACTTCCCGCAGGCCTTCCTCACCGGCGCGCTGCAGAACTACGCCAGGAAACACGTCATCGCTATCGATACGGTGGCTTATGCTTTTGAGGTTAGATAGAGACTTCTAAATTATTATATAACTCTGAAATGGACGTGTATGTATATTGTACATATAAAAAAACTTGTGTTATGTTATGTTAACACGAAAATGTATTTTTTAATTCAGGCAGTCCCAATACCATCCTTAGAGCGTTGGTCGATCGGTGGGACTCCCCGATCCTGGGGCGGTGGATAAAACTACATGCAATAAAGTCTGACACAGTCCCCGGATTTGGGTGGCGCACCCAAACTATTTAATTGTATTTTTAATTGTTTAACTAACAAATATGGAAGAATTTCTAAAATAAACATTGTATTATATTATTACTATTATTAATTGTTTTGTCTGATTGTTTGCGATGGAAGCAACTGTATGGATTTTGATGCAGTTTTCTATTGGGTCAGATGTTTTGTCTGGTTTTATCTATACAGATACGTATGACCGACATCAACACGAGGAGATACGGGGATCAGCTAGTTGATTGGATGTATAGCGGCTAATGTATGCGACGACGGTGTAGCAACATAGCCGAGTGGTTCCCGGCAGAGTAGAATTTGGACTCCATCTCTTCCCATGCGGTGTCGTACAAGGCGACTAAGGGATGAAGCTGTTTAACATCAGACAGATATACAGTCCAGATTCAGCCTCAGATACATGCCTCGAATCGACAATAGTGCCCGGAAGACGACAATAGACTTCCACTGCAGGACAATCTCTATATCCTAGGCATGGATATTCGCTGCAAACTGAATAACAGAAATTACATCGAGAGCATCATCAAAACAGCCTCGCGGAAACTCGACTCCTAAACAAAGTGAGACGTTTTTTCACGCCGGAGCAGCGGTGTCTTCTCTATAAGACACAAATTCGCTCCTGTGTGGAATACTGCTCGCATCTCTGGGATGGCTCCGCGAAATACCTACTAGATGCTCTCGACAGGTTGCAGCGACGCGCGGTCCGAATTATTGGGAACCCTGAGGTCACGAACACCCTCGAGCCTTTGCAGATGCGTAGAGATATTGCTTCCTTGGCTGTATTTTACCGTCTCTACCACGGTGAGTGTTCTGACGAGCTCTTCCAACTAATCCCACCATCTCCTTTCCTACATAGGACAACACGTGCAGGCCTTAGATGTCACCCTCACACTGTGCAGAATATACGAGCAAGAACCAAGCGGTTCGGAGACTCTTTTCTTTGCCGCACCACCAAGACCTGGAATTCATTACCAGCACACGTGTTTCCTTCTTCCTACAGTCCCGGGGCCTTTAAGCGGGGCGTGAAAAAGCATCTGATGAGGCCGCCAAGCTGAGTGCCACCATTGTAGCACTTAGTGTCTGTAATGGTGACCCTCTTTCCTGAGACTTTGCCTTTAGCTTACCATCAGGCGAGGTGAGGTCAAGTTGGTGTGTCCTATATAAAAAAAAAAAAAAACCCCTTATTACGCGGGACCGAATTCAACGATTGGTGAAATGAGAGTGTTAATTCACCTCTGCATAACCCTCCGGGGATAAAGTCGTGGTTGTATGTATGTTTAAAGGTAGTCTTTACACATGTGTCGCCTGGCTGACCGCCTCCCTTCCCTCCTCCTCCAGGCGCTGGCAGGCCCGCCGGCCAAGAAGCCGGACGACGGCTGCTGCGTGCGCGGCCTGTTCGTGGAGGGCGCGCGCTGGAACGGCGCCGACTTGACGCTGGAGGAGTGCCGCCCCAAGGAGCTCTACACCGGTAACGCACCTCACTAGGGGCATATATCTTGGACCTGAACTTTGCTCTATACCCACAGTACACGATTCTTGGGTGTCTTTTGAGACTAGCTCAAATTCCAAGTGAATTGGAGCTCGTCTTGCTTGTCAATTTGGATAAATTTAAAAATATAGTTGAAAGAAATTTAAAAAAATAGTTAGAACTTAGATTGTGCCAAAAGACTATTATAAAATTCAAAAATACTTGGATGATAAACAAGCTTGTAAATAAGCTGTTCGCTCAACTATGCTACTTGAGCAAATTTTTGTATTTAGATTAAGTAGACTAAGTGTATGTGTGTAAATAGACCACAAAAATGTCGGAGTCTTCTCAGGTTGGGGCCGCGTTTTGAACCGGTCGGTGGTTCATTTACTAAATTGGTTTTTCTTTGTTTTTTTGATATTTTGTAGGTTCCGATTTAATGGTCTATGCAGTATAAATGATTTTTGACTTTGACTTTGACCAAGCAAAGATTATTATAAAACCAATCTGCGCGCGCCAGGGTCTCTTTTGTCTCGCGATTTAGGTCCAAGATATATCCAAGGTATACTAGAGTTGATTGGGTCTATTATTTTTTATATTTGGTATATTATATAAATAGTATATAATTGGTATATTGACAGCCTCTGTGGCGTGGCGGTAGTGAACGCGACTGCTACGCAGGAAGCGCGGGTTTGATCCCCGCTCAGTGCAAATATTTGTATGCACGAATATGGGTATTTGCATTGGTCTGGGTGTTTCTATGTATAATATTTATGTATTTACAAAAAAAAAGTATTTAAGTATGTTTATCCGTATTCTAGATTCCATAACACAAACTAGTTAAACTATGCTTACCATGGGTCTAGATAGCGTTGTGTAGATGTTGTTGTAGAATTATGTTTATCTGCCACCTAAGGCGTCTATCACACTCACCTGAAGAGTGCCAGATTGAGAGAGATGACCCTGGGTCAGCCGGGATGCGAGGAATATGCCTGTCAACCTCACTTTCGGCAACCAAAACGACCCACAGGCGGCGTGCGTTTCAGTCGGTTCGAGTCCGACATAACCTCTCCCACCAGTCCCACCGGCTCCGGTGGGGAGGTATCCGTGGGGCTTTAGCGTACGTAAAAAAAAAGGATAATCATTACACGTCATACCTATATCATTCCCAATCGTTACAGCAAGTTTGTCACTTAAACAATTGAATACCTCTGTGGCGTAGCGGTTCCCGCTCAGTGCAAAAATATTTGTATATTTGCATTAGTCTGGATGTTGTTATGAATAACTAGCTGACCCACCCCAGCTTCGCCCGGGGTATATTTTGAAGCTTCATATCCCTTTGAGCCTGTATGTTTTAGTCTTCAAAATATGTATGAAAAATTGCCGAATTCGTTAACTTTATTATCAATGCTCCGCTCCCTTAAGTAGTAGCGTGATGATATATAACCTAAAACCTTCCTCGATAAATGGACTACCCAACACTGAAAGAATCATTCAAATCGGACCAGTAGTTCCAGAGATTAGCGCGTTCAAACAAACAAACAAACAAACAAACTCTGCAGCTTTATAATATTAGTATAGATATGTATGTATTTACAAAAAAAGTATCTATAACTAGATAGCCTGGCAATACAAGTCATTGACCCAATTTCATCTCGAAACAAACGATAGGTTACTAGAACATATCGCTCCCGTAGAAAAACTGTCGAAAAAGGACATCGCTCGATTATCATAATACACGGGAACATAGTGCTACGAAGCTACAAAAGAACCAATTAAAAATATAGAATTAAGAATGATTAAATAATCAGTTTTCTAGTAGTAAATGATAATTGCAAAAATGTACGGCGTCAGAACTGTTATTGTAAGTGAATATTGCATAAGAGGTTGATATTTTAACTGTTGAGTACCAATAAAATCATTTTAATTTTAGTGTTAAAACCTTGACAAATGTCACATATATCAAAGAATATTTATTATATTCAAATAAAAACCTGAAACATTGCAATTTATGTTAAATGAGTATCATTGAAATTAACAATATTCAAAATATACGAACGCGGCGCTCTAATATATTACGAACTCTGTACAGCGCTCGACTCGCCAGGGGTACGGCACTCTTGGCGGGTGTCGGCACCGTTTTGCAATTTTGTTCTGCAATGCGCTTCTTGCACAGACGTGTTTCGGAAACTAAGTATTTTTGCTCTTTTTGTGTGATAGTTGTGAGTAGTTCTTGTTATTGCTGTTATTGTTTTTATGCTGATTACTGTTATTGTGAAGAAATGGAACCCGAGGTCGGACCATCTACTGGTGAACCCAGTAAACGCCACGGTCGACGTAACCACTTTCCATCAGGTGGGACGTGTGTCACCTAAGTTGTGTAAAACAAATCATATCGATTCGTTTTTAAATAACGCAACAGCAAACTTTTCCCTCGTACGAAAAACTCGACTACAGTTGTATTTTTTTAATTTTTTCATTTTAGTCATAATTATATAATTATCTCTAGTGAAATGTGTAAAAATCTTTTTTTTTGTAAATAATTATGTTAAATAAATGACTGATATCACCCTACGGTTGTCAGCTCCTGCCTAACTCGGAGCTGTCTAGACGACTGTTACCACGATTCACTAACAACAGCATTTTTCTGTCGTTACGGGAACATCGAAACTGTCGTATTTGCAAATTACATTTACAGTGGTAGGGGGATGTAAATGACTTGTATTGGCACACTAACTGGCGTTTATCCGCATTCTAGATTCCATAACACAAGCTAGTTAAACTTTGCTTACCATGAGTCTAGATAGCGTTATGTAGAATCGCGTAGAATATTATTATTATTAACTTTCTATTTTTGATAATAACAGTCTTTTGTCTAACATGAAATCAAAAATGTAACAATGTCAAAAATTTTGTAACACAGGTTTCAGTGCAGTCACGATATTGCATCAATAAATTTATGACGATCAATTAAAATTTTCGAATGTCAGATTCAAATCGGAGTCAAATTTTGTAAGTCATTGTATATCTATAATCCCTCGCATTTAGTAAGGCATTTTTATTTTTTATTCAATATTTAACTTTACTGTTAATACTTAAGACTTTAGATTACTTCATGCACCTACCTAAAAATGTCACAGTTCTCGGCCTATAGTTAAACCGCCGCCCCGCACGTGACAGTGCGGTAACAGATCTGCTATCGTGGCCGGGGTTTTCTGCGCCCCGACGCGGCGCGCGGGACAGTGTGAGAACTGCCTAATTGCTTTAAAAAATGGTGCTCTATGTGAGAGAATGGCGTACAAACTAGGTACAGTGAAGGTCCGCCACTTTCCATAGTGTTAAATTCTCTTTCATTAGCAATAAACTTGGTATGCATTTGATAGTGACTTGTTTCATGTTAGACTTGAGAATAACGCCATCTAGCGGTCGTTGATCGTAATGTCTATTTATGACGATGAAGATGTTATGTCACAACGCGCAAGCTAGTTTTCTTTTTAGTTTAAGAAATTTGGCACAGATGCCGATTATATAAATTTTCAGATTAGTTTGTTAGTTTTTAGTACATTTATTAATTACATTTTGGAATAAGGTATGAATAGACATCATTATCATCCCAACGTTAACGCCGGTTGCATCCAAAATTTTTATTCTATTCCTTTTTATAATTTAGTTCATTTTTCAACTGCCATCGCCTAACTTCAAGAGGAAACGGCTTTCCTACCAAGGTTGGGGTCCTTGCTACCAGAACCTAGTCAAAATTCTAAATTCAAATAATTTATTGCTGACGAAGTGTACATATATCTTACAACTTGTATTTTTCTAGGCATTGCAATATTTTGGTTACATATTTTATATATTGAAGTAGATAGGTACATTTATATAATTTTCTTCTAGATACTGCATGTTGCGATTATGTCAAAAATTTCCGAACGAAAAGAAAGGGATATGGTAGTGTAGTTTACTAGTATAATCCAGACAAAATAGAGATTTGAGCTTGCATAAAAAATTCATAACATAACATAACATTGTAAATGGTGGGGATGTTAAATACACCATTATTACAAAAGAAATATCAAAGTTCCTACCGTTCGAAACGTTTTTAAATTCAAGGTCAAAGGTCCAACTCCAACATATTGGATTCTCGCATTTTTCTCGTAATCAGTAAGTGTTGTCGCAATAGTAGGTTAGGCAAAGTTGTAGATCATGTAATTACCTGCCTACAAAATTGGTCTTATGTTTTTTTTGTATGCATTACCATTTCAGAGAAATCGCGATTTCAAAATTGGATGAAGTCATACCTATCTATTAAATACAAAGTTGCTTGTTTCGTAGTATGATTCATCAACGTAGAGAATGAACTGCCGCTGATTCTATAAATATATATATTTCACGACATTCTACACAACGCTATCTAGACCCATGGTAAGCATACTAGCTTGTGTTATGGGATCTAGAATGCGGATAAACATACTTAGATACTATTTTTTTTTTGTAAATACATACATATTATACATACATACATAGAAACACCCAGACCAATGCAAATATACATATTCATGCATACAAATATTTGCACTGAGCGGGAATCGAACCCACGCCCCCTGCATAGCAGTCGAATGCTCTACCGCTACGCCACGGAGGTCGTCAAGCTTGAAATTTTCGCTTTACATGTTGCTAACATCTACTACGAAAGAATTTTTGGAAATTTAAACTGTCATGGTCACTCACATCAGTATTAAAATAATCGGAATATTTACATGTAGCATTGTTTTGAGTTTCCGAATATTTCGGCGCTGTTGCAAGCATCATGATCACGGAGGAACTGGTGAGGTGTGGTGAGTTTATGGAACGTAATAAATGTATTGAGTATTGAGTTTCTCCGTGATCATGATGCTTGCAACAGCGCCGAAATATCGGAAACTCAAAACAATACAACATGGCAAATATCCCGATTATTTTGATACTGATTTTTGGAAGTGTTGGTCCTAAGGGGCTTTTTTTTACGTGCGCAAAATCCCCACGGATACCTCCCCACCGGAGCCGGTGGAAGAGGTTATGGCGAACTCGAACCGACTAAAACGCACGCCGCCTGTGGGTCGTTTTGGTTGCCGAAGGTGAGTTTGACAGGCATATCCCTCACACCCCGGCTGTCCCATGCCATCTCTCACGATCTGGCCCTCTTCTCGGGTGTGGGACTACAGAGTCCCCAACTCGTACCCGGAAAAGGGGAGGCGCGCCAGGCGCGCCACCACCGCGGCCAGCTTCTGCCAGGGTGACAGGCGGCTCCACCTTTCACCCCCAGGCCTGCGCTCATGGGGGGCAGAGGTCGTTCTAGGAAGAACTCTAGAAGGATCTTCTATACTAACTTTAATCCCATATTTCACAATCCTAGCAAAGAAATTTCTAAATATCCATTCTTAGTGGAAGCTAACAACATAAAAAGTATCAACTGACAAAATTTTCAGTTCTCACGAGCAGCGGTTTAGGTTCTGCGTTGATGAATAAAACTATGCACTATGAGGAATGAAGTTTCATACGTATCTAATAGATATGACTTATTCCAATTTTAAAATTGCAATATCTGTAAACTGGTGATCTGTACAAAAAATATATAACAGCAATTTTATAGGTAATTACATGATCTACAACTTTGTGTAACCTACTTTTACTATATCGCTTACTGTGTACGAGAAAAACGAGAGGTTCAAAAAAAAATTTACCTTTGACCTTGAATAAAAAAATGAACTACTACATTCGATTGGGACTTTTATATTTCTTTTATTATGGTGTATTTAAGAATTCTACCAATTTTCAGCTCTAAACGAATTTATGCATGCTTGTCATTTTATTCTGTCTATTTTGAGTGGATTATCTTGGGCCTCGTAGATTAAATCTTGGCGCATTTTCACTAAAATGTACCTACTTGTCTTATTTGTACCAATGTTGTTTCCTAGAAATGGCAATACTCTACATGAAGCCAGAGCAAGGCCACAAGCTGAAGGAGGGCCTGTACGAGTGCCCCACGTACAAGACGCTGGTGCGCGCCGGCACGCTGTCCACCACGGGCCACTCCACCAACTACGTCATGACCATCGAGCTGCCCACGCACAAGCCGCAGGCGCACTGGATCAAGCGCGGAGTGGCGCTCTTCTGCGCGCTCAACTACTAACAACTACGTCATGACCATCGAGCTGCCCACGCACAAGCCGCAGGCGCACTGGATCAAGCGCGGAGTCGCGCTCTTCTGCGCGCTCAACTACTAACAACTACGTCATGACCATCGAGCTGCCCACGCACAAGCCGCAGGCGCACTGGATCAAGCGCGGAGTCGCGCTCTTCTGCGCGCTCAACTACTAACAACTACGTCATGACCATCGAGCTGCCCACGCACAAGCCGCAGGCGCACTGGATCAAGCGCGGAGTCGCGCTCTTCTGCGCGCTCAACTACTAACAACTACGTCATGACCATCGAGCTGCCCACGCACAAGCCGCAGGCGCACTGGATCAAGCGCGGAGTGGCGCTCTTCTGCGCGCTCAACTACTAACAACTACGTCATGACCATCGAGCTGCCCACGCACAAGCCGCAGGCGCACTGGATCAAGCGCGGAGTGGCGCTCTTCTGCGCGCTCAACTACTAACAACTACGTCATGACCATCGAGCTGCCCACGCACAAGCCGCAGGCGCACTGGATCAAGCGCGGAGTCGCGCTCTTCTGCGCGCTCAACTACTAACAACTACGCATCACGCTCATTACACAACTGATAGATCTATTAGAACTATCAAATTAGATCTAGGTAGATCTACTGCACACTAAGTAGAACTGACTAGCAGTAACAGTAGGTGTATTTTTATAATTTAGAATTATTTATATACCTACTCTTATAATACATTTATGAAGTGATATTAATTTATTGTTTGGTTTTATAACGGAATTTACGTAGTTCTTTCTACTAGATTCTATGACGGGACTGACGCGCGCAGTTCTGCTAGGTTATATGACGGGACTGACGCAGTTCTGCTGGGTTCTAAGACGAAACTTACGCAGTTCTTCTAGGTTCTACACGCTGTACTAATCGGAACTTATTTATAAAATATATTCTACTACAACGGAACCTTCCTCATATACTTTTGGGTGATATAAGTCCGCTATATTTATGAGAGGTGTGAAACCAATATTCGTAAATGCTTCTTGCTGAAACGAATACTTGTAATTAACGTTTTAAAACTCCAAACATTTAGTGATTATATTTTACACTAAGTATTTATGTAATTTTTGTACGTAAATTTCTTTTATTGGTAAACGTATTTACTAATCATGGAATAGCGATTGTATTTATTATTAACAATAAATTATTATTTGATAATTTTTTTTTAAATTATAATTTAGAAACCATTATACCTACCATCTACGTATTATTTACCCGTGTACTACTAATTTTTAAATTGTTAATTCACCTCTTTTCAACCCTCCGGGGATAAAGGCGCGATTATATATATATTATGTTTAATAAGTGAGGACATTGAATGAGGTTTTGAATCACGATTCAAGCTCCCATGGGAAGAGTGCCGTTTCAACTTTCGTCATCATCCTTGCGCTAGTCGCGGTCGCATCCAAGGCCTTACAGGGTCCGCTTTTTCTGTTCAAACAGCGACGCGGCTGAATTTCCATATTTTACGTGACAATAGTCGTTCAGTCATCTTTTTTCTGTTTTTAATGATATCTGCAGCGAATCGTCGCATTTTTGTCAAACTCAAGTAAATAGTAAATGTTTATAAAATTATAATGTCATGTCTAGTCGGTAAGTCGTCAATAGCGTTGTAAGTTATGCTGAAAATCTAAATAGATTTGTAGCAGGTAAGGCGATGGCCATTATGCCTTGATTTTATATCCTGTGATAATCTGTACCTAATGGTTGTCAGATGGTTAGATTTTTTTTATACCACTCAGGTGGCAGACAAGCGCACGGACCACCTGATGGAAAGTGGTTACCGTGGCCTATGGACGTGCTGCCGACCCTGTTAAGCACAGAGTGTTTGTGCTGTCAGTGTAGAGGACAAAGCAGGACAAGCCTTTAGTCATCCCCCCACCTTTAGCACAAATTCTCCATTGAGCTCTGGCTACCCTACTCATCGCTGGGAACACAACACAAAGTTATTATAACCGCGGTATTCTGTAGGGCGGCGGTATTTCCCCAGTCGGACTGCTCAATTGGACGGAAATACCGCCGTGTCCTACCTTCTCTCGTCCTCCTCTCTAGATCTACCTTATAAAGTCACTCGTATCAAGAACCAAGCGGTTCGGTGACTCTTTTCTCTGTCGCACCATTAAGGCCTGGAATTCATTACCAGCTGACGTGTTTCCTTCTTCCTACAGTCCTGGGTCCTTTAAGCGGGGCGTGAAAAAGCATCTGATGAGGCCGTCAAGCTGAGTGTCACCATTGTCACACGGTATGTGTAAGTAATGGTGACCCTCTTTTCTGAGACTTTGCCTTCAGCTTACCATCAGGCAAGGCGAAGTCTAATTGACGTGTTCTATATATAAAAAAAAAACCCAAAATAGTCGGCTATACTTCAAATAGCCAGCCATAATTCAAATGGTCGGCCGTAATTCAAATAGTCTGCCTTAATTCAAATAGTTGGCCGTAATTCAAATAGTCGGCCCTAATTCAAATAGTCGGCCTTAATTCATTTAGTCGGTCGTAATTCAAATAGTCGGCCGTAATAAGATAGCTTCACATCAGACAGTCAGTCGTACCCAAGGTAGTCAGCCATACCTTAGGTACTGATTACCCTTAACGGTAGGATTGCCGTGGTAATCGAGAAAAAATCAGATAATATTAAGGTAATTTCGAAAAAGAATTGGTTCAGGACTGATCGTTCCATTGGAAAGTTCCATTGATCGGCCCAACAGGATTTTCTAGTCCTTTTCTCCTCACTATTTGGGTGAGTGGGTCCAACAGGATTTTGACGGTACTTATGTCTCCATGTGGGTCCAATAGGATTTTGACGGTACTTATGCGTTATTAATTTTAAGTGTTAGATACCTAAAATAAATGGGAGGGAGATTTCTCGTAGCCAAATCAGTTTGATCACGAAGAAATAGGGATAATATGGTGGTGTAGGTTAGAGTTTAGAAATTAAAAATTCCTCTTAAACAATATACCTAAAATGCAAATTAATAAATTTTAAAATCGGTATAATGAAATATATCTTCACGATTACGCTTGCAGTACAACAGTGGTGGCTATTAATAATGACACATGTATCTTAATAATTAAGTTTGCAACGCTACTCGGTAGCCGTGCCATTAATAATGAAATATTATAACAATAATGCTTGCTAGGTAAGGGTCAGTGCAGACCTAGCGGCAGTTTGCTCGAGCATGCTCGTGACTGCTAGAATACGTTCGAACATGCGCGAGACATCGTCGCCGCAGCTTTGTCTAAATGGAATGAGGTTCATATTAAATTGACACTACCGCCAGGTATGTGCTGACCCTAATACTACTTCTTCTTTCAATTTTAGCATTATTAAGCACCGTTAAGGCCTGGAATTCATTACCAGCTCACGTGTTTCCTTCTTCCTACAGTCCCGGGTCCTTTAAGCGGGGCGTGAAAAAGCATATGAGAGGCCGTCAAGCTGAGTGTCACCATGGTCACACGGTATGTGTAAGTAATGGTGACCCTCTTTTCTGAGACTTTGCCTTCAGCTTATCATCAAGCAAGGCGAAGTCTAATTGACGTGTTCTATATACCTAGTCTAGCCATAAATATTGTTACGAGAAAAAAAAAAAAATATTGCTAATAATATTTATTACTTTTACAATGTGTTAGTTTAATACCTAAATATAAAACAATTCAAAATATAAAAAGCTCATTCGAAGTGGTCTCCATTGGCTGCAACACAGTCCTTTAAACGTTGAGGCCAGTTATCAAGAGAAGCACGCACTCTTTCCATGGGAAAATTCTTCACTGCCAATCGTATGGATTGTTTTAGGGACTCCAAATTATCATAGACTACAAATATACAAAGATTGTACAAAGGCGGACTTAATACCACAGACATTTTCTACCAGTCAACCTTAGGGTGAGTTTTTCCAGTTTGGTACACAATTAATAATTTTATATGAAAAAAATTTAACTAATTGATTAAAAAAGGATATATCTATATATAAATATACAAACATCATAAACGACATAGACATATAGACCAATATGTCATAACGATATAGAAAAAAGCGCCCACAGTCGCCGTAAGATGGATATAAATTAATGTGTAAAAGAATTTGGATGGTTTTGGGCGAAGGTTCTGGCTTAGTGGTCAGAGCGTTCCCCCTGTAAGCTTTGATTTTACCCCCCTATTCTTTTTTAAATTATCAGTTAAAAAATGACTAGTGCGTCTCTTATGGGCTGCAAGTCCTAAGTCATCTTTTAAAATGCGCGACATGGTTCTGGGTGCTATCTTCATCGCCCGAGATAATATCTTTTGCTTTCGGACAGGATTTCTTCGAATTCTTTCCCTTACTGCTTTGACCACCTTTTTCTGTCACAAACAGAGGAGGTCTCATTGTACCTATTAATAGCCCGGTACACAAACATTTGACTAATACCAAGCATATGGAGAGTTTTAAAAATTACATTCGGCTCCATACCAACTTTGTGTAATGCAATCACAGCGATTCGGCTTTCTTTATCACCCCACTCCATTTTAATATAGCAAAATATTGTACAATGTATTGGCGCCAAAATTAGAAAACACAATGAACAATCGTATAAAAATGACAGATTCCAAATTCAAATGTAATATCTTTCTTATTTTAATTGTAACAGTATTTATGGCCAGACTAAGTATAAAAAAATTAAAATAATCCCAGTCGTATCTAAAGTTTTCACCTCTTGAGTTTGGGCTCCGCTTTACCAGTCGCAACTGTGTATTTGGCTGAACTTCCATATTTTCCGTGAAGCGTCTAGCATCTGACCTTCAAAACCCAATGGCGATATCGTAGCTTTGCAGCTAGACCAGTTGTTGAACTTTTTAGGGCTCCAAATACCCGTAACGACTGCCATTGATGTTGGTATTGCAACCCTAACCCCCTAAGAAATAAGTTGCAAACTTGTTTGAAACAAAACTTGTTGAAGACTAGTCAAAATACAATACTTGTTTTATACATGTACTGAGACTGTCTCAGAAACTTTTGCGTTCACATAGTGTGTATAGCCAACAAGTTGTAAACAAGTTTAAAACACAATTGCGTTCACACTGAAGCCTGTGACATGTTGCAACTTGTCAAATACATGTTTTATACTTAGGTGGAAACGAGACTACATCCTATTTATTTATTTTATTTATTTAATCTTTTTGCACAAATACACAAAGATTGTACAAAGGCGGACTTAATACCACAGACATTTTCTACCAGTCAACCTTTGGGTGAGTTTTTCCAGTTTGGTACACAATTAATAATTTTATATGATGAAAATTTAACTAATTGATTAAAAAAGATTTTTTTTTAATTTTTTTTATACCACTTAGTTGGCAGACAAGCACACGGCCCACCTGATGGGAAGCGGTTACCGTGGCCTATGGACGTATGCAACACCAGGGGTGTCACACTCGCGCTGCCGACCATGAATCCATGAATCATCCAGATATAAATATACAAACATCATACACATATATACCAATATGTCATATCGATTAAAATTTAAAAAAATTGCCCACCGTCGCCGTAAGATGGATATCTGTGTAGAAGAGTTAGGATGGTTACGGGCAAAAGTCCTGGCTTAGCGGTCAGAGCGTTCCCCCTGTAAGGGATAGATCGCAGGATCGAATCCCGTCTGAACATATTCAATTTTTTCTGTATCTCAATCGATTTGAATAGTTAGCATACTAAATGCTTTAAAATTTCATTCAACAATATGTACCTACATACATAAAAAAAATATCATAATTATACTAGGTATCGGAACTTCTCGCCGCAAAAAACTGACATAGTGAGTGTGGTGTGTCGCTAGCCTAACCGTTCATAATAAGTGTAATGGTGGGTAGGCGCTCAAAAAATGTTCCCCGCATACATCTCGACGCTCGAAGACTAGTCAAGTCGTGACCACGGGTGCTGCAACGCATACGAAACGTCGGCAGAAATAGTAAGTTCCAAGATATTGTTACGTGCACGGGGTACAATTAAATGCCGTTTACTCAACGAAGAGATTCATTAGCTCACCACAAACTAGACAACTTAATCACTAGTACACACAGTACTCTTCAACAGTTCCAGTCGCTCAGTAGTTCACAGTAGTTCACAGTCGTTGCTCAGGTCGCAGGTAGAATCTTCTTCGGTCGCTTAAGTTCGCTGTGTTCGCTTTCGTTCTCAAAGACAGAATGAATCGTGTCGCTATGCGAGCACGTTTTTATACCTCTCAATTAGGAGGATCGAATTATCTAGAAAGTTCGCGAGCGATAAATACCTATTCTTTGATCTTGCCGCCGTCGCTGACCTTCGAGTACATTCTCGATATTTACCTATTGTTTGTTTTTATTCAAAAGAGTGTGTAGGTACTCATAGGTAGGTTGTGACTTGTTGTTGATGATTCTAGATTTTTCTATGCCATTCGGTAGAGTACCTCGTCACTAACAATGCGTTTTTATTTCTTGAAGATTCGATTATTAATTTTCAAGATATCGACGACCGTCGTAACATTACCCCCCTTTTAGTCATGCTCGTCCCGAGCATCATTTGTTCCATGATGACGCGTCAACCTATCCACATGGACTACCTTTGGTTTTCCCCTAACCCCCTTCCTAATGCGGTAGGTAATGTCATTGATTCTCGTAATAACCGTATAGGGCCCTTCCCAGCGAGCTTGGAGTTTTGGAGATTTCCCCTTCTTGCGTAGCGGATTATGAAACCATACCAGTGTTCCTTCTTCGAAACCGTTAGTGTTTGCATTTCTATCGTACCGGGTTTTCATCCTTTCACCTGTCTTCAAATTGTTTTCCCGTACTATTCTGTGCACCTCGTCCAGTCGGTTTCGAAGTTCACTCACGTAATCCGTCACGGGCTTAGGACTATCAGGTGGCGTACCGGTTATTACATCCATTGGTAGCCTAATCTCTCGACCAAAATTGACTTTCGCTGGGGTGGTACCATGCTGTCATGTACCGTAGATCGATAGGACATCAGGAATAGTGGGATGTACTGGTCCCAATCTCTTTGGTGTTCATCGACAACTTTAGCCAAGTGATTTTCCAACGTCTGGTTAAACCTCTCGACCACTCCGTCTGACTGCGGATGCGCTGGAGTCGCACGGGTCTTTTTCATTCCAAGGAGTTTGCACATTTCTTGAAATAGAGCAGACTCAAAGTTTCATCCTTGGTCAGAGTGGATCTCCATAGGCGCGCCGTACCGGCAGACCACTTCCTGAACCAGTTTCCTTGCCACAGTGACTGCTTCCTGGTTGGGTGTCGCAAATACTTCCGGCCACTTAGTGAAGTAATCTTGCACTACTATGATGTATTTGTGAAAAGGTCCAGCAACATCAATGGCGATGCGTTCCCATGGTGCTCCGACTTATACAGTTTCAATTTTCCTTTGCTTCTTGTCGGCGGTCCTTTAACTGAAGCACATGCAGTGCATTTACGGCACCAATCCTCGACATCTTCCCGACAATGAAGCCAGTAAAACCGCTGTCGTACTTTAACTAGGGTTTTCTTGACTCCGAGATGCCCGCCAGAGACACCATCGTGGCTGTGCCGTAAGAGTGTAGCCACCTTGCTTCGTGGTACCACTACTTGTAGGGTCACCTCTTTGCCGTCGTTGGATTCCCATTTCCTATACAGCACGTCGTCTATCAGAGTTAAGCTGTCCCACTGGGCCCAATAACTTTTGGTAGTGGAACTGTAAGCAGATATATCACTCCATTGGGGTTTGCTTCCAATCTGCTTCCAGTACAATATAGGCTGTAGATCATCATCATCCTCTTGCGCCCGCTTCATACTGCTTCCCGCCCATTCATCGTCAAGTCCATTCACCTTTATGACTTTAGTCTTTTCGCGGGCTTCGTTCTTCTGACAATGCTTGTAATCTGCGACACACGGCCTTCGTGACAAAGCATAAGCATTGCCGTGCCCTTTTCTACTTCGGAGTTCGGTGTCCCGGAGTCCGTGACCCTCTTCCGTTTTCTCGAAGGACACTCTAATTGAATATGGCCCTTTCCTCTACAGGAATAACACGTTGGGACATACCGTAGCTTCTTCTCCTCTGCAACCACCTCCTTGACCTCCCTGACCTTATCTTGAGCAATAGGGATGGTTGGGGCCTCATATTGACCAGCCAGCGCCCGCCCCGCGGCCCTGGCGACATTTAGTTGTAACGGAACCTCTTGATCCACTTGGGTCCCGGAGTCCGTGACCCTCCTCCGTTTTCTCGAAGGACACTCTAATGGAATATGGCCCTTTCCTCAGCAGGAATAACACGTTGGGACATACCGTGGCTTCCTCTCCCCTGCAACCACCTCTTTGACCTCCCTGACCTTACTTAATCCGGCAGTCTGCCGTACAGTTTCCACCTCGAGAGCATAAGCCAGTGCTTCTTTCAAGGTCTGATGGTGACGCAACTGAATACTAGCTTTCACTTCTGCGTCTCGTATACCGTTTAGGAAGGCCTCTAGCAAAATGGTCTCGATCATCATGGGAGTCGATGAGTAGGCCCGACGAACGAGACTTTCAACCTCCACAGCCCATTCCTGGAGGCTTTGACTAGATTTTTGTTTCATCTCCCGAAGCTGCGCTCGGTAGGCATTCTCCAGGTGCTTGTCACCGTAACGTGTGTCTAATGCTTCCATCAAAGACTCCAGAGTCCTTCCTTCAGGCGACAGGTTTTCCAGTATTATTAAGGCATCTCCTCGTAATGCAAGTGTCAAGGCCATAAAAGACTCCTCGTTGCTCCAGGCTTTAGTTTTTGCCAATATCTCGAATTGGTACTTGAAGGCTGTCCACGAGGAAGTTCCATCAAAGTGTGGTAGGTCGAACTTTGCTGATGATGGTGAGGTCACGGTAACAGGTCCGCAGGTTTCCAGCCTGACGATCTTCTTTTCTAGGACTTGCAAGCGGTCATCCATGGTCCCAGTCTTTAAGGCCATTTCATTGCTCAGCATTTGCAAGCCGTCTTCAAGGTTCCTCACCTTATCACCCAGTGCATGGATGCCTGCATCGATTTTACCCATGACAGCTTCCTGGTTGGCCTGCATCATCTGCTGCATAGAAACCAGCAGCATCATTATGTTGGTATCTGACGAGCTTCCATCTGGTGCTGCCGTAGTTCCCACTGAGACAACAGCATCGGCCTGACGCCCTTCTTCTTCGAGGCTCCGTTGACGTGTAGCATCCATTTCCACTTGACGTCTGGTCCGTGGAGTACGCCCTTCGTCTTCACGTGGTAATAACGGCATTCCGCTTCTGACACCAATTGTTACGTGCACGGGGTACAATTAAATGCCGTTTACTCAACGAAGAGATTTATTAGCTCACCACAAACTAGACAACTTAATCACTAGTACACACAGTACTCTTCAACAGTTCCAGTCGCTCAGTAGTTCACAGTAGTCCACAGTCGTTGCTCAGGTCGCAGGTAGAATCTTCTTCGATCGCTTAAGTTCGCTGTGTTCGCTTTCGTTCTCAAAGACAGAATGAATCGTGTCGCTATGCGAGCATGTTTTTATACCTCTCAATTAGGAGGATCGAATTATCTAGAAAGTTCGCGAGCGATAAATCTTATTTGATCTTGCCGCCGTCTCTGACCTTCGAGTACATTCTTGATATTTGCCTATTGTTTGTTTTTATTCAAAAGAGTGTGTAGGTACTCATAGGTAGGTTGTGACTTTTTGTTGATGATTCTAGATTTTTCTATGCCATTCGGTAGAGTACCTCGTCACTAACAATGCGTTTTTATTTCTTGAAGATTCTATTATTAGTTTTCGAGATATCGACGACTGTCGTAACAATATAATTCGCGAGAAGTCCCGATACCTAGTATAATTACAAATTCACACCGCGAAAGTTTAAAAATAAAAAAAATACATATATTAGTGAAACGATTTGTTTGCCAACTATGGGTTGCTGTACAGCTGGTGTACTGTGGTCTTGAATATAAAACGGTTTGTGGACATCCTGATTTCCAGAGGAAGCGCGTTCCACAGAAGAATAGACTGGACTAAGAAAGAAGAGCAGACAAGGCTTGTCGTGTGAGTGGGACAGTGTAGGGGTAGGTTATTAGACGAGCGTGAATTTTTGTATTTTTTTTTATACCACTTAGGCAGCATATAAGCACACGGCCCACCTGATGGAAAGTGGTTACCATGGCCTATGGACGTTTGTAGAATCACAGTCGCGCTGCCAACCCTGTAAATACAGAGTTTCTGTGCCGTCAGTGTAGAAAACAAAGCAGGGCAAGCCTTTAGTCTTCCCACTGACAGCATAAACTCTCCAGTGAGCTCTGGCTAGCCTACTCACCGCTGGGAACACAACACGAAGTTATCATAGCCGCGGTATTCTGTAGGGCGGAGGTACTTCCCCAGTCGGACTGCTCAAATGGGCGGAAATACCGCCGTGTCCTACCTCTTTGATACCACCGTGTTATGATTACAGCCGAGTAAGCGGAGTTTCACGGAAGGAGGACTTTAAATAAGCTGGGGCATTGGGAGAATTTAGTAGGGTATATATCAAAGTGACTACTCTTGGACTACGTCACCGTCGTATAGGCAACCAACACAGCTCAGTACGACAAGCCGAAACGTGGTCATACTTCTTATGAGTGTAGACGAATCGAATGCAATTGTTGAGAAGACGGTCAAGTTTATTGAGCAGATCTGCATTCAGGTCGAAATAGCATACATCACCATAGTCAAAGATGGGATCTGCATAAGCAATGTCTTGGTTTTAGGCGGAAGAAAGTTTTTAAGGCTATCTAAATGTATTTTCGTACAGTTAGCATCAGAACGACCTTGACTAGCAAAGTATCTTCAAACGCAATCAGATTCTTTTACATTTTCTGCACAATTAGGCAGCGACCGCCTGCTCTAATGGCTGCGTTTCTAGGCAAAATGTAATTTGAACTTTTCCTTGCATAAAATAACAGCAAACTTTTTAAAGCGTCGTTTCAGAATTTGAGCCTTATTTTGTGTTTTTTACGTGACTCAAGTTACTGGGATCAAGGATTTTCTTAGTTATAGAATTTGCATAATTTTTAAGTAATAGGCGCCTACAGTTATATTTTGCGTCTCTGACGATTGAGATTTGATTGAGAATACTACAGGCTTTTTGTTGATATATCTAACTCCACGGGGTTGGTGCGTGACTTTTTGAAAAGTAATTAATAATTGATAGTAGTGCTGTGTGCGATAACGCCGCCAATTGTATGTATACTGCGAAACTGCTCTATGGAGCATATTTATGTAATGTAATGTGTTCTTTCTTTGTGTGCCATACAATACAGAAATATTTGATTTGATTTGTTATAAAAATTTTAAATCACGAAGACTCGAACCACGTCATCATTTACCATTAGATGTGATTGAGGTCAAACGAAAGCCTATAAATGTTAAAATAATTAGTATTCATTTGCTATTGAGTAAAGTATGTGTAATACATACAAACACGGGTCTAATACGATTTAATAAAAGTAAAGCTTGCTCAGCCCAGACTCACCCACAGATGCATGGCTTGAGTCAACAATAGTGCCCGGAATACGGCAATAGGTTCACCCCCTATTACGTGGGACCGAATACAATTATTGGTGAAATGTTAATTAATTCACCTCTGCCTAACCCTCCTGGGATAAAGGCGTTAAGGCGTGCTTAATCGTAGCATTTCATTTTCGGAATTTATTTGCAAATGAAATATATAAGTACCATTTGTCGGATACCCTCGCATTAATATATTAATAAAATTCATAAAAATAAATTTTGTGAGCGGACTCTTAATGAAGGGTGACTTGTGTGTGTGCGGGGGCTCGAGTACATTTTGCGACAGTACAACATTCAACATTATTTGATTAAAGTTCCAAGAAATAATAAACAGGGCCTCGCGGGTCTTTATAGCGCAAAAAAGGTGCATTAGAGCTATATTTGGTATGGCTTGGACAGACTCTTGTTCACCTGTGTTCAAAGCTTTTAACTGTACCATGTATTTATATATATGAAAGTGCCATATTTGTGAAAAATAATCTATCACTGTTCAATAAAAAGGACAACTTCCATAAAAGTAACTCAAGCTGTGGAATGATCTCCCTGCTGCGGTTTTTCCAAGCGCCTACAATTTGGGGTTCTTCAAGAGGGGCATCAGAAGGTTTCTTCATGGTCGGCAGCGCGAGTGTAACAACCCTGGTGTTGCATACGTCCATAGGCCACGGTAACCGCTTCCCATCAGGTGGGCCGTGTGCTTGTCTGCCAACTAAGTGGTATAAAAAGAAAGGAAAGTTATACACATGCCATTAGAGATGCCGGTACCTAGGTTAGAGATATTTGGACGTAGTTGTGTTTATATGACTCCACTAATTTACAACTCATTGCCAGCGTCGATTATATACCTACCTCATAAAAAAATTGTGTTGCATTACATAAATGGTTGATGGACGAGACTTTTTATACAGTAGAAGACTTTTTAAAGAAATATGCATGTCATTCGTACCACTTCAGAAATGCGTTGTAACGGCGTCATTATTGTGGCTGCAATATTTTTTAGTTGCTAAGTAGATATTGCTTTGTATACCTAATAATCTGTTTGCAAGCCAACTTTATGGCGAAATGTGCTTGATTACTATATTTTTTATTTCCATCTTTTGTTGTACCACATTACAAGCAAATAAATAAATGAATAGAAAAAAAAAATTGAATTGATTCAGCTAAAGCAAAACCACTGTAATACCGCCGACACTGTTCAAAAATCCATTTAATTTTAGATTTTGTTAAAGTCCAAAATTAAAACCCTCGATTACATCGAAAAAACAAGATGTTCTGTTAAGATTTTTTTTTTTTTTTACGTGCACAAAATCCCCGCGGATACCTCCCCTCCGGAGCCGGAGGAGGAGGTTATGTCGGACTCGAACCGACTAAAACGCACGCCGCCTGTGGGTCGCTTTGGTTGCCGAAGGTGAGGTTGACAGGCATATCCCTCGCACCCCGGCCGACCCAGAGCCATCTCTCACGATCTGGCCCTCTTCTCGGGTGTGGGGACTACAGAGTCCCCAACTCGTCCCCGGAAACGGGGAGGCGCGCCACGCGCGCCACTGCCGCGGCCTGCTTCTGCCAGGGTGACAGGCGGCTCCACCTTTCACCCCCAGGCCGGCGCTCATGGGGGGCGGAGGTCGTTCATCGACCTCCGACGCCCGAGTTGCCTTCGTACGCGGGCAGCTTGTCTTGCGATCCTTCGTCGCTCCTGCTGCCGCTCCCGCCCCCCTCCTCCTTCACGAGCATTACTTGCTCGCAGAAGGAGGCGCCGGCCGCCCACGCATCCGCGCAGCGAACCATCGCCGCGAGCAAGTTAAGACTTATTTACATTAGACGAGCAAATGCTCTTTCAATGAACGAATGAATTAATTAATTTGTATCTAAGAATATGGTGCATCTTTATGTTATTATAGCAGTCATACATATTCTACCATATTATTAGATGTAGAAATATTGGATTCTGTAGTTCCCACACACCCGAGCAGAGGGCCAGATCGTGAGAGATGGCCCTGGGTCGGCCGGGGTGCGAGGGATATGCCTGTCAACCTCACCTTCGGCAGCCAAAACGACCCACAGGCGGCGTGCGTTTTAGTCGGTTCCAGTCCGACATAACCTCCTCCACCGGCTCCGGGAGGTATCCGTGGGGATTTTGCGCACATAAAAAAAAAAGTATGCTAACAATTCAATTCGTCGCCGTAAGACGAATATATCTATTTGGATATTTTCGGGCGAAGGTTCTGTGGCTTAGCGGTCAGAGCGCTCCCGCTATAAGGGAAATATCGCAGGTTCGAACAGCCGATCCATTTTTTTCTATGTCTTAATCGAATTTATCGTTCAGATCGTTTTTAGTATAGAATAATATGCTATGGTACATAGTAATTTGAAAAGCTTTGATTTAAATCCAAAAAAGTGACAGAACATTCGTTCGTTGGTCTTTTTTGAGAACAAGGTTTTGCTTACACTAAAATATTAAGAAAGAATACTCATTTTCTAGCTAATGTTCGTATTGTCTAAATCCAACTTTACAAGTGAATGCTCAAGTCTATCAGTACACGGGGCTAATGTTCCGGTGTAATATCATCTACATTCCTTTAATTTATGAAATTAAGGCCAATAGGGAGTTATAAATGAAACCCGACCATGTAACCACTAACAACCTTTTACCACAAAATCATCCAGCTAACAAAACCGGCTTATTTACCTAATCAAATCATAGTAAGTTATTCCCACGCGATAATGTTTGGAATAGTTTATCGGATCCTAACTTCGGTCAGAATAATTATCCCTAATTTAATTCAATTAATAAAAGCCCTTTTATTGTAAAATCTGTTTCAATCCCGCCTAAATCGTGTATAAGAACTAGTAGCTTAAAATGCGTATAAGTAAATGTATTCAAAGGGACAACTCGTAGCTATACCTTTGTCACAATACTCCCTGTAGGTATTGTGATTTTTGTGATTAGAAGCGTAGAAATTAAGTATCTTCCCCCTAGATAAGTGGCAATTCGTTGGCGTATTGTAAAATAAATTGACCAATTTATTCTATTGATACCCATTTTGACGTTTATGACTATCATCCGCGTGGTGCCCGGCTGAGTAGAATTTGGACCACCCCATCTTCCATTCATATTTCCTTCTTCCTACAGTACCGGGGCCTTTAAGCGGGGCGTGAAAAAGCATCTGAGGAGGCCGCCAAGCTGAGTGCCACCATTGTAACACTTAGTATCTGTAATGGTGACCTTCTTTCCTGAGACTTTGCCTTTAGCTTACCATCAGGCGAGGTGAGGTCAAGTTGGCGTGTCCTATATATATATATATATATATATATATAACTCTTCCCCAGCGGTGTGGTACAAGGCGACTAAGGTTTAGAGCTGTTTAACATCAGACAGATATGTATAGCCCAGACTCCGCCTCAGATGTGTGTCTAAGGTCCAAGATATGTGCCCCGTAGATAGTAAGAATATGCTTACTTCGGGTCTAGATAACGCCATGAAGTATGTCATAGAATATTATTACAACAGCTCAGTACTATAATTAAGACTATCTAGCAACATCTCCCCTGAAGCGTAATCCATTATACCCCAGTTTTAAAGACAAAAAACTTAAGTATTACTTTAAACACCAGACTAACATTACTAAACGAACGATTTGTTGCTACCCGCGGCTCTGTTAGCGTAGAAGTCTACAGTCCCAGGTCCTTTAAGCGGGGCGTGATAAAGCATATGATGAGGCCGTCAAGCTGAGTGTCACCATTGCACCATGGTACGTATATGTAATGGTGACTCTCTTTGCTGAAACTTTGCCTTCAGCTTACCATCAGGCGAGGTGAAGTTTAATTGATGTCCTTTATGTTTTATTCAGACTGAAATGTTGGTAAACCCTTTACTTAATTACAGCGAGATTCGTTGAGGAGTTTCAGTGTGATTGAGTAACATAGATTTCTTTTTTAAAGACGTTATAGAAATTCTCGTCATCCTGAAAATCAGGATTTTCATTAATCCCCCCAGCTAGCTAGCAAGTAAATTTCTTGTTAGGAGTGGGTTTACGTCGATCGTGTTGGATCGTTGAATTCGAATCCGGCACTTGTCTATCGTAAGACCGCTTCCATAACCACTGATCTACCCACGCTAAAAGATATTAGTAATATTGTGTTAAACTTTTCTGAAAATACGAAACAATGCGTAAAATATTAGATATTTAGATAATAAAATAATATCGGCTATTTCGGGAAAATGTCTGAACAGACATTTTAGGATACTCTGCCTCGGTAATTATGCCATGCCATCCCACATCTCACTTAGTGGGTCAGACGTATCAGAGAAACAATCAACAAACATGAGAGGTTATAAATTTAGAGGACAGGTCAAAAGCTCTTGAAGCTGGCCTCCATGAAGGTTAAATGACCTCGTGAAGTTTGCATGGATGGGAAGATATTGTGGGCTGTTGTCTCTGCTTACTTCGAAGGGATAAAGGTATTATAACAACAATACAAGTTGTTCGTAACGTAACGTAACGTATTATTGTTTCAATATTGTAACGAATAGTTGTATTTCTGATAAATTCGTTTTTAGAGTTCCATACCTCACAAGGGAAAAAAACGGAACCCATTTAGGATCACTTCGTTGTCCATCTGTCTCCATGACCTTTTTCTGTGTTGTTGTTGAAATTCATACCAAATGCTCAGGTTGAAATTCATATCATATGCTCAGGTTGAAATTCATACGAAATACTCAGGTTGAAATTCATACCAGATACTCAGGTTGAAATTCATACCAGATGCTCAGGTTGAAATTCATACCAGATGCTCAGGTTGAAATTCATATCAGATGCTCAGGTTGAAATTCATACCAGATGCTCAGGTTGAAATTCATACCAGATGCTCAGGTTGAAATTCATACCGGATGTTCAGATATAAATTCATACCAGATGCTCAGGTTGAAATTCATACCAGATACTCAGGTTGAAATTCATACCAGATGCTCAGGTTGAAATTCATACCAGATGCTCTGGTTGAAATTTATACCAGATGTTCAGGTAAAAATTCATACCAGATGCTCAGGTTGAAATTCATACCAGATACTCAGGTTGAAATTCGTACCAGATGCTCAGGTTGAAATTCATACCAGATGCTCAGGTTGAAATTCATACCAAATGTTCAGATATAAATTCATACCAGATCCTCAGGTTGAAATTCATACCAGGTAATCAGGTTGAAATTCATACCAGATGCTCAGGTTGAAATTCATACCAGATACTCAGTTTGAAATTCATACCAGATGCTCAGGTTGAAATTCATACCAGATGCTCAGGTTGAATGCATATCAGATGCTCAGGTGGAAATTCATACCAGATACTCAGGTTGAAATTCATACCAGATACTCAGGATTATGGTTGCCTGTAAGAAATTGCCGCAGAGCGATAAGGCCGCCATCTGTACGTACCACAAAACTTGTATCTCATATTGTAATGTAATATGTTCTTGGTGTACAATAAAGACATATATTATTATTATAATAGTTAACCATGGCTCCATCGAGGGGTTAGCAAGATGGTGGCTATTCTGTTGGTTGGTGTAGCTGTTTATTTTCTTGTGATGACAGTATTATTTTCAATAGCAGTGCTGTCAAATGATTCAAAAGCACCAATGAGAAAACAATCACCTCTGTGATAGTGAATCATTGGTCAATATTACCATTAGTTGAATTGCATTTAAAAATGGAATTGGGCATTTCCTTGTATTTGAAATAAATTAATTAACTGTGCTTATTAAATTAAGTACGGCTAAAGAGCGGTTAAATTGCATCGGTTCTTATTTTATCGCATTTATTTATTTTTAAACATCCTCTCAACCTATAATAGTAAATGATTTCATTATTAAATATTATGAAGTCACAATAATTTATTTCATAAAACGTTCCTTATAACTTGCTGTTTTGACGTTTAGTAAAAGGTCACTAATTTTTTTTAATACCACTTAGGTGGCAGACAAGCACACGGCCCCACCTGATCTGAGGTGGTTACCGTGGCCTATGGACTTGTGCAACACCAGGGGCGTCACACTCGCGCTGCCGACCCTCAAGAAACTTAATGCCCCTTTTGAAGAACCCCATATTGTCGGCGCATGGGAAGACCGCAGCAGGGAGTTCATGCCACAGTTTTGACTTACCTACATAGCTTTGACTAGACAGTCAAATACCATATTGGTTAGTGTCTGAACCAGGGTCAGCTTAACTAATAGTCAAAGCGATTTTTACTACGGATTAAAAAACCGGCCCTTACTCTCGGAATGTAGAGGTGTAGAGAATGTGTATAGGTATATTATAACCTACATTTCGCCAATTATGATTTTCGGTCCTCCGTAATAGGGGGAGAGCCTATTGCCATCTAGAATGCTCTTTGTCATGGGCTGTACATTAACTGTCGGATGTAGAACCCCTTAGTCGCCTTCTACGACGCCTACGGGATGAGGTGCGGTGGCCCTATTTAATTCTTCACCTCGCTCGGTGGTAAGCTGAAGGTAAAGTCAACGAAAGAGCGTTACCATTACATATCTTTCGGGAACGCGAATGTGACCACGGTAACCACTTTTCATCAGGTGGGCCGTGTGCTTGGCTGCCACCAAAGTGGTATAAAAGAAACATTTACTTACCTATCATGTTACAATGGTGGTTGCGCCGGTGTAGAAACTGTATTTTGACACGGAAACACACTCCTTTTATACCCGTCTCCTCTCCCGCACTAACCATAGATATGGCTTCCGTCCGCCATTTGTGAAATATAGACACTGAGTCTCGCTTTGAACTAGCCAGCGTAATGACGGACCGCGCTCGCGTCTCTCAAAAATGATTAATATTTGTTACATTTTTACCGCTTCATAGACCTTTACCGATCGGATTGTGCCTCTCGTGTGTTCCTCAAGTGATCTAGTGATGCTGACGGCAGCTCCTGAGCAAGGAAGAGAAGATCCGTGTACCGGCTGCGATGAAAACACGTGTGTCGTGAAGGTTAGTGCATCCTCTCCTAATTTCTCGGGTTGCATTCATTGCTTGGATCACTCCCGCGGCAACCCGACCACCTGTCTTTTGTGTGTAAAGCGTCAATGGAACAGTTAGCTACTTCCCGCAATACAGTCCATTACCGCACTCGGCCATGCGCCACCATTTTTGGTCCTGATCGAACCGGATTTTAGCCGTAGTTCGTAGTTTTGTTATTATTCTAATGGGAATAAGCGCGCCGCACCTAAGTGCCTGGTTATTTTAGTAGAAAACCCCGCATCCAGACACTTAGGATTAGATTTGTTGTCCGTTCGCCGCTGGCTCGCATAGTACCTACCTGGTACATACATAGGTTAGGTATCATATCAACACTTAATCGTAGTTCGCAATTTTCGCACCGCGCCTAAATACCTGGTTATTTTAGTAGAAAACCCCGCATCCAGACATTTAGGCTTAGATCTTAGGTATACTAGACACCCTAGTGCATAGGCACAGTGTAATACCTAACGCATTTGGCTTTGTTTTGTTTTTTTCAATTACGTTGTTCTCGGCTCGCGTCGTATTTGCCTAGTACCTGCGTGGGTAGACACGTGGCTGTACCTACCTCGCTCGCATCTCATCCCAATTCATACGAAAGTATTTTAATTTGAATAGATATTACGCAATACTTAATCTCGGAAATAATAGTTGAACCTAGACAGCGACCATCGCGTAGGTACGACCTTGTTGCTATGCGCGTTTGTTCAAGCGTGCATTCACAGTTGTAGGTACCTACCTATCTGCCGAGTGTCGCTCGCGCCGCCTCGCTGCTCTGTACCGCTAGGATTAAGTCATTTCATATTTGTTGTTTACCGCACTTTAGTTTGAGATTTAATTGTAAACATGTCCCCAAAGGTTGATAAGACCGGTAAGGTTCAATTGAAACTTTTATACGCTAAAAAAGAAATGATTTACTCTCGCGTACAATCGATTTATGATAATGCACTTAAAACCTCTGATTTGGTCATCAGAGATTCGTTCTTGTGTTCTATAGAAAACTTAGATAGTCTACGCGCGGATTTCGAAACCTTAGTACATGACATCAACGTTTTAGAGTTGAATTTGAATCCCGATTACTCAGTGAGTTATCAAGCCTTGTCGTCGTTTGACGATTTGTATTGTCGTATCAAACGCGTCGCTAGGAGTTTGGAGAAGCCGGCTGACCTACCCAACCCCACTCGCGACCGACCTAAGTTGCCACCAATTCAAATACCCGAGTTTGATGGTAACATTCGCAATTGGTGTCTATTTATAGATAGTTTTGAGAATACAATAGATAAGAACGATTCGTTGACAGATCACGAAAAGTTGCATTATCTCGTTGAAAAATTGACTGGTAAAGCTATAACCGTTTGCGCTGGAATTACGTTTAGTGCCGAGAATTATAATTTAATTTTAAATACTTTGAAAGCTAGGTATGAGGATAAAAGATCGGTAGCTAACGCCTATTTAGATCAGATGTTTGATTTGAAATCTATTGCGGCATGTAACGATCAAAACTTAGAGAAATTTCTAGATACTTTCGCGTCAGCTGTTCGCGCCGTAAAGAACCTAAAGATTGATGACCTCTGCGACTTCGTATTTTTGTATATGGGTTTAAGGAAATTAGATTCCGAAACCATTCGTTTGTTTGAGTCGGATCATCGCGGCAATAGAATTCCTAAGTTCGAAGACTTAGAAAGTTTTGTTCGCGAGCATATAAAAGTATTGCAGCGCTCTTCATCGAAACATGAAGGCGCGAAGATAGTTGTTGATTCTGCACGCAAAGTAGATGCGTCATCGAAGTCACTGAGGTCAACTCATACTTATGTTAGTACCGCACCAGCACGTGTACAGTCACCTGTTTGCTCTTTGTGTAGCACTCATCATTCGCAACTGTACAGGTGTCCTGGTTTTCTAAAATTGTCGCCTAGTGATCGTTATAAATTTGTTCGCGCTAATAATTTTTGTTTTAATTGTCTCGGTACTAAACACCGCGTTGTTTTATGTAATAGTAGAAATAGTTGTCGCAAATGTCAAGCGAGACACCACACTTTGCTTCATTTTGAGAATAGTAATGCCGCATCCAATGTGAGCACGGTTGGCTCGTCGAGCGGTGACACACGGCAGCCTGCGCCGCAGCCGCAGCCCGCGCTCGCGCGCGCTCCGGCCCGCCCGGTGACCGCCGCGGATGACGTCACCTTGTGTTCGTTCTCCGCTAGTGCTGCACTCACTACTGTGTGTCTTGCGACCGCTCGCGTTGTTATTGTTGATGCATTAGGTAAGCCGCGCATTGTTCGAGCGCTGTTAGATGGCGCTTCGCAAAGTAATTTTATTACTCAAGATTGTTGTCGGCGTCTTGGTTTCAATGTTGATAACCGTCCAACCCGCTCAGTGGTGAAGGGTTTTGGAAGCTTACAGTCAGCTGTTCGTGGCACCGTTAAAACAAGGTTTAGATCTCGTTTTAATAATAATATTTGGTTTGACATGGATTCGCTCGTTATAGATAGAATAGCTGAACAGTTGCCTACCGTCCCGGTTGACACGTCTTTATTAACGAAATTTAAAGACTTGCCTTTAGCAGATGAGACTTACGCTGTTCCTGGAGTCGTCGATATATTGATCGGCGCTTCGATTCTCCCGCACCTCCAGTTATCACGTAAGGTTCAAGGGGGACCGACGTACCCCGCTCCGCACGCACTGGAAACAGTTCTTGGTTTTGTTATAATTGGTTCCGCACCCGCTTCTATAGATAGTTTTAGTCACTCGACTGCTTCGTTCTGTTGCACCGTCGAGCCGCCACTGGAGTCTACCATCCGCAAGTTTTCACTCGGTGGCTCCCGTGTATCCGCTGAAAAACGCTTTCTTTGTTTGGAACGAAAGATGCAGGCGTCCCCAAAGTCGAAGCGGGCCTATGATGAGGTTGTTAACGAATATTTAGATAAAGGTTACATCTCACCTGCGCCTGCGGACACTGGCGGGACCCAGCCTTCGTACATTATCCCGCACCGCGGAGTTATTAGAGAAGATAAGCTTACTACTAAAACTCCGCGTAGTTTTGGATGGCAGTGCTAAGACTAGCACTTCCGTGTCGCTTAATGACATTTTGTATTGTGGTCGGAATCTTTAAGGTAATTTATTTGACATAATTGTAAATTTTCGCATTAATATTAGTAGAATTTTAGCTTTTAGGACTCAACAGTCGCTTTGTGTTGGGCCCACTCTTCGCCCCATCGTTGGGACACATTCGTCGCTAATAGAGTGGCAAAAATTCAATCTGAATTGGCGCCACATAATCTCTTTCACGTTGCTGGCACCGACAACCCAGCCGGGTGTCTCTCTCGTGGATTGCTTCCTTCGCGGGTTTTGGATCGCCCGTTGTGGTTTAGTGGACCGTCCTGGATTCATGCCGCGTTGGATAAGTGGCCAGTTAGTCAATTCAATCCCACTGCGGTTTCCGAATCACCCGAGGAGAAGAAGCGCTCGCTTGTTGTATCGGTCCCGCGTGAGGAGACCCTTATTTTGTTGTTGGCTAATCGCGTCTCGTCTTGGTCGAGACTGTTGCGTTGTGTTGTTTGTTCGCCTCTGCCCTCTGCCTAGCCAGCGGTAGGCACGAGCTCCAATCTAGGTTTATATTTTAGTTGTTATTTCCCAAACCTAGATTTAGATTAGACTTTAGATTTGTTTCGCATTTGTCGTTTCGAAGGTAACCCTTCAAGCCGGGGGGAATGGTTGCGCCGGTGTAGAAACTGTATTTTGACACGGAAACACACTCCTTTTATACCCGTCTCCTCTCCCGCACTAACCATAGATATGGCTTCCGTCCGCCATTTGTGAAATATAGACACTGAGTCTCGCTTTGAACTAGCCAGCGTAATGACGGACCGCGCTCGCGTCTCTCAAAAATGATTAATATTTGTTACATTTTTACCGCTTCATAGACCTTTACCGATCGGATTGTGCCTCTCGTGTGTTCCTCAAGTGATCTAGTGATGCTGACGGCAGCTCCTGAGCAAGGAAGAGAAGATCCGTGTACCGGCTGCGATGAAAACACGTGTGTCGTGAAGGTTAGTGCATCCTCTCCTAATTTCTCGGGTTGCATTCATTGCTTGGATCACTCCCGCGGCAACCCGACCACCTGTCTTTTGTGTGTAAAGCGTCAATGGAACAGTTAGCTACTTCCCGCAATACAGTCCATTACCGCACTCGGCCATGCGCCACCAAATGGTGTTTTTCCAAGGAGGTAGGGTACGGCGGTATTTCCGCCCAATTGAGCAGTCCGACTGGGGAAGTACCTCCGCCCTACAGAATACCGTGGTTATAATAGCTTCGTGTTGTGTTCCCAGCAGTGAGTAGGGTAGCCAGAGCTCACTGGCGAATTTGTGCTGTCAGTGGGATGACTAAAGGCTTGTCCTGCTTTGTCCTCTACACTGACGGCACAGAGACTCTGTGCTTACAGGGTCGGCAGCGCGAGTGTGGCTTCTCTGGTGTTGCACGCGCCCATGTGTCACGGTAACCACTTTCCATCAGGTGGGTCATGAGCTTGTCTGCCACCTAAGTGGTATATAAAAAAAAACCACTCGGCTTGATAGCTTTTTCACGCCCCGCTTTAAAGACTCGGGACTGTAGGAAGAAGGAAACACGTGAGCTGGTAGCACCGAGTACCTTTTTTTGTTACGTGCGCAAAATCCCACGGTATCCCACCACCGGAGCCGGTAGAAGAGGTTATGTCCAAAACGCACGCCGCCTGTGGGTCGTTTATGGCTGCCGAAGGTGAGGTTAACAGTCATATCCCTCGCACCCCTGCCGACCCAGGGCCATCTCTCACGATCTGGCCCTCTCCTCGGGTGTGGGAACTACAGAGTCCCCAACTCGTCCCCGGAAACGGGGAGGTGCGCGAGGATCGCCGCCAACGCGGCCTGCTTCTGCCAGGGTGACAGGCGGCTGCACCAGTCACCTGCGCTCATGGGGGGCGGAGGTCGTTCATCGACCGCCGACGCCCGAGTTGCCTTCGTACGCGGGCAGCTTGGGTTGCGTTCCTTCGTCGCTCCCGTTGCCGCTCCCGCCCCGCCTCCTCCTTCACGAGCATTACTTGCTCGCAGGTACCACAGAGTACTTTGTGTAAAATGAAAATGTGTATTAAAAAGATAACCTCACGGTGATTTGTTTCTTGTTGCGCAGAATAAAATTATCACTACTTCGTGAAAGATGTTTCGAGTCCATTAGACACAAACCAAATTCCGCAAAAGGAACTAAAAGCTATACCACAGAGTGCCAATGAGGAGTGTTCGGGAGAAAGGATTAGATATACGATGACAAAGTGTATTGCGTCAAATGGATCCTATATTTTAAGACCATTACAGCTTTTTTTTTAACTTACAATATTTTTCACCTGGTGGTATGGGTAATGGACTGCTGAGACGAGGTCTCGGGTTCGATCCCAGGTTTTACCATGGCACACACCTATGACTTTTCGATGCTTTTCGAAGTTATGTGTGTATTTATCGCAGGTTTATAAGTTCCCGGTTAATGGCAATAGGCTTGCCACCTATTACATTGGGACCTAAACATAACCTGGTGAAATGTGGGTGCAAGCACTTCTGCCTACCCCTTCGGGGATATAGGTGTGAGTTTATTTTATGTTATATTACAATATTTTTGAAACTATATTTCTTTTTTGGGCTGTATAGTGTCACGGTGGAGCATTCGTTCTACTGCTATGTTCATGGGTTCGATTCTAGTTTTTTTGGTCTGCGTATAAAATGTTTATATCTTATGGTAGAAATAAGAATCTCTCATATATCCAGAAAACCTAAAATCATTTCTTAATTTTTGAATATTAATCGAATTTTAGGAGATAAATATTATAAAATTATAAAAGTCGCAAATTATTGAAAAAGAAAATCTAAAATAAGTGTTTCAAAAACTTACACGAACTAATTGAATGAAATTTTAAAGCATTTAGTAAGCTAACTATTCAAATCGATTAAAATAGAAAAAAAAATTGTTCAGGCGGGTTTCGAACCCGAGATCTTTCCCTTATCGTCACTGAAGGATTTAAATAGAACGATTTGAATGATTTCAAGCAGGGTTCGATGACTCAGTTCGAACAAAGAGAGAGAGAGAAGATCGCGGGTTCGATTCCCGCCTGATCTGATTTTTTTTTCCTTTCTTAATCGATTACACGAACTAACTTATAAAATTATAGTTTTTTTATTTTTTATACCACTTAGTTGGCAGACAAGCACATGGCCCACCTGATGGGAAGCGGTTACCGTGGCCTATGGACGTGTGCAATACCAGGGGTGTCACACTCGCGCTGCCGACCATGAAGAAACCTTCTGATGCCCTTCTTGAAGAACCCCATATTGTAGGCGCTTGGGAAAACCGCAGCAGGGAGATCATTCCACAGCTTGAGTGTGCGTGGGATGAAGTTTCTTTCATACCGCACAGTGCGCACCGTCTCAGGTCGCAATGTGTGAGGATGATTTCCCTGCCTATGGCGAGGAGCGATGATAGAATGTAGCTACGGGCATCATTTCAAACAATTCGTCTGAGCACAAACCATTGTACAGGCGGTAGAACAAACACAGTGAGGCAAAGTCCCTCCTAAGGCTAAGAGGTTCCACTCTACCTGTGAGTATGGGATTGTCAACTAGCCTCAATGCCAAAATCTTTACGTAAAGCCACGATAGCCATTGCAGAAAGTTTGTTTCCGTGTTTCCGCCCCCCATGGGATTCAGGTGGTAGATCAGGACGTATGGTTGGGTTTTAGAATAAGTTTATGAAAACGTACGTATGTTTGGTTTTGACAGATCATACATAATACCACTTTTCACCAACAGCCACACATAAATTTGGATATCTCATTAATATCAAGTTCTAATTGAATATTCCATGAATGGTGACTTTCAGTACTTTTTATTTCCATTTCTGATTCCCTGCCTCCGCCTAATTACCGTCTGTTCGTCGTATGTCTTCTGCAGGCACAAGTTTATTATTAAATGCTTATTAACTATGAGAAATAAGGGAAAACAAACTTCAACCGACGGACGGACGTCTGCCATGATTTGTTTACTTTACTTAAAAAGTTATGCTTTAAATTAATTTTATAATTGAAATACAGAAAGTAAGTGTTAGTTGATACAATGACAACACTACCCATACTCGCTCAATGACCACCAGTAAACAGGCATGACAGGATTATAAAAAAAACGTCTTCCATACCTTGAATACCTTACCACATCAGAGTGGAAACAAACATACACAAGTTCAAAGTAAATTTGAAAAAAAAAACTATATTGGCGTATGTGAATGATTTATTGTGATTGTAATCAATCATTTGACCAATCATTTGATTTTTTTTCTTTTTTTTTATAATTTATTTCTAAGAATATGGTACATTGAGGTCTTTATGTTATTTCACTTGTTCAAACATATTCTACCAGGGGTGTCACACTCGCGTAATCAAAAAGTTGTCATCAATATAAAAGAGACTGTGGCCTACAGACAAACCAGTCACACGGTTTTGTGGGATGTGTTTTTACGAAACTTGTACTATTTAAAAAGAAATAAACGATTTAAAATAATAATTAAAAAAACAAATTGTAATGTACTCAAACATGATTGTAATATGAGTTCTAGAATGAGGATAAACATGTACTTTACTAGTACAGTCAATGACAAAATAAGCTTAACAAATCCTAATCGATGTTACCCTTCCCTTTACAAAACCATGTAGTTACAACAAGATATGAAATATATTTATTTCATCCTCTGAGAATAACAAAACTACTATTATAGGTATACGTATACCTCGAGACATTTATCTTGGACCTAAAATGTGCTCTATATGCGCAGTGCACGTTTCTTGAGTGTCTTTTGACTATAGCACGGGGTGCTATGGTGGTAGACACGCTAAAATCACCAAGCATAACACTAATCTCAACATTACATAACATAAACTCACGCCTATATCCCCGAAGGGGTAGGCAGAGGTGCTAGCACCCACATTTCGCCAGTTTATGTTTAGGTCCTAATAGGTGTGGAGTCTATTGCCATTAACCAGGCACTTATAAACCTGCGATAAATACACACATAACTTCGAAAAGCATCGAAAAGTCATTGGTGTGTGCCATGGTAAAACCTGGGATCGAACCAGAGACCTCGTCGCAGCAGTCTATTACCCATACCACTATAATATTTTTCACGTAGCATGGGTACGGTGACATTTGACTAATTCCATTTCATGCATGATTCATTTCGAAACAATTTGCCTAACGCGGAATACAGAAAACAACACTTAATACGAAGATAAAAAGAAAACTGTTTTATTTTGCATTTTTAACTTAAAACTATTTTTATTTCTCCATAATTATTTAAACTTTAAATATAAACATTCCAAATACATAATTCTTGATGCGTGAATCGGAACAGGTTGCGTTAGAGATTGACATAGTAAAATCGTTATAATCGATAAATTGTCGAATAAAGTATCATAAATCGTTAGTTGTATTTTTAACTAAAATACGATTATAAAATATAATTATGTAATAATAAACTTTAAACAAAGCATTTTTGTCTTTGTGGAGCTTTATTATAATATAGCAACACTGCTTAAGCATGAGCTGGCAGCCATCTTGTTATATCAACTCAGTACGAGTGCGTCTGCCTTGTATGCGGTCTGTTTTCTTTGTTTTGAGCTTGCGTGGTGTTTTTGTTACTTGTTTTTGTTATTGACTATCGTTGTGCTTTGTTGTTTTCGTTACCGTTTTTTGTTATTGACTTTTGTTTTGTTGTTTTTTTTGGCAAAATGCCAAAAAGAACGAAAAAGACTGTGCTTGGTAGTCAAGCCCGTGAATTTGTAGTTCGATTGCGGGATTACTTTGAGCGGGAACGTGAGAATGGCGGAACGCTATTGCCTGTGTCCAACGTTTTGGATCGAGTGGCAGATGCGTTAGACATTGGGCGGAACACGGTTTCTGGAATCACTCGAGAAAAATATGGTGCTCACGATACAGAAGAAAATAAGTTGTCCACCCCTAATAAAAAGCGAACCAAAAAGGCATCTGTAACAGATGTAGACAGTTTTGCGGCCGATGCTATACGGAGCCACATTTATAACTATTACCAGAATAAAGAATTACCGACGCTTCTAAAGCTGGTCAAGTCTTTAAAAGATGCTGATTTGTTTACTGGAAGTCCTACATCCTTGTGGCGCGTATTGAAGGACATTGGTTTCCAATTCAAAAAAGTAAACAAAAGAAAAATTGTCATGGAGAGGGGCGATATAGCACTTGCGCGGGTTACCTTTTTGAAAAAGGCTAAAGCGATTACCGATTGGAGCAATGTCGTCTTCCTGGATGAAACTTGGCTGAATGCCAATCATACGGTCGGTAAAATGTGGACTGACGATACACCTCATGCCTCGACCAAAGTGCCAGAAGGAAAAGGGGAGAGATTGATTATTTGTCACGCAGGCACATCGAAAGGATTTGTAGAAAATGGGCTACTTGCTTTTAAATCGAAAAAGACGGGAGAATATCACGAAGATATGAATGCGGAAGTATTCACGGAGTGGTTTCAAAATATGCTTAGCAATTTAGAAGAACCCAGCACAATTATTATGGACAATGCCCCATATCACTCCGTGCAATTGAACAAACCGCCGACTTCTTCCAATAAGAAGAGCGACTTGATCGAGTGGCTCCAAGCCAATAATGTGGAAGCCGATGAGACGAAATTAAAGGTGGAGCTAGTGAAGCTCGTAAAAATGCACAAGCCCCAAACGACATACAAATTAGATATGATGGCAAACGAATATGGTCACGAAGTCCTGAGGCTTCCACCGTACCACTGTCAGTACAATGCCATTGAATTAATTTGGGCCCAAATCAAAGGTAACTTGTTTAACCATAGTCTATTTACATACTGACAAAAATATGATTATGTTTATTACTTGAATTCTATGACTCAATTTGTTTTTTATCTTGTTTCAGGATACGCTGCACGAAAAAATACAGCTCCGCCTTTTACAGCCACAAAAATGATGGGGTTATTGAAAGAGGGATGCAAAAATGTCACTGGCGATGACTGGAAGAAAGTAGTGGAGAAAACCAAAAATCTAATCTTACATGATTGGGAGCGAGACATTAGAATAGACTGCATAATTGATTCCCAAATAATTATTCACGTCGACGAGTCAGATGACGATGATGATGATGATGATGAAGATGATGAACACGTTTGATTTTTAATAAATAATTAAACAGGTTATCAATTTTGTTTTACTTTTTTTCTTCAAAATTATTAGTTAATAGAATCGATTTCTTCTTCATTAATAAATGATCTCGATAAGATATATAATCGATTTTATTTCATGCGATTTTATCTTGACTACATCTCTAGTAACTTCAAATCCGAAACGTCACCGTACCCATGCTACGTGAAAAATATTGTAGGCTATCTCAATAACTTTTGTTACACGATTATTATAATATGATCACTGATTATTATATTTATATGATTACGGGCTGTTAATATGACTTACATTCTCAAATTATAACTCTGAAATATATCTGTGGAAAACGTCAACGCAAAATGTCAAATCAGTGAGTGAATGACTTTAATGCTATCGGCCATCTTTACAGGCAGTCGACGTTTGACAGAGGTTGTGTAAACACTAAGGTCAGTACTTTGAATATTTATAATTGTAACTCGATTAAAATGTGATTATACTTTGTTAATAGCTTGTGAATTGTTTGATTTATACGACTCCTGCTATCTCGATTACACTTATGATTTCGATTAATATAGGCAATAAATTCAATCAGTTCAGGTGGAATTTGAACCCGCGATCTTTCCCTTACAGGGCGAATAGTCTGACCACTAAGCCACCGAACCTCGCCTGAAATCATCCAAATCTTCCTACATATATCCGTCTTACGGCGACGGTGGGGGCCATCTATCGATACTCGTACGAACTATCCCTTTTTTGATTTTCAATTCTAACTACTTTTATTTGCTGAATTATTTATTCCCAGGCACATTTCCACTACTGTGTAGTTAAGTCATGTATACCAGGATACGATTGTTTGAGTTTTAAAAATTCTAACAACTGGTCTAAACGCAATGCCTTCCCCCTAGTCAAATAGAGATTCGGTTGCGGCTGGGATTAACGCTAAGATGAAGAAGAACTAAAGAGAATATTATGTAATTTTCTTTTACTAATCGATAGGTCTTTTTCTTTGAGTCCATTTAGGCGGGACACATAGCGCGCAGAACAGATGGCCGATGGAGCAAAAAAGTTCTGGAATGGCGACCGCGTACGGGCAAACGTAGCGTATGACGCCCAACGGCCCGGTGGAAGGACGACCTCATGAAGGTCGCCGGGAAGTACTGGATGCGGGCTGCTTTAGATCGGTCATTCTGGAAGTCTGTAGGAGAGGCCTATGTTCAGCAGTGGACTATGTGTGACTGACATGATGATGATGATGAATCGATAGGAGACAGGTATACGTTGCAAAGAATTGCGTTTCTAGCATCATTAATACTTTTCTTTCTTTTTTAACATAAATATAATACACAGTCAGGTAAATCAAATGTATGTTATGTAGCTATGCCATGATCGCATTAATTCTCATAAAATTTACGAGAATTAATTTATTGTGTCTCATGAAACGCGAAAGCTTAAAAAGTTAACATATACAATATTTGTGAAGAACTCATAACATTCTTACTACCGTCTGCTACCTGAATGTAAGTTTTGGCAAAATGGGCATTCAAGAGGGGCATCAGAAGGTTTCTTCATGGTCGGCAGCTCGAGTGTATCACCCCTGGTGTTGCATACTTCTATAGGTCACGGTAACCGCTTCCCATCCGGGTGCTTGTCAGCCAACTAAGTGGTATAAAAAAAATTTAAAATAAAATCTTCACAATCGAATTTCAATTTTTATTTGAGGTCACATCGATGTGGTGTGACATACAAATTAATTGCACACTCGAGTTACATATCCGATATTGGATTCTACGTGACAAGGTACACGTGTGATATATGTCTTGCAGAATTGCATGCAGATCGATCTTAACTAGCAGAATACTCAAAATGATGTTTTTTCTCTTATGCCAATACATGCCAATTTGACTTCACCCCATATCATATGGGAGTTGCTGGCTTGCAACAATCTCATTCGGTGGAGCTGATTGTATATTCAAGCCATGTGGAGACCAAAACAATACGTCATTGATTTGAACGTTATTTGATCAAAGCAGCCACGGAGACGGAATTCTGAAAAGACAGAGGATTGGGTGTTAGGCGTACATTGGAAGAGGCAGTGTGTGTTTAAATAGTTTAATTTAGAATTATTTATTTTATTTATGTTATATATTTTTATGTATTTTTAATAGTAAGAAGTGTGAATTATATGTAAGTATAATATGTATGTATGTACAAAAATTGTATCTAAGTATGTTTATCCGCATTCTAGATTCCATAACACAAACTAGTTAAGCCATGCTCACCATAGGTCTAGATAACGCTGTGTAGAATGTTGTAGATTATTTATTTAAAAAAAGAAAATGGCATACAACCACGGCTATTCTTGATATTTTTTGTTTATATTAAATAGTACTTAATGCTCGAACTAGCATAACTTTTATCATCATCATGAATGTTACAGTTATTGTATACCTATAGTATATACCTAGTAACCAATTTTTTGATTGCTAAAGCCCCCATCCGGGTAAGAGGGCCAGATCGTGAGAGATGGCCCTGGGTCGGCCGGGGTGCAAGGGATATGCCTGTCAACCTCACCTTCGGCAACCAAAAACGACACACAGGCGGCGTGCGTTTTAGTCGGTTCGAGTCCGACATAACCTCTTCCACCGGCTCCGGTGGGGGGGTATCCGTGGGGATTTTGCGCACGTAAAGAAAAAGCCCCCACCCGGGTATGTACGAAATCAAGCAACCAAAACTTCTAGCTACGAGTACTAACAGCATGATTCCAAAATACTTGGTTTTGCACGCGTCCATAGGCCACGGTGACCACTTTCCATCAAGTGGGCCGTGTGCTTGTCTGCCACCTAAGTTTTATAAAAAAAAATTATAAATATAACTATCAAATTTCAGTATAATATCATCTTGTTAAACAGCCATTTTGCAGTAGATATTACACTCGCCCCTTGAAGTAAAAATACACGGTGATAATCCCGTCTTATCCCGGCTTATTTCTTCCGAATAAAATATTTTGTGCCGAGGTTTAGGAGCACCTATTCGTTTTTTTACATACATTTGTTATGATCTTATTTATTTACTCGTACCTCTATACCGTACCTGGTTTTACCTACTGAAGGCTATTTTCAAATATTAATGTTGTAGTTGGAATACTAACTGGCTGCTTCCAATATTCGATTGTCAATCAATCAATCAATCAGTCAGCCCACCGCAGTCCACTGCTGTACATAGGCCTCTCCCAATGTGCGCCATTTTCTCCGATCCTCCGACTTCCGCCTCCAGTCTGTCCCAGCCACCTTTTTCAGGTCGTCCGTCCATTTGATTAGGGAGCGTCCTACCTTTCGTTTACCTTCTCGCAGTCTATCAATCTAAGATTATTTTCAATCTCGATTTTAGACAATCGATTGATCGCCGCAGAATCAGTATTTCATCATGTGTTTATCTCCCCACCAATCACCCTAAGAAAAAAGCTGTCAATTTGGTGCAAACTGAGATCTAAAAGTATCTGTCCTCCCAAAGATCGATTAGAAAAATGGATCGGGACAGCGATCTAAAGGTTCTTTATTGAAATAATAAAATCAAAAACGGTTTAAATTATCCATCTTGGATTACGAAATATTGATTAAGATTGCATAAACAAAAGCGGACGTAAATAAATTTAATATTATATTGGATAAACACGGCGGTATTTCCGCCCGAATGAGCAGTCCGACTGGGGTAGTACCTCCGCCCTACAGAATACCTCGGCTATAATAACTTCGTGTTGTGTTCCCAGCGGTGAGTAGGGTAGCCAGAGCTCACTGGAGAATATGTGCTGTCAGTGGGAAGACTAAAGGCTTGTCCTGCTTTGTCTTCTACTGACGGCACAGAAACTCTGTACTTACAGGGTTGGCAGCGCGACTGTGACTCCTCTGGTGTTACAGACGTCCATAGGTCACGGTAACCACTTTCCATCAGGTGGGCCGTGTGCTTGTCTGTCAACTAAGTGGTATAAAAAAAAAAATCGATAATGTACTGACCGGGATTCGCAGCCATGAAACTTTCGATCGCCTCTCGTAGTATGCGGTTCCATCACAACAAAAATTGAGGGAAAGAGATATAATAATCCTCACATCCATTAGCGACTACCTCTGAGTAGCACGTCACAAGAGGACGCGCGTTGCATTTGTCAAAGAGAATGCAAAGCACTTTGTTGCCTCAGAACTACTCTCATATTATTTTTGGGAGAAAGGACACTTTCTGTTTATCGTATTATCTTACCATGTTCTACATATATAAAAGCGAAATACCGCTAACTGATTAACCAATATCAGAAACTATAACACGTACAAATTTGAAAATTTTTAAGTAGTGTCCTTATTGGATGTAGACATCTGTTAAGAATGGATTTTTTAATACCACTTAGGCGCCAGACAAGCATACAGGCACAAAACTGAGTGGAGTTTCATGGTCGTGTGCTTGTCTGCCGCCAAATGGGTCCTACACGTACGAAGGCGCGGTTGGTCGCTAGTATTATAAATCATCTTCATCATCGAGACGTATTTTCCTGATTGCGTCCAAGATCAAGGTTATGTGTTCCAATATCCAATATACCTGTGTTATACAGCCTACTTTGGAACTCAGTGTGCCAGTACCTTTATGAGATATAAACACTGCTACTGTTTTTGTACAGAATTAACATTGTATCACAACCTTGTAACCCTATGTGTCAAATAAATAGTTTTTTTTCCCCGGAGCTCAGGGTCCGCCTTCCAGCTCTGCCTCCTCCACTTTGCACGATATTGGGTGTCCATGGTAGAGAGACCATTTGCATGCATATCACCCTCCACGACGTCAAGTCAGGATTTCTTGGGATAGATTTAGTATTATTAATGTGAAAGTTTGTAAAAAGTTTGGATATCCTCAATCACGCTCTAACGGCTGAACAGATCTGGTTAGAATATGGTCCAGGGATAGATTATCGCGATATCGAAGTATTTCAGCTAGACCAGTTGTTAGACTTTTTAGGGCTCTAACTACCCGTAACGACTGTCATTGATGTTGGTATGGCAACCGGGATCAACGGCTTAACGTCCTCTCTGAGGCACGACCAGTCCATACAAATATTTATACTGAGCGGGGATCGAACCCGCGTCTCTTGCGTAGCCGCGGACAGCCTCTATGGCGTTGCGGTAGTGAACGCGTCCGCTACGAAGGAGGCGCGGGTTCGATCCCCGCTCAGGGCACATATTTGTATGCATGAATATGGATATTTGCATTGGTCTGGGTGTTTCTATGTATTATATGTACGTATTTACAAAAAAAAAAGTACTTAAGTATGTTTATCCGTATTCTAGATCCCATAACACAAGCTAGTTAAGCTATGCATACCATGGGTCTAGATAGCGTTGTGTAGAATGTAGAATGGAAGAATATAGTACCTAACCATACATTAAAAAAACAAGCTACCGCCACGCCACGGAGACAGTTTTCTAAATCGTACCTATATTATAGGAGGTAGGACACGGCGGTATTTCCGCACAATTGAGCAGTCCGACTGGGGAAGTACCTTCGCCCTACAGAATACCGCGGTTATAATAGAAAGAAATAGAAAGAAAATATGTTTTATTTAGAAAACACAGCGCACATTTTTAGAGGTAATATTAACACACAGCGGAATACATAGGTAAAACAATACTTAAAAAAAATAAAAATAATGTTTTTTTTTTGTTTCATGACCATAGATCAGAAACCTAGCATATTCGCCTCTCTGCCAATCCTGACAGTTTACTGTGACATATACATGACATACTTGACATAAATTGTGAGACGTGTCATAGCCTTTGTTGCTTATAAATAAAGAAATTCATTCATTCATTCATTCATAAAACGTGGCAAGAGTAAGAGTGACAAAACGCCGACATAAGCACATTTTTCTGTTAAATAATTTAGGTTAGTCATTATATGTTTATACTTAACATGTACGCTGTATTCCCAAAAAGGTTTGGATACTCAGCATACACTGCAATGGATGTGATCCATCACAGTACCTTCTGGTTTTCAGATCCAACCTCAAAAGCCGCCTGACGTCGCCAAGCAATATCGCGTCATCTATTTATTTATAGGGAACATATTTTTACATTGGTATACAAAAGAAACAGCAGTTTACCTAACAGGGTATATTGATTAACAGGGCATAATAACTTCGAGTTGTGTTCCCAGCGGTGAGTAGGGTAGCCAGAGCTCACAGGAGAATTTATGCTGTCAGTGGCTTGTCCTGCTTTGTTGCCTGCTGTGTTGACATTGACGGCACAGACACTCTGTGCTTGCAGGGTCGGCAGCGCGAGTGTGGCTCCTCTGGTGTTACACACGTCCATATGCCACGGAAACCACTTTCCTTCAGGTGGCCGTGTGCTTGTCTGCCACTTAAGTGGTATAAATAAAATCCGGGAGCACTTTAAGCCATCGGCCCCTGTTGCCAACGAACGGTGTATGTATTACGGATAGTTGGAGCCGTAAAAAGTCCGACAACTGGTCTAACTACAGAATTTCAATATCACTATTGGGTCGTGGAGGTCAGATGGCATCACTTCGTAGCTAGCTTGTAAAGCCGACTCCAAACGAATTGGGCAAAGATTTGATGGAAATATGATTCCTGGTACAGTCGCCCTCAAAAGTTGCTGAATCCTAACAAAATTATTAATCAATTTATAAGTCCACAGAATTTATAATTCAATAAAGGCACTTATAATTTCCTAACAATTTATAATTGAAATAAATGAAGAAATAATTGATTTAAGTGTTAAATATTTTTAAACAGTTTTATTTATATTGGCCTGCTTGTGGGTCAAATTTAGTTATTGATATTTTACTTCTTTCCTGTTGACAGAATGATCTATAACGTTCGGTACACACGTCTAACTCGGATGAAGATGTGTGTAACGCCAAGGGAGTCACACCCGCGCTGCCAACTCTGTAAACATAAGAGTTTCTGTGTCATCAGTGTAAAAGACAAAGCAGGACAAGCTTTTGGTCTTCCCAATGACAGTACAAAATCTCTCTGAGCTCTGGCTACCCTACTCACTGCCGGAAACACAACGCGAGGTTATTATGGCCGCGGTATTCTGTAGGGCAGAGGTACTTCCCCAGTCGGACTGCTCAATTGGACGGAAATAACGCCGTGCCTTACCTCCTAGTTTGATGAATAATTGCTTCATAAATGGTATTTGTTCGGAATACAAAAAACATGAGTACAGAAACTTTTTTTTTATTTATTTATTCATTTGTTTGCATATATATTGACTGTATGTCGTAATAAGTTGGTCGCTAAAAATAAAATAAGTACAATGTATTATCACCAGTAATGGCATGCAAATAGTACATTATTTTATTCGTCTTTTGTGATAATGTTTACACAATTCAAATCAAATATAAGAATAAAGCATCTGAAATTCATCGTCAAAAATAAAGAATATAGAACTTAGAAACTCTAAGGGCCTTATCATATTAGCGGTCTCGAGGCGGAACGGTCGCGGAGCGGATCCGCCGCGGTTGCACTGCGCCTTCGCGGCTGTTGCGGACTTGTAGTGATATTACGATATACCGACAATACACTCAGTAACAAAATGGATTCGTTTATTCGTTTGTTATACAACACAAAGTAATCGCTCTCTTCCAATCGATTAATTGATAACGGATCTTTCCAAATTCGTCGATGCTTTAGTTTCCGTCTCCGGCGTCTTCGCAGTAACAAAGCCAACAACAGTGTTTCCTCGTCGGAATACATTTTGTTACTGAGTCTATTGTCAGTATATCTTAAACTAACTACAAATCCGCGACGTCTCCGCTGTGCGGGGGATGCGCAGCGTCTCCGCTACGCCACCGCTCCGCCTCGTAACCGCTAGTATGATAAGGCCTTTATGGTATTAGAGAGATGGTACTGGATCGGAATATATCGATTCTAGCCATTTGAACTCTCTTTTCCTAGACCTAAAGTCCTAAACTGATACAATTTCTTATCTAAAGTCAAAAATACATAACATAACATAAACTCACGCCTATATCACCGCAGGGGTAGGCAGAGGCACTAGCACCCATATTTCGCCAGTTTATTTTTAGGTCCCAATGTAATAGGTGCCGAGCCTATTGCCACTAACCGGGCATTTATAAACCTGCGATAAATACACACATAACTTCGAAAAGCATCGATTCGAACATTGGTGTGTGCCATGGTAAAACCTGGGATCGAAACCGAGACCTCGTCTCAGCAGTCCATTACCCATACTACTAGGCTACCGCGGTTAAGTTAAAAATAAAGAGTTAATAATGAATAAAAATACCTAATAAAACATTCTCATTCAAACCTAATGATAAGGAAGGTTTAATGTAATGAAAATGAGAAGCGATTACTTTTTAAAGCCTACCCACCTAATATTTAGACATTATGTTAAACAAAAGAGGTGTAATTGATAAGGCCTATTATTTTTAACCGCCGCCGGGTCGACGCTCATCATTTACTTGAACTTACTTACTTTTTATCATCGACATTCACTGCTGGGTGTGGATGTGTGCAGCCTTATCAAAACCTTTAGGTCCAAGCGAACCTCATATGAGTGATGGATGAGTCTCTGACGTAGACTTTATGCTTCTGGGGTTGGGAGGTCAGACAGCAGTTGTTATTATAAAAGTCGACAAACCTAGTCCTAATTCTATTCAATCCTACTAATGTTATAAATTTTACTTTCAATCCTAGATTAATGTGAAAGTTTATGAAGATGTTTGGATATTTGTTATTCAATCATGATTCAACTGACGAACAAGGTCCTTGTTCGCCAATTGTAATAATAAAAAGATTTGGGGTCAGTTGTAATGATACAAAGTAAGTGTGTAATCTCCTATTTCAAAGAAATAAAAACAAAACTGGTTTGTAAGTACATAACCATAAAAGTTCGGGCGCCTTTGAGATACACATGCCTAGGATAATCAGCGGATATTGGAATCTTTTAATCTTCCGGTGGTGAGCTAAATGAAACCAAACTGTGAGGTTTAAGGTTTAATTGTCCACTCCAGTGTGCATTCAGAAATAAATTTAAGGATACATTCCTAATGAGTAACTAGCCTTAAATTTAAAATTAGAGTTTTAGAAACTAGGTCAAAATGATCCTACGTCACCAATGCATTTAAAGCTGGCCAATGGATCTCTGCTATCTCCGAACCCTTGGACCTAGGACCCCCGAGTTTGGGCTCGTTGTTGAGGGCTCGGGGAGCTCTACCCGCTCGACCTAGAGGGGTGGCTCTACATAGAGTTTTAAAAATTTTTTTCTTGGCAGAGCTGGTGTATTTGACTGCTGCACCCAAACCTAGGCTCATTGACCGTACTAGGCCGTACTAACATAGAGAACTCTACATAGAGTTTACACCTATATTGTATGATACTCTAAGGGACAAAGGACTTAATCCTTTGACAGGACCAATTGGTCGATTTTATTTTATAAGTAGCTGTAAGTAGTTTTAGTTGCGACTTAAGACTCTTGTCTTACTGACTGGCCTTATTGGCCAATTATGTTTGACGTAGTAGCTGGGCTACTACTAAACATAGTACGGACGCATAAACACCCTGTTCCAACCAACAGCCGTATTGGTTGAATACTAGGTCGACTGTCGGCAGCACACGCGCACACACATTACACGTCTACAAAAACACACACTAGCATTGACATACATACACTTTACACATTCACAACACTTGTACACACACACTGTTGACAGCCACGCGCAGGGACTAATATCTTCCAGATTAGATTAGGACGTCCCTGACCAATTTTTTGGCAGGCACTTAGGTTAAGTTTTTCTTTTTTATCATTTTAATTTTACTTATTATTTATATACACCTGTGTTTTGTCTTTTTATTTGTGTAAAACTGTGAGCATAGTTTGCTCCATTAGTCCATCCGACTGTATTGCGTGGACATTATACCCAGAAGAATGGCAATGGAAAGAACACCGATAGCCAAGCAGGTTAGCTCCTCCCATCCTCCGATCTCATCACCTTCTCCTAAATCCCGACAAAGGTCGGTGAGAGACAGTATCGGGGAAATAGAACTGTAAATGGAGAGAACTGCAATTTCTCCCACAGCTCAGGCCAAAATAAACACTACAGGGCAAAAAACTAAGACTAGTGCCGCCCCTATCGTAGCCCGTCGTACATCAGCAACGTCAGCAACATCAGCACCAATGGCGGCAAAAATACCTGGAGCCACCGCCTTCTACATTAGTGCAGCTACGAGCTTACGCGGCATTAGGACACCGGAAGATCGATACACGGCGGCTGTATCCTGCCTGGACCTAATTAAACAGGGATGTGTCGACTCTAAGAACATAAAGAGAGAGATAAAACTCACAATTGAAGCCCAAGTCGACAACTTACGAAAGCTTCTGAAGGATATGGAAGGTGAACGGACCAAAGGTCAGGCAAAAGTACCCAGGCAGGGTAGAGTCTCCGATGTCGGATCTACGGTGGCTACAGCCTCGGTCACGGGTCCGGTAAGGGCCGATGAGGAGATGATGAGACGAATTGAGGAGAATACTAGGCTCCTACAAGAGAATTGCATGGTCCTCGCCGAAATCCAGGGCAGCCTAAAGAAATGTGAAGAGGACAGGAGGTCACCAACTTATGCGACTGTAGCGGCGAACGTCACCAGGGCTGTACCCTCTAGGCGGCCGGCGCTGCACTCGCTGGTGGTTATCTCCAAGGATGATCAGAAAACAGGGGAGGAGCTGATAGAAGACCTGCGGCGGACCGCGCGTGAAGAGGATGACTGGATCACAGTGGAGCGCATTAGGAAAGCCAAAGACCGCAAAGTGGTACTTGGTTTTAAAACTGCGGAACTGAGGGAAAAGGCTAGAGGGACGCTGAAGAGGGGGCCGGGGGCACTTAATGTGGAAACTGTCCACAATAAGGATCCCCTGCTTATCCTATACGGCGTCCTTAAAGCATATAAAGACGAGGAGCTGTTGAAGGCCTTGAGAGCTAAGAACAAGCACGTCTTTCGTGACCTCGACTCATCACAAGACCGGATGAGTATAAAATTCCGCAGGAACGCGAGAAATCCACTCACTGTCCATGTCGTGCTACAGGTTTCTCCCACGATCTGGCGCAAAGCACTGGAACAAGGAACACTGCACATCGACATTCAGCCAATCAGAGTGGCGGACCAATCGCCACTCGTGCAGTGTTCTCGGTGCCTGGGATATGGGCATAGTCGTCGCTTCTGCAAGGAGGCAGAGCCCAAATGTAGCCATTGCGGTGAACAGCACCTGAGGGTGGACTGCCCCAGTTATAGGGCAGGAATAGAACCCAGTTGTTGCAACTGCGAGCTATCGAAAGGCGTCGACACAGCGCACGATGCATTTGACCGGGGATGCCCGGTCCGCAAAAAGTGGGATGACATAGCGCGGTCTGCCACGCAGTACTGCTAAGGGCGCCCCAGGGAATGACTCTCACTACATGGTACTGCAGGCAAACCTCCAAAAGAAGAGATTGGCGACTGACGAATTCATTCTGGAAGCTGTCAGGAGGAAAGCGTCAGTCGCACTCATTCAGGAGCCGTACATGGACCCTGTTAGGGGCGGAAAGAAGAGGTACCGGGGAGTACGCATCTTTCAGAACACTGGACCAGCTGCGGGCACTGTAAAGGCGGCGATTGCCGTCTTCGACAATGAGCTCGATGTTATACAGTGTCCGACTCACCACCGACAATATGGCGGTGGTGAGGATTCGTACCAGTGCCTGGGAGATCGCCCTGGTGTCTCTTTACGTCGAACCTGACAAACCCATTCGCCCTCACCTGGACCTGCTTGAGAGAGTGGGCTCCAGGCTGGGCCGTAAACGGCTCATTATTGGAGGCGATGCCAATGCAAAAAGTCCTTGGTGGGGAGGTGATGTTGAGGATGGGAGAGGTGAACACCTGATGGGTACTCTCGTGGAGATGGGACTACACATCCTCAACACAGATGGGGGGGTGCCCACCTTCGACACTGTCAGGGGGGGCAAAAGGTACTGCAGCTTTATCGATGTCACTGCATGCTCAGGAGATCTACTGAGCCTGATCGACGCCTGGAGGACGGACGATAGACTGGCAGCTAGCTCCGACCACATCGGCATAGTGTTTAAGTTAAAACTAATAAAATCACAAGGCTCCAGTATCAGCAGGACAACCAGGTTATTCAACACCAAGAAAGCAAATTGGAACCATTTTCATGAGAAAATGTCCAGCTCCTTGGTGGTGAATGGCCTGGATGTCGATGCCATAAATGATATTAATACCACTGTGGAGATTGAAGCTACGTTGGTTAAATACAACAACTGCATCAAAACAGCATGCGAGGTAGCAATTCCAGTAAAAACCAACAAACAGACACTCACTATGCCGTGGTGGTCGGAGGAGCTGGAGGTCAGCACCTTTAGGCGCCGAATTAGAGTCGCTGCTCCAATCCGGAGACAGCAGGTGATAATGCGGTACCTGGAGCGCAAGGACAGATACGAGTCGGAGGTACGCTTAGCGCAGACTGCGAGTTGGAAGGAGTTCTGTACAAAACAAGACAGAGAAGGGGTCTGGGAGGGGATCTATCGGGTTATAGGCAGGTCTACAGCAAGGGAAGAGGACCTACCGTTGTCCGAAAATGGGGTAGATTTGGACGCCAGTGGATCTGCGGGACTCCTCGCTTCGGTCTTCTATCCGGAGGACCGAACCGAGGAGGACAATGCGGATCATGAGAGAACCCGCGCGTTAGCCAGCACGGTTAATGGCGGGGGTGAACATGAGCTTACGACCCGCCATTCACTATTGGCGAACTTCGAGACGCGTTGGGCTCTTTCAACCCGAAAAAAGCACCGGGAGCAGATGGCTTCACAGCTGACATCTGCACTCACGCGGTGAACTGCGCACCGGTACTGTTCTTGAAACTGCTTAACAAGTGCCTGGAATTCGAGTACTTCCCGAAACCGTGGAAGGAGGCGACCGTGGTCGCCTTACGGAAACCAGGTAAGGACTCGTACAACTCCCCCAAGTCGTACAGACCGATTGGGCTCCTGCCTGTCCTGGGGAAAGTGTACGAGAAGATGCTGGCAGCTCGGCTCAAGTTCTATTTGCTACCTCGGATCAGTACTCGTCAGTACGGTTTTATGCCCCGGAGGAGCACCGAGGACGCCCTCTATAACCTGTTGCGGCACGTTCGTGGCAAGCTTCTTGAAAAGAGGATTGTCACGTTGGTGTCGCTGGATATAGAGGGCGCCTTCGACAGCGCATGGTGGCCAGCAATAATTGTACGTCTGGCTGAGGAAAAGTGCCCCGTAAACTTGAGGCGAGTTGTCAGTAGCTACCTCAGTGAGAGAGCAGTCCGGGTAAGATACGCGGGCGCGGAGTGCAGAAAAGGCACACAAAAGGGCTGCGTCCAGGGGTCGATAACGGGTCCCTTGCTGTGGAACCTGCTATTGGACCCCCTCTTGAACACTTTGGAGGAAAGTGGGGACTACGTCCAGGCCTTCGCTGACGACGTGGTGCTCATATTTGACGGGGAATCGGCCATGGAAATAGAAAGGCAGGCAAATGCCTCCCTCGAACGTGTTCGGGCGTGGGGAGTCAAAAACAAGCTAAGATTCGCACCGCACAAGACCAACGCGATGGTCATTACCAAGCGACTAAAATATGACAACCCACGCCTGACCATGGGCGGGGTGGACATTTGCCTTGCCGATCAAGTTAAGGTCTTAGGGCTGATAATAGACAGGAACTTAAATTTTAATACCCACGTCGACAACGTTTGTAAAAAGGCCATGAACGTATATAAGGGATTAGCACGGACGGCCCGAATCTCCTGGGGGCTTAACCCTGAGGTGATTCGGACCATATATACAGCGGTAATCGAGCCTGTTATACTGTACGCGGCATGTGCCTGGTACGGGGCCACGAGAAAGGAGTGCGTCGTGAAGAGGCTAGGCGCGGTTCAACGGGTGTTCGCACAAAAATTAACCAAAGCCTACCGCACGGTCTCCTTGAACTCCGCACTGCTGCTGGCTGGGATACTCCCTCTGGACCTCCGAGTTCGGGAGGTGGCCTCATTATACGAGGCCAAGAGAGGGGTGCCCCAGTCATGGCTAGGAGACAGGGAGGTCGAACGGCTGGCACCTGTTTCGGCAGCCCCGCACCCCGCGGAGCGCATTCACCTGGAGTTCGACAGCGTGGTGGACGAGGACCAATTAGCCGGAGTCAGGTCACATGACCTGCGTATTTATACTGATGGGAGCAAAATTGCGGGTCGGGTCGGAGCTGCTGTTTCTGTGTGGAACAGCCGGTCCGAAACAGCGGCCCGCAAATTTGCTCTCTCAAAACACTGCACCGTCTAAAAGCGGCGTGTGAGGTAGAGCGACACACCGTTGCCGCGTTTGGCATCTTCAGTGATAGCAGAGCGGCGCTCCTTAGTGTGGTGAATCCGCACTCTCTCCACCCCCTTTCAGTGGAGATTAGGGACGTTCTTGGCCGCTGCACGCAGCAGGGCAAGAGCGTCTCCCTCTACTGGATAAAGGCCCACGTTGGCCTTGAGGGGAATGAGAGGGCGGATTTTCTTGCTAGGGAGGCCGCTCTAAAACTCAAAAAAGCGCCAGATTATGACCAATGTCCTGTTTCATTCGTCAAGGGAGTCATACGACAGGGCTCCCTTGACGAATGGAACAGGCGTTATCAGGGGGGGAGCAACCGCTTCTACTACGAAGATCTTCTTCCCCTGCGCCGTGGAAGCCTACAAAACTGTCAGGAAAATTACAATAAATGGTCTAACAACTCAGTTTCTCACAGGGCACGGCGGGTTCTCCTACTTATATCGTTTTAAGTGTAAGGGGAACCCATCGTGCGCCTGTGACCCAGGCGAAAGTTTGCCCCATACACGCCAAAGACAGGTTCGACCTAGAAACTGCAACCGGAATAAAAATAAATTTAGACGGCATACATAATTTATTAAAAGATCACACTAAGCGAACCATCGAATACGCAAACAAGATTGTTAGTATTGCCAACAAAAGGAACAGGGTGTAAGATATGCTAACGCAATGTGTTAACATACTGATGTTTAAGCATATAATTATAAGGGTTAAAAATAAGTAGTTTTTTATAATAAGATTAATAAATTGACATAAGAAATATAACTAATGTGTAAAATGCCACATTATATAGTTGTAGTAGATGTAAGTAAACTAAGCTGTTGTAATTGTAAATATGTTTTTAAATAATAAAGTTTATTAGTAATTAATAGCCAGAGATATATAGCCAGGTACACAAATCCCTGATGCCCTCATATCCCCTCAGAGAATGAACGGATGTATGAAAGTGTGAGAAGCATAATTGATAGAACTGGAGTGATAAAGAGAATTGGAATGAAAGAAGATAGAATAGGTTTATAATTAGACAGTCTTTTATTGCCATATTGTTAAAACAGTCACTGCATAATGCAGTGGTAGGGTATAATTTAAAAAAAAAAAAAAAAAAAACCCTCCATAAGGAAATGCAGATGAAACCGAAGACAAAGAAAAGGCAAGAAAAAGGCAAAGGAAAGAACAGGCAAACACAAGGCTGAAATTTAGCAGATACAGATTTTTTATCCCGGGAATAGAGGCTTGTGGGAACGGGATCAAAATACGAGGAGGATGAAACCGCGGGCATATTTTTATACCACTTTGTGGCAGGTAAGCATAAGGCCCATCTGATGAGTAGTGGTAACAGTGGCCCATCAGACGTATACAACACTAGAGGCGTTACACTCGCGCTGCCGACCCCGAAGAAACCTTCTAATGCCCCTCTTGAACGACCCCATATTGTAGGCGCTTGGGAAAATTACAGCAGGGCATCAGCTAATCAAACCATATTACTGTCATTCATAGAATCGTCACAATAGATCATTAGTTACGAGGAATATACATACACATTACCCTCCTTTTTGACTTTACGTAGTCGGATAAGTAAATAAGTTTTTCTATAGTGAACTTTAGCGCAGTGGAACAGGTCACATAGTTTCATAGGAGAAATTCTTTAAAGGAATGGTAAATAACCACTACTTATCATCGTGTACTCTGTGATAGCTAGTTATTATTTTCCTTTCATATTGGTATGTATTGTTTATTTTTATTTTTTAAATCTACTAGTTTATTTTAAATATCTATTTGTGTTGTGGTTGTGCGATTATTCTTATAATAGATACTTAACGTAAAGCTTATTTTTTTATACCACTTAGGTGGCAGACAAGCACACGGCCCAGCTGATGTAAAGTGGTTACAGTGGCCTACAGACGTGTGTAACACCAGAGAAGCCACACTTGCGCTGCCGACTCTGTGAGCACAGAGTTTCTGTGCCGTCAGTGTAGAGAATAAAGCAGAACAAGCCTTTAGTCATCCCACTGACAGCACGAATTCTCCAGCGAGCTCTGGCTACCCTACTCACCGCTGGGAACACAACACGAAGTTATTATAACCGCGGTATTCTGTACGGCGGAGGGACTTCCCCAGTCGGACTGCTCAATTGGGCAGAAATACCGCTGTGTCCTGTATATTTTGATTTATTATCCTATATTTGAGCTGTTCTCTTTCTTTCTTTTTATTTTAGTTTACCTTTTATTTAGTTTTATATGACTACACCATATATCTATTGTCTTGTCACATTACTATCCATCCCAAGGTTACCTGGAAGAAAACGCTTTCAGCGATAAGGTCGCCGAATCGGTTGTACATAAAGCTGTATGTATATGCATGTTACCTACTTCTCTCAGCTGTAAATGTATTGGTGTACAAAAAAGTATCTATCTATCTATCTTTTACATTCTTGTAGCATAGCACATCTTTGGTGGAAAGGCAGCCTTATGTTGGATTCGAACCGACTAAGTTAAGACACCGACTTGGATCTTCAGATGCCAGGGTGTCAACTCAAAACTGTTGAACAACTTAAAAAAGAATTAAAACCCCTAGTGTTTAATTTTTTTCTTTATCTAAACCATAAAAAAGTTCTCGTGTGAGTCGCGGGTCCATCAGCCATTTTATATGGGCTAATAATTCTTTATCTGCAATGAGCAGACCACAGGCTATATAATATTTGGCAATAAACCTCCCCGCAGAAATGTAAGGATTACCGCTGAATTATTCACAGCCCATCAGTAAGCTCGTTTAGACTCATTACAGATTCTGTCGCGGTCAGGCTTCGTGGTTCGTAGGTACGTTGAAATCAAGAACTATTATTTATTACAATATTTTTACAATTATAAGTGCCTATGGGAAATAGGTAGGCCTGCTAAGGAACGTAAAAACATCGAAGTTTCGGGCGCACAAAGTTTCTTCTGCTGTAGATACGTTTCATGCCAGCCCCATACCAGGTGCACAGACAAGGTCCACCTAGCAGGTGTGCCGTCTAGCAGGTCATTTTGAATTGGGTTCTGAAGGTATACTACCGCATGGTTCTATCAAATACTAGTACGTAGTACTCGTGGACCCAATTTACCTCCTAAGGGCTGAAATTTTGTAAAATCTGTTATTAGCGGCAGAATAGAATTTGGACCACCCCATCTCTTCCCATGCAATGTCGTACAATGCTGCTAAGAGGTAGATCATGTTTAACATTAGTCAGATATATACAGACCAAACTCCACCTCAGATGCATGCCTCGAGTTAACAATAGTGCCCAGAAAACGGCAATAGGTTACATGGAAGCCCCCTATTACATGGATCCGAATACAACTATTAATGAAATGTGGGTGTTAATTCACCCCTGTTTAACTCTCCGGGGATAAAAGCGTGATTATATGTGTGTTATGTATCTTTTTTCGTGAGTGTCTTAGAAAGTGACTATGGGATAAGTCTGTTCTCCATTCGATAGTTAATATATATACCATGACATAGAGCCCGCTAGAAATAGACTCGCCTACAAAACGTGGGGCTGAAAACCATAGTTATAGCGAAATATGGGTGTTAACTGGTAAACAACCTCTGCCTTCTCCTTCGGGGATTCACAGACGTGAATATTATATATGTACACCGGAAACCATATTAACTCAATATCATTATGTGGAACAAAATTATGTGTACATTTGAAATCTCTAAAATAAACAGACGCCCTTCAGATCATTCGTGTCCTCTGTGATAAGCCCGCATTATCGTGTAAAATGTGTAGATAATCCTCAAAATTCTGTGCACAAGGGACTTGTTGAATGTGCCCGCAGCGGCTCCGGGATTATTTTGCAGTGGCTTCCGAATTACGGTATGAACTTTGTTCGAATGTAATCCTTGTACGGACTTTGTGTTAGATTTATATCAACGGTTTCTTATCGTGAAAAGACATCGAGCTCACAGTGATATATTAGTATATCTTTACAAGTAAATAAGTGTTAGAAGTGTTAAATGCCAATCTTTGGATGCAACCGGTACTCGCGCATGCGAATCACGATGTTTATAAAAAAGAATGATGTTTTTAGACCTAATATTTTTTAAAAAAATCTTTATTTCTTTTTAAATAGTACAAGTTTCGTAAAAACACATCCCGTAAAACCGTGTGACTGGTTTGTCTGTAGGGCACAGTCTCTTTTATATTGATGACAACTTACAAAAATAACGATCACAATAAATCATTCACATACGCCAATATAGATTTTTTCAATTTTGCTTTGAACTTGTGTAGGTATATTTGTTTCCACTCTGATGTCCTCAGGTAGTTTTTAAAACCTCAAGACGTTTTTTTATAGTCCTGTCACCATAATTATTGTATTTTATATATTGTACTAATCAGCATTCGAATCTTTTCCCAAGTCTGTTAGGATTGACTTTTCAATTTACCTACGAAGCTCTGATGTTTTCCATGATAGCTACTACTATATTACCTTCACGATTCACAGCAGTATCAAAATTCCGTGGTTCATCATCAACTATCGACCTTTTTAGGAACTTCCTGTAAAATATTTGAATGGCAATCGGGATCGGAATTTCCATACAAAAACAGGCCTAAATGAATTAAATTCTTATGGCCTTGAAAAAGTTTACATCCTTAGAAGTAAAGTAATATCATTTTTTCTTTAGTATGGTAACACTGTCGTTATGAAAAGATAATTAAATTCATAATCTCAGATATTGAAGTGATTCGCTTCGACACGATATTAAATTTTTAAGGTACCTATTTCCTGAAGAAAATTAAAAGACATTTCTTTTCACTTCATAATTTATTGAACAACAAAATTTGGCTATAAGCTTATCGGTAATGACTTACTCCATTTTATCGCAACTCCATATTGACTAGATTTACAATGATTTTATTCATTTTAATTTATAGTTACATATTTTATAACAGTAATTTACAAAAACATTCCGTGGTTATATATTATATAAACAGATTTTAAATAAATAATAATATATCTATCGGTGAGCTTATCAAGACGTGCTTATGCGATTCAATTGCCATTCTGCCCCGAGCGGTAGCGCTGTCGAATCTGAATCTTAATTGAATCGTGGTTGAATAGCTTATTCGCGTCGTGGTAAGTCCACTGTGGCACAGTATAAAGATTTTCTTAATAAAATTATAAACATCATCCAATTAATTTTACAATTATATATTTCACTTTAGTTGTTTGTTTTTTTTTTATTTTACGGAATTATGCAGTCAAAATCTTATATTATTAATTAACTGTTTGGTTTGAAAACTTGCGTGGAATTTCAATAATTTAATAACTTTAAAATTATATTTTTAATACGAAGACTATTTGATCCTTTAAACAATATAAAAATCCAAGTATACCTTGTGAAAATTGGCTGGATATTTCACATGGAACACTTTAGATTTAAAAAAAAACTATACTTTTATTATACTCAATTAAAAATTAATCAGTTTTTTTATTGACAAAGTAAAGTTTCCACGTAAATTCCCAATGGCGGTATCACTTAACTAGAAAATAACAAATGTTTTATTCCTCAAGATAATTGTCGCTGTCATCAATTATTGTCTCGTCGGCTGACCGTTTGCCGAGGCCGAATCTGAACCGGTGCATATCCCTCTGCCGCTTTCCAAGGCCGAAATTGAATTTGCTACTTAAACGTTTTCCTAGGCCGAAATCGTAGCTTTTAGCCCTTTTGCCTAATCCGAAGCTGTACATTGGTAAGCGCTTTCCAAGGCCGAACTCGTACATCCGAGCACGCTTCTCTTCGGAAGTTTCGTCGTCGACGGCGCGCTTACCGAGGCCAAAACTGTAGGGCCGAGCACGCTTCTCTTCAATACCTTTTGAAAAATATTTATGATTATTATTTGCATAGGTATTTAACATTTTATTTTCAGTGTATTGGTCGAATAAGAAACTAAATAAGCATCTATAATATTTTATAATTGTAAAGTGGTCCTGTTTATACATTGGCAATATTAAAAAAAAGTTTGGTTTATGTTATATCAAAGATACTGAAAACTAAAATACTTTATTGAAATTCTTGTATGTTTATATTAACAATCTATTGAAGAATATTCCCTCAGACATTTCGGGTCGGCATTTTTCTTTTCTTCTTGACGAAAAATAATAGCTATGTTAGAAGTGGGTTCACGTCGATAGTATAATGTCCAGGGTTCTAACCCGGGACGTGTAGATAATACGACTTTTTTAACCACAGAGTTATTGACACCTGAAATGAAGTGATCTATCTTTGGTTATTTACCTAATCAAAGTGTTATACGTTTGCAACGCCTGCGAATTAATGAATTATTGCACAGTCAGATGTATTTCTTATGCTATAGGTACCTACTATTTATGCCCTGAGCGGAAATCGAACCTGCCGCTAACGTAGTAACAGCACTAATAGCCTTCTTCTTTTTAATCGTAAAAGGAAGTGTGTTTTACCTGCATCATCATATTGGTCGAACACCTCCGCAAGTGCGGCTTGGTCGCTGTCACTAGGTAGATCTTCGACAATCTGGTAGTCGTCTGCGGAGCGCTTGCCGAGGCCAAAGGAGAAAGGCCTGGATCTACAACCAAAATCATTTATTAATATATATTTATATATATGGTACAAAACTAAATCAGATTACTCTTGCTGTAAATTGCATATTTCCCGTTACTGTAGGAACTTTTTTTTTTATAACTAGGCGGCAGACAAACACACGGCTCACCTGACGGAAAGTGGTTGCCGTGACCTATGAATGTGTGTAATACCAGAGGAGTCACATCCGTGCTACCGACCCTGTAATAACGGCAAGTTTCTGTGCCGTCAGTGCAGAAATCACATTCAGGACTAGCCTTTATTTAGTCTTCGCTCTGACAGCACAAAAACTCTCCAGTGAACTCTGGCTACCCTTCTCACCACCGGGAACACAACGCGAGGTTATTATACCCATGGTATTCTGTAGGGTGGAGGTACTTCCCCAGTCGGACTGCTCAATTGGGAAGGGAATACCGTCGTGTCCTAACCGAACTTCGGGATGCAAAGTTTGTATTCTTACTACTTCTGGTTTATCTTTTAAAATGTCCATTCAATTATTATTATTTTATTTATTTATTATATTTGGGATAGCAACAGTCGTTTACCAATGTTTTTACCAGTAAATAATTACTAAACAATGACCAATTACAGCTATCCACATTGTGTATAAGCTAAGCAGATCGATTGCAAACAACAACAAAAAAAACAAACAAAACACACCGAAAATTAAAAACTAAAAATGATGGCAGTGGCAGCAAAAATAAAAAATATTGGGATTTGTGGTTTAGATAAGAACAATAAGCAGTATCGGCACATGAGTAGGTAGTTCATTTCTATTATGTGACATCGGTGCGCAGTCAGAACCGGTTTACTGGTTGCGCATAAGTAAGTTACTGCCACCACCGACATTCCCTTACATTCTGTTTAAAGTAGCACTCAATTTATTTCTTCACTTATGCAATGTGAACATTATACGTTGGTATCGCACTCAAATATACACATTACGAATATATTTATATCTACCCTGTCGTTCAACACAAATAACTACGTAGATGCAAGTTACACAGAAAAAAAAAAATAACAATTTGCAGTATAGGCATCAAACCAATTACACATCGAGCTCAACTGAGACATAATTCTCACAATGTATAACTGTGCGTTATTTAAAACCTCCCTAATTCTAGCCAAAAATGCATTTTTAGATTTAATAAATGGGTCCACACTACTAAATGTCGCATTATAGGATCGCACTATTCTTGTAGTCACAGCATTCTGTTCCGTATGATGTAGGATGCGATGGTACGCACATCATTTGTGTGTGCCGCGTACGATACATTGGTGATTTAAATGTTATTCGAGCGAGTAAGTTAGGGCAATCTATTCGACCACGAAGTATATCAAAAAGTAGTGCCATGTCCATCACAGATCGTCTCTCTTCCAGTGTAAGCAAGTTATACATTCGGCAGTTATCAGTGTAATTACTTTCAGATTTATAGAACTTGAAGTTTAGATGACGTACGAATTTTTTTTTAATTTGTTCGATTCTTTTGATATGAACTGCGTAGTATGGTGACCAAATCTGGCAAGTGTACTCCAGAATGCTTCTAACATATGCGAAATATATTATTTTTAGAGTGATTAGACTGTTGAAAGGTTGACAGGTGCGTATAACAAATCCAAGATTTTTATAAGCTTTATTTACTATATTATCAATATGAGTAATTGAGTCAAAAGTTATTCCCAGATCTCGCACACTGTTGACTTTTTCTATGGCCACACCGTTAAAATTGTAATTATAAGAAATAATATTTCGCCCACGGTCGAAACTTATGCATTGACATTTAGATATATTTACTAATATTTTATTTTTTGTATAATAATTGTATCGACTATCCAAATCCTTTTGCAGATTAATGCAGTCAGTTACGCTGTTAATTTTAAGGAATATTTTTTTGTCATTTGCATACAGTAGGTGATTAGTGTTTTGAATGCACTGGTAAATATCATAAATGTATGAATTATAGAAGAGCGGTCCAAGGTGCGAGCCTTGGGGAACGCCGGATGGTATCTGAATATAATCAGATCTAAAACCACCCAGTACAACTGCCTGCGATCGATTTGAAAGATACGAAGTTATTCAACGCAATAAATCTCCGTGGATGCCTAAAGCTTGTAATTTCCTCAAAAGGATGGCGTGGTCTACCCGATCGAAAGCCTTTGCAAAATCTGTGTAGACCACGTCAACTTGTCCTCCTTTTTCCATGTGTTCCAGTACGAAGTCCGAATAAACAGCCAAATTAGTCAATGCTGAACGCCCTCGAAGAAATCCATGTTGCGACTCAGAAATACCCTTCGAAATGATATGATAGATATTTTCATAAACTATTTTCTCAAGCATCTTACCAAGAACGTTCAGAATCGAGATAGGGCGATAATTTTCAATTTTAGCTTTGGCCCCCTTTTTATGAATTGGTACTATGTGGGCTTTTTTCCATATTATAGGAAAACTAAATTCCCTGAGAGATCGTCTAAAGAGTATAGTAATTGGATACACTAAACTTCCTGCACATGATTTTAAAAATATTGGAGGTACACCATCACAACCTGATCCCTTTGATATATCTAAAGATCGCAATACACGAAGGACTTCGTCCTCCGCAATGTGAATACTTGATAGTGTCACATTATTGGTGTAAGTAATTTCAGGGCTACTAGAGGTGTATGTAACGGTACCAGAAGCAAAAACGCTTTCAAAGAAACTATTAAACGCAGAACATACAGAATTGCCATCATCGAAAGTTTGATCATTGAATGTAAATCGCTGAGGGTAACTTGAGCCACCTCTTCTTGATTTTACGTATTTCCAGAAATACACTCGAGAGCAATGAATCCGGGTCACTTAAAGAATGTTAAAAATCTCGGAAACTAAAAATGATAGGTTAATGCAATAAATTGTATTTAATAGACAATGTAATACTCCTTAAATGAAAGTAAAAAAAATATGAGTCACCATACATTTTATTAACACAAAATTACATAAAGAAAAAAACTGCTGATCTCTCCTTAAAACAAAAATAGGAAACATGAAATTTTTGAACTTTATTACGATTTTCTTGAATTTTAATACTTCGTATTGCCTCCTCGTGCTTCCATTACTGCGTTTACGCGGTTTGGCATGCTGTACACCAAGTTCCTTATACGATTTTGGGGAATATTCTCCCATTCCTCTGTGAGAGCAATTTTGAGCTCACGAAGCGTGATTGGGGGAGGGTTTCGTTGTTTTACGCATCTGCCTAGCTCGTCCCAAGCATGCTCGATCGGGTTGATATCCGGGCTGCGCGCTGGCCACTCCATACGAGTAATGTTCATCTCTTGAAGGTAGTCATTCACAATCCTACCTGTATGAGGTCTGGCATTGTCATGCATAAATATAGCATCCTCACCTAAATTGACCATAAATGGACCAACGTGATCATTGAGGATTTCTTCCACATATCTTACGCTAGTTAAAGAGCCGTTTTCTATGATCACCAGCTCTGTGCGACTTTCAGAAGAAATTCCGGCCCACACAAGTACAGACCCACCACCGTAGGCTACTTTTTCTTCGATGCATGCTTGCTTGAATCTTTCCCCTGGTCTTCGATACACTCTGTGTCTTCCATCGTGCTTGTAGAGCATAAATTTTGATTCGTCGGAGAACATAACTTTTGACCAATCTTCAATACTCCAATTTACGTGGCTCTGGGCATAACTTAGTCTCGAAATACGATGCCCACGCTCCAGTTTAGGGCCGTTTGCAGGTCTAAGGGGTTTTAAGTTAGATTCAGCAAGCCGACGTCTTACTGTCCATGCACTTGGGTTACTTCCTCCGAGGCGTCGAAACTGATTGGTGAGTTCAGTTCCTGTGAGAAAGCGATTTCGAAGCATGGTGTTCACCAAGTATCGGTCTTCTCGTGCTGTGGTACACCTGGTTCTGCCCGTTCCTGGTCTGCGTAGGTTAGAACCAGTTTCTTCGTAACGTCGGAGAACTCTTTGTACTGTTGACAGCGACACACCGACAGTCCTGGCTGTATCGCGCTGACTCCGGCCGGTTTCCAGCATTGTAAGTATTCTGGTGCATTCTTCAGACGTAAGCGACATAATTTCAGCTTGATTAATGAATATAGAGCACTATCAACATGGTTTATGTACCCACATAAATGACAGATTACAAACAAAAGCAACACCAAATGCTGTAATTTCGTAGTTCCATCTTCGAAAGTGGCCCTTTTTCAAATTTGATTTTTTTATGATATAACTTTACAATAACTAAGAAGTTTTAATACCTTCATTTAAGGAGTATTACATTGTCTATTAAATACAATTTATTGCATTAACCTAGCATTTTTAGTTTCCGAGATTTTTAGGATTCTTTAAGTGACCCGGATTCATTGCTCTCGAGTGTATTTAGGTGAAAGTTTTATATATCGTTCAACGTTATCCGAAATTGTTGAAACATATGCTTTGTGCTTTATGTTGACGGTTTCTGAGTAGAGTGAATTCGTCATAGTCCCTAGGATTATTATACTTTTTCCATTTTTTGTGTGCCTTAAATTTCTCTTTTATAATTTTAATTAGAGCGGGCGTATACCACACAGGATAAGAACTATTACTAACGGACAATGGTACATATAAAGCAAAACATTTATTCAGTTCAGTGTAAAAATTATCGAGTGCAGTATCAATATCATCTGCATCCAAAACCTCCTCCCAGTTAACCCTTTTTAAATAATTATTAATGAGCTCGTAGTCACACTTGTGAAAGTTATAGATTGGTACTTTCTTTTCTTCAAAACTTTTCATTTGTAGATCTGCTATGTCAATACTAAGTGGTGGGTGAAGGGGATCCATCTTTGATATAGGTTGAGTCACGGTAACTGTTACCGGCAGGTTACAGAAGCAGAGATCAAGAATATTTCCACAATTATTTTCAATATAAGAAAACTGACTAAGACCTAAGAATTGCAGATCGTTGGCAAATGATTGCGCAGTCTCCTGTACCTCTGTTGTATTAATATGTCTAACTGTGTAACCTATGTCTGTCCACCTTAATCGACTATTTCTCGAGTTTTATCACAACGTCTAACTACGGTGACGAATTTGGAGTGCCTAGCATCCATGTTTTAGATTTAATATTGTGGGAATTCGTTAGAAGCTTGAGGGCCCCAACTAAACCTTCGGGGCCCAAATCATCTTCATCTGCTAGCGATATATACTTTATATATATACTATACCCCTGCGGACGAGGTTTTGGTATTGGACATATTGATAACTCACTTGTACTTTTCCACATTACTTTATTACTTAATATACCTGACCGGTTTCGCCTTACGGCATCCTCCCATACGGTAAGGCGAAACCGGTCAGGTGTAATAAAGTAATGTGGAAAAGTACAAATGTGTTTTCAATATGTGTAAGAAAAAATTCCACCAAGTGCCATCGATCTACAGTATAAATAGTTTTGGTATTGGTTTTGCTCTTGAGATTGGGTCGGTCACCGGTCACCCTCAAAAGTTAAGAAAACCAAATGAAGGGAAAGAAAGAACGGGAGAGCGGATCCCGTGCTTCAAAGTAAAAGCTTTGAATGCTGCCTAGGACCCGATTCTACCAATCAAATCAAATCAAATTTATATATTTGCAAGAGTACTCTAAACCACTGACACTGTAAAAAAGCCATTAAATTATATACTTTATTTATAGTTACTTAAAGTCCGAAATTACACGAACAAATGCTTACTATATTTTTTTTTTCATTTACTCGACAAGATGCCATTAAATTTTAAACATTAAGCTGAAGTCTAAAATTTTGCTTGGCTTTGACATAATACAATATTAGCAGAACCGGGGTAAGTAAGATTGCGGAGATAGGACTCAGCAGTATTTCTGCCCAATTGAGCAGTCCGACTGGGGAAGTACCGTATCCCGGCGATGAGTAGAGTAGCCAGAGCTCAGTGGAGAGTTTTTGTGCTGTCAGTGGGTTGACCAAAGGCTTGTCCTGCTCTGTTCTCTACACTGACGGCACAAAATCTCTGTTCTTACAAGGTCGGCAGCACGGATGTGACTCCACTGGTGTTACACACGTTCATAGGTCATGGTAACCACTTTCCATCAGGTGGGCCGTGTGCTTGCCTGCCACCTAAGTTGTATAAAAAAAAGTAACGCTGTGGAGTCAGTCGTCTGAATTTCTGCCCTTATTAAAAAAATGTCACTCACCGTTTGCCAAGGCCGAAATTGTACACGGGTAGCCTTTTGTATTCCGACACATAGCTGTACGCTCTCTTGCCCAGACCGAAGTCATAATGAGGGGATCTCTTCGCTAGGGGTGCAACGTGAATATTTTGGAGGTCCTGACTGTCGTGGGGTTCTTCTTGTGGGTTCGGATCGCTTGGCATGCGCTCGGGCGCGCACAGAGCTGCGCCGACCATGAGTAGGAACACCGGTAGACGTGTGTACAGCATGCTGGAACAAGGGAGAGGTTTGATTAAGTTTACTAAGGAGGTTATTTCTTTTTATTTTTTCGAAAAATACCCGCGGACTTCACATCACTGGGGTCAAAAGTGAAGTGGGTATGTAGGACCGACTAAAATCACACAGTGTTTCGTTTCATCAGAGTATGTGGTTTTAGAATCTGGAGTGCCTAGAAAGAATATCCCAGAGTCCTCGACCGACATTGGTCACAAACATAGGCGATCCTGGCATGTTCTTGGGGATCGCAATCAATCCTTGAGATAGCAGATCAGCAGAGGCGGAGGTTTGTCAAAAAACTTTAATCATATTTGAATCGCCAATTCCACTGGATGTACTTATAAAAACTAATTTTTCATGATTATTAAATCTCGCCTAACATTTTTATGATCTTCAAGTTATAAAATAACTGACGCACACGCAGTGAGAGCTTTGTGTTTCGACGCACTGCAATAAAACACTCTATTAATTTCTGCTCATAAAATCGTTACCGTCTCTTTGGTCAAGCGTCGAAGATTCTCAACTCGTAGGTTCACTTATAGATTTATTTAGATTAGATGGCATACAGTTAATAGTGAATATACTGTAAGGGCTTACGTCTCTTTGGTTGAAAGGCGAATATCTACAGCTGATAGGTTAACTTTTATAGACTGAATTGAATAAAATTGGGTACAGCAGTGAAGTAACGCAGTACTTGCTTTACAGTGATGGCGTACAGTGAATAGTGAATCTAATGTAGGGGATTACGTGTCAAGCGTCGAAGATTCCTAATGGGTATATAAACTTTTATAGACTGCATTGAATATAATTTGGTATTGCAGTGAAGTTACACAAAACTTGCTTTATACTGATGGCTAAACTACTACAAGGTAAGTAGATTTCTTTGATCAAACGTCGAAAATCCTTAGTAGATAGACAACATTTTTAGATTGGGTATAACAGTGAAGCAATTAATTACTACTTGCGTTAAACAGATAACGTAAAATATATTTTTTGCTCTATTTTCCCATGCGAAGCCATGACGTGCCAGCTAGTTTATCACCATTTTTTCTTTGTTTCACAGTACCTATTAAGATATGACAGTTTTTCACGAACGCCTCATAACTTCATGATATGGCCACAAAACACATTTTTATATAAATTTTTTTAGTTATACAAAAACATTTTGTTGGGTCTAAAAAAAACTAAGAGTATCAGTATGTGTACCGCTTTATAAACTTCTAATCTAATCGTTAGTAACAGTAACTTCTAAGTTACACTAATAAACTAAACAGAAAGAACAGCGCATTAACCAGTGGGTAACTTCTTAAACTTGTCTCGACAAATCCTAAGGATTGCTCCGTTCAAGACGGTTGGCACACTAAAAATATTGCGCAGAAGTTTAAAATGTTAAGCTATCGCTTTTGACAATAATATTTTAATGTGATTTATTATTTAAAACTATGCCAACTTTAAAAGTAAAAAAAATCAATTAAGAAATAGTAATAATTATCTTCATCATTTGCCTTAGCCCTAGTCGCATCCGAGGCCCTCACCTTCAATATATAATGTGATGTGATTTGGTGTTTCGGCTATATTGGGAGCGACTGGTGTGCATTTCGTCTTCATAATTATTTTACTTATTTCATAATTATCAGCGTTATTCTTGGTTGCATCCAAGGCTTTCAGCTCAAAGTCTGAGTCCATTTATTAGATCCATTTCTTCCTTATTATTTTGCTTATATTGTTTTTTATGAGACTGAAGGTAATAATTTCAAATTTAATTTTACAAAAATGTCAATTACCAAACTTGTGAAGTAGCAAAGAAAGCTTTTATTTCTTTTTTGAATACATTGTTATATTTTCTATTATTATAAATATCAATTATAAAAATAGCTATGACATGTTTTTTTCCGCTGGCAATAAGAAGTTGTCCTACTGATGTTTCTGCTCGTGTGCCCCATAATTCAACTAAATGTGGTTCGCAGTTGAGTGGAACGTATTGTGCCTTCCTTCCTCATTAGATCACTTATCCACTTAGTTCACAAAGATTTATTTTTTGTAAAAACCTTCTATGAAAATTAACGATTCTGAAGACGATATATTTTTTGGAATAATATACTGTTTGCGATGGACGCAAAATCTACTATAAATACGGATTCTGATATGATACTTTGTTAGAAAGGTTTTTTTTATACAACTTAAGTGGCAGACAAGCACACGGTCTTATAGAAAGTGGTTACCCGACCTATGATCGTGTGCAACACCAGAGGAGCAACACCCGTGCTACCGACCCTGTAAGAACGGAGAGTTTCTGTGCCGTCAGTGCAGAAGACACAATCAGGACAAGCCTTAGGTCTTCCCACTGACAGCAAACCAACTCTCCAACCCTACTTACCACCGGGAACACAACTCGCGGTTGTTATAGCCGCGGTATTCTGTAGGGTAGAGGTACATTCCTAGTCGGACTGCGCAATTGGGACGGGAATAACATCGTGTCCTACCTCCTGTGAAGGTCTTGGTCAGACTTGAAATCTTGTTTGATCGTTGAATAAAACCGATATCCATACATGCAGAGTCGCGGGTATCAGCAAGTTGAAATAAATCAATAACTATACTATACTACTATAACTATAATAAAAATTTTCATCATCAGACGCGTAATTTTATTTATTTAATGTAAATTTTACTCAATTCTGAAAAGCTTAAGAACCGTAGTCGTAACATTAAAAAACTAATTTCCCCTGGCGTACGTATATATATACACTTATTAAATTAAATGTCACATTAAACGCCCGATATTACAGGAAATTAATTGTCAAATACAAATCAACGTCTTATTTTCAATACCTATCGTGTTTTTTGGGACGTGCATGTATGAAAACCATTTATGAAACCAGAATAAGTTAAAGAAATATGTACCAGGATCGTATCAAACGGAAAGATTCGATGATGTCTCTACACATCCTTTTGCAAAAGCTGACCACGCACTCGCGCTCCACACTATGGTTGCGACCCTAGTGCGGAGTGAGGGGATTTCCACTACGAGGGCTACCACGAGGCCTGTATTTTTTTTTGTTTTTTATTATTCTACAACATTCTACACAACGCTATCTAGACCCATGGTAAGCATAGTTTAACTAGCTTGTGTTATGTAATCTAGAATACGGATAAACATACTTAATTTTTTTTTTTGTAAAGACATGCATATTGTACATAGTACCCAGATCAATGCAAATACCCATATTCATGCATACAAATATTTGCATTGAGCGGGGTTCGAACCCGCGCCTTCTGCGTTGCAGTCGCGTTCACTGCCGCCACGCCACAGAGGCAATGAAAGTGCTTTAATATAAACCTGCCCCCCTAGACAAATGGCCATTTGTTGACCGGCGTATTGTATAATAGAATGATAAATGTCATGTATTGACACGGATTTTGATGTCTTTTAATCTCTACCACTTAGTTGGCAGACAAGCACACAGCCCACCTGATAGGAAATGGTTACCGTAGCCTTTGGACGTATGCAATACTAGGGGCGTTACACTCACGCTGCCGACTATGATGAAATCTTCTGATGCCTCTCTTGAAGAACCCCATATTGTAGGCGCTTGGGAAAACCACAGCAGGGAGGTCATTCTACAGCTTAAGTGTGCATGGGATGAAGTTTCTTTTATACCGCACAGTGCGCACCGTCTTAGGTCGCAATGTGTGAGGATGAATTTTCGGTCTATGGCGAGCGGTGCGATAATAGGATGATTATGACAGTGGTCACACAACCCATTCTACTAACGTATTGCCACTTGAGAGGCTGAATCATGTAATCATATCGTGTCCTCTGTGATCTGAATGAAGACAGTCAGTCGTTTACATGAAACTTCATTATGTCGGGAAGTTAGTTCAATAAACTGGAAAAACTAAAACCCGACTATTGAAAAACGACGCTCTAAAAATATTAAACTAGAAAATATTAAGGATAGCCGTGGTCGTATGCCACTTTTCCCTAGATTGTATTGCTTTGTTAGAGTAAGTGGCATACGACCACGGCTATCCTTGATATTTTCTCTTTTATTATTTAGAGCGTGATTTTTCAGTTGTCAGGTTTAAATTTAAAAATTATATTTTTATTTATGTTATATTGGGGCAAGCAATAGGTATAATTTATACATATTTGAAATTGGCATTTACATTTAAAAATTTGAATTTATAAATGTATTTTTTAACCCAGTTCTTTATAGCCGCTAGAGGGCGCTACGATAAATTCAATGACACATTATGTAGCATATAACAAGCGTACGATTAAGACGCTTCAAACAATACCTCATTTGTCCAGTTCTAATTAGTAGTTGAGGAGCTATGCGGGAACAGATGTACCTACATACATACATAGCCTGTCAAAATCATATCTGTCTTTTTGATTCGCCGTAGTTGGATAAAAAATTACCCTCTGCGTTATGGCAACATTCAAACTTTTACGTTATTATTTGCTAATATAATTTGTTATAATATAATCTCTTACCAATATACTACAAGTATTTTTTTATACAACTTCAAATCAAAATCAATTTGATTTTTGATAATTATAATCTAGATACAAGAAACTATTTTTCATTATAATCCACAATATTACTTACACAATATTACCTAAAAGATTGTAGACAACAGATATTAAATTTTATAGATACATAGACGGTTAGACAAACTTTTTATTAATACACTGAACCAAAAATAACGTTATTATTGTGCTTAAGGAAAACGTTGTACACTTGGCGGGCCTTATCGGTACAAGTAATCTCTCACAGAGCATATTTTATATAATTTATTCGTTTATACTTAGCGATCCTATTATCTATTATTATTTTGTTTTTTATTATTTTGTATTTTGTTGTATTATTGTGTTTATTACTCCCAAGTAATGGGGTAGGCAGTCTAGCCTCTTTTTTTTACGTGCGCAAAATCCCCACGGATACCTCCACACCGGAGCTGGTGGAAGAGGTTATGTCAGACTCGAACCAACTAAAATGCACACCGCCTGTGGGTTGTTTTGGTTGCCGAAGGTGAGGTTGACAGGCATATCCCTCGCACCCCGGCCGACTCAGGGCCATCTCTCACGATCTGGCCCTCTTCTCGGGTGTGGGGACTACAGAGTCCCCAACTCGTCCCCGGAAACGGGGAGGCGCGCCAGGCGCGCCCCCGCCGTGTATACTGTATATTGTGACACATAACATATTATAAACTCACGTCTATATCCCCAAAGGGGTGGGCAGAGGTGCTAGCACCCACATTTCGTCAGTTTATGTTTAGGTCCCAATATAATAGGTGGCGAGCCTATTGCCATTAACTGGGTACTTATAAAGCTGCGATAAATACACACACAACTTCGAAAAGTCATTGGTGTGTCCCATGGTAAAACCTGGGATCGAACCCGCACCTCCTGCGTAGCGGCCGCGTTAATTATCACTACGCCAAAGAGGCTGGTACAAGGATATATTTTATACTAGCGGACGCCCGCGACTTCGCCTGCGTGGAAATGTTTTATGATTCCAGATTTCCGCGCGAAAATCCGGGATAGCTTAGGTTATACCTTGTTACATCAACTACTCGCCAGAGAAAGTCCCATTAAAATCGGTCCAGCCGAGCCTGAGATTATACTGTGTGAAAAGTGCCAAACAGTCAGAAAAAATTGTAAAATATGTTATTTTTGTGTATGTACTGTATATATATATATTCATATAGATATAGTAAAACCGGTTAAAGATTACAAATGTATAGATAATCTGGTATAATACACCATTTTGTCCACGTTGTCTCATTACCAATCACAATTAATGTTAATTTTGTTCAATTCAATTACCGAATCAATGGTTAGGCTTTAACATGCCAGTTGATATTTGCTAATGCAATAATATTGAATAAACACATTAATTCATTAATTATGCTTAATTAAATACGAAAAATGTATTATTAAGATATAACAGTTGCCTGTGGCTCTACCTGTGTGAAATTCTGCTCCCGTTCCTTCATGCAGCCCATGCGACTCTATTTCAGGGATAAATACTAGCTTTTTTTATACCACTTAGGTGGCAGACAAGTACACGGACCACTTGATGGAAAGTGGTTACCGTGGCCTATGGACGTATGTAACACTAGAGGAGTCACACTCGCGCTGCCGACCCTGCATGCACATAGGTTCTATGCCGTCAGTGTAGAAGACAAAACAGGGCAAGCCTTTAGTCTTTCCACTGACAGTTCGCGTTTTAGTGCATATTGATTAATAAATTACTACAATCTACACCATTACAAAATTTCATTCAAATCCGTCCAACCATTAGAGCGTGACTGAAAAAAAAACATCAAGACATCTTCATAAACTTGCCCATATACGATTTCAGTGGGATGGGTATGACTGCCTTAGTATCAAAAGGTCCTAATACAGTCAGCTCTCAGCTAACTGATAAATATCCTTGCTCACCCGTACCTAACTCAAAAGATGTGCCTTCATCAAAGTGAAAAACAAAAAAAGGATTTTCATTTTACGATAAAACGGCAAAAAGGTTAGTATTCGATATCAAGAAATGTTTTTTTAGGACAAAGGGCTTATGACATTAATGTTATGTGTTTAAGTTCGAGTTATATCGATAATGGTGATTTTTGATTTTTGTTTGACTTGCAGGTAAGCGAAATCGATTTTAAAAAGTGACTTTGTTGATTATTTTTTATTGGGAGAAAATCTGTTGCCACGAATGTAATGTACGTAGGGTGTAAAGTGCCAAATTAGTAGGGTTGAACACAGAAAATCAAATACAATCTCCGTGGTATTGTGAGTGGTCGCTGCTTCAGTTCTCGTTTAATGCAAATATTTGTATGTATGGTATTAAGTATATCTATTTGCATTGGTCTTGGTATTTCTACGTAGGCAGGTAAATATACTATGTATAAATTTATAAAAAAGCGATATGTATAAGTACGTTTATCCTTATTCTACAAACTAATAAGTAGTTAATAAAAAATATCACATACTCGAGGCTTGACAGATACGTAGAGATGTTGCTTCCTTGGCAGTATTTTACCATGGTAAATGTTCTGATGCTCTTCTAATTAGTTTTACCCTCTCCTTTCCTACATAGGACAACACGTGCAGGGATGTCACTCCGCACACGGTGAAAAATATCCGATCAAGAGCCAAGCGGTTCGAAGACTTTTTTTACCAGCTCACGTGTTTCCTTCTTGTCCCCGGGTCCGTTAAGTGGGACATGAAATAACATCTGATGAGGCCGTTAAACTGAGTGCCACCATTGTAACATGGTATATGCATGTAATGGTGACCCTTTTTCCGAAAACTTTGCCTTTAGCTTACCGTTAGGCGAGGCGAAGTCAAATTGGCGTGTCCTAGATAAAAAAAAATTCTACAACATTCTACACAACGCTATCTAGACCCATGGTAAGCATAACTTAACTAGTTTGTGTTATGGAATCTAGAATGTGGAAAGACATACTTAAATCCTTTTTTTTTGTAAAAACATACATACATACATATAATCACGCCTTTATCCCCGGAGGGTTAGACAGAGGTGAATTAACACCCACATTTCACCAATCATTGAATTCTTTAACGTCTTAGGGATAGGCTCTTAAATAAATTTGTTAGGTATACCTACGTGGAGCGTGAGGTTGGCCTTTTTAACCGATTTCAATAATGAGAAGTTCCTCAATTTGGATTTTTATGGTTGTTACCGAGTAATTTTTTTTTTATACCTCTTAGGTGGCAAACAAGCACACGGCCCACCTAATGGAAAGTGGTTACCGTGGCCTATGGACGTTTGTAACACCAGAGGAGTCACAATTGCGCTGCCAACCCTGTAAGTACAGAGTTTCTGTGCCGTCAGTGTAGAAGACAAAGCAGGACAAGCCTTTAGTCTTCCCACTGATAGCACAAATTCTACAGTGAGCTCTGGCTACCCTACTCACCGCTGGGAACACAACGCGAAGTTATTATAGCCACGGTATTCTGTAGGGCGGATGTACTTCCCCAGTTGGACTGCTCAATTTGGCGGTAATACCGCCGTATCCTACCTAACATACGGCGTATTAACGCCGCCCGCCATAAATTTGGTAAATGCATACTTACATACATGCATAAAACCACACCTTTATCCCTGAGGGTTAGGCAGAGGTGACAACCACATTTCACCAATTATTAAATTCGGTCCCTCGTAATAGGGGGTGAGCATATTCCCGTCGTTCGGGCATTATTGTTGACTCGAGCCATGCATCTGAGGCTGAGTCTGGGCTGTATATATTTGTCTGATGATAAACAGCCCTATCCCTCGCCTTGTACGACACCGCATGGGAAGATATGAGGTGGTCCCAATTCTTATTCCGGGAACCACACGACTTTTTTTGTAAACTATTTCTTTTACATGATTTTAAGTACCCCACCAAATCCATGCTAATATTATAAATGCAACAGCAACTCTGTTTCTATGTTACGCTTTCACGCCTAAACCGCTGAACCGATTTTGATGAAATTTAGCATAGGAGTAGATTAGACCTTGAGACAGGACACAGCCTATGTTTTGTCGCGATAACCTTCATCCACGCGAGTGGAGTCGCGGACAACAGCTAGTATTTAATAATACTGTTTATTATTACATTGAACTAGTCTATAGTTTCACATGAAAGAATATAACTACAGAATTTAGTTGACCATTTTATTTCCATTCACTCATTGATCTCCAGGTATTCATCCTGTTAGGCCGGGTTTCCACGATGCGGAGTGGTGCCTGAATTGACCAATCACTATGCTCTCAAAATCTCCGCTCCACTTCAATGAAACAGTACGAGCGGGGTGGAGTAGAGCTGAGCGGATATTCAATAAAAATACAGCGAAGCGATGCTGTGCGGAGGATAATGAGCGGACGACATCGGGGCGGTGCGGTGCGGAAGACAGCGGGGCGTTACTGTGTGGAGGACAGCGTCTTCTTCTTCAATCTTCATTTTCAAGTAGTAAAAGTTTTTTTTTCTTTTTAAACGACAACATTACGTATGGTCTTTCAGAGAGATTGAGTATAACTGACCGCAAAAATGCGCGATTCTAAAAGCATGCACCGCTCCGCTTCAGTGAAAACACTGACCACTTTTCACCGCTCTTTACCGCTCCTTTCCGGCCAGCTCCGCGTCAGTGGAAAGGCGGCCTTACACTTGGGACATAAAAGTGTGTACGGTATGTGAGTCAGACTATTACTTCGCGGTTATTTTTTACGTAATACCAATACATTTTATTAATATGAGGAGTATTACGATATCGGTTTCTATTTACGCACCTCACGACGTGAATAGTTGAATAGGATTTTCAATGTGAGCAACATAATAATAGTAATGCGACAAAATTTCCAAACGGACGATGAATTATTCAGAAACGTTGTTGTAACTATTAGTGGAGGAAATCGAAATATTCGGAAATACTTAGCGTCAATATTACAGTTGATTTACGCTAAGCTTAATTTTTTTAATATTTTTTTTATACCGCTTAGGTCGCAGACAAGCATACGGTTCACCTGATGGGAAGTAGTTACCGTGGCCTATGGACGTGTGTAACACCAGAGAAGTCACTCGCGCTGCCGATCCTGTAAGTACAGAGGTTCTGTGCCGTCAGTGTAATTTGGAGCTAGATAGTGCAAGTTGATAGAGATTATCATTATTGAATCTCCAGTGACGTCACTATTCGTGGGGATTTTGCGCAATTCACAATGTGAATGACCATTTAATCTCTAACCATATACTGTTGTCAAGGTGATCAGACGTGTTGCTACAGGGTTTTTTTAAAGCTAGCACCTTCTTATAGAAGCCTATTCTTTACTTATTGTCTGCCTAGACACTTATAAAATATTCTCATGAAACCTAGTAGGTGCACATACATACAAATATACATACATACATATAAAACTAGTGTTATAAATGTAAAAATTTGTCTCGGTGTTTGGATGTTAGTTCCTCAATCGCGCTCTAGCGGATGGACTGATCTGGCTGAACTTTGGTACAGGAATAAATTATTGTCTAGATCAGTGATGGGCAAAGTACGGCATGCGAGCCAACTCTGACCCGCGCAAGCATTTAATCCGACGATCCTTTGACATGTATAGTGTATGGCCCGCGATAATTGTATTTTGGCAGTCCAGAAGTATAAACTAGATTTTATATAAAATAATAGACGAATAGGTAAAGAAATCAGCTAATAGGCGCGTAATTCACGATTGAGTTGCGGGTCGCGGGGCACAAAAGCAAAAAAGCGTGAAGGGACAAAGATTGACATACCGATTTCATTTTTTTTACTCATTTGCTCACTACAGCAAATTCTTAAGCAACTTTTTTTTTATACAACTTAGGTGGCAGACAAGCACCGTGTGTTTACCATGACCTATGAACGTGTGTAACACCAGTGGAGTCACATCCGTGCTGCCGACCCTGTAAGAAAAGAGATTTTATGTGCCCTCAGTGCAGAACACAAAATCAGGACAAGCCTTTGGTCTTCCCACTGACAGCACAAAAAGTCTCCAGTGAACTCTGGCTACCCTACTCACCACCGGGAACACAACACGAGGTTATTATAGCCGTGGTATTCTGTAGGGTGGAGGTACTTCCCCAGTCGAACTGCTCAATTCGGACGGGAATACGGTCGTGTCCTACCTCCTTAACTGCCGTCAAGACGGGAGAGGGGTATTCCAGTATACAATTCTGACCTTCCTCTAAAATTTCTTACACTTTACGGGTCTCCATTAAAAAGTTTACCCACCACTGTCTAGATCCACACATAGTTAAATTATATTTCTAAAATACATGGTAGTATTGTGTTGCGGGAATGGGAACATAATTCCATGCAGACGGAGCCGCGGGTTACATCTGGTACAAAATAAAACAAATAATACAAAATTACAACTAAATACCTAAGTAATCTTAATAAAGAAAATATTCCATTTCTGTACAAATATCAAGCGAAGCAATTATCTGGACGCCACTCATACTGTCCTAGCTATGACAATATTGTATCTGTATATTCCACCATATTATTTTTCTTTTGGACTAGTATTAATAATTTGTTTTCTTTGTAGACTTATAATGTGTGTTATAACTACTATTAATGTATACCCAACACTTATAACACAGAATACAGACTAATGGTCCGCAAGCTAGCGACAGGTATGCATGACCAATCGCCTCCCAGATGAAATCTTGTGCAATGGTTAAGGAAGGTTTATTATGAATTTTCGTGGTAGTCAGCTGCCACTTTGTTGGTGGGGTGAGCAGCAGTGACCGCTCAAACATATAAAAAAACCACTATTAACCTCCTAGCTGAAAATTTGACTTATTTATAATGTCAAATTGTTATTATTGCGAATTAGTGGTCACCACTATTGGAACGGATTTATGGATTTATGTCGCCATTTTTAAGTCTTGTATTGTTCTGAGATCTGTTGTTGTGTTCTGATGCGTCACTGACTCGTTTTGCGTGGCGGCGGAGCCACTAGCTGCGCCATCTGAAAACCAGCGCTTCGCATACCCTGGTGTGCGGGGCATTCATGCTGAGATGGTGGCCCATTTGGGTGCGCACGATGTGCAGTGAGTGTATTCTTGTTGTGTTGCCTTATTGTGTTTATATATTTGTCTGACTCTCTGTACGTTGTGTGTTCTTAAATAAATGATTTTTCTTTTCTTTTCAAACATGGGTTAAATTACAGTTAAGTCAATACCTTGAAAGAAACTAAAAGTCAACTGCCGATAGGTAGAAAATACGGCAGCCGGTGACCTGACCAAATTCCATTTCCCCATGACTTAAAAATGCCAAACAATTTATCTAGTGCATTGAAGGAAACAAAACCGATAGCTGCCGATAGCGCGGTGGAAAAAGCGACCTGACCAAATTCAGTCCTTTCCTCCTGGCTCAAAATTGGCTAAAATAGAGTTGATCCAATTAATTATAAGTAGTAAACAAAAAGTCTTCAGCTGGTGACCTAAACATGAGTAAATAAATTTTGAGCATCAGCCGACGAATTGTTTTCCTTTTACTTTGTTGTTGAATTAAATAATTTAGTTAATTTTGAGCCGGGAAAAAATTTTTATTTTTAAAATTTACAACTTTAGGTCACTAGCTGACGCATTTTTCATCGCGCTATGTGCAGCTGACGTTGTTTCCTTCAAGACATTGACTTAACTGTAATTTAGCCAATTTTCAACGGAGAGGAAATGACTGAATTTGTTTTGTACACATATATTTGAGCGGTCACCGCTGTTTAACCCACCAACAAAATCGCAGCTGACAATCACGATATTCATAACAATCCTTCCTTAACCGTTGTACGAAGAACCGCTCGGGAGGAAGACCTTGGCCAAATTTAAACGTGACTTGGTGACTATAATAGCTTCTCACTTTTTTCAGTTTAAATCGAATCGAATTTTTAATTCCATGCAACACACTAGTAACTTAGTACATTTTGTATATGCTATTATATTACAGGGTAGTCAGAGAAAGTAGTCCACCATTTAGCAGTGACCACGGGTGCTGCGATGCACCCGAAACGTTGGCAAAAATAGTAAGTTCCATGATTCAACCTTGAAAAGTTCCGAATTGTTAAATAATTATTTAAATCAATGAAATAGTTAAGATCATTTTGAATAGGTACTTTCACAGTTAAGACCACAGTAAAAAAATCATAGTAATAATTTTTTTAAAGAATATTAGCAACCGCAATTACTAATATTCCCTCCATCCCCTCCAACTAAGCTAAATGATTGCTTGTGATAGGTCGGAGTGTGTTCACGTCGGTAGTGTAATGGACAGAATTCGAACCCGGGACCTCTCGACAATAAGGAACCACTAACCTACCGACGCTTGTTAGAAACTGCCCCTTACATTTGTCCTATAAGTATGACTCTAAACTTAGTGGTTATATTCTCTTTGACACACTTCATCTCATGGTTGCCTGGAAGAGATTGCCTTGTGCGATAAGGCCGCCAATTGTATGTTTACAACGATGCTGCTCCATTTAGTGTAATGTGTTCTTTCTTTGTGTACCATACAATAAAGAGTTATTATGTACACATATATTATATAAAATAAAAATAAAAAACAATTTGATTTGATCTGATATTGACTGTACATCCGACAAAGGAGATAATTATACATCCTTTCCAATAAAACTATGTAAAATTGAATACGTATCTCCTTTGCGCGCTGCTTCTTCTCTATCGCACAAAGCACACGAAAGCGTTATTTTTCAATTTCGAACACAATACTAGACAATACCGTTCCAATCAATTGGTTGTTATTATAAATTCAAAACGTGAATTCTAATATGGAGTTATTGTTTGTGCAGGATCTTAATTGGCGCAGTTATCGTAGCCGGTATCGTAATTGATATTATAAATATTGTTGTTTTTAGTGCCATTTGTTTCAATTTCACTTAGCAATTTCACCGAAAAGTGAAATGAATATTGTCTATTTTTAATAATAAAAAAAAACAATTTCATCGTAACTATAATATAATTTTAAAAATTCTGAAGAGTTCGGTTTAACGCGTCAATCATGGAAAGTAATGGTTCGAATTGAAAAAAATCTTTCTGTGTGGAATGGCCCCGGTATCGACAAAGGTTATATAAGCTATAACAATCAAGCTACTACCAAAGGGAGCGGAGCAGTGATCATAAATGCCAAAAAATCAGGCAGATTTCCACAGATTTTTTTTCATTTTTTTAATACAACTTAGGTGGCAGACAAGCACACGGCCCACCTGATGGAAAGTGGTTACCATGACCTATGACCGTGTGTAACAGGTGTCACATCCGTGCTGCCGAGAGAGAGATTTTGTGCCGTCATTGTGGAGGACAAAGCAGGACAAGCCTTTGGTCATCCCACTGACAGCACAAAAACTCTCCAGTGAGCTCTGGCTACCCTACTCACCGCCGGGAACACAACACGTAGTTATTATAACCGCGGTATTCTGTAGGGCGGAGGTACTTCCCCAGTCGGACTGCTCAATTGGACGGAAATACCGCCGTGTCCTACCTCCTTATTTGAAGATTATTGAAGAATATTATTTGAAGACTAAAAATTAAGGGCTGAAAGGGGTGGTAAGGGATCTGTCGGCTAGTCCTTTATATGTATTTCTACATTTCTTTCACAGTTCAGAATCTTAGGAACTTAAGCTACCGGAACGAAATAAGAGAAATTTATTGTGTGGCAAGTTAATCCTGCGGTAATTTAATGTTTTGTTTACCGCATTTGAAGTCCAATGAGACACGTGTACAAAAATATACTATGTAGACCACTAATATTGGGTATATAGGGTCGGCAGTGGTAGCACGGCGGCAATCCTTGGTGACGGAGAAAGAATACAAGTAACCCCTTATCTTATTCGACGGGTGTCGTAAGAGGCGACTAACGAAAAAATACGCAGACGATATCAATGCGAGAGAAGAAAAGCTCGAAATAAAACCCTGTATCAACCCGGCTGGCCAGCGTGGAAACAGTAGCCTAAAGCTTCCCAACATTGGGAGATGCCTATGTTTAGCAGTGGCCTGCAATGGGCTAATTGATTGATTGGTCGTCAGCGCGAGTGTGACGCTCCTGGTGTTGCATACGTCCATAGGCCACGGTAACCACTTTTCATCAGGTGGGCCGTATGATTGTCTGCCACCTAAGTGGTATAAAAATCATGTTAACTCTAAGAACTGTTAGGAAAGGTCTTCTCAGTTCGGTACCGTGTTTCGAACCGGTAGTTAATTTGCTAAACTTATCTATACTAATATTATAAAGCTGCAGAGTTTGTTTGTTTGTTTGAACGCGCTAATCTCTGGAACTACTGGTCCGATTTAAATGATTCTTTCACTGTTCGGTAGTCCATTTATCGAGAAAGGTTTTAGGCTATATATCATCACGCTACTAGTTAAGGGAGCGGAGCATTGATAATAAATGTTAACAAATCCGGCAATTTTTCATACATATTTTGATGACTAAAACCTAGGGGCCCACAGGGATATGAAGCTTCAAAATATACCCCGGGCGAAGCTGGGGTGGGTCAGCTAGTTTTTAATATTTTTAATTTCGATGTTTTGTAAGTTCCGTTTTAATTATCTATTCAGAATAAATTATTTTTGACTTTGATTTATTGTCACTGCTGGACATAGGCCTCTCCCAATGTGCGCCATTTCTGCTGATCCAGTCTGTTTCAGCCACCATTTTCACGTTTTCAGTCCATTTGGCTAGGGGGCCTCCTATTTTCCGCTTGGCTTTTCGCGTTCCCAACTCTAGGTGGCCATCAGGTTTTCCGATAACAACCAAACAAATCATTTCTTTTTAACCAACTTCAAAAAAGGAAGATTCTCAATTTGATCGGTTTTTTCTTTAATTCTTTGTTGTACACAGAAAAATAATACATCAACAGGCAATCACAAATACATCTTGGTGTACAAAGGCGAGCTTAACTTAATATTGAGTTTTCTCCCAGCAAACCTTTGGGGGATTAAAAGTGCAAAAAGAATGATAGAAAAAAACAAGTGTACATAACATAACATACACTCACGCCTATATCCCCGAAGGGGTAGGCAGAGGTGCTAGCACCAACATTTCGCTAGTTTATGTTCGCCAGTGTATGTAGCCTATGGGTAATGGACTGCTGAGACGAGGTCTCGGGTTCGATCTCAGGGTTTACCATGGCACACACCAATGACTTTTAGATGCTTTTCGAAGTTATGTGTGTATTTATCGCAGGTTTATAAGTGCCCGGTTAATGGCAATAGGCTTACCTATTACTTGGGACAAGTGTACACCACAGCAGAGAAAATACATATAATACAGAAATACTAAGAATAAAAATATCATACATATACAATTCATACAGCAGATATATTACATATATACTGATTTATATATAATTCAATTACACAAATATACAATAAATAATACATATATTATTATAAACATAAATAACATAAATGTATCTAGTTTGAGAGAGGAACAGGTCTTTTGCTTTGATCTTGAATACGTTCAAAGAAATGCTATCCCGTACCGATTACTCTGAAATTTATAATCCGATTTACGTGATTCTTTTTTAGTTCGACGCAGAATAGTTGCCATTTGGTCCCATAAAAAAATCTATGACACGTCAACTTGACTTCACCTCGCCTGATGGTGAGCTAAAGGCAAAGTCTCAGGAAAGAGGGTCACCATTACAGACACTAAGTAATGTTGCAATGGTGGCCCGGGACTGTAGGAAGAAGGAAACATGTGTGCTGGTAATGAATTCCAGGTCTTCAGGTTCTTGCTCGTATATTTTGGACAGTGTGAGGGTGACATCTAAGCCCTGCACGTGTTGTCCTGTGTAGGAAAGCACGGGGTGTGATTAGTTGGAAGAGCTCATCAGAATTTTAATTGTATAAACATTTATGTGTGTTTTGCCATGTCTATTTTTTCTTAGTATTAGTAGGTATACCGATATATTTGAGGTATTCATGATTACATATTTTCGTCATATAAGCGCCCCCCTGCGGTTGGGATGGCGGGACAGACATACATTATTTTATTATAAGTATATATGACATATAACATATAACCGCGGTAGCCTAGTGGTTTGGGTAATGGACTGCTGAGACGAGGACTCGGGTTCGATCCCAGGTTTCACCATGGCACACACCAATGACTTTTCGATGCTTTTCGAAGTTATGTGTGTATTTATCGCAGGTTTATAAGTGCCCGGTTAATGGCAATAGGCTCGCCACCTATTACATTGGGACCTAAACATAAACTGGCGAAATGTGGGTGCTAGCAGCTCTGCCTACCCCTTCGGGGATATAGGCGTGAGTTTATGTTATGTTATGTTTATATATGACATAGGAATAAAAGTAACATAGGAAGGAAGTTTACTTCCTTCCTATGTTACTTTTATTCCTATCCTCAATTACTCGTCGTTTCTTTTAATTCAACCCACGCTTTAGAGAATTCACGATAAAATTAGAACAGTAATCCAACAAGTGGTCGGCTACAACAGGTAACTGCTAAAGAGATTACTATACCGTGTTTTTTATAGCCTCCTGTAGCCTTGAGGTAACTTATAGTAGCTAATAGTACCACTTAAAATAGTATTGTTAGTAAGAATTAGAATTAAAGTGATATTTTTTTATACCCACTGAATAGAAAGTGGTTACTGTGGCCTGTGGACGTGTGCAACATTACGGGAGACACACTAGCGCTGCCGACCCTGCAGCAACTCTCTGTGCTTGCAGGTATCCTGGTTTCTGTGCCGTCAGAATGGAAGACGAAACATGACAAGCAGTTCGTAGTCTTCCCACTGGCACAAAAACTCTCTAGTGAGCTCTGGCTACCCTATTCATCGCCGGGAACACAACACGAGGTTATTATTTCCGCGGTATTCTGTAGGGCTGTGAGCAGTATCCCCAGTCGGACTGCTCAATTGGACGGAAATACCGTGGTCTTCCTACATCAATGGGATATTCTAAGTACTTGACCGATTTTTACTATTATTAAGTATAAAAAAATAATCTTATAATACATATTGTTAATTTATAGGTATGTATTATATTACTATTTGTACAAAATCAATAATAATATTATTATTACGAATTTATTATTAAACATGTATTTTTTTCGTGCGTTCAGTCGCGTCTCTGATTATTGCGTAAAATGATTTAAAAGTCAAAAATCATTTGTTCTGCATAGACCATTAAATCGGAACTTAGAAAACGTCAATACAAAAGCAAATATGAAAACTAGTTTAGCAAATGGACCAACGGTTCGAAACGCGTCCCCGACTTAAGAAGACCCCAGCAAGAAACTCAGCGGGCATTTTTTTTTGGTCTATTTATAAACATAAAATTTAGTCTACTTAATCTAAATAAAAAAATCGATCGTCATAAAAAAGGACAAAATATCTTTAGTTTATAATACATCATTGACTACAACCAGCTTTTTTTTATATAGGACACTTCAATTACACTTCGCCTTGTCCGATGGTAAGCTGAAGGAAAGTCTCAGAAAAGAGGGTCACCATTACTTACAAATAATATGTGATAATGGTGACACTCAGCTTGACGGCCTCATCATATGCTTTTTCACGCTCCGCTTAAAGGACCCGGGACTGTAGGAAGAAGGAAACACGTGAGCTGGTAATGAACTCCAGGCCTTAATGGTGCGACACAGGAAAGAGTCTCCGAACCGCTTGGTTCTTGCTCAATGCGAATGTGGTCGCATTATATAGGTAGCTGTCCAGCTTATAATATAGTACCTACTTGTTCGTGTATTCTCATTTAAAACTTATATAATGTAAAGTTTAAATCTTCAATCTTGGCTATAGTTTGTAAACAGCCTTCGTTGAAGGATGTTCATACCCCTAAGGACAAACTTGAACTTTATTGCACTCGTTATAAAGTAGTTTTTAACTTGACGTGAGTTATGCAATAAGCACCTTTTGGAATTAAACCTCTCGTGTAAGATCACATACTATGAATACTAATATGTCCCACAAGAGGAACTGGGGGCTACCATGAAACATTTTCGAAACTTTGGGTCCGCACGTATGAAATATGTAAAATTTAAGTACAGTCGCTATCAGATCGATTTTGACGAATAAAGTACTCAAATTGATCTTAATACCTTGGTATTCCCCATTCCCCCATTCCTGTTGACTGATTGTTCTGATATTCGGCACACCTTTAGTTCGGACAATAATACAATTTAAATCAATAAAACTGTTTGTATTACTGTTAATATCTTGATATTAAAACCATTTTGAAACTATGTGGTCAAGATCGTTCTAATGCTGACTGTACCTATAAATTAAAACGTCTTGAAAAATTCCTCGGCAATATTCAAATTAAATTTCAAACGATTTATGGTTTTGAGAGCGATATTAGAGTGCAATAATGTCGGTATTTGACAGATTTTTAGCTGTTTGGGAACCAGTATCAGGCATGTTAGTAACTCCCACTACAGTATAGATTAAGAAATATTTGTAAATACTTTTCGAGATCAATAAAACATATTGTATTCTATTTTAAGGTTAGATCGAGACTGATTTTTGAACAGTTTTATATTACGAGCTCATCCATGTGGTCACGAAGAAAGAATACAACTATCACCACCCCATCTGATCTAAAGGGCGTCGTAAGAGACGAGTAACGGAAGAATATGCAGACGATATCACTGCGAGAGAAGGAAAACTCGTTTACAAAAATATAATATATCGACCACTAAAATTGGGTACATAGGGTCGGCAGCGACAGCACGGCAGCAATGTGGTGACAGAGAAAGATTACAAGTATCATCATAAAAAAGAAAGAACACAAGTATCATCATCACCTCATCTCATTAGACGAGTGTCGTAAGAGGTGACTGACGGAAAAATACGCAGACGATATCACTGCGAGAGAAGGAAAACTCGAAATAAAACCCTGTACCAACCCGCCTGGCCAGCGTGGAAACAGTAGGACAAAGCGTCTCGACATTGGGTGTGACCTATGTCCAGCAATGGACTGTGACAGGCTTGATTGGTTGATTTACAGGCGCTACAGTAGTAGACATGTTTGCGGGAGTAGTCTCGATAGTACTTCGATACGAAACGGACCACATGCACCGAAAGGGTTCCGTGGTAGCCCCCTTGTGGGTTTAATTCGATTACTTTTAATTTTGTCGAGCAATAAGCGGTTGATGTTCGGTATGTTGAGAGGCGATATAGTAAAATTTAACGGTTTTATGTCGTTACCTATAACGTCTATCGTTATTCTCAATATCGTTGCGGGGTGTAACGTTAACTAGTAAACGTTATTTTATAATAATTTTATTATGCTAATAGTATAATTTAATTTAGAAGTTTATTTCTGTGATAGTCGTTTTTTTTTTTTTTTTTATTTTTATATAGGACACGCCAACTTGACCTCACCTCGCCTGATGGTAAGCTAAAGGCAAAGTCTCAGGAAAGAGGGTCACCATTACAGACACTAAGTGCTACAATGGTGGCACTCAGCTTGGCGGCCTCATCAGATGCTTTTTCACGCCCCGCTTAAAGGCCCCGGGACTGTAGGAAGAAGGAAACACGTGTGCTGGTAATGAATTCCAGGTCTTGGTGGTGCGGCAAAGAAAAGAGTCTCCGAACCGCTTGGTTCTTGCTCGTATATTCTGCACAGTGTGAGGGTGACATCTAAGGCCTGCACGTGTTGTCCTATGTAGGAAAGGAGATGGTGGGATTAGTTGGAAGAGCTCGTCAGAACACTCACCGTGGTAGAGACGGTAAAATACAGCCAAGGAAGCAATATCTCTACGCATCTGCAAAGGCTCGAGGGTGTTCGTGACCTCAGGGTTCCCAATAATTCGGACCGCGCGTCGCTGCAACCTGTCGAGAGCATCTAGTAGGTATTTCGCGGAGCCATCCCAGAGATGCGAGCAGTATTCCACGCAGGAGCGAATTTGTGTCTTATAGAGAAGACACCGCTGCTCCGGCGTGAAAAAACGTCTCACTTTGTTTAAGAGTCCGAGTTTCCGCGAGGCTGTTTTGATGATGCTCTCGATGTAATTTCTGTTATTCAGTTTGCAGCGAATATCCATGCCTAGGATATAGAGATTGTCCTGCAGTGGAAGTGGCGTGCTCTGAAGAGTGGGAAGGGGAAGGAAAGAAGATACCTTTGCTGTGAACGCACAAGCCTGCGTCTTCTTGGCATTGAACTCGACCATGTTCTCGGAGCCCCATTGAGAAATGTGATTCAAGATCCGGTCCAGTTCAGTGACAAGAAGCTGTCTTTTTTCCACGATATCAGACTGTTTGGCCGCAGGTTGTCCGTGATAACTCCCGTGTACGGTGCTATCGTCTGCATAGCAATGTATGCTGCCGGTGGACAGCATGTCGTTGATATGCAGAAGAAAGAGAGTGGGAGATAATACAGACCCCTGCGGTACGCCAGCATTTATTTGCAAGAACTCCGAAGCCCGTCCATCACAGAGGACGCGGATACGGCGCTCCCGCAGGAAACTAGCAATCCAGTTGCACAGTCTAGGAGGCAGACCAAAGGCTGGTAGCTTGGAGAGAAGCGATTTGTGCCAGACTCTATCGAAAGCTTTGGCGATATCAAGACTAATTGCCAGTGACTCGCCGTGCTTGTCCATAGCCTCACCCCAAAGATGGGTAACGTATGCTAGAAGATCACCCGTTGACCGTTTCGGCCTGAAGCCATATTGCCGGTCATTAATTAAGGAGTGATCCTCTAGGTGACGCATGAGCTGTTTGTTAATGATGTGCTCGAAGACCTTGCACAGCACTGAGGTGACGGCTATGGGTCGATAGTTGGCTGGCTCTGAGCGATCCCCCTTCTTGGGGATCGGCTGTACATTCGCCTCTTTCCAAGCCGAAGGCACTGTACCCGAGCTGTAGGACAGTCGGTACAGCCGCGTAAGCATCGGAGACAACTCCGCTGCACATTTTTGTAAGACCACCGCTGGAATACCATCCGGGCCACTGGCTTTCCGGACATCGAGTGATTGAAGCACCGCACGAACATCGCATTGCCTGATACGTATTTCAGGCATTACGTGGTCACCATTGGGTAGTGTCGGCGGCTGTATACCGCAATCATCGACTCGGGAATTGGCCGCAAAGAGATTTACTAGCATATTGGCTTTCTCTTGCGGTCCATGGGCCAGGGATCCATCAGGGTAGCGCAGCGGTGGCAGCGAAGGCTGACAGAAGTTGGCCTGCACGGCTTTGGCCAGTCGCCAGTATCCACGGCTGCCCGTGGGATGTGCCACTAGCTCCTGACCAAGCCGCGCAATGCGCAGGGCATCCGCTTTGACGTAAGCCCTCTTGCAGACCTTTGTGGCTCTGTTGTACGCCGCCTTGAAGTGGCTCACATTGGGATCGTGCGTGGCACGCGCCCTTACCCAAGCGCGATACGCGGACTGCTTTTGATCAACAGCCCTCGCACACTCGCGCCCGAACCAAGGGCGCACTCCTCGGGCACCGGTGACATCAGTGTAAGGAATATAGTATTCCATACCCAGACCGATCTCACCGGCAACAGCAGTAGCACAATCCGAGGGTTTCTTACCTTCAAAGCAGCGTTCAACCCACGGGATGGACGCAAAATAGTTGCGCAGCCCATCCCAATCTGCTGACGAGTAGTGCCAGAGACGCCGCTTCCCCTGCACGGGTCTTGAAGGCGCTATAATTGGCACCTTGGAGCAGACCAGACAGTGGTCGGAATTGCCTAAAGCGGCTTGTACCGAAACACTGTACAGGTCTGGGTGACTCGTCAGCAGAAGGTCTAGCAGAGAGGGTGCTAGGCCCGACCTTCTTGGTATTCTAGATAGTCTAGATAGTCGTGTGTTTACTGACGGATGAAGAACAGCCCTATCCCTTAGTCGCCTTCTCGACACCCACAGGAAGACATGAAGTGGCCTTATTCAACTCCACCAGAAACGGCTACGGTTTACGGTTATATTTGTATGCATGAATATGTATAATATTCGCATTGGTTTTTTTATACCACTTAGGTGGCAGACAAGCGCACGGCCCACCTGCTGGAAAGTGGTTACCGTGGCCTATGGACGTGTGTAACACCAAAGAAGCCACACTCGCGCTTCCGACCCTGTAAGCACAGAGTTTCTGTGCCGTCAGTGTAGAGGACAAAGCAGGACAAGCCTTTATTCATCCCACTGACAGCACAAATTCTCCAGTGAGCTCTGGCTACCCTACTCACCGCTGGGAACACAACACGAAGTTATTATAGCCGCGGTATTCTGTAGGGTGGAGGTACCTCCCCAGTCGGACTGGTCAATTGGGCGGAAATACCACCGTGTCCTATCTCAGTAAAATGAGTAAAATTTCCATACAATTAGCAATGTATTTATTGCTAATTGTATGAAAATTGTCCAGTACACCGAGGCACGCCGCCTGAAAAGGAAGGTCTGCGATACGTAAATAGTGTGCTAGTATATATTTAGAATAAGGACCTTAGGTTAAGATATTAAAGAAAAATTGACTGCTCTTTATCCCGCATTGCGGCCTATGGACGTAAAATTGTATTTAAGAACGCACATTTCGGCAGTGCGATATGGTTAGTGGTCAAGTGGTCAATGTTCAAATGTTTGCATGAGAAATAAACAGAACTGGAAGAAATTGTCGTTATATTCACCTGATCACAGATAAAAGTTATACAGTTCAGGACAGAAATACATACAGTAATTACACGTCAAAATATTGAAAGAGATAGCAATAGATCAAATAATGTCTTAAACTGTTCCCCGAGGAGCCAACCAGCTCGCATTTTATTACGTTGATGAAATATTGATGTAATACTCTTCAGGGAAATGTACCGAGCTGTAATTTTGTATTATATCTGATGTCAATGCCATCTTGTAACAAATAATGTTGGTGTGAACAAACATATCGCTCACAATTCAGACTATTTTATATTGTTTGAAGTTTAATTCTATTCATTGAGGATTAGCATAGTAGGTAGTACACGGCGGTATTTCTGCCCAATTGAGCAGTCCGACTGGGGAAGTACAGAATACCGCGGTTAAAAAAAAAGGTACTCCCCAAAGGGTAAAAATGGGACCCTATTAGAAAGACTCGTCCACTCGACTGTCCATCTGTCTATCTTTCACCAGGTTGTATTCCTTGAATCTTGATGGTGATGGTTAAATTGTACAACATTCTACATAACGCAATGTAGACCCATGGTAAGTAAGTATATTTATCGCAGGTTTATAAGTACCTGGTTAATGGCAATAGGCTCGCCTTCTATTACATTGGGACCTAAACATAAACTGGCGAAATGTGGGTGCTAGCACCTCTGCCTACCTCTTCGGGGATATAGGCGTGAATTTATGTTATGTTATGTAAGTATAGCTAAACTAGCTTGTGTTATGGAATCTAGACTGCGGATAAACATACTTAGATTTTTTTTTTGTAAATACATACATATTATATGTATAGATAGAAACATCCAGACCAATGCAAATACACATATTCATGCATAAAATTATTTGTAATGAGCTCAAAATTATATGCCTGTCTCTATCGCTGAGAGGGTATACAGAGGCGCTTGTTAAACCCGTGCTTCGCCAGTCACTTCGTTAACCTCACCCCTTGTAATATAGGTGGCGAGCCCATTGCCGTTGCCGGCGACAGAGTATATTCGCCAGAGCCAGTATGCGTTTAGGTGAGGATGTCATCCATTGACTACCACGGTCACGGCCACGGTAACCACTTTCCACCAGGTGGACCGTGTGCTTGTCTGCCACCTAAGTGGCATAAAAAAACAAATAGTAACAATAAACTTGCTGTTCCAAAACTCAGGCTTCACAAAATTGGTGATTTATTTGACTGTATAAAAAAATTTAATTAAAATGCTCAGGATTTGGTTGACACTAAACTTAACAAAATTAAAATTAAAGCGAAATTTTTTTGCTAAAAAAGTTAATCATAAAGTATCTAAGTAGCTTGATGATGGAAATACATGTACTAACCTCATCATTATCCAATGGTTTATTTACATTATTTAATATTTTGATAATATTTCTTGACATAATTTTGACGTTCATGTGCTCTTTATTTGCCTAAACTGAATAAATGAAATTGATTCTTTGATTGAATTGAATCTTTAATATAAGTTCATAGTGAAGACGTAACGTCAATATTCCCTTAATAAAGAAACTATGTAAGTAATAACAAGTCACACAGTCTCGAGTGAACTTCATCGGTCGTTCGTTCGCCGAGCCGGTCCGTAAACTGAATGATTTATTTCGATCCGATATTAGTGCTTGTTCAGCATTTTATTTGCAATCTTTCAAGCCGCTTCGTCTTCTCACGCTTACAATTTGATCAGTTGTTCTCCATCAGTTATTTATACAAAAAGAGTCTTAAAAATACAGATTATACAAAGACCAGCACAGATTCAGATGCAAGGCTCGAGTCAATAATAGTGCCTAGAATACGGCAATGGGCTCACTCCCTATTACGTGGGAACTAATACAATGATTAGTGAAATATGGGTGTTAATTCACCTCTGCCTAAGCCTCCGGGGATAAAGGCGTGATAATTATTTAAGATATATTTGTACGCTCAGAAAATTTACTTTTTTTATATATAGGAAACGTCAATTAGACTTCGCCTTGCCTGATGCTAAGCTGAAGGCAAGGTCTCAGAAAAGAGGGTCACCATAAATTACATATACCATGTGACAATGGTGACACTCAGCATAACGGCCTCATCATATGCTTTTTCACAACACGCTTAAAGGACCCGGGACTGTAGGAAGAAGGAAACACGTGAGTTGTTAATGAGTTCCAGGTCTTAATGGTGCGACATAGGAAAGAGTCACCGAACCGTTTGGTTAGAGCTTAGTTGATCGGTAACTTGTAATGTGTATAGCTAATACATTGTATATTCTAAAATACACAACAAAAGAACATGACTGATTGTATTTTAGGGTTTAATCAGAGCCTAATTAGCGGTTAGCTCATTAAACTTTGCCAAACCCTGATCCAGATACATCTATCACAATACAATGGACAGAAATATGTATTTATCTATATGTATGTTGTAATTAACAACCCAATAAGTATACATTATAAGGGAACAAATACATGGTTATTAGAGATTTACTACGCACAAAATTTTGGTCCACAAATTTTGCAAAATCATGTTAAACAGGATCTTTTATTTTCTTTTTATTAGAGGACTGAGGATACTGGTATAGGAGTTTTCTTTTTATTAATTTAAAGCTTCTCGTAATATTAAGGTTGTCACATAAAAGAGTTTATACCCATGGAGTTCCAATATGAATTAGGTTTATAAAACGTCTGATTTTAAAGCTTACATAAACTTATTTTCAATCGTGTAGCGAACTCAACAAGTCCAAGATTTAATTAGTGAATATTATCATTAGTCATTTATTTAAACAGCAATAATTAAAGTACAAAATAGGAATATTTATACATAAACACACGAAATAGATTCGCGATTATGTCGCGTCGAACAACCCTCTCCGCATCGTTCCCGGCGTAAAGGTGCCCATGATGCTGGCCGCGTTGTCTTGCTGAATCGCAACGGCTATCCTTTGCCCCAGGAATGAGCCAGAGCGAGTGTCACCCCCTTGGTGTGAATATAGATAGATAAAAGAAAATGAAAAAATAAGAAGTCCAAGAATGTGCACAATCCACAAATCTCTTGAGTTACGTACAAATAAAGAATCTGTCCAATTCAGAATTTGTCGTACACCGAACAATCGATACGAAGTCTTTTCTACGTTTTTCTAATCTAATCTAATCGATTTGAAATCAAACATATTAAAAATGAACGTTACGGAATAGGGCCTCAGATTCAATTTCGTTTTGCGAAGTTTGCATCTGGAAGCTCGGGTACAGTCTTTACTAATACCTTCTCCTTTCTAACAAGGCTTCCTCTTATTTTTGACCTGTATGGAAGCCGTTTGAATCCTGCAAGGAAAGTCTCCATTTAAAGGCATTTCGTCTTGTTTACACATATCGTGAGCTCAAGTCCGGAAGGTAAACCCAATACCTAATGGTTGTCCCGGTGACAGAGCTGGCATTTCATATTAAATTTAAGTATCAAAACATGGTAAGTTTTGGTACATTTTTAAACATGTCTGCCGCTAGGGAAATTAGATGTGGAGATGTTTTACAAGTTTTATGTTCAACCCTTGTGGTAGATTCGAATTTGTCTATGTTTAAGAATTCTTAAAAAAAGTTTCTGTAGTAGTTTTGACATTGAAGAAATCAAAGTATTGTTGTGAAGGGTTAAAGCTTTCTAATGGTACAGTCCGCATCAGATGGATCTTGACGAACAAAGTATTACAAAAATAATAAATAAAATACATACATACATACAATCACGCTTTTATCCCCGGACGGTTAGGCAAAGGTGAATTAACACCCACATTTCACCAATCATTGAATTCAGTCCCACCTAATAGAGGGTGAGCCTATTGCCGTCTTCCGGGCACTATTGTTGACTCAAGCCATTCATCTGAAGCTGAGTCTGGGCTGTATATATCTGTCTGGTGCTAAACAGCCCTATCCTTTAGTCGCCTTGTACGACACCGCATGGGAAGAGATGGGGTGGTCCAAATTCTACTCTGCCGGGTACCACGTGGCGTATAACATGTATGTAGATATAATTTAATCATGAAGAAAAATAGGGACCAAAGCTAATTAGCTTTTCTGCTATAATCTCTGATCTATTTTCCAAACTGTATCTGAGATCTGCGCCACCCGCAGTGAGATAGAACACGCGTGTAATTACATTGTGTGGCAAGATGAGTCTGGGCTCTGTCACCCCTCTTGCAGGCTTAACGATCTTGAAAGACTTCCATACATTTCAGGTTCTGTACCTTGAACGCTTAAAACAGGTCAATAATTGAGATGCTGTCATAACGCTAACTGCAAATAATTCTATTCTACTATTATAAATAATATGACGACCTCCGTGGCGTAGCGGTAGAGCATTCGACTGCTATGCAGGGGGTGCGGGTTCGATTCCCGCTCAGTGCAAATATTTGTATGCATGAATTTGTATATTTGCATTGGTCTGGGTGTTTCTATGTATAATATGTATGTATTTACAAAAAAAAGTATCTAAGTATGTATAAGTTTATCCGCATTCTAGATTCCATAACACAAGCTAGTTAAGCTATGCTTACCATGGGTCTAGATAGCGTTGTGTAGAATGTCGTGGAAAATTTATTTATTTATTTATTATAAAGAGGAAAGATTTGTATTTTTGTATATAACGAATAAACTCAAAAAGTACTGGACCGATTTTAATAATTCTTTTTTCATTAAAAAGTTACATTCTTCGTGAGTAACATAGGTTACTTTTATCCCGATATTCCCATGGGATAAGGATTTACGCGGGTGAAACCGCGGCGCGGTGCTAGTACTATATATTTTTAAAAGATTACAAAGTTATTTAAGCATTTAGTAAATGACAGCCGTTTAATTAATGACCTGTTTTAAGACTTCATGGTAACCCCACAGACCATCCGTTGCTTGCGTGTGAACTATGTAGATAGATAGAAAGATACCTAGATAGATAGATAGATAATTCTTTATTGCATACCAATATTATTGAAGATAATAAAATTGTACATTTTTTTTCTACGTAATGTACTGTATCGTGCCATCTGACCTCCACAACCCAATAACCTCCTATTCTTTCTGAAGGTCTAGGTTTTTGCAGGATCGTTTGAACGGAGAGGAAAGCTGACGTCAGAAGTTCAACGGATAAGTTTAGATTGAAATCCGAAGAACTTAATATTAGCGCCGATTGAGAATCGAACCCACAACTTCTGGCATCTCAGCCACACAACAAGTCTGTAAAAAATGTTTAATAGGAAGCGTAGCACATCAACTGAAAAAATCGCTTTGATATCATGTTAGTCATGCAAGTGTAAAAAATGTGTCTTGTTTAAAATTTCAAAAAACAATAAAACATTATTTTTAAATTCCTTTGTTAAATTATGTCTGTTTGAGTACGTGTGTACTGGAATGAAAAAAAAACTTTTCAGTTGGTTACCTGAAAAAAGTCAAAGTAAAAAATAATTTATTTTGTTTATTAGACATGTGAAACGAAACTTACAAAACATTAAAAATACTGAAGACTTGTTTAGCAAAATGGAACACTGCTTCGGAATGTAACCCCGACCTGACTCCTGTAAGAAACCGGGCTTTATTTGATCTCATCAGTATCAAAATAAACGGGATATTTACTAAGTTTCATTGTTTTGGGTTTCCGATATTTCGGCGCTGTTGCAAGGACCATGATCACGGAGGAACTGGAATAGTGGCGGTGAACAGAGAAAAAGTTTTTTCTAGGAGTAATTATATCGATCCTCCGTGATCATGGTGCTTGCAACAGCGCCGAAATATCGGAAACTCAAAACAATGAAACATGGTAAATATCCCGTTTATTTTGATACTGATGTGAGTGACCATGATAGTTAAAATACCTATATTTATTTGATCTATTTATAAACGTTTTATTTTATTTTTATACTGTTGATAGATGGCACTTGGTGGAATTTGTTGTTACACATATTGTGAACTCACTTGTACTTTTCCACATTACTTTTAATTTAAATTAGACCTGACCGGTTTCGCCTTACGTCATAAAAAGTCATTGTGAACCTTTGAGGATGCCGTGAGGCAAACCCGATCAGGTCTAATATATATTAAAAATAATGTGGCAAATTACAAGTCAGTTTCTCAATATGTATTTATAAACATTTACTTAGCCTAAATACTTCTGTTGTACATTTTATTCTTTTATTTGTTATACAAATACTTCTGTTTTATTTGTTAAACAAATACTTATGTTTTATTTGTTATTATTTTATTGGTTATACAAATTCTTCTGTTTTATTTGCTATACTTTTATTTGTTATACAAATAATTCTGTTTTATTTGTTATTCTTTTATTTGCTATACAAATACTTCTGTTTTATTTGTTATTTTTTACTTCGGTTTATTAGTATTAAATAGATATACTAAGGTTTGTATCATCGTCATCATTATTCTACGTGATCAGAGATACGGACATAGGTTCGGTTCAAGCCGTGTCAAACAAATCACATAATTTCATAACAAGGTAGCTTAGCCACGCATTACAAACTTAAGAAGAAACAAAGAAATAAACTTTCACATCTATACATAATATCATAGAGCTGAAGAGTTTGTTTGTTTAAACGCGGTAATCTCGTACTAATTCGAATTGAAAACTTCTTCATGTGTTGAATAGCCCGTTTATTGACAAAGGTTTTAAGCTTTATATCATCACGTTATTACACAAGGAAGCGGAGCAGTTATTTTAAATATCAACAAATCCGGAAGATTTTCATACATTTTTTTGAATACAAAAAAGTTACGGGCTCAAAGGACTGACATAAGGAATCAAAATATTCCAAGGGCGGCTAGTTTATAATATTGGTAGGAAAACAGAATTAAAACTGACATAAATGGCTAGTTATACGAGTATAACATAGGAGGGTCACGTTGCTAGTTTTTACTGTCATCACACGCCTGTCGTTAACTGCAGGCGACGAAAAACACTTATTTATTTATACTTTATGCACGATGCCGTAGACATTCTCTGCCAGTCTACCATACCACCCTATGCAGAGCTAGTACGAGGTAGGCGCATATTAACAAGAGATGCGTTTGGTTCTATAAGGACTATAGATTAATTATATATAGGTTCTTAAACATAATTATCTAACTATTGTAGAACAGCACAGGACTTTTATAATTAAATCAGCACTTTTGAACTGAGAATTCGTCTGCTTCCTGAATGACGGTATTACGTTTTAGTGCAGAGTATTCACTAAAACATAAATAAATAAATATTGCACATTCTACAGAGCGCTACCTAGACCCATAGTAAACACAGCTTAACTAGCTTGTGTTATGGAATCTAGAATGCGGATAAACATACTTAGATACAATTTTTTTTTGTAAATTAGTTGTGTCCATATGTACAGTTTGTACAATCAATCAACTAACCCATCCCAGTTTGGATTCCATGCGAGAGAAGCTGTGACCAACAGCTATTTGGAGATATTTAAGAAGTTGGGTTTTTTAAATTACTTCCGAATTAAAAAAAATATCTTTCAAAATTATTGGAATATATGTATTATTAGAATGCTGTATGTATAATATTTTTAATCTTAGTATGTATTATATGTATTTTTTCTGCTGTTGAATACTTGGTTTTTTTATCATTCTTTTATGCACTTTTAATCCCCAAAGGTTTGCTGAGAGAAAACTCAATATTGAGTTAAGCTCGCCTTTGTACACCAAGATGTATTTGTGATTACCTGTTGATGTATTATTTTCTTGTGTACAATAAAGAATAAAGAATATTTACCATTTTGGATTGTTTTGAGTTTGCAATATATCAGCGCTGTTGCAAGCACCATGATGACGGTTCTGTTGACCTGTTTGTCCGCGCTAAACGCAAAAAGTACTAAACAGATTTCTATGACGAACGATCTCGGGCCAAGTCCGATTCACACAATGAAACTAAAATAAACTTAAACCATATACTGCACAGACATATGCTAACAAAATGCATTGCAAAAGCGTAGTCAAAAACGCATATTGTGTGAGTAACATAATGTCAATATTGTTCTTTAATCTGGCAATGTGTGTATGTCACCTTATACCGAAGTAGTAACCGTTTTGTTGCGCCGCGTTGAAATGTCACTTGCTGCGTCTAAGTATAGAAATTGTATACATACATACAATCACGCCTTCATCCCCGGAAGATTAGACAGATGAATTAACACCCATATTTCACCAATCATGATATTCGATCCTACGTGATAGGAAGTGAGCCTATTGCTTTATTCCGGGCACTATTGTTGACTTGAGCCAGGCATCTGAGGCTGAGTATGGGCTGTATATATCTGTCTGATGTTAAACATCCCTGTCCTTTAGCCGCTTTGTACGACACCGTATGGGAAGAGTTGGAGTGACCCAAATTCTACTCTTTTTGTGTAAGAAAATGGGATTGAAAGAATATTGCTTTAATAAATAGCCAACTAAACGATACTAAATATAATTTGTCTATAAATATTATCGTCCATAAGCATCCGTGCAGAAACGCTCCTCAAGGGAACGCAGACGGACAAACAAGCGTACTATAATATAATTAGCGAAGAATAAACGATACAACATTTCTTGGAACTTGATACTTATTACCAGATATTTACACAAGCGAAGAGCGCACCAACCGGTTGAAATATCGCTTAAGTTAAGCTTGTTTCTTCTTATAATGAGACTAGCTGTTGTCTGTGGTTCTGCCTGCACGTGTCGGTTCATGGATTTATATCTAGGTTTTATTATTATTGCGCAGAACTTAAATTCTAATTTTTATAAATATTTGTCGCCTAAATTACGCCTTATGACATCAGTGTAAATGAATCAATAAATATTTTACGACATTGTACACAACGCTATTAGGTATCTTTTTTATACTACTTAGGTGGCAGATAAGCACACGGCTCACCTGATAGAAAGTGGTTACCGTGGCCTATGGACGTTATGGACGTGTGCTACGCCAAGGGAGTCACACTCGCGCTGCCAACCCTGTAAACAAGAGTTTCTGTGCCGTCACTGTAAAAGACAAAGCAGGACAGGCCTTTGGTCTTCCCACTGACAGCACAAAATCTCTCCAGTGAGCTCTGGCTACTCAGTACACCGCCGGAAACACAACACGAGTTCCCTCAAAATCGGCAGAGTCACGATGGAGTTCCCCGGACACCTAACAGAAAAAAGATGGACAGACAGACTTTACAGAAAAATATTGAAAAATCAGCACCATGCTTGGGTACACTTGCATGATAATGCATTTATTAAATACCTGATATATATTACAGACACTTTAATTTTATTATTTCATTATTTTCATTAGATTCTTTTACGAATCTATTTGTACCGCGGCAGACTAGTGGTATAGGTAATGGACTGCTGAGACTAGGTCTCGGGTTCGTTTCCAGGTTTTACCATGGCACACGCCAATGACTTTTCGATACTTTTCGAAGTTATGTGTGTATTTATCGCAGGTTTATGGCAATAACGCCACCTTACATTGGGACCTAAACATAAACTGGCGAAATGTGGGTGCTAGGAACTCTGCCTACAGTACTGGGATATAGTGTACAAAAGATTTTCCAATTTTTTTTATTTATGTAACGTTTAAGTATGTGTTCTAAATTTGAATTCAAATCATTAGCTCGACGATGCAATATTAAAAAAAAAATACAAACCTTTTAAAAAGTATAATACGTAGAAGCGCGCCTTTTACCTGGTTTCGACAAGCACAGATCGCAGATAGGGCATGCCCGGGGCAGATTCTCGCAGATAATACAAAATTGTGGACTTAACCTATTATAAACTTGAAGCTTGAAGTTTAAAATGTATATTTTTAGCTAATTTGAAAACAGTATGTGGCTGACAAATGAATTAGAAGCTCATTTACGTTTTATGTTTTGTTTATTTTTTATCTTGTACGAGTCTTAATTTGAGTTTCGGTCTTAATTCGAGTTTCGACTTTGAAATAAATATTTTAATTTTCAAACCCGATCGTGATATAGCCAGTGTTGATGCGTTGCACGTACCTACTCTAAAATGGCGACAAAAATATGATGATCGTCATGGACAGTGGACTGTTACAGACTAATTGACTGATTGATTGCAGCTACTTTCGTTGAATGTACACCCTTGTCCATTAATATGTGGTAGTTTAAATTATTTATTTTAATTTTCCCATGTATTTTTTTAAGTGCCCGTTTAATGGCAATAGGCTCGCCACCTATTACATTGAGATCTAAACATAAACTGGCGAAATGAGGGTGCTAGCACCTCTGCCTATCCCTTCGGGGATATATGCGTGAGTTTATGTTTATGTTATGTTATGTATTTTTTTGTAAGTGGCAACTAATTTCAAGCACCTATTTCTATTATTGTATAATCCCAAGGATTCCTTGCACGCTTAAGCCGTGGAATGAAATCCCTGCTGTGGGTTTCCAAGCAACTAAACATGAGGTGCTTCAAGAAATGCATTAGGTTTTTACAGGATCAGCAGCTTGAATGTGACTCTCCTGGTGTTGGACAAGTCAATAGGCAACGATAACCACTTTCCATTAGGTTGGGGTCTATTCTTTTTTGTTTTAAATAATATAAGAACCGAAATTACTAATATTCCCTCTAGCCCCTCCAGCTAAGCTGAATTGCTTGTGTTAGGAGTGGGTTCACGTCTGTAGTGTAATGGCCAGGGTTCGAACACGGGACCTCTCGATCGTAAGGCTGACTCCTTAACCACTAAGCTACCGACGCTTTTAAATATTGGTTCGAATATTATTTTAAAGTACCCACTTTTCGATTCAAATTTAATTTAATCATTTATGAATAGAACCTGTCTTCTATCTCGGAGTAACGATTGCATTGAAATGTTGGCCGATTCATTTTCTGGTGATTACAATGGACCTTTTTTCTTTTCTTAGACAAAAGGTGCTGTTACCATTTTGTGCCCTCAGGTAGAAGTTATTCTGTGTTCACTAATTAACTGTCTTAATAATCTAAATTATAAAATAATAAGTAGGTACAATCAGCATCAATAAATTAGCAATCTACTTTTGTCATTAGCTGTATATAGGTACATACTGCTTTGATGTACAGTCAGTGTCAGAATGACCTTGACTAGCAAAGTACACAAAATGATCTTACTACCTTGGTATTTTCCTGTACACAAATTGTTCTGATATTTTTAGTACACGCCTTTAGGTCGGTTGATAATAACAAAACAAAATTAAACAATAATAACACATCATTTAAATCAATAAAACAGTTTGGCATTAATTTGAGGGTAGGAATTCAAAAATTCATTATGTATAGACCATTATATCGGCACTTACAAAACGTCAACAAAAAAGGAACATGAATATCAGTTTAGTAAATGGACCACCGGTTCGAAACGCGGCCCCGACCTGAGAAGACTCCGGCAAGAAGCTCAGCGGGAGTACCGTCGATTCGACAGAAGAATGGTACAATTACTATCCATGAGACTAGTATTTTTTTGTTTAGAACACGCCAATTCGACTTGACCTCGCCTGATGGTAAGCTAAGTCTCATGAAAGAGGGTCACCATTACAGACATGTAGCCTGTCACAATGATTTCACTCAGTTTGAAGGCCTCAACAGATGCTTTTTCACGCCCCGCTTCAAGGACCGGGGACTGTGAATTCCAGGTCTCAATAGTGCAGCAAAAGAAAGAGTCTCCAAACCGCTTGGTTCTTGATCGGATACTCTGCACCGTATGGGAGTGACATATAAGCCATGCACTGTGTAGGAAACGAGAGTAAAATGTACTTACGAATGTGTTCATTGGCACTTTCGCAGGTGGTTTCCCACAGAGTAGATTTTGGACCAACCCATCTCTTACCATGCGGTGTCTTACAAGGCAACTAAGGGATGGGGCTGTTTAACATCAGACAGATATATACAGCCCAGACTCAGCCTCAGATGCATGGCTCGAGTCAACAATAGTGATCGGAAAACGGGAATAGGCTCACCCCCATTAGGTACGTGGGACCGAAAACAATAGATAGTAAATGTTAATTCACCTCTTCCTAAACCTCCGAGGATAAAGGAGTGATTATATGTATGTATGTATGTATTATAACTGAAAGACACTTTGTTCTATTTAGTAAGAATGAAAAGTTACTAAAAGCAAAACTAAAATTAAAACAGATAAATTTCACGACCTACTAAATTGTTTCACCTCTTAAAACAAATTGTCACAGCTTCCGAAGTGATCACAAGAATCACTAAAGTAAGCTAGTTGACTTGCTCGTGTGGAAACGTTAAATGGACTGCGATTATTTAAAACCGGTCAAGTGCGAGTCGGAATTGAGTAACAAGTGTTCTGTATTATCTAGTACCTATCCTTTTTTTACGTGCGCAAAATCCCCACGGATACCTCCCCACCGAAGCCGGTGGAAGAGGTTATGTCGGACTCGAACCGACTAAAACGCACGCCGCCTGTGTGTCGTTTTGGTTGCCGAAGGTGAGGTTGACAGGCATATCCATCGCATCCCGGCCGACTCAGGGACTATCTAGTATCCTTAAAATCACTTGTGTTTTATAGGAATCCCATTCTATTTTTATTATTTGTTGTTACAGCGACAAAATATATCATTTGTGAAATTTCTAGTCTAGTTATCACTGTTCATGAAGTACAAACAGTTGGCAGACATACGTACAGTGGAGTTTTAGCAACAGGGTTTAATTTTTACTCTTTCGATACGGAACCTTAAAAATACCGTTTTAGCTTTTTGTTGAACACGGCCGTTGTATAATAGATGGTCTTTAATAAGTCAGGAGCTAGGCTAGCTGAATACATACGTGGGAAGACTGGGAAGTATACCGTATATACTAAATCGTAGTTAAGGGTTATTTAGACATACACATTAACATTATTAAAGGTGTATTCGACCAAACCTATATTTATACTCGAGTTACTATTCAAGAATTAATCTACCAAGATCTTATTCTCAAGTAAATTAATAGTCGTTTTCCGTGTTATCAACCGTATACTTAGATTTATCTATGCGCTAATAGCAAAGTAAAGTATAGGGCAAACTAACACAACCAATTTTCGAATTTTTGAGGGTTGTTTTTTGTGACTGGGGTTTTTTAAAGTTTTAATTTAATTTTTAGTTTACACTTTTTAAACTGATCTACTCATCAATTCTTTTATTTGATACCCATATTGAAGGTTGAAATAAAATTTAATTCGATATTTTGTGGTGGCGGCCATCTTGGACCGACCTTTTTCAAACATATCTAAGAACAGTTCCGATCTTTAAAACAAAAAAAAATAAATCAAAATCGGTTTATCCGTTCAACAGCTACGATGCTACAGCCACACATACATACACTTACACACACACATACACACTCATACATACACGGATACGTTAAACTTATAACACCCCGTAGTTTTTGCGTCGAGGGTTAAAAATGACAGTTTAAGACTCCATTTTATTATTGTAATATAGATTTAATCCTTTGCTAACTACGTGGGGCGCACTATAAGTTTCCGGAATGAATATGAAAAAATACTATTAAAGGTACAAAATTAATTTATTGTTTTTCAAAATAATCTCCCTTGGCGTCTATGCACTTTTTCATTCGATCAAACCAGTTTTGAAAACTTTTGTGCCACTCCTCTGTGGTGACCTCTGAAACGTGTTTTTCATACTCCTCGACAGCCTCTTCTGGTGATGAAAATCGTTGGCCGCGTAATTGGTTCTTAATTTTTGGGAACAGATAAAAGTCACAAGGTGCCAGGTCGGGACTGTATGCAGGATGACTCATGAGTTCTACATTTTTCGCCTTCAAAAAGTCGTTTGTCTGTCTGGCCGTGTGAGAACTAGCATTGTCGTGGTGCAGGATGATACGGCGTTTACGGTTATTTTTACGGAGTTCGTCAATAACTTCCGGCAAACAAATGGTCGTGTACCAGTCACTATTCACAGTACGACGATTTTCTAAAGCAACAGTAGCCACGTGTCCAGTTTTATTAAAAAAAGAAGCAATCATCCGCTTAGATGCACTTTTCACGCGCGCCACTTTGGTTGGTTTCGGCTCATCTTGAAAGACCCATACGCTCGATTGCTGCTTTGTTTTAGGATCGTAGCAATAAATCCATGTTTCGTCACCTGTTACTATGTCCCACACCAAATTTGACGCACCTACGTTGAATCTGGTAAGCATGGCACTGCACCAAGTGACGCGGTCCGTTTTTTGATCCTCGGTCAAGTAATGTGGGATCCACCGCGAGCACAGCTTTCTCACACCCAAATGTTTGTGTAGGATTGATTGTATTTGACTCATGCCTATTTCTAAGGATGCGCGAATTTCATGGTAGGTCACATGCCTGTCTGTTTCAATCATACGGCGCACAGCATCGATGTTTTTGTTGGTCACAGCGGTGGACGGCCGACCATCGCGAGATTCGTCACTGAGATTGATACGACCACGCTTGAATTCTGCAAACCAGCTATAAACAGTCGTCTTGCATGGAGCTTCATCGCCAAAAGCTGTTTCAAGCCGAGCGATGCTCTGTTGAGCCGTCAAATTACACTTAAAATCGTAGAAAATCATACTACGAAAATTTTCCCGAGTTAAATCCATGTTGATGCAGACTCACAATTTTTTATATGGCGCCACAAGGTAAAAACAAAAGACAGTCAGATGAAACAAACTGTATTCTACAGCCAAAGAGTTCTATTTTCAAATGTTGTAATAAATTTTTAAATATTGTTTATGTAAGTGGCCAGTTCCGGAAACTTTTAGTGTAACCTATGTATTTAAATAGAATAAGATTGGAAAAAGTGAATGCTCAGGCGGGACTTGAACCCGCGACCACTTCCTTACAGGGGGTATTCTTGACATGACCTCCTCCACCGGCTCCGGTGGGGAGGTATCCGTGGGGATTTTGCGGACGTTAAAAAAAAAAAAAAGAAAAGAGGTATTCTTTAACCAATGAGCTACTGAGCCACGTCTTGAGCATTCGACGTTCTCATCGCTCTAAGATTCAATTCAATTCATTAGTTCATTTGCTTCGAATATTGTTACAGATATTGTATTTTGAAACTAATAGGTACAGCATATTTTGCTCTGACTCTCGGGAAAGATGGGATGGTTCCCGAGGGACATGCTGCAGCTTACCTCACTCCTGGCAACTGACGGCCTGACGTGGCTGTGCGGTTTTAGTCGGTCCGAAACCGAAATAATCACCCCTGCCGACTCCAGGGCGGTATCCGAGGGCATTAACCCACGTTCAGAAAATGAACGGGATGATTCTTAGGTTGTATTCCACTGGGAAAATTTGTGACGTCACATCAAATAAGGAAGTTTGTTTAACATCTCTTAACGTCTATATGTCAATTGACATATTTACAGAAGTGTGACGTCATTCGGGAAGCGGCCAATTCAGACGTTTTTTGGTCCCATGGCGACTATTAAATGGAATTTGTTGTTATTGGTCGGTATTTATGTTGATTGTTCATGTTTATGGCTAGTTATTGGAATAAAACCATGTAGTTTATGTTGTGGTAATGGTAGTTTTTAGTTAACGTAGTGGGACACAGGTTCAGCGCAATTTGTTTTAATAAAACTTAGGTGACAGACAAGCACACAGTCCGCCTGAAAGAAAGTGGTTACCGTGGCCTACGGAACTGTGCAATATCTAAAGAGTCACACTCATGCTGCCGACCCTATAAGAATAGAGAGTTTCTGTGCCGTCAGTGTAGAAGACAAAGCAGGACAAGCCTTTGGTTTTCCCACTGACAGCACAGAAACTCTCCAGAGAGCTTAGACTACCCTACTCACCGTCGGGAACTCAACACGAGTCTATTATGGCCATGGTATTCTGTAGGGCGGAGGTATTTCCCCAGTCGGACTGCTCAAATGAGACGGGAATATCGTCGTGTACCTACCTCCTTTAATTTCGAAGTCGAAATTCATAGACTGGAAGAAACGGTCCCTGGACTCTAAGGTCAAAGCTTCGGGTGCGACTGTGATGCTAGAACGAACTCTAGGATGAAAAAAAAGAGAAGAATCATTATTAATCCATGCACTTCATTTTTAAGACTTTTTGACCGGTCATCATTATTTATTAGAAGTACTATAACGTAACCTAACTATATCGTACTATAAGTAACTGCGGTAGCCTAGTGGTATGGGTAATGGACTGCTGAGACGAGGTCTCGGGTTCAATCCCAGGTTTACCATGGCACACACCAATGACTTTTCGATGTTTTGCGAAGTTATGTGTGTATTTATCGCAGGTTTATAAGTGCCCGGTTAACGGCAATAGGCTCGCCACCGTAATAGGATTGGGACCTAAACATAAACTGGCGAAATGTGGGTGCTAGCACCTCTGCCTACTCCTTTGGGGATATAGGCGTGAGTTTATGTTATGTTACTATAATATAGCTATTCATATTTGAGCGATGTGGAGTGATAGAAGATGTAGTGATGAGAATTGAGAGAGGAATGTTAAGATGGTTCGGTCATGTTGAGTGAATGAATGAAAGAAGACTAACGAAACAGGTGTATGAGGCGAGTGTGGATGGTAGCCTCGTAAGGGGAAAACTTTTGGCGCATATACCAGGACCAAATCGGGGAAGTTTTAAAAAAGGGGCCGGTCCGAAGTACCCTAAACCGGCGAGCACGCATGAAGGATGTAATGAAAGTGAATGAAGCAAGAGTAGTATTGTATGTCAGGATCGTAGCAAATGGAGATCCGTGATCTCTACCTACCCCTATGGGAGACAGGCGTGATTTCATGTATGTATGTATGTATGTATATTTTGACGTGTTTAGAATCGTTATAATATCTTAAGAGGCCCAATGAAGCCTTATCCACTACCAGCATAATTTTGTCTTTTATGGGAATGACGGCAGCTGTTCTCCTGTGGAAGCTAATCTCCTGACTTCGACCACGTGGAATTCTGGTCCCATTTCTACAACCCATGGAAAACTTCTTAACGGAGGTAGGACACGACGGTAGTCCCGTCCCAATTGATCAGTCCGACTGGGGAGTACCTCCACCCTACAGAATACTACGGCTATAATAACCTCGTGTTGTCTTCCAAGCGGTAGCTACTAGGGTAGCCAGAGCTCACTGGAGAGTTTTTTTGCTGTCAGTGGAAAGACCAAAGGCTTGTACTGTTGTGTCTTCTGCACTAACGGCACAGTAACTCTCTGTTCGTACAGGGTCGGCAGCATGGATGTGGCTCCCCTGGTGTTGCACACGTACATAGGTCACGTTAACCACTTTTCATCAGGTGGGCCATATGCTTGTCTACCTCTTATGTTGTATAAAAATAACCTATTCCAGGAATACAAAGTAGCTTATATGTTATTTTAGCACTGTTACAAATTTCAGCAAGATCTGTCCACTCATTTAAAAGTGATTAAATAATAAACATCTTCTCAAACTTTCACATTGATTAGACGATAGTACTACATATGTATAGTAAGCAACCTATATATTTAACAGCCAAATAAAAATATCCATTTAACATCAATAGGTGTTACCGTAACGTTTAAACGCCTATTAGCAGTTAAGCTATAACGTGATGCTGTTAAAACATATTCGATCGAGATTAAATGGCGTTTGAAAACTGTTTGTATGAACAAGGACTTTTTTCGGGAAGGTTACGAGCTGTTTAAACTAGTCAGTATCGTAGTTATAATAATAATAACAATAACAATTACACTAGAATAAGTGATACAAGTTTTGTGGCACGTACAGATGGCGGCCTTATCGCTCTGCGGCAATTTCTTACAGGCAACCATATGATGGAGATAAGAAAATAGGAGAAGATATATAGATATCGGGATATTTACCATCTTGTATTGTTTTGAGTTTCCGATATTTCGGCGATCACGGAGGAACCATCAAAAGGAGTTCCTCTGTGATCATGGTGCTTGCAACAGCGCCGAAATATCGGTAACTCAAAACAATAGAACATGGTAAATATCCGGATTACTTTGATACTGATATGAGTGACCATGATAGTTTAAATAGCTGTTTAGATAAGTGTCTTCATATGGGGTAGGCAGAGGTATGTTTACACCAACATTTGGCCAACTAAGATTATCAATCAATCACCGCCCATTGCACTCCACTGCTGGACACAGGCCTCTCCCGATTTTTGCGTTTCCACACTGGCCAGACGGGTTCGTGCAGGGTTTTTATCGAGTTTTGCTTCTCCATCTAAGGTTATCAGTCCTACGTAATAAGGAGCGAGCCTATTGCCGTCAAGCGGGCACTTAGTCATGGGTTGTATATTTACCGTCGGATGGAGAAAAGCCCTATCCCTTAGTCACCTTCTACGACACCCACGGGAAGAGATATGGGGTAGCCGTATTCTTCTCCACTAGCAACCAAGACTAGTGTTAGTTTTGGAAGGTTTTAAGGATTATTCTATTTGACAATAAGCTCTGAAGGCCAATTCTGATAATAAGATGATCAAAATTCAGTTTTTTTTTATTTTTTTATACCACTAAGTTGGCAGACAAGCACACGGCCCACCTGATGGAAAGTGGTTACCGTGGCTTATGGACGTTTGTAACACCAGAGGAGTCACAGTCGCGCTGCCAACCCTGTAAGTACAGAGTTTCTGTGCCGTCAGTAGAAGACAAAGCAGGACAAGCCCATAGTCTTCCACTGACAGCACAAATTCTCCAGTGAGCTCTGGCTACCCTACTTTTAATCTACTCGCAATGTTCCATATGTTAAAAACAATCCAAGACTTTAATGAATAGAGATTCCAATTGCCGTAATAATTATTTATTTATTTATTTAGACAATAGTTAATGTTCTTCATTGAAAATTGTATTACAAGAATACCTTTTTAGAAATTTATTTTACATTTTGAACATCACTTTTAAACTCTGCTTTAAAAATTACTGGGTGTTATAAGTTTGACATTTTGTGTATGCTTGTCTAGTGTGTGTGTGTGTTTATGTAATGTGTGTGTGTTTAGTTTGTCACGCATCGTGCAATCCATTGGTTTAATGGTTTGTACCTACTTATCATGTTTCTGCCTTCACTGTACACGTAATACTTAGCAAAGATATGTAAGGCAAAGCTGATTCGCTTTTTCTTATCTTAATAAGAGAGATGGCCTTGGCTCGGCCGGGGTGCGAAGGATATGGCTGTTAACTTCATCTTCGGCAACTAAAAACGACCAACAGGCGTCGTGCGTTTTAGTCAGTACGAGTCCGACATTATTTTTTTATTTGTGCTGTAGACCGCGAATTATAACTTGTTCCATATAATACATTTCATCTCGTACGCTATTAAATACATTTAAGTAAAGATAAGATGAATCTCTTTCGGCGTAACAAATCGAATGAAGATCCTCATTCGTTAGAAAACGAAATGTCTGAGCATTAATTTATTTGAGAGGAGCGGTGTTTCGTTGTTGGTAATTTTTTTTCACATCTGCCAATGATCAGTCCATTTGGAGGAAGAATACATGTATTAACACCACGTCTCGTCCGAAGGTTGTAAGAGGCAACTAACGGAAAAATACGCAGACGATATCACTACGAGAGATGGAAATCTCGAAATATGACTCTGTACTTACTTACCTACCCGTCTGACCAGCGAGGAAACAGTAGGCCATTGGGAGTGGTCTATGTCCAGCAGAGGACTGCTAATTGACCATTGAACTATCATGGTATCTCCCATAATACAGGAATACCTAGTATGGGAGACAGGGGCTGTATTGTAAGAGATATAAACCTCAGTGCAAAAATGTAAAAAATAATCTAACAATAAAATATTTGAAAAATTATGTTATATCTGTTATCGGAAATAAAGTTTATTATTATTATTATTATGGTGATGTTTCTTGTTGTCAGTACTAGATCACCCACTATGACGTTTGAAGTCCAACCGACCTTGTCTGGAAGGTGTTACATCAGTCTCAGTCAGTGCAGTGCTGCAATCACTCGATGTCCGGAAAGCCAGTGGTCCGGATGGTATTCCAGCGGTAGTTTTGAAAAAATGTGCAGCGGAGTTGTCTCCAATGTACCGGCTATCCTACAGTTCGGGTACAGTGCCTTTGCCTTGGAAAGAGGCGAATGTTCAGCCGATTCCCAAGAAGGGGGATCGCTCGGAGCCAGCCAACTATCGACCCATAGCCGTCACCTCAGTGCTGTGCAAAGTGTTCGAGCACATAATTAACAAACAGCTCATGCGGCACCTAGAGGATCACTCCTTAATTAATGACCGGCAATATGGCTTCAGACCGAAACGGTCAACGGGTGATCTTCTAGCATACGTTACCCATCTTTGGGGTGAGGCTATGGACAAGCACGGCGAGTCACTGGCAATTAGTCTTGACATCGTCAAAGCTTTCGATAGGATCTGGCACAAATCGCTTCTTTCCAAGCTACCTGCCTTTGGTCTGCCTTCTAGGCTGTGCAACTGGGTTGCTAGCTTCCTGCAGGGGCGCCGTATTCGCGTCCTTTGTGACGGACGAGCTTCGGAGTTTCTGCAGGTTAATGCTGGCGTGCCCCAGGGGTCCGTCTTATCTCCCACTCTCTTTCTTCTGCATATCAACGACATGCTGTCTACCGGCAATGTTCATTGTTATGCAGACGATAGCACTTTACATGGGAGTTATCATGGACATCCTGCGGCCAAGCAGTCAGATATCGCAGAGAAAAGGCAGCTTCTTGTCACTGAGCTTGACGGGATCCTGAATAACATTTCTCAATGGGGATCTGAGAACCTGGTTGAGTTCAATGCCAAGAAGACGCAGGCATGTGCGTTTACAGCAAAAGTATCTTCTTTCCTTCCCCTCCCCACTCTTCAGAGCACGCCACTGCCACTGCAGGACAATCTCAATATCCTAGGTATGGATGTTCGCTGCAACCTGAATAACAAAAACTACATCGAGAGCATCATCAAAACAGCCTCACGAAAACTCGGAGTCCTGAACAGAGTGAGACGATTTTTCACGCCGGAGCAGCGGTGTCTTCTATAAAAGACACAAATTCGCTCCTGTGTGGAGTGCTGCTCGCATCTCTGGGATGGTTCAGCAAAGTACTTACTAGATGCTCTCGACAGGTTGCAGCGACGTGCGGTCCGCATCATTGGGAATCCCGAGATCACGAACACCCTAGAACCTTTACAGCTGCGTAGAGATGTTGCGTCCATGGCTGTATTTTACCGTCTGTACCATGGGGAGTGTTCTGATGAGCTTTTCCAATTAGTCCCACCCTCCCCTTTCCTACACAGGACAACCCGTGCAGGTCTTAGATGTCATCCGCACACGGTGCAAAACATCCGATCAAGAACCAAGCGGTTCGGAGACTCTTTCCTCTGTCGCACCATCAAGGCCTGGAATTCATTACCAGCTCACGTGTTTCCTTCTTCCTACAGTCCCGGGTCCTTTAAGCGGGGCGTGAAAAAGCATATGATAAGGCCGTCAAGCTGAGTGTCACCATTGTCACACGGTATGTGTAAGTAATGGTGACCCTCTTTTCTGGAACTTTGCCTTCAGCTTACCATCAGGCAAGGCGAAGTGCAATTGACGTGTCCTGTATAAAAAAAAAAAGTCCGTTGACACAAGCAATTCAGCTTAGATGGAGGGGTTAGAGTTAGTAATTTCGGTTCAATTTTTTTTTTTTACATGTATGACACGTCAATTAGACTTCGCCTTGCCTGATGGTAAGCTGAAGGCAAAATCCCAAAAAAGAGGGTCCCCATTACTTACACATACCGTGTGACAATGGTGACATTCAGCACGACCTTCTGGCGCAGGCTTGCTTTTCAGATGCTATGCTGGTCACTCTTATAAAAGCCGTATAAATAAAGGAAAAGTTGTGTAATACAACATATTTTCTTTCTATTTTCTTTCTTCTTTTATGAAAAGGAATAATTGAACACCGGGCTTTGAGTTGAAAACCTCGGACCGGGTGCAGCCGCGGATAATGCTAGGGTGATGATGACAAAACTGATATACCAAAAATATACCCACTAATAACACTAGTAACTTTGCCGCGTGGTTCCTGGCAGAGTAGAATCGGGCCATCCAAGATTTTCCCATGCCGCGGCGGCGGCGCGCCCCGCGTGCCTCCCCATTTACGGGGACGAGTTGGGGACTCTGTGGTCCCCACACCCAAGGATACGGCCAGATCGAGAGAGATGGCCTTGGCTCGGCAGGGGTGGCTGGATATGGCTGTTAACTTCACCTTCGGCAACCAAAAAGGAACAACAGGCGTCGGGCGTTTTAGTCGGTACGAGTCCGATATAACTTCTCCCATCGCCTCCAGTTTCGGGGATTTATCGCACGTAAAAAAAAAGTTCTTCCCATGCGGTGTCATACAAGGCGACTAAGGGATAGGGCTGTATAACATCAGACAGATATATACAGCTCAGACAGACTCAGCCTTAGACGCATGCTTCGAGTCAACAATAGAGCCTGGAATACGGCAATAGGCTTACCTTCTATTACGTGGGACAGAATACATAAGCAGTGAAATGCAGGTCTTCACCTGCATTTCACTAATTATGTATTCTGCCTACCCCTTCGGGGATAAGGAGTGATTGTATTTATGTGTGTATATATTTTGCAAACGGGAGAAATATAAGTAGGTACCTAAGTAAATTTTCAGTTTTGGTGATTGGTTTCGCTGAGAGTTGCTTAACAGGTAACCCACGCATTTAGAGGAGTTAAGTGCGACTAATTCATTTCATAATACTCTTTATAAACAGTGTTTCTCAAACTGTAGCTCCATGAACCCTATTAAATTTCCATAGCAACAGTAAATTTCTTTGAAAATCTGCCTTTAAATAATACAAGAGTAAGGCAATCCTCACAGTGAGTTTCCAGTTGCTGTGCAAAGTTAGCACTTTGGGGTATAAGTACATCGGTTTTCCGGGAGAACCTGTCATCTGACCCCCAACTCCGGTAGGTGCGCCAGAGCTTTCTGTTATTAGATATTTTGTACCACCACTAACTTCTCTTTAAATTGAGATTCAGTGTTCAGTTAATCCTTGAGTTTCATTTACATTGACATTTGTTTTCTTTGAACAACTATTTTAACACGCGAAACAGCTCGCACACACGCTTTGTAAGATTAATTATGGTTATTTTTAAACTTTCGCGGTGTGAATTTATAATTATACTAGGTATCGGGACTTCTCGCGAATTATATCTTGGAACTTACTATTTCTGCCGACGTTTCGGATGCGTTGCAGCACCCGTGGTCACGACTTGACTAGTCTTCGAGTGTCGAGATGTATGCGGGGAACATTTTTTGAGCGGCTACCCACCATTACACTTATTATGAACGGTTAGGCTGGCGACACACCACACTCACTATGTCAGTTTTTAACGGCACTGTGTTTTTTGGTTTTAGTATCTTAATCACTGGATTCCACGTTCCGGATAGCTTGAATCCATCTTCCCTATTGAAATTTTTATATTTTTTGATTTCAATGGCTTCACGCACAATCCGTGAATAGTAGTGGCGATCAGTGGAGAGAACTTTGGGTTGATGAAGCTCAATCCAGTGATTGGTACCCGACTCAAGATCTTCTGCTACTGCCGATTTGTTGAACTGACGGTTTTTCACAGCTGCGATGTGTTCACTGACTCTCTCTGCAATGGTTCGCTTGGTCTGGCCTATGTAGGAACTACCGCAGCTGCAATCCACTTTATAAAAATTTGTACTATGCGGCAAATATTGTGAAAAGGTCCCTATATGTGTAACAAAATTCTATTATTTTATTTGTTTAAAATTTGGCTGTGAAGTAAAACATAAAATGTTATTTTTATTGAGTTAAATGAAATTGTATATTTTGTTAAATTTCGGGGACATAATCAATAGGTTTTACTTGAAAAATGTATCCTGTAAGCGTCATATTTATAATATTTGTAGACTGCGGTTTGTTTTATAATGTATACTTATGTATATTGATCATGTTTAATATAATTTGGTATTGGCAGTTGGGACGGAATTGGAAAAGCTTCAATATAATTTTTGCTTTCATCACTATCAAAACAATTAATTTATTGGCATGAGTCTCCTTATGCAAAATAACCCAGAACAATTAACATCATAATAATATACCAGTGATAGGGGAAGCCATTTCCAGTGACTCGTGTTCAGTCACTGGAAGGTGAAATTATAATAGTCCTCTGCGACACCTAGTTCTAAGTGTATGAGTTTATAATGAAATGTTACTCCTAGCGAGATACTAATATATTTATGTTATGTTATTGTGAAATTTAAATAAAGAAATATAGAATTTTACAACAGCATTTACGAAAATCCATATTCACATAAAAATATCATCAGAGAACAAAAGGAATTTCACCACTCCCAAGTAAAACCTCTTGATACATTGGTCTTGCAATCTAAAAATCGATTAAAAACCGCTGTCATTATGTCCCTACGCAAAGTGGCCACGAGCACCCCACTTTAGGAACCACTGGCTTAAACAATTGATGCTATTCAGGGATATTAATTATTTGTTTTAGAGTTACATTGCTGAGCTTCCAATACAACCCACTTATTTTGTAAGTTGTTTATTAAACAACAATGTGCGACTGAAGTTTCAATACACAAAGTATCGGAGTGAGACCGCTGAATGCTATTGACTTTTGTTTTCCACCCAGTTTCTGTGAGTAGGCCGAACGCTTTTGTCTTGTGGAATCAATGATCTTACATTAAAAAGATGGTAAAAACGACACTAGTGGTGAAATATGTTAGTAAGGTAAGTTGGGTAAGCAAGGTAGGCAACTATGATATTCAGTCCTATAGGGGGTCAAGTGGACACTTTGTCATATATATATTTACAACAGCTATATCCTTTCGTCGTCTTCTACGTTACCCACGAGAAGAGATAGGGAACCGAGAACCAACAAAACGGTCATTAATAACGAGGTTAATTCTACTACATCGACACAAGCTGAGTGTCACCATTATCACATAGTATATGTAAGTAATGGTGACCCTCTTTTCTGAGAATTTGCCTTCACCATACCAACAGGCAAAGGCGAAGTCTAATTAAAGTATCATACAACAAAAACAAGCACGAGTGGTACCTTCATCAGAGCATCGTTTAGACTAAATTAGACTAAAGATCTCTTAGGGTCGTAAAACAACGCAGTTGTGAATCAAATCGCACAATGACATCAGAATTGTCATCTAGATTACAATATGTCCCCAGATCTAGTAGGAGGAAATACAGCTGTGTCCTACACAGCGGTATTTCCGCCCTACAGAATACCGCGGTTAAATAATTTCGTGTTGTGTTTCCAGCGGTGAGCAGGGTAGCCAGAGCTCACTGGAGAATTTGTGCTGTCAGTGGGATGACTAAAGGCTTGTCCTGCTTTTTCTTCTACTCTGACGGCACAGAAACTCTGCACTTACAGGGTCGGCAGCGCGAGTGTGGCTTTTCTAGTGTTACACGCGTCCATAGGCCACGGTAACCACTTTCCATCAGGTAGGCCGTGCGCTTGTCACCTAAGTGGTATAAAAAAAAAATCTAGTTATAAATCGAGAATCAGGACTGAGTAGCTTTTTACAAAACTGACCTCAATTTCAAGATAATAAAGAGAGTTTTTTGACTACTCCTTATTAGGGAAAATGCAGTTAAACACCTTATTAAAGGCATTTACTAAAGTTTCTGCAGTTAAGTAACTTTCTTGTGAAAGAAAGATTAACTCACAAAACGTTATTAGCGCTAAACACGATTCTGTTAGCGTTAATTAAACATAACTAATCAAGTTGTTGTAACTATCTCAGAAATACTCTTGTGAATAGTTCGTTAATTTATCTGGTAAGTTATTCATTTTAGTACGTACTAGGAGGTTATACAAGGTGGGCTTCACCTCATTTAATGGTAAGTTGAAGGCAAAATCTCAGGATAGAGGGACGCCATTAAAAAACACCTACGATGTAACAAAGGCCCTCAGCTTGACGACCACATCAGATACATTTTCACGCCCCGCTTAAAGTATCCGGGGCTGCAAGGACAAGGCAACAAGTGTGCTGGTAAATATTTATTTTTATTTTTTATTTTTTTTCCTAAAATGTTACACGGGACTTATAAAATGCCTAATGTCGGTGCAACGGTGGCTTTCAGAACATTCTCCCATTTCAGCGCTTCGCTTACTAAACCGATCACCACTATACTATGATCCATTAGCCTCTCTTATTCATTCACCAATAAGATCTATTTCCGCATGGCAGCATCTGGACCAACGTTGGTTGTTCTTTCGAAAGGAATGCAAGTCTCATTTTAAATTCAATTGTAAGGTTATGTATACAACTGCGGCTATTCTTGGCACTTATTGGATACTGTTCAGTAGACGGGTGATATAGGAAGCTTGTTTGGACATCATGACACTTATAGTGCGAAACTGCAAGGAAAATATGGTGAAATGAGGCAATATAGACCAGTCGCAAGGGTCTTACAAGTGTGAGGCTCTATCCCAGTTCACATTTGTAGACTGAGCCCTTCCACCTGTATTATCGAGGACTTGTATAGAACAACAAAGAAGGTTATGCCCAAGTATTGGGCCAACATAATGTTGAGAATTTTATGAGCCATGACTCGAAGAAGAAACGCTAAACTAAAAGGATTATATTTGAACTTATAGATGCGGTGTCGTACAAGGTGACTAACGGATAGAGCTGTTTGGCATCAAACAGATTTATACAGCCCAGACTCAGCCTCAGACAAATAGCTTGAGTTAGCAATGGCGCCCAGAAGACGGCAATACGCTCACCCCCTATTACGTGGTACCGAATTTAATGATTAGTGAAATGTGGGTGTTAATTCACCTCTGTCTAAAACTTTGGGGATGAAGGCGTGAGAGTATGTAGATGTGTTTAATATGACATGTCAAACTTAATGGCAATAGGCCCGCTCCCAATTACGTACAACCGAAAATCATAGTTGGCGATATGTCGCTGTTATGACAGATCTACCGACCCCTTCGGGGATTTACAAGCTTGAATATACGTGTGCAATAATAGATAGTGTTTATGGGTCTTCACCGAAATCGCCAGGGTCCAAGCCAAATAGAGGGTCACCATTATAGAAACCGACTATGTTACACTTACTAGAGTGGCCTTTCAGCTTGGCGGCCACTTTAGATGTAGGAGGTAGGACACGACGGTGTTCCCGTCCGAATTGAGCAGTCCGACTGGGGAAGTACCTTCACCCTACAGAATACCACGGCTATAATAACCTCGTCTTGTGTTCCCGGCGGTGAGTAGGGTAGCCAGAGCTCACTGGAGAGTTTTTGTGCTGTCAGTGGGAAGACCAAAGGCTTGTCCTGATTTTGTGTTCTGCACTGAAGGCACTTAAAATCTCTGTTCTTTCAGTGACGGCAGCACGAATGTGACTCCATTGGTGTTACACACGTTCATAGGCCACGGTAACTACTTTCCATCAGGTGGGCCGTGTGCTTGTTTGCCACCTAAGTTGTATAAAAAAATGCTTTTTCACGCCCCGCTTAAAGGACCCGGGACTGTAGGAAGAGGGAAGGAATTGGTAAAGAATTCCAAGACTTTCTGGTGTGGCAAAGCAACGAGGTGCCCAACTGCTTGGTTTTTGATGGGGTTTCTTGTGCCCTATGAGAATGACTTAGTACTTGAACTGTCTACTACTACGCCATAGAGGTTGTCTACGTAAATGAACATTTGAAGGTCGGATAACCAAATTGCACGCGAGTGAAACCGGGAATCATCACTACTGCAGATTCAAGCAAGCACATAGCTTATCGCAATCCACTCCTAAAGAAATAATCAAAGAATTGAAGAATCAATTTCATTTATTCAGTTTAGGCACATAAAGAGCGTATGAAAGCAATGAACGAATTAACGTCAAAATTTTACAATTATGTTCAGAAATATTATTAAAATAATAAGTAATGTAAATAAACCTTTGGAAAATGATTATTTCGCTGGTTCGGTAGGTTAGTTCTATTGAGATACCATCACAAATAGGTCTCTCTCAATGTTGGGAGGCATTGGCCTACTGTTGCCACGCTGGCCAGATGGGTTGATGCATGGTTATATTTCAAGTTTTCCTTCTCTCGCAGTGATATCGTCTGCGTATTTTTCCGTTAGTCGCCTCTTACGGACACCCTTCAGATGAGATGGGGTGGTGATACTTGTATTCTTTCTCCGTTACTACACGGTATAATACTGTAGTCTAAAACTGTTCGGAATAAACCATGCGATTAAAAGTTGCGGGTAAAAGCGTTCCGTCAACCGCCGACAACTGCCAGTGAAGTTTCAAGCAACAATTAGAGACTTGAAAGTTACTTTTAGTAAATTAGCGGTAACTTAATACGTCTGGCATTTAATTGACTAGCGACTCATTAGTTTCACAGCAGTTGTCAATTATCTCAATTAAAGAATGTTTTATTGGTTCATGTTTATGTGTTCCATAAAAACATCACTCATCCTGAGGCGAAATATAATGATGAATTGAGTACTTTCCTGGAGTTATACTTTAAGGAAGGAGTTCCATCCCACGCATGTTCGAACTGTGGAATTTAATGCTGTTATACTCGTATATGGGGTTCTTCAAGAAGGTTTTTACAGGGTCGGCAGCACGAGTATAACACCCCAGGTGTTAGGCTATAGGCCATGGTTAACATTTCTCATCCGGTGGACTGCATGCTTCCCACCTAAGTGGTAGAAAAAACCAATCAAGTACGCGTCGGATTTGCGCACTGAGGGTTCCGTACTAAACTGAATTAAGGTGTGAACTGTGTATTTATTATTTACATAATGTACATGGGAGTTATCTAAATTAAAATATAAGAATAATACAGAATATACCTAAACAATCCTGCAGGTTGAATCACCAAAGAATTCCTCCCCATCGATGTCAACCGGGAGGGTGGCCAGAAGGCTGGCGGCATTGCCACGTTGAATAGCAATACCAATTCTTTGCGCAAGGAATAAACCAGCCCTCCAGTCACGGGTAGCGTAAAGGTTTAACTTATATTACATAAATTGCAATACTTTTTTATTACATTGACCTATAAGTTTCATATTGTCACAGCAGTAAGACGTTGCAAATTTGATTATATTATTATGTTATAAATTTCAACTTAATCCACACATTCTTGAGAAAAGTTTTCGAATTGATAGACGGGCATAAACAGGTCGACAATGAAAATTTTAATGTTTCTATAAGGGTTCCATTTTTTAACCCCCGACGCAAAGACGACGGGGTGTTATAAGTTTGACGTATCTGTGTGTGTGTGTGTGTGTCTGCCGCCACCACAAATTGGCGAATTACCTACATTTTATTTCACAACTTCTTCAATATGGGTATCAAATCAAAGAGCTTGACGAGTAGATCAATTCAAAACGTGTAAAATAAACATTATTTTAAACATTTAAAAAACCTCCGTCACAAAAAGCAACCCCCAAAAAGTAGAAAACAAGTTGTGTTAGTTAGCCAAGGTCCCCCCGATTGCTAGATATATCAAAGTTCTATAACTTTGATATGGGTACGTATTTGAATACCTAAAATTATAATACCTAAAGTTAAATAACCTAAGTTCACAATACCTAAAATCTAAATACCAAATGGTTTAAAATACCTAAACCACTAATACCTAAGTACTTAATACCTAAATTTGAAATACCTATTGGACTAATTACCTAATGTTTAAAATGCCTAAAGTTAAAACAACAAAGGTTGATATACCAAAATTTAATATACCAAATGGTCAAAATACCTAAAAATAATGCACCACACACCACACACAACAATATGTGGGTAGATCAGTAAAAAATATTTTGTATTGTACGTTTACTATTTGTGTCGTCAGTTGTTAGTCATCCACAGATAATATAATTGATACGTGAAAAGTTACGGAAAATGACTGAATACATCATATCAGCCACTGCTGTTCAGTCTACTGCTGAACATAGGCCTCTCCCATAGACTTCCAGAATGACACAAAAAGGGACACTGCCCACCCCGACTCGGATAGGTTAGGTTAGAACCTTGTATGTGTGGTTATTTTTTTTATAACCACACATACAAGGATTTGGAACTTCAGGATTGGAGCAGACAATCGTTGTATGAGTGGTTATAAAAAAAAAATAACCACGAAGGCTAAGGCGGGAGCTCCTCTCCGCTCCGCTCCCGCCTTAGCCTTCTAACCTAACCTATCCGAGTCGGGGTGGGCAGTGTCACTTTTTCTTTAAGCCGTACCACATATTATTTCTTAAATTGTCGGTATTTTAATTTTCGGTATTTAGAACTTTCGATCATATAAACATTCGGGATAATATTCGGCCTTCCGTTCGTAGGGCTTATGAAATTCGATAATTTCAAATTAGGCATTGTAATACGTACTCACCATAATATCAATTTGTCATTTAAAGCTTTGGGTATTTTAAAAGTAAGTCAAACAACCATTAGTTATTTAGATTTTAGGTAATTTGAATTTAGGTTATTTAACTTTAGGTATTATAATTTTATTTATTTATTTTAGGTATTCAAATACTTAGCCATTTTAAACTTTCGGTATTTTAAATTTAGGTCAACCCACCATTAGGTATTTAGATTTTAGGTATTTTGAACTTAGGTTATTTAACTTTAGGTATTATAATTTTAGGTATTCAAATATCCCTTTGATATATCTAGTAATCGGGGGGACCTTGGATCGTTCCGAGAATATGACGTAGTACTCTACCAGTTAGGGTCCCCCGACATGACAAGGCTTGCATCAAAATATGAATTACTAGGTATATCAAAGTTATAGGGCTAACTAACACAACTTATTTTCGATATTTTGATGGTTGTTTTTTGTGACAGGGGTTTTTACTTTTTTATTTTTTTCCTTTGAGGTACGGAATAATAAAGAAACTCGCAATTTAAACTATTAGTATATATGTATTTATTCGTCAATTTGCAAACAAACCCCAAAAATAATGTACCTAAATAAAAACTGACCTAAAGGAAAGTAATGAGTTTGCATGTGCGGTAAGTGCTCGTCCCTCACAGTATAAAAGTGAGGGATTAAAGTAGAGTAGAAGTTAATAGTCCTCTCGTCACGAGCAACCTGCACGCCACGTCTTACGTTCCAGATCCTCAGCGGGGTAATGGTCCCTTTACATAACATTAAGTCGGTTTAAGGTTCGACATGCATAGGGTAATCTTTCTCTGTGTCTCAAACAGCCGTAACATACTAAAGTAGGGAAGATCTCGCGTATGAGAACCGTATTTATTTCCTACCAATTGCGATTCTCTTTACGGTGCGCACTAATTTATGTAATGACGTCAATATGACTTCACCTCGTTTGTTGTTATGCTAGAGGTAGTATAGGTGAAGTTTAGTGATGATGGTTAAAATTATGGAGATCAATATAATAATATGAGAACTTACCTATCAATGTTTAAAAATAATGCTATCAGATAGAAATATATAACTCAGACTCAGGCACAGAAACCAGGTTCAAGTCAACCCTATTACGTGGGGACCGAAAACAATGAATGGTAAAATGTGGGTGTTCATTCAACCTCTGCCTGACCCTTCGGGGATGAAGGCGTGATTATATGTATATGTGTATTAGGATCATTTTGAATACTTTGCTCGTCAATATCTATCTGATGCTGACTGTACCTCAATACTTTTTATTAGGTACTTAACTATAAAGGTAAATAATTCTGAAGCGACTTTTTAAAACTTTTTTTTTCTTTTTAGAATTGAATCGTTTTATTTGTTCAAAATATGTGTGTACATACAAAAGCATGCAATAGGTCAGTAATAGTATAATATAGTCCAGTCATGTTTTGCCCCATACAAATATATGCGTAGTCATAAGATGCGCATTACTTGCTTTCAATTTTCACTAACAGTTCAATAATCATCATGTAATGTAATGTCAATTGAATTCAGAAATACTGTAGAAATGTCAATATCTTATCAATAATCATGTCAAATAGATTAAAATACAATAGAAAATGTACTACATATCAATAACAATTAACAAAAACAACAAATAACAAAGTATATATTAAGTTAGTGGTCAAAATACGGTCAACAATGTCAGAATATTAGGCCTACCTAATAAGTATCTTACTATAATTTATACATATATAATAGCAGTATTTACTAATTAATGCTAGTTAGTTAATACTATATGCTAGGAAGTCTGTTATGCCATAATATGCCTTTTGCAGGAGTAGGCCTTTAATTTCTTTTTTGAATGAACTGGTGGTAAGTTCCTTCCAGTTCTTAGGTAGCTTATTAAATATAATTGGCGCCATGCAAAAGATACTTCTGCGTATAAGTGCAGTCTGTGATTTGTGGAGCCGAAGTCGAGTGTTATCACGTCTATTTCGCGCAACGGAATCCTGGAGTCGTGGAAATAAATCAGGGTTAGTCTCGATTATTAACAAATTATATTTAACAAATAGACTAGGCTAACTGACTAACTAGTGGTTAAATTTCTGTTTTAATAGTAAAATATTAATAATTTGAGTTTTTACTTAAAACATATTAAAAAAAAGAATGAAGTATAGTCCCATTGCGAAGCCATCACGAATCGGGTTATAGCCCCTCGCACCCCTGGGTCGGCCTGTCAACCTCACCTTCGGCAACCAAAACGACATACAGGCGCCGTGCGTTTTAGTCGGTTCGAGTCCGACATAATCTCTCCCACCGGCTCCGGCGGTGAGGGGGTCAAGGGGGGGATTTATCGCACGTAAAAAAAGGCCCTTGCCACTAATGTAAATAATAATAAAGATTTGACATTTTGACAGTAACAATGAGTCCAGCGGGCGGCCTTACGCAGTTGGTAAGCTGTGTACACGACCTTACAAATTGGTTCTCAGTGAATACAAACAAGTAGGTTTACAAGCAAAGGACGTGGGTAGCACTTGTGTGTCTTCAAGGAAAGAGCCTTTTAAAGTATATTGTACATTTCAAAGACACGCTCAATTTACATTCACTGAATGAATGGAACAATTTTTCCTTTACGGTCCTAAGTCTCTTTCAGTCTTCTATCTTTCTTTTCATACAATAAAAGATATGTTTAAGGCGGTTATTGTATACACATGTAGTACATGGGAACGTAAAAAGATTTTATTATGGTTATGCAGGTAGGTAAGTAAGAATTAAACTTGTGAATGAAATTTTAAAGCTTGTAGTATGCTAACTATTCAAATCTCTTATATCTTAATCAGTTCTGACGGGACCTGCGATCTTTTTTGTTATTTTTTTCTTTTTAAATGTAGAACACGTAAGCTGAAGGCAAAGTCTCAGAAAATAATACTCTGACAACTGAGCCACTGACGTGCGCCTGAAACCATCCAAATCCTTTTATACATATATCCGTCTTGCGGCGACGGTTAAAAGCCATCTAAAGACATTCTCACGAATTTTCGGGAAGGGAAAGTTTACAGGTTCGAACCCCACCTGAACCGATTCTATTTGGTGTTTCATACGTCTGAAGGCCACAGTAACCACTCTCCATCAGGTGGGCCGTGTGCTTGTCTGCCACCTAAGTGGTATAAAAAAATTGGTTGTAGTGTTCGTGTACACACGCATTACGTTAGTGTGAGTGGCTGTCTTGACAGTTTCTTCTCTTTGCTAATTGGGTATTTTTCTGTCTTTAAAATAAATTATTTAACTAAACTCATCAAATTAAGAATGTAAAAGGTAAAAGAGAGATAAATTACATTTTCTTTTTAATCATCTACCTATTATTAAATATAATGACGTCACAATAAATTATTTCATACAAGTTTCCTTACAACTTACCGTTTTGACGTTTAGTAAAAAGTGACTAATCTGACTAGCCATTCAAATACCCAATTGTACCGTTTCTGTGCACAAATACGGGGGATTTAAAATTGGATTACTATGGATCTATGGTGTGGACCTAGGATCGTAGAAACTGCAGCGCTTTCAAATATATCTTTCAATAAGCCAGAGTACAGCGGAAAGTATACAGGATGTTACTATAGTTTCTCATTTAGAAAGCTTCTTCTTCTTTCTTTTATTAATGGCTTCTGCAGCGAATCGCCGCAATTTTGCCAATGTCAAGTAAATGGCTTTAAAATTATTAATGGCAAGACGCCAATGTCAAGTTTATCAAGTTACGGTCCTATAAAATGTTTGTTGATGATGACAATGAGTTGATGAAATTAATGACGATGATTATGATTAATGAGATGATTGCTCAGTAAAGTTTTACTAGAAGCTCCCTAGGGAGATTTGGAACCAACACGAAAGTCACATTTCACTGAAAATGCCATTTTCTACACTTGTGTGCGTTGTCAAAGATGTTATATCTAAAAATCCACCATGTTTATACATGAAAACTCGAATTCATACCAATTTCGGAAAATAAATTAACACCGCGATGCACCCTTCTTTGTGTTGGCGCCAAAACTCCTTAGAAAGCTTACTTTGTGCAGTGTCCTGGCTTTGGCATGTGGAACCCTGGCTTATGATATGAAAACAGAGGAGTTGGGGACTCTGTAGTCCCCACACCCGAGAAGAGGGCCAGATCGTGAGAGATGGCCCTGAGTCGGCCGGGGTGCGAGTGATATGCCTGTCAACCTCACCTTCGGCAACCAAAACGACCCACAGGTGGCGTGCGTTTTAGTCGGTTCGAGTCCGACATAACCTCTTCCACCGGCTCCGGTGGGGAGGTATCCGTGGGGATTTTGCGCACGTAAAGAAAAAAAGAGTCAGGGTCTGAATAGACAGTCTTGCTTACATTTTGCAGAGCTTTGTAAACTACGAGTATGCTATTATATAATCGACAATAGTATAGTGGACGTGTCTGTGCTTTGAAGATATAAAAAATATATTGCCGATATTGAACACAAACACAAATGTGTATTTTTGGAATTATTGTCTGTTTTACTAACTTAGCCTGCCAGCAGTAAGCCTGTGACTACGGCAGGTGTAACATAGTCGAAACACCAAAGTCACAGGTATGATACCTATGTCATCCTATGCCACGTTAATTTTTGTTTTAATTATTAAATATTTTTGTTTTTTTGTCTCTTTGTTCGCGATCGATACAGAAACTACTGAACGGATTTAGATGAAGTTTTATATTTTAATTTTTTTTTATACCTCTTAGGTGACAGACATGCTCCGGCGTGGGAGACGCCGAGGCGGGAGCTTGTGGCGGCCCTGGGAGTGAGGGTTCTCACGCTCTCCACCTTGCTCGCGGCGATGGTTCGCTGCGCGGATGCGTTGGCGGCCGGCGCCTCCTTCTGCGAGCAGGTAATGCTCGTGAAGGAGGAGGCGGGGCGGGAGCGGCAGCGGGAGCGGCGAAGGATCGCAAGACAAGCTGCCCGCGTACGAAGGCAACTCGGGCGTCGGAGGTCGATGAACGACCTCCGCCCCCCATGAGCGCCGGCCTGGGGGTGACAGGTGGAGCCACCTGTCACCCTGGCAGAAGCAGGCCGCGGCGGTGGCGCGCGTGGCGCGCCTCCCCGTTTCCGGGGACGAGTTGGGGACTCTGTAGTCCCCACACCCGAGAAGAGGGCCAGATCGTGAGAGATGGCCCTGGGTCGGCCGGGGTGCGAGGGATATGCCTGTCAACCTCACCTTCGGCAACCAAAGCGACCCACAGGCGGCGTGCGTTTTAGTCGGTTCGAGTCCGACATAACCTCCTCCACCGGCTCCGGTGGGGAGGTATCCGTGGGGATCTTGCGCACGAAAAAAAAAAAAAAAAAAAGGTGGCAGACAAGCACACGGTATACGGTCGTGTGTAATACCAGGGTCACACTCGCGCGGCCGACACTGTAAGCACAGAGAGTTTTTATGCCGTCAGTGTAGAAGATAAAACAGGACAAGCCCTTGGTCTTCCCATTGACAGCACAAAATCTTTCCAGTGAGCTTAGAATTAAAATCTTTGATGAGTTAGATCGCAAAAAGTTGAGTAAAACAGGAGACGGAACCAAAAGTCACGTTATCAACATCAAAACGGGCAGAGCCATAGATATCAGCTAGTGCATTAAAAATCATTCAATAAGTTTATTTCTTACATACATACATACATATAATCACGCCTCTATCCCCGAAGGATTAGGCAGAAGTGAACTAACACCCACATTTCGCTAACTAAAAAAGCGTCGGTAGCTTAGTGGTTAAGGAGTCGGCTTTTCAATCGAGAGATCCCGGGTTTGAATCCTGGCCATTACACTACACCAACGTGAACCCACTCCTAACACAAACAATTCAGCTTAGCTGGAGGGGTTAGAGGGAATATTAGTAATTTCGGTTCTAATATTATTTTAAAAAACTCGCAAAACTAGCAACTATTAAATTAAGACCCACGGTAGGGGGCGAGCCTATTGCTGTCATTTGGGCACTATTGTTGACTCAAGTCATGCATCTGGGGCTAAGTCTGTGCTGCCAAATTTTCGAGAGTTCATTTTGTTACACGTTATATTATGAAAAAACAGCTGTAAACCGTTTGCACTTTTTCATTAGGGTAGAAATTTTGCGTGAAATTGTTAGGTTCTTTATTTTATTTTATTTATTTTATTTTAACATTTTAGGAAAACTTACAGCTAAAAAATAACAGTAGGTGAAAATCAAATAACAAATTGAAGGCCATTTACAAGTTTTCACCGATAACATATCGTTTAAATTTGAGGATATTACGGCAACACAATTTTACTACCAATTACACATCTATATAAAGTATTATAATAATAAAAGAAAATTACTCAGTCAACAAAGTAGTCATCACATAATGCTTTCTTTACTTTAGAGGCACTAGTGAAGCATAAGTCTATGTCACATTCAGCGGGAGCGACGTAGGATCGCAAGCCAAGCTGCCCGCGTATGATGGCAACTCGGGCGTCCGAGGTCGATGAACGACCTCCGCCCCCCATGAGCGCAGGCCTGGGGGTGACAGATGGAGCCGCCTGTCACCCTAGCAGAAGCAGGCCGCGGCGGCGGCGCGCCACACGTGCCTCCCCGTTTCCGGGGACGAGTTGGGGACACTGTAGTCCCCACACCCGAGAAGAGGGCCAGATCGTAAGAGATGGCCCTGGGTCGGCCGGGGTGCGAGGGATATGCCTGGCAACCTCACCTTCGGCAATCAAAGCGACCCACAGACGGCGTGCGTTTTAGTCGGTTCGAGTCCGACATAACCTCTTCCACCGCGTCCGGTGGGGGGGTATCCGCGGGGATTTTGCGCACGTAAAAAAAAAATGTCTATGTCACATTCCGACATGCCACATTGAATTTCTTTAATTTACAATTTTTTTATTTTTTTGTAATCAACATACATACATGCATAAACTCACGCCTATATCCCCGAAGGGGTAGACAGAGGTGCTAGCACCCACATGTTCGCCAGTTTATGTTTAGATCCCAATGTAATAGGTGGCGAGCCTATTGCCATTAACCGGGCACTTATACACCTGCGATAAATACACACATAACTTCGAAAAGCATTGAAAAGTCATTGGTGTGTGCTATGCTATGGTAACCTGGGATCGAACCCGACACCTCGTCTCAGCAGTCCATTACCCATACATGAATCATTAATAGAAACACCCATACTGTATATGAAAATCGAACCCGCTACCTCGACGTATAACTAGACCGGTCTACCAGGTGTAAGTACTTAATAAACCCTTGTACCATCATAATAAATTTACCCTTTTATAAAATCAGGTTTGCTTTGACGGCACTTTAATAACATTTATTTATGGTGGCAACATTTACATTTTAATAGTTAAGATGAATATATCAGCGTATGTAGAGAGAAGTAGTGTCACTTATTAACATCTTGATTTGCCCCCCATGAGCGCAGGCCTGGGGGTGACTGGTGGAGCCGCCTGTCACCCTGGCAGAAGCAGGCCGCGGCGGCGGCGCGCTTGGTGCGCCTCCCCGTATTGCGGGGACGAGTTGGGGACTCTGTAGTTCCCACACACCCGAGAAGAGAGCCAGATCGTGAGAGATGGCCCTGAGTCGGCCGGGGTGCGAGGGATATGCCTGCCAACCTCACCTTCAACCAAAACGACCCACAGGTGGCGTGTGTTTTGGTCGGTTCGAGTCCGACATAACCTCTTCCACCGGCTGCGGAGGGGAGGTATCCGCAGGGATTTTGCGCACGTAAAAAAATATATCTTGATTAAGTTATTCTAAGAAATAAACTGTTTAACATCAAACAGATAAATGTGTTATTATTTTCCTTTTATTACGGGAAATATCATCGCGGTAGCCTAGTGGTATGGGTAATGGACTGCTGTGACGAGGTCTCGGGTTCGACCTCAAGTTTTATCATGGCACACACCAATGACTCTTCGATGCTTTTCGAAGTTATGTGTGTATTTATCGCAGGTTTATAAGTGCCCGGTTTATGGCAATAGGTGTGAAAGAAAGAAAGAAAGAAGAAGAAGAAAGAAAGAATTTTTTTATTTTGCTACTCACAGTGTGTTACTTAAATACTTATGAACTATACTTACAACTAACCTTAACCTAGTATATCTCACACTGTGTGAACCCAAAATACTACCTATTACATTGGAAACTAAAACATAAACTGGCGAAATGTGGGTGCTAGCACCTCTGCCTACCCTTTCGCGGATATAGGCGTGAGTTTATGTTATGTTATGTTAAATATTGACCTTTTAGTAAAGTAGTTGAACGTATATGAGTAATTCTTAAAGATATTCAAAAGGGTAAGATAGATCCATCTTGGATTTGTTTTAGGGTATATTATTGTACCATTAAGACGGATTAGTGGGTCTCGTGAATTTGATAAAAGATAATGTTTCTTCAATGTACTTAAAGACAAAGAAAGGATGACGAAATAAGCCAAGTGTCTTTTATGTGTTTTTTAGTCTTACTGACAGGACTAATCCCATTCAGATGCTATCCCTGAAATAATGATATACTTCACTTTAACATCCTCGACAGATGCTCTTTGATACCTGGCCAACCCGAGATTAAAAGAAATAGGGAACATCATTCTGTGAGCCTTTGCCCAACTCTGTTTTTTTACACGGCGGTATTTTCGCTCTATTGAGCAGTCCGACTGGAGAAGACTAAAGGCTTGTCCTGCTTTGTCTTTTATACTGACGGCACAGAAACTCTGTGCTTACAGGGTCGGAAGCGCGAGTGTGGCTCCTCTGGTGTTACACACGTCCATGGTAATCACTTTCCATCACGAAGGCCATGTGCTTGTCTGCCACCAGTTGTTGAACTTTTTAGGGCTAGAACTACCCGTAACGACTGCCATAGATGTTTGTATTACGACTGGGACAGCAAATACCTATATTCATACATACATACATACATATAATCACGCCTCCATCCCCGGAGGACTTAACAGAGGTGAATAAACACCCACATTTCACTAATCATTGTATTCGGTCCCACATAATAGGGGGTGAGCATATTGCTGTTTTGCGGGCACTATTGCTGACTCGAGCTACGCATCTGATTCGGAGTCTGGGCTGTATATATATGTCTGATGTTAAACTGCCCTATCCCTTAGTAGACTTGTACAACACCGCATGGGAAGAGATATTACACACAAATATTTCCACTGAGCGGGAATTGATCCCGCGCCTCCAGCTTAATGATCGCGGTCACTACCGCCACGCCATGGAGGTTGTCAGCAGTAAGTATATGGTCTAAGATCACCACAGCCATTTCCAAGACAGTTGTTGTTACAACAAGGTGCGTGGGCTTGTACACAATCTGATATCCAGAGGTAATCTAACTAGAACGATCGTGGAGATAAATTTATGAATGACCTGACTCGTTTATAGACAGTTCAGCCACAACTTTGATCTTTGTACCTTTGAAATTAATTTTAATAAAGAGCAGAATGAATTTTGACATTAAACTACTAGCTATTGCACGAGGCTCCGCCCTATCACTACCAAACAAAGCCAATGTTTTGGCATTTTCTATTTCAATTAAATATTTTACAACATTACGAACAACGCTATTTAGACTAACGCTATCTAGTGTCTGTAAAGGAGACCCTCGTTCCTGAGACTTTGCCTTTAGCTTACCATCAGGCGAGGTGAAGTCAAGTTGGCGTGTCCTAGATAAAAAGACACATACTAAGCATAACTTGACCAGCTTGTATTATTAAATCTAGAATGCGGATAAACATAGGTACTTGGGAACCTAATTATAGAAACACACAGATCAATGCAAATGTACATACTCGTTTTCATGCTTAAAAAGGCACCTCAACCGCCACAGTATACAAATATTATACTGTATTTTTTTTAATTTAATTTTCTCTTTTTGCATTCTGTTTTTTTTTGTACTGTATGCTGTGTCGCAATAAACATTTTTTCTTTTCTTTCTTTTCTTTTTTTCTTTCACTGAGCGGGAATCGAACCCGCGCCTCCTGAGAAACCCTTGGACGTTCCACCGTTTCTAATTTCTTTATTTCTCAAAATAGTGCAACGCAATAACTTCTTTTTGACGTCAAATTCTGCCTTAAATCAATTTTCCCACCACCGTTTTTTAGGCGCTAGTGCAGAAGAAACGACGCAACAAAATCCATTGCAGAATTTTCGAGACGTCAGTTTACAGAGAGAATTTTTTAAGACTAAATATGGACGAATGTACATTTGTCTCGTGTGTAGATAATACAGAGTTACTTTCGTATTTTTAGTATTAGTTTATCTGACAGTTTAAACATGTACCTTACGAAATGTACCTTCCATGTTGGTCATTTAGGCCCACAAAACCTTCGGCAAGTTAGCCCTAGCGAAACCTATAGCCTTCCTCAAGAACTGGCCTATATAAATGCGAAAAGACTTTATAAAATCACTTCATCGTTCTGGTGATTAACGCGCTCATACAGACAAACTTTTCATATTTATTATTAGCATGGATGTGGAACCTTAGCACCTGTTTCAAAAGGTTCTTTTGCGATTAAAAGGTCCATTATTCCGAATATATCTGAAGGTGAGGCTCTACTGAGAGGCATCTAAATATAGCCTGCTGATTCCGAAATATAAAGAAGGATATGAGAAGGGTGTCTGTCAAGCAGACAAGTAATTAAGAATTAATTAATATGAGAACGAGAATATCACAATACTCGTAGTATATGCGAGAATTTTCTTACAATATACAGATAAAAAATAATAACTAAAGCATTTTTTTTATTTGACTTACTTGCCGCGTGGTTTCCGGCAGAGTAGAGTTAGGGCCACCCTATCTCTTCCTATGCGGTGTCGTACAAGGCGAGTAAGGGACATTGCTGTTTAACATCAGATAGATATATACAACATTGTTATGGGGGATTTCAATGCTAAAGTGGGAATACAAGAACGCGGTGCGACGAAAATCGGACCTTATGGAGTGGGGTGCAGAAATCACAGGGGACAAATGCTAGTCAACTTCCTCGAGGCGCAGGGGCTCTTCTTAATGAATAGTTTCTTTAAGAAAAAGCCCCACAGGAAGTGGACTTGGCAACGTCGGGACTCTGTGATAAGAAACGAGATAGACTTTTTGATAACGGACAGTAAGCACATATTTAGAGACGTCTCTGTGATCAACAAGTTTAAAACCGGAAGCGATCACAGACTTGTCCGAGGCTCTCTAAATATTAACATCAAGGCTGAAAGATTCCGAATGATACGGTCTACTCTCCGACCTACGCCACTCCAAGTCACTCTAGGGTCCGAAAAGTTCCAATTGGAACTTCAAAATCGTTTCGCAACACTGGAAACCACAAACGGCATTGACGAGAAAACCGACACAGTGGTCAAAACATTGCAGGAAGTGTCTCGAAAGTTCTTTCCCGGGAAACGCAAACAGCGAGAGTCCAAGCTCTCTCCTGAGACTCTCGAACTTATGAGAAAGAGACGTGAGAAGTCATCCACACCGTCGTCTTCGTCAGATGAGAGAGCCTTAAACCGACAAATTAAAAAGCTGATTAGACGCGACCTCCGACGCTACAACACTCATATCGTCCAGGAGGCGATTGAGCGAAATAGGGGGTCGAAAGTGTTCGCTCAGCAGTTGGGGAGGCCCCATCCCCATCCCCCATCCCCATCGAGGTGCTAAGATGCTTCTATGACACTGCCACAATGTCCGTCCAGCTCCAAGACCAGAAGACGAAACCTATTAGCCTCCAACGTGGAGTGAGACAGGGAGATGTTATATCCCCCAAACTATTCACCAACGCGTTGGAGGACGTCTTCAAAACTCTGGATTGGACTGGGCAGGGTATAAACATTAACGGTGAGTACATCTCACATCTTCGGTTCGCCGACGACATCGTCATAGTAGCGGAATCGTTGGAACAACTGGGCGAAATGCTGCATAGCCTAGATGGAGCTTCTCGATGCGTCGGCCTTGGTGTAAACTTGGATAAAACCAAAATTATGTTCAACGAACATGTTGCACCGAGACCCATTGCCATCGAAGGGGCGACACTCGAAGTTGTTCAAAAATATGTCTACCTGGGGCAGGTTATCCAGCTCGGTAAAAACAACTTCGAGAAAGAACTAGCCAGAAGGATCCAACTGGGTTGGGCAGCATTTCGCAAACTACGTCGAGTTTTCTCTTCACCCCTACCGCAATGCCTCAAAACAAAGGTCTTTGAACAGTGCGTCCTACCTGTTATGACTTACGGTGCCGAAACGTGGACACTTACAGTGGGGCTGGTCCATAGCTTAAAAGTCGCGCAGCGGGCTATGGAGCGAGCTATGCTTGGAGTTTCTCTGAAGGATAAAATTCGGAACGAGGTTATTCGACAGAGAACCAAAGTTACCGACATAGGCCACAAAATAAGCAAGTTAAAGTGGCAGTGGGCTGGCCACGTTTGCCGAAGGACCGATGGCCGTTGGAGCAAACGAGTCCTAGAGTGGAGACCGCGAGAAGGTAAACGAAAGGTAGGACGCCCCCTAGCCAGATGGACTGACGACCTGAAAAAGGTGGCTGGGACAGACTGGATGCGGAAGGCGGAGGATCGGAGAAAATGGCGCACATTGGGAGAGGCCTATATCCAGCAGTGGACTGCAGTGGGCTGATTGATTGATTGATTGATTGAGATATATACAGCACAGACTCAGTCTCAGATGCATGGCTCGAGTCAACAATAGTGCCCGGAATACGGCAATAGGCTCTCCCTCCATTACGTGGGACCGAATAAAATTATTATTGGTGAAATGTGGGTGTTAATTTACCTCTGCCTAACCTTCCGGGGATAAAGGCGTGATTATACATATGTATGTATGTATTTTTTATTTTTGATGTCATTCGGCCATTAGAATGCTAGTTTTGCTTTTAAATCTCCTAAGATATGAAATTGGTTTTATATTATTACTAGCTGGCTCATCCTGGCTTCACCCGAGGCATATGAATATGTCACGGGTGAAATATGGGCTTAAAGTGGTGATATGAGTTTTTTTAATATAGGAACCTCATATCACCACTTTACGTCCATATTATTTTAGTCTTCAAATAATGTACGGAAACCAAATTTGTTGACGTTTATGATCACTGCCCCGTTCCCTTAAGTAGTAGCGTGATGATATATAGTTTAAAACCTGCGTCAATAAACGGGCTATTCAATACAAAAAGATTTTTTCAATTCGAACTGGTAATTCCTGAGATTAGCGCGTTTAAACAATCAAGCAAACAAACTCTTTAGTTTTATAATATTAGTTTTATATAAATATTTTGACGGACACATTCTCTGTATACGTACATTAAAAGCCACAATTCTGTGAACTGACGGAGGTTGCTAAAGCGACAATCATGATAATCTGTCTTTGATTTGTAATAAAACAGTATATACCTATTGAAGAGTGACCATTATTTACCATTTATAGGAGGTAGTACGGCGGCATTTCCGCCCAATTGAACAGTCCGACTGGGGAAGTACCTCCGCCCTACAGAATACCGCGGTTATAATAACTTCGTGTTGTGTTCCCAGCGGTGAGTAGGGTAGCCAGAGCTCACTGGAGAATTTGTGCTGTCAGTGGGATGACTAATGCTTTCTCCTGCTTTGTCCTCTACACTGACGGCACAGAAACTCTGTGCTTACACACGTCCATAGGCCACGATAACCACTTTCCACCAGGTGGGCCGTGCGCTTGTCTGCCACCTAAGTGGTATTAAAAAAATGTCACGGTCATTTTTTTTATAAATACACTAGCTTTTATTTACAATCTAATATTGCTGATCGAGTTCTCCACTAAGGTTGTGATATTCACTGCGTGTTTTCATGCACATGCATTTCATTTGTGTTGTTGTTTCATTTGTTCATGCACTTGTGCATGAATTGTGATTTGTAATGAGACACCGTGGACAATTATAATGATATATCTCTGTACCTCTGTGGCGAGGCGGTAGGACGTTCGTCTGCTACGCAAGAGGTACGATTCCCGCTAAGTGCAAATAATAGTATTCAATTCAATTCATTTATTTGCTTCGAATATGGTTACATTATAGGTCTTAAAAGCTAGTGAATACAGCATATTCTGCCCCGTAGAGCGTGCAAATTTACAGTGTGCCTCTCTACCACAGTGTGCCTCTCTACCTCCGCCGCATAGTCGGGGCGTACCTGACGGAGAGAGCCGTCATCTACCCAAGTGCGACCGGCGTCGGTCGGCGTGAGATGTCGTGCGGTGTTCCACAGGGATCGGTTCTCGGGCCGCTACTGTGGAACATTGGATACGACTGGGTGCTTCGCGGTGAGCTTGCGGACGGCGCCGCCGTCACGTGCTATGCGGACGACACGCTAGTGACGGCGAGCGGAGCTACACACCGCGAAGCGATCCTGAGGGCCACGACCGCGGTTGCTCAAGTCGTGGAACGGATCCGGCGGCTGGGCCTTGAGGTGGCTTTGCATAAATCCGAGGCCATGTTCTTTCATGGACCTCGGCGCACGCCACCACCTGGTTCCAGTCTGACAGTGGGAGGCACTCTCATCGGCATCAAGCCCCAGATGAAATATCTGGGGCTCGTGCTCGACGGCCGGTGGGACTTCGGGAAGCACTTCCGAAGTCTGGGCCCCAAATTGGCGGGCACAGCCAACGCTCTGGCGCGGCTACTGCCCAACCTGAGGGGCCCGAATGACTCCTGCAGGAGACTCTACGCGGGTGTCGTGCGGTCCATGGCCCTGTACGGGTGTCCCGTGTGGGCGGACACCCTGAGTGATCGGCACATGCTTCTGCTGCAGCGTCCGCAGCGGAAGTTGGCGTGCCGCATCATAAGGGGGTACCGCACGATATCATTCAACGCGGCGAGTCTCCTCGCCGGATCGCCACCATGGATCCTGGAAGCGAGATGCCTTTCGGCGCTATACAGGTTCCGAAGGGCGGCGCGGGAGCGGGGTCACGATCCCGAGCCCGAAGAAATTCGGGCCGTGAGATCCCGGCTCCACAGGGAAATGGTGGCAGAATGGGAGAGACGACTTGGGCAACCAAGCGCAGGGCACGCCGTAGTAACGGCGGTAAGACCCATCATGGGGGAGTGGCTAGAGAGGCCACACGGCAGCCTCTCGTACCGTCTGACGCAGATGATCACCGAGCACGGATGCTTCGGAAAGTATCTGCGTCGGATGCAGAAAGAGCCAACGTCCGAGTGCCATCACTGCGACGCGAGCGAGGACTCAGGTCCGCACACGCTCACCGAGTGTCCGGCGTGGGAGACGCCCAGGCGGGAGCTTGTGGCGGCCCTGGGAGTGAGGGTTCTCACGCTCTCCACCTTGCTCGCGGCGATGGTTCGCTGCGCGGATGCGTGGGCGGCCGGCGCCTCCTTCTGCGAGCAAGTAATGCTCGTGAAGGAGGAGGCGGGGCGGGAGCGGCAGCGGGAGCGACGAAGGATCGCTAGACAAGCTGCCCGCGCACGAAGGCAACTCGGGCGTCGGAGGTCGATGAACGACCTCCGCCCCCCATGAGCGCCGGCCTGGGGGTGACAGGTGAAGCCGCCTGTCACCCTTGCAGAAGCAGGCCGCGGCGGCGGCGCGCGTGGCGCGCCTCCCCGTTTCCGGGGACGAGTTGGGGACTCTGTGGTCCCCACACCCGAGAAGAGGGCCAGATCGTGAGAGATGGCCCTGGGTCGGCCGGGGTGCGAGGGATATGCCTGTCAACCTCACCTTCGGCAACCGAAACGACCCACAGGCGGCGTGCGTTTTAGTCGGTTCGAGTCCGACATAACCTCCTCCACCGGCTTCGGTGGGGAGGTATCCGTGGGGATTTTGCGCACGTAAAAAAAAAAAAAAAAAAAAAAAAAAGCGTGCAAATTTTGTATGTCTTTACAAGCATAGTGTTTCAAAATTATATCTATGTATATATGACTATGGGTATTTGTTTTTTTTTGCCATTCCATTTTAATATCGATGGCAGTCGTTATGGGTAGTTGGAGCCCTCAAAGTCCAATAACTAGTCTAACTGAGATGCTTCGATATTGCCTTTGGGCTGTTATACTTCTCGCGTGATACACAGAAAAACTTGTATTTTTTTATGTATTTATAAATAAACGGTCTCATCGGTTGCACGGCATATGTTAGCGCTTATGTTATTTTAAGGAGGTAGGACACGGCGGTATTTCCGCCCGATTGAGCAGTCCGACTGGGGTAGTACCTCCGCCCTACAGAATACCGCGGCTATAATAACTTCGTGTTGTGTTCCCAGCGGTGAGTAGGGTAGCCAGAGCTCACTGGAGAATTTGTGCTGTCAGTGGGAAGACTAAAGGCTTGTCCTGCTTTGTCTTCTACTGACGGCACAGAAACTCTGTACTTACAGTGTTGGCAGCGCGACTGTGACTCCTCTGGTGTTACAGACGTCCATAGGTCACGGTAACCACTTTCCATCAGGTGGGCCGTGTGCTTGTCTGCAAACTAAGTGGTATAAAAAAAAAAATGTTATTCGAGCGGCCGTGAAGTCCTAGGTTCGACACCTCGTCGATGATCGATCAACAAGTAAGTACATCAATCATCTAATTGTGAAGAAACTTTGTGCAACTGTTACAGGCACTTGCGCGAAAGTTTCTGTCTAAAAATGTGTTTATGTAATCATTATGTACGCAGAGAATAACTTTAATGTACTTAATGACGTATTATTATATTTACATACATACATACATATAATCACGCCTTTATCCCTGAAGGGTTAGGCGGAGATGAATTAACACCCATATTTCACTAATCATTGTTTTCGGCTCCACGTAATAGGGGATCAGTCTTGTATCTACGCCTAAGTCTGAGCTGCATATAACTGTCTGATATTAAACAGCCCTATCCCTTAATCGCCTTGTACGATACCGCATGAGATGAGATGGGGTGGCCCACATTCTACTCTGCCGGGATCCACGCCTCATATTTAGTTTTAAAAATATCATTAAATATCTGTATATTGAGTCCCAAAAACATGGACGCTATACCTGCAAGTGTAAGTATAGCGTCCAAGGTCGATGAACGACCTCCGCCCCCCATGAGCGCCGGCCTGGGGGTGACAGATGGAGCCGCCTGTCACCCTGGCAGAAGCAGGTCGCGGCGGTGGCGCGCGTGGCGCGCCTCCCCGTTTCCGGGGACGAGTTGGGGACTCTGTAGTCCCCACACCCGAGAAGAGGGCCAGATCGTGAGAGATGGCCCTGGGTCGGCCGGGGTGCGAGGGATATGCCTGTCAACCTCACCTAATATATAACCTCCTCCACCGGCTCCGGTGGGGAGGTATCCGTGGGGATTTTGCGCACGTAAAAAAAAAAAAAAAGTAAAGCGTCCATGTTTTTGGGACTTTCCCGTAGTCCACTTAGTGGCTCATCTTTACCCCATTTGGTTAGGTACCTACTTAATTTAAGTCAACAATAGTACTCGGAAGACGGTAATAGGCTCACTCCCTATTACGTGGGACCGAATTCGATGATTGGTGAAATGTGGGTATTAATTCACCTCTGCCCAACCCACCGGGGATAGAGGCTTGATTATAAATTTATATGTATGTGCCAAATGGAGTATAGGTTTTCTCTGGGAATTTTTTTATTCCCGTAATGATCTTCCGAAATAAGGCACAGTTTAGAGATGCGCAATAGAATCGGTACCTTTTAATTGACATGACATTTTTGTAATACTTTTTTTTTTTTTTTTTTTACGTGCGCAAAATCCCCACGGGTACCTCCCCACCGGAGCCGGTGGAGGAGGTTATGTCGGACTCGAACCGACTAAAACGCACGCCGCCTGTGGGTCGTTTTGGTTGCCGAAGGTGAGGTTGACAGGCATATCCCTCGCACCCCGGCCGACCCAGGGCCATCTCTCACGATCTGGCCCTCTTCTCGGGTGTGGGGACTACAGAGTCCCCAACTCGTCCCCGGAAACGGGGAGGCGCGCCACGCGCGCCACCGCCGATTTTTGTAATACTAATAGATAAAAAATGTGCAGTAATTTTGTTTATTAAAAGTGAAAAAGCGGCATTATCTGTGGTCATAATTTTGTGAGTTTTATCGCGGCAGATAAACGTAGTGGTTTGCCGTGTCCCACTAGAGGTGATAACGACACCACCTCTAGTAATTACTGTAATATTTTTTATATCAATCAATGTCATATTTTGTAATGATTTTTTTAAAAGTATGGATATATATAAATTATTAAATATATATTCCACAACATTCCACACAACGCTATCTAGACCCATGGTAAGCATAGCTTAACTTGCTTGTGTTACGGAATCTATAATGCTTATTAACATACTTAGATACTATTTTTTTATTAATACATACACATCATACATAGAAACACCCAGACCAAAGCAAATATACATATTCATGCATACAAATATTTGCACTGGGCGGGAATCGAACCCGCTCCTCCTGCGTAGCAGGCGAATGTTCTACTTCTATGCCACTGAGGCCGTCGATATAAATATAGTACGACCTATTAAAACGCATAATTACCAAAATAAGTAATCTTATAATATCTAATATTGTTGTTTATTTATGTCATATGTGTGTGTTTAAGAAATGTTTTTCTTTTATTATACTTCTTAGTTGGCTGGCAGGCAATATAGGGATCCCGGTATTCGAGGAAATGGCAAGCGGTGTATCTAGACTTAAACGCCGCAATTCCTGGGCACACCGCTCACGCTATCTTTCTTCGGGGTAGACATACAGAAATTACAAAAGTTATATGTTGACTACGAACCCTTAAAACGCAAATAAATTCAACAAGTTATCCGCTATCTGCTATGCTAAATAACAATCAACGTTATTAGCGCAATAGCGTGCAAATAGCGTATTCATGTCACCGGGCTGTCGCACTTCATTTGAGTAAATGTCAAGTAGACCGACAAATATAATTAGGGATTAATAGTTACCAAGTTTATAATAGACAGCTTCTGTGAACGCGACAGTTACGTAAGAGGTGCGGGTACGATTTCCGCTCAGTGCAAATATTCGTACGCATGAATGTGGGTATTTGTATTGGTCTGGTCGTGCCTCGGGGAGCACATTAAGCCTTCGGTCCCGGTTGCCATACCAACATCTATGGTCGTTACGGGTAGATGGAGCCCTAAAAAGTCCAACAACTGGTTTAGCTGCATTGTTTTCGATATCGCAAAAAGGTTGTGAAGGCAGTCGCTTCACGGAAAATATTTCCATAAACATTCAGCCAAATCAGCAGTTAGCCTGGTCAAACGTACCTCAGACTTTGAGAAGAAAGTTACAAATGCGACTGGGATTAACCTTAGAATGAAGACGAAGTTCAGTCTATGAATCAAATAGCCCATCACAGTCCACTGTTGAACATATGCCTTTCCCAATATTGGGAGGCTTTCTTCTACTGTTTTCACACTGGTTAGATGGGTTGGTACATGGTTTTATTTCAAGATTTCTTTCTCTCACAGTGATATCGTCTGCGTATTTTTCCGTTAGTCGTCTCTTACGACACCCGTCGGATGAATTGGAATGGTGATACTTGTATTCTTTCTCCATCACCACATGAATGAAGAAGGAGTTATTAAGCTTAAAATAGCAGGTATCAAATCAAGGTCTTAATTACAATAAACATGCAGGTTGGAAGCACTGGAAAATGATGGAGGAAGTAAGTTAGATGAACAGTTCACCTATTGTTTTAATAATTATGTATCAGTTGCGAGTATTCCCTTTAGCACGATTCCTGTCAGCTTGCTCCGGAAACGGAAGCCGTAGTAATTTGATTATCTGTATGATATACATATAACAGGTAGGTATATTATTCACGCCTGTAAATCTCCAAAGGGGTAGGCTGAGGTATATTAACACCCCCGACTATTACACATAGAGTTAATTAACTTGTTGTGTAGGGGCCTCCTCATAGACATTGATTTCAAGGGAAATAAATCTTACACTATTATTTAGTTTAAACAGAGTTAATTTAAACCGCGGTTAGAATCGATGCGGTATGTGTAGTCAGAGCTAAACCACATACAACTGTTCTAATGAAATCTTAATTAATTTAGTACCCAAGGGGCTCGTGGTTAATTGGTAACTGAGAGAAACACTAGCCAAGTCGGTTTTAGGGTGGGACCATTCTTAAGACGTTGAGACCGCTCCGTGCCTCAGAGAGCTCGTTGAGCCGTCAGTCCGGATTGTCATACAAACATCTTTGGTAGACGTCTTCGCACGGGTGTATAGTAACAGGAGTTAAGCTGATATCAGACGGTTCACTCGTTTGATGTACACTCGGATAAAAACAACTCCCTCTCCACCCAGTTACAGGGCCACTGGTAGCCTCAGTTTTTCTAGACTGAAGAGACATGGCATCCCAAACATCTTTCCAATCAAATCCTAAGTCAGATTATTGTTTTTGATACAGATTGCCAAGAAGCGGGCTTGATAAAGAAAAAAAAACGGATAAATGTTTAATTTTTCTTTCAATGTTCATATTAATCTGTTATAAGCCAGAATTTATTTTAATATTCATTTTTCATTTCATTCAATACGTCATCCAAGGAGGTCGTGCGTCTTCGTGGAATTAGTTTAAACGCGAGGCAGAAAAATCAAAGTTACGTATGATATCCGTCGTCTGCATGAGTCGAGGCAAAATGACAAACTCGACAAAGTCCAATCGGTGTTCAGCCCCCCTACACGAAGGTATTTGACAGATATATGACAGTCGTCAGTGTATGTCACAAACGTCATATCCCATATTTCGTCATTCTATTCTACAAAACGCCGGCCTACTAATTGCCATATGTCTAGAGGGGCTGACCTTTCATTTCTGCAGCCTCTCTGCCTCTGTGACCTCTATGGCGTAGCGGTATAACGTTCGATTGCTACGCAGGAGGCGCGGTTTCGATTCCCGCTCAGTGAAAATATTTGTACGCATGAATATGTATATTTACATTGGTTTAGGTGGGATATGTATGTATTTACAAAAAAAAATGTATATACGTATGTTTATCCACATTCTAGATTGTATAACACTAGCTAGTTAAACTATGCTTACCATGGGTTTAGACAGCGTTGGGTCGAATATTTATTATTATTATTTATTTGGGCGGGATATAAACATAACGGTGAGTACACCTCACATCTTCGGTTCGCCGACGACATCGTCATAGTAGCGGAATCGTTGGAACAACTGGGCGAAATGCTGCATAGCCTAGATGGAGCTTCTCGACGCGTCGGCCTCGGTGTAAACTTGGATAAAACCAAAATTATGTTCAACGAACATGTTGCACCGAGACCGATTGCCATCGAAGGGGCGACACTCGAAGTTGTTCAAAAATATATCTACCTGGGGCAGGTTATCCAGCTCGGTAAAAACAATTTCGAGAAAGAACTAGCCAGAAGGATCCAACTGGGTTGGGCAGCATTTCGTAAACTACGTCGAGTTTTCTTTTCACCCCTACCGCAATGCCTCAAAACAAAAGTCTTTGAACAGTGCGTCCTACCTGTTATGACTTACGGTGCCGAAACGTGGACACTTACAGTGGGGCTGGTCCATAGCTTAAAAGTCGCGCAGCGGGCTATGGAGCGAGCTATGCTTGGAGTTTCTCTGAAGGATAGAATTCGGAACGAGGTTATCCGACAGAGAACTAAAGTTACCGACATGGGCCACAGAATAAGCAAGTTGAAGTGGCAGTGGGCTGGCCACGTTTGCCGAAGGATCGATGGCCGTTGGAGCAAACGAGTCCTAGAGCGGAGACCGCGAGAAGGTAAACGAAAGGTAGGACGCCCCCTAGCCAGATGGACGGACGACCTGAAAAAGGTGGCTGGGACAGACTGGATGCGGAAGGCGGAGGATCGGAGAAAATGGCGCACATTGGGAGAGGCCTATGTCCAGCAGTGGACTGCCATGGGCTGATTGATTGATTTATTTGAATTCAATCGGAGTGAAAGTGAAAGACACTAAATGCCAAAAGTGAACCCATCAAACACGATTGAATCTTTTCATTACTGAATTTAGTCGGCATCAATGGATTCATTTTATGTTCAGATGTGTCACTTTGAGTGATGTGTGAAAAGACGAAAAAAACACAAATTGAACTGTACGATATCAGCTTAACTACTAACTTAATATCAACTAAATAGGTTCATGTCATTTATTGACTTTAATACTCGTAGGTCAACGAACTTATATTGTATAGGGTTATCGCTTCTCGAGCGTTAATATATTCTAAATTCAAATATAACAAGACAATTTATTCTTCCGTTATGTAAAACAAAACAAAAACTATATCTTCCTTTCTCTTTGAAATTCAAATGTTTAAAAAAATCCAAATCATTTCTTAATTACCATGCTGTACATATTGAGTTTGCATTTATGTCATGCGCTTTTCTTTCAGGCACAGAACAAGTGGAGTTTAGTTTACTTAGACCATCTCATTCACTAGCCCCATGGCGGTTTTCACCCGTACAAAAAAAATGTATTGCTCAAATGACACCAAAATAACGTAAACTATTATTTAAGCTTAAACTTTGGCATTATATTCTGTGCGTCTGACAACCCTGTTATAAGTGAATGCGGATAATTAAATTACATTCATTAATAAAGTGTTTCATAAAAATATGTGGACGTACTCAGCACTATTTTCAAGTTATTTCGTTTTAATTTAAATAGGTACTTTTTAAAATGCCTTTACTGTTGTTTTATATTTTAATAGTCTACTATGCGCTTTTACTTTGCGCTTTAATAGCTTATTTAGTATTATATGAAAACTACACCATATATCTTTTGTCTTTTCACATTACTATACATCCCAAGGTTGCCTGGAAGAAATCGCTTCAGCGATAAGGTCGCCCATTGTACATTAAACTGTATATGCATGTTACTTACTTGTCTCAGCTGTAAATGTTTTGGTCTACAATAAAGTATTATTTATCTATCTATGTGCATGCCCAAGGTCTAATCTATAACATCAATTTTCATCAAAATCCGTTCGGTGGTTTAGACGTGAAAACGAACAGACAAACAGACAGAAATACTTCCGCATTTATAATATTAATACAGATGTTGCTGGTGACGTTTTATTGTATGATTGTGTTGTTCTTTCTTGAACTATTAACTACTGTTTGTACGAAATTTAATAACAGTTTTATATATTTTGTAGTTATTGACAGTACTTTTATACCACTTACGTGATAGACAAGCATACGGAGCATCCGATGGAAAATGGTTACTGTGGCCTATGGATGTATGGAAAATCAGGGGCCCTATCGGCCCGGCTGGTGTCGGTGTCAGCCAGGGTGCGAGGGATATGTCTCCGGCAAACTCACTTCCGGCAACTTACGACCATCAGACGCCGTGCGTTTTAGTCGGATCGAGTCCGACATAAACTCTCCCACTGGCTCTGGGGGGTATCTGGGGGGATTTTCGCACGATAAAAATAAGAAAAGGGGGCCCTTTTTGGGTTCACATAGTGTGAAAATTGTAACTAACTTGTGTTACGAATTATCGTACATAAGAAACACATTGTGAGGATCAAAATAAAAATAAAAAATCTTGCTTTCTTTCTACTTAAGCTGCCATAATAGGAACCTTTTAATGCCCTTCTTGTAGAACCTCATTTTGAATTCGCTTAGAAAATCCACAGCAGGGGGTTAATTCCCTAATTTCTTTCTCTTCTCAGATCCTTTCATAACTACTGCGCTGTTTCATGTTGCAATGTGTGAGGATGAATTTATATGTTTGTGGCGAGCGGTGCGATAATAGAATGTAGCCATGGATATCACTTCGAAGAATTCTTCTGAACACAATTTTACACAGCGCTTTCTAGACATAAAATATAGAACATAAACATAAACGCACGCCTATATCCCCTAAGGGGTAGGCAGAGATGCTAGCACCCACATTTCGCCAGTTTATGTTTAGGTCCCAATGTAATAGGTGGCGAGCGTATTGCCATTAAAAGGAGTTAACTGCGTTAAGGTTAAGGGGGTAGGACACGGCGGTATTTCCACCCAATTGAGCAGTCCGACTGGGGAAGTACCTCCACCCTACAGAATACCGCGGCTATAATAACTTCGTGTTGTGTTCCCAGCGGTGAGTAGGGTAGCCAGAGCTAACTGGAGATTTTGTGCTGTCAGTGGGAAGACTAAAGGCTTGTCCTGCTTTGTCTTCTACACTGACGGCACAGAAACTCTGTATTTACAGGGTTGGCAGCGCGACTGTGACTCCTCTGATGTTAAAAACGTCCTTAACCACGGTGACCACTTTCCATCAGATGGGCCGTGTGATGGTCTGCCAACTAAGTGGTATAAAAAAAAAAAAAACAACACTTAACAGCATGGCCCCATATAGCTCCTAAAATATCTATATTTGCTATTAAGACGCTCATACATTGTAATAATATCTTGAAGCTATATTATGTGTCTGCTTATTATTGACATATAGTCGCAATACTGTCCGTAAAGATCAATTGGCAGTCGAAACGGGGCCAAGTGGATTGGACCCTACTTGTAGATCGCGTCCTTTGTAGAGCAAACACTTCGATATTGTTATATTTTGTCTCTTTATAATCTTTCATAGATATTTTTAGACTCTAGAAAACAAATGTCTATACTATTAAGCAATTATAAGACTACCAATCTACAGAATACCACGGCTATAATAACCTCGTGTTGTGTTCCCGGTGGTGAGTAGGTTAGCCAGAGCTCGCTGGAGAGTTTTTGTGCTGTCAGTGGAAAGACCAAAGGCTTGTCCTGATTTTGTGTTCTGCACTGAGGGCACATAAAATCTCTGTTCTTACAGGTTCGGCAGCACGGATGTTACTCCACTGATGTTACACACGTTCATAGGTCACGGTAGGTGGGGCCGTGTGCTTGTTTGCCACCTAAGTTGTATGAAAAAAAAAAGACGGTCGTGTCTTTGTAAATATTGTAACAAAGTACTACTTAATAACATTGAACAAAACATTTCTTAAGAACGTCATAAACGAAAATATAACTTTTTTTTCATATCACTTAGGCGGCAGACAAGCATACGGCCCATAATTGTCTGTTTGTCAATTTTTTGCGCCGAACGCAAAAATCTATGATACCAATTTATTTATTCACTAAAGCTTTAATGGAGCTTTGATAGGTAGCTATATAAATCTTATCATAGATAAATTCGTTATCCGAACAAAATTACGAAAATTCTAAATTGTTTGAAGTCTATACTCATCATTTAACTATTTACCTTTACAATTTGTGTTACGAAAGTGTTAATATAAAACACTCTAGTCTACTTTAAATAATACTATTTAGATCCAAAACTCTGTTAAATATCTTCAATTTAAAACATTCACTATAAATATTGAATAACGCACGCAATAGGCTATTTGACAAGGTCGTCCGATTCTACCCAATACTGCTTAACATGTTAGTTTGGTATTATAAAATTATGCCTTGCAAAATAAGATATTGCTAAACTATACTGCAACTAAGACTTTTCATTATTTTTAATTACCAAAGTAAGTCAAAATATAAACAATCAAATTCAGTCCCAAATTATAACTTTTTAGATTCCTCATTAAATGAATAATTACTTTTATTATGAACTATATAACTATAACATAGACCGAGATAAATACTAAATTCTCGTCCACTCCATACATTTGCATTACTCGCGACTGGCGTGTATACGCAGGTACGATTTTGTATGGACCGTTTTCAAGTGACACGAAAAATTAAATTTTCAAAATCAAATATCTTTAAAACTATTTGTAGTAATAATATATCACTTTTGGAGTTAATTATATTATTATTGAGTGGTTATTTTTCTATAATAAAAAAATAGTCAAATAGCCTATTTAAATTATGGAAAAGTACAAGTATCTTATTTACAGTATAGCAGGTTTCATCAAGTGCTATCAATCTCCAGTAAGTATAAACATTCAATATATAATTTTGTTTCATAATCTGATAAAAGTCTAAAAACAGTTTTTTCAATTTGTAACTTTATTCGTTTTACATATAATATAAAATTGTAAATCACTATCTATTGTACGCACTTATTTTTTTAAACTCCAAACAATGTTTTGTAGACCTATGTAATTACCTGACGTAAGGACATAAGTACTTACTAAATAAAATGTTACTGCGGACACATTATTCTTTGTGAATGTCTATTAATTATAGTGAACGATAAATTAATTAAATTACCATTGGGCGCCATGATGCCCGCTAATGATGTGTGCGCATGTATATTGTCTTATCTACTAAATATATTAGACAACTGTTAAAAAAACAAATAAAATTATACTATTTAATACTGTTGATCGATGACACTTGGTGGAATTTGCTACACAAATTGAATTAACACTTGTACTTACTTTTCCACAGTATTGAAATAAAGTCTTAACAAAAAAAATAACTTTAAGTTAAATAAAATTACAACTACACATCTCAATGTTCGTTAGGCTATGTATCCTTACGATCTTCTAGTTTGACACCTCTTACCAAAATACCCATACGACCTTATTTTTAGACCGATTTGGACCTCTTTCAGCTCGAGAACCGATTACTCATTCTTATTTTTTTGATTTGCTTTATATTTTTGCAGGAGCGACTGCCATCTAATAATAATAAATAAAAGCCTCGTCTATCAAGTGTACCAGCTTCCAGGTGAGCCTTTAAGCTCTTGGACAGCCACCCAATCCCTTCCCCTATCGCCCTCAAATGACTATCGTGTCTTCTACTTGACTCGATCTGGTTACATTTTAATAACTTTAATGAATAATTTATCTCAAAATAGTACAATTCAAATACAGAAAATATTCCAAGTCAAATACCCACATAAAACTTACTACAAATGATAGTACCAAACTGTTTTATTGATTTAAATTGCATTGTCGAACTAAAGGAATTTAATACATTGGTAATTAAGATCATTTTGGGTATTTTAGCTAGTCAAGGTTGATCTGATGCTGACTGGAACAACTTCTAGACAAACTGTTCAGAAAAAAAATATCTCGGTTCCTTATTTAAAGCGGTTGATAAATGAAATCTGAATTTGGAATGGAACGCACAGACTTTAGAAATGAGTTACTGAATTGAATTATAATTGAATACTAAACGTCAAAACGGTAAGTTTTTAAAAGGGACCTTTTATGAAATAAATAATTGTGACGTCATACTTTTAATTGTCAAATAATTTACTATTATAAATTGGGCGAATGATTAAAATTAAATTAAAACGATAAAATAAGAACGGGTGGAAATCACATCTCCTTATTTTATAAAGTCACAGGTAAATAATTCAAAAGATTATCAACAACTTAAACTCTACTCCAATAATACTTTTGCCGTCTAGACGCCTATAGTTGTATTGTCTTTGTTAGCGTGTGCACTCTGTTAAATGCCTCCCCGGGGAATCAAACGTACACCTAATAGGTAAATATTATTACGTGCTTCGGTATGATACTTTCACTAAGCATGGAATCGACCGAAGGCTCGAAATTCGTAGTTTAGTCGCTAAATATATTATTGTTTATAAAGGTATAATTCCGAAAGCGACCGCATAGGACAGGTGTATGTGTGTCATTCTGTAAAGATTACTGCAAGCACTCTGCTCGCTGAAAGACCTGCTAGTACACATCAATATGAACACTCCATTATCTTAAATTATTATGGGGAACTGATTGTTAAGATTTTTTACCGCTCTGGATGCTTACAACTATTTGAGCTTTGTGATAGCTAATATGAAATTGAAATTTTGGTATTAATTACCGACTATACAATGGTTTGTGCACAGATGAATTGATTGACATGATGCCCACAGCTACATTCTATTATCGCACCGCTCGCCATTGGCACATTGCGACCTGACTTGGTGCGCACTGCGAGGTATGAAAGAAATTTCATCCCGCGTACACTCAAAGTGTGGAATGACCTCCCTGCTGCGATTTTCCCAAGCGCCTACAATATGGGGTTCTTCAAGAGAGGTTTCTTCATGGTCGCCAGCGCGAGTGTAACGCCCCTGGTGTTGCATACGTCCATAGGCCACGGTAACCACATCCCATCAGGTGGGTCGTGTGTTTATCGGCCACCTAAGAAGTGGTATAAAGGACAAAAAAAATATTTTGTGTACTTTACTAGTCAACATAGATCTGATGCTGATTGTACGCTCCGTGTCTGCAGTTATCGTATGCGGTCGCCTTCGGAGTCAAACCTTTATGCTCATAGCGGTTTCCTCGTTGCGTCCAAAGTTTAAACTTTTGTCAATGTCAAGTCAAGTGTCTTTTGTCAAAATCAATAAACGTACTTAAACTTTTGTTTGAGTCCGTTTATTGATTTTGATTGATATGAGAGTTTTTCTAGTAGCGGCTGCCGTCAACAACACCAGAGTGACGTTCGATTTCATTTTGATATATCTCTATGCATGAATATGTGTATTTGTATTGGTCTGTTCGTATCTCGGAGAGCACGTTAAGCCGTTGGTCCCGGTTGCCATACGAACATCTAGGGCAGTTGTTACGGATAGTTGGAGCCCTAAAAAGTCCAACAACTGGTCTAACTGTAATGTTTCGATATCGCCATTGTGTTGTGGAGTTCAACGAAATACGCAGTTATACTGGTAAAGGGGACCCAGACTCCGAGGTTAAAGCTTAGGCTACGACTGGGATTGACGCTAAGATGAAGAAGGTGGAACTGCAATTGGGTAAAAAGATTTTTTACAATTATATAACATAACATAACATAAACTCACGCCTATATCCCCGAAGGGGTAGGCAGAGAGAGAGGCACATTTCGCCAGTTTATGTTTAGGTCCCAATGTAATAGGTGGCGAGGCTATTGCCATTAACCGGGCACTTATAAACCTGCGATAATACTTTACTGCGATAATGTAAATTCCGATTCAAAAACCCGGGCTAAACTAAAATCTGATTCTACATACAAACATACAATAACGTCTTCATCCCGAAGGGTTAGGCACAGGTGAATTAACACCTACATTTCACTGATCACTGTTTTCGACGTAATAGGGGGTGAGCCTATTGCCTTCTTCCGGGCACTGTTGTTGACTCGAGGCTTGTGTCTGTGCCTGAGTCTGAGCTGTATATATCGGTCTGATGTTAAACAGCCTTAACTAAGGAGTCGCCTTGTACGACACCGCATGGGAAGAGATTGGGTGACCCAAATTCTACTCTGCCGGGAACCACGCGGGAACCCGATTCTATGTTATATTTAATGAAATTGAAATGAATGCTGCTCCATATTTGTGGCCCAAAATTAGTTTCACACGTATATATAATATAACCCTATTGAAAAGTTTCACTATTGTGGATCAGGAACAAGTCACAAACAATAGTTTCACTTATATTCTAAATATAAATATTCTACAACATTCTATACAACGCTATCTAGACCCATGGTAAGCATAGTTTAACTAGCTTGTGTTATGGAATCTAGAATACGGATAAACATACTTAAATACTTTTTTTTTTTGTAAATACATACATATTGTACATAGAAACACCCAGACCAATGCATATACCCATATTCATGCATACAAATATTTGCACTGAGCGGGGAGCGAACCCGCGCCTCCTGCGTAGCAGTCGCGTTCACTACCGCCACGCCACAGAGGCCGTCAAACAAAAAAAACTAGTTCAATAAGTAGGTATATGTATTGCGAAATATCGAATATTTTGTAACTTCGCACTCGATATTAAATCCACGTCAAACACACTGATGGTATTTAATCAATTCTATAATAAATCCCACCTTTACTATTTAATAAATGCTAAAGTTTGAATAGAGCGGTTGAATGGATCAACGGGTCTAAAAACGCCACATTGAACGACTTGGCTAAAAACGAATAACTTTATGCATTTCCAGTAGATCAAAGATTCCTATAAAATTTGTTAACAGGTTACTTTTTTTAAAAATTTTTTTTAACAATGTAATTTCAACAAGTTTCATGTGATGAACTGTTAAGTTAGTTTTCATGAATTATGAAATTCCTTTAGATACCGTTTTTACCCCGAAGTTATTTTTTTTGCCGTGGGCTAAGTAAAACGGCATGCAGGGTGAGTTTTTCAATTGGGTCAATGCTGAAACTATGAGGAATAAGAAAAATGCGTAATGTGTGTTTGGGGCCCGATTTTGATGAAAACTAAAACTGCATTATTGGTTATTGGTTTAAAAACTACAATAAACATTTTCTAGTTTGCAAGTTTTGGAAAAAAAACAGCATACTGTATTGTTTTTGTCGATAATGAGTAACATATATTTCTTGATTTAACTTTATTAAGTTGAATTTTATTTCTTAAATGTGATTTTTTCGTACCTGCTGGCGAGTGTTTCCCGAATGTTTATCGACACTTGTTCTGTATATTTATTTTTATATGGTTTTATCAGATAAATATTGTGTTAGTGTAATCTACAAATAATAGGAAAACAGTTTCATACACATACATACAGTATATTCACACTTTAGGTAATGGATATTAAATATTTAACCAACATGTGCATAAAAATAAGACACAAATAATTCCAATTTATCATCATATTCTTAGAACCTCTCCATTAAAAGTATCATCAAAGATATGTTTATGCTTTGTATTTCTATATTATATGTATTTACTCTGCTGTTGTACACTTGTGTTTTTTAACATTTTTTTGCACTTTTAATCCCCCAAAGATTTGCTGGGAAAAAACTCAATATTGAGTTAAGCTCGCCTTTGTACACCAATATGTATTTATGATTGCCTGTTGACATATTATTTTCCTGTGTACAATAAAGAATTAAAGAATCAAAATATCATGATTTTTTTTAGAGAGATTAAATCCTGCAACTTCTATATCAACAATAATGATCGAAACTACAGATTGAAAGTGGTAAAGTCCCAGATAAAGCTAAATTGAATTAAAAAGTATTAATTATTTTAACAATGTACTTCCTGTCGAACAATGTACATCATTACCGATATTACTATAGTCATTGGTTATGAAAACATTACATGTAACATAATATTCCTATCGTATATTGCTTCAAAGCTTGTTAAAGCATAATTGTTCAAACATTATTATTAAAACAACAACGACGTAAATATAGACCTATGTCAACGTTCACACAAACAATATGAGTTTGTTTTTCTTTTGAATAAATTTCATTGTATTAATATACTATTGTTCATTTAATAGCTTGATCTCATTTGCTTTATTAAACAACAAAATCATGTGAATTGATTATTTGTATAATAAATGAAACTTTTTGAAAATATTGCAAGGAATATTAACATTTTAAAATAATAATGATATTATTTTAATTTATTAGTTATTAAATAAAAAAAGGTATCAATCTTAATAAAAATGACAAATGTATTCCCATTTCATTTCTACTTTATTTTAAAATGGTTATGACTTTTTGGACCATTATATGATTTGTTTTTCCTTCAATATTGTTCCATTTTTATTTACCGAACTATTAAAAAATAGAAAAAACTTTCCACACATCACACTATTTTTTATTTAAACATTATACTGTATTTTATACCAACAAATTCAAACTTGCCAAAACAGATTTCCTACAAAAAATCACAAAACAAACAGTAGTAAAAGTAGCATATACCGTCAAAATTTTATAAAACCTGTACTTATATAATACCTGAAACATTAAAAAAACTAAGTCTCCAAGTTACTAAACTTACCTGGATATCGTCGAACTCCTAAGAATCGTCGTACACTTGAACTGAAAGCGTAGTTGCGGCGAGCTTCTCGCACGACCGCGGTACACTGTGCACTTTCCGTAAGCTTTCACGCTTTTATAACCACACCATTGGGCGTAGGGCGGGCGGGCGGAACGATACCTATGAGATAGCACTGGTCAATTGGGTAGTTTCCTGTAGTTTAAATAAATTATTTAACTGAGCTCATTAAATTAGGAATGGTAAAAGTGCAGTAAAAGTTGCGTCTGTTTTTATTTGTTTTTTATCATTCGCCCAACCTATAATAGTAAATTATTTGACTATTTATTGTGACGTCATAATATAAATATTATGACGTCACAATAAATTATTTCATACAGATTACCTTATTACTTTCAGGTTTTGACGTTTAGTAAGAAGTAACTAATTTGACTAGTCACTCAAATACCCAATTGAATAAAATAAGTTGTTTATACGACATAAAGCTTATAAATTAGTAATAACCTTATATTATATATCATGTGGACGCCATTTTTAAGAGTTGTTATTGAAAATCATAGTCCGTAGCAATGACGTATTACATTAATAGATACGTCATACACTTATTTTTATACAGGATTTGACCTCCGTGGCGTAGCGGTAGAGCATTCGACTGCTATGCAGGGGCGCGGGTTCGATTCCCGCTCAGTGCAAATATTTGTATGCAAATATATATGTATATTCGGACCTCTTAATAATATATATGTATATTTGCATTGGTCTGGGTGTTTCTATGTATAATATGTATATATTTACAAAAAAAAAGTATCTAAACATGTTTCTAGATCCCATAACACAAGCTAGTTTAGCTATGCTTACTAGCTTGTGTTAGGGGGTTTAGAATGCGGATAAACATATTTAGATACTTTTTTTTTGTAAATATATAGCGTTGTGTAGAATGTCGTCGAATATATGAATATATATATATACGTCAATTAGACTGCGTCTCGTCTGATGGTAAGCTAAAGGCGAAGTCTCAGTAAAGAGGGTCACCATTACTTACATATACCATTCATATGCTTTTTCACACCCCGCTACACGAAAGTGGTGGCAATAAAAAGTGATGCAATCACTAAATATTAAAATCTATACCTTTACTAATAATTATAAATAATTATAAATATTTATTTAGTTTATAATTTTTTTTTTGCTTATTTATTTATGTTTATTCCTTGCGCAAAGGATTGGTATTGCCATTCAACGTGGCCTGGCCACCTTCCCGGTTGACATTGATGGTGAGGCATTCTTTGATGCCTGAACCTGAAGGATTGTATAGGTATATTCTGTATTGTTTTTAATTTTTAATTTAGATAACTCTCATTATTAATAATACGGCAATATTATTAAATTATATAATTTGCATTGATATTTATATCAATTAATAGTACAACGAATTTATTATTCAAGACTTTTTTCGTAGCGCATTGTCGCGTCTCTAATTAGTATATAAAATGATGACGAATATCATCATTTTTTGTCGTCATTTTAGAGTACAGACAACATATCTATACATAGTTTATAATACATGATTGGTTCATAGACCTTTTATTTTCGAAAATTTACGTTACGGGGTGTTATAAATGTAAAGTGTGTATTTTTGTATTATTACTTACATAATATAAGAATCATTTTTCAATGGTTTGTTTATACATTATTTAATATTTTCATAATATTTATTGACATAATTGTAAAATTTTGACGTGCACAATATATATTCTTTATGTGCCTAAACTGAATAAATGAAATTGATTCTTTGATCTGTGTGTCTGTTGCACTGTAGCTTTTAAACGAATAGACCTATTGTGATTTATATAATGGTCAAAATCTGAGTTGATTTATTAAATTTTTTGATCACTTTTGAACACAAGCAATTTACGTTAGTTGAAGGGGTTAGGAAATATTAGTAATTTTTAAATATATATTACTTAAATAATGTAGAGGAAAATAGTCACCTAAGAAGTATTTTATTGACAACTATCTGTTGATCGCGGCTTCGCATGCTTGGGATTTAGGCTGCACCCATGGGTATACTTCCGGGATAAAATGCCTAAAAAGGAAAGCCTGGGTAGACTTTGTTTACTGGAAAGAATTATTTTTCAATGGCTTATTTATACATTATTTAATATCTTTATTATAATTCTTGACATATATCAAAAAAAGTCGCGGTAGCCTAGTGGTATGAAAATAAAAATGAAAAATATTTTATTATCAACAAGAGTACAATTTTTAGCAGTGTCCGTTGGCCCCACACTAGGCAAGCCTGTCCTGTGGGTACCTCTTACGATTACACAAGTTACATTTGCTTGGTCGACATTAGTACTCTTAAAAAAATTATCTGGAACATTTTACATACATACATGCGTGTGTGTTTGTGAGCGTGTGTATCTGTGTGTGCTTGTGTGTGTGCGCGCGTGTGTATGTGCATGGGTGTGTGTATATGCGTGCGCGTGTTTGTGTTCGTGTAAATATATATATATATATATATACGTTTTAATGCAAGTCATAACAAGTTAATTTTGCAAAAGTATTTCAGTGGCAAAGCGTCTAGCAAATGTTGTATTGGTTTTCGGCAAGGCAAGTCTGAATACTCTACGTCTGAGTAGATTGTCATAATCTGCAGAATTGATGACAACTCGGTGTGCTATGAGGAACGATTTCAAAATAAACAAATAAACAACTGTCGCACGTTGAGAACCTTACTTTCGTTGTACAGCAGCGTAGTAGGATATCTAAATGGTTTTTTGTACATAGTTTTTAGTACCGAACGCTGAGCTCTATCTAACTGTATCAAGATAGATTTGCCAGAACCACCCCAAACACGTATACAGTACGTAATCAGTGACTGCGACAAGGCAAGATAGACTATCTTTAAAGTGTCTGTAGATGCTGATGTCCGTAGCAACTTCATTATATTCGCCGCTTTACGTAGGTACGCGACCAGACAACACGTTGATATGTTCTTTGAAGTTGAGATTTTCATTAATTATTACGCCTAGATACTTAATCTTGTCTACCCTTTGAGCTATTCCACAGTTGCAACTGTTCAGTGTCTTGCAGTTGTGTAGCCTAATATTAAGGGACGTGGGTGGGACTGATGCAGCGGTTTTGTGAAAGCAGATGTACTTAGTTTTGTTGGCATTTAGTGTCAGCAGATTATGTCTTAGCCATTGTTGTATTTCAGTCATACCTGTTTCAGCTTCACGAAACACTTTTTCCCAAGTCGATCCATGAAAGATAACGACTGTATCATCGGCGTAGCATATTATGTCTGCTTTAACATATGCGTGAATGTCATTCATGTACATTATGAAGAGCGTTGGGCCGAGCACACTTCCCTGCGGTACACCAAAATTAACTAACTGTAGTTCGCTTTTGTCGTTGCCCACTCGGACGCACTGTCTTCTATCAATCAAGTAACTTTTAAACCAATTCAAAGCTATGCCACTATGGGTAATGGACTGTTGAGACGAGGTCTCGGGTTTGATCCGAGTGTAATAAATTGTGTGTTGTAAATTTATAGGTTAAATTTTTTCAAACACAATGTAAATTGTTCATGAAATAAATAAATTAAAAAGAATACCATGGCACACACCAATGTCTTTTCGATGCTTTACAAAGTTCTGTGTGTATTTATCGCAGATTTATAAGTGCCCGGGTAATGGCAATAGGCTCGCAACCTATTACATTGGGACCTAAACATAAAATGGCGAAATGTGGGTGCTAGCACCTCTGCCTACCTCTTCGGGGATATAGACATGAGTTTAGGTATGTTATGTATGTATTTCTTGACAAATTTGTAAAATTTTGATGTTCATATATATTATTATATATACTCTTTGTGTACCTAAACTGAATAAATGAAATTGATTCTTTGAAACTATAATCTATCCCTATAATAAATTTAAGCCATATCAGTTTAACTGTTATAGCGTGATTGAATAACAAACAGCCAAGCATGTAAACATCTTGACGAACTTTCACATTTAAAATACTAGTAGGAGTACGATATTAGTAGGATGTAGGATTATTCATTATACACTCAAAGCAATTCTAACGTATACGAGAACTTCGTACAATATGCTGCAAGTTATTATAGAACTTCGCGGGAAGGGAGCCATGCCTATCTGATATCAACTTCATCAGGACAACAAACTTGGCTTGCACTATCAAGATGCATACTGTTTCGCATTATTAAGTGGAGTAAGTAGATCAATATGGTGTTGTTAAATAACACACATATAATCACGCCTCTGTTATAGTATGTCTATATGATGATAATGCTTAATGTAAAGCCGTATAACATAATTTAACATAAACTCACGCCTATATCCCTGAAGGGGTAGGCAGAGGTGCTAGCACCCGCATTTCGCCAGTTCATGTTTAGGTTCCAATGTAATAGGTTGCGAGCCTATTGCCATTATCCGGGCACTTATAAACCTGCGATAAATACACACATAACTTCGAAAAGTAATAAAGTCATTGGTGTGTGCCATTGCAAAACCTGGGATCGACCCCGAGACCACGTCTCAGCAGTCCATTACCCATACCACTAGGCTACCGCAGTACCTAAGCCGTATATTAATCTTATAAAACTTATACGTCTCTCTCTCTCTCTCTCTCTCTCTCTCTACCTTTCTTCGTTTTAATACACATTCTATTTAATTTAGCCGATAACTACACCATATCTTTTGTTTTTGTAACATTACTGTCCATCCCAAGGATGCCTGGAAGAAATCGCTTCCAGCGATAAGGCCGCCCATTGTACATTGAAAAGCTACCTACTGGTCCTACTGTAAATCTGTTGGTGTACAATAAAGAATTATCTATCTATCTATCTAATTCTCCGAAGGGGTAGGCAGGGGTGTATAAACAGTTAACACCCACATTTCGCGAACTAATATTTTCGAGTCTAATAGGGGGTGAGTCTACTACTGTCAAGCGGGCACTTAGTCGTGAGCAATGTTTACTGTCGGATAGAGAATAGCTTTATCCCTTAATCACCTTCTACGATACCCACAGTAAGAGATGGGGCGCCCTTATTTTACTCTACTGGGAACTAACACGGCTCAAAAATTCACACTCAAAAAAGGGAATGTTATATTTTTAGGGAGTGCTTGCATACTTGTAATTTTTGTCAAATGTCTTTATCAAGAGGCGTGGGTTCGATTTCCGTACGTGTGAGTTTGTAAACGTCTATTTGCATTGGTCTGGGTATTTACGTGCCTACGTTAAGCCATCGGTTTCGGTTGCCATTCAAACATCTATGATAGCCGTTACGGGTAGTTGAAGCCTTTAAAAGTTCGACTAGTCTAATTATGTAACTTCGATATCGACAAAATGGTCGTGGAAGTCAGATGGTAGAAAAATTTGGTAGAAAAGTTCAGCCGCATCACAGTTACACTGGAAACCGACCCTAAGTAAGTTGAGAATAAGGTTCAAAAAATGATGACTAGCTTATGAGCTCTGCTCTCGTGAATAGTAGTTATCCACACCAATATTAGTACATTATCATATTCAGTAATCGGTATTTATTCATGAACAATATTTACATTGTGTCTGAACATTATATTGTATAAGACATACATACATACATATAATCACGCCCTTATCCCCGGAGGGTTAGGCAGAGGTAAATTAACACCCACATTTCACCAATAATTGTATTATATATAAAAATAATCAAATGACTAACAAAAACATTCAAAACATTAAGACACAAAAGCTAATCAGAAATGTTAACTAAAAAATAATTAAATAAACATTCTACAACATTCTACACATCACTATCTAGACCCATGGTAAGCATAGTTTAACTAGCTTGTGTTATGGGTTCTAGAAAGAGGATAAACATACTTTTTTTTTAGATGAGTCCCTCGACATGACAAAGGTTGCATCAAAATATGTATTACTAGGGATATCAAAGTTATAGGGCTAATTAATACAACTTATTTTTTACTTTTGACGTTTTTTGTGACGGGGGTTAATTAAATTTTTAATTTCATTTATATTTTACACTTTAAAATTGATCTACTCGCCAAGCTCTTTGATTTGATACCCATATTGAGGTAGTTGTGAAATAAAATGTAATTCGCCATTTTGTGGTGGCGACATCTTGGATTTAAAATTTGTCATATTGTATGGTATTCTACTAGTCAAGCCCTTTCATTTTATACCCATATTGAGGGAGTTGAGAAAAATATGTACTCCGTCATTTTATAGCGGCGGCCATAGTGTACCGATTTTTTTCAAACATATCTAAGAACACTCCCGACTAATATACCTTTCAAATAAAAAAACTAAATCCAAATCGGTTCATCCGTTCAGGAGCTACGATGCCACAGACAGACACACACACACACACACACACAGACACGTCAAACTTATCTTACACCCCGTCGTTTTTGCGTCGGGGGTTAAAAATAAGAAAATAAACTTCTGGGGATTATCTTTATTAAATAATTATTTTTAACTACCTACCTACTTAACTAACTATCTACCAAACATACTGAAAATAGTTTTAAAAATAGGCGAAACCGTTTCAGAGTAGTTTAATTACAAGCATTGTGACACTTCCCCGTGTTTTTGCTTTTCTTAAATAATATCGTTATTTGTTATCGTTATCGTTATCGATATCGGTATCGTTATCGTTATCCGTCATAATCGGTTGCATTATGACATGCATATGATCCGCCATACTTTTGAGAAGAGGTTTCGGAAAATGTCACGGACGAAGCCGGGTATAGTCGGCTAGTGTCTTTATATCAGGAGAATGGCTTACTAAGTAGAAATCTTAATTTCCTAGCGTGAGGCTTTTTGAATCTAGTATGAAGTGTGATGGTATCTTGAAGTGCGCTTTGAGATAAGTAGTAATTTCTATGAGCATTAGACGAAAGCAATTTGCCAGTATTGCTGTTTAAAAATGTACTAAAGGAATAATCTATCTCAGTAGGCAATGCTGAATGAAAAAAAAGCCGGCTAAGTGCGAGTTGGATTCGTGCACCGAGGGTTTCGTACAAATTTGAAGTTATTATTCGATCCCCGCTCAGTGCAAATATTCGTATGCATGAATACGGGTTTTCGTATGCATGAATTTGCATTGGTCTGGGTGTTTCTATGTATAATATATATGTATTTACAAAAAAAAAGTATATAAGTATGTTTATCCGGATTCTAGATCCCATAACACAAGCTAGTTAAGCTATGCTTACCATGGGTTTAGATAGCGTTGTGTAGATTGTTGTAGAATATTTATTTTATTTTATGTATTTTTGTACACGTGTCAGCAGAATCCGGACTTTTCAAATTTCGAATATTGGACATAAGCGACTAATTTTGAAAATAGGTCACATACATTTCGGTACATAGCGTTTGCCGAAAATAAAAAAGAAATTTAGTTTCAAATATGGAATGGTTGATGAAGGAAGATGGAGTCGCAGGTATCGTATTGTATTTTGCTACATAAACTTCTTAATTATAAGTTTGATTTTTTTTACAGCTTCAAACTGTTGCAGACCTGAGTACTTAGCATAAATTTCAACTGGATATCTCCACGTATCCATGAGAAAAAGGCCTTGAAGACGGAAAACGAAGTGATCCTATACAAATTCCGTATTTTTCTCTTGTGGTACGGAACCCAAAAAAACATATGACTGGTGTAGGTACATTTATACCATTGGCGAAATTCAAGCATTGCACTTAAACGAGTGGTTTTTCAACTTTTAATGGTTTAACTACCTGCAAATTTCTGTTTGAATAAATAAATAAAAAGTAAGTTTTTATCCTAAGGGTGTTTTGTATAATCAATTATTATGGTTTTTATTCCTAGAGCCCGCCCATTGGTCAAGGTAAAACCACATGGCAATTAATTATAGACCTACTCAATGGTGTAGGGTGGATCTTTGGTGAAGAAAAAAGTCGTGATGAATTAATGAAGAGGAACAGGTGACATGCTAGCTGCTAATGGAATAACGTTCTGAATATCAGGTTTTCCTCTTGAGGTTAAATTTCAGTCGTACCCTCAAAAAACAAAATAAACAATTAAGAGACCCGCCGATAGAACTGTTTGTGCTCAGATGAATTGTTTGACATAATGCCTACAGCAACTTCCTATCATCGCACCGCTCGCCATAGGCAGGGAATTCATCCCCACACATTGCAACTTGAGACGGTACGCACTGTGCACTATGAAAGAAACTTCACCCCACGCACACTCAAGCTGTGAAAAGAACTCCCTACTGCGGTTTTTCCATGCACTGGTGTTGCACACGTCCATAGGCCACGGTAACCACTTCCCATAAGGTGGGCCGTGTGCTTGTCTGCCACCTAAGTGGTAAAAAAAGAACGGACTCCTGATTCCAAAGTGTAAGCTATAAATATGATCAGGATTGGTAGGTATACATTTACCACTGTGGCGGACAAGCATACTGCCCACCTGATGGGAAGTGGTAACCATAGCCTATAGACGTATGCAACACGAGTGGCATCACAATCATGTAGCCAACCCTTCAGGAACCTTTTAATGCCCTTCTTGAAGAACCACATATGTCTGTAACGGTCCGTATGGAGACGTAAAATTCAGTAAACAGTTTTCTTATTATAAACTTCACCACTTAACTGTACTTTAATTAGATCCTAAACAACGACACCAGTGAAGTGACATTTAAGGTATAATTCATTCACTTCTAAAGTAGAGAGGGAGCACAGTCGCCCTCAAAAGTGCTTAAACACAATATACGACGTCACACCTGGATTATAATATAGTTCAGAATTATGCAATGGCTGAGATAGGGAAGGAAACAGTGTTGCCATCACAAAAAATATAATTAGTTTTAGGTTTTGTTGCATATTTCATATATAAGTACTGTAATTAGTCAAATGTTATGTGCTGCAGTAAGTTGAAATAAACATTTGCTTTCTTTCTTTTCTTTCTAAACACTAACAAAATAAAAATTATTTACACTTAAGTACATTTAAATATCTGTTCTTAAAGGGTCGGCAGCGCGGATGTGCCTCCCCCGGTGTCACATACGTTCATAGGTCACGATAACCACTTTCTATCAGGTTGGCCGTGTGCTTGTCTGCCACCTAAGTTGTATAAAAAATATCAAAAAATTAATTGATTAATAATTATTTTTATAATTTTCAGTATATACATTTATTATTTTTCATTCTCAATTTTTTTGTACATTTATTATAAAAGTCATCTGGACATATAACATATATGTATTCATTTAAGAAAATCATATATCGGGAATATTGGGTAAGTAAATCAGAATTCCAATAAAATAAAAGCCATGATCACGATACAGTTACTGTGATCATGGCACTCATTTTATTGGAATTCTTATCTTCATATTTGTTCGAAATAGACGCAAATAAATATGGAATGGATATTTTGTTTGAAAAGTTTTGGTCCGACTTAAAATCCTACATTTGTATAATCACGATTGATCAACCAAGACATATCTTCAATTTAATGTCAGTTATCTGACATTCTCGCAAGTAGAGCCGTCGTATCGGCGACTAAAATATATTATTGATATCAAATTTTGAAAAGAGCAACGTCGTGATTTTAATATTATATCTTTTCAATAGTTTTCCTTAACTTATGTGTCCCGCGGGAAATCTGGGAACGGGACGCATCAACCGCCATCGCCGTGTAATGAAAGTTGTTTTTTCCTGTAATTTCTTTTTTATAGCTTGTTCGATGGCGAAAATCTACAAAACTAAAGTGAATGGAACATTAATAGGAAATCGATACTTTTAATTTTGTAAATAGTTATTATTATCGCACACAATAATAATTTACAAAGTTAAAAGTATCAAGGCGTCTTTTATGCTCTATTAATATACATACATATAATCACGCCTATATCCCTGTAGGGTTAATCAGAGGTGAATTAACACCCACATTTCACGAATAATTGTATTAATATAATCCGTATAATATGCTCGTTTGAGTGTTTATATATAATTATATTATAATTGAGCTATTTTTAGGGTTCCGTACCTCAAAATGAAAAAAAAACGGAACCCTTATAGGATCACTTTGTCGTCCGTCTGTATGTCTGTCTGTCAAGACCTTTTTCTTAATAATGCGTAAAGGTAAAATGAGGTAGGACACGGTGGTATTTCCGCCCGATTGAGCAGTCCGACTGGGGAAGTACCTCCGCCCTACAGAATACCGCGGTTATAATAACTTTGTGTTGTGGTCGGCAGCACGGATGTGACTCCACTGGTGTTACACACGTTCATAGGTCATGGTAACCACTTCCCATCGGTGGGCAATATGCTTGTCTGCCATCTAAGTAGTATAAAAAAAGGCATTAAGTTGAAATTCATACCGCATACTTAAGTCTATAGTCTATAGTAGTCATAACATCTTGAAATTGTACAAAAATCAAACTTCTATATCAACGCATTCAAAATATATTATGGTTTATGTAGTTAAAGTTACGGAACCCTCGGTGCGCGAGTCCGACTCTTATTTGCACGGCTTTTTTTTTTTAAATATAATCGCTATTTATTTATTTTGACGTATGTGTATTAGATCAAGACCGTTTAAAGAAAGGCCGGATCAATAGTACTCAAGAGAAGTCTCAAAATGATCTTAATACGAAGGTATTAAGTGTTAATACTGTTGATTGATGCCGCTTAGTGGAATCTGCTACACATATTCAATAAGACACATTGTACTTTTCCACTGTATTTTATTTTTCTACTGACCGTTTTAGCCTTACGGCATTCTCAAAGGTTTAAATAAGCGCCAATACAAACCATTGAAAATGCCATGAGGCGAAATCGGTCAGGTGAAACTTAAAATACAGGGAAAAGGTACAAAGTGTCTTATGCAATAAGAACGTATTTAGATGAAGTCAAAAATGTTCCCCGCATACCTCTCGACGCTCGAAGACTAGTCAACTCGTGACCACGGATGCTGCATCGCATCCGAAACATCGGCAGAAATAGTAAGTTCCAAGATATAATTCGCGAGAAGTCCTGCTACCTAGTATAATTATGAAGTCAAACTGTTTTATTGATTGAAATAATTGTAAATAATCAAATTAAAGGTGTGTACCAAATATCAGAACAATCATTCAACAGGAAGGGGGGAAAATCAAGGTATTAAGAACATTTTGAATATTTTATTTTTCAAGTTCAAGGTGATGGCGACTGTACCCGTGTTTGGCCAGCATATATGAAAATAATTATGACAGTGAAATCGAAAGGCGTGTATATAATGTTATCTATGCCTCCCTATGCCCGGGGATTGAATGAGGACTCCGCGGTCCCCGCACCCGAAGAGGGCCAGCTTGAAAGAGATGGCTTTAGGTCGGCCAGGGTGCGAGGGATATGCGTCCGGCAATCTCACTTCGGGCAACTTACGACTCTCTGACGACGTCCGTTTTAGTCGGTTCGAGTCCAACATAACCTCTCCCACCGACTCTAGTGGGGGGGGGGGGGGATCCGAGGGGATTTTTCGCACGATAAAAAAAGGTAATTACACATACCTGGACCAAATCGGGGAAGTTTTAGAAAAGGGGCAGGTCAGGAGTACTCTAAACCGACGAGCATGCATGAAGAATGTAATGAGAGTGAATGAAGCGAGAGTAGTATGTCAGGATCGTAGCAAATGGAGATCCGTGATCTCTGCCTACCCCTATGGGAGACAGGCGTGATTTTATGTATGTATGTATGTAAAAAAAGGTAGCCAAGTAGTTATGGACTCAGCATTGTGATCAATAGGTGGCGAATTTCGAAACTTGGCCATGATACTACTAAAATTCTTTAAAAAATATTACATTTGTCAAGAATTAAAAACCATCGTATAAATTGTTATGTAACAAAAACATTTTCTAGAGATAAACCAGCAATGTATTCGCGACAGTAATTGAACACCAAAGAATGCAGTACAATTTGTTTTGTGGAAGGTGACACCAAGGAGGCGCGCAGTCCACCACTCCATTACTGTTTCCGAAGGTGACGGAGGTGACTTGTTATACCTATTTACTTTTCAATGGTCCACGTCTGAAATTACCGTTTTATTTTTATTAACTTTTCTAGGAACTCTATATCGCTATCTAAATTGAAAAAAAAATGTATCTAATTATATAGAGTCGAATCTAGCTGCAGATATACATACTTAGATACGTTTTCTTTTTCAAGTGCATACATACATAAAATCACGCCTTTATCCCCGGAAGGTTAGGCAGAAGTGAATTAACACCCACATTTTAACAATAATTAAATTCAGTCTCGCGTAATAGGAGGTGAGCCTATTGCCGTACCGGAATACGGCAATAGGCTCACCTCCTATTACGCGAGACTGAATTTAATTATTGTTAAAATTTTAGTTACTCTAGATCCTCAGCCTTCCGGATCCAGTACATCAGAGCCACCCTCCTAGAATGATTACTACTCACTTATTGAACTTTTGTCCAATTTATTATCAGGCGGGGTGCAGTATCGACGGACCACAGGTAAAATAATCACCTCAATTTACTGAGTGTACCCATATTTAATCAGAAAACTGCTTGTGATTAAATATAGGGGCAAACTCATGCCTGCATTCTTAAACTCTTGCAGGAAAAGCAATTTCATTTCTTTGGGGAAAAACTGAATTAATTTCTGAGAAAACTACAACATTAAATCATATTATTTTCAACGGAACCCGGTGTTCTTAACCTCGTTTCTTAGAATAGGGTAGTGTCCTGACCCATCGAATTCTTACCAATACTCCTTAATGTCTTAGTATTTTATCTAAAAATATGCATGGTAAACTTCTTAGTTTACTATGCATATATACTAAACTGAAACTATGACTTTTCATTATTTTTAATTCCCAAAATAGGTCAAAATATAAACCATCGAAATAAAGCTAAATTAACAACTTTTTAGATTCCTTATCAAATTTCAAATCAATCATATTATGCACTGCATACTTGTAAACGCAACGAAGACTAAAATAAATGCGATATTCTCTTGCACTCCATACATTTTCACTACGTGCCAGCGCGCTGTGACGTCACCACGTGCCACGATTTTGTATGGTGCGTTTTCGGGCGGCTCAATAAATTGCATTTTTGAAATGAAATATCTTTAAAACTTTTTATCATAAGAAAGTTTTCACTTTTACAGTTCATTATATTATTGAAAAATGCACAGTTTACGACCATAAAAAAAATAGGACAACCCTATTAGCAGTCTCATTTCTTATAAGATGATAGCATCAACCAACAGAGTGACGCGTGACTAGGATGACGTCACAATATTGATTCTTATATTTCTAAGTTAATAAGCGTAGGGGTACAGTCAGTATCAGTCGACTCACACAAAGTACTCGAAATGATCTTAATATTAAGAGCAAATCAAACTGTTTTATTGATTATAATTGTATTATCGTCCGAACTAAAGGTTCAAACTAATGTCGGTCGACATAAAGGGGGGAATTCCAAGGTATTCAAATCATTTTGAGTACTTTGGTCGTCAAAATCGATCTGATTCTGACTGTACAGTTGAGAAATGAAATACAGTTGTAGTTTCACATACAACTTCATATGAAAAATTCAACTATATCTCCTTTAACTGAAATTTTAAAGCATTTTGTATGCTGACTATTCAAATCAATTAAGATAGAAAATATTTAATCTGTTCGGGCGAGAATCGAAACCGCGACCTTTCTCTTACAGGGTCAATGCTCTGACCACTAAGCCACCCAACTTCACCTGACCGACTGGGGAAGTACGTCTACCGTACAGAATACCACGGCTATAATAACGTCGGGTTGTATTCCCGGAGGTGAGTAGGGTAGTCAGAGCTCACTGGAGAGTTTTTGTTCTGTCAGTGGGAAGACTAAAGGCTTGTCCTGATTGTGTCTTCTGCACTGACGGCACAGAAACTATATACAAGATATAGGCGTGAGTTTATATTATATTATATATTATGGGTTTCTTCATGGTCAGCAGCACGAGTGTAACGCCCCTAGTGTCGCACACTTTCATAGGTCACGGTAACCACTTTCCATCTGGAGGGCCGTGTGCTTGTCTGCCACCTAAGTTGAAAATAAAACTGATGCTATCCAAATTTTCCTATATATACCCGTCTAGCGGTGAAGGTTGGAGCCATCTACCGATATTCCTTTGCCTACTGTACTTTTTTTTTTTACGTGCATAAAATCCCCACGGATACCTCCCCACCGAAGCCGGTGGGAGAGATTATGTCGGACTCGAACCGACTAAAACGCACGCCGCCTGTGGGTCGTTTTGGTTGCCGAAGGTGAGGTTGACAGGCATATCCCTTGCACCCCGGCCGACCCAGGGCCATCTCTCACGATCTGGCCCTCTCCTCGGGTGGGTGGGGACTACAGAGTCCCCAACTCGTTCCCGGAAAACGGGGAGGCGCGCCAGGCGCGCCGCCGCCGCGGCCTGCTTCTGCCATTGTGACAGGTGGCTCCACATGTCACCCCCAGCCCGGCGCTCATGGGGGGCGGAGGTCGTTCATCGACCTTCGACGCCCGAGTTGCCTTCGTACGCGGGCAGCTTGGCTCAAAAGCGATCAGCATTATTGGCAGCTTTTCAGACATTCCATCTGAAAGATTGTGCATGATTCTATTACTTTATTTATTGAGTATTTACTCGAGAGTTTACCTAGTGTGATTGCTTCTTACGCAGTTAGATTTAACTAAAAAAAAGTATCAGAACAGTGTCTCTAGTCATTACTAAATAAAAAAAAAACAATAGTGAATGAACTAGGAAAAATAGACTTCTGTAAACTATTTACATTGTTCATTGATAGTTATCTACTTTGTACACATAATGAATCAGAATCAGAGTAGGCCACTTGTACAGTCTTCATGAGATCGATCTTAACACGTTAATAACAAACTGTTTCATTTATGTAACATACATACATATAATCACGCCTCAGAGGTGAATTAACACCCACATTTCACCAATCATTATTTTCGGTCCCACGTAATAGGGGGTGAGCCTATTGCCGTCTTCCGGGCACTATTGATGACTCGATCCCTGTATCTGTGCCTGAGTCTGAGCTGTATCTGTCTGATGTTAAACATCCCTATCCCTAAGTCGCCTTATACGACACCGCATGGGAAGAGATGGAGTGGTTCAAATTCTACTCTGCCGGGAGCCACGCAAATTGTGTTATATTCCGAACTAAAGGTGTGTACAGAACAATCGGCCTAAGGGAAGGATATTTAGGTCATAGGGATCACAGGGAGTATTAAATAATAACTGGTCAGGACTATAGTAAAAGTCATCATCAATCATCGTCATACTCGCCCCAGCCGTTTCAGAAATTACACGTTACTAACAAAAAGACTGACAGTAAATAAAAAAAAACCTTTTTCTGCTATAAGTATCTCTCGTGTATTCTTATTTTATAAATGAATGATGAATGAATGAATGAACATTAATGATTGATTAAAAATCATTAATCTTATTTAGATATATAAAACATAGCCTATGTCCTTTCTAAAGGTCGAATCTACCGGGGACTAGTTGGGGATAGCAAAGATTATTATCCTTGCTTGATGAATCTGAGCTCATCCACCGCCGTAGCGTCCCATGCTATCATTAAAAGAATTTTTTTTTATACCACTTGGGTGGCAGACAAGCACACGGCTCACCTGATGGAAAGTGGTTACCGTGACCTACGGACGTGTGTAACACCAGAAGAGCCACACTCGCGCTGCCTACCCTATAAGCACAGAGTTTCTGTGCCGTCAGTGTAGAAGACAAAGCAAGACAAGACTTTAGTCTTCAGACTGACAGCACGAATTCTCCAGTGAGCTCTGGCTACCCTACTCACCGCTGGGAACACAACACGACACACGAAAAGATACCCGAGAAACACATACTACGTGTACAGAGCACATTTTAGGTCTAAGATATATGTCCCAAGATATACCTATCGCCTCTCAACGAGCCGATGACGTAGTTGACTGGGGACCGCGGCCCACGCAGCCTCCGTCTATTGGGCGATGTTATCTGCTCTTATGACGTGTCATACCGTGGGCGGGCGTCTGTTCTGCAAAAAGGTTAAGTATTGCCTTGTAATGTAGACGTTGCATGTTATTTATGGTGATAATAATTATTTTTTATATCACTTAGGTGGCAGACAAGCGTATGGTGGCAAGTGATTACCGTGGCGTATGATGCAATACCAGGAGCGTCACAGTAGTGCTGTCAACCCTGTAGAAACCTTCGTGATGAACCCCATATTGCAGTCGCTGGAAAAACTCCAGCAGCGACTTCATTCCACAGTCTGAGCGTGCTTGGGATAATTTTTCTCTCATACCTAATTATGCGTAATGTTCCAAGTCGCAACATCAAAAATAACGTGAAGATCGGCTGATATTTGTTTATCGGACATGTCAATTAGACTTCACCTCACCTGATAGTAAGCTGAAGGCGAAGTCTCAGAAAAGAGGATCATCGTTACATAAATATGGCGCACAGCACGACACACAGCACGAAACAATTGAAGTGGCCCTGGGTCGGCCGGGGTGCAAGGGATATGCCTGTCAACCTCACCTGCGGCGTTTTAGTCAGTTCGAGTCCGACTTCCAGCGACTCCGGTGGGGAGGTATCCGTGGGGATTTTGTGCCCGTAAATAAAAATAAAAAAAGTAAACAATTGAAGTAAAATAATCAAGATGAAAGTTCTAACAAGAATATTAACTTACCGTTAGCATCGTAGATATAGACGGCGCGAATAATTTCCTGCGCCGTGCAAAAAAAAGTAAACAATTGGTTTAACTCTATGTAAGGAGTCATCCATATAATACGTCCAGTAATTTTATACCTTTTATAAATAAATAAATTTCACAATATTCCACACAACGCTATCTAGACCCATAGTAAGCATAGCTTAACTAGCTTGTATTATGGAATCTAGAATGCGGATAAATATAGTAAGATACTATTTTTATACATCGAAACACCCAGACCAATGAAAGTGTAATTAGTTACATATTCATGTATACAAATATTTCCAGAGCAGGAATCGTTCAAGCAGCTCCTTTTTTATTTTACGTGCGCAAAATCCCCACGGATACCTCCCCACCGAAGTCGGTGGAAGAGGTTATGTCGGACTCGAACCGACTAAAACGCACGCCGCCTGTGGGTCGTTTTGGTTGCCGAAGGTGAGGTTGACAGGCATACCCCTCACACCCCGGCCGACACAGGGCCTTCTCTCACGATCTGGCCCTCTCCTCGGGTGTGTGGGGCACACTGCAGAGTCCCCAACTCGTCCCCGGAAAACGGGGAGGCGCGCCAGGCGCGTCGCCGCGGCCCGTTCCAGTACCTCCTGTGTGGTAGTCGAACGTTCTACCGCTACGCCACAGAGGCCGTCGTTTTGAGATCAATTTCTTCATGCCGTATATTATTTTCAATGATAGGCCATACATCTTATTACTTGGTTCCTGTATAAGCTCCCAAAAGTAATACTATGAATCTGTAGTGGTCACAAATAAGTAGTATTTAATTATAACATTAACAGTACACATTTTTAAGGAAGAAGGACACGACAGTATATCCGTGCAACTGAGCAGTTCGGCTGGGGAAGTACCTCCACCCTACAGAATACCGCAGCCATAATAACTTCGTGTTGTGTTCCCGGCGGTAGCCAGAGCTCACTGGAGAATTTGTGCTGTCTGTGGAAGACTAAAGGCTTGTCCTGCTTTGTCTTTTACATTGACGGCACAGAAACTCTGTGTGCTTACAGGATTGGCAGCGCGAGTTTGACTCCCTTGGTTTTGCACACGCCATAGACCACGGTAACCACTTTCCATCAGGTGGACCGTATGTTTGTCTGCCACCTAAATGATGTAAAAAAAATTTCAAATTGTTCAAAAATCTATTCATCTATTCATCAAGTTCCTTAACAGCTCCATTTTATGTTAAGTGTTCTTTCTTTGTATATCATACAATAAAGATATATTTGATTTGATCTGCGTCAATTTTCAATTCTCCGTCTCATGCGTTGGATTCAAACGTAGCTTATGGTACGACTCTAAGAGAGCGTTATTCTTTAAACTTATTACTACGTAAATGGATATGATGGCTTCTTGTGGATTCACGTCAAATGTTATTATTTTAAGTACGTAACGATATTTGTGAATACGTTACGGTCTTATAAGTTTTTTACCAGATTACGTTATGCCTTATGGATATCCAAAAATAGATGAATGAGAAATCACGTGATTCAAAGAAGCTTTCGAGAAATTGTGCATAATTTAAATGAAAGTTAAGAGGGTGAATGAAAGTAACTTAACTTTCTTTTGAAAAGTAATAATATCATTATGTCGAAGCCTTTGTTTGTTTTATGTAGAGATAAGTTTTATATCCATGGTTTTTACCAACATGTATTTGACAAGTAGCAATACGTGACAGACGTTCAGTATGTACGCAAATGTGTTTTAAACTTGTATAGGTACAACTTGTTGCCAACTTGAGGCCTATGTCTAGTTGGACTGCGGTGGTCTAATTGATTGATTGATTGATACTACTTGTTGGGTATACCTACAGTCTCAATACATGTATAAAACAAGTAATTATGTTATGACAAGTCCCCTACAAGTTTTGTATTAAACAAGCTTAGAACTTATTTTTTAGGAATACAGATCCGATAAGGAGGTCGACGACGGTACTCCCTTCCCAATTGAGCAATCCGACTGGGGAAATATCTCCACCCTACAGCTCACTGGAGAGTTTTGTGCTGTCAGTGGGAAGACCAAAGGCTTGTTCCGATTGTGTCTTCTACACTGACGGCACAGAAACTCTGTTCTTACAGGGTTGGCAGTACAAGTGTAACTGGCACACGGTGTTGACAAGCATACGTCCCACCTGATGGAAAGTGCTTACCGTAGTCAGGGGCTTTACACTAGTGCCGATTCCATTTTTTTATGATTTTTTAGTTTAGCAAACGACTTGAACATTTCACAATATCTTGCAAGTTTAAACTGGTATGTGATTCAATATCAGACGAAGTTTATTGAAGAACCACAGGATATTTCCAATAATATATCAGGAATACTTGGTGAAGTGTGAAGCGATATTGCAGTCTCCGAGATTGGAAACGAGTCCTAAATAACTTACAAACTTTCGCGTTTTATATTGAAATCATTCGGTATCGGTTCGTTTGCATAACGCTTGATTTTAATTCGATTATTAAGAAAAAGGTAAAAATCTTGATTTATTATAATCTATTGATCTGTCAAAATAAAGTCTACCTTGTTGTGTGTACTTGTCTGCCACCTAAGTGGTATAAATTTTTTTTTAACATAAAGCCCTTGCTCAGTAAACACCTTTCATATAAAGTTGAATGACGAGATGTACCTCCTATGCCTACTGTATTATGCCTAATATATTTTTTTATATCACTTAGTTGGCAGACAAGCACACGGCCCACCTGATGGAAAGTGGTTACCGTAACCTATGGACATCTGTAACACCAGAGGAGTCACAGTCGCGCTGCCAACCCTGTAAGTACAGAGTTTTGTGCCGTCAGTAGAAGACAAAGCAGGACAAGACTTTAGTCTTCCCACTGACAGCACAAATTCTCCAGTGAGCTCTGGCTACCCTACTCACCTCTGGGAACACAACACGAAGTTATTATAGCCGCGGTATTCTGTAGGGCGGAGGTACTTCCCCAGTCGGACTGCTCCATCGGGCGGAAATACCGCCGTGTCCTACCTCCTAAAAAATAAACACACTTTAAAAATCCCAACGCACTTATTTACTCCCTAATTTTTGGGAGAAATTCCCTAAATTGGTAACACTGGCACTGGTAACAAAAACATAAAGTCATAGTTACTTATTGAGCGCAAAGGAATTAACATGGCAGTCATGTTTCAGCGATTTTATTATGTCAGACTCTGCGAGCACAGGGTCCAATAATGAGGCTCTCGCTGCAGCTGAGTATGAGACATACGGTCACTACGGATTGCTAACAAAATACTATACGAGTAGTATACTACTAGCCTCCCGCTATTGTTTCGGCAATAAGCTTGGACTTGGCTGCAGCTGGTGCCTTAACTTGCCCTCCGCTTCGCTTCGACTAGAATCAGACAAATAGGTCTTCGCTGCTGTGAATGCTCGCAGTATCTGTCACCAAATCAGTACAATCAGTTTCCTTCTCGTACGTTTGAGGTGACTGAGGTCGGGCAGAAGTGGACAATATTCCTTGAAATTGCGAAATATATTTTTTGTGTGACAGCCTATCATACCAAGATGATTATTATGATACAAAGTGCTTGATATCCTACAGCACAGTATGTCAGGCGCATAAAACAATACAAGAGTTGAGTTTGGATACACACTGGCCCTAGCTGCGTTTGCGTATTACATTCAGTAGCGTCAGCAAATAACTACTACACTAAATTTGAACTGATATGACTTTTTCGTCTAATTACGTAAATAATAATAATAATAATGAATATTCCATACATTCTACACAACGCTATCTAGACCCATGGTAAGCATAGCTTAACTAGCTTGTGTTATGGAATCTAGAATGCGGATAAACATACTTAGATACTTTTTTTGTAAATACATACATATTATACATAGAAACATGCAGACCAATGCAAATGTACATATTCATGCATACAAATATTTGCACTGAGCGGAAATCGAACCCGTGCCCCCTGCATAGCAGTTGAATGCTCTATCGCTACGCCACAGAGGTGTCATGAAATGGAGCTATCATGATACCTCTCATCCCACGTCTAATAGTACCACGGTAAACAAATCTGTAAGTAGATTAAGACGGGAATGTTTTTGTAACGGTTCAGGTGGGATTCGAACCCACGATCTTTCCCTTACAGGGGAAATGTGCTGACCTATGAACCACCCAACCTCGCCTGAAGTCCATCTACAGATATAGGTATTTAAACTATCGTAGTCACTCGAACTCGAAAGAGGGTAGATCGATATAATTACTCCTAGAAAAAACTTTTTCTCTGTTCACCGCCACTACTCCAGTTCCTCCGTGATCATGGTGCTTGCAACAGCGCCGAAATATCGGAAACTCAAAACAATCAAACATGGTAAATATCCCGATTATTTTGATACTGACATCTACAGATACTCGTACGAACTATTGAATGAATGATACAGCAATATTTTTTTGATTACTCTTAATCGATCTGAATTGTTAGCATACTAACTGCTTCAAAATTTCATTCAAGAACTTCTAACTGGTATAAAATCAGTAAAAACCATGGGTATAAACCTCATATTTTTATCTAGGACACGCCAATTTGACTTCACCTCGCCTGATGGTAAGTTAAAGGCAAAATCTCAGGAAAGAGGGTCACCATTACAGACAGTAAGTACTTACTTCTTATTGGCTTTTAAATATATTAGACACGAAACCAAAGTTTGCAAAGTGACTTAAAATACTTCGAGCTTGATTGTTTATTCCACGCGTGACTTAGGTCTTCAAAATTAGTGAGCGGAGTTTCCTTCACAACTTTTATTTTTCAAACTTAATAACAATTTGATCGGAGATTATATTGATTTCTCATCTCATACTTGAAGTTGTAATTGGGTTTTAATATTACTTGTGTGGTAATGGTGTTTTGTGGGAGAGTAATGATAGTACAATTAGATTATTAGTACAATCAAGTTTAGCTCGATCAAGTCAGGATTGTGTGGACGCTCGGGCAGATTTTTTGTTGCCTAGTAGCTTAGACTTTTTTACCGACTGGGGAAGTACCTCCGCCCTACAGAATACCTCGGTTATCGCGGTTATAATAACTTCTTGTTGTGTTCCCAGCGGTGAGTAGGGTAGCCAGAGCTCACTGGACAATTTGTGCTGTCAGTGGGATGACTAAAGGCTTGTCCTGCTTTGTCCTCTACACTGACGGCACAGAAACTCTGTGCTTACAGGGTCGGCAGCGCGAATGTTGCTTCTCTGGTGTTACACACGTCCATATGCCACGGTAACCACTTTCCATCAGGTGGGCCGTGCGCTTGTCTGCCACCTAAGTGGTATAAAAAACTTGCGAAAAATCCCCACAGATATTACGGAGCCGGTGGGAGAAGTTATGTTGGACTCAAACCGACTATAACGCACGTTGCCTGTGAGTCGTTTTTGGTTCCTAAGGGGAGGTGGACAGGCATCTCTCTCGATCTGGCCCTCCTTGGGTGTGAGGACCAGAAAGCTCCCAACTTATCCCTGGAAACAGAGAGACGTGCAATGCGTATCTCAAGTAGCTTAGACTATAAACCTACTCACTCTATAGACACAACAAGTGGCACTCCAACGCGGTGTAAAACAATCTATTTGACAAATACATACATCCCATAACATGCACACATTTACAGTTTAATGAATAAAATTGATGTTAATTTACTCACACAAAACGCGTATTTCACACCGTTATTTGCGATTCAGTTTGTTAGCAAAACTGTGTGTATACAGTATATGGTCAAAGTCTGATAGTCTGTGGTAATGATGCACGATATATCGTTTTCGTATCGCACTTATCGCAACTAATTATATCGATACAGCTATGGATGTAGTTCTTCAACATTCTCTGAGAGGTTTTAGGGTTCCGTACCTCAAATGGAAAAAGACGGAACCCTTATAGGATCACTTTGTTGTCCGTCTGTCCGTTTGTTAAGATCTTTTTCTCAGAAATTCGTGGAGATATCGATAAGATTCGTTCCAAATACTCAGGTCTATGACGTCTTGAAATAGTATAAAAATCATACTTCTAAGTCAGCGCATTCAAAATATAATATGGTTTATGTAATTTAAGTTACGGAACCCTCGGTGCAAGTGTTCGACTTGCATTTGGCCGGTTTTTATTTTTTTACTACTAAGACTAATACAAATAGACATTTTCATGCATTTAAATCTTTGGACTGAGTGGGGACCGAACCCACGCCCCCTGAAGCATCGAGGTCACCTCACCAAAAAGTAATGACGAACCATTCTTAAAAAACACAGCAAACTTCTCCCCTTTTCTCATCTATTTTTTTAACATAGAGTTCACTTTTACGAGGCATGTTTCTTTTTACAAAAATCTGTGAGGAATCATGTCCTTAATGTTTCAGATAAAAATCCCTTTTCTCCCAAATTTTCCCTCCTATCAAATAAAGCTCTCAACAAAAGTTGTGTTTTAAATCATATAATATGTGTGCCAAGAAATGCTCCCTCTAGACCGGAATTAACAAACTATGTCAGTTTGTTAATTCTGGTCTCCGGTCTATACAGACAAAAGCGAAATCGACCACCTTGTCAAAACGAAGACTCCCGCTAGCTTCGCTCGCTCGGTCAATTAGCAAAGGTAAAGATCAATATGAAACCGTGATCTATGCATTGTAACTACCTACAAACATATAATCAAGCGTTTATCCCCGGCGAGTTAGGCAGAGGTGAATTATACTTTGTAAAATGTAGCTTGGGTCCTATGACAGATGTTGAAAAGACATCACTAGTGATGTGAAAGTGTAATAGTCTAAGTCGAGAATATGTATAGGTACAATGAAAATGCATGTATGTATATTATCAAAAGCTATTTATTTAATCTGAATCAGACAATGGAGTACATCCTAAATCATCATCATCATCGTCGTCGTCTTCTATATCCGACTCGCTGGAACAGTCTTGGAGATTTATAATAATTTCATTTTCTCGAAGGTTATCAAAACGAACGTCACGTTCCCAGGCTTCAGTAATGAGACGTTTGGTCCTTTCCACAACACTTTTCCAGTTCTCCGGTGTTACTTTGGTGCAAGCTTCTTTTAATAACCCCATCATTTTATTTGCAGTAAACGGCGGAGTGGTATTGTTGCGTGCCGCGTAGCCTAAAAACAATTAAATATTCATTATTATATTAATAGTAAAATATGTATTACATGGGTCTTTGTTACTGAAATTTAAATAGGGAACATATTTTTTGTAATTAGCTTTACCCTAGGACTTAGTCTGCATTATTTTTTTAGATAAAAAGTAGGCTATGGTCCTTCCAGCCTTTGTTGCTACATTGAAACGAAAAAAAAAATTACAAAAAAACACTTTAAAAATATATAAAATGTATCATATGACAGGATTTTATTAAAAAAAAAACTAAAAATAATTAAAAAATACGAACCTTTAATTTGAGCCCATATCATTTCTATACTGTTGTATTGGCAATGATATGGAGGGAGACGGAGAACAGTGTGACCAAAGGATTTTGCCAGTTCGTCGAATATATATTTTGGACCGCCGGGTGGCTTATTTAAGTTAACGAGCCTTAGTAGCTCCACCTTCAACATTGAGACATCTGCCTCAACACCTTGATTTTGGAGCCATTCCAAAATTTCGCTCTTTCGGTTAACTTTGGTTGGCGGTTTATCCATTTGCACGGAATGGTATGAGGCGTTGCCCATAACAATAACATGGGGCTCATTTAAATTGGCTAATAACGTCATGAACCACTCTTTGAATTTTTCATAATTCATTTCTTCGTGGTATTCAACCGTTTTAACTGACTTAAAAGCCAATAAACAATTGGGCACAAACCCTTTGGCTGTCCCAGCATGACAAATAATAAGTCTTTGCCCTTTTCCTTCAGGCACCTTTGTTACGGACTTCGCAGTATTATCATTCCATGTTTTAGAAACGCTATGATTGGCATTTAACCATGTTTCGTCCAAAAAAACAACTTTGTCCCAATCTACAATTTGTTTTGCCTTTCGTAAAAAATCACAACGTGCGAGAGCTATATCTGTCCGTTCCATTAGTATTTTTCTTTTGTCTGCTTTTTGGTAACGGAAACCTATTTCTTCTTTTAATAATTTAGACAATGAGGGCAAACTTCCTTTAAAAAGGTTGGCTTCTCTGAGAGTGGTACGCAATTTTCTTAATGTTGGCAACTCATTACGCGTGTAGTAACTGTAAATGTGATTACGTATAGCATCAACGTCGAAACTGTCTGGTTTAGTCACTGGATGCTTTCGCCTCCTCTTTTTATTTGGTGTCGTTAGGACGTTTTCTTCCATTGAAGATTCCCCAAACTTTTCCTTTGTGATTCGAGAAACAGTGGTTTTTCCAATCCCAAGAGCATCAGCTACGCGATCACGTACGTTATTTAACGGCAAGAGTGGTCCGCCATTTTGTAATTCGCGTTCAAAGTAGTGTCGCAAATTAACCACATATTCACGCATTTCGCTCTTGATAACAGTTTTTCTCGTTCTTTTCGGCATTATGGCACAACAAAAAAGTAAACACGGGAACAAACTTAACTATAACAAAATACACAACAAAACTTAACACTAACAAATAATAACAACCAACGATAATAACAAATGACTGGTGAAGAAAAAAGTTAACACTGGACGCATACAAGCACAAGGCTGAAGACATAGAACAATTATACTGAGGTGACCGACGCCGGCGTTTCACCAGGGTTGCCATAACACGGCACAAATGGATACTAGTGATTTGTTAATTGATTGATTTTGGTATCTAAGAAAGTTGTACCCAATATATTTTAATATTACTTTCAATCACAAACTCAACACGAACTACATAATATTTACATTCATTGAAGATACCTAACGTAAATCTATTAACTTTACATAATTTTATAAATTCACAACAGTTATATAATGTGTATCGATTATGCCTCATACAGTCGACTGAGTCGACCCAGTCGACCGATTGTGTCCCATCTCTAGTAATTTCTGCCGACCGACGGAACCTTGATAAAACGGCAAGATATTTTTTGTTGCGCATTTATTTTATTTATTGATGCTTGTTTTTCCAAATTATTATGTTGTTATTGTGTTATATTATTGTATGATAAATTTTATTTGTGAACTATGGTGGTAACTACGAAAAATAAAAATCTAGAAATAAATGATCGAAGAGAGACGCCGTTACAATGTAAAGTCGTCCTGAAAATGTTCAAATGTCATAGGACCCAAGCTACATTTTACAAAGTATAACACCCACGTTTATTGTATTCAGTAGGGTAGGGCGGGGCTAGTTGAGCAAATTTTTACTTGAACGGATGTAGCTGCTTAATGATACGTCTCAATAAATTGTTATGCGGCTTGATGGATTTGTTGTTTATCGCTTAACAAAAGTGTCAATAGTATTTTTTTGTAATAAGTAAAATTTAAGAGCTACAGCTGTTTTAATGCAGAAAGTCAAGTACGCTCAATGTACCCCATAGGTGGGGTAAGTTGAGCAATGGTATGGGGCAAGTTGAGCACTAAGAAAGTATAATGAAACTATAGGTTCAATGTTGACTAGTGATGAAATAAAATAAGTGTTTAACAATCAGTTTAACTCTGTACTTACAGGGTTGGCAGCGCGACTGTGACTCCTCTGGTGTTACAGACGTCCATAGGCCACGGTAACTACTTTCCATCAGGTGGGCCGTGTGCTTGTCTGCCAACTGAGTGGTATAAAAAAAAAAAAAAAAAAAATCAGTTCTTTATTTATAGTCTTTTAGTGACAAAGACAACAAAACTTATAGTAATTTTCTTTGAATAATTAACCAAAAGTAGAATCAACAAAACAATAACGTAACGTAACGGAGCGAGCAAACGCCCGTGGTTTAATAGGCCTTGCAGGGAAGCTAGAGACCGCAAGCAATCTGCATACAAGGCTTGGGCCTCGGCTCTTACCAATAAGGATCCGAACATCGCTGAAGTGAAGCGGAATTTATTAGCACATTCGTAGGCAAGGCGACCGACATCTTTTGGAGAATATCTGTAGAAGATTGATGCCATTTGTAGCAAGTATTTTTTCAATGAATCTTCCTGTGTAGAAGTAAATACTTGTCTCGGTGTTGCATAGCCCATGGATGAATCGACACCTTCATTTAATTTTTGTCAAAGTCATCCGTTTGATACCGAATTCTGTATCGGTGGCATTAACACTTTTACCTTCATCGTTTACAGCCTTTTGCAGCATTTTTTAAATATTCAGTAGTGTTAGAACATCTTGTAGTTTTTCTCTTGTAAGTCCGCATCCTAACAAAAAATAAAACATTTATTAGTTTAGTTGTTTTAATCATGGGGTAAGTTGAGCAACTATGCTCAACTAACCCCAACCCAGAATTTCAAAATAAAAGTGATTTTATAAAAAAACCGTGAAAATTATACCCAGAACCTCTCTGCATATCAAAAGTACGATAATTATATGGAAGATTAACACTTACCTGAATAAAAACAAATAACATTTGACTAATACAGACGAAAACTTGCGATAAATGACGTTTTTACTTTTTGGTCTTAAAATAAACAAAACGTCCGTGCGCCTCACTCGCTTACCCAGCGGCCACTAGCGATCGCGTGATGTTTACCCCTCCCGCGCCACCCTCTTTCCGCCATACGATGCCAATACGTACGGTGAATAGTTTTCGAGATATTTCGATTGCCCAACTTGCCCCTATGCTCAACAAGCCCCGCTCTACCCTACCACGTAATAGGGGTGAACCTATTGCCGTATTTCGGGCACTTTTGTTTACTCGAGCCATGCATCTGAGGCCGAGTCTGGGCTGTATATCTGTTTGATGTTAAACAGCCCTATCCCTTAGTCGCCTTGTACGACACCGCATAGGAAGAGATGGGGTGGGCTAAATTGTCAAACTTAATAATTTAAAAAAATATTTATATGGTTATTTTTTTTGCAATGCGTACTTCATTATTAACGTATGGTCGCCACCGCAACAGCAACAAGCATTATTACGAATACTACGCACGTTTGCGACTGCAGTTGTATTTTTCTAATAGCCACTGGGCTTATTTTTGTTTTGTAATACAATAGTATAGTTACCCGCGAGAGGAATGTATGATAGGTATATTTGAACTCCTCCACTACCATAGCACTCCTTACTAACCTCAAAAAGCACCCGAAAATGCGTAGTAAATATTCTACAACATTCTACACATCGCTGTCTAGACCCAGCTTAGCTTAACTAACTTGTGTTATGGTATCTAAAATGCGGATAAACATACTTAGATATTTTTTTTGTATATACATACATATTATACATGTTGTACACATACTCATACTAAAAGAGTTGCCCAAAAAATAAGGTCAAAAATAATTATTTAATATTTTGAAACGTGATTTTGTTTTCTAATTACTCTGAATCCCACTATCTGCGTTCCTACATAGGACAACACGTGCAGGCCTTAGATGTCACCATCACACTGTGCAGAATATACGAGCAAGAACCAAGCGGTTCGGAGACTCTTTTCTTTGCCGCACCACCAAGACCTGGAATTCATTACCAGCACACGTGTTTCCTTCTTCCTACAGTCCCGGGGCCTATAAACGGGGCGTGAAAAAGCATCTGATGAGGCCGCCAAGCTGAGTGCCACCATTGTAACACTTAGTGTCTGTAATGGTAGCCCTCTTTCCTGAGACTTTGCCTTTAGCTTACCATTAGGCGAGGTGAGGTCAAGTTGGCGTGTCCTATATAAAAAAAAAAGAATCAATAAATTGTCTAAATATTTTGACGTGATTGGGGTCAATAAATATTATGTTGGTAACCATAGCATCATTATAGGTATTTAAACAATGAAACATGGTAAATGTTCAGTTTTTCTTTTGATACTGATACCTATAGCATCATTCTCTAATACCAGTAGAATTCAGCAGACTAGCCATTTAAATTTCACCATAATAGATATTTAAATTGGACCAGACAGTGCCAGTGTAATACTAAGTAAGTACGCTTATTTCGAATTAGTCTTGCGTGTGTTTAATTTATTTTACCTTTTCCGCTGTGAATCAAAAATAAAGGGTACATATACATATACTCACGTACCCCTTCAGGAGGTATATTAGAGGATTATTGACACCCACATATCGCCAAATATGATTTTCGGTCCCACGTAATAGGTAAGGAGCCTATTACCGTCAAGCGGGCACCAAAATATAGCTAATTATTTATATATGTATTTGTATGAAAATAGTCGAGTAACTATTGGTCGTATCACCAATTTTTGAATCAGCTCAGGCGGGAATCGAACCTGCGATCTTTCGCTTAAAGCGGGAACGCTCTGACCACTAAACCACAGAACCTTCGCCCGAAACTATCCAAATTTTTCTAAATGCCTTCGTTTGGGTGCACCGTGTGTTTCTCCGCATCGGTGTCTCTGTGGAGAAGCTGTCGATAGCCTTGGACATCACGTATTGTCTTGCAACAGGAGCGCAGGCCGCATGTCCCGACATGCAAACATTAACGACATTATCCGTTTGCAGGCTTATCTATATGCGGACGATTTAAAATTCTCAAAAACCATCAGGTCCATTGAAGACGCAAGATTTCTTCAGTCCGACATAAATAGACTTGTCGGTCTTGACTCTAACAAAATGCAACTAAACACAGACAAATGTAAGCACATTAAATACACTAGAAATCATAACATTGTTAGCTTTGATTATTACATAAAAAACACAAAAATTGATGAATTAGACACCATTAGAGACCTTGGAGTGCTATTTGACACAAAATTAACATTTACGCCGCATATAGATAATACTGTAAAAAGGGCTTCTAAAATGCTTGGTTTCGTTCTAAGAACATGCAAGAGCTTTCACAAAAATTCGACTAAAATCCTACTATACAACACTCTTATTAGGAGCATTCTTGAATACTGCAGTGTGGTATGGCGGCCACACTATGCGACGCAATCGTTAAAATTGGAACGTGTACAAAAGCGTTTTCTCTATCATCTAGCGTTTTCTAATGGCGTGGCAAAAAGAATCCGCTCCTATGATCGTAGACTTAAACATTTTAATATTAATCTTCTTTCCAATAGACTGAAATCTAATGATGCAGTATTCGCCTCTAAATGTCTCAACAACAAAATTGACAGCTCCCCTCTACTGGGCCTTTTCAGGTTTCGCGTACCCTCTAGGATCCCGCGCAAACCAGTCACACCACTGTGTCCACCCTTGAGACGAACCGTTCTCGGTGCAAATTCTCCTTATGCAAGGTTGAGTAGAATAATGAACTGTTGTAGCCATCTGGTTGACGTCCACTTCGATTCGCATCGCAAACAGAAGTCAATTTATGACTCGCTGCCAGAACTAACTTAGTTTCTTAATTTTTTATTTTTATTTTTATACCTATAGTTTTCTTTTTTTAATATAAAAGAAGTTACTACCACTGAGTTTGTAACTCGGACAATCACATTGTGTTGCTGTGATAGTATGTAAGCTCTTTTTTTTAAAGTTGTTTTTGAGTGATGTGTCTACTTATAAGTGGTTTTTACATAAGGAATTGCTACCTTTATAATATTTGTTTATAACATGTACAATGTAAACAACTGTTGGTGGACCAATAAATAAATAAATAAATTAAAAAAAATCCGTCGAGCTCTTGTCACCGCCGGCGTGCCAGCTATACTTGAACCTGTTGGCTTGGCTCGCGACGATGGTAAGAGACCGGACGGTATGTCGTTGGTACCTTGGAAGATGGGTAGGCCTTTGGTATGGGATGCAACTTGCATCGACACCCTGGCGCCTTCCCATCTTCCAAGTACGATGGACTGTGTAAGCGCTGCTGCTGCATCAGCGGAGACTCTCAAACGGCGCAAATATACCAATTTAACTGGTAATTATATTTTTGAGCCGTTTGGAGTCGAAACGTTGGATCCGTGGGGACCAAGCGCGCGCGCGCTATTCAAAGAAATAGCGAAGCGACTAATCGACGCTTCCCGTGACCATAAGGCTGGCCTTTACCTCGCTCAAAGAACTTGGGCACGGTACCAGTAGAGATCGATGGAGAGGAATTTTTCGATGCCTAAAATTACAGTCTCCCTCTTTTTCTCTATTCCATTTTTGCATATATTGTATAGTTAGCATAGTTTTATATTAATTTGTAAGTAATTGTATATTATAATAGAATATTTTATGTACCTAAACTGAATAAAATTCTTCTATACATATATCTGTCTTACGGCAACGGTTAAGTGCCATCTAGCGAAATTGGTACGAATTAGTTACTTTTAGTTTACCGGTATCACGAGTTATCACTTGTTACCTTACAAACGAATATGAAAACTAATGTCAAAATCCACCGAAAATATATAAAATATAATAACAAAGCAAACATATCGGTTCGATCCCCGCTCAGTGCAAATATTTGTATGCATGAATATGGGTATTTGCATTGGTCTGGGTGTTTCTATGTATAATATGTATGTATTTACAAAAAAAAAAGTATTTAAGTATGTTTATCCGTATTCTAGATTCCATAACACAGGCTAGTTAAACTATGCTTACCATGGGTCTAGTTAGCGTTGTGTAGAATGTTGTAGAATATTTATATTTATATTTATATATTTATATAAATAACTAGCTGTACCCTGTCACGCTTCACTGTGGCACATTATGATTGAATGGTTGTGAAATGAGAAACAAAACAAAGAATACATATCATACGTGGGGCGCACTATAAGTTTCCGGAATGAATATGAAAAAATACTATTAAAGGTACAAAATTAATTTATTGTTTTTCAAAATAATCTCCCTTGGCGTCTATACACTTTTTCATTCGATCAAACCAGTTTTGAAAACTTTTGTGCCACTGCTCTGTGGTGACCTCTGAAACGTGTTTTTCATACTCCTCGACAGCCTCTTCTGGTGATGAAAATCGTTGGCCGCGTAATTGGTTCTTAATTTTTGGGAACAGATAAAAGTCACAAGGTGCCAGGTCGGGACTGTATGCAGGATGATTCATGAGTTCTACATTTTTCGCCTTCAAAAAGTCATTTGTCTGTCTGGCCGTGTGAGAACTAGCATTGTCGTGGTGCAGGATGATACGGCGTTTACGGTTATTTTTACGGAGTTCGTCAATAACTTCCGGCAAACAAATGGTCGTGTACCAGTCACTATTCACAGTACGACGATTTTCTAAAGCAACAGTAGCCACGTGTCCAGTTTTATTAAAAAAGAAGCAATCATCCGCTTAGATGCACTATTCACGCGCGCCACTTTGGTTGGTTTCGGCTCATCTTGAAAGACCCATACGCTCGATTGCTGCTTTGTTTTGGGATCGTAGCAATAAATCCATGTTTCGTCACCTGTTACTATGTCCCACACCAAATTTGACGCACCTTCGTTGAATCTGGTAAGCATGGCACTGCACCAAGTGACGCGGTCCGTTTTTTGATCCTCGGTCAAGTTATGTGGGATCCATCGCGAGCACAGCTTTATCACACCCAAATGTTTGTGTAGGATTGATTGTATTTGACTCATGCCTATTTCTAAGGATGCGCGAATTTCATGGTAGGTCACATGCCTGTCTGTTTCAATCATACGGCGCACAGCATCGATGTTTTTGTTGGTCACAGCGGTGGACGGCCGACCATCGCGAGATTCGTCACTGAGATTGATACGACCACGCTTGAATTCTGCAAACCAGCTATAAACAGTCGTCTTGCATGGAGTTTCATCGCCAAAAGCTGTTTCAAGCCGAGCGATGCTCTGTTGAGCCGTCAAATTACACTTAAAATCGTAGAAAATCATACTACGAAAATTTTCCCGAGTTAAATCCATGTTGATGCAGACACACAATTTTTTAAATGGCGCCACAAGGTAAAAACAAAAGACAGTCAGATGAAACAAACTGTATTCTACAGCCAAAGAGTTCTATTTTCAAATGTTGTAATAAATTTTTAAATATTGTTTATGTAAGTGGCCAGTTCCGGAAACTTTTAGTGTAACCTGTGTATAAGTTTAATTCTGCAAACTGTTTTTTCGCGATCGCGGATATGTGACTGATGCAAAAATTAAATACAAAAAAAAAACTTGATGCGGATTATATATCATGCTAAGATTTCAGCTCGATCGGTGCAGAACTTTTTGAGTTTTTGAAGCGTACACAAAACAACATTACATTTTCATATACACACTAGCTGTTGCCCACGGCTCCGCCCGCGTGGATGTCGGTGTTTTTTTGTTTTTTTTTTTTTACGTGCGCAAAATGCCCACGGATACCTCCCCACCGGAGCCGGTGGGAGAGGTTATGTCGGACTCGAACCGACTAAAACGCACGCCGCCTGTGGGTCGCTTTGGTTGCCGAAGGTGAGGTTGACAGGCATATCCCTCGCACCCCGGCCGATCCAGGGCCATCTCTCACGATCTGGCCCTCTTCTCGGGTGTGTGGGGACTACAGAGTCCCCAACTCGTTCCCGGTAAACGGGGAGGCGCGCCAGGCGCGCCGTCGCCGCGGCCTGCTTCTGCTAGGGTGACAGGCGGCTCCACCTGTCACCCCCAGGCCGGCGCTCATGGGGGGCGGAGGTCGTTCATCGACCTCCGACGCACGAGTTGCCTTCGTACGCGGGCAGCTTGGCTTGCGATCCGTCGTCGCTCCCGGCCCGCCTCCTCCTTCACGAGCATTACTTGCTCGCAGAAAGAGGCGCCGGCCAACCACGCATCCGCGCAGCGGACCATCGCCGCGAGCAAGGTGGAGAGCGTGAGAACCCTCACTCCCAGGGCCGCCACAAGCTCCCGCCTCGGCGTCTCCCACGCCGGACACTCAGTGAGCGTGTGCGGCCCCGAGTCCTCGCTCGCGTCGCAATGATGGCACTCGGACGTTGGCTCTTTCTCCATCCGACGCAGATACTTTCCGAAGCACCCGTGCTCGGTGATCATCTGCGTCAGACGGTACGAGAGGCTGCCGTGTGGCCTCTCTAGCCACTCCCCCATGATGGGTCTTACCGCCGCCGCGCCGCTACTACGGCGCGTCCTGCGCCTGGTCGCCCAAGTCGTAGCTCCCATTCCGCCACCATTTCCCTGTGGAGCCGGGATCTCACATCCCGAATTTCTTCGGGCTCGGGGTCGTGACCCCGCTCCCGCGCCGCCTTCCGGAACCGGTATAGCGCCGAAAGGGATCTCGCTTCCAGGATCCATGGCGGCGATCCGGCGAGGAGACTCGCCGCGTTGAAGGATATCGTGCGGTACCCCCTTATGATGCCAACTTCTGCTGCGGACGCTGCAGCAGGGGCATGTGCCGATCATTCAGGGTGTCCGCCCACACGGGACACCCGTACAGGGCCATGGACCGCACGACACCCGCGTAGAGTCTCCTGCAGGAGTCCTCCGGGCCCCTCAGGTTAGGCAGTAGCCGCGCCAGAGCGTTGGCTGTGCCCACCAATTTGGGGCCCAGACTTCGGAAGTGCTTCCCAAAGTCCCACCGGCCGTCGAGCACGAGCCCCAGATGTTTCATCTGGGGCTTGATGCCGATGAGAGTGCCTCCCACTGTGAGACTGGAACCAGGTGGTGGCGTGCGCCGAGATCCATGAAAGAACATGACCTTGGATTTATGCAGAGCCACCTCAAGGCCCAGCCGCCGGATCCGTTCCACGACATGAGCAACCGCGGTCGTGGCCCTCAGGGTCGCTTCGCGGTATGTAGCCCCGCTCGCCGTCACTAGCGTGTCGTCGAGTAACACAATGGGCCGGTAGCCGGACGGTTCGTCCGCCGGGTGACCCTCCTTTCGGATGAGGACCAGTTTCCCCGTCTTCCACATCTTCGGAAACTGGCCCCACTCCAAGCATGCGCTGAGAAACCCTCTCAGTCGGGGTTCGAGACCGTCTTCTCCCAGAGCTAGGACCCACGTGCGGCCTGGAATGCCGTCGGGTCCCGGGGCGGTGCTCTTCTTGGCTCTAAGCCTTCGCACCGCCAGCTCCGGTTCTACCCAAGTGACCTCGGGGACTTCGTTGTCAACTACCACACTGGGCGCCATAGGCGACCGAGGTGGCGGAGTCATCTGCGGCGGAACGTGTTCCGCTCGCGCCGGGAACAGGGACTCGACCACTCCACCGAGCAGAGCTGGCTGGAGAACCTGGGTTAACGGCGGGGCCCGGGGGCGCAGCTTTCCTCTTACCATAAGGTAAGGCCGCCCCCATGGGTCCCGCTCCAACGTCTCCATGAGCTCCTTGTAAGCCGAGGCTTTCGCCCGCTTAATCTCCGCTCGGAGGGCATCTCTGGCTTCCCTGTATCCCTCATGAAGCTCCGTCACTCGGGGCTCCGTATCTGCGGTTCGGTTACGCCTCCTACGGAGTCTGGTCCACTGGCGGTGCGCGATCACGCAGGCTTGTCTCAGCCTCGCGATCTCCGCGGACCACCAGTAGACCCGACGCCTCGGACTATAGGGTGGAGCCCTAGGCATACCCGCATCGCAGACACGAGTCATGGCCTCCCGGAAGCACGCCGCCTCATCGTCGATATCGACAGGCCTGTCCGGCGCAATGGCCCAGGCCTGTACGATGGCGGCCTCCAGGAGGACCTCCCGGTTCAGTCTTCCAAGCACCCAGCGTGGCTCGCGTGGGGCCGGTATGACCGGCGCATCACCCGCGGGGGGTGGGGGGGGAGACATCCAACCGAACGTATCGGTGATCCGCCGGTGTCTCCACCCCCACAACAACACGCTAGTCCCGCACACGGTGCGACAGCGAAGCGCCTGCGAACGAAAGGTCGATGATCGAACTGCGCTCCGGGGCCACGAACGTGGCTTCGGCCCCGGCGTGGATGTCGGTTATCGCTTAGTGTTGAGTCAACACTATTGAGCATAAAAAAATTCTAAAATAAAAGTAGCCTACGTTACTCTTTATCACATCAGCTACCTGCCAATAAAGACTGTCTGTCTGTCTGTTTGTTCTGGTTAATCTCTGATATGGCTGGACCGATTTTGACGGGACTTTAGGCTTAGGCTACTTTTATTATAGTAAAATTTTATGCTCAACTCAACTCAACATAAAGCGATAAGCAACATCCACGCGGGACTAGTCGCGGGCAACAGCTAGTATTATATAACTTGCATCTAAAACTCCTTTCTTGGGGGATGCCTACGTCATAGTAGCTTTATGTGTGCAAAGTCTCAGCCCGATCGGTTTAAAATTGACTAAGATTTATACAAACTTTCATCCCCTATTTTATCCCCTCGGGGGTAGAATTAATCAAAATCCTTTCTTAGCGGATGCCTAAGTCATAACATCTACCTGCATGCCAAATTTCAGCCCGATCTGTCCAGTGGTATGGGCTTTTTTTTTTTTTTTTTTTTTACGTGCGCAAAATCCCCACGGATACCTCCCCACCGGAGCCGGTGGAGGAGGTTATGTCGGACTCGAACCGACTAAAACGCACGCCGCCTGTGGGTCGTTTCGGTTGCCGAAGGTGAGGTTGACAGGCATATCCCTCGCACCCCGGCCGACCCAGGGCCATCTCTCACGATCTGGCCCTCTTCTCGGGTGTGGGGACCACAGAGTCCCCAACTCGTCCCCGGAAACGGGGAGGCGCGCCACGCGCGCCGCCGCCGCGGCCTGCTTCTGCAAGGGTGACAGGCGGCTTCACCTGTCACCCCCAGGCCGGCGCTCATGGGGGGCGGAGGTCGTTCATCGACCTCCGACGCCCGAGTTGCCTTCGTGCGCGGGCAGCTTGTCTAGCGATCCTTCGTCGCTCCCGCTGCCGCTCCCGCCCCGCCTCCTCCTTTACGAGCATTACTTGCTCGCAGAAGGAGGCGCCGGCCGCCCACGCATCCGCGCAGCGAACCATCGCCGCGAGCAAGGTGGAGAGCGTGAGAACCCTCACTCCCAGGGCCGCCACAAGCTCCCGCCTCGGCGTCTCCCACGCCGGACACTCGGTGAGCGTGTGCGGACCTGAGTCCTCGCTCGCGTCGCAGTGATGGCACTCGGACGTTGGCTCTTTCTGCATCCGACGCAGATACTTTCCGAAGCATCCGTGCTCGGTGATCATCTGCGTCAGACGGTACGAGAGGCTGCCGTGTGGCCTCTCTAGCCACTCCCCCATGATGGGTCTTACCGCCGTTACTACGGCGTGCCCTGCGCTTGGTTGCCCAAGTCGTCTCTCCCATTCTGCCACCATTTCCCTGTGGAGCCGGGATCTCACGGCCCGAATTTCTTCGGGCTCGGGATCGTGACCCCGCTCCCGCGCCGCCCTTCGGAACCGGTATAGCGCCGAAAGGCATCTCGCTTCCAGGATCCATGGTGGCGATCCGGCGAGGAGACTCGCCGCGTTGAATGATATCGTGCGGTACCCCCTTATGATGCGGCACGCCAACTTCCGCTGCGGACGCTGCAGCAGAAGCATGTGCCGATCACTCAGGGTGTCCGCCCACACGGGACACCCGTACAGGGCCATGGACCGCACGACACCCGCGTAGAGTCTCCTGCAGGAGTCATCCGGGCCCCTCAGGTTGTGCAGTAGCCGCGCCAGAGCGTTGGCTGTGCCCGCCAATTTGGGGCCCAGACTTCGGAAGTGCTTCCCGAAGTCCCACCGGAGTGGTATGGGCTGTGCGTTGATAGATCACTATGTCAGTCAGTCACCTTTGAGTTATATAATAATATATACACATATATAGATTGGTCTAAATATTGTATCTATATATTTTATGCATGGATAAAGAGAAGAACACTGTAGCGATAATGGCTGTATTAAGTTTCAATAAGAGTGCAAACGAATCGGGAATCGTGATATGTCTGTCTCGCCGAGACTTACCTATTTGTAGAACAACTTTATTCTTTCAGATTTGAGATGCTAAGCGATATTCAGTTCTGCTGTATTGTAAACTGCTATTGTGTTTTTTGTTAGCTGAATTACAACCATTTCCTTTTATCCTGCGCAGTTGACTTTTTAAGTATTTTGATTCACTTGTACCATAGAGCGTACCTTCTTAAGCCCTTAGACGTCCCCTCATGTCTTAACTAGCAAAATGAGTAATCAAGGGAAGAGGCTCTGGTGCATCCTTTCGTCTCGGGTTTAGAAGGTGAGACGGTCTCTGATCCTGTAATAGCCAAGGTATGCCGAAAAAACCAGGGCGAAGACCCCGGTCCGAGGCGAAGAACCGCCGATATAAACAGGGTCATCAATAAAATGATAATGATAACTCTACGAAGTTCTGTCGTAGCAGAGTTTACCTGACAGCTACAACATCTACGGAAATTCGTCGTAGCATGTCTACGATTTTAATAGAATATGTTATGTATATAAGTTTTGTTTGTTCCACTGAGAATACGATACTTATGTTTACCTGATATACTGAACAGATTGTAATAAATGAGCTTTTTCATACCACTAAAGTGGCAGATAAGTCCACGGTCCACCTGATGTAAAGTGGTTACCGTGGCCTATGGACGTAAGCAACACAGAGGGTTATGACACTCTTGCTGCTGACTTCATAAGAACTTACTAATATTCTTCTTGAAGAACCCTATATTGTAGTCGCTTGAAAAAACCACGGTAGGTTGATCACTCCACAAATAATAATTATTGGGGTAACTTATAGGTATCTTTTATTTAAAAAATTAATATGAAGAATTTTAAATTAAAAATATCCCGTACCTCTTTCCTAATTCTGTTCTACCCCCGGAATCATGCTAGAAATATTTGTTCTAACTTAACTTATCCCTCATTAATATGCGCCTACCACGTACTAGCTCTGCACCACCCAATGGTAGACTGGTAGAGAATGTCTACGGCATTAAGTCCGCCAATGTACATCGTGCATAAAGAATAAACAAATAAATAAATATTTGTCATACGACCAGGAGGAAATTGTAGTAATATCAGTCAACTCCTCATTTCCATCTTTTCTAGTCAGATATTTTAAAAGTATGTATGTATGCATTGTTAGATTAATGATATCGACCTTAAGATCGAGAAGTACTGACTTTGAATCCTGATCCGCGAATCACTACTGTGAACCTGCTCTTAATGTCCGACATACACCTTTAGATAATTTAATCAAATTGACAGAAATCTGCGTGTGCAAAAATTTGAACAACTGATGAAACAGTAGTTAGATTAAACTGTTTGAAACCGCCAGTTTGATCAAATTATCAGAACGTGTATGGCGACTGTTATGCCCAGCTATCTCAGTATACCTTAAAGAAAAAAATAAATGAAAAACGAAAATTAAAACGTTTATTCAAATTTATGATTTAACCTAAATTTAGGCCACGATAACCACTTTATATCAGGTGGACCTTGGACTTATCTGCCAGTTAAGTTTAATGGGATTTGGGTTACCAGTATTCTGTAAAAAACGAATCCTTGTTAGCAAGATTCGATGACCTTTCCTTGAGAACTTCTTCACCTGCAGGCACAGCCATCTACAGTAATTCGAAGGCAAGGAAATTCATTTGAAGAAATAAAAGAGACATTTGTCAGTGTCACAAAAACGTCGTCAGAAAAAGTTTTGACTCAAGAATTTATTTGCCGATTTGTCACTTTAATATTTTCCTTTAATTATTGTACTTAATTCAAAATCTGAGTCATTATAAATTGAGCACAAATGAGTGCGTTCTGTAATTTTTAATACTTATTTCGTTAATACATACATACATATAATCACGCCTTTATCCCCGGAGGGTTAGGCATTTCCCCAATCATTGTTTTCTGTCCCGCGTAATAGGGGGTGAGCCTATTACCGTATTCTGGGCGTTATTGTTGACTCGCGGCATGCATCTAAGGTTGATTCTGGGCTGTATATATCTGTCTGATGTTAAACAGCCCTATTCTTTACTTGCCTTGAACGACACCGCGTGGGAAGAGATGGGGCTCTTAGCTGAAAACAATACAATACTTTCTACTAATGTTATAAATGTAACTGTTTAATTTGGAGTAACGCTGATGATGATGAAGAATAATAAGAACAAAGCGCTTCCAAAAATATGTTTTATTAAAAAATATTTACAAAAAGTGTCGCTACATCACAGTGAGAGTATTTACAATTATCTAGATAATAAATCATTCACAGTTAACCTTTGACATAATAATGATTGTAAATACGCGAATAACCGTCTGTCTATCTGCATGTCTGTATGTCTATTTGTCTGTCTGTATGTACGTTTATCTGTCTGCATGTCAGCCTGTTTGTCTGCCTATCTGTATGTCTGTCTCTGTATCTATATATGTACCTGTCTGCCATGCATTCACACTTAAACCACCGAACCGATTTTGATGGATACAGAGACAAAGAATTGGGAAAAAACATAGGTTAGGCCAACATTCACGCAGATGAAGCCACTACTGATGGAGTAGTGGCTCCATCTACGCCAATCTATCATACTGGCAGTATTCTGAATTCTTATGAATTCTTAGATGCTATTTAATTACATGAGTATATACATTTTTAATTTTAACGTTTTGTAAGTGCCATTTTAATGATCTACTCAGAATGAATGATTTTTTATATGACTTATTAAATAGTACAACACTGTGAATGATTTATCATCTCATAGAATAGAATATCAAATGCTTATAATCTAACCTATTGTGACAGTATCGAATAATATATAGGTATTATTTAATAATAGTTCATAGAGCATTATAAAATTTAAACCAATTGAAAATAAGGTACAATTACAAAATAAAAATGTTTTAATAGTATTAAGACTTTATTATAAACTTTATTATAGACCAACCGTGACAAACCGTAAAGCGCGGTATAGCGGGGGACGAGGTACAGAAAGAGATAGAAAGAACATGAGTAGAGAGCGAGCGAGATAGCGCCATGAGCGTTGACGGGGGACTAAGTCTGTCCCTCTAGACAAAAGTGGCAATTCGTTGCCTCGGTTACTGCTGTACAATGTATTGTACAATAGAATGGTGATTGGTATTTGAAGTTTATGATATACGTTGATGACTGTCACATACGTCATACGACATTAGTCATTCTATTCTACAATACGCTGGCCAACGAATTGTCAATTGTCTAAAGGTCAACCACTCTAGACCATCGATTGGTCGATACTGCCACCGTCTCTTGGCACATACCCAAGCCATAGTACAGCAGTAACCGTCGGTCTAAGCCCAAATTATTCGCCCTATAAGCGAATTATTGACGCACAATCTCTCATAAGCATATAAGCTAATTATTGACGATGAAATTTATGAAACAAATGTTATTTTTGCACTGATGTTGTAAATGTGTGTGTGTCAGTGAAAAAATTCAATCTTATTTCAATTTTGACAATACTATATACGTTTAGGAGTAATAATTTGAACCACAGATACAATGCAACATTTCCAGACTGTATCAATTGTAAAATGTTTGGTTGTACACTAAAAATCTTTTTTTTTTTTCAATTGATTTTCAACAGTATTTTTATCTTATATCTTATATCTCACTAGAAATGTTATAAGAATCCGTATGTTTATTGCAATGGCTAAAAATAAAGTACATGTAGAAGACCTATGGAGCACTTATATGATCGTAAGCACTCTATGACCATTAGGTGTCATAATATCATCCGTTGTGTTAACGCATTGTGCAACAAATATCATGCCCCCATGCGAGACATGCATGGGGGCGTCATATTCTTATTACCAAATTCATATATTATTTACGTAATACTGTACCAGCATACGTGCACACACATGAACCAGCATTCGTGCACTTGTGTGAACCAGCATACGTGTGCACGCATGAACCAGTGAACGGCTTAAATGCTCCATGGCCATAATGTGTTCCTGCATGAATGTGATTACTACATATATATGTATAAATACATATGAACGAATGGATCTTTATTTGTTTGACTTGTACGTGTGTTCATTCTTTTCTGTCGAAACTTTATCACGTTATTTGGCGCATACCTGCAAAAGAATCTTACTCCAAAAAAAGTATTAGTAAAAATAGATGAATAGCAATGAAAGCTGATATATTTATCTAGAAAAAATAATAAATCAAGTTTCTATTCTAATATACCATTTAAAATACATATTCTTTTCTAGCTTTTTTGTTATTATAATTCTGATTATTTAAATAACCTGTTACATAACACAAGTACGAAAGGGAAATGGAAGTAGGTAGCTATCGAGTGGCTGGTTAAATATTTCGGTCAGGCTGCCTAAAACCGGTTGTTTTAAAATGGGAGCATTTCGATTAGGGGAGAGCGAAATTTTTTCACTGTGGATGCATCCGGGCTGAGAGCGTACCAGATCCGTGCTTAAGGGCATAGCGAAATAGAAGACAAACCTATCAGATAAGATAAAAAAATGCAGCACGAACACAAAAGTTATGGGACTTAATACATACATTTTATTGAGAAAATAAATAAATATTCTAGAACAATATTCTAGTGCAATAGCACGCCGCGCCGCCGTCTAGATTACAACTTAGCATAGCGTGTAAAATCGGTTCTAGAACGCAGATAAACATACTTAAATACTTTTTGTTCATACATATATACTTATTAAATACCAAGATCAATGCAAATATTATTTTTTTATATTTGCATTTGGCAGGAATCGAACGAGAGACCTTTGACTTAGCAGCCGCCACGCTACACAAGTCGTTAGAGTTTTTAAAGTAATCCCACGTAGTTCTAACTATATTAACCAGACATATTCTAACTACCAAGCAAACTTAAGCTAGGTATTATTAGCCAAAGTACTGAGGTCCGTGGTAATACTTTTCTGCCCGTCGATCTATGCGGACCAAGTTAGCAGTCTTAGCGGGGCGGCCGTGGTGAAAAATCCATTTGCTGCCCGACCCCTTACCACCTTTCGATGAATGCGCTGAATCATGTTTCCCGTGGTTGTCATGTCCTTCTGCGACTTTGTGCCCCTGAAAAAACAAATAAGTTTAAGTGATTTCCTTTGATAGTAATGTTTAAATTTATTTACATACACGCACACCACCAACATCGACACACATCCATACATAGATGTATGACTGTATGGCTGAAACAGTATGGCTGTACAGCCATACAACCATACTTACCATACATACAAACAAAACTTTCCCACTGGTTCAGTTCCAAGTCGCTTTTTTATGTGGGTAAAAGTTAGATGCTATTCAATTAAATTAGGTTATAAGGAGTGCTTAGGCATTCGCACTAGGTGAACCCTGTATCACGAATGCCTACATCTTCCTACAGATCTGCTGTGCAATTCTTCAAGCATACAGCACCGCGACAGCCCCGACAGAGATTGCTATTAGTCTATCAGCTGTGACTTTGACTTTCACTTTCAAAATAATTTCATACATGCACATTTGCACACTGGTTATGGCACCGACACCGACATTTCCTGGACTGTTCATTCAACCACGCTTAGTAATCTGTCCGGTAAATTTTCTGTAGTCCAACTTTTTAATATTTTTTAAAGAATATTAGAACTGAAATTATTAATATTCCCTCTAACTGCTCCAGCTAACCTAAATTGCTTGTGTTAGGAGTGGGTTTATGTCGGAAGAGCAATGGCTAGGTTTCGAACCCGAGACCTCTTGATCGTAAAGCAAAACTCCTTAACTACTAAGCTACCGATTTTATCTATATGAATGTAGTAATCATATTTTAAACTGATATATATTTATATGTATGTTTGTCCGGCTAATCTTCAAAGTTCTTTGGTTAATTTTCACTAGCAGATAAAATACATACATGGCATAGACAACACTCCCGCCATCTGCTTCTATTCGTATCTTTCATGCAAGTACGCTACTAGTAGAAAAAACATGTTGGGAAGTCATATAACCTTGGTTACTTTTATCCAGTCCAGTAATAACATAACATACATAACATAAACTCATACCTATATCCGCGACGGGGTAGCCAGAGGTGCTAGCACCCACATTGCGCCAGTTTATGTTTAGGTCCCAATGTAATAGGTGGGCGAGCCTATTGCCATTAACCGCGCACTTATAAACTTGCGATAAATACACACATAACTTCGAAAAGCATCGAAAAGTCATTGGTGCGTGCCATGGTAAATCCTGGGATCGAACCCGAGACCTCGTCTCAGCAGTCCATTACCCATACCACTAGGCTTTTTTTTTTTTTTTTTACGTGCGCGAAATCCCCACGGATACCTCCCCACCGGAGCCGGTGGAGGAGGTTATGTCGGACTCAAACCGACTAAAACGCACGCCGCCTGTGGGTCGTTTTGGTTGCCGAAGGTGAGGTTGACACCCATACCACTAGGCTACCTAGGTAATATAGGATAATAATAGTAGGATTATAAGTTTATTTGTACTGTTGATTGATGGCACTTGGTGGAATTTATTGTTACACATACAGAACACACTTATGAGGATGCCGTAAGTCAAAAGCGGTCTGGTCTAATAATAAATACTCTGGAAAAAGTACAAATGTGTTCTCAATAAGTGGATAATAAAGTTACCTTTGACACATGCAGTAGCCCGCCATGACTGTTGAAGCCGGAGTCGCCCTTGTTGTACTCCTCGTGACCTGCTTTGTAATTCCTCTTCTTAAATTGCCCACCCTGGGAATTTAAAAAAAATAAAATAAATATCATGATATCGAACAAGTGTCTAATGATTCTGCTGGAACTGCATGGCAAATATTGACACTATCATGTTAAAAGTGACCGGAGAGAAACGGAGTTAGTTTCAGACGAGGAGACGACACGATGCATCAGTACAAATATTGAATGAAATTTTAAAGAATTTCGTGTTCTATTCAAATCGATTTAGTTAACCTTTTAGGGTTCCGTACCAGGAAAGGAAACAAAAAACAGAACCCTTTATATGATCGCTAAACACACAACATAGGATCACAAAATGAAAAAGTAGTTTTCCTGTTTTTTGTTCTTTTGACATTTTAATTTAGAATTTGACTTTTTGAAGTGAAAACTTCTTTAGCGGCGCTGTGTACTTTTTTTGGAATGGGTAAAAATTTCTAAACTCGCGTCAGGACACGTGAGCTGATCGAGAATTCGTAAGACGGATGGAGAGAGGACAGGCGGCGCAGGGCGCTTGTGCGAATGTCACACGACTGTCACATGTGTGATGGCGGTGATAAACTTTTTAATGTAAAATAATTGTAATAGTTCTGAAGTGTTAAATTTTTAATGTAATAAAAATTGTCATGTCTGTGTACGATAGCGCAATAAATGAATATTGTATTCCACCACATAAATAATAGTACTTTTATACTGATAATGAAAGCAATTCGTACAAAATTATTCTCTAACCATTCCAAAATATCAAAAATGCACAACGTTAATATTCAAGTTTTCACTTCTGCCGGCACTCCCGGAGTGCAACCCGAGGTTTTTTTTGACAATTGATAATTTTATTACTATTAATTTCTTTTGGATTAAATATCGAATGAATTTATATTGTTGACGATGAATTTTAGAAGCTTTATTATTATATTTGATTTGAATAAGTAGTGTTAACATTATCACAAAAGACAAATATAATAATGTAATATTTGCATGCCATTACTGGTGATAATACATTGTACTTATTTTATTGTTACGACCTACTTATTATGACTGTATTATGCAAATAAATGAATAAATAAAAAAATAAAAATATTACTAGGTTCAGGCGGGATTTGCACCCGCGATCTTTTTCTTATAGCCCTCCAAATCTTCTTATATAATATCTTGGGTCTTGTAGTGATGTTGGAAGCCATCTTACGAACATTTCACTTACTTAACTAAATCGATTTTAATAGAGACTGACTTTTTTTCGGTTTAAAGAACTTTATTTCTCATAAGAACAACAATAGTTCGCTTAAAATGAGATACATAGTGATGATATTACTTAAAAATTGTATTAACATTTGCATCTGGCGAGCTGGGATATCAACACAACACACGTTTGTTGCACAGTATGTACTTATACACGTGCATTCGAAAATAAACCTAAAGGGCATGTACATACGCCTTAAGTTTACCTTTGAATGCATTCACGCTCTCGCAGTTTTTGATATGGTTAAGTAGTTTAGTATAGCTGTGCGCCTTCAAACAATAATGTTTTATTGCCATAGTTAGTACGAGGAAAATAATATCTCTTGGAACGGCTCTAGCGCGCTTGTTTTACATACATACTTATATATACACGCCTGTAAATCCCCGAAGAGGTAGGTTGAAGTGCCATGTTGATTTCTCACGAAGTACAATAGGGCCACCCTATCTGTTCGTGTATCGTAGAAAGCGACTAAAGGATGGGGCTGTTCACCACACATTAGTACACATGCCAAAGTGTGCTGTTGGCAATAGGCTCACCCTTATTACGTGGACTTGAACATCATAGTTGGCGAAGTGTGGGTTAACTTGCCTTAAGCACCGATAATGTTTAATTAGGATTTAATGCTTCATACTATTTTCAACATTATCTAAATGGAATAAAATTGATATTTGATTAATAGCTGAAAACTGCTGAAAATTGAACTTCGCCTCGCCGGATGGTAAGCTGAAGGCAAAGACTCAGAAAAGAGGGTCACCATTACACACATATACCATGTTACAATGGTGACATTCAGCTTGATGGCCTCATTATATATAAAGGATCCGAGACTGTTGGAAGAAGGAAACACTTGAGTTGGTAATGAATTCAAGGCCTTAATGGCGCGACAAAGGAAAGTCTCCGAGAAATTCAGCACTGTATGCAAGCGACATCTAAGCACTACACGTGTTGTCCTGTGTACGCGCGATTTGACAAAATATTTTAATATTTAATAGCTTAGTTCTTTAGACTATACTGTATAGCTCATTTCACCTATTTGCTTTTCATCCAAGGTAAACAAACCCTCTGTTACAAAGTGTTTTAATTACAAAGCATCGTAAACTGACTGCAGTTGCCGGCTCAGGGGCGAGACAACTAACTATAAACTTAATCAACTTATTAAACTTTCATTTGCATACTTATTTTATACTATATATTATACTGCCTAGATAATCTACAACAAAGAAATCGAAGAGACTGCGGCTATCATCATCATCTTTCTTAAGATATTCCTTCCTACAGTCCCGGGGCCTTTAAGCGGGGCGTGAAAAAGCATCTGATGAGGCCGCCAAGCTGAGTGCCACCATTGTGGCACTTAGTGTCTGTAATGGTGATCATCTTTCCTGATACTTTGCCTTTAGCTTACCATCAAGTGAGGTGAGGTCAAGTTGGCCGTGTCCTACATAAAAAAAAAAAATTCCCGGTCCCACCCAAGACCTTCGCCTCGGAGTTCAGGGTAAAAGGCTGCTTGTACATTCGAGCGGAGCTAGGTTGTGGAGCGGTGCCAGAAAGTAATGCAATGTGGAGTTGCGGGCTGTGCCTGTCCATTTACGTGGAGCAGAGCGAGATACTAATACGGAGCAGAGTTGAGGACTATGGTTTCCCTAAGTCGCGAACTAACGACGACATTTTTGAGCTGCTGACAGTGGGCGATTACATTACTACTACTGAACTCTTTCTCCTCCGCTCTGATCTTCCTCGCTTCGCTTCCCCGCTACGATTCCACACTCTGCGTTTAGAAAATGTTTGAATTTTTATATTAGTTTCAAATCCCTGTCCAATGAAGCAGAGCAAAGATTTTACATACATACATACATAATCACTCCTTCGTACCCGAAGGGTTAGGCAAAGGTGAATTTAACACCCACATTTCACCAATCATTGTTTTCGGTCCCACGTAATAGGGTGTGAACCTATTGCCGTTTTCTGAGCACTATTATTGACTCGAGTCTTGTATCTATGCCTGATTCTGAGCTGTATATATCTGTCTGATGTTAAACAGCCCTATCCTTTAGTCGCCATGTACGACACCGCATGGGAAGAGATATGGTGGCCACGCGGCTAACGCGGAGATTTTATGCTATTGGAATTGGTAAATTTTACACAGCTCCGCTCCGCTACTCTCCTCTCTGCTTCCGTGGACAGACAGCCTAAGTCCACTTGAATATGATGTGGCTTACTTTTTTCGGCTATATTGGGAGCAACTACCGTCGTGTCTAATGTAAACATAACACACTTTCTATCATCCGATCATCGAACCTTGGACGATTTAAGCCAACACAAAAAATATAATTAAACTTTAAGCCTTGAACTGTTACGAATAACAAAAAATAGGTTGAGGAATAAATTGCGAAATTCTTGTGAATATTATAATTGAGGAATCAGACTAAAATCAAATCTACTAAGATATAGAAAAAAATTAATCGGTTCAAGCGGGATTGGATCTTAATCGATTTGAGTAGTTAGCATATTAAATGCTTTAAAATTTCATTCAACAGACTAAAATCAGTCCCCTTATACATTGTACTACGTGAGCTACAAGCGCGACAGCGTGATGCGATGCGACAAGCAAAGTGATGCGATACGTGACATATTCACTTCACATGACATATTCACGCGACACTACGTAGGCCACAATAAAAACTACGACCATTTGAAATTTACGCACCGTGTCGCAATTTGAACAATGTCTTACCCGTTGTCCTACGTGAGCAACAAGCACATTAGCGCGGCAACGCGATGCTATGCGTGATATATTCACTTCACATGAAGCATTCACACGACACAACGTAGGGTACAATAAAAAAACAATGATCATTTGATATTTATGCGACGCGTCGCAATGCATGGCGTTGTCAAAATTGTCGCTCATGTAGGACAATGCCTTAGCCGTTGTCCTACGTGAGCGACAAGCCCGGCAACGCGACGAGATGCGTGACTCATTTTTCCATACTTCAGTGACCAATTTCCGTGAAACAACGTAGGACACAATAAAGAACAACCACCATTTGATATTTACACGCCGTGTCGCAATGTATCGCGTTATCATGAGTGATAGGGCAATGCCTTACCCGTTATCCTACGTGAGTGACAAGCGCAATAGCACGGCAACGCAACGTAATGCGTGACACATTCTTCCATACTTCATGTGACGTATTCACGCGAAACAACGTAGGACACAATAAAGAACAACGACTATTTAATATTTACGCGCCGCGTCGAAACATGTCGCATTGTCACACTCGTCGCTCTTGTAGGACAATGCCTTTGACAAGTGGCAATTCATAGGCCGACGTATTGTAGAATAAAATGATAAATGTATGGCATTGATACGAATTTTGAATGCCAGTTTTCTAGAGGGCCTGTAGATTCATAATTTAAAAAGGTTGAATTTATCTGTTATTTCAGTTACAGACCAATGCACTTGTGCCATCCATGTACTATTTAAGAAGTTAGCCTCACGATCGAGGAGATTCGAATCCTGGTCATCATACTACCGACGTGAATGTAATCCATGTAATAATTGACATAAGATAGCCAGTATTAATAGCTATATGAAAGTTGATTATATTGGACCACTTTTGACTTTCGGATGTTCAGTTTATAAAAGGACTTATAAAGATAAATATGTATCTAAAATAAAGTTAAATGACCAAAATACCATATCACAAAAGAACAAACCTCCTTGTTTGCGGCGGTCTGCCACCGGTAAATTTACCAGACAAGTCGTTTATATATTGTAGTATAGGTATTTAAATTGTACCAGACAGTAAGTAAAATCCTACATAAAAAGCTTTTTTTTATACAACTTAGGCGGCAGACAAGCACACGGCCCACCTGATGGAAAGTGGTTACCGTGACCTATGAACGTGTGTAAAACCAATGGAGTCACATCCGTGCTGCCGACCCTGTAAGAACAGAGATTTTAAGTGCACCCAGTGCAGAACACAAAATCAGGACAAGCCTTTGGTCTTCCCACTGATAGCACAAAAACTCTCCAGTGAGCTTATTTCGGATCAGTCTTGCGTGCGTTTAGTTCCCAATACCTTATCCCCAATGGCAATATAGCATACACATACATATATACTCACGTCTGTAAATTCCTGAAGGGGCAGGCAGAGGTGTATTAGTACCAACCTTGCACCAAGTATAATTGCATGAAAATAGTCGGGTAACTATGATGGGTGGTACGATTTAATGAACCGGGTAAATTTTTAACTAAACAAATGCAACGAAGTAATTTCAAAACCTAGTTACACCACGCAACTGGACATAAATCTAGTTTAAATTTGTATTTTTATAACGTAGACTGCTTAATTTTAGTTTACCTATATCACGTTTTATGATCTTACAAAAAAAAAAGAAAAAAAAAACATCTAATTCCACCGAAAACTATTTTTTTTCGCTCCCACGCACTAATTCTCGTTAGATGTCAACTTAAAGTAGTATGTAGTTGAAGGTGACACTAAGTATAGTTTGGTATTGCCAGTGTAGAAAAACCGTGACATTTAAAGAGAAATCTAGAGGCGGTACGATTTAAAAGGAAATAATATTTACTCGACTTTCCCTTGTATAGTTTTCCGACGCTGATATGCTGAGGCGGGTCTAAAAAAAGCCACTTTTATGTAATCGTGTTAGGATTAAATTTTGTCATGCGGCAATATTTACACTACATTGTATTTACTCAGTGAAATTAATGTAATTCTGCTCATGAGTGACCATTTAATAAATTTTATAGGAATCTTTTGAGATCTACTTGTTGGAAATTCATAAAGTTACTCGTTTTTAACGGAGTCGCTCAGTGTGGTATTTTTAGAACCGCAGGCAATAAGACATTCTATTTTATTATTAGCATTCCTCTGAATCAAAAAGTAACTCTTTATTCGTTTAATAAAAAACACCTTAATAAGGACTTAAAAAGATGAAAATTTTCGTCACACTGATTCTCAATGAACAATAATATTTTACAGACATTTTTACATTGCTATAGGAATTGTATTTTTGGAGTGCCGTATCTACACGCGCCTTTTTTAGACAGAGGTAGAGGGTTACTTCCGATAGAGGAACCACCTGCGCTATGACAGGTGTTCAAAATCTACCGGGATTCCTTCACCAGGTTCCCTGGTAAGATGTTACTATACGCGGTGATGTGGTACCCATTAGTGGTTTCTGCATACAAAAAAACAGTTTTGTAACCATTGGATAATTAATGAATCTCTATTACCAAGTCTTCATTGTATCTCATAATCATAAATATATCGATATACATAATCTCACGCCCAATTCCCTCCGGGGTAGGCAGAGACAATAGCCCGCCATTTGACTCTATCCTTACATACTGTCATTAATCCTATCATGATAGTTTCGAGCACTTTTGAGCTCTCCTTACGACACCCTACGGACCCTTTGGCCTGTTGCCGCTATAACAACAAAATAATCAAATTCTATGGTTTATTTTTTTTCTGAAAACCTTATACGAAGGTACAAAATCTTTCGAGTGCAAACCTGATTCGTCCTTCTTCTTCCTCTGAGCGTTAATCCCAGTCGCATCCGAAGCTTTCACATCAGAGTCTGGGATCCGCTTTGCCTGTCTAACTGCGATTTTGGCTGAACTTCGATATAGTTCGTGAGGCGACTGCTATTTGATCTCCACAACCCAAAGGCGATAAGCATTGCAGTTAGGCCAATTGCTGGATGGATTTTTTAGTGCTCCAACTACCAGTAACGACTGCCATAGATGCTTGTATGGCAGCCGGGACCGATAGCTGAACGTGCTCTCCGAGGCACAACTATATTCCCGCATACAAATATTAGGTTGGGGAAATTTCTTTTTGCATTATAGTATGTATGAACTTGTAATAAAATCTCTTTGGCAATACTATTTGCATCTGGCTGGTTTTGGTATCATTAAAAGTTAAAACTTTAAAGACAGAACATAATTCCAAATTCAAATTAGAAAAATGTGTGATTTTCATGTAAATAAACTGTATTAAAAAATGTTTTGAATTTTCTTAAAAATTGCGAAGAAACTTTTTCCCCTACCTATTATTTGGACTGAGCGGGGATTGAACCCGACTCGTCCTAGACAGGTTTTTTTCAAGAATTGTGCTGATTTTAGGACTATCAAGGAAATAGCTTTCCAATTATCTTTATAATTTAAAATCGCTTTAATCTCACTACTAATAATTGCTGTACACGAAACCTTATCGAAATTATCGTCGAAATTAATTTTCAATTATTACTTAAACAAAGACACCCAATTTAAACTAAATATGTTAATTATAGACAGCTAATTGATATATTGATACAACAGGGCGTTTATGCCTCTCATATACGTTTTAATTATTTCGGAGAACAGGTTTGATAAGTCGTCGGTCCTGGGTATATTTTTGGAGTTACTATTTACGCAGAATAATAATAATAATAATAATTTATTGCTCGAAACACGGTATGTTACATTGGTGTTACAAGAAAACAAATAAATATATTGGTTCCTTTTTTATGCCAATTATTTGTAGCATCTGCTGCTGAGCTAGGCTTGTAGCCTGTGTTTCAGCAGACAGCGCCTCCGCCCACATGATTTATTTAGCTATATTGTTTATCACTTAGTAGGTGCGTAACAAAATTATGATCACGAATGAAGCAATAAAAATAGACCCAAGAAATAAAAAACAAGAATTCAAAATCAAAATAATAAGGCAAAATGAAAAAAAACTTAACACGTAGAATGAGCTCAATATGTCGTTAAGTCTTACTGTAATTTGCTATTGCCTAGGCTTCAACCATTTTGTCTATTGAAATATATTTTTTTTTATATTTCAATATGTTAACATTGCCTTCTCCATTTGATGTTGGAGAAAGAAAATAACTATCACCACCCTATAAGATAAGATAATCTTTATTGTACACCAACGTATTACAGTACATGTACGGACAACATTATGAAAAATGTACAAATGGCGGCCTTATCGCTACAAGTAATCTCTTCCAGGCAACCTTTGAATGGAAATGTTTTTAATTGTCTTAACAATAATAACCCATGGGTAGTTATTAGTGTAGTCATAAGCTACATATATATAACGTAAATAAATTTATTATATATAATTCAATAAAATCTTACATATGCCTAAATACACACGCTAAATCTCTATAATATTTACATAATCATACATACACACATATTAGACATACACATATAAGTATTCAATATATGTTCCTACACAACACAACAAGTATATTCCTGCGTAAGACCCTATCTCATTTGAAGAGTAAAATATACAGACGACATCACTGCGAGAGGAGAATTCAAAATAAAACTCCATACCAACCCATCGTGGAAACAATAGGCCAAAGCCTCCCAACATTGGGAGAGGCCTATGTCCAGTAATGGACTGCAATGTACTAATTGATTGAACCTCACCTCCGGTCCTCTTAAAATTAATTGAATATCATACATGCTTACAGGGTCGGCAGCGCGAGTGTGGCTCTTCTGGTGTTATACACGTCTATATGCCACGGTAACCACTTTCCATCAGGTGGGCCGTGCGCTTGTCTGCCACCTAAGTGGTATATAAAAAAAAACCATACCTCTTTGTGGCCTTTTTCTTGCTTGTACCCTCCATTCTTTTCCTCTTCCGCTGAGTCTCCTTCTTCTTCGAAAAATTCGACTTTCTTTTCATACTCTTCTTTTTTGTGAACGTCATGGCTTCCTTTGGTATTGTGTCCTTTAGCGTGTTTCCCCGATTCCTCGTACTGAAATTAGATACATTTTTCAAAGAAGATGATTGATTTATTTTACGGTTAGCTTATTCAAACAGGCCATCTGTGTCTCGGAGAGTACGTACAAGGTCAGTCGGGTACTAAGGATATACCTTGGGCTAGGCCACCTTACAGCTCATGTGTTGAGTATTTGGGACCTGGGCGGAATGCGGTTCGAGTCGTATATAACTACACGAAGGCTGGGGATTTCCGTGGGTATTAGCCACCATGGATCCTGGAAGCGAGATGCCTTTCGGCGCTATACCGGTTTCGAAGGGCGGCGCGGGAGCGGGGTCACGATCCCGAGCCCGAAGAAATTCGGGCCGTGAGATCCCGGCTCCACAGGGAAATGGTGGCGGAATGGGAGATACGACTTGGGCAACCAGGCGCAGGGCACGCCGTAGTAACGGCGGTAAGACCCATCATGGGGGAGTGGCTAGAGAGGCCACACGGCAGCTTCTCGTACCGTCTGACGCAGATGATCACCGAGCACGGATGCTTCGGAAAGTATCTGCGTCGGATGCAGAAAGAGCCAACGTCCGAGTGCCATCACTGCGACGCGAGCGAGGACTCAGGTCCGCACACGCTCACCGAGCGTCCGGCGTGGGAGACGCCGAGGCGGGAGCTTGTGGCGGCCCTGGGAGTGAGGGTTCTCACGCTCTCCACCTTGCTCGCGGCGATGGTTCGCTGCGCGGATGCGTGGGCGGCCAGCGCCTCCTTCTGCGAGCAAGTAATGCTCGTGAAGGAGGAGGCGGGGCGGGAGCGGCAGCGGGAGCGACGAAGGATCGCAAGACAAGCTGCCCGCGTACGAAGGCAACTCGGGCGTCGGAGGTCGATGAACGACCTCCGCCCCCCATGAGCGCCGGCCTGGGGGTGACAGGTGAAGCCGCCTGTCACCCTGGCAGAAGCAGGCCGCGGCGGTGGCGCGCGTGGCGCGCCTCCCCGTTTCCGGGGACGAGTTGGGGACTCTGTAGTCCCCACACCCGAGGAGAGGGCCAGATCGTGAGAGATGGCCCTGGGTCGGCCGGGGTGCGAGGGATATGCCTGTCAACCTCACCTTCGGCAACCAAAACGACACACAGGCGGCGTGCGTTTTAGTCGGTTCGAGTCCGACATAACCTCCTCCACCGGCTCCGGTGGGGAGGTATCCGTGGGGATTTTGCGCACGTAAAAAAAAAAAGACAACTTGTTTGAAATAAACAATTGTGACGTCATAATTCTTGACTGTCAAACAATTGACTACAATTAAAAGGTTAGGCGGACGATAAAAAATAAATAAAAACGTTGAAATAAGAACAGATGCAACTTTTACTACTCTTTTATAACATACATACATACATGCATATAATCACATCTTTATCCCCGGAGGGTTAGACAGAGGGCAATTAACACCCCCTTATCACCAATCATTGAATTCGGTCCCACGTAATAGGGAGTGGCTCTATTGCCGTCTTCCGGACACTATTGTTGACTCGAGCCATGCATCTGAGGTTGAGTCTCGACTGTGTATATCTTTCTGATGTTAAGCAGCCCTATCCCTTAGTCGTCTTGTACGACACCGCATGGGAAGAGATGAAGTGGTCCATATTCTACTCTGCCGCGAACCACGCAGTCAAATAATATTTCAACTACAGGTTATGATACATACCCTGAGTATCATAACGGGCGCTGATGGTTTCACACTATGAAAATAAAGAAAGATTGAAATAATATTCCTTTTAAGAGGTTTTAAGAGTGATAAGGTAACTGAACTATAGTTAGCGACTAAATGACTTAATTTATTTACTGATACTCCGAAAACAGACAAATAGAGCTACAAAGCAATCGTTTCAACTAATGTAAATTCTTTTTATTTGTTTGTAATAATCTTTGAATTTGATATGACTAGCTTGGTTTATGTGTTTCCCACGCACTTAAGTGCTTAAGAATATAAACACAAAACAAATAGCGACAGTAACCAATAGAGAAATGACGTATATTTAAATAATTTTCTTATACTCATACGTCATACTAGTTGTTAAGAGTTTTCCAGATCATGACTGATCTTCAGTTTTGTTGTTCAGTGTGCAAAATCCCCACAGAACTCCCTTCCCCCCACCTGGCCATGCCGCAACCTCTGGCGCCCGAGTAGCCTCCGCTCGTCGCGAATTGTGCGGTTTTTTTCTTTTGGTTGATCGAAAGTGGTTACCGTGGCCTATGGACGTGTGCAACACTAAGAGAGTCACACTCGCGCTGCCAACCCTGTAAACACAAGAGTTTCTGTGCCATCAGTGTAAAAGACAAAGCAGGACAAGCTTTTGGTCTTCCCACTGACAGTACAAAATCTCTCCAGTGAGCTCTGGCTACCCTACTCACCGCCGGAAACACAACACGCGATTATTATGGCCGCGGTATTCTGTAGGGCGGAGGTACTTCCCCAGTCGGACTACCAACTCTGCCGCCTAAATTCCCGCTCCGCCGTCTCCTTCACGAACATTACTTGCTCGCAGAAGGCGGTGGCAGCAGCATACCTCTCACACCGACTGCTTATCGTCTCCGATCGCACCATGGATTCAACCTGATACATTATCAGGTTAAATTCACTGCCTGAGGCCCTACTATTAAATGGCATTCACTAATTTTAATAACTTGATAAAATTGAAATCACCGTTTCATTCTTGTCTCAAACCTTTGCATGTTTCTTTCCGTGCTCCTCGTGAGAGTGGTGGCCATAGTGCCCAACCTCTTCCTCATGATTCTTGTCCATCCCACCGTTGTCATTGTACTTGCCGTGGTGATCTTCTTTTTCATGATGCCCTTTCGCAGTCTTGGTTTCTTCGTGTACCCCCTAAAAATGAGAAAAGATTTTATGAATATTTTTCAAAATGTTTTGTTTTATATCAACACAAGTTTAACAGGAAATTTTTGTGATAAAAAGATGGATAAATCTAGCAAATTTTAAATACTCGTAACATAATTGCATGTCTTTTTTCATTGACTACGGGGTCGTTCTTGATATTTTGGAGGTTTAGGTTAGATGGAGATTGAAAAGTTGTTCTAATCTTTTTATAACGAGTATTGACCTTCAGGTCAGGGAAAGAGTATTTGAATAATTTCGAAATTTTTTTTGCTAGGTCTGCGGTCTTATCTAAAAATTTCAAGTCGAGTTCGAGTCTGTCTCTCTCAAAATATTAGTTAGCTCTATTGCTGCTACATACTTTGTCATTATCTAATGTTAACCCTATCACTATTATTATTTCAATATATTGACGCTCGCTTTAAGGCTACTTTCCACGGTGCGTGGTTTTACGGACTGTCTGGGGTTTGTGGAAGGGGCGAAAAATCTGTGGCGTGCTTCGGATAATGTGCCTATTGAGTATTACTTTTAAAAACAATAAATTCAATACAAAAATAAAATGAGTTTAATTTAAGAGAGGGCAGTTGAAGTTTCATCTGGCTTTGACTCACGTTAGTTACGTGAACAGAGGTCAGCTCTGGGCGCAACTGGAATATAGGCAGCTATGCGTTCTGTGTCTTCAATCATTTAATTTATGATAGCTTATTAAATATTAGCAACAACGATTATTCATATCTAAGATCTTTATTATTTTCTTTACTTTTAAACTAATACAATTAAAATTAAATACAAAATTAGTTTCTAGTTCAACTAATATATTAAAATATATTGGTTAGAATAGCTAAAAAATAGCAAAACAATTAAATTCCTAAAGGCTGCTCTCCACGGTGCGTAACTCTGCGGAAGGTCGTGGATCAGCTATGCTAGGACACTGTGAAAAGAATTGTATCGTCTGTGGTAGCATAGACATGTCCATGGCCGTCAAATTTCTTCAGTTTTCGTAGAGTCCTTTCTCACTGGATGTGCAAATGTGGTTATGAACTTAATGTAGAAGCAATCGCAATCGCAAAGGTGTGTCTACTTTTACAAAAGTGACGGCTACCTGACATCCCAAAGACGTCGAGAGAAAAGCACCAAAGCCTCATGCGTTGTTTAGCAGGTGTCCCCGACTAGCAGGCTAGGTTGATCTGGACACTGAAGATAACAGGGCCGGTAGTAATGTCAGCATCAGATCGATTTTGATTTGCCAAGTACTCGAAATGAATCTTAATAACTTAGTATTCCCCCCTTCCTGTGGACTGATTGTTCTGATTTTTGGTACACTTAATTGAGACGAAAAAAAATTAAATAAATAAAACAGTTTGGTTTTCACATCATTAGTTGATATTAAAATAATTTTGAGCACTTTTTTTGTGTGGTAATTGGTCGAAACCATCTTTCTATGGTAGGGCCCTGTACGCCTACTTAATTTAACCTTACGTAGTAACTTGTAATGAAATCATTACATTTTCCAATATACATCCTGCAATGCTGAATCTCAATGAATTGTTATTAAATTGAAATTGAACAAGAAATATATTCGCGTTGTGGCTGTGGTAGATCATGTTAATTACATTTTGTAAATCTTCAAAACGGTAGGAATATTGTGAATAACGAATATAGCAATATCGTACAATTGGTGCTGATGGCGAATTCCGAGATAGCGAATCGTTTAATTAAATCAACAGAAAATTCGTCTGGCCACTGTGTTTAACTTCGGAATTGTTAGTCAAAATATTCAGTTCAAATTATTATTGGAGTAACAACTGTCTAAAAGATTATTATTTTGACAGAAATATTTTATATCAAAATAAATATCGCTATATATTTAAAAAATTTGAAGGAATTATTATATTGCATAAATTTTCAACACAATATTGATCTAAGAACGTGATTCGTTTCTATATTGTATAAAGATACTGGATCTTGATATTGATAGGTTTATTGTACTCCTCATGCTGTCATTAGTTATATCATCATCTGCCATAGCTATAGTGCTCACTTTTTACGGTCCTTAATGCGACATGTGTGTGCCCGCAAAATTATGCTAAAAATCTCACACTATTTGTATGACATGACAGATTTGCGGTTAGTAGGCCATCTTGGTAACCTAGGCTATTTATGTGAAAAATTTAAATAATATTATATGAACAGCACAAATCATAAATTACAAAAACAATAATATTTTGTATAATATAGAATGATAAAAGAATGTTTTTAAAATAATGTTTTAGACTTTACCAAAACAAACGAAAAGAACAATACAGGTGAGTCACAACAATTTTTTTATCTGTGATGACAATACTGTATTGTTGGGCCGAGTATTCGTCTCAGGCTTTCGTAATACTAAGGGTCTGTTTACATGGTGCGTACTTTGCAAAGATAATAAAGGGAGCCCGTAAGAGGATATTTTCGATGGAAAATGCTGTACTTTCAAATGCATATTGCTGTCTCTATCCTACCGATCGATATTACCCGTGGCTAGACTGAGCGAGCAGCCTCGCGAAGCGGCCGCGCAAGGAAAAGACTAGGATGATCTTGCCTCGCCTGAACGTAGCTCGGCCTGAGCGAGTGAACGTTGTCGGTTTTGGCTCAAAGGTGCCACGGTGCCACGGGGAGGCAGAGCCTACGGATTGGATTAGAAAATGACACTTTTGTCCGTAAATTGCATTCTATAACATTCCACACAACTCTATCTAGACCTATGGTAACCATAGCTTGTGTTGTGGAATCTAGAATGCGAATAAACATACTTAGATACTATTTTTCTTTGTAAATAAATAAATAAATATTCTACAATATTTTACACAACGCTATCTAGACCCATGGTAAGCATAGCTTAACTAGCTTGCGTTATGGAATCTAGAATGCGGATAAACATACTTAGATACTCTTTTTTTTTGTAAATACATACATATCATACATAGAAACACCCAGACCAATGCAAATATACATATTCATGCATACAAATATTTGCACTGAGCGGGAATCGAACCCGCGCATCCTGCATAGCAGTCGAATGTTCTACCGCTACGCCACAGAGGCCGTGCATGAATAGCACTGGCTAGAGCAGCCAGCCTTGCACAGACCAGAAATGCAGAGGCATACTGGGGGCTTCACAGGCTTTGCAAAGCGACCTCACTATGCCGAGGATTTGAGATCGTTGAGGGGTTACTACCTCGTATTCCAGTATTTTTCTGGCGGCCGTTTCCTTGGCAAGGAAATATCCACTGCAAAGGGGCTGTCCGTGACACTGATGATGTAAAGGTGCTTGTTTAGGGGACAGTGGCCCGTTATTATCCCTATTTTTTTTATACAACTTAGTTGGCAGACAACGGCCCCCTGATGGGAAGCGGTTACCGTGGCCTATGGATGTATGCAACACCAGGGCTGTTACACTCACACTGCCGACCTTGAAGAAACCTTCTAATGCCCCTCTTGAAGAACCCCATATTGTAAGCGCTTGGGAAAACCGCAGCAAAGAGGTCATTCCACAGCTTGAGTGTGCGTGGGATGAAGTTTCTTTCATACCGCACAGTGCGCACCGTCTCAGGTCGCAATGTGTGAGAATGAATTCCCTGCCTATGGCGAGTTATTAGACTTTTGGGAGACGTTTCGTGAGCCGTTTGTTCATCTACGGTAAAGCCTTTTTTGGTTACCTGATTGCAGGTAACCAAAATGGCTGGTGGTTTTTATCCATATTTGGTTATGTGCTGTGAGAAAGGGATCGGTAGTGGTGATGGTGGGCCAGCAACGGTCATGTCGGAGCCCCACCTCGCGAGCTCGTCTACGGCATCATTGCCGTAGGATCCGCTGTGCCCTTTTATCCAGTGCTTTACTTTATTGGTGGCTAACATCGCTTACTCAGTCAGACGTGAAGTCGTCAGCGAGCTAAAAACACAACCATCTTCACAGCACCCGTCAAATATACCGAGGCTGCTCGGCGTTGTTGTACGCGTTTGATGCATGATTTTTTTACAGACAGATGCTGCCTCGTAACCCTCGTAAGCTGACTCACGAGGCTACTCGCTCAGTCTGGACGTGTCTATTCTAATTTTATTTTAAAGTTTACCAGAGACTTCATTACAAGACAATCAGACATGCTAATAAATTAATAATATCTAGGTATATTATGTTTGTGTAGAAAACTTTAAAATTTCAATATTGGTTGATCGGAAATATCTTCAAAAGTAAAGGACGTGATTGCTCATAATTTTCAATAGAAAATAAGCCTAAAAGTAAATGTTAGTAGGTAATTGAGTTCTAAAGTATCAGGGAAAGCATTCACCTCGGAGTCCGGGGTCCACTTGCTTCTTCTCGCTTCAGCTTACTTTATACGATTTTTATTGAAGCGATTGCCGTTACTATTCCCGAAGGAATTGAAGCTTTCGGCTACCATAAAAGGTACTCATGTAGTCCCTCGTATTTATATATTTTGACAATTACGCTGCAGGAGACTATCAAACAAACTTCCCATATCTTTATGATGGCAATTTGTTGGACAATTAATTTGGTAGTTATTTTAGTTTATTAGCAATAAACTCAATTTAATCAATAAGCTGTATTAATGTATTGGTATAATAAATTGATGAACTCTAACCAAGGGTGCTCGACTGCTTTAGTCGAGTTTGCGTGTTCGATTCCGTGCAAACATTTTATTTTGTACCTTCCTGTACATTTCAATATTTCTTTAATCGTGTCCTACCACAAGTTTTTAAACCCTGCTGATGCATATAATCTAAAATACATTTCAATGTCCACAGGTATTAAATTAAGAAAACGTTAATTTGTAATAATTGTTGAGCTGACACAAAATCAAAAAGTCTCTTGCTCATGAAATACTTTCGTTGATTGTAAACCATGAAACAATGGCCCAGAGCCTCATTTCCTTGGCTCGATGCCGCCCATCACCGAGGGAACGTCTTGTAGCATCTTGTAGAAGACCTGGTAATCCATGTGACTGGGTTTCCTAGTTCAGATATCAGTTCTCGGCGGTCTCCCAAAGTGTCTTAACGTGACATAATACGAAATGCTTAAATGTAATTTAATACCTTTGTGGAAGAGAATAAATAAATATATTATACTAAAAAACAGTGCTAAGAACAGATGCAGTATAGAGTTTACTAAAATATTTGTAAGAAAAGAATTCTCTTCGTCCTCACGTCCCAGGCATATTCACCTAAAATAATATTGCTAAAAATATTAAAGAATTCAATCGCCAAACTTCCTGTAATAAACAATATCTACTATTTTTATTCATTTTTCTAATACATATCGGACAATTTAAATTAGTTACATACTTAAGACAAATTTATTTTCTAAAGTAATAATTATTCCTTTGTGGTAATAAGTTAAGAACAAAGTTATTTTAAATTATCTCCTGAAGAAATATTGTGTAATTTAAATCAATTCTAATGAAAATCTGTTAAAATGCAGTCTAATGTATCTTCAGTCTCCTAAATGTCAAAAAGGATCAAAATTACAAATACGAGAACACTGTTTTTGACGGGCAGAAGATTGAGATTGGATCAGGACTGATTTGAACAGATTTCTATCAGGAGAATTGACCTTCAGATTTCTTACTAGGATACAATTCACTGCTGCTCTGATGAGCTACTACCATCTCTAGTAATATTATTTTAATCTTACTTTTAAATGATTGATGACATTTGGTGGAATTTGTTGTTACACATATTGAAATACACTTGTACTTATTACTCAGTATTTTTTATAATTACACCTGACCGGTTTCGCCTTACGGCATCCTCAAAAGTTAACAATTTGAGGATGCGTAAGGCGAAATCGGTCAGGTTAAAATACTACGAAAAAATACAAGAGTATTTTGATATGTGTCTTACTTTTTTACTTTCGTAATGTGATTCGGACCACCAGCATTCGTCAGAATACTCAGAATACTAGTATTATATGGACAAACTGGGTCAAACAGTATACTCTTTATGTAGTGGATATATTGTGTTAGATTTTACACTTGTCTTACAATATACAGTACTCAAAAAAATGGCAAACAAAGAGCCGACAACGCAAACAAACTTTCCACACTATAGAAAGTAAAGTAAGATTAAAATATTATTACTTTTAAGAGGTAATGGTTGCTTATGAATAAACAATTCCTACAGTAAGTACTGCCTACTTTAGTAAAAGAGTTATTTTCTATCATGTGAGTAGTTTATGTTATTAATTGTCTACTAACATGTACACAAAACTTACGTCGATATAAATATAGTACCAGGGTTTTGCCTTCTTGGCTATTACTTTCTTTATGACGGGTATCCTAGACGGTGTTGCGTTGACCTTTTCGTTAAAAAAACAATAGTAAACAATTTTTCTTGCGTCGGTAAACACTGAAAATCGTGAGTATAACTACAGCTAGGGCTTCAACTACTGGCAACTGGGACCGACGGCTTAATGTTCTCTCCGAGGCACGACCAGACCAATGCAAATACCTATATACATGCATACAAATATTTGCACTGAACGGGGATCGAACCTGTGCCTCCTGCGTAGCGTTCGTGTTCTCTACCGCCACGTCACGGTGGCTGGCGAGTAGATATAATATTATTACGTCACTATCGATTAGTGAAATATATCCAGCCATGTTTCCAAGTATGAGATTTTGAACTATTTTAAACTGTAATATACCTAAACCCTAAACTATAATATGTGTATTTACCGTAGTGTATTTATATAAAACTTAACTAAAGATATGTGATAAAACTTTTGGTGTATGCGTTATAACAAGAACCCTGTCAGTATTCTTAAAATATTTCGAGTTACACCGGCTATTTTTTTGAAGAAAAAGATTTTTAGAAAGGCAGTCGTCTTGTTATCATTTCATTTTGAATTTTCGTTCTTAGGAATTGGAGATCTTTGTATATTTTTAAGGACAGGAAGAATGATACTATTTTCAGTTAATTTTATACCTATCCTTTTTAGAATATATTTAAAATCTACCTGTATTTAGACCACACAAGATGATGGTTTTTGTTGGAACAGAGCGTGAATAATAAAATATGACATTAATAATATAAATAAACGAATATTCTACGACATTCTACACTGTACTAACTAGACCCAAAGTAAGTGTAAACTAAATAACTTGTGCTTTGTGTTCTACAATGCAGAGATACATTTTTTTTGAAAATATATACATACATAAATACATGAAAATACACCCAGACCATTAAATAAATCATTGAAAATTAAAAATTCCGTTAATGTATACATCGACTAAATAAAAAAACAACGCCCCAAGAAAATTTTTAGTATAGCAGATTTTCGACTAAGACGTGTATGAGTATCTTTGTTGGTTAGCAGAGCATTTCCCCAGTAAGGGACCGATTGTGGGTTCAAATTCAATATTGTATGTTCACTTTTTCCGATCTACATCAATAAAATAATCTAGGTGTAGATAAAACGAGAGATAGTATTATAATTTTTGTCTTACCTCGTATGCTTTCTTTCCTTCTTCATTGTGCTCTTCTTCATGAGACGAATGGTACTCCTTCATTCCACCTGCGGTATAACAATAATATGTGTAAATATAATATTTGAAAAAAGAGGATCAGATCTCGCAATAATTTTTTTGTCAAAATTCATTCAAGATCTAATCTCAATCTTCCAAATGTGGATAACGGTATTCTCATAACACAATTTTGAAAATCGAATATTTACATATTGATCGTTTTTGACGTTTGTTAGATTGAGTACGGGCCTCAATTTAACAAATGTCAAAACCGATCACTTCCAGAACATTGTTCAAAAAATCAAAGAATCAATTTCATTGATTTTTGAATCAATTATATTCTACTATGGTATATGTATGTAATGGTGATCCTTTTAACTGAGACTGCCTTCAGATTAACATCGGGCGAGGCTAATTCTAACCCTATAATAAAAAAACATTTTAGGCACTTAAAGAGCACATAAGAACGTCAAAATGTCAAAATTGTATACAGCATCACATCGTTTATCCCGAAAGGTTAAATTTAAAATTAAATTAAATTAATATTACGTCAAGAAATATTATAAAAATATTAAATAGGTAGATAAACCATTGGAAAATGATTCTTTCGCTGTGTTCAGTTGTCAATTGACCCTCACAATGGCATTAAACGTGTCATCTAGAACTCATCATGTTCTTGGATCTACTTAGAAGATCTACTAAATAGAGATTCTGGACTGAGTGTCGTTATAAAATACTGGTCTGAGGTTACAAGATTAGCAATTTGGAATAGATTTTTATTAAGAGAACTGTTCCTCTGGTTTAACTATAATTAGATGGCAGTCGCTTCATGGAAAGATTTATGAGGAGGTAGGACACGGCGGTATTTCCACCCAATTGAGCAGTCCGACTGGGGAAGAATACTGCGGTTATAATAACTTCATGTTGTGTTCCCAGCGGTGAGCAGGGTAGCCAGAGCTCACTGGAGAGTTTGTGCTGTCAGTGGGATGACTAAAGGCTTGTCCTGCTTTGTCCTCTACACTGAAACTCTGTGCTTACAGGGTCGGCAGCGCGAGTGTGGCTTCTCTGGTGTTACACACGTCCATAGGCCACAGTAACTACTTTCCATCAGGTGGGCCGTGCGCTTGTCTGCCACCTAAGTGGTATAAAAAAAAGTGTTGAAGTTCTGCTGTTTTGTAGTTAAAATGACACCCGGCCCTAATTGAGTTTTTTTTATGTGGGACACGTCAATATGATTTCACTTCGCCTGATGGTAAGCTGAAGGCTAAAGTCTCAAGAAAGAGAGTCACCATCACAGACACACACCATGTTACAATGGTAGCACCCGGCTTAACAGCCTCATCAGATGCTTTTTAGGCCCTACTTAAAGGACCAGAGACTGTAAGAAGTTAAAATAACCCGGATCTGTGAAGACTCGGGTGATGACGACAATATTTGCATAGCAACCTACTTAGTGAAAGAATAATACTCCATTACTTGCATATTTCCATCTCTTCATTTACTTGTATCACATCTAATATAACTTCTTCAACTTATAATATATTATATGTAACTGCTAAGACAATCTTCAACGTCGAAAAGTGGACAAAATTGAATAATGTACAAAAATGGCGGCTACTTCATATTCGCTCGTTTTAGCCCGTGTTGCCAGAACAAAAATGGAAAAAGATGTACTAAATTGGTGTTGTATCAATAAATATTATGAACCCTATTATTGAATATGCTAACATTAGGTAGATACTATCAACTGTATAAAAATAATTTAAAGTATTACTAGCTGTTCAGTTGTCTGCAGCCCCGTCTCATGAAATTTATATAGAGTGTTTCCGTTTTCTACCCACGAAACTGTACCCACGAGTAAAAATAATAATATTTTTTCCGTCTTCTACCACCTGCAAAATTTCATTCCGAACTCTACCCTGACGTATTGTAGTTACTCATTTGTTTCTCATGTATTTGTATTCTGTTCCCGAACCCTTGGGAACCTATTCCTGGGATAAAAAGTAGCCTATGTATTATTCTAGACTGTAATCTTTCTCTGTACCAAATTTTAGCGCAATACATTGAGTCGTGAGAGTAGAATCAATTGACAAAAATCCATATCTTCATAAACTTTCCTATTAATAATTATTAGATAATTTTAGTAGGTAGTATGGTGGTTAAGGAGTCGACCTAACGATCGAGAGGTCCTGGGTTCGAATGCTGGCCATTACACTACCTACGTGAACCCACTCCTAACACAAGCAATTTTGCTTAGCTGGCGGGGTTGGAGGGAATATTAGTAATTCTATAATTTGGGGAATATAATTTCGGTTCTAATATTGTTAATATCAAACTTGAGAAACTACAACATATTCTACTACCAGAAAATAACAGAACCTTAGTTGCTATGAAGCCCTAATCATCTAATACCCGCGTCAAATAGTGGGACACAGATCTACCCGTACATGGTATGTGAGACCGGTGTGAATCCAACTCTCATCACCATCTAAGCGTTGTGCCCAGTTGCATCTGAGGCCTTCATGTCGTAATAGGCCGCGTTATTTAGGAGTAGAATGATGAATCCATGTCATTGACACATTTTGACATTTATGTCATACGGTAACAACTGTCATAAACGTCAAAATTCTTGTCAATCTAATACATTCTACAGAATACCGCGGTTATAATAACTTCGTGTTGCGTTCCCAGCGGTGAGTAGGGTAGCCAGAGCTCACTGGAGAATTTGTGCTGACAGTGGGATGACTAATGGCTTGTCCTGCTTTGTCCTCTACACTGACGGCACAGAACTCTGTGCTTACAGGGTCGGCAGCGCGAGTGTGGCACCTCTGGTGTTACACACGTCCATAGTCCACGGTAACCACTTTCCATCAGGTGGGCCGTGTGCTTTTCTGCCACCTAAGTGGTATAAAAAAAACATTCATTATTCTTTTTTACGAATTGCCACTTGTCTCACTGATCGGGCTAACTGGTTGCAACATTTCGAAACTACTTTTCAACAGCCATGGCCACAGGAAGAAGAAATGTTGAACAAACACACATAGGCACATATAATCACGCCTTTATCCCCGGAGGGTTAGGCAGAGGTGAATTAACACCCACATTTCACCAATCATTGAATTCGGTCCCATGTAATAGGGAGTGAGTCTATTGCCGTATTCCGGGCACTATTGTTGACTCGAGCCATGCATCCGAGGCTGAGAAATTATGCGTTAAAAGTAACTTAGTGGGTACGAAGCTCTCCGTTCCAAAAATCCTCGATATGACAGACTAATGTGCGGATATTGCAAGGTTCATAAAAATATGTTCTAGTTTTCTGGCGGTGAAGAGGTCTGTTTGTTTAGATGCGCTATTCTCAGGAACCCGAGTTTGAATCCTTCTTGTGTTTATCACACTCCTACTCAAAAGAGCAGAGCAGTAATCTTAAATCGACTAAGATAGGAAAAATTGGGACTCGCGATTTTTCCCTTACAGGGGGAATGCTATGAGCCACCAAACCTCCCTTGAAGCCATACAAATCTGCCTATGGGTATTTCCGTCTTGCGGCGACAGAGGGAGTCCTCTACCAATACTCGTACGAAACACACTAAATGATTCAAAATTTAATTCAGTAATCATACTTAAATGATAACAAATCTGGCAGATTTCCATATAATATATGAAGAATAAAAGATTACAGACTCAAAAGGTGATACGAGGTTTCAATATATACCACAGGCGAAGCCGGGGTGTGGCGTCTAGTGTACTATAAACTGATTTCAAGGTCGTTTGCGATGTCTGTCTAACAAGTTATTTCGTAAGCTACAAGAAACAGCTACTTGGTACACAGTACATCATAATTACAACTATGAAATATTAAATAACTAACTATATAGGTTGATTCTGACAATTATTTACTTAATGAGATAGAATAACTATATAGTTTTACCATTTTTTTTTAATAATCGCCTGGGATTAATTCCCAGCTCACGTGTTTCCTTCTTCCTACTGTCCCGGGTCCTTTAAGCGGGACGTGAAAAAGCATATGATGAGGCCGTCAAGCTGAGTGTCACCATTGTCACACGGTATGTGTAAGTAATGTGACCCTCTTTTCTGAGACTTTGCCTTCAGCTTACCATAAGGCAAGGCGAAGTCTAATTGACGTGTTCTATATAAAAAGAAAAGAAAAAAAAGAAATTGCCGAAATTTTCTTACAGGTTCTTGAGTTCTTGTTGATTTCAAGATATTACAACTCTGTATAAAATTTTGTTTCAAAAGCAGTACTTCCTAAATGCTATCCATTTTGATGATAAATTTCATATTTTTTTTTTTTTTTTTTTTTTTTATATAGGACACGTCAATTGGACTTCGCCTATATTACTTTTTTATAGATGCCACTTTTTAAAAATGTACTAAAAGTGTTTGTTAACTTAATGTATTCTCATTCATACACAAAAAAATCATAAAATTTGGATTTGTCATCCCGAAAAAAAATGAAAAAAATTTTAGTACTAAAAATTGGGTTTCCTCCAATTTCTTCTAAAAAACCGCACTTTCATATGTGACAACCTATTATTAAAACCGAAATTAGTAATATTCCCTCTAACCCCTCCAACAAAGCTAAATTACTTGTGTTATGAGTGGGTACACGTCAGTTGTGTAATCGTGAGTGTTCGAACCCGGGAACTTCCGATTGTAAGGCCGACTCCTTAACCACTAAGCTACCAATGCTACACGGATGTAATTAAATTTTAAAGCATCTAGTATGCCCACTATTTTAATCGATTGATATAGAAAAAAATTATATGTTCAGGCGGGATTTGAATCTGCGAATCTTTTCTATTTTATTCGAACTTCCATCATACTCATATGAGTATCATAGTTTCCAAGTTTGTACGTACCAAAATTTGTACTCTGGTCCATGATCCACTTATCATTTTTGATAGGTAATGTCGGCTTTTTTGGAAGTGACTTTTATCAGAAGGCCTACAAAAAAATATCCACAGTTGTAAATCGAAGTTTCGGATTTATACCTAATTTCATCAAAATCGATTCAGCGGTTTAGGCGTGAAAGCGTAACAAACAGACAGATAGAGGTACTTTCTTTATAATATTAATATGGAACTATGGATATAGCTGTACAGACAACATTATACATTTATATAATAGTATAGATAGCAAGACTGGTTGTTAGAAAACAACAGCCTTGGTACAATCTGTTATAAGATGTGATACAGTGGATTAAATTTGTTGCGAGGAGTAAGTTGTACCGCTATGATGGCGGTAGACGCAATCCAATTGCACTGTGGCGCCCGCGCAACCGCAGTGAAGTTACAGAAGGTTAACTCTGATTTACGTTTCAATTTTCTGTGTTTTGATATGTAATGTGATGGTACTGGTTCCCGGTATACTAGATTAGGGCCGCCTTATGTCTTCCTGTGGGTGTCGAAGAAGGCGACTGAGGGATAGGGCTATTGTCCATTTAACAGTAAACTTACAAGCCATGATTTTTGACGGCAATAGGCTCGCACCCAATTACTTGGTAATTGGGTGCGGTTGGTGAATATCATAGTTGGCGAAATGTGGGTGTTAATATACCTCTGCGTATCCCTTCAGGGATTTACAGACGTGAGTATATGCATGTATGATACGAAAACAACAGCCGTATATGTTTTGTATTGAAAATTTTAAGATTAAATATTGATTTTTTTTATACCACTTGGTTGACAGACAAGCACACGGCGTACCTGATGGAACCGTGGCCAATGGAATAGGCGTTGAATATGTACATTATAATAAACTAACAAATGAGATGTAGATAACTAAAAAATGAAATGGGGTGGTAATACTTGCATTCTTTCTCCGTACCATACCATAACGCCATATTAACCTACTATTCAATATCTCGTTTCCATAATAACCGTTGATACATAAAATACATTTAACCAGTAAGTCATAAATTCAATTTCTAATAATATGCTTAGCCACCACTCGTATCGAACCCGTGATATATAGGGGCAATTTACTTTATATTAATTGTACTAAGGGCACTGCGGCCTACATCATCCGATATGGAAAACGACTGCCGATAACCATGAATTGTAAATCTATCAGGTTGGACTGATATTGCAGCAGTGACATTTGAGGGACAGCGACGCAATAACTATAGTTTTTACCATCGAAACTTTGCAATTATGAACTTGTGAATTTTTTTTAAATAAATTGTGTTGATTGGCCCTATAACTTTGATATAACTAGTAATATTTTGATTCAACTGTTGTCTCATGTCGATGGACCCTAACTGCTAAAGTAATCCATCATATTATAGGAAGGATTGGATTGGATAGGAAGGATCAAAGTTATAGGGCTAAGCAACACAATTTATTTAGATTTTTTTGGAGAACGTTTTTGGGATCTTTTTGGAGAATGTTATCTACTACTGCAGCCTTGATACCCATATTGACGATTTCAAACAAAAAAGTTAAATACAAATCGGTCCATCCATTCAGGAACTACGGTGCCACAGACACACACACATACACACAGACACGTTGAACTTATTATAACACTTAGTCTAACAAAACAATATATTCTAGGGAGAAGTGGCATACGACCACGGCTACCCTTAATATTTTCTTGTTTCATAATTTTTATAGCTTGATTTATGTGATGTCGGGTTTTAGTTTTAAACTTATAAATATTATTATTTTAAATTCTGTTTGCAAGAGTAGTCAAAGAAAATTCAAAGTAGCTTTTAATTTTATTTAAACTTGATATACTGGTTATTAACCTGTATGATGTTACAATGTCCAATGCGTACACTCTTCTCTAAGTGACTAAGTTTCATCTTGGAGGACAGAAAAGTGGAATTTCATTGTATATAATGACTTTTCTTGCGAGTGAAGATGCATTTACTCCTACGTAGAAAATGTACAGAAGATAATATTATCAACCTTTTAGTTGACCTAATAGTTTTCTACAGAACTGGTTCACAGTACCAGTTCGTTAATATGCTTATACAAATGACCAAAAAGTAGAGTGATGTTTTTACAGTTTTGTATGTGTACTTAAAATAATAGGTCGTTACATATGACTTTCCATTTTTTGAAGAAATTGGAGATTCAGATTTTGCATTTTTTTTAGGAATAACAAAAATGACAATAATTTTTTTTGTGTATGAATGAGACAACATTAAGCTAACAAACACTTATATTACATTTTTGAAAAGTGACAGCTGTAAAAAAGTAGTACGAAATTTATCATCAAAATGGATTGCATTTAGGAAGTACTGTTTTTGAAGATTGAATTTAATTTATCAAGCGGCCAATAAAAACCAAATTTTATACAAATCTTGAAATCAACTTTCAAACAAAATATAAATAATGGAAATAGCTATTAAATGACAGGAATAAAGAACTCATGAATCTGTAAGAAAATTTCGGCAATTTCATGGGTAAAGAACTAATATTTAAAATTGTGATATCGTCAGAATCGTTTCATCACTCTAAGTAATATTGGCTTTAATTTATATTAGGTATTTTAAAAGGCAGGACACAAACGTGTTTTCACCTACTTGTCTGTGTCCAATGATATAAAACAATCCGGAATTGCAATATGGCCCATTGTGAAAAATGTTAATATTTTTTTTTTAATGTGTATAGATGTTTTTTTTTCGTTTTATATAGGATACGTCAAAACTTCACCTTGTCTGATGGTAAGCTGAAGGCAAAGTCTCAGAAAAGAGGGTCATTAAGCTCGGCTCATTAGATTAGAAGTTGCTTCCAGATCAATAATGTTTTTTTTTTCTATACTACTTAGGTGGCAGACAAGCCCACGGCCACCTGATGAGAAATTATTACCGTTGCCTATGGAAGCATACAAGATTAGATTTGAAAATGTTATTTATAGATATCTTGTTTCTGAACCAATCAACATAATAACTGGCTCCCATTAATTATATGCTAAACCTTCGAGTTATTATTATTAATTAATACCATTTACCATACCGCGGTAGCCTAGTGGTATGGGTATTAGACTGCTGAGACGAGGTCTCGGGTTCGATCCCAGGTTTTACCATGGCACACAGCAATGACTTTTCGATGCTTTTCGAAGTTATGTGTGTATTAATCGCAGGTTTACAAGTGCCCGGTTAATGGTAATAGGCTCGTCACAACATTGGGACCTAAACATAAACTGGCGAAATGTGGGTGCAAGCACCTCTGCCTACCCCTTCGGGGATATAGGCGTAAGTTTATGTTATGTTATGTTTTGTTATGTATACCATTTAGGTGGCAGACAAGGCCCACATGATGGAAATTGTTTACCGTGGCCTATGAACGTGTGCAAAACCAAGGTCAACCCTGTAACTCGCGCTGCCAACCCTGTTAGCGCCTCTTGTTGTGTTCCCAGTAGTGAGTAGGGTAGTCAGAGCTCTCTGGAGAGTTTTTGTGCTGTCAGTGGGAAGACCAAAAGCTTTTCCTACTTTATCTTTACACTGACGGCACAGAAACTATATATACTTACAGGGATGGCAGCTCGAGTGTGACTTTTTTGGTTTTGCACACGTCCATCGGCCACGGTAACTACTTTCCATCAGATGGGCCGTGAGCTTATCTGTCACCTAAGTGGCAAAAAACCTAGAGATGAGAACCTAAGACCTCCGGCTACCTCCTAAACACTTTCAAGATCCAAGCAGTACTTGAAACACAATCTTCCACGCATTTTAATAAATGACGTCACGGTTGAACCACAATAACCGCTAATCTAGAGAATTATTCTCTCCAAGGCCACGATAAATCAACCTCTTCACAGCGGAGTAATTTTTATGTGGCCACAATAAAAGCTTTCACTTATTACTTTCATTTTAAATAACATTGTCTACGGTAACAGCGTGATTATTGTGGAACGAAGGTGTTTGTTCTACTAGCTCCGGAGGCTATAACATCTTGGGAAAATGCGTAATGGGTATTGAAGGGAACGTAGAATATAAGAAACAAGAAGTGGCCTAGTTAATAAATCCTAAAATGCTGTGAAGGTCATTTTCGAAGCCTTTTTTTGGGGTTACCGTGGCCTATGGACGTGTGCAAATCCAAGGGAGTCACTTTTTTAAATTGTGGACTTTTAATCTAATAAATCAATTGAATTTAGATTTTCCGTGAAGCGAAATCCTTCTTCCTACAGTCCCGGGTCCTTTAAGCGGGGCGTGAAAAAGCATATGATGAGGCCGTCAAGCTGAGTGTCACCATTATCACACGGTATGTGTAAGTAATGAAGACCCTCTATTCTGAAACTTTGCCTTCAGCTTACCATCAGGCGAGGCGAATTTTAATTGACGTGTTCTATTATAAAAAAAAAGAATGCTATACGACATACACACAACATCAGTTCTGAGGTCAGATCAAATTTGATATATTCGTATAGCAACAAGCACCAACGTCTATTATGCTTATATAGAAGAATTTGGATGATATCAGGCGAAGGTTCGGTGGCTCATTAGTCAGAGCGTTCCCCCTGTAAGGGAAAGATCGCAATTTCGAATCCCATCTGGACCGATTAAATTTTTTCTATTTTAATTGATAAGACCACGAAAATCGTAGTGGGCCCCACCCCAGTTGCAGTTGAGACAAAGCCTAAAAGAGTAATGTATATAGAATTATATAGTACATTGATAACTGCGAAACACTTCCTCTAATACAATCTGTGGTATAACAGAATAAGCCGGCGGTAATCAATTTTAATGAAATTGTAAGAACGTGCCGCGTTGCTTTCTTTTCCTGTTCAACAAATTGAAGTCGACTCATTTTGCATGCCTTGAATGCACAGATTGGAAGTTCTCAAGCCCTTGAGGGCATGGACGCAAAATTGAATAATTGTTTTTTTTTATACAACTTAAGTGGCAGACAAGCATACCGCCCACATGATTGAAAGTGGTTACCGTGACCCATGAACGTGTGCAACACCAGAGGAGTCACACCCATACTACCGACCCTGAACGGAGAGTTTCTATGCCATCAGTGCATAAAAACATCCATCAGGACAAGCATTTAGTCTTCCCACTGACAGCACAAAAACTCTCCAATAAGCTCTGGCTACTGTACTCACCGACGGGAACGAAACCCGAGGTTATAATGACCGTGGTATTATTTAGGGTGGAGGTACTTCCCCAGTCGGACTACTCAATTGGGACGCTAATACCGTCGCGTCCTACCTCCTTACATTCTTTCATGTTTTATTATCATCTAAAGATTAATTTTAATGTATAACCGCGGTAGCTTAGTGGTATGGGTAATGGACTGCTGAGACGAGGTCTCGGGTTCGATCCCAGGTTTTACCATGGCACACACCAACGACTTTTCGATGCTTTTCGAAGTTATGTGTGTATTTATCGCAGGTTTAAAAGTGCCCGGTTAATGGCAATAGGCTCACCACCTATTACATTGGGACTTAAACATAAACTGGCGAAATGTGGGTGCTAGCACCTCTGCCTACCCCTTCGGGGATACAGGCGTGATGTTATGTTATGTTATGTTATGTCATTTGAATGCTACTGCTGAAGTCGTGGTTTTGATTTCTGTTTGTAAATATTTACGTGTCGATTTGTCTAGCTCTTTTTGCTTTGGGCTGGATATATCTATGAGTAGGTTTGATAATAGTATATTGTTTACGCACTATGTTAAACCATAATGACTATACCAGCTGTCTTAGTTTGTAACTATGCAGTTGTCCTAATATTAAACTTCATTTTTCAGTTGCAAGTATGTCTAATAATTTCCATCCTCTTACAAAAATGGTGATTATGAATTTGTGCTGTTTGGTGTCGAAACGTTTCTGCCGTGGGGTCTGTGTGCCCGCAATCAATTCAGGGAGATCGCAAGGCGTATAGTCGATGCTTCTATTATTATGGCCGGCAGAGAACTGCAGTGGGCTAATCTGTAGAATGATTGAATGCTTTTATGTTTTTACTAACTATTGTAATGAATCTGGAATAATAATTTTAGGTTCCTTCCTATTAGGGGAATGGCGTTGATGGCTGCGCCACAGTGTATATTTTGCAGCTATCATCGACACAATCTGTCTTTATCTGTATTGTGTTTCTTTGCTCCACTAAAGATTATTATTATTATTTCTCATGACAAGAAGGCTGGTCTTTTCTTAGGTCAGAGAATAAGCATTGCTGCATTCTGGGAACGCTACCACAAGAGGTATGCGATGCGGAGGAATTCCACAACGTATTTTAACTTTTGTTTTATTTTCATTAATGAATATATTATAATAGTTTTAAATAAAGAATATAGATTAATAGACAGATAAATGTCAATGATTAAATAAAGAAATGTTATACGTAAGTATTTACATAAAAATTCAACGAAATATTACAAACTCTGCTTAGTTAAGATCAAAAATGTATAGAATTAAGATTTATCTGTGTTCTAGAACCCAAAATTACAATGATGTGTGTGTGTGAAATCACAAATAAACACAACAAATAAAACTTAGCCCAGACTCAGCCGCAGATGCATGGCTCGAGTCAACAATAGTGCCCGGAATACGGCAATAGCCTCACCCCCTATTACGTGGGACCGAATACAATTATTGGTGAAATGTGAGTGATAATTCACCTCTGCCTAACCCTCCGGGGATAAAGGCGTGATTATATGTATGTATGTATGTATGTGTAGATACATAAATAATTATGTTTTGTTATAGGCCCGAAATTTCGTGTATACTTTTTATGATAGCCTCTATCTTCGAAAGAAAATATGTAATAGTACATAAGTAAGATATTTCATTAACCACTCTGTTCTCGTTTGTATCTACAGCATGTAGATTTTTCATAACATTCTTGGCTGCTCATTTTTGGGTAATATACGGGATGTTATCCTTTGAGAGACATCGAAATCTCATAGGAAATTTAGCTTGGAATATTATATTTTATCGTAGACAATCATGGTACGTATGTTATAGAAAGGAATTTCGAGTGAATATAATGTGGTGTTTTGATTTGCTTGTTCAATTTTTAGAAGATTCTAAGAAAATAGGTCAAGTGGGAATTGGACTTGGATACAGAGGTTCTTGTGCCACTAAACAAAATTTTTAGGAATACACACACACACACACACACAGACAAGCATACGGCCTACCTAGTGGAAAGTGGTTACCATACCCTATGGATGCGAGTAACACCAGGGGTTTTACACTCGTACTACCGTCCCTGAAGGAGTCTTTAAATGTCTTTAAATAAAAGAAAAAGCCAAAAATGTATGACTTTAAGTTTCAGCATATACCCGGTCTCTATTATAACCGGAATTAAATACAGCGTCGTTAGCTTAGTGGTTAAGGAGTCGGTTTTACGATCGAATGATCCCGAGTTCGGATCCTGGCCATTACACTACCAACGTCAACCCACTCCTAGCACAAGTAATTTAGCTTAGCTGAATGGGTTAGAGGGAATATTATAATAGTTACTAGCTTTTGAACGTGGCTCCACCAGGGTGGATGTCGATTATCGCGACCAAACATAGCTTATGTTCCTTCTGAAGATCTAATTTACCTCTATACCAGATATTATCAAAATCGGTTCAGTGGTTTAGGTGTGAAAGCGGAACATATAGACAGAAAGAGTAACTTTTGCATTTATAATATTAATATGGATTTCGGTTGCTTCTTTAAGAAAAATTACAATATTATACGATTACAACTACTCTTTGCCATAGTACCCGAAATCACCGAGCATGTATGAAAACAATTATGAAAGTAGAAAAAGCGAAAGATGTTTGCCAGGAGCATGGCGAGTGGAAAACAGTAGTGTGGTACTTGGAAAAGGACGTAACTGTATGTATGTAAATATGTTTGCCATAGTGTAGTAAGTATCAGATAGATCTTCTTCTTCTTCTTGATATTCTCCCCTTTCTGTTGACTAATTGTACTGTTAATAGGTAGTTACTTATGAAACTTACTACTGATTTTTTGAAGAAATTGGAGGAAACCCAATTTTCAGTACTAACATGTTATTCTTATTATATATCTATATTCTTAAAAAATATGCTAACATGTTAGCATATTTTTCAAGAATGACAAATCCGAATATCCGAATTTTTTTTTTGTGTATTAATGAGACAACATCAAAATAACAAACACTTTTATTACATTTTTGAAAAGTGACAGTTATCATCAAAATGGATTTAGGAAGTACTATTTTTAAAGATCGAATTTAATTTATCAAGCGGCTAATAAAAACAAAATTTTATACAGAGTTGTAAAATCTTGAAATCAACTTTCTAACAAAATATAAATAGTGGCAAAAGCTAATAAATTACAGGAATAACGAACTCATGAATCTGTAAGAAAATTTCGGCAATTAAAACCAAACCAAAAATTAAAGACTTAATATTTGGTACACGCCTTTAGTTCGGACGATCAAAACTTAAATCAATAAAACAGTTTAAATTGCTTTGCTACTCAAGATAAATAATACTGACTGAATCTTGACATTATTGTACACAAGACATTGCCTCTCATAGAATTGCAATTGCTCTGTGCACTCCCGGATTTACTGGAAGAGAACTCAACCCTTGACGTCAACCTCAAAAGAGCGCTCGCCTTTGTACATAATACATACATACATTTCGCCTTTATCCCCGGAGGGTTAGGCAGAGGTTAATTAACACCCACATTTCACCAATCATTGAATTCGGTACCACGTAATAGGGGGTGAGCCTATTGCCGTCTTCTGGGCACTATTGTTGAGTCGAGCCATGTATCTGAGGATGAGTCTGGGCTGTGTATATCTGTCGGATGTTAAACAGTCCTATCCCTTAGTCGCCTTGTACGACACGAGGTGGGGTGGTCCAAATTCTACTCAGCCAGGAACCATGCGGGTATGAAGAAGAAATAAAATAAATAGTATTATTTATATTACAGTTGCATTCGTATTACATTACGTATAACATTACGCATTACAAGTATTACGTGTATCAACTTCGAGTATTAGCTAATCTATGTTTTTATAACTTTCTACAAAGGCAGGTACAGTCAGTGATAAAAGTGCCTTAATATGTGTGACTATTTACTGATCACATTTATTTCTAAGCCGAATGGTTTCTGGCAGAGTAGAATTTGAACCACCCCATCTCTTCCCATGTGGTGTCGTACAAGGCGACTAAGGGATATGGCTGTTTAACATTAGACAGATATATTACAGCCCAGACTCCGCCTCGGATGCGCGACTCGAGTCAATAATAGTGCCCGGGAATCGGCAATAGGCTCCACCCCCTTTTACGTGGTACAATTATTGGTGAAATGTGGGTGTTAATTCACCTCTGCTTAACCCTCCGGAGATAAAGGTGTGATTATATGTATGTATGTATGTATTTATTTCTATGAATTTACAACTTATGAGAGATGTTATTCTCTGAAAATTATAATAATATTTATCAAATCAATTCAAATCATTTGTTTTTCAGATTACATTATTATTATTATTATTTATGAAACCATGATATTAATCTATTTAAATTATAAAAGAAAGTCGTGTTAGTTACACTATTTATATCTCAAGAATGGCTGTGCCGATTTGGCTGACTTTTTTTAATATACTCTTTTTTATTCCACTTAGGTGGCAGATAAGCATACGGCCCACCTGATGAAAAGTGGTTACCGTGGCCTACGGACGTGTGCAAAACCAAGGGAGTCACACTCGCACTGCCAATCCTGTAAGCACAGAGTTTCTGTGCCGTCAGTGTAAAAGACAAAGCAGGTAATTGGTAGGGATGTAGTTTAGAACCAGGAGAGGGACATAGTATACTTTTCATCCCGTCCTATCACGTTCCCGTGGGACGTGACATAAAACCTCAAAGAGAATACAATTCACTATAAACGTGGTATAACAAAAACACATCTGACTTGGAACAACAAAATGTAAATGACAGCTAAACGTAATTTTGTTAGAAATCAATATTAAGTATTAATCAATTTTAGTCAGTCTCTCGAAAAAAACTTTCTCCACCGTATGAATGAATTAACAAAGAGGTAGGACACGGCGGTATTACCGCCCAGTTGAGCAGTCCGACTGGGGAAGTACCTCCACCCTACAGAATACCGCGGTTATAATAACTTCGTGCTGTGTTCCCGGCGGTGAGTAGGGTAGCCAGAGCTCACTGAAGAGTTTTTGTGCTGTCAGTGGGATGACCAAAGGCTTGTTCTGCTTTGTCCTCTACACTCGTCAGTGTAGAGCACAAAATCACAAAATCTCTGTTCTTACAGGATCGGCAGCACGGATGTGACTCCACTGGTGTTATACACGTTCATAGGTGGTAACCACTTTCCATCAGGTGGGCTGTGTGCTTGTCTGCCACCTAAGTTGTATAAAAGAAATGAATATTGACTAATATAAATGTTCATATCTCAATATATTCCGATCGTAATACAAACTAAGTCGCGGGCAAATGCTCGTATTATATTTTATCCTGGGAAAAGGATCCCAGTTACCTACAATTAAGATCCTACCTAAACCGGCTATATTTATTATACTTACCTTAAATTGTACCATTTCATACACCTATTGACGTATATCGGTTTCATAAATAAGAATACTAGTGAACTTATTTAGGCCCTTGAAACTAGGTAGTAGTAATAAGTAGGGCACAGTATTAGGTAGGCCTTCAGCTAAGCTTAATTGCTTGTATCTTTAAATAACGATCATTTACAAAATCGTGGCTCCCGGCAGATTACAATATGGACCACTCCATCTCTTCTCATGCGGTATCGTACAAGGCGACTAAGGGACAGGGCTGTTTAACATCAGACAGATATATAAAGCCCACACTCAGCCTCAGATGTATGACTCGAGTCAACAATAGTGCCCGGAAGACGGCAATAGACTCACCCCCTATTACATGGAACCGAATTAAATGATTTCTGAAATGTGGGTGTTAATTCACCTCTAACTAACTCTCCGGGGATGAAGGTGTGATTATATGTATGTATATGTATGTATGTTACAAAAGAAACCGGAATTGTAATAGTCCTGTAAAGGAAATTACTAACATAGTACTATTTCTAAATCCAGCTGAAATTTAAACTAGAATATTTATATTATGTTTAAAAACAAGTTACAATTTCTTCAATCTCTCTTCTTCTCTCTTTTACTGTGATTTAACATAACATAACATAAACTCACGCCTTTATCCCCGAAGAGGTAGGCAGAGGTGCTAGCACCCACATTTCACCAGTTTATGTTTAGATCCCAATGTAATAGGTGGCGAGCCTATTGCCATTAACCGGGCACTTATAAACCTGCGATTAATGTGATTTATAAGAAATTATTATCGTTAAGAAATCAATTGTCATTCAAACATGTATATGGGAGTAGAGCAGTAACCAGGGGGATTTAACTAAAGAAAAACAGAATGCTTATAGATCATATATGCTATAATTTTTTTTATAAAATCTTAAAAAGCATGTAATATTTATTAACTTTTTTCCCAACAGATTTAAAACTACTTCATGCCAATTTTGACACAAGTATTGCAATATAAAAATATTTGTAAACACAATAAAAAACTTTTTACGTCAATTGTACTTTTGACGACCTGTTATCAACCAAAAGATTTTAACAAAGAAATACCGAGCGCAGCAATGAGTCACGGTAGTCAAGTTAATTTATTACAAATTATCAACAAATATACAATACCCGACCCGGCGTCGAACGGCACAAGAGCATAAAATCAATCTAATGGAATGTTGCAACGAATGTCGTGGAGTTTCCTTTCGTAAGTACTTACAACGAAACTGATAGACGTGTCAACTACCGTAGCCTTAGCTAATTTAGATGATTGCGCTCGCGAAAACCTTCATATTGATTACCTGAGTAAATAGTGTTTTTTTTTTTTTATACCACTTAGTTGGCAGACAAGCACACGGCCCACCTGATGGGAAGCGGTTACCGTGGCCTATGGACGTATGCAACACCAGGGGTGTCACACTCGCGCTGCCGACCATGAAGAAACCTTCTGATGCCCCTCTTGAAGAACCCCATATTGTAGGCGCTTGGGAAAACCGCAGCAGGGAGGTCATTCCACAGCTTGAGTGTGCGTGGGATGAAGTTTCTTTCATACCGCACAGTGCGCACCGTCTCAGGTCGCAAGTTCTGTGCTAACTTTTCGAATTTTGAGGGATCCGTGTACAATCAGCATCAAATTAATCATGACTCAAAATATCTTAATACCTACTAATGATGGTGTTACCAAACTGTTTTATTGATTTAAATTGTGTTATCGTCCGAATTAAAGGTGTGTAGCTAATATTAGAACAATCAGTCAACAGGAAGGGGGAACTTGAATAATAATAATAATAATAAATGAATTCGGCGATTATTGTTCCGGCCAAGACCCTCGACCAACATCTTAAGAGGCTCGCATTAGACAGTTGGGTCAAGGGCCTGATGCAGAAGGCGGTACTCCTCGACACGGCACGCATTGTGAGGAGATTCGTCTCACTGGTGCCCTAACCACCGGTAGCTTGATCTCTGTACCCGATACCGATAGAGCACTATTTTTTGTATTTTTAAATAGATGTTTTTATATGTATTTAAAAATATGATTTATATGATGTTTACTGTGATAAAGATGAATATTAATAAAAAATAAATATTCTACAACATTCTACACAGCGCTATCTAGAGCCACGGTAAGCATAGCTTAACTAGCTTGTGTTATGGAATCTAGAATGCGGATAAACATACTTAGATACTTTTTTTTGTTAATACATACATATTATACCTAGAAACACCGAGACCAATGCGAACATTCGTATTCATGGATACAAATATTTGCACTGAGCGGGAATCGAACGCCACAGAGGCAAAATACGGTTATCAAGGTAATAACATCATTTTGAGTACTTTTCTAGTCAAAATCGATCTGATGCTGACTGTACGTGCTCCTAGCAGGAGCAGGGCCATGATAGTGGTTCTTCACGAACCTCTCTATATGAGAAGACTTCGTAGCTAAAAACATGTTGAAAATGAAAAAGATGGGGCCAAGGCCCTTCGGTATTTTTGTATGTATTTTTTCTCAGTACATATTTGAAATATACAATTTGAATTGATTTATTCCCTATTATATAATGTTTCTATGTGGGAGACCAGTGACTATACTAGGAAAAATCCTGTAATTTAGGCCACCAGTACACACCCATTGACCACATCACCAATAGGCTATAAAAATATTTTTTTTTTTCACTTTTTTTTTATACAGCTTAGGTGGCAGACAAGCACACGGCCCACCTGATGGGAAGTGGTTACCGTAGCCTATGGACTTGTGTAACACCAGAGAAGTCACACTAGTGCACCTCTAAGTACAGAGGTTCTGTGCCGTCAGCGTAGAAGACAAAGCATTACCTTATTATAAAATATATTTTTTATACCACTTAGTTGTAGGACAAAGTATGATCATTTGTGCATTATGTGTTTCTTAAATAATTGCTTTATCTACATTTCTTTCTTTCATTCCCCAAAACCTGTTTAATTTCGAAAGTTGAACGATATCAGATACGGTTACTGGGGTTATTTACATAGCTCACTTTCTGCGGCAAAGATGGCGTGACTAAGTATAAAATGGCCTAAATTTAAAATTTTGGTCACCTGCTGTTAGACCCGCAAATATATATGCATATATATACATTGAGCGATTCTGTTAAAAACGAGTAACTTTATGAATTCAAAGAATCAATATCATTTATTCAGTTTAGGCGCATAAAAAGCAGCACATATGAACGTCAAAATTTTACAAGAAGAGATCAAGAAATCAAGAAATATTATGAAAATATTAAATAATGTATAAATAAACCATTGGAAAATGATTCTTTCTCTGGTTCGGTAGGTTAGTTCTACTGAGAAGATTTTCAGTAGAACTCAATACATTTCTATAAATTCATAAAAGGGTCACACATATGAGCAGATTCTAATTTCGTTTGAATATCGCTGAATGATAAAATAGTATTCTAATATAAGTGGCGTTTTTAGACCTGCTGTACGTAAGTACTTAATAAGTATAACAAACATTAGAAAACATTACAGAATATTCCAAGAAATAGTATATTACATAACTCTATTTAGACCTAAAACAAGCAGAACTGGTCAATACCATGAATTCCAGAATATGGCAACAACAAACCTGCTTGAAATACTTTTATAAATAAATATATAGAAACGCCCAAACCATTGCAAGTATACATATTTGCACAGAGCGGAAATCGAACCAGCGACGCCCAACGCAGGGGGAAACATTATTCCATCCATTCAAAGTTTCGCATTTACTGACACTACTGTGTTATTGGTCATCACATCTTCGTCAGGTTATAATGAACACTTTTTAAAAATGATATGGCAATGACTTTAGCTAAGCAGAGATAGAATCATAAGTTATCTGTATAATAATAACTCGCATCATCGTTGTGACAAAGGGTCATCCATAAACTACGCTACACGATATACATACATATAATCACGCCTTTATAGAGGTTAGGCAGAGGTGAATTAGCACCCACATTTCACCAATCATGTTTTGCAGCCCCACGTAATAGGGGGTGAGCCTATTGCCGCCTGCCTGGCATTATTGTTGACTCAAGCCATGCATCTGAGGCTGAGTCTGAGCTGTATATATCTGTCTGATTTTAAACAGCCCTATCCATTAGTCGCCTTGTACGATACCGTATGGAAAGAGATGGGGTGGTTCAAATTCTACTCTGCCTGGACCCACGGGGCTACACGAACGCTACACGAATCTCATTAAAATCGTAGGGCCTGTACACTCTCTTTAACATGACCATCCTCTTAGAGCGTATTCCACCACAAATCCCGGAGTCAACTTTCCGGATTTTTTATCAACTTCGTACGAACTTGAGCATCCTCGATATTGAAATCTTTGGCATGCATACTATTCCTTATGACGTTCTACTTTTGAACAACATATCTGAAATCTACACTATCTACCAGGATCGGGTAGAAGCTATCAGATATTTGGTACCAACCTAACTAGGTGAATGCTGCCTAACGCGATCGCACCAGCAAACTGCCACTTGCCCCACAGCAAGGGCGATCGAGCTCATAAACGGTCTACTAAAATCAAATCCAGATGTTGATATATTCTCCGACAGTGTACATCAAATGGCGAGAAACGTCTTGATGTATCTGACCGTAGCCTCGTTGATTAATTAGAAAGACGATCCATGTACCTACTTAGTAGATTAAGTTAGCTTTAGTTAGTAAGAATTAGCATAACATTATAAGCGATTTGGTGTTTTTCACTGTTAGTTTATATTGTTTGTAATGAATAAATAAATAAATAAATAAAGGTACTGCCCCTTACTTATAATAACAGTTATGGATAGCCCCTAAAGATCGTTACCCACGTGCATGGTAGAAAACGACAGTATTCCTGTCCCAAATGAGCAGTCCGACTGGGGAAATGCCTCCACCCTACAGAGTACCACGGCTATAATAACCTCGTGTTATGTTCCCGGCGGTAAGTAGGGTAGCCAGAGCTTACTGGAAAGTTTATGTGCTGTCAGTGGGAAGACCAAAGGCTTGTCCTGATGGTTTCTTCTACACTGACACAGAAACTATCTTTTCTTACAGGGTCGGTAGCACGGGTGTTACTCCTCTGGTGTCACGTTTATAGGTCACGGTAACCACTTCCCATCAGGTAGGCCGTGTGCTTGTCGGACACCTAAGTTCTATAAAAAAAGACCCTTATCAGCTAACGTAGAAATATTGTCTTGACAAGACTGTGGTGGTGCGTGGAAGCCATGAGTTTGAAACGAACAGGCACGCACCATGAAAACAATAGATGCGGCGATGCGTCTGCTGTCCATGGTCGTTTACTGTACGTGATAATATTTGCAGTCTCGCGCCGTGGAAAGCTCTCTTAGGAAGTTAACAAGGCAAGTATTCGACTCTTTGGGTTTCGCTGTAACTCCCCTATCCTCATACATAACGTATGCGCTCATGGCGCCTGGTCATAGCCCGTATTTTTTCGTACCATAAACAATATTAGTTATATTTATTTCCTGATAACAATATCGATATAGGTACTTCAGTTTCGATACTAAATGGCATCCGAATTAATTAAAGTTAAACGTTTAACCTATTTAATACTGTTTTGTGATTTATTTTTGCAGGGCCCTCAACACCAACCATCCAGAAAATTATCAATCACAGGTATTAGTAGATGTTGTCATTTACATAGGTTAGGTGCAGTTAGTCGGTATTAGTCGCCAAAGATGTTAATTAGACTAGAAAGCCGACTCCAACTAAGTTGAGAAAAGACTCAGAGAAAGATAATAGTCGCCAAAGATGACTGCCTCTGTGGCGTAGGGGTAGAACTTTCGACTACTGCGCAGGCGAGGCTTCGATTTCCACTTAGACCAAAATTTGTATGCACGAATATAATTTGTTATTAATATACCAAAGGTTTATCCTGGTTGTATCTTCTGCACTGACTGCATCTGTTCTTATAGGGTCGGTAGCGCAGGTGTGACTCTGGTGTTGCACACGTCCATAGGCCACGGTAACCACTTTCAATCAGGTGGGCTGTACTTGTCTACCACCTAAGTAATATAAAAAAACGCCGGCTTACTTCATGGGAAGCAGTAACCATGAGCTAAAGACGTCTGCAAAGCAGAGTCGTCACGTTCGCCTGACTACCGTCCTCTGTTCTCCATGAGCGCATGGGAGTCAAAGATAGAGTCGGTCTGTCACACTAGCAGACCACCAGGGTAGCGGCGCGATGCCCGTCCCCTCTTTTCGGGAGCAAAATGGGGACACCATGGATCTCACAACGAGTCATCTCATATTCATAGTTGCTATAGACAATCTTTCTGAAGACCCGAGACTGTGTGCTGTTTTAGCCGGTTCGATTTCAAAATTACCAGACCCTCTTATCCGAGGAAAACTCCGCACGAAATTGAAATAAAGGGGTAACATAACATACTCATGCCACCAACCCTGTAAATACCTTCCCTTCCTTGAAGAACCCCAGGTTTGCAGAGAAAGCAGGGAGGTCATCCTAATAAGTATTTTTCAGTTTTTAATTACGGTTAACCGCAGATATCAGCTTAATGAAATGAACACGAAGTAATCCGGTGCTTAGAGCGAATTTAATAACAGAGAGAAAGCGGAGTGAAACTAAACTGGTATTTATATAAGACTTAGAAAATATGTAACACGCTGTGTTTGAAACTTAATTAAAACTTTAAAAATGGCTTAAATTCACAGCTTTCTTCCTATGGGGTACGCAGAGATATGATTGCGAAACAACGATCTTAAAATCACTCATTTTGAGTCATCGAATTCTTACCAATACTACTTAATGTTTTAGTATTTTATCTAAAAATATACATAGTTAACTAAGATATTGCCTAACTAAACTGAAACTACGACTTTTCATTATTTTTAAATTCCTAAAATAGGTCAAGATATTAAACAATCAAATTAAAGCAAAATTTACAACATTTTAGATGCCTTATTAAATTTCAAATCAATATTATTATGCGCTGTATACGTGTCAACGGAACATAGACTGAGGAAAATGCGATATTTTCTTGCACTCCATACATTTTCACTATGCGCCAACGCGCTGTGACGTCACCACGTGTCACGATTTTGTATGGAGTGTTTGCGGGCAGATATCATCAAATATCTTTAAAATTATTTGTCATAAAAAAGTGTCTCTGTCAATTAATCCAAAAGAAATTCAGAAAAAAAAATTAAATTCATAATAATAATATAATCAATTGTCAAAAAAAGTCTAATTCTAAATTAAAATGTCAAAAGAACAAGAAACATGCCTGAAATACGTATCAGGCAATGCGATGTCCGTGCGGTACTTCAATCACTCGATGTCCGGAAAGCCAGTGGCCCGGATGGAATTCCAGCGGTGATTTTACAAAAATGTGCAGTGGAGTTGTCTCCAATGCTTACGCGGCTGTACCGACTGTCCTACAGCTCGGGTACAGTGCCTTCGTCTTGGAAAGAGGCGAATGTACAGCCGATCCCCAAGAAGGGGGATCGCTCAGAGCCAGCCAACTATCGACCCATAGCCATCACCTCAGTGCTGTGCAAGGTCTTCGAGCACATCATTAACAAACAGCTCATGCGTCACCTAGAGGATCACTCCTTAATTAGTGCACTCCTTAGTTAGTAATATGGCTTCAGGCCGAAACGGTCAACGGGTGATCTTCTAGCATACGTTACCCATCTTTGGGGTGAGGCTATGGACAAGCACGGCGAGTCACTGGCAATTAGTCTTGACATCGCCAAAGCGTTCGATAGAGTCTGGCACAAATCGCTTCTTTCCAAGCTACCTGCCTTTGGTCTGCCTTCTAGGCTGTGCAACTGGGTTGCTAGTTTCCTGCAGGGGCGCCGTATTCGCGTCCTTTGTGACGAACGAGCTTCGGAGTTTCTGCAGGTAAATGCTGGCGTGCCTCAGGGGTCCGTCTTATCACCCTCTCTCTTTCTTCTGCATATCAACGACATGCTGTCTACCGGCAATGTTCATTGTTATGCAGACGATAGCACTTTACATGGGAGTTATCACGGACAACCTGCGGCCAAACAGTCTGATATCGCAGAAAAAAGACAGCTTCTTCTCACTGAACTGGACCGGATCTTGAATCACATTTCTCAATGGGGGCTCTGAGAACATGGTCGAGTTCAATGCCAAGAAGACGCAAGCTTGTGCGTTCACAGAAAAGGTATCTTCTTTCCTTCCCCTTCCCACTCTTCAGAACACGCCACTGCCACTGCAGGACTATCTCAATATCCTAGGCATGGATATTCGCTGCAAACTGAATAACAGAAATTACATCGAGAGCATCATCAAAACAGCCTCGCGGGAACTCGGACTTCTGAACAAAGTGAGACGTTTTTTCACGCCGGAGCAGCGGTGTCTTCTCTATAAGACACAAATTCGCTCCTGCGTGGAATACTGCTCGCATCTCTGGGATGGCTCCACGAAATACCTACTAGATGCTCTCGACAGGTTGCAGCGACGCGCGGACCGAATTATTGGGAACCCTGAGGTCACGAACACCCTTGAGCCTTTGCAGATGCGTAGAGATATTGCTTCCTTGGCTGTATTTTACCGTCTCTACCATGGTGAGTGTTCTGAAGAGCTCTTCCAACTAATCCCACCATCTCCTTTCCTACATAGGAAAACACGTGCAGGCCTTAGATGTCACCCTCACACTGTGCAGAATATACGAGCAAGAACCAAGCGGTTCGGAAACTTTTTTCTTTGCCGCACCACCAAGACCTGGAATTCATTACCAGCACACGTGTTTCCTTCTTCCTACAGTCCCGGGACCTTTAAGCGGGACGTGAAAAAGCATCTGACGAGGCCGCCAAGCTGACTGCCACCATTGTAACACTTAGTGTCTGTAATGGTGACCCTCTTTCCTGAGACTTTGCCTTTAGCTTACCATCAGGCGAGGTGAGGTCAAGTTGGCGTGTCCTATATAAAAAAAAAAACAAAAAAAAAACAGGAAAACTACTTTTTCATTTTGTGATACTATGTTGTGTATTTAGCGATCCTATAAAGGGTTCTGGTTTTTGTTTCCTTTTGAGGTACGAAACCCTAAAAGCAGTTTGACTTGCTCTTAATATTATATCCGTGGTATTTTGATGCTGAATATACATAAGCGCCTACTAAAGACTTACTACATGAGGTAGGTATTTTATTATTCGGCTTATTCGGCCGCATACGACAATATGTGCAGGGGCTTATTAGTCGATAATTTCTTATTTCGCACGCATAACGCATTTGGACGGAGGCGGTTACGTCGGACACGAACCAACTAAAGCGCACACTGATATTTTTTTATACAACCTAGGTGACAGACAAGCACACGGCCCACCTGGTGGAAAGTGGTTACCACGGCCTATAGGCGTGTGCAACATCAGAGGAGTCACACTCGTGCTGCCGACTTCTTAAGAACGGAGAGTTTCTGTCCCGTCAGTGCAGAATACAAAACTCCAGTGAGCTCTGGCTACCCTACTCACCGCCGGGAACACTACACAAGGTTATTATGGCCCGGGTATCCTGTAGGGTGGAATGTTCTTCAGGATATCTTGGGTATAAGTTTACCTAACACATATCCCATTGCTATCTCTGGTTTCGAGATGCCCCCCTCGAGTTTCATGTTGCCCCAGAAAGGGATGGGCACAACGCACCACTGCTGTAGGCCCGTTTTGAAAGACCGAGGTCGTTGAACCTCCGATGTCTGAGATGCCTTCACTAGCGAATACAGCCTAGTTATTAAATAAAACATTACTAAGTGTAGTTCCAGAATAATAAAATAATTAATAATAGTTTGCCGCCTCCTTTTACGTTTACCAGAACACAAGAGGCATCCCATCTTCTCCCATGGGTGTCATATTATATGACTAACGACCTGTGAGGCGAAGCAGTAGAGTGCACGGCTGTTGTGTTAGTTTTCACAGGTTCAATTTCAGCTCAGTGCAAAAATATTTTTAAATATATCCCATCCCACCCACTGTTTTCTAATTGATTCTATTGTGAAGATATGTGTGTTAGAATTTTTGTTACTGTTTCACGCAAAACGGTGAAACAGATCTGGATAAAATTCATCACAGAGATAGATAATATTAATAGCGCATAGGTGCCGTGTTGGTTCCTGGTTGAGTGGAATAGGGCCACTTCATCTCTTCCTGTGGGTGTCGCAGAAGCGACTAAGGAATAGGGCTGTTTTTCATCCGACAATAAACATATTGCCCAGGACGAAGTGCCAGATTGACGCCAATAGCACGCCCCCTATTACGTGGGACTGAAAATCTTAGTTGGTGAAAAGTGGGTTTTAATACACCTCTGCCTACTTCTTTGGGGATTTACAGGCGTGAGTAATGTATATATAGGTTACATTTTATCCCAAGATATTGAAGTTCTTGAACGTTGCAGATACTGATAAAACCGCTAGTAACAACTAGTTTATAATATGTATTTATTATATGTATATTTTATATATAATTTATATTTTAATTTTATTTGTATTTAGTATTTTAACCGCATAGAACTCATATTACAAGCTATGCTTAGTTTGGGTCTAGGTGACGCAGTATAAAAAGTATATATATATACTAATATTATAATATGTGTGTTACGCCACTAGTGTTGCACACGTCCATAGGCCACGGTAACCGCTTTCCATCAGGTAGGCCGTGTGCTTGTCTGCCACTTAAGTGGTATAAAAAACTGTAAAGTTTATTTGTTTGTTTGAACGAAATAATCTCAGAAACTAGGTTCGAATTTAAAAACAACTTTTTGTGTTATCGTACGTTTATCGACAAAGATTTTAGGTTATATATCATTACGCTACTACTTAAGGTAGCGGAGCAGTGATCATAAATGTCAACAAATCCGACAAATTCCCATACATTACCAAAGAAATACGGGCTCAAATAGATGATTTCAGGTTTAAGACAATGCCACGTGCGAATCTGGAGCGGGTCAGCTAGTGGCCAAATTCCATTATTGAATGTCTAGATACCTACTCTTGACCAATTATTAAAACTCATCAAATGACATGGTATAAAATACAAACAATACATAAAAAAAAACAATATTGTAACCAAAATTTAAAAAATTAAATTTAACTGTGTACAATAGCAAATTCTCCCTCTCTCTAACTAAACATTGTACTGTGCCCGACAGGGTTCATAATTGTAACTTAATCTTAATTTGACATCTGTATCACATTATGGAGCGCAATAAAAGTATTAAAAAAATAGGACTTGCATGATCACTACTTTAATGAATAAATATTCGACGATATTCTACACAACGCTATCAGAATCTAGACCCATGGTAAGCATAGCTTAACTAGCTTGTGTTATGGGATCTAGAATGCGGATAAACATACTTCGATACTTTTTTTTGTAAATACATACATATTATACATAGAAAGACCTAGACCAATGCAAATTCATGCATACAATTATTTGCACTGAACGGGAATCGACCCTGCGAATACAACCAATCAACTTGTGTAAAAGCTTCCAATGAGGGCGTCAAGCTAAGGGCTACCATAATAATATGGTGTCGGGGACCTATTTTCCTTAGACTTAGCCTTCAGCTCACCATTACACAAGGTGAGATCATTTTGACGTGTGAAATTCGCTATCGAGTTCAACCTTCAACCGCTAAGATGCAGATCAGTAAATCAAGATCAACCTACCAAATAAACAAGTCAGTTGTGATAATTGGTACATAATGTAATGTGATATTAATTAATTAATATTCTCATATCAGAGGTGAACTAAACACCCACCCACATCCGCGATGCTATTCAAATATACGAAATGTAGGGATCACTGTAATTAGGTATTTGGCTGACTAGTCAAATTAATTACTCATTACTGAACGTCAAAACGGTAAGTTATAAGGAAACTATAGTCAGAATTTTAATTCGATTCCAGATTTGACATTAGCTACTGTCATTTTGTGAAATAATGATACCACATATAATAGTGTAGTGGTGAACACAAAAATCGATAAACAATCAGTGTGTGTGCCATCAGTGTGCCAATTAAAGACTAAATTATTGATTTTTATTTAAATAAATACATAATTATTAATTAATTAGTAATCGCTGCTCTATTTTATAAAAAGTTAATATTTTTGTTTTTATATTAAAAACAAAACAGATAACAGATAAAATTGATGAATTTACATTCTCTGCAATACGAAGAATTGTTCATCAGTTCTTTTACCGAAATGAACCTCTAACCATTGCAAAGGTTAGTCAATCAGTCAGACAGTATTATTTTATACCTATATCTTTTATATGTAAGTAATGATTCCAAGCTATTATAAAATTTACTATTTTAGATTTTACAAGTGATGAACGATGATTCAGAAATGCCCAAGATTTCCAAAGACACCCTCAGAAAAACTTTGCAGCATCTTAATTTTAAATTTGTTGCACGGTCACGCAAGAGCACACTTATTGATTGAAATGATATAATAACATGGCGCCAGCGTTACTTGCGATCTATATGTCAGTTTCGACGAGAAGGGAGACATATATATTATAAAGATGAAACTTGGGTTAACGCAGGTAAGGCTAACATTTATACACAAAATGAATTTATATACATTTTACATTAAATTTAATAGTAATATTGAATGTTCATGTACTATATTTATTTTAAGGTCATACTGTAAAAAAAACTTGGGTGGACAAGAAAGTCACATCATCTCGACAAGCGTTTTTGGAGGGACTGACCACTGGATTAAAAAATCCATCTGGAAAAGGCAAACGTCTCATAATTAGCCATATAGGTAGTGAAGAAGGCTTCCTGGAAGAGGGGCTCATGATTTTTGAAGCAAAGAAAAATTGTGAAGATTACTATGATGAGATGAATGCAGTTTGTTTTGAGGAGTGGTTCGCTGGAGTCTTACCAAAATTAAGACCAAACTCAATTGTGGTGATGGGTAATGCACCTTACCACTCCCGAAAATTGGAAACGGCACCAAAAATGAGCTGGAAAAAAGCTGCCATTCAAGATTGGCTTTTAAATAAAAATATTCATTACGAACCAGATATGGTTAAAGCTACGCTTTTAGAACTGATTCCACATAACGAATCTTTTAATAAGTACGCTGTAGACGAAATGGCAGCACAACATGGGATCACAGTTTTAAGACTGCCCCCTTACCATTGCGAGCTAAACCCTATCTAATTGATATGGGCGCAGGTAAAGGGGCATGTAGCTCAAAATAATAAAACCTTCAAATTGACAGACGTGAGAAATTTATTTCAGGAAGGCATTCAAAAAATTACGGCTACCGAATGGTCTAAATGCGTATCCCATGTTGTCAAAGAAGAGGAAAAAATGAGTAGGCTAGATATGTTAATTATATATTTAATAATTTCGCAACGTCACTATTTAGTACTTGTCATAACGTTGCAACACTGAAATTGTTAAATCTGGAATCGAATTAAAATTCCGAGTAGTATGAAATAATTTATTGCGACGACATAATATTCAATTGTCAAATCATTTTCTATTTATAGATTGTGTGGATCATTAAAAATAAATAAAAACGATAAAATAAGAAACAAGACAACTTTGACCGCTCTATTACCAATCTTGATTTAACAAGCTCAGTTAAATAATTTATTTTAATTACAGGAAAATACCCAATTATTATTATTATAATATCTTGTTGTCAATTAAGGTGATATGATTATTGTACACAATAAATATATACATACACATACATACATACATTTGATTTGATTTGGCATAGTCGCGTGGTTCCCGGCAGAGTAGAATTTAGACCATCTCACCTCTTCCCATGCGGTGTCGTACAAGGCGACTAAGGGATACGGCTGTTTATCATCAGACAGTTATATACAGCCCAGACTCAGCCTCAGATGCATGATTTGAGTCAACACTAGTGCCCAGAAGCGGCAATAGGCTCTCCCCCTATTAAGTGGGACCGAATTCAATGATTGGTGAAAAGTGGGTGATGATTCACCTCTGCCTAATCCTCTGAGGATAAAGGCGTGATTATATGTGTACATACATTTATAATAGTATCTACACTAATATTATAAAACTGAAGAGTTTCATTGTTTATTTGTTTGAACGCGCTAATCTGAGGAACTACTGGCTCAAATTGAAAAATATTTTTGTGTTGAATAGTCAGTTTATTAACAAAGGTTTTGGGTTATATATCATCACGCTACTACTTAAGGGAGCGGAGCAGTGATCATAATTGTCAACAAATCTTGGTACGGTACCCTAACAATAAGACAAAAAGCTAAGTATTTATATTCCGTGATATTTTATACAACGCTGTCTAGACCTTATGCTATGGGATCTAGAATGCGGATAAACATACTTAAACACATTTTTTGTGAATGTGTACATAGAAATAACCAGACCAATGCATATATTCATGCATACATACATACGAATAAGAGTCGGTAACTTAGTGTTCAAGGAGTCGGCCTTACGATCGAAAGATTCAAATCCTGACTATTACACAACCGACGTGAACTCACTCCTAACACAAGTAATTTAGCTTAGCTGGAGGGATTAAAGATGAAATTAGTAATTCCGGTTGTAATATTCTTTTAAAAAAAAAAAACCAAATCATATGTTACCAAAATAAGTAGAAGAGACAGCAATGTTGATTTAATGATTAATAGAAATGATTAATTATTAATAGTACCTACTTAATACCAAATAAATAAGCCTGGTGTGGCAACACTGTTTTTCATAACTGTGTGTAACTGTGTTATGTTTGGCAGAGAGATTTGACTCGACTGACAGATACCTACATTCTAGAAAACGGGTCGTTGTATTGTAATGTGTATTTTTCGAGTTTGATTGAAAACATTTTTAAAAAGTGATTACAAGCTGTACAATAAGAAAAGTAGTTGTTTTATTAAAGCAAGGCTATCCTACACATACAAATATTTGCACTGAGTGCGAATTGAACGCGCGTCCTCCTGTGTAGCAGTCGAACGCTCAACAGTTACTACACCGAAACTGCCTTAGTTAAAAGTACACGCGACGAATGATATCAAGCGAAAACGCTGTACAAAACTAAGACGTTACGAAAAGTCTTGTGAAAAATACCTAAATAACTGTAAAAATCTGATGATTAGCTGAATTTCCCAATTTAGTGTCTGTAAGGCTGAATTTCACCATCGTCATTCGAGAGCTCATCTGGTACCATCCGAAACTTGCAGTTTGAAATCCGCTGTACGTTCTACTTGCTTAGTTGGCTTTACGGAAGCAACAGAAAGAAAAGAAAGAAAGAAAATTTTTTTATTGCGACACAGCATACAGCACAAAAAAAAACAGAATGCAAAAAGAAAAAATTAAATAAAAATACAATATAGGTAATTTTTATATACTGTGGCGGGTGAGGTGCCACGTTTTTTATTTTTTTATACCACTTAGTTGGCAGACAAGCATACGGCCCACCTGATGGAAAGTGGTTACCGTGGCCTATGATGGTTGTTTGTAACGCCAGAGGAGTCACAGTCGCGCTGCCAACCCTGTAAATACAGAGTTTCTGTGCCGTCAGTAGAAGACAAAGCAGGACAAACCTTTAGTCTTCCACTGACAGCACAAATTCTCCAGTAAGCTCTGGCTACCCTACTCACCGCTGGGAACACAACACGAAGTTATTATAGCCGCGGTAGGGATGTAGGGCGGAGGTACTTCCCCAGTCGGACTGCTCAATTGGGCGGAAATACCGCCGTGTCCTACCTCCTTTTAATTTCGTCATTTTGATGCCAAAAATGACATTTGACAAGTCAATGTCATAGGTATCTGCCTGACTTCTAAATCTAATAATCGTAATTGTAAAGATACAATATTTACTTACTTAAAATTATGCCTATATCCCCAGAGAGTTAAGTATAAGTGAATTAACACCCAAATTTTATCTTTCATTGTATTCATAACATAAAATCATACATAAACTCACGCCTATATCCCCGAAGGGATAGGCAGAGGTGCTAGCACCCACATTTCGTCAGTTTATGTTTAGGTCCCAATTTGATAGTTGACGAGCCTATTGCCAGCAACCGGGCACTTATAAACCTACGATAAATACACATAACTTCGAAAAGCATAGAAAAGTCATTGGTGTGTGACATGGTAAAACCTGAGATCGAACCCGAAACCTCGTCTCAGCAGTCCATTACCCATACCACTAGGCTACCACGGTTTTTTGTATTCTTTTTGTTTTTTGTTTTCGGTTTTTTGTTTCGGTCCCACATAATAGGGGTGAGCCTGAGCGTTAACTCTTTTCACTGTTGATTTTGAAGATAAATAAAAAAAAAAACCGCGATAGCCTAGTGGTATGGGTAATGGACTGCTGAGACGAGGTCTCGGGTTCGATCCCAGGTTTGACCATGGCACACACCAATGACTTTTCGATGCTTTTCGAAGTTATGTGTGTATTTATCGCAGGTTTATAAGTGCCCGGTTAATGGCAATAGGCTCGCCGCCACCTATTACATTTGGACCTAAACATAAACTAGCGAAATGTGGGTGCTAGCACCTCTGCCTACCCCTTCGGGGATATAGGCATGAGTTTATGTTATGTTATGTTATAAAAAAAAGAACCTGATGAAATTTGATTCACAGATAGATTGGAGCCCTGGGTAAGAACATAAGCTCTGCTTGGTAACGATAACCGAAATCCACACGGACGGAGCCGTCGGCAACAGCTAGTCTTACATAAATCGATTACAAATATTAAATATTGCGATCTAGTCAATCAGTTAAGTGGTACAAAAAATGCTTCTTTCATCGTGATTCCAGTTAACCGAGGCACGCGCTGAACGAAATATCAACGTCATTGTACGTGTCAGCGAAATGCAACTCGAAAACCACTGTATTCTGATCGTACTGAACCGCGATTCAGCTAATAGCTACACCACTGACACTGCCATTAAATTTTAGACTTAATTTATACACGCTTAAAGTACAAAATGAAATCGAAAGGTGTTCACAACCTTTTTTTTTATTCACTCTACAAGATGCCATTTAATTTTAGAATTTAAAAGCATGGCAGTAAATTTAAAATTCAATGGCATTTTAACACGATTGGGGCACTGAACAAAAAGTCGCTTTGTTGAGGAGGTAGGACACGGCGGTATTTCCGCCCAATTGAGCAGTCCGACTGGGGAAGTAACTCCGTCCTACAGAATACCGCGGTTATAATAACTTCGTGTTGTGTTCCCGGCGGTGAGTAGGGTAGCCAGAGCTCACAGGAGAGTTTTTGTGCTGTCAGTGGGATGACCAGAGGCTTGTCCTGCTTTGTCCTTTACACTGACGGCACAAAATCTCTGTTCTTACAGGGTCGGCAGCACGGATGTGACTCCACTGGTGTTACACACATTCATAGGTCATGGTAACCACTTTCCATCAGGTGGGCCGTGTGCTTGCCTGCCACCTAAGTTGTACAAAAAAAAAAGTCGTTTCAATAAAACATTTAGCAACAAATTTCCAGTCGTTGAAAAACTTGATCATTTACATTAATGTTTTTTCTTGTAGTTATAAGAGATGCAATGTCACGGTTCGATGATCCGCCGCCGTCGGATACGAAATGCGTCCCTAATTGAAAAAAAGTTGATTATGTTTTAAGTAAATAGATGGTATGGTTATTATTAGATGTTGGAGTTCATGACCGTAAGGTTAAGCAACGTTGTCGCGGTCAAATGTTGGACCATTCTGTGGTGTAGCGATTAAATATTCAACTGCAATGTAGGAAGTTGCAAGTTTGATTCCTACTTAGTATAAATGTTTAAATGATAATGAAATGCGGTATTTCCGCCCAATTGAGCAGTCCGACTGGGGAAGTACCTCCGCCGTACAGAATACCGCGGTTATAATAACTTCGTGTTGTGTTCCCAGCGGTGAGTAGGGTAGCCAGAGCTCACTGGAGGACTTGTGCTGTCAGTGGGAAGACTAAAGGCTTGTCCTGCTTTGTCTTCTACTGACGGCACAGAAACTCTGTACTTACAGGGTTGGCAGCGCTACTATGACTCCTCTGGTGTTACAGATGTCCATAGGCCACGGTAACTACTTTCCATCAGGTGGGCCGTGTGCCTGTCTGCCAACTAAGTGGTATATAAAAAAAAATGCATGAATATGCCGTTTTTGCGTTGGTGTGGGTGTTTAATATTATGTAACACCTTTACCCTTGACTAGTTGGGCAGAGGAGAATTAACACCCACATTTCACCAATCATTGTATTCGGTTCCACGTTATAAGAGGTGAGCCGATTGCCGTCTTCCGGGCACTATTGTTGACTCTAAATAGACTCACCCCCTATTACATGGGACCGAATTTAATCATTGGTAAAATTTGGGTGTTAATTCACCTCTGCCTAACCCGCCATGTATGACATAGGCCTCTCCCAATGTTGATACACTTTGATCAAATGTTTCCAACTTATCCAGACGGGTTGGTACAAGTTTTTATGTATTTCAAATTTTCGTTCTCTTGCAGTGATATCATCGGAGTATTTTTTCGTTAGTTCATACTTTTCGGATGAGATGGGGTGGTGATACTTGTTTTCTTTTGCCGTCACAACACTGATAATGCGGTAAAGAAAACTTATCAAAATTACGCTGATTTTAGAATAAGAATAAGAATTATTTATTTGCCTTTAAACATGGTCACATAGGTCTTACAATATGTATGAGTACAGCATGTCTAGCCGCAATCTGCTGCATGCAAATTTTTCAGTCTTCACAAATCGAACAATTATTATATCATAATACTAAACATCACAGTCATCCATCATTGCACTTACATTACATTTATTATAAAATTATATTAAATTATGGAATAAGTTAAGTAATGTAACCATTACATTATAACACAAACATTGAACACCTGTCTGTCCGTGTCCATTAGTTCATTGATGCGCGGCTACTTGTTCTCCGATGCGGAAATAAACCGCTTAGGGGCTGTATTTAGTTCGATATTTTTGTTTGATTAGAAAATAATATTAGAACCGAAATTACAATTATTTCCTCTAATCCCTCGAAGCTAAGCGAAATTGCTCGCCAAAGCAACTACCACTCAATCCGGCAGTTATTACCACCATTCAAAGGTTACCTGGAAGAAATCACTTAAAGCGATAAGGCGCCCATTGTATGTGTATGTACTATTTATATATATAAGTCTGAAACTAAAACCCGACTACTGAAAAATCACCCTCTAAAAATTATTAAACAAGAAAAATATCTAGGATAGCCGTGGTCTTATGCCACTTTGTCTAACATGCTAGGGAAAACTGACATACGACCACGCCTATCCTAGATTTTTTCTTGTTTAATACTTTTTTTAAACCGCAGTAGCCTAGTGGTATGGGTAATGGACTGCTGAGACGAGGTCTCGGGTTCGATCCTAGATTTTACACACCAACGATTTTTCGAGGCTTTTCGAAGTTATGTGTGTATATTATCGCAGGTTCATAAGTGCTCGGTAAATGGCAATAGGCTCACCACCTATTATATTGGGACCTAAACATAAACTGGCGAAATGTGGGTGCTAGCACCTCTGCCTACCCCTTCGGGGATATAGGTGTGAGTTCATGTTTTGTTAATACTTTTTGGAGCGTGATTTTTCAGTAGTGGGGTTTTAGTATAAAACTTTATTTTTGCACTTGCAACTTAAATTCGCTTATATCTTCTGTGAACACACAGACGATCACTATCATAAGAGCATTATCCTAATTCAATTAGATCAAAATACAATACAATGAAATCGGAAACTTGAATAAACCCTATCAGATTGTTAACAAGTATTAATAGAGAAATCATTATTTATCAGCCTGGCAAACAAAGGCAAACAAAAGATCTTAATTTCTCCTTGAGCATTGTTTTCTGGAAACCCTTAATGGTAGCAAAACCAATTAGTTTATTTTGAGAAGGACTTAATGTTCGCCACGTACAGCAGCAGCTTACGACAGCACCAGATACTGCGTACCGTGAAAGAGACTTCAGTATGATAATATTGGTTATTGTTTTAATTCATTGCGGTTTCTCAATGGTGATGTTTACCCGTATCGAAGTTTAACAATTAATGTATGTGAAAAAATCTAACATACATATATATTTCTAATCACGCCGTTATCCCTAGAGGGTTAGGCAGAGGTGATTTAACTCCCACATTTCACCAATCATTGAATTCGGTTCCATGTAATAGGGGGTGAGCTTATTGTCGTCTTCCGGGCACTATTGTTGATTCAAACCTTTGTTGCGGCTGAGTCTAGGCTGTATATTTCTGTCTGATGTTAAACAGCCCTATCCCTTAGTCGCCTTGTACGACACCGCATGGGAAGAGATGGGGTGTCCAAATTCTACTCTGCCAGTAACCCCGTGGCTAAATCTAAATGTGTAGTTATAAGCCAATGAGTGGATTGCAGGACCATGAAGTCTTAAAACAGATAAACTTAAAACGGCTGTCATTTACTAAATGCATAGATAACTTTGTAATCTCATATTAATATATAGGATTACAAAATTAAATTTGCAGTGGTTATTATAACTGTCATATGCTTTATTATATTTTATTATGCTGTCATAGCAGTTGAATTATTGACCTGTTTGAAGCGTTCATGGCACGGGCCGTGATACTATTTTATTTCCTTGGACCATAATGTGCGGTTGGATGATTTATTTTCTCTTCCCAAACATTCAGTAAGTATAAAAACAGTAGACAATATTATCAGATAACAGCGGTGGCCTAGTGGTATGGGTAATGGACTACTGAGACGAGGTCTCGGGTTCGATCCCAAGTTTTACCATGGCACACACCAATCACTTTTCGATGCTTTTCCAAGTTATGTGTGCACTTATTGCAGGTTTATAAGTGCACGGTTAATGACAATAGGTTCGACACCTATTACATTGGGATCTAAACATAAACTGGCGAAATGTGGGTGCTAGCACCTCTGCCTACCCCTTCGGGGATTTAAGCGTAAGTCAATGAATGAAAACAGTAAACAAAATTATCACACTCTTTGACGGTTCAGTGTTTCTGCTGCTAGGGTCTGCGGTCGACTTCAAATCCCTACCTTAATGCTTTTTTGATAAAATATTTAATCACCAAGTGTTAAGGTTTAGGATACTCTACAATAGTGACTAACAGTTCATTACTTATGTCAAAATATACCTATCGAATTGAGAACTTCGTCATTTTGAAGTCGGTTAAAAACACACATTTCACCGATTTTACTGGATTAAATTAATAATTCAGAAGCCGAAATTTCTTTTTGAATTCTTGTCCATTGCTTTATATACCACTTAAGTGGCAGACAAGCACACGGCCCACCTGATGGAAAGTGGTTACCGTGGCCTATGGACAACACCAAGGGGGTCACACTCACGCTGCCAACCTTGTAAGCACAAGAGTTTCTGTCCCATCATTGTAAAAAACAAAGCAGGACTGCTTTTGGTCTTCCCACTGACAGCACAAAACTCTCCAGTGAGCTCTGGCTACCCTACTCACCGACGGGAACACAACACGATGTTATTATGGCCGCGGTATTCTGTTTGTCTATTTGTTCGTAATACACGCTAACACCATCTGAAGATCCTTTTTTGTTATTTACGTGCGGAAATACCCTCGTATATTACCCCGCCGGACGCAGTGGGGGTGATTATGTTGGACTCGGACCGACTAAAACTTCACGGTCGCCTTAGGCCACCAGTTGCCGGGGGTGAGGTAGCCTTTGGCATATACCTGACCTGATTGCCCCGGGTCCCATCTTAAGTACCTGAACGAATTATGATTTGATAAAGTTAGTGAACCTATTTTTATCATACTTTCAAACTGCCGTAAATTTATTGGCAAATTGGTCGAATAAAATTAGATATATTTTTTCTTTAGTAGTTATTATTTTAAACGTCTCAGCTTTTCAGGCTGGTATGTGTCCAACCTATCACGGGCTTAAGCCAAGTGAGTCGATTCATTTAGAATTGTGGTGGGTGTTTGTGTAGTGGATGTGAGGAATCGCCTAACTATATATTATTATTATTAACAACTGATATCAGCCTGCATCTCGTTGTTCATTACACTGTTTTCACTACTCAATGTTTTTGTTGATTTATGTGTTTGTCCAGTCTATTTTTGAATTGGGTAATATTTTCTCCTGTCACAAAATTTTCAGGTAGCCTATTCCTTGCGTTAACCACTCTATTGCTCAAAAAGTTGTTGTGTGGGTTTGTATTCCAACTAGATATGAGTAAAAATCGTGATGTAACAAAATAACTGACACCCACGTAGAGATGTGGGCTTCAACTACTTCTAATTTAATACCTACAAATGTCAGAAAAATCATTAAATGAGACCAAACATATAATGATTTTGTTATAAATAGTATAACAACATAATACATTTTACAGGGATAAACCACATTCTGCCAATCATTGCTGTAGGACCCCAATTAGGCGACCCAAGGCAACTACTGTCTATCATTCAATATAATACGATGGATTTCAGTAAAGTAATAATACATTATTATTTATTGCTCATTACCGTAAACAATTCGGTCTGATAGGTAGAAGGTATTCTTTCTGGAAAGGAATCCTTGTCAGGTATTAGGTTTTTTTTGTAACTATGAAGGTGCTATGTCACTGGGAGCGTTCGTCTATAATGTAATATTTCCGATTTCGTAACCTACAAGATCTTCGGTGCCCAAGCCGACCTTACCGAGCCGTTACACTTTTTTATTTATACGGCCCACCTGGTGGAAAGTGGTTATAGTGGCCCATGGACGTGTGCAACACCAGGGGAGTCAAGCTCGCGTTACCAAAAAAGGAACAGAGAGTTTCTGTGCCGTCAGTGCAGAAGACAAAGCACGACGGACTTTGGTCTTCCCACAGACAGCATTAAAACTCTCCAATGAACTCTGACTACTCTACTCATCACTGGGAACACAATACGTGATTATTATGGCCATGTTATCCTGTAGGGCGGAGTACTTCCCTAGTTGGACTACTCAAATGGCACGGGAATACAGTCGTGTTCTACCTCCATGTTGTATATGTCCTGTTGAATGATAAGCAAGGCTCGGGGCTTGAGACATAGATGATAATAGTTTACTGTATAGTTTTAACGGTAAAGGGAAAGACCCCTAAAAGTAGGCTAAAATAAATAATGGTATCATTACCATTGTTTGGCATTTGGCTAGTTGACTTCGACTGACTTTTATGGGAGTATTAAAAGAACAAAGGGCCAGTTTTAGATGAAATCGAAGTTGGCACTGGGATAAAGAAGAAATAATCAGATTCAGATTTCACTATTGCTCTAATAATACCCTTCCTTGACAGACGTGAATTAGCTTTTAATATAATATTTGATATTCAATTTTGTTATCAGACGTAAGTATTAATATATTACCTGCATTATACACTCTAATGCTGTTCTCCTCACAGGCTGCAAATTGATACATAAATTGTATAATCACAAGTTGTGCCTTGTAATGTTCGCATATTGACTCATAAAAGTCATAAATAACCGACTCTGTAACGTTACATTACAGACGATTGCTCACAGTGACGGAGTACCTTAACACATCAATTGAATTCAAAATAATATAGTTCATATCCTGAAGGCATAGAGTTTGTATTTGCGTGGCATCGCCCCCTCCATAGCAAAAACGTTTTTTAGAAAGGTCAAATTGAAGTTAGGTACATTTATATCGATGTTACAGTTTTTACTTTTTCAGTAAATTCGATGGAACGGTAAGAGGGAAAATATTTTTCACTGACTTTTTTACAGTAGGATAGTAGTGTTGAGTGATAAGAAGGTTATCACCAGAGTGATATGAAATGTGAACAATTTTTATTTATGTACTCTGCATTCAGGATGTATCACTTTCAATATTAGAAGCGTCTGTACCTTAGTGGTAAAGGAGTCGGTTCTACCTATTTGTAACCTATTTGTAATACAAGTACTTTACTTTACTGGAGGGTTTAGGGAAAATTTTAGGAATTTCGATTGCGTAATCTCAACAAAAGACGTTCAAGTTAAGCGACGAGCTTACGAGAGCGACTGCCATCTTACCCCGTAACCCTGAGAGGAAAGCATACAGTGGGCGCTGTAAGTCAACCTCACAAGCAAGCGGACGAGGCTCTGTTACAGGCTTCTCTCGGTATTGCTCTATCATTCAAACGCCAGTTGCTGGCGTAAAAGTCATGATATACTAATTCAAGGTAAAGAGTAGGATCCCCCAGGCTCCAGGATGTAAGACTCAATCGGTGTGGGGATATGATGATGATGATGATGATGATGATGATTACACGACCGTTGTTAAACAATCTTGCGAAGCATCAACATGGCGAATCAGTACTTCATTGCAACGTCCTATTTATATATCACAGGTTCAGCCCCACACGAAGTACTGTTTTTGCCGGAGTGCCTGCATCCCTTTTTTTTTACATGCGCAAAATCCCCACGGACACCCCCTCACCGGAGCCAGTGGAAGAGGTTATGTCGAACTCGAACCGACCAAAACGCACGCCGCCTGTGGGTCATTTTTGGTTTCCGAAGGTGAGGTTGACAGGCATATCCCTCGTACCCCGGCCGACCCAGGGCCATCTCTTACGATCTGGCCCTCTTCTCAGGTGTGGGGACTACAGAGTCCACAACTCGTCCCCGGAAACGAGGAGGCGCGCGAGGTGCGCCGCCGACGCGGCCTGCTTCTGCCAGGGTGACAGGCGGCTTCACCTGTCACCCCCAGGCCTGCGCTCATGGGGGGCGGAGGTCGTTCATCGACCTCGGACGCCTGAGTTGCCTTCGTACGCGGGCAGCTTGGCTTGCGATCTGTGCCTGCATACCTGTTGAGGCTGGTCGACAATTCCACTCTGGCAAACGATGTGGAACCTCTCAGTCTCAGAAGGGAATCTGCCTCGCTGTGTGTGTTCTACCGCCTATACAATGGTTTGTGCTCAGATAAATTGTTTGACATTATGCCCATAGCTACATTTTATCATCGCACCGCTCGTCACAAGCAGGGAATTCCGATGTACATTCCGGTATGAAAGAAACTTCATCCAATGCACGCTCAAGCTGTGGAATGTACTCCCTGCTGTGTGGTTTTACCAAGCGATTACAATATGGAGTGATTCAAGAAGGGATTTAATACGTTTCTTCAGGGTCGGTAACATTAGTGTGAACCATCTTGTATTGCATACATTCATAGAGATTAAGGAGGTAGGACATGGCGGAATTTCCGCCCAATTGAGCAGTCCGACTGGGGAAGTACCTCCGCCCCACAGAATACCGCGGTTATAATAACTTCGTGTTGTGTTCCCAGCAGTGAGTAGGGTAGCCAGAGCTCACTGGAGAATTTGTGCTATTAGTGGGATGACTAAAGGCTTGTCCTGATTTGTCCTCTACACTGACGACACAGAGACTCTGTGCTTACAGGGTCGGCAGCGCGAGTGTGGCTTCTCTGGTGTTACACACCCCCATAGGCCATGGTAACCACTTTCCATCAGGTGGGCCGTGTGCTTGTCTGCTACCTAAGTGGTATAAAAACGATGATGTTATAAATAAAGAAGATTTGAAATTGTTGGGCTGCTTAGGTCATGGCACGAACATGTTAGAAGCGCGGCCATTGTCTAAAGAATACTGCCACCCTCGAGACACAATTGTTCGCACTTGTTATGCGTACTGCTATAACAATAATAGACGCGATAATATTTATGTCTTGAAATATTTTAACCGCTAGCTCGTGTTACTGCATAGCCCTAGAATGAATTTGAAAAGAATTCTAATCGAACTCTTCATTACAATCGTTTGTTATCTATCTTATCCTCTTAGTACATACATTTTGAAAAACAGTCATAGTGACAGTAGAGTGACAGTAGTAACATTTGCAATATGTCACAGGCTTCAGTGTGAACGCAAATTTGTTTTAAACTTGTTTACAACTTATTGGCTATACATATCATGTGAACGAAAAAGTATCTGAGACAGTCTCAATACATGTATAAAACGAGTATTGTGATTGTTTTTTTTTGCATATTGTAATATATGTATTAATATTTACATAATGTAGACGGCAGTTATCTATATTGTGCTTTGACTAGTCTTTTACAGGTCTTCAACAAGTTTTATGTCAAACAAATTTATAACTAGTTTCTTGGTGAAAACGACGGGTTACTTCAAAAATCCTTTATTTTTTTTTTTTACATATAGAACACGTCAATTAGACTTCGCCTTGCCTGATGGTAAGCTGAAGGCAAAGTCTCAAAAAAGAGGGTCACTATTACCTACACATACCGTGTGACAATGGTGACACTCAGCTTGATGGTCTCATCATATGCTTTTTCACGCCCCGCTTAAAGGACCCGGGACTGTAGGAAGAGGGAAACAGGTGAGCTGGTAATGAATTCCAGGCCTTAATGGTGCGACAGAGGAAAGAGTCACCGAACCGCTTGGTTCTTGATCGGATGTTCTGCACCGTGTGCGGGTTAGTAGATGCTTATAACTACCATAAAAGGCATGGTGTGCCAAAATTTCAAATTTGTACTTCCAACGGTTTTGGCTCTGCGTTTATGAATCTGTCAGTCAGGAAGTAATTTTAAATCTACCTATAGATAAAGTCCGCAGTAGCCTAGTGGTATGGATAATGGACTGCTTAAACGAGGTCTCGGATTCAATCCCAGGTTTTACCATGGCACACACCAATGACTTTTCGATGCTTTTCGAAGTTATGTGTGTATTTATCCCAGGTTTATAAGTACCCGTTTAATGGTAATAGGCTCGCCTCCCATTACATAGGGACCTAAACATAAACTGGCGGAATGTGGGCGCTAGCACCTCTGCCTACCCCTTCGGTGATATAGGAGTGAGTTTATGTTATGTTATGTTATAGATAAAACACGTCTTCTTTATTTGTTAGATTTTCTGCTTCTTCATCCTAGTGTCAATCCCAGTCGCATCCGGTCCGCTTTTTCTAGTGTAACTAAGGATTTGGCTAAACTTTGATATTTCGCATAAAGCGACTGCCATCTGACCTCCACAACGCAATGGCGATATCGAAGCATTACAGTTTGACCATTGATCAGACTTTTTAGGACTCCGACTACCCATTACGACTGCAATAGATGTTTGTATGGCAACCCGCGTCGACAGCTTAAAGTTCTCTGAGGCACGACCAGACCAGTGCAAATACAAATATTTGCGCTGAGCGGCGATCGAACCAGCGCCCATGCCACAGAGGCTGTCGAGACAGTGGACAAGAGAATATGTAAACATGCCCAATTGAGCAGTCCGACTGGGGAAGTACCTCAGTGGGATGACTAAAGGCTTGTCCTGCTTTGTCCTCTACACTGACGGCATAGAAACTCTATGCTTACAGGGTCGGCAGCGCGAGTGTGGCTTCTCTAGTGTTACACACGTTCATAGGTCACGGTAACCACTTTCCATCAGGTGAACCGTGCGTTTGTCTGCCAACTAAGTGGTATAAAAAGAAAAAGATGCTACTTCACCCTCGGCAATTGGTGACCCGGTAACAATGCCGATTGAAAATAGCAGAAATATGGCGTAAAAAGAAGTCACGATAAATGATATGAAGAATAAAAAGTAAAACAGAGCAACATACATAACGTAAGTTTGCGGTATTTCTAATCCTAAATATAAAATCTCTTTATACCCATACGACCTCAAAGTTTGGACCTCTTCTATTAAATGGTCTTAAAACCGGGTCGTACGGTTGCTTTTGTGATAAGGTTTGTCTAGGATGTCATAAGGGTACGATGCCAACAAAAAGACGCCGCAGTATTCCAAAATATAAGTCTCAATTCTCTAAGCGATTCTGACTCCCCAGCGGGAGGCGATGGGAGAGGTTATATCAGACTCGAACCGACTAAATTGCACGGCGCCTGTGGGTCGTTATTGGTTGCCGAACGTGAGGTTGCAGGCATATCCCTCGCACTCCGACGACCCAAAGTTATCCCTCTCGATCTGGCCCTCCTTGGGTCGACATCCGATACTGTATTTAATGAAAAGTAGCAATAGAACATAGATTGTCTAAACACAAGTTACTTTGCTAGTTGAAATTACAGTTTTGTTGCAAAGACAATATGTGAACAGAAAATTGAGCAGACATTGTTTTTCAACCGTGAGAAAATTTCGACTTAGTTGATGTGTAATGTTGTGAAGAACCAAATGGATATCATAGCAAGCAAATATGTCTATGAAATATGAGTAGGACAAAAGTAACGTAAAATATACGACAAACATGGCATCTGTATGGATAGAAAATTTTGCTGTACTTCAATTCTAACTCAAATAAACATAATAAAAAGAATTTCTACTCACCCTTTTCACGATGATAATCTTCGTCCTTGTGCTCAGCTTTGTGATCAGTTGATGCTGCTATAGCATCTGTTACGGGTTCTGTGTGAGTAGGCACGATTTCTGTTCCCGTGAGTTCTGTTATGGCTGTGGTATCAGTTACTATTGTATTTTCTGCCGTGGTATCAGGCGTATTTGTGGTTATATCGCTCGTAATCGCTGTAGTCAATTGGTTGGTTTTATTAGCAGGTATCGTCTCTGCCACAATCGAATCTGTGGGTCTGGAAGTCGTTCTGACCTTATTTCGTTTCTTATTCTTTCTCTTTTTGGGGAAAAATAACGTAGGCTCCTCTTCCTTCCCATCCTTGTCTGCAGGTAGTAATGATATTCTTTCATTTTCTTCGGTGTTCACAGGGGTGGAAGTATATGTTGCCGAGTATTTTAATTTCTTACTATTTCTTGCAGAAGTAGGCTTCTCCTTTGGTATCGACTTCGGAGTAGTTTCTTCAAGATCATCATCATAAATTACGAATAATTGAGGATTTTTGAACACTGACAATTTTCCAGTTTCTATTTGCTTGTCTTTCTTTCCCTTTCTTTTGCTTGTTCTAATCGGTAAGGGTCTTGTTGTTGTAGGTCTTGTTTTTTTTGCCTCAGTTGTTGTATCTTCTTCTGAAGAGCCAGTTTTGTCTTCGTACTCGTCGTAGTCTGATTCGAGTTTTTTATGTTTTAGCCCACCATTACCGTATTTATCACGTTCTCCGTTAAATATATTAACTTGAATCTTATCTCTTTCTTGTTCTTCTATATACATTTCCTCTTCTTTAATTTTCTCGTTTATAACTTTCTGTTCTTTTACATGACGTTCTTTTAGTTCATCTATACTGTCTAGTAGAACTGTTTTCTTAGCTTCGTTATCATTTTGTTCGTAGTCCCCAGATCCAGGTTTATTTTTTTCACTATTACCATCTTCATAATCTACTTCATCTTCGTACCGTGTATTTTTTGTATTTTGAGGTATGGTTTTAGGTCTTTTTTTCTCATACGTTGATTTACCTAACTTATCATGAGACTTTGCACTATTTACTATTGGTATTTTCGCGGATTTTAGATTTGAATTAGGTTTTCTAACTATTATACTCACAACTCCATCTATATCAGAAATATCAGTGTGATTAACTGACGCAATTTTCTCTTTATCTTCTGCGTCAGCAAGTCTAGTAATATCAGACCATTCCTTCTTTTCATAATAATCATCACTATCTGAGTCTCCTTGTCCTTTCTCGTAGTAATCATCGCCATCAGGCTCGACAGCTCTCAGCATAAAGTTCATGGGAGGTGCCAATCTCTTCTTAACTTTAGTTTTGGGTACCTGTTTTAATTGTCCAATATCTTCATCGTTCTTTTTGAAGGGTAAAAAGTCCGAGAGAAATAAACCGCTTACATCAGCATCACGTTTTATCACAGTTTTTGCACCCACAGAACTTATTTTCGCTTCAATGTTTATGATAAGATAGATAATAAAGTATATAGGTAACATTTTAATATAACTATTGATGCATAACTCAACGAATCACTGCACGAAGGTGATTGTGCGACGACGGCGCGCGAATCACTGTTTGTGTTAGTCAAAACTACTATTATTTATATTGTTTGTAAAACGATTCTCTTCGCCCCTTCAACTATAGCAGTTAAAGAATGGTGTGGACCTGACAATAATATTTTAAACTATTGTATCGCTCCTTGTTTAACCACTATACGTCATAAATTATTATTTTCTATGACGTCCATAGGTCCTTAGCTTATCAATACTGAGGATAATATTTTTTTAGCTTAAGTCTTTTTTATTTAAATATGCAGTTGAAAGTTCTTTTTATAGACATGAACTTTAAAATAGACCAGTTTCAATAGTGAAATTTGAAAAAATGCTTTCCATCTAGTCTTTAACTTAACATACACTCTCGCCTATATCCCCGAAGGGGTAGGCAGAGGTGCTAGCACCCACATTTCGCCAGTTTATGTTTAGGTCCCAATGTAATAGGTGGCGAGCCTATTGCCAATAACCGGGCACTTATAAACCTGCGTTAAATAAACACATAACTTCGAAAAGCATCGAAAAGTCATTGGTGTGTGCCATGGTGAAACCTGGGATCGAACCCGAGACCTCGTCTCAGCAGTCCATTACCCAAACCACTAGGCTATAGCTCAATTTATATAATAAGAATTACGTATTATAATTACAATAAATCAAGACGGTTCTTAAGCAAATAAGCCAGCCATCTGTTTATCCGTTTATCCATTAGTGCAAAATATCAGGACAAACTTTTTTTTTATGTGCGCAAGATCCCCACGAATACCCCTCTCACCAGAGTCGGTAGGAAAGGTTATGTTGGACTCGAACCGATAAAAAGCCACGGTCTGTGGGTCGTTGTTTGATTGACGGAGGTGAGGCTGGCAGACATATCCTCCTATGCTTAGGTGCAACTTTTGTAGAGACGCTATTCGACCGACCTTCTTTATCCCGGTGAAATATAGACTTTAGAAGCCGGAGTCTGCTTTGGCATTTAAAGGGGCCACTGTCATCTGAATACGCGAGAAAAGACTGCGTCAGGGCCTCGTCTATTAACCAGTAGGTGTACTAACTTCATATAAATAAAAAATCAATTAACATGTTTAGTCCAACATTTTTAAACTTACAGGGGGAATACTCATACCACTGTTATAGTTCGTAACGACTATCGGTAGATGGCTCTAACTGTCACCACAAGATAGTATGGGAGAATTTGGAACGCTCCAGATGTGGCTCGGTAGCTCAATGGTCGAAGCATTCCCGTTGTAAATCTTCGACAAGTCCGTTTGAGGGTTCTAGTCCCATCTGAGCATTTCACTTTTTCTAATCTTAATCGATTTGAATGGTTAGCATAGTAATTGCTTTAAAGTTTTTTAATCCGCTTAGGTGGTAGACAAGTACACGGCCCACCTGATGGAAAGTGGGTTTCAAATAATCAAATTTTTTAAGGTCGTATCCATACTATTCGTAACGCTGCCTAAATGCACAGACGGAACCGTGAAGCTTAAGATTTTTAGTGCAAGAGTCTATGTAGACGGACGTTTTACTCTTTACAACAGACATCATTATGAAAATATCATAGAAACACACAGAAAAATGCCACATGATTTTCTGAAGAATGGAGAAGAACAAAATGCAAATAGTAAATAATAATGATTCATAACAAATGTTTAGACTTAACGGGAATTGAATGCACGACCTCAAACGTAGCTGTCGAATGCTTTGCCACTAGAGGTCAGAGGTCGTCAAATTATGTATTTGATGTACCAAGAACACAATGTGTGAACACATGTCATGAATTAATGTTAGATTCATTGATATATATTGTTGCTAAAGTAAATTAAAGCAATAGGCTCACCCCCTATTACGTGGGGCTGAATACAATGATTGGTGAAATGTGGGTGTTAATTCACCTCTGCTTAACCCTGCGGGGATAAAGGCGTGACTATATGTATGTAGGTAAAGTAATGTTAGATTTATATTTACGAACTAATTTGGGCAAAAAGTAGTGGCACTTCGGGGGTGCCGACAAAAGTAAAAACATGGGCAATATTACGACAATTGTGTCAATTTACATGTCACTCCTAAGCATACAAGTATGTACATAGCATACAAGTATGACATATTGCTGTAAGTATGTTCGATATATCACAAGAGAGTTATGTCGATAAGAGTGACGCGGTCCCCTAAAATTCAACCACATGTCCTTATTGACTACCTGAATCTCTTGGGGGGTGGACACACGGAAATAAATTGACTGGCATGGTTAACGTGGCTCTGGTAGAATTTCTTGAAAAACTTGACGTTGGCGTCTCGTCATTAATAATTTTATAAATATTTACTGAGTCGTTGGGATCGCGGGAGCGAAAGAGACTCTCAAACCGCGTCGCCCGCGAGAGGAGGCGGCTCGGGCTTCGGAGGTCGCAAAATAACCTCCGTTCCCCATGAGTGCGGTCCTGGGGTGACGGGTGGAGCCACCTGTCCCCCTAGTAGAAGCAGGCCGCAGCAGTGGTGCTCGATGCGCGCCTCCCCATACCCGGGGATGAGATGGGGACTCCGTGGTCCCCTACACGTCTCAGATAATTTCACCTACGGCAACCTGTAGCCCACATAGTCGGCGTGCGTGTTAGTCGGTTCAAGTCCGACATAACCTCCACCCCCCCACCCGGGGATTTTGCGCACATAAAAAAATGGTATCGCCATAAAACAAAAAGTAAGAAGTAGAGCAGTGTAGCGAGTTCTACGGTTTACTTTTTATCCAAAAAATGTTCCAGAAAAATACCCTTCACGTTTTTAGAAGTTTTCAGTTCAGAAACACAAACTCTTTTCCTTGCCGCACCACCAAGACCTGGAATTCATTACCAGCAAACGTGTTTCCTTCTTCCTAAAGTCCAGGGGCCTTTAAGCGGGACGTGAAAAAGCATCTGATGAGGCCGCCAAGCTGAGTGCCACCATTGTAACACTTAGTGTCTGTGCTTACCATCAGGCGAGGTGAAGTCAAGTTACCGTGTCCGATATAAAAAAATAATTAGTTGTTGAATCTTGCCCGAACCAAATCTCCAAAACTATGAAATTCAGGACATGTATATGTTACACCTACTAACAAACTCAAAGAGATTTTAAAGCTTTCTAACTAATCAAATTGATTTAGCTTGGAAAATGAATGGTCAGGCGGGACAGTAGAACCCGCGACCAGCCCCTCACAGAGATGAATTCTCTGAACACTTAGCTGCTTAGCCATTCCTTGAGCATCGACATACAAACAAACAGTGACAATGACACAGCGTTTCAACCGCAGCTTTAGAACGCCCGTCTGCAACCCAAGGCTACGTGACGAAAGTGTCTCGTGTGACGAGTAGATGACCGCTCCAACTCTTGCGCCAAAGTGACTGACCCCTGGCATCTATCGATACCTGATTAAATTATTACACCGTTATGTCGCAGCTTGCACCAGAAATTTTTGCTACTCTCTTAGACCATATACTATGTAGACACAGCTTTGTTAACAAAATTCATCGAATAAAACGACGTGAAAACCGCATTCTTTGTGAGTAAACTAATATCAATATTGTTCTGTAAACTGTCAATATGTACATGTCATGGGATGTTAATACATGTCAAATTACAGTAGTAGCCATTTTTTACGCCGCGTTGATACGACATTTGCTGTGTCTATAGACATACATATAATCACGTCTTTATACCCGGAGGGTTAGACAGAGGTGAATTAACAACCACATTTCACCAATTATGAAATTCGGTTCCTAATTAGGGGGTGAGCATATTGCCGTCTTCCGGGCATTCAAGCCAGGCATCTGAGACTGAATCTGGGCTGTATATATCTATCTAATGTCTATAGAGACTGCTGGTAATACAATTAAAAGGTCAAAAGTATATCTTGATCTATATACATTGTATGTAAGTTTGTTGTGTTTATATGTTTATATAAGTTATGCCTTTACCCGAGGCTTCGCCCGCGCGGATGTCGGTTACCGCAGTAGTTTTTGCGTCTATTGCGAACAATAAGACAAACAGACAAGAATTCCAAAAAACATTTTCGTGTTAATTATCATCATAACCGTGGTATTGGCCGGCGCCTCCTTCTGCGAGCAAGTTATGCTCGTGAAGGAGGAGGCGGGGTGGGAGCGGCAGCGCGAGCGAAAGAGGATCGCGAACTGCTCTGCCCATGGACTGAGGCAACTCGAGCGTCGAAGGTCGCAGAATGACCTGCGCCCCCCATGAGAGCAAGTCTGGGACTGTTGACTGCAGAGAGCAGAATGATACGCAAAGATATCCAGAGACGAGTTGGGGACTCCGTGGTCCCTAGACCCGAGGAGGGCCTGATCGAGAGAGATGGCCCTGGGTTATCCGGAGTGCAAATGATATGCCTGTCAACCTTACCTCCGGCAACCAACAATGATCCACAAACGGCGTGCGTTATATCGGCGAGTCCAACCAAACCTTTCCCACCGGCTCCGGGGGTGGAGGGAAATGAGGGGGGTAGTCGTGGGCATTTTGTACGAAAAAGAAAACCAATATGGTATGTATTTTAAATATCCCCGATGTACAGAGCATAATGTAGATAAATGATAGGTGGACAACCACTGATGGACTTGTTCAGGTCACTGATATAGACCTCACGGCTATTGACAGTGGGTACCCTCAGAAGCCCTCACATGAAATATCAATAAGCACTCATCCATCCAAATGGTGACCGCGGATAAGTAGCTTAACCCACTGATCATTTACCGACCAGTGAGCCAGTGAACAGTTATAAAAAAATAGTACTTACCACATTTTATGCAAATATATTGGGTATTATTATTAAAAAAAATAGGCATGAAAAATTAAGTTCAATGTCTCGACATGACAAAAGAACAATGTCTTGCCTCTACGCTAGGTTAGATAAAATGTACTTTTTGGCGGAGGTCTGCCACCGGTAAAATTTAGCAGTTGCCAGTGTAGATAAACAGTGTCATTTAAGCGGTGTCTTCTCCATAAAACTGCGTGGAATACTGCTCGCACCTCTGGGATGTCTCCGCGTGAGACCTACTAGATGCTCTCGACAGGTTGCAGCGACGGTTATTCGGAATGCTGAGGTCACGAACACCCTCGGGTCTTTGCAGATGCGTAGAGATGTTGCTCCCTTGGTTGTAGTATACCGTCTCTATCATAGTGAGTGTTCTGATGAGCTATTCCAACTAATCCTACCCTCTCCTTTCCTTCCAGTACAACACGTGCAGGGCTTAGATGTCACCCTCACACTGTGCAGAATATACGTGCAAGAACCAAGTGGTTTGGAGACTCTTTTCTTTAACCGCACCATCAAGACCTGAAATTCATTACCAGCTCACGTTTTTCCTTCTTCCTACAGTCTCGGGTCCTCCAAGCGGAGCGTGAAATAGCATCTAATGAGGCTACCATGGTAACATTACTTAGTGTCTGTTATGGTGACCCTCTTTCCTGAGACTTTGCCTTTAGCTTACCATCAGGTGAGGTGTAGCCGCCGCCGCCGGGGCATTGATGGTGCGACCACGATGCGTGGCCGCGACTGTGCTGACACATGTGGCGTCCCACACCAAGTACCTGCCGTTTTCCTACGGCACCAAAGTGAGACCATCAGGTCGCTTCCCGTCTAATCTGCAGAGACCTGGGGGCTCCAGCACGCATGGTACATTCGCCGATATGAGAGCCCTTCGTACTATGTCGTTGAGAGCATGGTGACGCGGGAATCTGCCTATGCAGCGATATATTATTTTAAATATGTTTTTTTATATATGTTTTATTTTATTTATAAATATTTATATTCGTCATTCTATTCTGCAATACGCCACCATCCACGAGTGCTTTGAATTTGTTCTATGTGATTGTTCTAAATTAATAGGATATCTGAAGATTGAATTGCATAGAAGAAAGAAGAAGCACATCTAATGGTCGCAATTCATATGACTATATTTTAATTGCGTATTTTACATTTTTGATAAATAATTGTCGTGCGTGCACATTTTACAAGGTATTAGTCTTATTGGTCTATTTGACATATATGGCCAATACCATCATATGCTTATCGTGCGCTAGTCGGTTTATTTGATTGCCATATGTGACTGTATTTGCATGTTTACGCGTACGTCAAATATTTTGCCACATACCATAAAAGGCCCAATAGCGAACACAAACAGCCATGTGAAGTGCCATAATAGCCATTCTAAAATAAAAACATTTATTGTTTTACAAACTTGTTACACTTATTCAAATAGGTACATGCTAGTACATGCACATGCATAAAAACGTATAGGTAGGTACCTAAATCTAGAATAATTAGAGAATATTGATTAAAAAGAAAATACATGCAGAATCTGAATCATTTTAAATAAGCACCTATTTCCTAAAGTATCTTTTATGAAATTTCTTGAAGAATGACCGGCTACGAGTACATACAATTACAAGACTTGCCCCTTATTAGGTTTTAGTACCAATTCACCATCAAATATTTGGCGTACTTACTCAAACACTCCGTTTTGTAAGGGCCTTTGCACGCAATTATTTTCTATGAGCTGACAACGCGTGTAGAGCACTATCAAGACGCTCAGTAAACACAAGACTGAAGTTATGTTGTTACCCTTGCACTTGCACATGAGCCTTGCGTTGTTAACGTGAAGAAGATGCGCTAATTAAAAACGCGCGTCAACAGCTCATTAAAAAAATAGTGTGGATAGGCCCTAAGTACCTACATTTTTTTTTTCCATTTTTTTGCAATACCTGGGCTCAGGCTTGGTTACAAGACCTTTAAGCCATGTGTTCATTTGCATAATTATTATCTTAATTGTTGATGATATTGATGATGATAATGATGATGAGTTGATGATGTTGACGATGATGATTGCTGCATCAGTAAAGTTATGGGGACTTTCCTAGAAGCTCCCTAGGGAGATTTGGAACCAACACGACAAGTCACAATTCACTATAATGTGCCACTTTCTTACACTTTTGTGTGCGTTGTCTAAGATGTTATGTCTAAAAAACCACCATTTTTATACATAAAACTCAAATTCACTGTTGGCGCCAAAAAATCCCCTAAGTACATTACATTGAAGTACAGTCAGCAGAAAAATTATAAAAGGCACTTCTTATAAAATGTATCTTTAGGCTCGACACTGCGTTAAGCGGGCGACCGCGACGGGCACCCGTCGCGTGTCTACGCGCGTGGTCACGCGGGCGGGTTGCGTGGTCACGCGACGGTACCCGTCGCGGGCACCCGTCGCGGAGACCGTCTATCGCAGTGTCGCTAGTTCAATTTTAGCGACGTGCGTGTATAGTCATGTCCATGGAGAACTTATTGTATTATTACGTAGCAAAACTACGACGACTAGCAAAAAAGAAACGTTGCTGTTGCTGTTGCTGTGCGGGGAATTTGTTGCAAAGTTCAGTATCTTAAGAGAAAATGAAAATTCATTTTACAATTATTTTAAAGTATCGGTACAGATCTATGACGAATTATTTTCGAAACTGGAACCATATTTGTAGGTCAACAATTTAAGAGAAATTTATTTGATGGTTGAAGTTAATTAAATTATTCTCATTCTAAGTAGGTAATCTATACAGAAATAATTTATAAATATTAAATACAATAAAAATAAAATAACTTTTATACAACTTATAGCTAAGAACAATTAAAATGCGTCGTAGAATTCCTCCGCATCGCATGCCTCTTGTGGTAGCGTTCCCAGAAGACTGGCAGCATTGCCACGTTGTATGGCAATGCTTATTCTCTGACCTAAAAAGAGGCCAGCCTTCTGGTCACGAGAAGCGTCGACCATACGCTTCGCAATCTCACGGAAGAGGTTGCGAGCGCTCGGACCCCATGACCCCAAAGTCTCGACTCCAAACGGCACAAATTCATAATCCCCGATGAGATTGGAGTATTTGCGCCGCTTGAGAGCCTCTGCAGAAGCAGCAGCAGCACCAGCACAGCCAGCTGTGCTAGTTATATGGGTAGGAGCCATGGTATCAACGCATGTGGCGTCCCACACCAGAGTACTACCCATCTTCCATGGCATTAACGACATGCCATCCGGTCTCCTGCCATCGTCACACGCCAAACCGTTTGGTTCTAGTACAGCTGATACACCGGCGGTGACAAGAGCACGGCGGATTATGTCATTGAGGCTGGCGTGCCGTGGAATTCGCCCTGCGCTCCTGCAGCACGACAGATCATGGTGTCCGAGTCTGTCAACGGCTTCTCCACAACGGCATTGATGCGAAGAAACACACGGCGCACCTAAACGGAGACAAGTTGCGATGCGGAAGGTAGTGTCATCTAACATAGTCCCTACGTTAGATGACGGAAGAGCTTGTAGCCAAAAACCCGATTCCCACACTCCAACCGCCAGTAAACGGGCACGCTCAGCAGCATTGGAACATGTATTTAGTATTTTTTTTCCAACTAAGCTGCAGAGCGGCCCGTCCCACTGACGCTGTGAGAAGAGGTTCCTTGGGAGATCGGTATTTGGACATGCAATTTTCCAAGCGTTCACTGCATCAGTCTTACACAATACTTCAGAATTAACTAGTGTAGGTGCAATGATTTTCCTAGTTAATTCTTCGGTACTGTGGACAGAAGACAGGAACGCTGGTAAGCTGACATCTGAAATTTTGCGAATACCGAGCCCACCCAAGCGAATCGGTAGAGTCGCTTGTAGTAAAGCTTGGTCATCCAAGGCCACATTTAAAATTTTGGTGAGGCTATTTTCTATAATTTCGTCTATTTTTTTCAAAATTGTTATATGTTTAAAAAAAGGCGTTGATCGTAGGGCATGTGTGAATTTTGGAACGAATACAATTTAAGAGTAAAATCTATAACAGGTCCCATATGACAGGGTGGCACTGTACTTCCACAATAACTCTTTCGGTGTCGAAAGACATTTTTCTAAGAACGTGCGTACGACCCGGATTAGCTAGCGCTATTGACTGAACAAGTCCGTACGTGTTACCGCTGGCGGGCTCCCGCGCGTGCCCCCGCGCCTGTTTCCGTCGTACGGAGGCGCGCCCCGCTGCGTGGGCGCGGGGCGTGCGTCCCCGTGACGGACGCCCGCGCGGGTCTCCGCGACGGAGCACTTTTGTATGAAACCGCGCCCGCACCCGCTTGACGCAGTTTCGGCCCTAATATAGCTAGTCTAAACTAAAATGACGCCCCCTTCCCTCCCTCGTTCATATTATCTGTGTAAAAACGTAATTTATTTCATAAAATTAGTCGTCAATAATTTGCTTGTGTGTGTACCAGTAAGAGTGTATTTTGTGTGGTGGGGCACCTTATATTTTGGACTAAGACAAACTATACCTAATAAAAATATCGTGTGGTAACGTAGAAATAATACAAGTATCACCATTCCATTTCATCTGAAAAGAGTCGTAAGAGCCAAATAACGGCAAAATACTCAGACAGAACACCCTAGAACCTTTAAAGCTGCGTAGAGATGTTGCGTCCATGGCTGTATTTTACCGTCTGTACCATGGGGAGTGTTCTGATGAGCTCTTACAATTAGTCCCACCCTCCCCTTTCCTACACAGGACAACGCGTGCAGGTCTTAGATGTCATCCGCGCACGGTGCAAAACATCCGATCAAGAACCAAGCGGTTCGGAGACTCTTTCCTCTGTCGCACCATTAATGCCTGGAACTCATTACCAGCTCACGTGTTTCCTTCTTCCTACAGTCCCGGGTCCTTTAAGCGGGGCGTGAAAAAGCATATGATAAGGCCGTCAAGCTGAGTGTCACCATTGTCACACGGTATGTGTAAGTAATGGTGACCCTCTTTTCTGGGACTTTGCCTTCAGCTTACCATCAGGCAAGGCGAAGTCCAATTGACGTGTCCTATATAAAAAAAAAAAAAAAGATGATATTACTGCGAGAGAATGAAACCTCGAAATAAAACCCTGTACCAACCCGTCTGGCCAGCGTGGAAACAGTAGGCCAAAGCCTCCCAACATTGGGAGAGGCCTAGTCCAGCAGTGGACTGCCATAAGCTAGTTGATTGATTGAAGTTATGCCTAACCTCCTTGCATAATGTTATTAATCTCTATGAACTATCTTAAAACATTGTAATTATACCTATTTTAAAACATTGACAGTCTACAATGTGTTTATGGTACTGTAACTTGAGCCAGGGTGGTAGTGGTAATATAATCTTCTAGATATTTCGCCAACACTTTGTTAATTATTACAATTTAATTTAATTCAATTCAAATAATTTATTTGCTAGAATTCGGTACAAAAGATATGATGCAGCATTTTGTATGCTTTGTTTCCTCGCATTCTGCCACATACGGCTTGCAAATTTGAGGTTATACCTACTAATACTTTTTTTTATACCACTTAGGTGGCAGACAAGCGCACGGCCCACCTGATGGAAAGTGGTTACCGTGGCCTATGGACGTGTGTAACACCAGATAAGCCACACTCGCGCTACCGACCCTGTAAGCACAGAGTTTCTGTGCCGTCAGTGTAGAGGACAAAGCCTTTAGTCTTCCCACTGTTTATGTATGGGTAACGGAGTGCTGAGACGAGGTCTCGGGTTCGATCCCAGGTTTTACCATGGCACACACTAATGACTTTTCGATGCTTTTCGAAGTTATGTGTGTATTTATCGCAGGTTTATAAATGCCCGGTTAATGGCAATAGGCTCGCCACCTATTACATTGGGACCTAAACATAAACTGGCGAAATCTGTCTTGTCGTAAGTCTGTCACCTCTGCCTACCCCTTCGGGGATATAGTTCGTGAGTTTATGTTATGTTATGTTATATAATCACTTTTTAATGGCTGCTATCACGATTTATTGGTTATTATTTACATTTATCCCGACGATTCAGCTACTTTTCAGCAACCATGGTCGAGGGGTGACTAAAGAAAGCAGTTTTCGTATAGTTAGACGTATATATACGTGGGGCGCACTATAAGTTTCCGGAATGAATATGAAAAAATACTATTAAAGGTACAAAATTAATTTATTGTTTTTCAAAATAATCTCCCTTGGCGTCTATGCACTTTTTCATTCGATCAAACCAGTTTTGAAAACTTTTGTGCCATTCCTCTGTGGTGACCTCTGAAACGTGTTTTTCATACTCCTCGACAGCCTCTTCTGGTGATGAAAATCATTGGCCGCGTAATTGGTTCTTAATTTTTGGGAACAGATAAAAGTCACAAGGTGCCAGGTCGGGACTGTATGCAGGATGACTCATGAGTTCTACATTTTTCGCCTTCAAAAAGTCGTTTGTCTGTCTGGCCGTGTGAGAACTAGCATTGTCGTGGTGCAGGATGATACGGCGTTTACGGTTATTTTTACGGAGTTCGTCAATAACTTCCGGCAAACAAATGGTCGTGTACCAGTCACTATTCACAGTACGACGATTTTCTAAAGCAACAGTAGCCACGTGTCCAGTTTTATTAAAAAAAGAAGCAATCATCCGCTTAGATGCACTTTTCACGCGCGCCACTTTGGTTGATTTCGGCTCATCTTGAAAGACCCATACGCTCGATTGCTGCTTTGTTTTGGGATCGTAGCAATAAATCCATGTTTCGTCACCTGTTACTATGTTCCACACCAAATTTGACGCACCTTCGTTGAATCTGGTAAGCAAGGCACTGCACCAAGTGATGCGGTCCGTTTTTTGATCCTCGGTCAAGTTATGTGGGATCCACCGCGAGCACAGCTTTCTCACACCCAAATGTTTGTGTAGGATTGATTGTATTTGACTCATGCCTATTTCTAAGGATGCGCGAATTTCATGGTAGGTCACATGCCTGTCTGTTTCAATCATAAGGCGCACAGCATCGATGTTTTTGTTGGTCACAGCGGTGGACGGCCGACCATCGCGAGATTCGTCACTGAGATTGATACGACCACGCTTGAATTCTGCAAACCAGCTATAAACAGTCGTCTTGCATGGAGCTTCATCGCCAAAAGCTGTTTCAAGCCGAGCGATGCTCTGTTGAGCCGTCAAATTACACTTAAAATCGTAGAAAATCATACTACGAAAATTTTCCCGAGTTAAATCCATGTTGATGCAGACACACAATTTTTTAAATGGCGCCACAAGGTAAAAACAAAAGAAAGTCAGATGAAACAAACTGTATTCTACAGCCAAAGAGTTCTATTTTCAAATGTTGTAATAAATTTTTAAATATTGTTTATGTAAGTGGCCAGTTCCGGAAACTTTTAGTGTAACCTATGTATATATTTATATATGTACACGCAAAAATACAAATACAGGCATATACTACCACTCGCCAAATAATATACATACATACATATTCGCCTTTATCTCCGGAGGGTTAAGCAGAGGTGGATTAACATCCACATTTTTTTTTTACGTGCGCAAAATCCCCTCCCCACCGGAGCCGGTGAAGGAGGTTATGTCGGACTCGAACCGACTAAAACGCACGCCGCCTGTGGGTCGTTTTGGTTGCCAAAGGTGTGGTTGACAGGCATATCCCTTGCACCCCGGCCGACCCAGGGCCATCTCTCACGATCCGGCCCTTTTCTCGGGTCTGGGGACCACAGAGTCCCCAACTTGTCCCCGGAAACGGGGAGGCGCGCAAGGCGCGCTACCGCCGGAGCCTGCTTCTACCAGGGTGACAGGCGGCTCCACCTGACAGGTGGAGCCGCCTGTCAGGTGCCCGCCAGGCCTGTGCTCATGGGGGGCGGAGGTCGTTCATCGACCTCTGACGCCCGTACTTACAGAGTTGGCAGCGCGAGTGTGACTCATCTGGTGTTACAAACGTCCATAGGCCATGGTAACCACTTTCCATCAGGTGAGCCATGTGCTTGTCTGCCACCTAAGTGGTTTTAATAAAAACCATAATATTTTCAGGAATTAGGATAGAAAATATGATACATTGAACAATTTTAAATTTATTCCTTGAAAGTACATCAATTTTATTTATTGGTTTATTTTAATGTATTGTTTAGAGCTCATTGGAAAGTATTTGTGCTGTCAATGGGAAGACCAAAGTCTTGACCTGTGTTGATTTCTACTCTGACGGCATATCAACATCTGTTCTTACAGGGTCGGCGGCACGAGTGTGACTCCTCTAGTGTTGCACACGTGCATAGACCACGGTAACCACTTCACTTCAGATCGGCCGCATGCTTGTCTGCCACTTAAGTTTTATAAAAAAAGTAGTCAGTTACTACTGAGGGTGACTGTACCCAGCAGGACAGGAGATCGCGGTTTAATTTTTCATAAAAAAATACTAATGAAGCCAAGGAAGCCACAACTATGCCAAGATTGACACAAAATTAACTTTCTTTCTCTTAAATTACCGTATCTGTAAAATTGGAAGGCTGAACTTACGAAAACGCAATAATTATAGTATCAATGATTTACGCAAGAACCTACCAAGGTTATGTATAATTGAAACTTAGGGCGCGTCTTCACTCGGTGAATATTCAGTGACATAATATTTGCTGGTGAAACTTGATACTTCAATTGAATTCCTTGGCTATATTTTACCGTCCCTACCATGGTGAGTGTTCTGAAGAGCTCTTCCAACGAATCCCACCCTCTCCTTTCCTACATAGGACAACACGTGCAGGGCTTAGATGTCACTCTCACACTGAGCAAAATATACGAGCAAGAACCAAGCGGTTCGAAGACTCTTTTCTTTGCCGCACCACCAAGACCTGGAATTCATTACCAGCACACGTGTTTCCTTCTTCCTACAGTCCCCGGGCCTTTAAGCGGGGCGTGAAAAAGCATGTGATGAGGCCGCCAAGCTGAGTGCCACCATTGTAAAATTACTTAGCGTCTGTAATGGTGACCCTCTTTCTTGAAACTTTGCCTTTAGCTTACCATCAGGCGAGGTGAAGTCAAGTTGGCGTGTCCTATATAAAAAAATTGTATCTCTTGTTGTTATGTGTAGGAAAGGAGAGGGTGGGACTAACTAAAAGAGCTTATCAGAACACTCACCATGGTAGAGAAGGTAAAATACAAAAATTCACACAACGTTTTTCTTACTGACTGTGAGATTTTCAAATTTTTCATAATATTAATATTTAATTTCTAATGCAGTTCAAAATATTATCTAAAAACATTATGATAAGACTCTTACGAAGTAGTTACTTAACTAAAATGGTTAAGGTACCCTGACTCTACTACCTCGATTCAAAAATACGTTCTGTCTTCAGATTTTGTGTAACTTACCCATTTTTTTTATACCACTTAGGTGGCAGACAAGCGCACGGCCCACTTGATACATAATGTACTGATTTATCTAAATTAAAACATAAAAATAATACAGAATATGCCTATACAAACCTGTAGATTCAGGCATCAAAGAATTCCTCCCCATCGATGTCAACCGGGAGGGTGACGGGCGGCATAGCCACGTTGAATGGCTACCAATCCTTTACTAACCCATTCTAATTTCACCAGGGAAAATAATTGCGATCAAATAAAACTTAACTGGGTTTTAACCTTTTAATTAATTATTATTCATTACACAGCACCATATACGTATTACAGACCTAAACTGAGTATATTTTTAACTGAGTACAGTGAAGCAAAAGGAGGGTTATGATTTTGACAGGCTATGTATGTATGGTATGGTATGTATGTATATTCATCTGTTCCCTCATAGCTCCTCAACCACTTATTAGAATTGAATAAAAGAGGTATCGTTAGACGCATCTTAGTCGTCCGCTGGTTATAAGCTATATAACGCGTTATTGAATCCAATTTGGCACACTCTAGCAGTCATAAAGTACTGGGGGTGCGGGTTGGGTAACCTCCACGTTGGCTTACCTGTTTCTTTTCCCTCTGGACCGCGGTCCTGGGGAACGGAAGCGGGGAGGCTGGTGCACCCTGGACGACGGTTAGTAGACTCTGACTCCAAGGAGAAGGAGCTCTGCTAGCCGTCGACAAATAACCCGACAAGCCCTTTTTAGGGCTAGCTGACCCTGAGGGGGTCGTGGTATGGCGGACCTGCAAGGCCCGCGGGAAGGGATTCGTAGAATCCCTTCCATCCCAAACAGCCCTTTTTAGGGCTAGCCTGTCGCTCCCGGTATCCCTCTGCTTTCAGAGGGGACATGGGGGCGACACAAGGATCCATGGGATCCAGGGACGGGCCGGCCTACTGCTCGCGCAGAGGCTGGCAGGCATTCGTGCCACCGTCGGTGTTGGGAGAGTTGGCTGCTCTCCCGCGTCGCGTAACCTCCAGGATATCGACAACGACCTGAGTGCTAGCCACACTTGGGAAGCCGATATTCTGAAGGCCGCGGGGCTTGCCTTAATTGGCCGGCCCGCGACAAGGAAAAGTCTGAAAAACCCGACAGCGAAGTCGATTAAAACCTGTGGAAACCTGGGGAAATCCACAGTATGTACCCCGCTTCACGGAATGAGCGTCACCCGGGAAGTGTATTTTAGATCGTCTCCACTCGTGGGATTAGAATGGATAGTAAAAACATACTCAAAAAAACCAAACCATCACCAAGCGAAACAGTCTACGCGGAGGTCGCGCAGCACCAAGACGCGGAGGTCGCGTCCCAAGCAGGGACGGTGTCGGAAGACTTCGACACCGCCACTGAGAGGAGCAGGGCGAACAGCCCGGTGGGTCTGCAGACCCGGAAATCTGAAGACCGGGTTCGGCTGGCTGCGACGCGCCTCGTCGAGCAGTTTGAGCTGCTCAAGGCGGAGCTGGCCGAGTCCCGGAACGAGCGAGCTCAACTTGGCAGGAGGCAAGTTGAGCTCCTCAACAGCGTAGAGCGAACGGCGGCTGAGCACCGCAAAGAGATGGAGAGGATGGCGGCCGAAGTGGCGAACCTCCGTCAGGTCGTCGCCGGGCTGCCCGCGGAGCGCGTGACGCGGTCGGCGCGGCGACGACTAGCGGTGCAGCCGGAGCGGCCGGTGCCATCGGCGCCGCAGCTGTCACCGGTGCGGTCGAGGTCGCCGGTGCGGCCGGAGGCACCGGTACGGCCGGAGACACCGGTGCGGTCAAGGCCGACGGTGCGACCGGTGCGGCCGGAGACACCGGTGCGGCCGGTGTCACTGGCGCAGCCCGCTCGGCTGGAGTCGCCGGTGCTGCAGCCGGCTAGGCCCGCAGACCCACTGGCGGCATGCATGGCGGCAATGGCCGCCATGGAAAAGCGGCAGGAGGCGGCGCTGGCTGAGCAGCGAAGGTGGCAGGTGACGCAGGAGGAGCGCACCCGGAGGTTCATGGAGGCGGTCATGGACTCCAGCCGCCGTCCGCCCTTGGCGCCGCCGACGGGGTACGCCGGAGCGGTGAGAAGCGGTCCCACCGGTCCGGCGGTGGCGGCCCCGCAGGAGCCGGCCTGCAGCCCATCCGCTGCGCCTGCCGCTCCTGCCGCTCCGGTCGCTCGAGCCGCTGTCGCTCTCGAAGTGGGAGCTGGGAGCTCCCAGGGTGCCCGGGCCAAGGGCAAGGGGAAGGGGAAGGGCAAGGGGAAGGGGAAGGGCAAGGGGAAGAAGTCCCCAGCCCTAGCCTCAGCCCCAGCGCAGGCCCGGACCCCGACGGGGATTGCCTCCTCAAGTTCCCCGCCGGAGGGAGGCTGGGAGGTGGCCGGAGCCTCCAAGAAGCGGCGCAAGGCGCTCCAGAAGGCAGCCAAAAAGGCCAGGAAGGCCGAGGCTGCTGCGAGGGGAGTGCCGGGGAGGCTGCGCGTTCCCCGCTCAACCGCCGTCGTCCTAACGATGACGGCGGAGGCGGCGGAGAGGGGCGTGCAGTACGCCCAGATTGTCACGCAGGCGAGAGCCTGCGTCGACATGAGGGCTCTCGACATGCCGGGCCCCATCCGGGTGAAACCCACTCGGACGGATGCTCGGTTACTCGAGATCCCTGGCGCATCAAGCGGTCCCCAGGCCGATGCCCTAGCGGCTAGGCTTCGGGACACGCTAGACGCAGCCGACGTCCGGGTGTCCAGGCCCAACAAATGCGCAGAAATGCGCATATCGGACTTGAACGACTCCATCACGGCGGAGCAAATCCGCCTCACCGTGGCGGAGGCCGGGGGCTGCCCCCTAGAGGCGGTGAAGGTCGGAGCAATCCGCTTCGGCCGCCGTGGACTGGGGGCGGCAGTTGTCGGCTGCCCCATCGCAGCAGCCAAAAAGGCTGCCGACCGGGGGTTCCTCGCCGTTGGAGGCGTGGTGCGGGTGCAAGTCCGGCTCCTGCAGGCTCGACCGACCAGGTGCTTTAGGTGCCTGTCGGTCGGCCACGTGGGGGTGCAGTGCACGGCGGCGGTGACGGTCGGTGACCGCTGCTTCCGCTGTGGCCAACCCGGCCATACGGCCGGTGGATGCGAAGCTCCGCTGCACTGTTTCAGGTGTGCAGCGGGGGGCAAACCGGCCGACCATAGGGTTGGCAGCAAGGCCTGCACCGGGGGGGAGCCGAAGCCGCAAGGCGGGGGCTCCACCCAAAGTTCGCGGCGGGATGCGGAGATGGTTCCATAATGGACCCCCAGCTCCGCATCCTGCAGGCGAACGTGGGCCACGGTGCCGATGCTCAGGGTCTTCTGCTCCAGAGCATGGCACAGTGGTCCATACACGTCGCCGCTGTCGCCGATCCGTACACTCACCGGCCCCTTGGGCCTGCCTGGGTGGTCGACCTGGACGGGTCGGCGGCACTGGTGTACAACGCCGCTATGGGTGCCCCCCCCCCCTGTTGTCGTGGCAAGGGAGCATGGCATCGTAGCGGCGCGTGTGGGGGAGATTGCGGTCATGGCCGTCTATTTCACGCCGAGCCTACACCGACGCATAGGGGAGTGCCGGCAGTCGCTGGAGCGACTGACCGACGTCGTCAACGCCTGTCATCCTCATCCGGTTCTTGTGCTCGGGGACTTCAACGCCTGGTCAGTGACCTGGGGGTCCCGGCACACGAACCCACGAGGTAGGGCTCTGGAGAGCTGGGCCGCTAATCACGGTCTAGTTCTCCAGAATCGCGGGGCCGAAGCCACGTTCGTGACCGCGGAGCGCAGTTCGATTATCGACCTATCGTTCGCAGGCGCTTCGCTGTCGCACCGTGTGCGGGACTGGCGTGTTGTTGTGGGGGTGGAGACACTGGCGGATCACCGATACGTTCGGTTTGATGTCTCCCCCCCGCGGGTGATGCGCCGGTCATACCGGCCCCACGCGAGCCACGCTGGGTGCTTGGGAGACTGAATCGGGAGGTCCTCCTGGAGGCCGCCATCGTACAGGCCTGGGCCATTGCGCCGGACAGGCCTGTCGATATCGACGATGAGGCGGCGTGGTTCCGGGAGGCCATGACTCGTGTCTGCGATGCGGGTATGCCTAGGGCACCACCCTATAGTCCGAGGCGTCGGGTCTACTGGTGGTCTGCGGAGATCGCGAGGCTACGGCAAGCCTGCGTGATCGCGCACCGCCGGTGGACCAGACTCCGTAGGAGGCGTAGCCGAACCGCAGATACGGAGCCCCGAGTGGCGGAGCTTCATGTGGGATACAGGGAGGCCAGAGATGCCCTCCGAGCGGAGATTAAGCGGGCGAAAGCCGCGGCTTACAAGGAGCTCATGGAGACGCTGGAGCGGGACCCATGGGGGCGGCCTTACCTTATGGTAAGAGGAAAGCTGCGCCCCCGGGCCCCGCCGCTGACCCGGGTTCTCCACCCAGCTCTGCTCGGTGGAGTGGTCGAGTCCCTGTTCCCGCCGCGAGCGGAACACGTTCCGCCGCAGATGACTCCGCCACCTCGGTCGCCTGTGGCGCCCAGTGTGGTAGTTGACGACGAAGTCCCCGAGGTCACTTGGGTAGAACTGGAGCTGGCGGTGCGAAGGCTTAGAGCCAAGAAGAGCACCGCCCCGGGACCCGACGGCATTCCAGGCCGCGCGTGGGTCCTAGCTCTGGGAGAAGACGGTCTCGAACCCCGACTGAGAGGGTTCCTCAGCGCATGCTTGGAGCGGGGCCAGTTTCCGAAGATGTGGAAGACGGGGAAACTGGTCCTCATCCGAAAGGAGGGTCGCCCGGCGGACGAACCGTCCGGCTACCGGCCCATTGTGTTGCTCGACGAGGTGGGCAAGCTCTTTGAAAGAGTTATTGCAAAGCGCCTCGTCGAGCACCTCTCTGGTAGGGGGCCGGACCTGGCGGATGCCCAATATGGCTTCCGCCGGTGGCGGTCCACCGTGGATGCCATCATGCGCGTGAGGACTTTGGCGGAGGAGGCAGTTGCCCGGGGTGAGGTGACGTTGGCGGTGTCCTTGGACATCTCCAACGCGTTCAACACCTTGCCCTGGAGTTGCATCAGGGAGGCACTCGTGTACCACGGTGTGCCTCTCTACCTCCGCCGCATAGTCGGGGCGTACCTGACGGAGAGAGCCGTCATCTACCCAAGTGCGACCGGCGTTGGTCGGCGTGAGATGTCGTGCGGTGTCCCACAGGGATCGGTTCTCGGGCCGCTACTGTGGAACATTGGATACGACTGGGTGCTTCGCGGTGAGCTTGCGGACGGCGCCGCCGTCACGTGCTATGCGGACGACACGCTAGTGACGGCGAGCGGGGCTACACACCGCGAAGCGATCCTGAGGGTCACGACCGCGGTTGCTCAAGTCGTGGAACGGATCCGGCGGCTGGGCCTTGAGGTGGCTTTGCATAAATCCGAGGCCATGTTCTTTCATGGACCTCGGCGCACGCCACCACCTGGTTCCAGTCTCACAGTGGGAGGCACTCTCATCGGCATCAAGCCCCAGATGAAATATCTGGGGCTCGTGCTCGACGGCCGGTGGGACTTCGGGAAGCACTTCCGAAGTCTGGGCCCCAAATTGGCGGGCACAGCCAACGCTCTGGCGCGGCTACTGCCCAACCTGAGGGGCCCGGATGACTCCTGCAGGAGACTCTACGCGGGTGTCGTGCGGTCCATGGCCCTGTACGGGTGTCCCGTGTGGGCGGACACCCTGAGTGATCGGCACATGCTTCTGCTGCAGCGTCCGCAGCGGAAGTTGGCGTGCCGCATCATAAGGGGGTACCGCACGATATCATTCAACGCGGCGAGTCTCCTCGCCGGATCGCCACCATGGATCCTGGAAGCGAGATGCCTTTCGGCGCTATACAGGTTCCGAAGGGCGGCGCGGGAGCGGGGTCACGATCCCGAGCCCGAAGAAATTCGGGCCGTGAGATCCCGGCTCCACAGGGAAATGGTGGCAGAATGGGAGAGACGACTTGGGCAACCAAGCGCAGGGCACGCCGTAGTAACGGCGGTAAGACCCATCATGGAGGAGTGGCTAGAGAGGCCACACGGCAGCCTCTCGTACCGTCTGACGCAGATGATCACCGAGCACGGATGCTTCGGAAAGTATCTGCGTCGGATGCAGAAAGAGCCAACGTCCGAGTGCCATCACTGCGACGCGAGCGAGGACTCAGGTCCGCACACGCTCACCGAGTGTCCGGCGTGGGAGACGCCGAGGCGGGAGCTTGTGGCGGCCCTGGGAGTGAGGGTTCTCACGCTCTCCACCTTGCTCGCGGCGATGGTTCGCTGCGCGGATGCGTGGGCGGCCGGCGCCTCCTTCTGCGAGCAAGTAATGCTCGTGAAGGAGGAGGCGGGGCGGGAGCGGCAGCGGGAGCGACGAAGGATCGCTAGACAAGCTGCCCGCGCACGAAGGCAACTCGGGCGTCGGAGGTCGATGAACGACCTCCGCCCCCCATGAGCGCCGGCCTGGGGGTGACAGGTGAAGCCGCCTGTCACCCTTGCAGAAGCAGGCCGCGGCGGCGGCGCGCGTGGCGCGCCTCCCCGTTTCCGGGGACGAGTTGGGGACTCTGTGGTCCCCACACCCGAGAAGAGGGCCAGATCGTGAGAGATGGCCCTGGGTCGGCCGGGGTGCGAGGGATATGCCTGTCAACCTCACCTTCGGCAACCGAAACGACCCACAGGCGGCGTGCGTTTTAGTCGGTTCGAGTCCGACATAACCTCCTCCACCGGCTCCGGTGGGGAGGTATCCGTGGGGATTTTGCGCACGTAAAAAAAAAAAGAAAAGTCATAAAGTACTGTGATGAAAAATAAATTTGAGATAAATATGTCGTGTTTGGTATCAAATGAAAAGGCTTAATTACCACATTTACATACATACATATATATAATCACGCCTTTATCCCCGGAGGGTTAGGCAGAGGTGGATTAACACCCACATTTCACCATCATTGTATTCGGTTCCACGTAATAGGTGGTGAGCCTATTGCCGTTTTCCGGGCACTATTGTTGCCTCGAGCCATGCACATCTGGCTGAGTCTGGGCTGTATATATATGTTTGATGTTAAACTGCCCTACCCCTTAGTCGCCTTGTATGACAACGCATGGGAAGAGATGGGGTGGTCCAAATTCTACTCTACCGGAAGCCAAAAATTCAAATCATAACTATTTCTTGCCCTAAAATAATGTAAATAAAGTCGGGTGTCAGTTTTAAACTTTTTTTTTTATGATACTCATTTCTTATACTGTCCATTCTCGTTACACCACATATCCATTTTCGGAGGTCGATGAACGACCTCCCCCCCCCCATGAGCGCCAGCCTGGGGGTGACAGGTGGAGCCGCCTGTCACCCTGGCAGAAGCAGGCCGCGGCAGTGGCGCGCCTGACGCGCCTCCTCGTTTCCGGGGTTGAGTTGGGGACTCTGTAGTCCCTACACACCCGAGGAGAGGGCCAGATAGGTAGAGATGGCCCTGGGTCGGCCGGGACCGGCTCCGGTGGGGAGGTATCCGTGGGGATTTTGCGCACGTAAAAAAAAAACATATCCATCTTAACATATGCCTTGCGTCTACATACATTTGTCTTTCATCCGACGCCAGGTTTGATCATGGTTTTATAAATTTTCTCCTAATGTTTAAGCGGATATTGGTATCGCATATAATGCCTGTGACCTGTCGATAAATATTCTACCTCTGCGCGACAAGCAAACAGTTTGTAACATACTATTTGCTAAGTGCAAAAATAGCTTTCACATAGACGCTTCTAGACACGTCGTTGTTAGTATTTAATTAACTGAAGCCATACATCTCCCTTTGATTCTGAATCAATGAGTTCTGGAGTGGTAAATGTTCCGCCCAGAATGTTCCAAGCCACTTGGAACATTTTCAGCGGAACCATATAGTAGGTGAGGCACGGTTGGACCAAGCGTAGCTCGTCTGCTATCCGTCTGGTATTTGATTAGTTTCTTTATCTATAGGATAGTATAACGGGACAAAAAGCAGTTCTGTTTAGACCAAAGACTTGTCCTGCTTTGTCTTCTGCACTGACGGCACAGAAACTCTGTTCTTGCAGGGTCGGTAGTACGAATGTGACTTCTCTGATGTTGCACACTTTCGTAGGCCACGGTAACCGCTTTTTTATATTACTGAGGTGGCAGGCAAGCACACGGCCCACCTGTTGGAAAATGGTTATCGTGGCTCATGGACGTGTGCAATACTAAAGGATTCACACTCGCGCTGCCAACCCTGTAAGCACAGAGTGTTTCTGTGCCGTCAGTATAAAAGACAAAGTGTAAAAAAAGACTTTCCATTTGGTTAAGAGCCCTATGCGCTCATCACACTGTCTGCGTAAGGTTGTAGAGGCCTGTCGGCCAACAACCCACACCCCACATATAAAAAAAAGACTTTCGATCAGGTGGGCCGTGTGGATGTCTGCCATGAAAGTTGTATTTAAAAATAGTAAATTCTCACTCAAAAAGTGTGTCAAAATGCGTGACATTTTCGTATAAATCGAACGAGATAGATAACAGAAAAAAAGGCGCTCGTTCTAACTAGGTTATTATGTGTAACAAAGCCTCACTTCGATTCCCTGGTTAGCCACACAAAAAAAAATTCAATAAAAACTTGCTATTGAAATTGCTTTTCAATTAAAATCTTGAGTCCAGAACTGTATCGAATCATACCCTCCTTTATACTATACTAATTAATGCCCGTGGCTCCGTCCGTGTGACATTTCGATTCTGGTTCCGCTACCATAGTACCATAGCATAGTAAGCTATACCCGGGATAAAAATTAGTTTATGGTTATTCTAGACTATTATAATCATTAATTAACCCACCGCAGTCCACGTTGGACAAAGGTCTCTCCCGTACCTCGGTAATAGCTTAGCCTCGCATTGCGGACATAAAATCTTAATTGGAGGGTCAGATCTAGGTCCCTGGGTCGGCCGGAGTGCGAGGGATATGCCTGTTAACCTCACCTATGGCAACTCAAGAACGTACCGCAGGCGCCGTGCATTTTAGTCGGTTCGTGTCCGAGATAAACACAAAACGGGGATTTACTGGCGAGAATATATGTTTATAATAAGTATGTAATCTTGTTGTAAAAACGGTTTAAAGTATGAATGAAGAAGCATTTGGGAGCAGAGGTAAGCCCAAGAAAAGATGAATGGATTGCGTGAAAGAGGATAGCACCTTTGCAAAGTCGCGTGATTCCCGGCAGAATAAAGTTTGTAACACCATGGGGTGTATTTCCATGGGGTGTCGTACAAGGCGACTAAGGGAAAGAGCTGTAGAACATCAGACAGATATCTGTCTGATGTTAAACCATGCCATGCATCTGAGCCTGAGTCATATACAGCACAGACTCAGCCTCAGATGCATGGCTTGAGTTAAAAAACTGCCTGGAAGACGGCAATAGGCTCACTATTACGTTGGACCGAATTTAATGATTGGTGAAATGTGGGTGTTAATTCACCTCTGCCTAACCCTCCGGAGATAATGGCGTGATTAAATGTATGTATATATGAAAGAGGATATGGTAAAGAAGAGAGTGACTGAGCAAATGACATCTGACAATGACATTTTGCGACGACCCGAAATAAATGGGAATAGGGTAAGCAGATGATGATGATGATGAAGTACGTATGTAATCTGATCCGTTGATGTCCGAGATGATCCGTTAGAGCGTGTTTTTTTTAGGTAGAGGTTATTACAGGCATATCCCTCGCACCCAGGGTCATCTCCTACGATCCGGCCCTCTTCCGTTAGAGCGTGAATAAGTAACAAACATGTTCACATATTTTTATATTTATAATATTAGTCGGAGAATATTAGCCTCGCTGTTCGTGTTCTACCGCCCATACAATGGTTTGTGCTCAGATGAATTGTTTGACACACCACAGCTACATTCTATTATCGCACCTCTCGCCATAGGCAGAGAATTCATCCTCACACATTGCGAACTGAGACGGTGCACACTGTGCGGTATGAAAGAAACTTCATCCCACGCACGCTCAAACAGTGGAATGAACTTCCTGCTGTGGTTTTCCCAAGCGATTACAATATGATTGTATGAAATTTTAAGCATTTAGCATGCTAACTATTCAATCCGCGATCTTTCCCTTACGGGGTGAACGCTCAGAGCATTAAGCCACCGAACCTTCACCTGAAACCATCCAAATTCTTCTATACATGCATCCGTTTTACAGCGAAAGATCGTGGGTTCGAATCCTGCCTGGACCGTTTCAAATTTTTCTATCTTAATCGATTTACAATATGGTCTTCTTCAAGAAGGGTATTAGAAGGTTTCTTCATGATCGGCAGCACAAGTGTAATGCCACTGGTGTTGCATACGTCCATAGGTCATGATAACCACTTCCCATACGGTGGGCAGAGTGCTTGTTTGCCACCTAAGTGATATAAAAAAAGATCAAGAAAAAGGATTTCTTAAAACCTTCAAGATATCGAACATAATACTGCTCACTTCAAAAGTTTTGAAATAATATGCGTTCGTAACAGATTACAGTTATATTTTCAATAGCTGTCACTTTTTCACGATTGTGTACAATTCTACAATAAATTTAGCGGCCCCATTGTTGAAAACAAATATAACCTAAAAATAAGGATTGAAAAATTGAAACGTTTATTAGCATGAAATAAATAAATTGATGTTTTAAAGACTATTTAAAGGTGTCGATTCTGGTGTTATAAAATGCTTTAAGCTACCTTCCTCTATTCTAGAATGATACACGGTTCTGAGTCTTGATGCTGAAGCAATCTATCAAATCTGTTAATCTATTTATACAATCTGTCATAAGGCAAATCGAGATTCAGGACTGAGTGTCTCTCTAGAATACTGACTTTGCTATTATTAAAATATTTTTAGGTAAAACAATTGTGAATACTTGGGTCTCAATTCTACTAAAGCAAAACCACTGTCATAACACGGACTCTAGTAAAAATTCGATTTTAGATTTTAAACTTTAATGCAACGAATTTAAAGTTCAAAATTTAAAGGCTTTTTGCATAGTGAATGATAAAGTGCAATGAAACTCTTTTCATTTAATTTTGAACTTTAAGCGTTAAGAATAAAGTCTACAATTTAATGTCATTTTTGCAGTATTTGTGGTATGACAGTGGTTTTCGCTTTAGTAAAATCGAGGGCTAATACCTACACGATTTTAGATTTGAATCGTTGGGGAAAAGAAAGAGTTCGGTTAAAATCGGTTTGCTTCAATTTTGCATACCTCGGACTATCGTTTTAATACCTTTAAACTATTTGTGTTTATAAAATATACCAGTAGTTACCCGCGGAGTAGCCCACGTGGAACTGTGATCCCGCTTCTGCAACCCTTGGGAACATATCCCCGGGATAAAATAAAACATTCAAATATTAATATAATAATATTATATTTAACATAATATCTAATATAAGTAGGATTACAACCAAGGCAATGATAAGAGAATCATTAAGTATTTCGATATTCGAGGTGCTGTTATTGATATTCAAATTAATGATGTGCATACTCAATTCTCACCCATATTCACTGCGATAAAACGATATATATATTTCTTTTTATTTATTCATAACAACTTTTACATTGTGTTGAATTTTGAATTAAATTGTATTAAATTGTAGGAAGAATAATAATTAATGAGGCACGTCATGTAAAAATTATACAAAAAAAAAATCATTATCAATGTCAATGTCAAAATAAAGTTAAATATCATAGTATCAATATTATCTTATATACCTACCTACCTACATAAACAGCAAATACATTACAATTCAAGTCAATTAGGTACAGTTCATAATGTCATCTAAATAATAACAGCCTTCTAGCAAAAACTTCCTTAATTTGGTAATAAAATCCCGTTTGTATAATAACAATTTTAAGTCATCGGGAAGCTTATTGAAGATTGTTACTGACATGTGTCTTGTGCCTCGTTGAATCGTTATATTTATTGATTATTGAGTTAATTCTAAATAATCAAGCAGTAGACATGCACTGTGCGATAGAGATATACGCTATACAAACGCGAAGTACGCTTTTTTTTTGTCAGACTTCGCTCTTATGCCTGATGCCTCTCGCTCTTATTAAGATGTGATAAATCAAAAAACTATTCCTTATACATCGATATTCAAGTACTTATCTAAAATCTTTCTAAAGTCTAACTTAAATCTAACTTAACTTAAATTTTCAAAATTTTAATGACTAATATTTTAGAAACACTTTAGTTCAACAACAGAATCGGACCAATGACGAAACATTAACTTGAACTGCTGACAAAGAACTGCAAACTTTATTACATAACCATAAGACTATAATTACACCGGAGTCGATTGCAGTCATAATGAACAGTTACAGCCAAGTGAACTTCATCTTTATGCCGAGACGTCAAGGTTCAAAGTGAATTATTTCAGTAATGTCGCTGTGAATTTTGAGGATAATCAATTTTATTAAGAAATTAAGTGAACGGTAGATTTTGGTTACCACTTTTAAATGTCACAACTTTTAGATTCTACATCCTATGTACTATTAATATTATAAACTACCCGTAATTCCATGCGGTTAATCTGATCTAGTTTTTTTTTACCGCTTAAGTGGCAGGCGAGCACACGGCCCACCTGATGGGAAGTGTTTACCGTGGCCTATGGACGTGTGCAATATTAAGGGCGTTACACTCAGGCTGCCGACTCTGAAGAAACCTTCTAAAGCTCCTTTTGAAGAACCCCATATTATAGGCGCCTGGGAAAACCGCAGCAGGGAGTTCATTCCAGAGCTTGAGTGTGCGTGGGATGAAGTATCTTTCATACCGCACAGTGCGCACCGTCTCAAGTGGCAATGGCGAGAGGTACGATGATAGAATGTAACTTTGGGCATCATGTCAAACAATTCCTTGGAACCGAAACCCATATTGGGGATAAAACTATCTGTTATTCCAGACTAAAATAAAATTGTACACGTCTTTTCTATCAGGTGGGCCGTGTGCTTATCTGTCACTTAAGTGGTGTAAAAAAATCTATCTCTGTTGTTCTCGGCAGAGTAGAATTTGGACCACCCCATCTCTTCCCACGCGGTGTCGTACAAGGCGACTAAGGCTGTTTAACATCAGACAGATATATACAGCCCAGACTCAGCCTCAGATGCAAGGCATGAGTCAACAATAACCGCCCGGAAGACGGCAATAGGCTCACCCTCTATTACGTGGCACCGAATTTAATGATTGTTGTTAATTCACCTCTGCCTAACCCTCCGGGGATAAAGGCGTGATTACATGTAGGTACCTATATATGTATGTATGTGCCAAGTTTCAGTACAATTTGATCTGCTGTTTGTGTGTGATTGAGTAGGTACCTAACAAACAGCTATATATGTTCACAGCTTTTACATTATTAATTTTAGTAGGATTCTTGGAAAATATTATGATAATTCGCAGTGTAATGGAACCGAATATGTTGTTAGGCGCTTGCTTATTGTCTGTATTCGAGCACACACTTTGTATTTGATATCTCACAAATATGGCCACAAAGCAAAGTAGCCATTACTGCATGGGTGCCCTACATTCACGCAGCAAATCCTTGCTTCTTATCATCTCTTGTCAACTAGCATTTATTTTGACAATGAGGAGACACACTACTTATTTATCGGCATAGGTGGCGCATTATTGCTGGTGTTGTATTGCTGTCAAATTTCATACAAATTGTTAGTAAACAAAGGAAAAAGACTGCTGTGGAATAAACAATGACGCTGTGTAGTGCAATTTAGTGTTATAAACAAAGATCCTCATCGTTTCCCTACTGATAAGAAAAGACGGATGCTGTACATTAAAGCCCTACGCAAACTGGATACCAAATACGTCTTCTAGAAAATAGGGGGGGGGGGGGGCATTTCATACCTGATGATTTTTATGTAGGCAATCATTTCTATTCTTCAAATCTTCTTTTAAATTCTTCTTTTAAATGTCATGCAGGAGCACATTTTAATTGATACATTCACAAACAAAATTATATTCATTCAATGCAAATGTCAACGTCAAGATTGACAAACACTTCTGACGCAAGAAATACGATTATAGACTCTAAGACAAACACCATCTGAGATTAGTTTTGCCTGTACCTCCCCATTTTGTGTGTGTTCAGTAAATGCTGTTATACCCGTTAGTCATCGTATAACTGTAATTTTGGCGAAATAAACTTTTTTTATACCACTTAGGTGGCAGATAAGCGCACGGCCCATCTGATGGAAAGTGGTTACCGTGGCCTATGGACGTGTGTAACACCAGAGAAGCCACACTCGCGCTGCCGACCCTGTAAGCACGAGTTTCTGTGCCGTCAGTGTAGAGGACAAAGCAGGACAAGCCTTTAGCCATCCCACTGACAGCACAAATTCTCCAGTGAGCTCTGGCTACCCTACTCACCGCCGCTGGGAACACAACACGAAGTTATTATAGCCGCGGTATTCTGTAGGGCGGAGGTACTTCTCGAGTCGGACTGCTCAGTTGGGCGGAAATACCGCCGTGTCCTACCTCCTATGGAAAATAATATATATAAAATATACGTGGAAACAGTAGGCCTCAAAGCCTCCCAACATTGGGAGAGGCCTATGCCCAGCAGTGAAGTGCGATAGGCCAATTAATTGATAGATTGATACTACCAACAAATAATATCTAGTGCACATATTGATAACTTTCGCCTTACGGCATCCTTATAAACCTTTGAGGATGCCGTAAGGCGAAACCGGTCAGGTGTAATAAGCAATAAAGTAATGTGGAAAAGTACAAGTGAGTTATCAATATGTGTAACAACAAATTCCACCAAGTGCCATCAATCTACAGTATAAATAATATCTAGTGCTGTTTTAATCATGAATACTTGCAACAAATTTGATTTTCAAGAGTATTTTCTACATTATATTGAACTCCTGATTCGGTAAACGAGCAATGCGCTTAAGATTGATTAAAATATACACCTAAAAAGTATTCTTTCTTTAAATTTTAGTGTAAACGAAACCTTATTTTCGAAGAAAGAACAAGGGTCCAATGTTCTGTCAATTTGACGGATAGGGGATAGAATTAACCTGTCTGATGTAAAACAGCCTTTAAAGTAGGAGATAACATGACACTAACACTAATAAGAGGCCGAAATTTGACATTTTTCATCAAACAACTGACAGTTGATCTCTGACCATAACTCACAAACGATATTAAAGTTCTGTTGTTCATACATACATATATATAATCACGCCTTTATACCCAGAAGGTTAGGTAGAAGTGAATTAACACCCACATTTCACTATCATTGTATTCGGTCCCACGTAATAGGGGGTGAGTCTATAACCGTTGTCCGGGCACTATTGTTGACTCAAGACATGCATCTGAGGCTAAGTCTGGGCTGTATATATCTGTCTGATGTTAAACAGCCCTATCTCTTAGTCGCTTTGTACGACACCGCATGGGAAGAGATGGGGTGGTCCTAATTCTACTCTGCCGGGAACCACGCGGCCTTACCATAGACCATATGTTTGACCACATAATTATACAATCGTTCGGGACATTTCGTGATTAAATGAACTTACTATTTCACCTCTACCATACCATGCATACTACCTCTCGACACTCGCAAGCTAGTCAATCAGAAATAGTAAGTTCCATGATTTAAGCGCTAAAAGTCCTGAACAGTTGTATAATTATGAATTCACACCGCGATAGTTTAAAAATAACAGATCATAAATATTGTGTTTAAGTGTACCATTGTAATATGCTACATGTCTGTAATCATGATTATCTTTTCAGAGATTTTGCATTTTACCATCAGGCCAATGGAAGTCAGCCTGACGTGTCCTATATAAAAAATATTTCCCATTGTTATCACAGCTTAGAGGACACTATGAATTAATTGTCGCCACTATCATGTTATTTGTTAGTTTTAGTGCGTTATAAATATTGTGATAAGGTGGAAATGAACGGCAACCAATTGGCCACATATATTTAAGTACACTTTTATGGTGGGTGTTATATATAGATAAATATTAAAAACATTATTAAGCCTCGGCCCTTGTCCAGATACAAAATGTTATACGATCTTTTCGTTATTAACAAAATTAGTACTCACTTTCAGTAATACGGATATATGGTTGTCTGTTTTCTTTTTTTTATACTACATAGTTGGCAGACAAGCACACGGTGCACCTGATGGGAAGCGGTTACCGTGGCCTATGGACGTAAGCAACACCAGGGGTGTCACACTCGCGCTGCCGACCATGAAGAAACCTTCTGTTGATGCCCCTCTTGAAGAACCCCATATTGTAGGCGCTTGGGAAAACCGCAGCAGGGATGTCATTCCACAGCTTGAGTGTGCGTGGGATGAAGTCTTTTTAAACAACTTAGGTGGTAGACAAGCACACGGCCCATATGATGGAAAGTGGTTATCGTGATCTATGAACGTGTGCAACACCAGGTGAGTTACACCTGTGCTACCGACCCTGTAAGTACAGAAAGTTTCTGTACCGTTAGTGCAGAATAAACAATCAGGGCAAGCCTTTAGACATCCCATTTACAGCACAAAATATCTCCATTTGCATTACATTGCATTTTGTAGTTTATTTATTTATTTATTTAATAGGTTTTTCCACAGCAAATGTATTACAAATCGTTATACAAGATATGCTTAGCGAGTAATGTGGCTGATACATTTGCCAATTACGGATAAACCAGCATGCGTAATATTATAATATTGAAGAGAAAAGAAAAGAAGAAACCTATATTAGCACAGAGAATTGATTAGACAAATGACATTTATGCGTGAGTTTAGCAGAGATAGTAAAATGAGTTACATACCTACCACAACTTATTTATTATACTGAGTAGGTATATTATCTACTTTAATTGAGTGGTGACTATATTGTTATTACTGGAGGTTAGAAGGGCACTAAATATTTTAATTTTAAATCTATTCTTAGAATCATAATAAATGTCGATGTCAGGTGTGGAATTAGATATTGTATTGAATTCTTTGCACAGCCGGTGCAGAGGAGAATTGAACCCGATGTTCGATTTGATTTGATTTATAACATCAATCAATCAATTAAATATTCTATTGCAGTCCACTGCTGGATATAGGCCTCTCCCAATGTTGGGAGGCACTGGCCTACTATTTCCGCGTAGGCTAGACGGATTGGTAATGATGGTGATGTATGGTGACGTACTGCTCTACCCTAACTGGTAGAGCAGTACTTTATATTATTGGAACGGTCCAAGGTCCCCCCGACAATGACAACGCTCGAATCAAAATATGTATTACTAGGTACCTATATCAAAGTTATAGGGCTAACTGATACAACTTATTTTCGACTTTTTATGGGTTGTTTTTTGTGACGGGAGTTTTTGAAATTTTTAATTTAATTTTTATTTTACACTTTTTAAATTGATCTACTGGTCAAGCTCTTTGATTTGAGAGAGCCCATTTTGAGGAAGTTGTGAAATAAAATGTAACTCGCCAATTTGTTGTGGCGGCCATCTTGAATATGAAATTTGTCATATTGTACGTTTTTTTTTTACGTGCGCAAAATCTCCACGGATACCTCCCCACCGGAGCCGGTGGAGGAGGTTATGTCGGACTCGAACCGATTAAAACGTACGCCGCCTGTGGGTCGTTTTGGTTGCCGAAGGTGAGGTTGAAAGGTATATCCCTCGGTCATATTGTATGGTATTCTACTAGTCAAGCCCTTTCATTTGATACCCACATTGAGGGAGTTGAGAAATAATATGTACTCCGTCATTTTGTAGCGGCGGCCATCTTAGACCGATCTTTTTCAAACATATATAAGAACACTCCCGACTAATATACCTTTCAAACAAAAAAACTTAATCTAAATAGGTTTAATCGTTTAGGAGCTATACGACACACACACGCACACGCACGCACTCACGCACTGACGCAAACACACACAGACACACAGACACGTCAAACTGGGGTGTTATAACACTGTCGTTTTTGCGTCGGGGGTTAAAAACAAGACATCCGCTCGCTCGTGCATTCTGTCAAATGGGGTTGTGTCCTATTTTTTTTTTATTATCGTAAACAGTGCATTTTACAATAATATAACGAACTGCAAAAGTGAAACGTTCTTATGACAAATAATATTAAAAATTCAATTTCTCGAACCACCCGCAATCGCTCCATACTAAATCGTGGCACGTGGTGACGTCACAGCGCGTTGGCGCATAGTGAAAATGTATGGAGTGCAAGAAAATTTCGCATTTATTTCAGTCTATGCTCCGTTGACACGTATACAGTGTTTAATAAGATTGATTTGAAATTTAATAAGGAATCTAAAAGTTGTAAATTTTGCTATATTTCGATTGTTTATATTTTGACTTATTTTGGGAATTAAAAATAATGGAAAATCATAGTTTCAGTTTAGTTAGGCAATATCTTAATTTAATATGCATATTTTTAGATATAATACTAAATCATTAAGTAGTATTGGTAAGAATTCGATGACTCAGGATACTACCATATTTTGACATCTTGGAGAACAACAAATCCGAAAACAATCGCCGTCAATTTGCTTGTGTGCGTAAGGAAGGTGGTAAAGACGTTATTTACGTGTAGCTTTACGCTTAAAAAAAACTGTTTTCAATATCAATGATTAATTTCTTCAAGAATTCTAGAGTGATGCCACATCTCAGGTTCCTGGTATACTCGTCCATAACATATTTGGCAGTTAGTGCCTTGAACGTTTGGTAGCCACATGCGCCTACGCATCCACGTACCTTCAGACATTTCTCCTTGGCGCCGGGCTGACTGAGATAAATAGGCTGTAAAATAATTTCAAAGAATATTAAATGGTATCTTTCGCCACCTATTACATTGGGACCTAAACATAATCTAGCGAAATGTGGGTGCTAGCACCTCTGCCTACCCCTTCGGGGATATAGGCGTGAGTTTATGTTATGTTATGTTTATGTTTTTATGCATGTTCCATCAATTGGACTGCACTGATACTGCTATTTTATGTAAGCAAAATCATCAATCAATCACATTTTAGACCTTACTGTTATGCTATTAAAGTCTAAAATCGAATGGCATCTTGTAGAGTGAATGAAAAAATGTAATGAACGCCTTTACATTATTTTTTATAAATTTTGACTTTAAGCCCATAATTATAAAAGTCTTAAATTTAATAGCATTTTTTGCAGTGTCAGTTTTGCTATGACACTAAATGAGCAGAATCGGGGCCCTTGTGGTAAGCTGAGGCACAATCCAAAAAGTAGTGGATAATTACCAATACCTTTTCATTTATTGTGCGAAAAATCCCGACGATTACCACTCTCACCGGAGCAAGCGGGCGAGGTTATGTCGGACTTGAACCGACTAAAACGCACGTCATCTGAGGGTCATAGGTGCAGGTGCTTGTCGCAGGCATATCTCTCACACCCGGCCGACCCAGAGTCATTTCTTTCGAGCTGGCCCTCTGTGTTAACAATTACTGAATATTGTGATTATGTAAAAACTTACGCAAACAACATATTTTCCAGTTTTCTTGACTTTTCTGAGTTCCAAAGAATATGCAGCTGTATATTTGGGTATCTCTTTTGAAGGGACCCCCGTGGCATACATTAGGGCGGCTACGTTTATATCATGGGCAGATTTTATGTACACTATAGGCCCGGATTTCCCAAGTGACCCCAGCTGTACTTGATCAGCCGCGTCGAAAAATTCTTTTAAGAGGACTCCTAATAAGAAAAACAAATTTGAACACTAGTAACGATGGTATTAACTCCAAATGTGCTCAGGAGGATAATTACTTTCTCTAGCAATATTATTTTAATCTTACTATGTGATCGAATAAGTCGCTTGAGACAGGAAATTGTGAAATGACTCAGGCGGGACTTGAACCCACGACCAGTCCTTTATATCATTATCATTAACCTGGATCATAAAACTTACTTTGTGACTTTATAGTGTGGATCGAACCATCAGCGTCCATCAGTATACTAGTGTTATATGCTCAAAGATTGTTTGTATTGAAAGATTGAAATAATATTACTATTAAGAGGTGATGTCTTATCATTAAAAGCCTGGGGCCCTAGCACCAGCCTGTGCATAGATATGAATATATTGGGCCTCACCACAGACACGTAGCAGAACTTACTAGCATAAAGAAACTGCATTCTTTGCACGCCAAGCTGTAGAATGATCTCCCTGCTGTGGTTCTCTCAAGTGACTCTAATATGGGGTTCTTCAAGAAGGATATTAAATGCTTTTTACAGGGTCGGTGGCGTGAGTGTGCTGGCTTTGGTGCTGCACACGTCCATAAGCTGCGGTAACTGCTTAACATCAAGGAGTACAACATAAAAACTTTACCTATCTGAAAACCTAGGTCTTCTGCGTTTCCATCGCCAAGCAAATAATACAGAACATCATTGGCACATTCTTTTAATTCCGGCATCAGTTCTTTCACTTCATGTGGAAGAGGAATATCTAGATGTTCCTAGAAAATAGAATATAGTTGTAGGGATGTATATTACTGACATATATCTTAATAACGACAGAAACGAGGTCTTTATGTATAAAATTAGCGTTTTATACGGAAAAAGGGTGAATATAATTGTTTGAATTATTTCGAAATCGGTCATATTTATTGTTCAATAGTGTTACTTCTAGGGTCTCATGGTATTTGGAGCTTCCGATTGGGGGTTTCAAATGGCTATGAGGGAATGCAAAATCTTCCACCCTGTATAGCTACGTCTCGATATAGCTTAGAGAAGTTTGTCCATAGTAACTTTAGATCACTGATTATTGCACTTTAATATTATTACATTCTAATTAATGGCTGCTTAATTTTAAAACAACGCCAACTTTACCCAAACTCCTCAAACTCGTTTATGTTCATAAGTGTAACGTAATAATGTTATTGTGCTATACCTGTATATCTCGTCCCCGACAAAAGTACCAAAATAATTTGATCCCCACCTACGGTAAATCCCTTGATCAAATTGTTCAACGTACTCATAAGTAAGGCCCTCGGAGAGCACTTTAAGCTGACGGTCCCGGTTGCCGTACAAACATCTACGTCAGTCGTTACGGGAATTTATATATTTACCTGGCTCACTAGCGCGTCAAAAGCCACATAACACATGGCGTGTTTGTTAGTTAAGTCCTTGCCAATAACATCAGATAGTTTGTTTAACAGCTCATCGTACTTCTCCATACCAGGAACCGGTGACTTCAACTTTTTCATGAACTTTTTAGCGAATTTTGGACAGTTAAAAATTGATAACAACTGAAAATAAATATAATCGTCATATCAAATATAACAGTAACTAATTTCTTCTGAGCTACTTTATGAATATTTGTTACTATAGCTTTAGTGTAAACGCGACAACTACCTATGATACGTACGGCTTGGCGGGGGCACGGTAAAGATAGAGAAAGAAAGAGCTTTAGCCAAGAGTGAGCGAGATACCGAGATACCATGAGCATGGCGATGTCTCGGTCGCTCTCGTCTCATGCATTTTCTTTCTCTTTCTTTACCGCGTGCCCCACCACCTCGTGCGTATCATGTGAGCAGTGCAGCGTACGCGGCCACACTATATTTTTCATTTTCAAATAAAAAATGTATTGGATATGATAGTTTATACATATATAACATAATAACTACACAAAATGTATTTCACATTTTTTTTTTCAAAATAAAATTGAGATTCTTTATCTGTATTTTACATGAGGCATAATCTGTTGACAGTTCGCGTGACGTAACTAAAAAATTAAAAATACTTAGCGTAATGGAAACTTTCGTTAGTTGATCTCGTCGTAGATATTATTTAATGATGTCACGCGCAGAATGTCACGTGACCGACCGTTGTTCGCGCACTTTTTGAGCTTTTCATTAATTAATAAGGTTTTAAAAATAATATATTGCAATAAGTATTAAATAAATTTCTACATCTTTCAACATAGGTTTCCGAAATTTGTCAAATACCCAATTTAAGGAACTACTTACAGGGTCATTCTTTGTTTTGCAGGTAGAATATGGGGTTGGTGTCCAATAGATGTCATCGCTCCAGTTGTCTGCAGGTGGGGGGAACAGTGCAGCCATAGCTGCCTGTATCGTCATTTGAGTCCTCGCACTGTTAGTGGAGTGAATATCTATAAGTGACTGGTTGAAACGGCAAGAGACATAGTCACTATAACGCTTTTTGAAGAACTTGCCAAGCTCATATCCATTTTTTATACCCTCCTGTAGATAATAAGATATTTGTAAGATTATTTCGGTGCTATAATCCCAGATTCTTTAAATGTGGTGTGAAAAGTAATTCATTAAGGCTGTTAACGTAGGGACCACCATTCTGCGGTCAGCATCTGGATCGGTGTTCAATGCATTTGCCACTGCCTACTCTACTCAACTTGCGATCTTGAGGGGTATGTGCCAGGTATAAAACCCAAGAGTTCTCATTTCTAAGATCGATTCCTTAACCATTAAGCTTCTTACTTTTTAGTTTTTCTATTAATTAGTACTTTTGTTTTTTTGTATACCACTTAGGTGGCAGACAAGCACACGGCCCACCAGATGGGAAGTGGTTACCGTGGCCTTTTTTTTTATACCACTTAGTTGGTAGACAAGCACACGGCTCACCTGATGGAAAGTGGTTACCGTGGCCTATGGACGTTTGTAACACCAGAGGAGTTAAAGTCGCGCTGCCAACCCTGTAAGTAGAGTCTCTGTGCCATCAGTTTAGAAGACAAAGCAGGACAAGCCTTTAGTCTTCCCACTGACAGCACAAATTCTCCAGTGAGCTCTGGCTACCCTACTCACCGCTGGAAACACAACACGAAGTTATTATAGCCGCGGTATTCTGTAGGGCGGAGGTACTTCCCCAGTCGGACTGCTCAATTGGGCGGTAATACCGCCGTGTCCTACCTCCTCACCGCCGTGGCCTATGGACGTATACAGCAGACGTATATATAGCTCTAAAAAGTACGACAATTATTCTCAACAGAATAATAGTCGGACAGTGGAAGTTAGATGGCAGTCGGTTCACGGAATTTATCGAAGTTCAAACACATCACAGTGAGACTGCAAATCCCACCCTAACAGAGTTGGTAAAAGCCTCAGAAAATAATGACATAGGATAGAAATGATGTTGATACTTACACGAGTGAGCTGTCCAAATCCCTCCTTTTTCGTTCTGGACTGGACCTTTTTTTTATCAGTTACAAAGGCCATTGTCATTTCTAAAGGAGTTCGGGCCCCGTGACGATGAATCTGTGGACAATCAGGTGTGTTAACTTGATTTTTAATAGTTATATATATATAATTCAGGCAGTACCTGAAGTTTCTCCTTAAAATAATACATCGGAATGATTGTTATTTTTTAACGTTGAAAGTTTTACACACTGGTATATCCTGTTGATTTTGCGTAAAAGAGTAATAAATATCCTTGGAATCCTAAATAATAGTATCGAAAAAAGAAATAATGACTTCTATGTACCTATATGGTTTAACATTTGGAAAAAAATCACAATCTGAGCACTAGCTACAAATAGGTGTCAAAATTCACTAATTCAAGTTTCTGAGTCCGGTTTCAAAATTGAATTTAAAATGTATTAAAAAGAAAATGTATCTCAGTATATAAATTCTAACCCTATTTTAAAATTCACACTTTCTGGCCCCCCATAAAAAAGTTTGTTTGCCACTGACCTATATAGAAAGTTAATAATAAAAATATTTACTTACGATCACAGCTAACTTGAGTTCAGATTGGGAGGTATCGCATTCATTAATGCTCGAATCCGAAAGAACTGTACTGTCAACACAATACATCATTAATGAAATGAACAACCACAAAGCATTTACTTTGAACATTTTCCTAGTTGTATTTCAACAATTGAAGCAGAAATTTGCAATAGTCTAGACAAGCACGAAATGGTTACCCTGCAAAAAAAAAATACTTTTATAAAATCTACTTACTAATTTTATAATAACACTAGCTGAACCGCACCAGCTTCGTCCGCAGTATATTTTGAACTTCATATTAATATATTATCACCACTTTGAGTCTGTATTTTTTAAATCTTCAAATAATAAATGGAAAATTGCTGGATTTGTTGACATTTCTGATCACTTCTCCGCTCCCTTAAGTAGTAGCGTGATGACATATAGTCTAAAACCTTTGTCGATACACGGACTATTTAATTCAAAAATATTTTTTCAATTCGAACTAGTAGTTCCCGAGATTAGCGTGTTCAAACAAACAAACAAACAAACTGTTCAACTTTATAATATTAGTTTAAAAGACTTAAGTCCCGTATTCCAAAACAGCGCTCAGTTGTAAATCGATGACATGAGAACTGTCATATAGAATACAATCCGTCTTCAAATCTAGTCCTGAAACCGAGTACAGATTCAGGACTGAGGTTTGTTCGGGAATATGGGCCTAAAAGGTGCAAATACTCGAATATCATTCACTGGTGAATGTAATGAATGTACTTATGAATAGATTAAAAAATGTAAAATTATTGTAAAAAATATATTTATTTAGCTAACAAAAGATTTGTTGACTAACTGACATTTCCGAAATTGACATTTTAGTAAAATTAAAGTTGACATAACTATTACTAACAGCTGTGAAGTGTTTTATTGATAGTACAGTTAATTAGTTGGTTATAATATTATTTGTCAAATACCTATAATTATTATTATTATTTTGTCGTAAAATAAAAAATTTCATACCTTACACATAAAAGTGTGCTCCCAAAATGGCGTCAATATAATAATCACTACTTTAAATACATGTAGAACACACATTTACACATTTAGATTCTTTTCAAAATCCAGATATTTATTTTATTTCTTACACCTGTATAATCTTTATATCCCAAAACATTAATTTTACACTGAAAATAAGAGACATAAGGCATATGCTATGACTGGCTAATAGATAAAGGAATACGGAGATTCAAGAAAGGGTAACAAGAATTGAATACATACATACATACATATAATGAATGGCAGAGGTAAATTAACACCCACATTTCACCAATCATTGAATTCGGTCCAACGTAATAATAGGGGGTAGCCTATTGCCGTCTGCCGAGCACTATTGTTGAATCAAGCCATGCATCTGAGGCTGAGTTTAGGCTGTATATATAAGTATATATCTGATGTTAAACAGCCCTATCCCTTATTCGCCTTGTACGTCACCGCATGGGAAGACATGGAGTATCCAAATTCTACTCTGCCGGGAACCACGCGGCTAAAGATTGAATAAGGTATGTTAAAGTGGTTTGGGTACGTAGAACGCATGAGAACGGAGTGAATGATACACCAGGTATGCAAGGCAGGTGAAACTTTAATTCTTTATCAGATAATTACATTACGAATCGTAATCTTTGGCTCACTGGAGAATTTGTGCTGTCAGTGGGAAGACTAAAGACTTGTCCTTTGTCTTCTACTGACGGCATAGAAACTCTGTACTTACAGGGTTGGCAGCGCGACTGTGACTCCTCTGGTGTTACAGACGTCCATAGGTCACGGTAACCACTTTCCATCAGGTGGGCCGTGTGCTTGTCTGCCAACTGAGTGGTATAAAAAAAAATCTTTAAAGAAACCAACTTTAAGCATGGCTTGCTAGTTAGCCCGCTACGTAACTTTTTAGTCGTGAACCATCTTCATTTTTACCCGACTACAGCGAAGCAGAAGGAGGGTTATGATTTTGACAGGCTATGTATGTAGATTCATCTGTTCCCTCATAGCTCCTCAACCACTTATTAGGTCTGGACAAATAAGGTATTGTTAGAAGCGACTTGATCGTCCACTGGTTATAGGCTACGTGTCACTGAATCTAATGTGGCGCCCTCTAGCGGTAATAAAGTACTGTGTTAAAAAATAAATTTGAGATAAATATGCCGTGTTTGGTATCAAATGAAAGGACTTAATAACTATATTTCAAATATATATATAAATTATACTTGAAATGTATATACATTTAATTTAATATCAAGGATAGCCGTATAGACAAAGTGGCATACGATCATGCCACTTTTTCTAACAAAGCAATACATTCTATGGATAAGTGGCATACGACCACGGCTATCCTTGATATTTTCTTGTTTAAATACTTTTTAAAGCGTAATTTTTCTGTAATCGGGTTTTAGTTTTAAACTTATTTTATATAAGTGATGATGCGGAGGAATTTCATGACGCATTATGTATGTAATTTTTATGTTTATTTTATTTTAGTATATTTTAGTAGGTACCTAATAATAGTTTTTAGTTTTAATTTTCAATTGAATTGTAATGCTATATTTTATATAATAATCTGCTTGCACCAATGGCTGAAAGTTTTATTCGTAAAATGATTTTTGACCAACTAAACACTCTCGAGAACCTGTAGACATGACCGGGCCTGTAATTCTTCACCAAATTCTTAACATATTTTTTTTAAGAACTTACTGTTCTTAATCTCTTCGCCATGGTTTAAATTTCTGATGGGTATCTATTTGATACTTAATTTTTCAATATTTTTACTCTGCGGACGGTTATTTTATTAGCCAGTAAAGTGTTATATTTTTTTGTTTGTTGGTTTAGTATAATAATTACAATCTATACCATGAGGCAGTTTGCACTTTTTATTTAAAATTAACTTAATTTTCTAAATCTACTGAATACCGCGGCTATAATAACTTCGTGTTGTGTTCTCAGCGGTGAGTAGGGTAGCCAGAGCTCACTGGAGAATTTGTGCTGTCAGTGGGAAGACTAAAGGCTTGTCCTACTTTGTCTTCTACACTGACGGCACAGAAACTCTGTATTTACAGGGTTGGCAGCGCGACTGTGGCTCCTCTGGTGTTACAAACGTCCATAGGCCACGGTAACCACTTTCCATCAGGTGGGCCGTGTGCTTATCTGCCACCAAAGTGGTATAAAAAAAAATCTTATAAAGTTAAGCATGTGTCCATTTTATAATTTTCCTAGATAATATCTTGCTAGAGAAACCTTGGTTGTTATTTGTTTTTAAAGTTATAACATTTCATATCTTTGCTCCTTGAAACGTTACCTTTCATTATGTGGAACAAATTGATAGATTTGTATCAATTTGTTCTGAATGGTATGAATTTAATAAGCCATAGTGGAGTCTATCGATGTTGCTAGCCTTTAAAAATTCTGTTCATTTATTTTCCCTATAATAAATGAACAGATTCTTATAACGCATAGTTTTTAAATCAATCCTGTAAAATTCATAAAATATAATTCTACCCATGAAAAAGTGAACGCAAGTGCAGCAAAGTGAAAGAAAAGTGAATGCATACGAGTATATCGTTTGCGTCTATTTTTTTATGATATTATTTACGAACCATATGTAACCCCCGACGAAAAAACGACGGAGTGTTATAAGTTTGACGTGTATGTGTGTATGTGTGTGTGTTTGTGTGCATCGTAGCTCCTGAACGGATGAACTGATTTGTATTTAGTTTTTTTCGTTTGAAAGCTATATACTCCTAACATGACAAGGCTTGCATCAAAATACATATTAATAGGTATATCAAAGTTATAGGACTAGCTAACACAACTTATTTTTGACTTATTGGTGGATTGTTTTTTTGTGATGGGGGGTTTTTTTACAAAAAGCAAATGGTAAGTTAAACACAAAAGCTGTAAGATAATTAACATTTGTAGGCAACTATAGTGTCTGTAGACTTGATATATCAAGGATTTATATTACCCGTTTCTGGGGACGATTTGAGGACCCTGTTCTACGCACCCGAGGAGGGCTAGAACGAGAGAGATGGCCCTGGGTCAGCCGGGGTGCGAAGGATATGCCTGTCAACCTCACCTTCGTCAACCAACAACGACCCAAAGGCGCTGTGCGTTTCAGTCGATTCGATTCCGACATAACCTCTCCCACACCGGCTCAGGCAGGGGGGTATCCGTGGGGATTTATTCGCACTTAAAAAAAGCATAAATCTTTGTATGTTCACATAAGAAAGCTTGCATGAAAAGTTTAATAACGACGGAAGAGCTCAAAGCTTACACGGACAGAAGCAAATAGCGACCCTCTGTGTCTGCCCTGGAGGGAAAGCAATAAATATTTATTTCTTTATTCTATGTCTAGTTGCCTGGTAATATTGTTCAAATCTACATTTGAACAATTTTCTGGATTCCTCTCATATTATTATATAGATACATATAATCACGGCTTTATCCCTGGAGGGTTAGGCAGAGGTGAATTAACGTACTCGTTTCACCAATCATTAAATTCGGTCCCACGTAATATGAGGCGAGCCAATTGCCGTCTTCCTGGCACTATTATTGACTCAAGCCATACATCTGAGGCAGAATCTGGGCTGTATATATCTGTCTGATGTTGAACAGCCCTATTCCTTGATCGTCTTGTACCTACGACAGCGCATTGGAAGAGATGGGGTGGTCTAAATTCTACTCTGCCGGGATCCACGCGGCTTACCTCTCATATGCTGATTAATATAAGTAATGATGACGGAAATTTAGGCAACCTTCAACAAAAAATTATGTTTAGACCAATAAACGCTACAAGTATTGTCTGACAATTTAGGCCATAATAACCTAGTGTGGTGTTACCGGCGGTGAGTAGGGTAGCCAGAGCTCACTGGAGAGTTTTTGTGCTATCAGTGGGAAGACCAAAAGTTTGTCCTGCTTTTTCTTTTACATTGACCGCACAGAAACTCTCTGTGCTTACAGGGTTGTAACCGCGAGCGTGATTCCCTTGATGTTGCACACGTCCATAGGCCACGGAACCACTTTCCATCAGGTGGGCCGTGTGCTTGTCTGCCACCCAAGTGGTATAAAATATAAATAGGTATGTTTTAGGTTTATCAAGACTGCAAGAACTAGTTCACTAGTTCATCGATTACTGCGTATCACCTGTAACCCATAGTTGAGATGTCTGAAATAGTTTCAGGCCATTTATTATCGTCTATTAATCTTAAATGTATGGTAGTGATTGATTCTATAAACAGTGTATTGAATTGAACGAACTGACGTCGTGAGATTTGTACATACTGAGTCTGTAATTTTAAAAAGCAACCTATGGTTAATATTAACAATCTAATACTTAAGATAGGTGTAGTTAGATATATTATATATATATATATATATATATATATATATATATATATATATATATATATATATATATATATATATATATATATATATATATATATATATATATATATATATATATATATATAATAACCGCGGTAGCCTAGTGGTATGGGTAAACTCGTCCCCGTTTCCGGGGACGAGTTGGGGACTCTGTAGTCCCCACACCCGAGAAGAGGGCCAGATCGTGAGAGATGGCCCTGGGTCGGCCGGGGTGCGAGGGATATGCCTGTCAACCTCACCTTCGGCAACCAAAGCGACCCACAGGCGGCGTGCGTTTTAGTCGGTTCGAGTCCGACATAACCTCCTCCACCGGCTCCGGTGGGGAGGTATCCGTGGGGATTTTGCGCACGTAAAAAAAAAAAGTGGTATGGGTAATGTACTTCTGACAGGTTTGTAAGTGTCCAGTTAATGGCAATAGGCTCGCCACCTATTACATTGGGACCTAAACATAAACTGGCGAAATGTGGGTGCTAGCACCTCTGCTTTACCCTTCGGGGATATAGGCGTGAGTTTATGATGATAATGATGATGATGGTAGTTTATATTGTTAACATGTATTCACACACTATTTTCTCTCACCATCTCCTTTCCTGCACAGGACAACACGCACAGGGCAAGCGGTTCAGAGATTTTTCTCTTTGCCGCACCACCAAGACCTGGAATATGATTCCTTCTTCTTACAGTCCCGGTACCTTTAAGTGGGGTGTGAAAAAGCATCTGATGAAGCCGTCAAGCTGAGTGCCACCATTGTAATATTCCTTAGTATCTGTAATGGTGACCCTCTTTCTTGAGACTTTGCCTTTAGCTTACCATCGGGCGAGGTGGAGTCAAATTGGCGTGTCTTAGATAAAAAAATAGTTTAGTTGAAACAAACAAAACAAGTTCGCGATTATGTCGCGTCAAACAACCCACTCCGCATCGTTGCAGGCGCAAAGGTGCCCATGATGCTGGCCGCGTTGCCCCGCTGAATCGCAATAGCCAACCTTTGCCCCAGGAACGAGCCGGATCAGAAGTCACCGCCTTGGTCGCGGTTATTTTATATTCATTAATTTTTAAGCTAATAACTGAAATAGCGGATTTTGAAGAGTACCCCTAACAAGCGTAATTTTATTATTTGCGTAGGTGCCACTATTGTTCAAAGAAAAACTATTATTAAATATTAATTTCCTAAACAGATGATATCACCTCGGAGGCCAATATTAATTGAAATCGCGTGACAGTTGACGTATATTTGTTTATCCTAACCGACTGTAGGAAAAAGAAAAGTGACACTAAACTGAAAAATAACAAAATTTACAGTTTAATTTATCTGTTACAAATAGGTGCCAAGTCAATCAGTAGACAAGTAACAATACGTTTGTAGAATAAAAATATTGATCAATATGTAGATTGATATAGCGTTGGCGATTGTCATAAATGTCACAAACGTCAAAACACATTATGTTATTCTATTCTACAACGAATTGCCACTTTTTATACCACTTATGTAGTAGACAAGCATACGTCACACCTGATTAGAAGTCAATTTCTCAACAACTTCAACTCCGTGGCGTAGTGGTAGAGCATTCGACTGCTATGCAGGGGGTGCGGGTTCGATTCCCGCTCAGTGCAAATATTTGTATGCATGAATATGTATATTTGCATTGGTCTGGGTGTTTCTATGTATAATATGTATGTATTTACAAAAAAAAAGTATCTAAGTATGTTTATCCGCATTCTAGATTCCATAACACAAGCTAGTTAAGCTATGCTTACCAGGGGTCTAGATAGCGTTGTGTAGAATGTCGTGGAATATTGTCGTGGAATAAGTTGAAGTTGTGGTGGACTTCCACAAAAGCCACTCTGCTTTTGTGGAAGTTCACCACAACTTCGCCAATGTCATGTGCCAGAAAGACAAATCAAATGATAAACATAGGGATAATATAACGGAGCCAAAGACAATTTAATCTGATAAACAGAAAATCAAACAAAACTGCAAAAAATATTACACACACACATACATATAATCACGCCTTTATCCCTGGAGGGTTAGGCAGAGGTAAATTAACACCCACATTTCATCAATAATTGTATTCGGTCCCACGTAATAGGGGTTGGCCCATTGCCGTACAGTTTCTCATCAATGACGTAATGTATTTTGACGTTTATGACATTTATGACAGCCGTCAACGCTATGTCAATACTACACGATGATCAATATTTCTATTCTACAAATGTAGCCTATGGAAGTTAAAGTGGCCTATGGACGTATGCAACACCAGAGCTACTGACACTACTGACCCTGAAGAAACATTCTAATGCCCTTCTTGAAAAACCCCTGTGGGCGCTTGGAAAAACCGCAGCAGGGAGTTCATTCCGCGGCTTGAGCGTACGTGGGATGAAGTTTCTTTCAGTCTCAGGTCGAAATGTGTGAGGATGAATTCCCTGCCTATGGCGAGCGGTGCGATGATAGAGTGTAACTAGAATAAGTTCACTCCTACTTTATCATACCTTAAATGATGGCAATATTGGCACCAATTTCTAACGTATCAGTAAATTATTATTTTTATTATTTAATTTATTTGGCAATAGGGAAGGTTTTTATAAAATACAATATCTAAGGGTATAAGTTCGTAACCAACCGCATACAGCAACAACAGATGATGTACCGTTGTAGTAATGATTTCGAACTTAACCGCAGACCACAGCAGCAGACGGCAACACCATATTCCAATTAGTTCTGAGTGTTCTATGAGACAAGATGTCTGACGTTACTCTGTCATGCGGTCGCTAGCAACGGAAGGTATTCCTAAATACATAGAAACCAAAAGGTGTAAAAATACGTCATCGGCTGCTGCTGTATGCGGTCGGCTACGAAACAGTACAGTCAGCATCAGATCGATATTAATTAGAGAATTACCTTGGTATTCCCTCCTTCGTGTTGACTGATTGTCTCATGTATGTACGGAAAAATGTTTCAAAATTCTCCAGAGTTTGTGACCGGCATAACATAAATACCAGACACAAAAACAATCTTGTAGTCTGTGGTAGTCGTTTTGAAAAAAAATGTCATTCATTCCAGGGTAACTGTATACGCTTTTTTAACAAGCTCCCTAATTAAATTAGGGATTTACCTGTGTATAAATTTAAAAATATAGTTAAACGCAAATTGTGTCAGAAAGGCTATTATAAAATCCAAGAATACTTGGATGATAAACAAGCTTGGAAATGAGCTGTTCGCTCAACTATGCTACTCAAGTAAATTTTTGTATCTAGATTAAGTACATAGACTAAGTGTATGTTTGTAAATAGACGAAAAAAAAAGAATATCCCGCTGAATAAATGATTTTTGACTTTGTTCTGATATTTGCTACACACGTTTAGTTCGGACTATATTACATTCTAAATCAATAAAATCATTTTGAGCACTTTGCTAGTCAAAATTGATCTGAAGCTGAATATACCTTAAAGCTAATAATATGATTTGAAAGTTTGTATGGATGGTACAGGTACACAAAATAATATATTGCCTCCTGATTGGAATGGCACGTTTATCAGCATTTATATAAATATAAAATTATTTGTCTGTTTAATTATATTATATTGTTATATAATGAAATTCGCACATTTTTGACGCTAATGTAAAGTATTTTTGTTTATACAACTGTTTCTGATTTAAATATGGTATTATTTGTTAAAACATCTGAGAAAATAATCCGTAGTATTAAGTAGTTAAATAAAAATTTTAGAGGAGGTAGGACACGACGGTATTTTCGTCCAATCGAGCAGTCCGACTGGGAAAGTACCTCCTCTCCACAGAATACCGCGGCCATAATAACCTCGTGTTGTGTTCCTGGTGGTGAGTGGGGCAGCCAGAACTCACTGGAGAGTTTTTGTACTGTTAGTGGGAAAACCAAATGCTTGTCGTGCTTTTTCTTCTGCAATAGTGTTAGCGTCGCTCATAAAACCTTTTTTGTATATAGACTGCATGGCAGTTCTAAATTTAAAAAAATGTTATACGTCGTCTTTTGTTTTTTTGTCACTTCTTCTCTGTCCTTTGCGAATAAATGTTCTTTTAAAATACAAAATTGTGATCATTTTTCTTTACTCGGCTACATAAGCAACAAGTCTGACGGCACAAAACTCTCTGTGACCCTGTAAGGTCGGCACCGCGAGTGTGACTCCCCTGGTGTTGCTAGTCATAATAAAAAAAGTGTCCACAAGTCCAACAGTATAAACTTCTACCATTCTTGACTACGGCAATATCGGCGAGATAGTCGTTACATTTTAGATGCATATGGACTTTTATTATACCCACCATAATATTCAATGGTAACGATTGGAATATCGCTTGAATAGAGTTAAAATATTCTATGAGTTTTACCTTATATGCTAGCTACACCTTGCGGTTCGACCTGTGGTTTATGATTTCCGGAAAAAAATATTCTATTACTTTGCTATACAATATAGTGTTCACCCTATTTTATAACCTAAACACATGACTCACCTAATGGGAAATGGTTACTGTGGCATATGGACGTGTGACTAGGGGCACCAGACTTGTACACCGACCATGTAAAAATCTTTATAATGCCCTTTTTGAACCCCACATTGTAATCGCTTGATAAAACCAACTTATACCTATTTGTCTATAAGTAATTGTCTTTAGAGATAAGTACTACCTATAGTCATCAGAAAATAAAAGGTCCGTTTTGACAGTTCACGCCTATGAAGTTTTCTATTTAATACCGATCGGAATGTTTTAAAGGCAATTATTCATTTTTCATTGACGGGTACAGGAGGTACCCGTCAATACTCCCAGAACTTAGCCGAGTACCGACGGGTAAAAAAGGTGTGAAAAAGGATTATAAAGATTATATTTCATAGTTAATATTGTTTCACAATATCTACAACATCAAAGTTTAAGTTTAATTATCTAATCAAAATTCTAATCCAATGCACTTGACAATACATTTTCAAATCGATCAAATACTTATGCAAAATTCAATCGTTTTATCGTCGAGAACCGAATCATATGGTTATATTACTTAAGTCACGAAGGCAAATGACATAATGCACCTTTTATTTTACATATAAACATATAAGCACGCCTTTATTTCCAAAGGGTTAGGCAGAGGGTAATGAACACCCACATTTCACCAGTTATTGTTTTCGGCCCTACGTAATAGGGGGTGAGCCTATTGCTGTCTTCCGGGCACTATTGTTGACTCGAGTCTTGTTTCTGTGCCTGAGTCTGAGCTATATATATCTGTCTGATGCTAAACAGCCCTATCCCTTAGTCGTCTTGTACGACACCGCATGGGAAGAGATGGGGTGGTCCAAATTCAACTCTGCCGGGAACCACGCGGCTATTATTGTATGATAATTGTAAGCCATTTGTACCATATTAATTTTAAATGTCTTTTAAGCCCACCACCAATGAGATGGTAATTCATCAAAATTTTATATTCCACAGCAAGATTTTATATTTCTTAACAAGACTTCTGTGATTTATTTACTAATCGAACTTAGAACAACTTTATATATTACAGCCACTCTTATTAGCTGAACATACGTCATTATAGAGATCTCAAGAAACATTTCAGTGAACTTCAGACACCGCAATAGACTCAAGAGTCGTAAATATTACGAGCGTACAGTCAGAATCAGAGCAATCTTGACTACCAAGTACCTATTCAAAAAAGTATTTTATAAATCAATTAGCCCATCACATTCTATTGCTGTACATAGGCCTCTCAATTTAGGGAGAATTTTGCCTATTGTTTCCACCCTGGCCAGACGGGTTGGTTTGGTACAGGGTTTTATTTCAAGTTTTTTCATTTTTTATACCACTTAAGTGGCAGACAAGCACACGGCCTGCCTGACGGAAAGTGATTGCCGTAACCTATGGACGTGTGTAAAACCAAGGGAGTCACACGCGCGCTGCCAACCCTGTAAGCATAGAGTTTCTGTGCCGTCAGTGTAAAAGACAAAGCAGGACAAGCTTTTGGTCTCGCTACTAACAGCACTAAATCTCTCCAGTGAGTTCTGGCTACCCTACTCACCGCCGGGAACACAACACGAGGTTATTATAGCTGTGGTATTCTGTAGGGGGGAGGTACTTCCCCAGTCGGACTGCGCAATTGGACGGAAATACCGTCGTGTCCAACCTCCTATACTTTCCTTCTCTCGCAGTGATATCGTCTGCGTATTTTTCCGTTAGTCGCCTAATGGCACCCGTCGAATGATATGGGGTGGTGATACTCGTATTCTTCCACGGTGACTTTCTTTTACTTTGATGTTCAGTTTCGCTATGATCTTAATACTTAATAATTAAGATAATTTTGAGTACTTACTTTGCTTGATTCGAAGGTATGTGTGTATTTATCGTAGGTTTATAAGTGCCCCGTTAATGGCAATAGGCTCGCCATCTATTACATTGGGACCTAAACATAAACTGGCGGAATGTGGGTGGTAGCACCTCTGCCTACCCCTTCGGGGATATAGGCGTGAGTTTATGTTATGTTATGTTACTTTGCTTGTTAAGGTCGTTCTGGTTCAAAATAAATGTATGCCTACATCGCTGTTTCTCTAAATGTTTCTACTAATGGGGAAAATTAGATGCCGAGCGGTTGCATGGAAGGGAATTCGTATAGGATATAAACAAATTGGTAAGAGCTCAATACCTTTTGATGGTGACTGTGCAATGTACTAACAAATGTGTTTAGCTACGAGATACCTGTTGTTTGTTTGAATTGCTTAATACGTGGCTACCTACTGTACTTATTTTTTTTTAGTACGCCATGATCATGGCGCGTGTAACAGCGCCGAAATATCGGCTGCCCAACAAAAATAATAAACATGGTAAATATCCCGGCGAGTATTACACTAGTAAAGAAATGATACTGTCTGAAGTTACCCACCTGAGAACAAAATTAATTTGTTAGTTCATCAAATTATGTCATAGAATATTCAAAAACTTTCAAGACTTGTATGAATTGTTAACAAAATACTTGTTTTAACTACCTATGCAAACTACTAACAAGAGTTTTATCTTTATTTAAGTAACATAAGAATTTATAATTTCTTTGTTTAAATTTAAATTAAATTACTCCTCTGTGCCTCGGAGAACACACTAAGTCGTTGGTCTCGGTTAGCTATGGACTACAATATGGACTACGGACTGCGCACTACAGACTGCGGACTGCGGACTGCGGACTGCGGACTGCGGACTGCGGACTGCGAACTGCGGACTGCGGACTGCGGACTGCGGACTGCGGACTGCGGACTGCGGACTGCGGACTGCGGACTGCGGACTGCGGACTGCGGACTGCGGACTGCGGACTGCGGACTGCGGACTGCGGACTGCGGACTGCGGACTGCGGACTGCGGACTGCGGACTGCGGACTGCGGACTGCGGACTGCGGACTGCGGACTGCGGACTGCGGACTGCGGACTGCGGACTGCGGACTGCGGACTGCGGACTGCGGACTGCGGACTGCGGATTGCAGACTGCGGACTGCGGACTGGGGGCTGTGGACTGCGTACTGCGGACTGCGGACTGCAGACTGCGGACTGCGGACTGGGGGCTGTGGACTGCGTACTGCGTACTGCGTTCTGTGTACGCAACTAAGCTACTTGGACATTATACTTGGTTTAGGAGATTCAACTGATATCAACAAATAAGAATAAACGTAATTTTTACCCTCTGTTTTATCATCCTTACGTTCGTGATCATGGCGCTTCTAACAGTACCGAAATATCGGATGCTCGAACAAAACACATGGTTAATATCCCGGTGAATGTCTTATAATATTTCTTACATTTATGTACAATGCTTTAAGTAAGGTCAATGAAATAATTTTACTTAACTACAGGGAAGTAGGTGCATATCCAATGTAATGTATTATTATCATCGCACCCCAAGTGCCAAGGACGTGATAGTTCATTGTCACTATCTTATAATATATTTATAACACTATCACATTGATGAAAGTTTATCTCTTAAGTGTATGTTGCATATAACGTAGTCTTTATATTTTTGGTACAATAACATCAATTGTACTATTTAGGCGGATGTATTATGAATGCATCGATTGATGACGAAATGGGACCATTATGAAGGCAGTTCAATCACCATCATCCTTGTGTTAGTTCGTATTCAAGGCCTTCACCTAGGAGTCCGGAGCTCAGGTCCACGATTCTACTAAAGCAAAACTGTTAAACCATAGACATTGCAAAAAGTGGTATTAAATTTTAGACATTATCTCTTTACGCTTAAAGTCCAAACATACATACATACATACATACATACATACATATAATCTCGCCTTTATCCCCGGAGGGTTAGGCAGAGGTGAATTATCACTCACATTTCACCAATATTTGTATTCAGTCCCACGTAAAAGGGGGTGAGCCTATTGCCGTATTTCGGGTACTATTGTTGACTCGAGCCATGCATCTGAGGCTGAGTCTGGGCTGTATATATCTGTCCGATGTTAAACAGCCCTATCCCTTAGTCGCCTTGTACGACACCACATGGGAAGAGATGGGGTGGTCGAAATTCTATTCTGCCGGGAACCACGCGGCGAGGTCCAAAATTAAATGAAAAAAGAGTTTTATAACACTTATCATTCACTTTGAATTTTTTTTTTATTTTGGACTTTAAAGACATTGCCGTAAAGTCTAAAATTTAATAGATTTCTTAGCAGTGTCTTAGCAGTCATCATCATCCTCCTGCCCTTATCCCAGCAGTGATTTTGCATTAGCAGAACCGAGGCCCAGTTCCAGTCTAACTGCGTAGCGTAGACTGCGCTTGTTTAGTATTCCAATCCCATTACCGGGACCTATGGGAACTTATTCCCGTGATAAAAACATGGCCAAACCCCGGATTTTAATTTACTCCTTTACATATTGATAAGCTTTTATGAATTAGAATAGCCTATTGCAGTCCACTGCTGGATATAGGCCTCCCCCAATGTTAGGAAGCTTTGGCCTACTGGTGTCACGCTAGCTAGTATTCCTTCGCACGTAGTGATATCGTCTGTATATTTATCTGCTAGTCGCCTCTAACGACACTCTTCGGCTAAGATGGGGTGCTGATACTTGTATTCTTTCTCCGTCACCACACGGTTTAAATGTAAAATATTATTAATAAGCAGGATAGTATTGGTGAGAAACCAAGCTGTGGAATTAACTCCCTGCTGCGATTTTCCCAGGCGCCTACAATATGGGGTTCTTCTTGAGTGGCATTAGAAGGTTTCTTTAGGGTCGGCAGCACGAGTGTAACGCCCCTGGTGTTGCACACGTCCATAGGCCACGGTAACCACATCGCATCTGGTGGGCCGTGTGCTTGTCTGCCACCTAAGTGGTATAAAAAAAATATTATCAACAATATTAAAACTTCAAACCCTCTTGTGACTACTGCTATAGTATAACCGTGATATCTGTAAGTACAGCTTCTAGAAACGCCCGGTGAGGCGGGAGAGGAGGCAAAGAAAGAGAAAAAAAGAATATGAGACGAGAGCGAGCGAGATACCGCTGCCAGCACTCGCTGGTATCTCGCTCGCTCTCGTCTAATGCTCATTCTTTCACTCTTTTCACCTCGTACCCCGCCATGACGTGTGATTCGCATGAACCATGGAAGCGGTACTGGTGGTACACGATCGGTCTGTAATTACTACATACTTATATGACTATATTATATTAGGGGTCACGGCATAGCGTCCGCAGTCGACCTTGAAATAAATAGGCCTCTGATTAGATCAAGTAGAAAATTTATGAACAGTATGTTATTTTTTACTTAACCGGGGGCTACTATCATCAGATGTAGTCCCTGATATTATCTATTCTAATATTATAAAGCTGAAGAGTTTGTTTATTTGTTAGTTTGTTTGAACGCGTTAATCTCAGGAACTGGTCACTGGTCCCCTGTGGTTGTTTCTTAAACTGCTGCCGGGACCGGAACTGTTCTTCAGACAGCTTTCAGAAACTTCCTTGCGCATTTACTCGTACCGTTGCACAGCGATCCACTGCTAGTACGAGGTGTACAAAAGGTGTCTGGAGTATCCGATCCGACTCGATAGGACCATGTATAATTATCAGCCTTATGCCGATATTTGCGGTGGAACAACACTACTTGTCCGGTTGTGATGAAGGTCGGGTGCAATAAAACCACAAACTTCACCTGAATTGGTGTAATAATATTGTTCTATAATACATTGGTCGTTGATCATTAAATGCCATGAGTGTAAACGAAACCATAGCGTGATCTAATTAGATGTCAACGCCATCTATCGAGTGCTGAGTGAAACTTAATCTAAATAGCAGTACTGAACAAATTGAAAAAATCTTTTTGTATTGAATAGTCCGTTTATCGACTAAGGTTTAAGGCTATATATCATCACACTACTACTGAAGAGAGCGGAACATTAATCATAAATGTCAATATTCATCAGATTTCTATACATTATTTGAATACTAAAGAAATCGGTCTTAAACAGGTGATATTAGGTATCAAAAGATGCCACAGGCGAAGCTGCGGCGGGTCAGCTACTTACTAATAATACCTTCAGTTTTCCTTATAATTTGTTATTTATTGACTTAAGATAAACTTGTTTACTACGAATTCAAACAATATACATTGTACATACTAGCTGATGCCCGCTATTTCGCCAGCTGGGATGTCAGTTACCGCGATTTAATTTTAGGTTATACCTCCAGTTCTACTCAAATAATTGAAATCAAACATACAGTAGCTTTACCTGACTACGGCCAAAGAGGGTTATGATTTTGATTGATGGCAATTCGTTGGCCAGTATATTGTAGAATAGAATGGCAAATGTATTTGATTTTCACCCGAGGAGAGGGCCCGATGGAGAGAGGTGACTCTGGGTCGGCCGGGGTGCGAGGGATATGCCTGAAGGTGAGCTTCGGTAACCAAACGACCCAATGGCGTCGTGCGTTTTAATCGGCTCGAGTCCGAAAATACCTCTCCCACCGGCTCCGGTGGTGGGGTTATCCGTGGGGATATTCCGCGCGTAAAAAAGTTCATACCAATGCAAATAGACATATTTATGCATACATAAATACATTTGCACTGAGCGGGAATCAAACCCATGCCCCTGTGCAGCAGTCTCATTCACCGCCATGCCACAGAGGCTTGAAAATCCAAAATTGGTTGTATATAAAAAAAACATACTGATCAAATTGAGAGCCTCCTTGTTTTTTGAAGTCGGTTAAAAATAGTAACTAGTATTAAGATAAATAACATGAAATCAACATGTGCGTCCAATGGCGTCGAGCGTTTTAGTCGGTTCGAGTCCGACAAAACCTTTCCTATTCCGCACGTAACACTAAGGTTCATCTGTTCCCTCATAGCTTCTTACCCACTTATTAGAATGAATATGGACAAATGTGCCCCCCCTAGATAAGTGGCAATACATTGACAAACGTATTGTAGAATTGAATGGCAGACGTATGTGATTTGACGTATATATGACAGTTGTCAACGCATGTCATAAACGTCAAATCCCATACATCCGTCAATCTATGCGACAATATTCGCCAACGAATTGTCACCTGTCTAAGGTGGCTATTATTGCTAGAAGCACCTTCATTTGTAATTCGTTACGTGATTTTTGTAACAGCAAGCAGATAAGAAATACAAAAAAAATTTTGATCAGAATCGCTAATTTACTGCAAGTTCTTTTAAATATCTCCAATGTACAAATACACAAATAAATTACAACTTTATATTAGTATAGATGACGGCACAAATATAGCAATTTTATCACTGAATGTATGTGAGCCGCTCTGCGTACATATATTATTTGGGGTCATAGGTTCTAACTATCATAATAATTTATTATTATTTTTCTTCTAATTAGCAAAATGATTGGGTTAGTTATGTTTTCTCCTCGCCTTAACAATAAAAACAATAAATCTTAATTGTACATTAATATAATTAACTACACATATACCGGGTGAATTTTTGTAAAGGGCTTGGG